>OX422210.1:165348218-166733218 GCA_949130495.1 Sambucus nigra | reverse complement strand
AAAAATGCTCAGGCATGCCAAATAAGTTCATGACAAGATCGGGTCCGAGTTAGGACTCCGTCCATTGATAAACCTAGTGTTAGGTTTTTATATACTCCAACACATAACATAGGACTATAAATTGGACTTGGAATTGCTTAGGCTCAGAACAAAATAATTTACTTCTTCCTAAGCCTAAGCTAGTCTAGAAATAAAACTAAGTCTCTTGACTCAAGATTGGCTCACATTTTATTATAAGCTTTAGGCCCTAATTCGGTTTGTCCCGAACTCGATTTCAACGGGTAAACATTTTTAAATATTATTTCATTTAAGGCCTAAACAATCATAAGAATTAAAATAAAATAAACAAAAATAATAAAATAAAAATGACAGTGACCATTACATAAACATAATAAAATTTAAAAGTTTTAATCTAAGAGAATAAAATACAAAAACCATTATCTAAATATATTTAATCTAAATTCGTAACACATTACATGTGAAATTCATTTGTATAAAATAACTATATATGTGTATGTATGTATGTATGTATGTATGTATGTACGTACAAAATAATTTTTAGGCCGGGTCCAGTCGGGGTTCAACCACATATAAATCAAGTGCGGTCCGAATTATATTGAGGGCTTGAAATTTTGTCTCAAATTTACCTCAACCCAAACTCATTTAAAGCTCGATCCAAATTTAGCGTTCGAACGGACAGATTTTGGCTTGCTCGACCCAATTTACTGTCCTAAATGTATACACTAAGGGTAAGAGACTTTGTAAGGACATCATTTTATAAATATCCAGGGTATAATCTAGGATTTTTCTGTCTTCCCTAGAACACAATTTGTATGTCTGATACCGCTACATTCGGCACGTCATCACGATCATCCACGACGGCCTTTATCCGAATCCATGCATTCATCATCTTCACACGTGCATCATGCTACATGCGACGTGCTCCTCAACCGTTTCCCACTACTCCACGACGCATTATTGGTAAAATGATTTATTGGAGTTGTTTATATTTTCATAAATATTTGGAAATTTTTTACAAAATATTTTTTGAAGTCTGAATTATTGATTATCAATTGCAGAAATGTTTCTAAGTGTAGAAGTGGACTTCTCTAGGTCAACGAGCTCGTTCAAACGAGATGACTTGTCGTTCGAGCAAGATAGCATCTCGCGCGATGTCATTTGAATGACACGTGTCATTCGTTCGAGCGAGATGCCTATCTCGTTCGAACGACGTTGCCGCCTCGATTTTTATATTATTTTCTGTCACTTTCTACACGATTTTCAAAGTCTTTTTCAAACACATTTTTTGCAAAGCACAGACAAAAAGCTTCACTTTTTTTTCCTTTTAAGGCTTTATGCCACCTTTATAAAAGAAAAGAATTCTCCCAATTATGTACGTGCATTTGTTAAACCTTCAAGAGGTTATTTTTACTCATCTGGAGTAATTTATGGAGAAGTCAGTCTCTTCTTCATTGTTGTCCATCTGGAGTTCTTGCAGGAGATTCTAGCCGACGACATCGAAATCGACCCCTACGAGTATTTCATATATCACACTTATTTTCATTATAATCCACGTAACCATTCTTTACAAATTATAGTGAAAATAAATGGTTTTGCCCTGCTGGGATTTTTCCTGATATTTTGTATCACATGATTTATTTATTTATGGTTTGACACACGCACACACATAGGTGCATGTTTTTAGGATTTAATTGAAAAACTGAGTTTAATTAAATAATTTCTTAATTTGAACAAAAGCGCACTCCTTAAATTGGTATCAGAGCCAATTACACAATTATACTATGTAATTTTTCGTAAAATTTTTCTAAGATATCAATTTTCTGAAAAATTGATTTTTTTTAAAAAGGGCATGTTCGATGGAGAAATTGTATAATAAAATGCCAGTTTTTTACGGGACAACCTATGCTTACTGGAAAGCCCGCATGAAATCTGCTTTAAAAGCCATTGATGAATGTGTTTGGATTTTAGTTGAAAGAAGGTGGACACCTCGCTCCGTCACTGTTGATAACGTGACTAATTTAAAATCTGTGACGGAATGGACTGAAGAAGAACTTAAATGGCCATCTTTTAATTCTAAGGGTTTACGTGTTATTTCTTGATCCGTCACACCTAACGAGTTTCGACGGATTATGACGTGCATCACGTCAAAAGAGGCATGGGATGTTTATGCAACTTACCCATGAAGGAACTAATGTTGTGAAAGAGTCTAAGCTGCAAAATTTAACAACTCAATTTGAAACTATCACCATGCTTGAGACTGAATGTTTTGATTAATTTTATGCTAGGTTATCAGATATTGTAAACACTAGCTTTAATATTGGTGAACACATTCCTAATGCTAGAGTTGTTAAAAAAATTCTAAGATCACTGCCTAAGAGTTTTATCCCTAAAGTCACTGTGCTAAATTCTATTGGTAATTTAAACACGCTTAAATTAGAGGAACTTGTAGGAGACTTGCAAACGTATGAAATTGATATGTTTCCTAAATCTGTCAAGCCTAAAGATAAGGGAATTGCACTTAATGCCCAGGATAGAAAGAGTGAGGGGCGACAAGAAAGAGAGTTGAGTCATCTAGAAAAAGGGAGATAGAAACGCCAGATCCCGGGTATGATTTTGATTTAGATGATTTGGCCCTATTTGTTAAAAATTTCAAGAAAATTCTCAAATTTAAGAAAAATGGAAATTTCAAAGATAAAAAGAATTTTGAGAAAAATAAGAAAAATGAAAAAAAAATTAAAGACCCCGTAATACCCCGTATTTTTATGCTATATTAATTTGGGGATTTATTAAATTTAATGTGAGTGAATTATTTAATAAAAATTCGGAAATTAATTATGTTATAATTATTAACGTGACGAGAGTTAGTAATTATGGGAAATTTGTTGAATATTACTAATGAGAAAAGTAATATATGATATTGATTATATTGAATGTCACGAGTGAATAAAATGACAATTTTGGAAATTTGAATCGGGACGCGCCCGTGTCGCGTCGGGACAAAATTTTGTTAAATAAAAAGTGAATATTTTATAAGTTGTTCGTATGGTCGTTTTGAGTGCGCCAACGCGTCCGTAAGGGTCGAGATAGTCAGAAAAGTGTACCCGGGGGTGTAGTTTGGGTCTCGGAGCATTTTTAGGCCTAATTGGTACCCCGAGAGGGCATTTTAGTCATTTTACATTCTTGGGTAATTAAACCCACGAATTTCAGCAACCTATATCAGCCATCTAGGTTAGTCATTTAGGGTTAGAATATTCAGAAAACCCTAGTACGGCCATTGGAGAAGAGAGGGAAAGCTCTCAAGGCAATTCAAGGCCAAAAAGTCACCGGTTTGCACCGCCGCCACCACCAACGCGTAGATCGCGAGAAGGGGAACGCAACCACACCAAAATCAGCCGCAATCCAGACTTCTGAAAATCCCAAGCAAGTATTTATCTTGCGTATTTTCGTTGGTGCAATCTTCATATTAGTTAGGAATGATTAGAGATGAACAATATAGAAGAAAACCCAATTTGTGATAGGAAAATCCATGTAGTATTGATTTATAGGAAAATTCTGGAACCCTTGCCATGTAGAGGAAGATAACCCACGAAATTTTGGTATAAATAAGAAGGAAATTCTGGGATTAAACAGATTAGAATCATGAGTTAGAGATTTTTAGGGTTCTTGAGTTTTAAATGAATTATGGCATAATAAATCCATGTTTAGTGATGTAAGTAGATATGTTTTACGTTGAATATACCTGTTATGATGATATAAGGTTAGTAGTATTAATTCTGGACGATTGGAACTTGAAAATATGAATTTGGTGTAAATTTGGAGATGAAACCCGTAACTGCAATTCTGCAGATTTTCGTAGACCTGCTTGATCGATCGATCAAGCCTAGAGCTTCGATCGATCGAAGGTTCAATCGATCGAGCCCCAAACCTCGGTCGATCGACCCCTCCTGGCAGACTACTATTTCCCTTTGTAAATGATTTAAAAATTGAATTGTCGTGATATAATTCTTGGGCATTCTTAGTATAATGATTTGGGAGACATAGAGGACCAGTAGGGCGTATAAATAAATGTTGGGATCATTAATATTCGACAAGAATGGTATTTATGGGATGTTTACTTTAGGGTTAGTAAATTGATATGTTAAAGTGTGAGGCGCGTAAGAGAGTTACGATGAAACGTAAATGTGACACCTACTGAATTTTCTACTTTGAAGAATAGAGTCCACGAGTGTCACGAAATAAGTGAGAAAACCCTTCTAGTTAAGGTTAGAGATGAAACCTTATACGTAATACTAATAATGTGAATTTAAGGTTAAATGTTGTAATTATGGGTGACGAGAGGAACCCATATTAATATGATAAAAGTGGTACATTTATATGGTTGTGTGTACATATATTATATACATGTGAAAAACATACCGCGCTACTTGTTATCCTTGAGGTTACCGCGCTGGGACAGTCTTATCTCGATGGGACCTTTATGGGGGATATTGACTTGTACCCTAGAAGATAGATATCCCTGGTACAGGCTATCGAATTGATAGTTCAGACGGTCCTAAGAGACGCGAGTATGTGCCATCCTCTTAGAGACTTGGAATCTATGCTTCGCCTCGATATTGTTTGTGTATGTGTTAATACAATTCGAGAGTGATTCCGAATTTGTATTCCCCTTGATATGAGTGGTATGGGGTTTGGATAGTGGAAGTATGCACGCACCATAGTTTTATTTGGGGTACTGTTAATATATATATATATATATATATATATATATATATATATATATTATACGAGTAGTTAATATATATATGAGATTTGGAAACTTGAAATTTCCTACTGTGATTTGATAAGTAGGACATGGTTGACGATTCAAATAGTAAATACTTATTTTGTGAAAGTATAATATGACACTGGGAAACTTGTTAAATTAATAAAGCTAAAACGAGAGTTGTGTTGCTAATTGGAAGTATCTTTTTAAACAATGATATTGTTCGGTTTTGAAATCTTATGAGTAAGTTAAGATAAGCTAAGTTATTGGGAAGGTAAGTATGATAAAATGATAAGATAACCCATTGGGAAGGCTAGTACGATAGGCGTGCACATTAGAAGAGAGGTGAGAATTTCTCAAGAGAGTGTCGCTCTAATATGTTGTTGCATTGGCCTGTATCAATTTAAATACTTGCTAAACGTATTTTAAATCAAACACACTTTTAGGCTCTGACCCATTTTTCTCTCTCTCTCTCTCTTGTATATATATGTATATATTTCAGATGCCCAGCCACAGGGGCGTCTTGCTTAGGATCCCTTGAAAGGAACGAGCTGCAGCTTAGGTGGGAGTTGCAGGTCACTTGCGTAGACGGCTTCCTTTATTGACTCCACTTCTAGCATTCTCATTTATTGGGCATGTGTCGCCCTTTCCATTATTTCATTGTTAATGGGACATTTGTATTTCCAGTTATTTCGCGTATTGTCGCTATGGGATTTATTCAGTTTGAATTGTGTTACTTTATATTTCGCATGTTGACATTCGATTGACGAATGTTTTAAATTAATTGGATTGTGTTCCAGGTTTATTATGGGTGATTCTTAATTGTTGAAATGTTGTTAATAAATAAATTAAATGTTTTTCTTTAAATAAAATTTGGAAAGTTATGTATGAAAATGGTTTTGACACTTAGCTTAATTATTTAGGGTGTTAAATTGGAAAATTATTTTTATCGACAGTGATGCTGAGAATGAACCAACTGTATACCTTGATTTAATTTAATAAAGGAGTGATCGCCCGGTATTTAATTAGGCGGGGTGTCACAGGTGGTATCAGAGCATCAGGTTCTAGTGTCCATAGGATCTGTACGGCTTATTTCGCTTTCAGCTTAACGTTATTGCTATAGAGCCCTATTTTTAGGATTGTTGTATTCTTGCTTTTACGTTTAAGTCTTCAGCTATTTGAGATTTGATAATAACTGTAGACTAATAAACTTGTTCACGTTTCAGATGCCTCCGAGACGTGCTCCGAAAGATAAGTGTGCCCAGGCCGAGCAACCAGCAGCTCCGGCACAGGCACAATGAATGCAAATGAAGTAGCCGCCATTGTTGCTCAGGCGGTGAATGCCGCGATAGCAGTGATTCAGCAGGCTCCACCCCAGGTTCAAGCAGTGGCTCCAGTACCAGCACAGCTTCCATCTGCATGGGAGAGGGTTCGGGATGCTTTTCAGAAAGCGCATCCCCTGAGTTCTCTGGTAGCTCCGATATAGTCACAGTTAGCCAATGGAAGAAAGACATCCAGCGGCACCTCCGTATGTATGAGTGCACTGACGTGAAAAAGAAGTTATTGGCTTCCTTTAAGCTGGTGGGAGCCGCATTACAATGGTGGGAGTCCACTACCACTTTAGAGGAGAGGGACACGATCCCTATTCAGTTGTTCTGGGAGCGGTTTGACCGCAAGTGTTTTCCACCCGCAGTGAAGACTGAGATGAGGCAGAGATTACTGAATCTGAAGCAGGAGAGTCTTACCGTAGCAGAGTATGAGGAGGAGTTCACGAGACTTCTCACCATTGTTCCAGATGAGGCACCTACTGAGAACAAGAAGATTATGCTATTTGTCGACGGGTAGCTTGGAGGATCCGTCAGCACCTTATTGGGAATTTATCCCTGAGTACTTTCACTGATGTACTCAATGTCGCGTTGTTACATTGCCAGGATCACCGCTTCCATCTGCAGGGAAGCAAGAGAGCAGGAGAGTCCAGCCAGCAGGGCAGGACCGGGAGTAATAGTGCCAGTGGGGCACCATCTCATGGATAGACTCGTCAGCACGAGCAGAGTTCCCATCAGGGGGATCCTGCTAAGCGATTCCGTTCAGGTGATTCTAGGCAGGGATTTGGGGGTTTCAGGCAGGGCCATCAGGGCCAGCCTAATCAGCAGGGCCAACACCGACCGCAGGGACAGCAGCAGGGCCAACAGCGTGCACATCAGGGCCAACAGGGCCAGTGGCGTGGAGGTAACGGCCAACAGGGTCGTGGACAGCAGGGTCGAACATGATGTACTACTGCTCCACCACATTATTCTGGTGATTTTACCAGTCTGAGAGAGCATGTTGAGATTTTAGCCACCACCTCACAGAGTTTGATGGAGGAATTTCGTCGAATGTCTTTGCCGTCAGTGAATGATTCACGCATCCCGGATAAAACCAACAACAACAAGGGTAAATAAAAGGTTACATTTCTTGGGTACCTAAGAAAGACAAAAAGTCCCTTGTTGTTCATGCCGCTCTCAAAGCACATAATACCTCACAGTGGTATTTTGATAGTGGGTGCTCCAGACACATGACCGGTGATGTCTCATTATTTACCTACCTAGAGGATTATAAGGAAGGTAGAGTCACTTTGGAGACGGGAGAAAGTCTAGCATCGTAGAATGAGGTACAGTTGTGTTACCAGGATTTCCTAAGCTAGAGAATGTTTTGTACGTCAAAGGTTTGAAGGCAAACCTTCTCAGCATTATCCAGTTGTGCGACGCTGACTTTGTCATAAAGTTTGAACGGGACGCATGTAATGTCTATAATCAAGTCGGTAAACTTTTAGTACAAGGGGTGAGGACATAAGATAATTTCTATGGGATTGTGCCCACATCCTCACTTATCTGCAATAGTTCCACGATCACTCCTATGGATCTGTGGCACCAACGTTTAGGTCACGTGAATGTTAGAGATTTATCACGTTTAGCTAAAAAGGACCTAGTACGTGGCTTACCATCTCTTGGAAATCCAACTTCCACAGTTTGTGGACCCTGTCAGTTAGGAAAACAAATCCGTAACCCCCACCGAAAGTTACAGTCCATTACCACCTCCTGTGTGCTTGAGTTGATTCACATGGATCTTATGGGTCCTACTCGTACTGAGAGTTTGGTTGGAAAGAGGTGTATCCTCGTGATGGTAGATGATTTCTCCAAATATTCGATTGTAGGTTTTCTGAGAGAGAAATCCGATGCTGTAAAGTTTTTAACGACCAAGTGTCGTGTCCAGCAAAATCAACACGGAGTTACTATTAACAGGATACGTAGTGATAATAACACGAAATTTAAGGAAGCAAAGGCAGATCTTTACTGTGATTGAAAAATATGTTACTAAGTCCGTTTATAAAAATAAACTATTTAAGTAACTCCGATCTATTTTTTTAGGAAACTCTTTTCTTAAAAACCAAACTATTTGAACACAAGATGTGTTTAACAAATCAGTATGTACGAGATCTATTCAATATTTGAATAACAGGTTTATAAAGTAGTTTAGAAAAACGTAAACTCATCACAACCAAGAATGAGATGAGGAGATGCAGAAAGATTATTTTCATGATGTTTTTTACGTGGTAAAACCTCACCAATTGAGGAAACATCCACGACTCCCTCTACGGAGTAAAATGAAAAATCCACTAAAACAAATTTATGAGTTACAAACTATATAACTAACATGCAAACAACTCATACCTATATAAGTTTAGGAATGTACCCTCTGGTGTCCTTATAACTTCTCTGCAGTTCTGATTGTAGATGTAGTTCTCTCAATTTGTTAACTTCTGATTTGCTCCAGCACTTTACGTCGACTCTTTGTTCATAAGATCTTATTACCAACACTTTTCGTGTTGTAGGGTGAAAGTGTTTGTGGAGGTGCTCTATAACACATGCATGCACACACACACACTTATTAAGTACAAACAGTCCTAATAAATTACAATAACACTATATGTTGTGATCTTTTCTTTTTCTTTCTTCTTACAAAACTTTGAACCTTATTTGACCTTTAAATCAATCCCAGAATCCACGGATACCTTGCTAGGAAGACAGACACGGTCTTAATCAATCTTAGAATTTAGAAAAGCTTTTCGAGATTGAAAACCACCAAGTGTGATTCCAACTAGGTCAAAGGTTTAGTTTTACAAGAACTAGAAACAGAAAGCATTTATTGTTGATTTCAAAGTAAGCAAACCTTTTATAGAAAATAATCAACAATATATTTCTCAAGATGAGAAATAAAGAATGAAACTAAGTGTAATGTAACATGAATAACTCAGATCTGAAATTTCTATGAAATCAGAAAGTAGATCTGAGTAAAAGTTTAAGTTGAAAACAAGATCTAACGAACAAGAGGTTACAGCAGCAATTACAAACTCAACTCAAACTCTCAATCACTCAAGAACACTCAGGGTAGTGTTTTGGATATGAAGGAGTTTTGAAGAAGTGTTTGAGTTTGGATGGAAGTGGCTATGACGAACAGGGTTAGGGTTTCTAAATCTCTCTATTTTCTCTCTTCTCTCTTTTCTCTCTCTATTTCTCAAAAAAAAGAAAATGGCAAAAGTCTTCGAAGTCTGAGAATAGGGTTCCTTTTATAGGGTGAAGAGAAGGTTCGAGAGACTGGATCAAAACCAAGGTCCAGGATTAAGTCAAGTTAAATTGACTTAGATTGAAGGGTTCTAAGAACGAGGTGCTTAAACGATACCTGATTGGTTTAAAAAGTTATACTGGGATTCACCAAGACAACATGCAGATCATCGATAACCAATGATCCAAGGGCTAAAAACATACGCGTTTATAACTCAGTAATTAAACACAGTCTCAGCCAATCAGATGAAGACAGATGTTGGTCAATAACAGGATATGAAACGTGCGTCCTAAAATAAATAAAACCACACCCTAAGGTTTACTCCGCTTTCGGATTCTACCCGAGGTAACATTAGGCCAATATACCCAACAAATAATATTTACAAATTGACCACAGAAACTTTTAAATCAAGTTTTAATTAAGAAAAACTTATTTAAAAAATGTTTATAAAATCCCAAAAAATTATTAAAATTCAAACTTAGGGATTTAAACACACTCAACATATATACACAGGTTATTATGCAGTATGATATGCAATAAATAAATTCTACTGTGTGTGAGTGTTGGCAATTTATTCTTGATCACTACAAGATAGAGAGATGAAGTAGCAAACCAACTTCTGAGGTTCTTTGGTTTCTAGGGAGGACATAATTTTGTCATAATTTCCAAACTAGATGAGCACTTATACAATATAGACTCAAGTGAGTCAAAAGCATAAGGGCTTCAATCTCCCCATTTGGAAATATGAGATAAAATCTCCTTTGAGTCATCTAGGACTCGTAGGGCAACAAAAAATAAGAAAAACTTATTCCTATCAAAATTCTATCTACCCAATACCTAGAAATCAAAAAGTACATAACTCAACTAAGTACATTTGAATACCCTATTACAACTATTGAGAGTAACTGTACAATAAGAACCTGCAATAGATCACTAAGATCAAGCTGTTTAGCATATGTAAGAAATGAATAGACTCAAATTTCTCCCCCATTTTGTCTCAAATGGACAAAGGGAAAAACTTGGATAAACAGCAAAGTTATTAGTCAGCATAAACCATACCAATAGATTTACGTAATGAAATGAATCTATTATAATCTAGAGGTTTGGTAAACATATCTGCGAGTTGTAGATCAGTAGGAAGATAATTGATTTCTAATTCCTTAGATTCAACCAATTCGCGTATAAAATGATGTCTTATTTTAATATGCTTTGTTCGCGAGTGTTGAACAGGGTTTTTAGAAATATTAATCGCACTTTGATTATCACAATAGAGATGCAATTGGTTTTCTTGAATACCATAATCACTTAGCATTTGTTTAAGCCACATTAATTGAGCACAACAGCTGCCAGTGGCTATGTATTCAGATTCAGCTGTCGAGAGTGATGTGCAGTTTTGTTTTTTACTACTCCATCCTACCAAGTTATTACCTATATAATAACATGCTCCTGATGTGCTTTTACTGTCATCGGTACACCCAGCCCAGTCAGCATCAGTGTACCCAATTATAGTGCTTGGTATGTCATTAGTGTACCAAAGTCCTAAATTTAGAGTGCCTTTTACATATTTAATGATACGTTTAACAACATTCAAGTGGCTCTCTTTAGGGTTACTTTGATATCGAGCACATACACACACAACATACATAATATCAGGACGCGAGGCGGTAAGATATAATAATGTGCCTATCATACTACGATACAGAGTAGGATCTACGGATTTTCCATTTTATCTTTAAAAAGTTTTAGCGTAGTACTCATGGGCGTTTTAGCATCTTTAGCACTCTCGAGGCCAAATTTCTTTACTATCTCTAAAGCGTACTTGGATTGCGATACAAATAATCCTTATGAATTTTGTTTGACTAGGAGGCCTAAGAAGAATTGTAGCTCCCCCATAAGGGACATTTGAAATTCCTTATGCATAGTTTCAGAGAAGGATTTGACTTCTGAGGGAGAAGTTGGTCCAAATATAATATCGTCAACATAAACTTGAGCAATAGTGATATCTTTGTCAAAATGTTTGACAAAAAGAGTTTGGTCATTTCCGCCTCTTTTGAAACCTTTATCTTAAAGAAAACTGGAAAGACGCTCATACCAAGCTCTAGGAGCTTGTTTAAGGCCATACAAAGCCTTTTTCAGACGAAATACATGATTTGGATATTTAGGGTCAATGAACCCTTTAGGTTGTTGTACATAGGTTTCTTCAGCCAGTATTCCATTAAGGAACGCAGATTTGACATCCATTTGGTATAGTGTAAAATGCATGTGGCAAGCTATAGCAAAAAGCAGACGAACAGATTCTAAACGAGTAACAGGAGCAAAGGTCTCGTTAAAATCAATTCCTTCTATTTGAGAGTATCCTTGAGCAACTAATCTAGCTTTATTTCTAATTATTATCCCATTTTCATCAGTCTTATTTTTAAAAATCCAACATGTGCCAACAACCTTTTTGTGATCAGGACGTGGAACAAGATACCAGACATCATGAATGACAAATTGTAAAAGTTCTTCCTGCATAGCAGAAATCTAGTGAGAGTCATTCAATGCCTCATTTACATTCTTTGGTTCCGCAAGGGAAACAAAACATGCATAATGTGCATAATTTCTTAGTTGGGATCTTGTACGCACTGGCTCACTAGGGTTACCAACTACGTTATTTATGGGATGATCTTTAGAAACCCAGTTAGGTACTTCAGGTGTCTCAATAGATAATGAATTATCCATTTCATATGAGTCATTTTATAAAATATTTGTAGACTCTTACTCAATAGTAAATTCACCAGCCTTTCTTTCTACAGTAGTGTCACTAACAATTACATTTATGAATTCCATCAAGGTTTTAGTGCGAAGATTATACACTCGATAAGCTCTACTGTTAGGTGAATATCCTAGAAATATGGCTTTATCTCCCCGGCTCTCAAATTTGGATAAGTGTTCCCTATATTTGCATACATAACAAGTACTGCTAAAGGTTCTAAGATATTTGAGATTAGGCTTTTTATTGTACCAAAGTTCGTAAGGGGTTTGTTTAGAATTCTTTCTAAGATAGACCCTATTTATAATGTGACACGCAGTACGAATAGATTCTACCCAAAAATATTTAGGTAAATTCTTGGCATGTAACATAACACGTGCCATCTCTTGAAGGGTACGATTATTTCTCTCCGCAATACCATTATGTTGAGGGGTCTTAGGAGCACTAAACTCGTGTTTATAACCATTATAGTCACAGTATTATATAATACCAGTGTCTTTGAATTCACCACCTCTATCACTACGAATTCTATTCACTTGAGTATCCTTTTCATTTTCAATACTAAGAAGAATTTTTAGGAAGGCTTGAAATGTTTCAGACTTTTGTTTAAAAAGGCTACCCAGGTAAATTTAGTGAAGTCATCAACCATAACAAGGATGTAACTGTGTCCACAGAGACTAACAGTTTGGGAGGGACCCATTAGGTCCATATGGATGAGTTCTAATGGATTAGAGGTAAGAATATCTTTGACTTTATTATGAGGTGCCTTAATAATTTTAACTTCCTGACAGGAAACACAGATAAGATTGGGTATAAGTTTGATTTTAGGAACTCCTCTAACTATTTCCTGAGAAGTCAGTCTACTAAGGTTATCGTAATTTATATGACCCATTCTGTTATGCCATATCTTATTGTCATCCATTCTGGCAACATTACAGATTTCAGAATTGTTCATGACAGTGTAGCAATTGTCAGGAGTTCTGAATCCAGTAATTATGCATTCACCTTTTTCATTTAAAATTTTGCAATTGTTCTTTGAAAAGGTAACAGTATGATCTGAGTCACAAAATTGCGATATGCTAAGTAGATTTTCCTTAAGACCTTTGACTAGAAGAACATCTTGAAGAATAGGAAGCCCATCTTCTTGGAGAGTTCCTATGCCTCTGATTTGAGATGAAACTCCATCACCAAAAATGACTTTACCACCAGCAAAGTTGGTTTTGTTTAAAAGTTTAGTTTCATCACCAGTCATATGCTTAGAACATCCAGAGTCTAAATACCAACCGGATGATGTGTGTTCAGCTTTTAAAGCAGTAACAACAACATTACACTTCATCTGAGGTAATAGATCATCTTTTCTAACCCAAATTGCCTTAGTTTTCATCTTGCGCTTATTAGCTCTCAATTGATAAAATTTGCGAGCTTTGGATTTTTGCTGAAAAATGTTTTGCGCATGATTTTGAATTTTGTGAAAGACTTGAGCATTTGGTTTAGGAAAGTGCTTAGGATTCCTTCTAGGAAATGTTTTTTTAGGTTTGGTCTTTCTCTTTCTATAATTAGAGTTTCTATCTGGCTGTCTAGGAAGTATATAATTGTTGCGGTTCCTCCTAGAATAGTTAAAGTTCTGATAGATATGAGGATTATAGACAGGTTTAACTAGTCTCCTAACATAGCAACTATCAAAAGAGTGACCATATATGTCGTAGTAGGATCAATAAAGATTGCTCAGAATTGGGGTTTCCTTAGGAAAGTCTCTAAACAAAGGTTTTGAAGAGTTTTGAGGCTGAACTCTATTCCTAGGTGTGACAGTCTTGAATACAGACTCACTCTTCCTAATAGAGGGGCAGACGTATTTTGCCTTAGGTGAACTTTCATGTTTAGAGCAACTTGATTCCCCAATGTTAAAATTTTGATGTTTTGAATCAAACTCAGTTTTTAGAGAATGAAAGTCTGGGCATGTTTCAATAGGTCTTTTGCCTCCTGACACAAACTTGATAGGTTCAAAAGATTTTGTTTGTGTTTTCAAATTGGGGCAAAACCCTATTCCAGTTCGATCATCAGAATTGGTTTTTGATTCGGCAACAAATTCATCAAAACATTTTGAATTATTTTCAAATTTTGTAAATTTTTTGAAAACAGTTGTTGTCTTTTCTTTAGTTTGCTCCAATTCTAACAATGTCCCTTTGTATTTTTTTCTCCAGAGTTTCATCTGTTTCTTTTAAATTTCTGAGTTTTTCATCATACATTTTGATTTCGCTTTTATGAGTCAAACATTGGGTAGTATACTCTTCAGCATTTAGTTTGACCATTAGGCTTAGATCTTCCAACTTTTTGGTAAGTTCTTTCACAATTTTTTCTAATCTAGCGCTTTTCTTGAGAGTTTTAGCATAAAGTGTGTGAATGTCTGGGAGGTCTTCATTGTCCGAGTCACTAAGTGTGGTGTGTGGAGTGACCCCTAAAGATTCATTTGTTAAACTCACACACCCATTGACATCGTCATTATCGTTACCCCTTTGACTCACACACCCCGAGGTAGAACATGCAACATTCTCAGTAATCAAAGCATCTAAACCAGTATAAACATGATTCTCAATAGCAGGAGTAGAGTTACTAGAAACATTTTCATACACAGGCATAGGCACATCATCATTATATATGATCTTGGCAAAGAAAGACATGCAAGGATCAAAAACATCAGATGACTAAGGTTCCTCCTTTTCAGAGTCACTTGAATCATCCCATGTTTTGAAAATGTTATCTCTAGTGTGTTTGTTTTGAGTGTTCAAGTTAACTCTACAGTCTTGTGCAATGTGCCCCAGTTTACCACATCTATAGCATTCAGTCTTCTTAAGGTCTCTATTAGGTCTAATATGAGAGTCCTTGTGATTTTTGTCATGGTTTTTCTCATGAGGTCTGTGATTAGAGGAAGTTGGATAATTTGAATTGCCTTGTTTATTTTCCACTTTGTTTCTAAACTTAATGATTTTTGTAAACTGTTTTGTAATTAAGGAAATCTGATTGTCCAAACTCTCTATATTGCATTCCTCATCAGAATTATAAGTGGGGAATATAAGCTCAGGCTTAGTTAACTTAGAAGAGAAGCTCAGATTGGAACTAGTCTATTTCCTATGGGTTTGTGTCAATTGTTTCTTAAATTTTAGTTCCATTTCAACAGTTCTTAGTTTACTACTGAGTAATTCAGGAGTGAGATTTTGATCACACATTTCCTCAATAGCATATCTTTTGTTATCAAATTTCTGTGGTAATGATCTTAGAATTTTAGATACAATTTCATGTCTGTCATAAGTCACCCCATTAGCATGCAGTTTGGTCACAATATCAGTCAGGTTCATATAGAAGTCATCAAATGACTCAGTCTCAGACATAATTAAGGAGTTATATTGCCGAATAAGCATTTGAGTTTTAGCAGCCTTAACTCTAGTGTCTCCTTCATGAGCAGTAACTAAGGTGTCCCAAGCTTCCTTAGAGGTGGTACAAGATGAGATTCTTTTGAACTCATGTTCATTTATGGACATAAATATGGCATTCTTTCCTTTGTTATTATTTCGAGAAACTTATTTCTCTTCTTGAGTGAACTCACTTAATGCTTTCTTAACCCTCTCATTACTTCCTTCGGTGGCTGGTTTAGTAGGAAAAGTGTAACCATTTTCAACAATGTCCCAGACATCATCTCCCAGATTTCCTTGAATGGAATCAATCATCCTTACTTTCCAGCAAGCAAAATTGGTTCCATCAAAGATTGGAGGTCTGGTCAAGTTACCAAATCTTTCATTTTTCTCGTCCATATTTGATTTTCAGAAAACAATTTCAGAAACACAGGATCTCTTTTGAAAGTAGTTTACCAAGCTCTGATACCAATTGAAAAACATGTTACTAAGGCCGTTTATAAAAATAAACTATTTAAGTAACTCCGATCTGTTTTTTTAGGAAACCCTTTTCTTAAAAACCAAACTATTTGAACACAAGATGTGTTTAAAAAATCAGTACGTACGAGATCTATTCAAGATTTGAATAACAGGTTTATAAAGTAGTTTAAAAAAACTTAAATTCATCACAACCAAGAATGAGATGAGGAGATGTAGAAATATTATGTTCACGATGTTTTTACGTGGTAAAACCTCACCAATTGAGGAAACATCCACGACTCCCTCTACGGAGTAAAATGTTGTTACAAACTATATAACTAACATGCAAACAACTCAGACCTATATAAGTTTAGGAATGTACCCTCTGGTGTCCTTATAACTTCTCTGCAGTTCTGATTGTAGATGTAGTTCTCTCAATTTGTTAACTTCTGATTTGTTCCAGCACTTTACATCGACTCTTTGTTCTCAAGATCTTATTACCAACACTTTTCGTGTTGTAGGGTGAAAGTGTTTGTGGAGGTGCTCTCTAACACATGCATGCACACACACACACTTATTAAGTACAAACAGTCCTAACAAATTACAGTAACACTATATGCTGTGATCTTTTCTTTTTCTTTCTTCTTACAAAACTTCGAACCTTATTTGACCTTTAAATCAATCCCAGAATCCACGGATACCTTGCTAGGAAGACAGACAAGGTCTTAATCAATCTCAGAATTTAGAAAAGCTTTTCGAGATTGAAAACCTCCAAGTGTGATTCCAACTAGGTCAAAGGTTTAGTTTTACAAGAACTAGAAACAGAAATCATTTATTGTTGATTTCAAAGTAAGCAAACGTTTTATAGAAAATAATCAACAATATATTTCTCAAGATGAGAAATAAAGAATGAAACTAAGTGTAAAGTAACATGAATAACTCAGATCTAAAATTTCTATGAAATCAGAAAGTAGATCTGAGTAAAAGTTTAAGTTGAAAACAAGATCTAACGAACAAGAGGTTACAGCAGCAATTACAAACTCAACTCAAACTCTCAATCACTCAAGAACACTCAGGGTAGTGTTTTGGATATGAAGGAGTTTTGAAGAAGTGTTTGAGTTTGGATGGAAGAGGCTTTGACGAATAGGGTTAGGGTTTCTAACTCTCTCTCTTCTCTCTCTTCTCTCTTTATTTCTCAGAAAAAAGAAAATGGCAAATGTCTTCGAAGTCTGAGAATAGGATTCCTTTTATAGGGTGAAGAGAAGGTTCGAGAGACTGGATCAAAACCACGGGCCAGGATTAAGTCAAGTTAAATTGACTTAGATCGAAGGGTTCTAAGAACGCGGTGCTTAAACGATACCTGATTGGTTTAAAACGTTGTACTGGGATTCACCAAGACAACATGCAGATCATCGATAACCAATGATCCAAGGGCTAAAAACATACGCGTTTATAACTCAGTAAAGACACACAGTCTCAGCCAATCAGATGAAGACAGATGTTGGTCAATAACAGGATATGAAATGCGCGTCCTAAATAATTAAAACCACACCCTAAGGTTTACTCCGCTTTTGAATTCTACCCAAGGTAACATTAGGCCAATATACCCAACAAATAATATTTACAAATTGACCACAGAAACTTTTAAATCAAGTTTTAATTAAGAAAACCTTATTTAAAAAATGTTTATAAAATCCCAAAAAATTATTAAAATTCAAACTTAGGGATTTAAACACACTCAACATATATACACACATTATTATGCAATATGATATGCAATAAATAAATTTTACTGTGTGTGAGTGTTGGCAATTTGTTCTTGATCACTACAAGATAGAGAGATGAAGTAGCAAACCAACTTCTGAGGTTCTTTGGTTTCTAGTGAGGATATAATTTTGTCACAATTTCCAAACAAGATGAGCACTTATACAATATAGACTCAAGTGAGTCAAAAGCATAAGGGCTTCAGTGACAGCCTAGGAATCAAATATGAGTTTTTGCTGTGAAGACTCATCAGCAAAATGTGATTGTTGAGAGAAAGAATATGACGATTAAAGAAATGGATAGATTTATGCTTCTAAGTCGTAAGGTTGCTTTGATATTTTGGGCAGAGGTAGTGTCTACTGCATGCCATACGATGAATAGGGTTTACCTGCATCCACACACTCTTAAGACGCCTTATGAATTATGGACTGGCAAGAAACCCAACCTTTCATATTTCTGTGTCTTTGGGAGGAAATGTTACATCCTATGGAATAGAGAACAATTAGGAAAATTTCCCGAAGTGACGAGGGAATATTGCTAGGATATTCATCAAATAGTAGAGCGTACCGAGTTTTTAACCTAAAGAGCTCTAAGGTTATGGAGTCAATAAACGTCACCACGCAAGATGTCAAACCTTCGACGTTTATTGATCCTAGCCTTCAGTGTGAGGATGAGGACTTTTCTGGAAGCGATTTACTTGTCCCACACTCATACTCTATGGACCCTACTCCTGTGTAAGGGGACACACCTGCTTGGGTTCGCAAGAGTCATGATCCTTCTGCCATTGTTGGCGATCCCACTTTAGGGGTCAAGACTCGTACTCAGCTAGATAACGTTATTAGTCATTTTTTCTACACGTCTATAGTCGAGCCCAAGAATCACAAAAAAGCACTCAGGGATGAACACTGGATATCTGGCATGCAGGATGAGTTGCTTCAGTTTAAAAAGAACAATGTCTGGGAACTTGTCCTCCGACCTAGTGAGACTAATGTGATACGTACCAGGTGGATTTTTAAGAATAAAATGGATGAAAATGGTACCATGATCAGAAATAAGGCTAGATTGGTCGCTCAAGGCTACACACAGATTGAGGGTGTAGACTTTGGGGAGACATTTGCTCCAGTTGTGAGGCTTGAGTTCGTCCTCTTACTATTCTCCATCGCATGTCATCTACGCTTTAAGTTGTATCAGATGGATGTCAAGAGTGCCTTTCTAAATTTTATTCTACAGGAGGAGGTTTAAAGCCTTGTATGGTTTGAAGCAAGCATTTTGTGCTTGGTACGAGAGGCTTACTTCCATCTCTTAGCCCGTAGCTTCAAGAGAGGGGGAGTTGATATGACGTTGTTCGTCAGGAGTGATGACAGTGCTATTTTAGTTTCCCAGGTCTATGTGGATGATATAGTCTTTGGATCCACGTGCTCCCAGCATGCTCACCACTTTGAGGAGGAGATGAAAAGTGAGTTTAAGATGAGCATGGTAGGTGAGCCTACTTTCTTCCATGGTCTCCAGGTTCGTCAGCTAGAGGATGGGATGATCTAAGTATATTAGAGACCTAGTGAAGAAATTTGGTTTAAACTCTTCTAAGCATGCTCGTACACCTATGAGTACTTCTATCAAGCTTGGTAAGGACACTTCAGGTAAGGACGTAAAGCAAACCGTGTATCGGAGTATGATAGGCAGTCTTCTCTACTTGATTGCCAATCGTTTTGACATAGCCTTTAGTGTTGGTGTCTGTGCGCGATATTAGACATCCCCGAAAGAGTCACACTTACTCACTCTAAAACGTATTATCAAATACGTGAGTGGGACTCTCTCATACGATATTGGTATTCCTTTGATATCGATGACCGTTTGTCTGCCTATTCGGATGCCGATTGGGCCGAGAATGTAGATGGTTGTAGGAGAAATTATAGTGGGTGTTTCTATTTTGGTTCTTCTCTTGTCTCTTGGTTGACCAAGAATCAAAACTCCATCTCTTTGTCCACTGCGGAGGCTGAGTACATCGCCACCGGGAGTTGTTGCACGCAACTCTTGTGGATGAAACAGATGCTGGAGGATTATGGGATTTCACAGGACACCATGACCATTTCATGTGATAACATGAGTGTGATACACATATCCTGCAATCCAGTCCAGCATTCACGTACAAAGCACATCAGGTTACGCGAGCACTTTATACGACAGCTAGATGAGGAGAAAGTCGGATCTCTGAGTTACGTACCCACCGACCGTCAGTTAGCTGATATTTTCATGAAACCTTTAAATGCCCTTAGATTCGAGAGTCTTAGGAAGTCTTTAGGAATTTTCACAATTGACTGAGGGGTTAATCCCTGTCTAGGATAGGATGCTTAGTCATGTTCATATCATATGATTCCTATTGCTAGTTTGTATCATGTGTATTATTATTTTTATTTTATTTTATTTTTTTTAAATCCAAAAAGATTTTCTTTTTATAAAAATTTTAGAAAAGCACAAAAAGATTTTTGTATTTTGTTTACACCTTTTATGGATGAGCATTTAAGATAGCTGAGTCAAAAATTTCATTCCATTTATACATGTGCTTTACATTGTTTGGAGTCTTTGAGATGTGATTAGTGATATCTTTCTATATGGTTGGCTCCTTATCTCCTTTATTGCACACATGCACGGGTTTATTTGATTATTGTACTTGTCTATCACATTTTGGCTTGAGTGTTTCCATCTCAATTATGTCTATACAACGAACCATATGCGATAAAACTTGACAAGATTGGAATGCATGTAAAAACCGTTTGGTGAGACTGTGTGGTATTTTAAAACGGTGAAAGGCTATGAAAGGTAATTATCTATCCTTTGAGAAAAAGCCACAGTTAAATCGGACCTAAAAAATTAAGGAATTTTATTATCCGAGGTCCAAAGAGGTTTAAAGAGTTCGAAAAAATTTAAAGGCAATAAAAAGCAATACATGCCAAATATGGGCCATTAGGTTTCACCATCAATTATCCAAAGTTTAAGAATTTAGATCACCTCTATTCAAAATATATATCTGACGAATTTTGGTTGGAGAATGTAAACGGGTTTGCACTTCCTTAAAGTCCTGAAAAAGCATTATATCGTTTTGGACGTTATTGGTGTGGAAATAACTTTGAGCTTTGATTTGCTGATTTGATTGAGTCAATGTCTCATATTTCCATCTTTTTACCCTAAGGAAGATGTTGAGTTCATTCGTTAGGAGTATCCGATATTCATCATGCACATATGTCATGTTTGTATGCATTGATTTTCCTATCGAATTTTATCACACCCCCTACATTTACGCTATCATCGACTTGGTTGTTTTTGTGTTCTTTCATTGTGTTATTCTTTGTTGTATATTTTGTGTGAAAATTTTGAAAAATTCAAAAAAAATAGAAGATTTTTTTTGTGACATTTTCCATATTTATGCTTCTCATATCTGTCTATTTGGGGACATCATAAAAAGGGGGAGAATGAATTATGGGGGAGAAATATTGAAATTTATTTTTGTTGATTTATCAATAATTTTCTTAAGCCTAATTGATCTTTGATTAATCAACATATCATTATTTTTCAAACAGTTGTGCGTCACGGGTATTTGCTTTATCTCATATGTGTAGGGACAAAATTGATATCTATTGGATTGCATACCCTGATGAGAAACGCTTTGGGAGTTTCTGAAGAGTTAAAAATTTGAAGATGTTGAAGTTTGATTGAAGACGTGTCATTTATTATTCTCAGTTTGAGGGTTTAATGGGGATATTATCTTATATGTCATTTGTTTTAGGGAGATTGCATAATTCGAATTTTTTATGTATGTACCGGCATAGACATAGGGGGAGATTTGTAAGGACATAATTTTATAAATGTCCGGAGTATAATCTAGGATTTTTCTGTCTTCCCTAGATCACAATTTGTATGTCTGATACCGCTACATTCGGCACGTCATCACGATCATCCACGACGGACTTTATCTGAATCCATGCATTCATCATCTTCACACGTGCATCATGCGACATGCTTCTCAACCGTTTCCTACTACTCCATGATGCATTATTGGTAAAATGATTTATTGGAGTTGTTTAATTTGCATAAATATTTGGGAATTTTTTAGAAAATATTTTTTGAGGTCTGAATTATTGATTATCAATTGCAAAAAAAATTTTAAGTGTAGAAGTGGACTTTTCTAGGTCGACGAGCTCGTTCAAATGAGATGACCTATCGTTCGAGCGAGATAGCATCTCGCGCGATGTTGTTCGAACGACGTTGCCGCCTCAATTTTTGTATTATTTTCTGTCACTTTCTACACGGTTTTCAAAATCTTTTTCAAACACGTTTTATGCAAAAAATGGCACTGACAAAAGACTTCACCTTTTTCTCCTTTTAAGGTTTTATGCCTCCTTTATAAAAGAAAAGAATTCTCCCAATTATGTACGTGCATTTGTTAAACCTTCAAGAGGCTATTTTTACTCATCTGGAGTAATTTGTGGAGAAGCTAGTCTCTTTTTCATTGCTGCCCATCTGGAGTTCTTACGAAAGATTCCAACCGACGACATCGAAACCGGCACCTGCGGGTATGTCATATGTCACACTTATTTTTATTATAATTCGTGTAACCGTTCTTTACAAATTATAGTCAAAATAAATGGTTTTACCCTGCGGGGATTTTTCCTTATATTTTGTGTCATATGCTTTATTTATTTATGGTTTGACATACGCACACACGTAAGTGCATGTTTTTAGTATTTAATTGAAAAACTGAGTTGAATTAAATAATTTCTTAATTTGAACAAAATCGTACTCTTCAGACTTTTAGTACCAAAAAAATATATTAGTATACTAAGGAATAAAAGTATTTTTAGCTAGGATCTTAATAGAAAAGATATCTTAAATAATATTTTTGGCATTTTAATTTTCTAATGTAAAAGTTCATCATCATAAAGAAAACCATTGAAAATTGCCTTAAGTAATTCGAAGTGCGCACAAGCTGGCCCGAGATGGATCGCCCTCTATAACCAAAAAAAAGATTGCACGTTTTATGTTAATTCTACTAGTTTTTCAACTCGAACTATGTGCTCACATTGTTTAGTCTTTGTATTAAATGGTGGGTGGGTGGGTGGGTGGGTGTGTATAATAGCTATTTTTTTAACAAATAGACTCGTAGATGTGAAACTAAAAGACTCAAACTAATAGAAAATTGACAACAAAAAGTTATTGTAATAAGAAAAAAAATATTTTGAGTTATATATGAATTAGAACAAAAAAAATGGTACCCATCTCCAATATAAAATTTCAATTACATTTGATCAAACTATATGACTTTTATTATAATTAAATTAAAAAATATATTTTTCACTATTCAAGCAAATATGTCATTAGGTCTATGTGCATTTATCAAATTAAGACAGTAGGTTTCTTGTTAATTTCTAATATATAATTGGATATTGGAAACAAAAAATAAGAAAAGTTATAAATTAAGATTAATAACATATTTATCCCCTGAAGTTTGAGGATAGCTCACTTGGGTCCCTGATGTTTTAATTTTTCCAATCAAGCTTTCAAAGTACCATATTATTTTAATTTTGTCCAAATTTTAATAGAAAAGTTAACTCCTTCAATGGAATTAAAATGTGTCACTCATGTGAGGGATTTAATTATTACAGAGCCAAAATTGAGAAGATAGTTTATAAAAATCACTATCTATTATAATTTTGTAATACCCCGGGTTTTTGAAGGATTAATATAAGGTTGATAAATAGTAAATTCTGAAAATAGTTAATGGTTATAACTTGAAATTGGTAATTTTGCTAAAATAAGAAATTCGATTATTTTCGGACTTATAAAAATGTAGAATCGTGTAAACATCCTAATTTGAAATTAATTATTAATAAGATGATTTTTTATTATAGAGTCAGAAAATAATTTTTGAAATTTTAATTTAAACCATTTTGATTAACATAAAATAATGAATCTATGAGATGAATATCCCTAAGTTATGAAGAAAATTTGTTAGGAAATTTGACGTCACTCCAATACATGCCATGTTCTATATACTTTAAATTAGAATATGAGTCGTATATGTAAGGAAAGGTCAGGATCTTAGCTTTTCAATGAGTTTTGAATCATGTCATTTGGACTTCTATGGAGGGAGTAATGACCGTTTTAGTAAAAAGTATTTAATTTATCAGAATATTATATTTGTGAGAATTTATGGTTTTTAAGAATTCTAGTGGGATAAGGATTCTTATATTTTTGCCTATTTAAAGGGAAATCGGGGGAGGACTTTTTCAAACTCATATTAACTTATTCTCAAGACATTTTCTCTCCCAAAATACCTCCCATATTTCATAAAAAAATTTATTCCCTCAATTAAAGAGTATTTTTAAAGCCCTAACCTCCATTAAAAAGGACATTCAAGTTTATTTTTAAAGAAGAAGGACCTGTTTTCTCAAGATCGTCGAAGAGATTTTCTTGGTCAACTTTTCAAGAGTAACACAACCATATTAACAGATTTCCTGTATGACAACTTTGATGAGATATGAATATCTCTTTCCCTTAAGTATTGTATGTTTTGAATGTTGCCTAAATATTAATTAATCATGTTTTCTTAAAAATTATTAGAGAGATTAATTAGGAAAAGTGATAGTTAGTTTGGAGTTAATTTTACTAAATCTAAAAATATAATTTGAGACTTGAAATATAGCATGAATAGATTAGTTGTATCTTGTTATTGTGGATCATTGGGATGAATCACATGTTTAAAATTAAATATATAATTCGAAAAATGGCTTGACTCGTAAAAAAATTGCGATATTGATGTGTATGTTGTATAACAAAATTAATTGTTGTAAAACGTTGCCCATATGCATATTTGGATTGGATTATATTTTTAATTGATAAAATATCACTCGTATTAGAATTATAGAATTTGACAACTTGTGTAGCGATTTAGTAGAACTTGATTCTATCACGGTTTAATGGATGTAATTAAAATGAAATTGGAATTGCACGATTAATTGGAGGATTGTAGTGATAAATTAAAAATATTATTCACGTAGAGATTGTTCGTGTTAATATTTCACATCGTGTACTTTCACCCTCTTGTGGTAGGTTACTTGCTAAGTATTGAACTAGTAGGTAGACTTAGTCATTGTTGGCATTTTTTAGGTTTGGGACTAGTGAGTGTGCTCTTGTACGGTTGGGTATTTTTCTTAGGTTGGACAATGTAGTATGGCGTTCCGTGATTTAGTCTATATATGAGATTAGGTGGTGACTTTGGTTTATGTATTCTTTCTAAGTGATAGACTAGGTGATACTTATCGTTTGGTGATCTCTAGGTATGGGACTAGTGATGGTTTTAGTTGTGATGTCCGAATTTTTAATGGGGCTAATTGAAATAAAGAGAAATTAATTGAGAATAATAATTAATCCCTAAGATAATAAACGTTTATTAAAATGAATTTGCGTCGCAAGTATGTGCGGGACTAACGAAATTGAATTGACTGACTATAGTTACGTGGGTATGTGTTGGTATCACGAGTTTGTGCAGACCAAGAAAATTGAACAAACTGACTATAGTGACATGTTATGGGTGGAACCTCTTGACTATGTGTAGTGTTAACGAAATTGGATAAACTGACTATAGGGAGGGGTGTGGATGTAGTGTGTTGTGATTGTTAGTGCGCCAGGTGTATGTGCAGAACTGATAGAATGGTAAACTCATTATACTGGTGTCGCATTAATAATATTGGTTGTAATAATTAAGTTAATAATTTAAGATTAAATTAAATATTGAAATAAACATAATTGGACTTGGGTAGTGAGGTGATTTATTTTACATAAGTATTTAGTATCGTTTTACTTTACTCGTAACTTATTATATTGATTTTATTTAAAATATTCTGTTGTGATATATATCTCATATAATGCTTATGTTTGAATTCAAGAATTCTATTTAAGAGGAGTAGTTGGTATTCATGTTGTGGACTCTGACCCATTATATTACCTAACATTTCAGGTATAGTTGTTGGAGTATATGCATAGGATTTATTGGAGATTCATGGAGTTGCGGCTAAAGTTCCGTTTTATTGCATTGGTAGTTTAGTTTTTCTTTCCAGACGTAACTATTATGAGACAGTCGTTTATGAATTTGGTGGGTCATTCGATTGCACATTTATTTATGTTTCAGTTCTAGAGTTTGTAGTGGTTGTATTTTTCATTTAAGTATTGTTATGTTTTGGAGTTGAGTTTTATTTATTGGATTTACCATGGTGATGGACTTTTATTATGGTGGTTGCTTATATTCATTGGGTTATTTCAAATCATACCTTTTGGAGAATAATTTAATGTCTCGTATTTCTGTCACGTGTTAAGAATTGTATTTGAATTTTAACTCCCTGCGTAGGTTGGCATCGGGGACTAGCTACCTCCAATGCCAAAATATGCGAGGTGTTACAAATATTTTATGACATTTTTTTCTATTTGTCATGTGTTAAATGTATTAATATATTTTACTTTTATTACAATTAAAATAGAGTCAATTTTAATTTAAAATGATCTTTATAATTAATTAATATCTCACGACTAATATAGGTCTCAATAATAATAATAATAATAATGAGGATTGGGAAGATGATTATGATGATGTTTAAGTCATTTTAATTTTATGACAACTATAATAATATTAATTTTTAAAATTATTTACTAACAAATAACCATTAAAACTAAATTACTTTTTAAAACTATTTACTAATCAATAGTGTGGAAAGTAATGCAAAAAATTTAAACAAGGTGGTAGAGTAATATAAAATTTATATTAGAAGTATGGCAAAATTCAAACCTTCTTAAGTTATTTTATTCGATATTAGAATTAATTATATTATTTATTTAAGTACTAATTAATTATATTGTCAATTACTCCCTTTTATTATTTAAAATTCAACTTTACTAATTTAAATAATTGATGTTTTTTCCATTTTTTCAAATTAAAAATTGAATTAAATAGTACCACGTGTATGACATGCAGGTGTAACCCAAGCATGAAAGTTAATAAAATTTATTATTATTATTATTATTATTATTATTATTATTATTATTATTATTATTATTATTATTGTTATTGTTATTATTATCATCGTCGTCGTCGCCATTATTATTACTATTATTGTTATTATTAAGATTTAAGACATGCAGGTGTGTTAAAATGACTTAAATATTATTATTATTATTATTACTATTATTATTATTATTATTATTATTATTATTATTATTATTAAAAGTTTAAGACCCATATAGCTCACTATGAGATATTAATTTATTATAAATATCATCTTAAATTTTAAAAAAAACTCTATTTTAATTGTAATAAAATTAAAATATATTAATGCACTTAAAACACAAAAGAAAAATAGAAGAAAGTGTCATAAAAACTTACATTAGATAGTGATTTATGTAAAATTATCCCTTGAAGTTTGGTCTAGTCTCAATTAAGTCCCTCACGTGAGTGGCACATGTCAATTCCATAAGAGGAGTTAACTTTCCATTAACATTTGAACAAAATTGAAACAATATGGTACTTTGAAGGCTTGATTGAGAAAACTGAAATAGTAAGGACCCAAGTGAGACTAGCCCCAAACTTTAGGGGACATATGTTATTAATGCTATAATTTATTATACATATTAATATATTTTCACTAATTCCCACATTTTTTTAGTTTTAAACATTACGGGTTGGTAGGATTGGAAAGACGTAATTGAGACATTATATTTACTAAGAGAAATAATAAATTTTAAACACAATAACATAAATGAACAACGTGGAGTTAAATTGTATTCATGCACAATTGGCATAAAGTTTGTGGATGAAAGGCTCCCACAACGTTAGAAATGAAATATCACAACCCTTTTGTATTTCTCAACTAACTTATAAAGATTATCAAAGAATTAGAGGCTACTCTCTTAAAAATAAATGAATTTTAAGTGATAGACACGTGTCAAAAGATCCTTAAGAAATATCTAAAAAATAAATGCAATTAATAGTAAACATGTGCCAAAAGCTCCTCTATGATATGATATGATTTCGAAGTGGTGAAAACCTTCATTGATTGAGAATGCTAAATGCACGCGATGCTAACACGATTGAGCCATCGACTATTCTTAACAGTTCTAATGACAAAGCCCACCCACGTCAACCAAACTCCATCTTGCCCTGTTTCAATTTATAGTTATAAAATTAATTGTGAAAGAATATGAATTCGACACGAGCTTTGTCTTCATAAGATGTAGATTAGTAGGTTAAAGATTCTTTCTTATTTTACGAACTACACAAAACAAATGATATAGATTTTTGTGCTTAACGTAGTATTTACTTTTGTAATATGGGTGAAATTAGTAACTCTTTAATCACAATAAATTGTACCCTAAAAATATTGCAATGATGGATGTAGGCTACTATAATAAGACTAAGGTTGAAACAGAACTGTCAAGGAGAAGAATTTACCTATCTTCTATTCAAATTCTATACTTACTAAAAAACACACCATCTCCTAATATAAGTCCATGTTTCACTACTTCATAATTCTGTAACCTCGAAATTAATACTAGTCCAGTTTGGGGCGGATTTGACAAACCCAAACCTGACCAGTTTAGGAAAACATTAAACTCGCCCTGCCACACTTATTAATGTATTTTATTTAATGAACTTATATTTGTATATAGTTAAAATAATGAATAAATGCACCACTATGATTATAAATAATGCATAAACACATTGAGTGAGACTCTATTATAATCCCATTTGCAAATAAACCTTAATTTTTCGCAACACAAGCCCATGAGTATACTTCAAAATAGGACAAACCCAAAAGATAAGAAATGTATAAGACAAGACAGAGTTGGCATTATAATAATTTTTTTTATAACCCTGAACCTCCACACGAACGAGCCCTTTGGACTCCCTCATGCAAGCTAAACAGGGGGACACTGCGCATGACCCACCTCACACACGAGCCTCGCTTAAATACTGACATACCCTGCGAGGAATCGAACCCAACACCGTGCACCTCACCATACAGTCCTGAGTAAACCCTTACCACTGGGAAAAACCAGGGTGGGTCATAATAATAATAATAATAATAATAATAATTATTATTATTATTATTATTATTATTATTATTATTATTATTATTATTATTATTATTATTATTATTATTATTATAGTAATAACAACAACAACAACAACAACAACAACAACAACAACAACAACAACAACAACAACAACAACAACAACAACAACAACAATAATAATAATAATAATACAATAAACCCATGTACTATTAGCTTGATCGTAAATAAATCCTTTTAGCAAGAATTAAATCCATGAACTAGTTAAAACTTTAAAATAAGGACATTTTGATAGTCAAACATTTGTTTACGGTTAGTCTTCGTTACATAATAACATTACTCTTATTTCATTACTATGAATAAGAAATCCGAATTTGTGAATAAGGCTAAAATCGTGTAAGTTGTTTGAAACAGGGGCGGATCTTGAAACTTTTTACCAGGTTAATTCTTATAATTAATAATGACTAACTTTAAACTTTTTAGTAGTCATTAGAAAACACATCACGGATTTTCATTGAAAAATACCACAACAAGGAAGCACTATGAACATATTTGAGAAATCTGGTTATATGCTTTAGGTATAACTTCATTAAATTGACCCAAATTTGCAAGCACTTTAAGCAAATAAATATGAGTCTAGGCAAGAAGTCTTGTTTCTTTCCAATTTTAATCTTGTTAACATAATTATTAACTGAGCATGAAAGATTTAATTGTAAAAATAAATATAAAATAACTCCGATGTACAAGAAAAATCCAACTGGAAAAAACCTCAAGCGGTCAGGCCTAGACAAGTTCACTACATATATGGTTTTACAAGAAGACTCAATTGACTTAAAAAACTTGTCACATCAAGCCCACTCAGATGTAGTCTCCAAATCTCCGCCTGTAGATCCATTCAGTCCGACACAGTTTCATTACAAATCTTTTGCACGGTATCCACCGATAGCCTTTACTATCTCAAACAATGCAGAATCCACCGCACAACTACGAACATATGATAAAGAAATGTTTATGTGGTTTTGGATATGGAAAACTTGATAATAAAGGATCAAGGATATTAGGAGAGAATTTTAAAAAGGGTTTTAACCTTAAGAGGCATAAAAGATGCTTCTTAAAACTTGTTGTTGTGCACTCCTATATAAAATAGGTTTTCTAAAAACATGGGGTAGTGAGCACCTGAGAAAAAATATCTTTTTAGAAAAATGTGTTGGGTCGTTCAAACGATGTACCTGATCTTATTCGAATATGTATCTAACGAGATATCAAACGAGGGGGGAAAGGTTCATTAGACCTTATTTGAAGTTCGTTCTAACGAAGGTACCAATATCATTTGAACGAGCTTTTAACGAGTCAGCTAATGAGATTCCAGAGAAGCCAGAGCTTTTAATTATTAAACTGGGTTGAACTCTCATTCGAATGAGATAGAGGACCTCATTTGAAAAATATATCATATGTCGTTAGAATAACCTAGGAAAATTCAAAGATTTTCAAAACACCTTTTAAAGCCTTAAAAAGGTTTTCTCTAAATATCGTAGGGTCACATATATTAATGGAAATGAGAAAGTGACATGATGAATGCTTGAATGTGACTTATGCAAATACAGTTGCTAACGAGTCTTTACTTATGGATTTGATTATACGAAACCCTAATAAACTACGTATTTTGATCAACGGAATAAGCCATTACTAAAAATTGACTCATTGTGGAAATCTGCCCTTAAAAATTCCCCATTATCTATTCCGGGACAAAACACACAAAAAAAGACAGAATCGCCCAGCCAAGCCGTCAATCAAATCTAATACCCATCCAAACCCCAAAATGAAAGACATAAGACAACGTAGTAGTAAATGATCCATGTGATGCTTCCATAGGACATACATGTAGAAGAATGCCTACACACATAAAACAAACTACTTGTGATGCATAGGAATATAAGTACAATGAAATAAATCAATAATAACAAGACTCCCTTAAAGTTGTTGTCCCTTGTTTTGCCCAAAAAAGACAAAAGGATAGATCATGCACTTAAAAGATTAGTCTATAACATAGAAAATAAAGTACATCACAAGAGATACATAATGGAATATCAATATAATATAGAGAAATAATAAAATGAGAGGTAAAACCACTTCAAAAACAAGCATGCTAGGTGAATATACCAAATAGGAATCATAACTCAAGATACATAAAGGAAATACAAATCTAGAAGAGTACAAATATGATCTATAATAGAGTGTATCAAATACAGAACAAGTACAATATAAGAAAAGATAAAAGGTAGTACCATTAAATCATCTCCCAAAATTACATCAAAAGACAACTGCCAGAAATCATAATCACTTATTTGCGCCATCATTAGCATCGTCATTACCATTATCATGTCTAGGCACTGAATGAGACGAACCAGATCCTCAACGTTGCTCCTAACGACCCATGCCCTCAAAATATTGCATCATCATAGAGTCCATACGAGCTTATTAATCCTGATGCCATAATCTTTGCAAACATCTGACGATCCTGTTGTCGATATGCTTCCAGGTGTTGTACCTGTTCATGCAACTCCTTAACATCATCAGCCTTTGTGTGTGGTGGGTAGAGGTAGTGGATAGAATAGACCTAATAGGGGGAGTAAAACAAGCAGTCTCGGAGGAAGCTAGCTGAGAGGTGAGAAGAATATGATATGGCTTTGGGTTGCAGGGATATGACTCATAAACCAAATAATGTGATGGAGATCAATAGTCTGATAAGGTTCAAGGTAACATCAAAGGGAAGAAGGGAGAACCAGTATAAAGGCAGTGACAAGTGATGAGCACAGTAAATGGGAAAGCTTATTTAAAAGGCGTAGATCCAGAGTTGGGAATGGAACTTAAGACCGATTATATGTGATGAGGAAGGTCAAGGATATCACTATGTGATTTGGTTATGGTTTGCTCATGGAATGAGACACGCGCAAACAATCTAATTAAGGATCCTAAAGTCAACTTTGAAATCCGAATGGAAAAGATTAGAGGTGACCATTCGACGGCTGTCAAAAATAGCTTCCTCTGTGACATCCATATCAGGAAACTCATGATTAGCCTGTGGAAATGTGGCATTGGGAGCCTGGGAAAGAAAGAGATGGGATGATGACCTATTTGCCTCGAACCATAGAGTATAGCCCACATCAAGTGACATATATACCAAATAAGAATTATCGAAAGAGGTCAGGGTACACATAATCAGTAAGGGAGAATAAGGGCGGGCTTCTAACCTCGATATGATAACTAGTGATACACTTTTATCTCGAAAAGGAGACAAAGCCAAACAACCTTTTCACGTACGAGGGAACCTACATGAAAATCAAGGGCTATAAAATGAAGCGACACATATCGCGCTTCCTATCTATCATAGGTGAAGGAGGGAGAATTGGTGATGGGTCCTTTGGAGGAGGAACCCTCCTTAGGATCATCAATAGTGAAAGTACGAAGATGACAAGGCATAGAAACCAAAAGTATGAAATAAAATCGATTAGGATAAGCGTAGGAAAGCTAAAAGATGCAAAAAACACTAGCTAAGAATTCCTTCTCCATCAAAAGTCCAACCGAACCTTTACATACTAACCAAACAACAACCAAGAAATAGCAAACCAAACCAACAAAAAAAAGATATATTGCAAAAAAATAAACATTAAGGAAAAGTCAAAATTATTTCAGTGTTCATTTCAAATGAAATAGTTAAAAATGAACAACTGAAAAACAATAACCTTTCATATATGGGGCAAAAAAAATTAGTTTTGCGGAAAAAAAATGGAAAAGTCCCCCAAAAATGGGATTTTACCTATTTTAACAAAAAAAAACTTTTTCTAGATATTTTCCAAAAAATAAGGGTGAACCAACAAAGTGTTGAGAATAAGGTGAACAAGGAGTAAACATCCAAAAACTAAGAAAAAATGGAGAAAACTAAAGCAAATACCTAAAAATAGACCAAAAATTCTAAAGCTCCAAAGCTTGAAATCGGTACTCCAAAACCTTGTAAACCTTCAACGATGGAGGATAAAATATGGTGGGGGAGAAATGGGACGAAAAAGCTTAGGTTTGGAGGTTTAATAATGGATTTGGTGGAGGGAGAGAGAGAGAGAGAGAATCGCAGGTGAGAGAAAAATAAGGGTATTAGAGAATAGAAAATGAAGAGATGTGCTACGAAGAAAGGGAAAAAGTAAATTTTATAAACTCGTTATAATGAGTTATAGTTCTCGTTCGAACGACTCGACGAGATTTTGATACCAAATCCTAGAAAAGGGGAAAAGAAATAATAAGAAACAAAAGAAAAATATTTTTAAATTTTTGAGAAAAAGAAACACCAAGAATTTGTAACAAAAAATCTGGAAAATGGGAGTGAAATGTAGGGTTGTGAACATAACGCATATGAGCATCAACTTAAGATTATGCACAAGTGCACAATGTTAAACATCAATCCTATAGTTAAATTCTCCAATCAACCTTGGTGTAAAAAATTTGGACTCATTAAAAGTTAACTATAAAAAAATGCCTAGAAGATTTGATGATTCTCTGGCTAATAGCATCACTCATAAATGCAATATTAGGACCTATTCTGCAACCCCGTTGATCTTCGACTTATTAAACCCTCAAAATTAATATAATTTCAATCTCACTCAACATTTTGAAGATATCATATATGGAATTGAGCTTTTGAAGCATCAATGATAAAAATTTGTACTTGGTGGCTTTTATTACAAAGGAGATTGCTCCTTTTGTAGCCCCATTCCATTTATCACCCAATTTTGATAAAATAATTAAAACAAGGGAAATAGTTCTTACATGCACAATTTTTCCTATCGCATATAGAACTAAGAGAAGAGATTGATAAGATAACACCTTACTGTACCTGGAATATGCAGAGCGGTACAACATTCTAAAGAGACGGCATACGGTGTGTGCATATAAGGTGATAAGATGAAATAAACATAGAAGGAATTGTCATAAAAGGGCGCCATTTGTCATAAAGACACTAATTAGGCACAAGTAACACGTAATTTAGTACATCTCCTCATGAAAAGTGACGTAAACATGGAGTATAATGGTGTTCCGAACTTCTTAAGTTCACATCCCAAATAGTGATAAAATGAAAAATCTTTTTTATATTTTGTAAAACATATAAAAAAAATCCATCTGGATTTTTAAAATAAGAGATATACACAAAAATATATTCTAGTTCATATGGGACAAACAATGATAATGAAATCTCACCCTAAACTAGATATATACCCCGAAATTAATTAATGGAACAAACCCTGATAAAGTTCCTAAGATCATCGAACCTAAGGGATTATAGAACTTTGGTGGGAATATCGGTCAATTGACGTTAGGTGCTAACAAAGCCTAAGGAAATGATCTTCTCCTCAACGAGATCATGAATGTAATGCTCACGAATCGGAATATGCTTTGTACGGTAATGTTGGGAGATATTACGAGAGATACGGATTACACTCGTATTATCACAATAAATAGTCATTCTACCTTGTGAAATACTATAATCCTCCAACATTTTCTTCATCCAAATGAGTTGTGTGGAACTACTCCAATAGGAGATGTATTTGGCATCTAGTGTGGATAAAGAAATAGAGTTTTGCTTCTTGCTCATACAAGAGACAAGAGCACTCCCAAAGTAACAACACCCATCTGAGGTGCTTTTGCATCCATCTCCTGTCCAATCGTCATCTGAAGAAGCCGATGGGCAATCATTGGTTTTAAAGGAATACCAATTACCGAAAGATAGGGTCCTACTTACATATTTGATCATTCTTTTTAGCGCAAGTAAATGTGACTCTCTCCGGGATGCCTGATAACGGCCACACACTCATACACTAAGTAGAGAAGACTACCTATAATGCTCTTAAAAAGTGTGTGCTTTATGTCCTTACCTGTAGTGTCTTGGCTAAGCTTGGCAATAGAACTCATGGGTGTGCGTGCATGCTTAAATAAGACTAAATTAAACTTCTTCACTATCTCTCTCGCGTACTTAGATTGGTATAGGAAGATCCCACTATTAATTTGAAGCACCTAGAGACATAGAAATAATGTAATCTTATTGACCATAATCATCTCAAACTCACTTTTTATTTCTCCCGCAAAAAGATGATTATGTTGGTCACATGTGGAGTCAAATACTATGTCGTCGACATAGACTTATGCAACCAAAATAGCACTTTTATCCCGATGGACAAACAACATCAGATCCATTCCCACTGTCATGAATCCACGAGCTAAGAGAAAGGAAGTAATCCTTTTATATCAAGCACGAGGTACTTGATTCAAATCGTATAGGTCATTCTTTAGATAAAAGACGTGGCTTGGATGCTTAGGGTCTTCAAGCCTCTTTAGTTATTCCACATATACCTCCTCATGTAGAATTACATTGAGGAAGGCACTCTCGACATCCATTTAGTAAAGCTTAAACTTTAAATGGCATGCTAGAGATAGTAAAAGACGAATGGATTTTAGTCTAGCAATAGGAGTAAATGTCTCGTTAAAGTCAACACCCTCGATTTGGTTGTAACCTTGAGCAACCAGCCTAGCTTTGTTACGAATAATGATACTATAATCATCCATCGTATTTTTATAATTCCATCTGATACCAGTGATGTTAGTGTCACTAGGTCGGGGGACAAATTCCTAAACATCATTTTTTCAAACTTAATCAACTCTTCTTGCATAGCGCTAATCTAATGCTCATCTTTGAGTGCTTCATTGATGTTCTTGGGCATGATTTTTGAGGTGTAACAAAGGTAGTTAACCTTATTCTCTAATTGAGCATGAGTATTGAGTCCTTGGTAAGGATTATAAAGAATATTGGTGGGGTCATGACTCTTACGGACCCAAGAATGTGAATCTTTTTTGTCAAGAGTGGGGTCCACTAAAACATTATGAGGAACAATGGGATAAACATAAGATGTGCATTATTCTAACAATAAATGTCATCGTCACTATAAAATAATGTGGCGGGAGCATCATAATTTTATGGTAACAATTATTGATTTCATGAACTTGGAGCTAGCTAAGTTGTAAATCTTATGAGCTTAAATGTTTAATGAATAATCTAAGAGTATTCCCTCCTCTCTCCTCGAGTTAAACTTTCCTAAATGCTCTATATCCTAAAGGATGTAGCAAGGACTCCGAAAAACTCTTAAATAATATAGGTTGGGCTTTTTACTGGTCCAAAATTCATATAGCGTTTGATTAGTGTATGGACACGAATAAACCTTATTCAACGTGTGGTATGTGGTGCTAAATGCCTCCGCTTATAAACATATCGAAACTTTCCTTTCAGGAAGCATGGACCTTTCCATCTCTTGAATTGTTCAATTCTTCCTCTCAATAATTCCATTTTGCTAAGGAGTACGAACAATCGAAAACTCATGTTTGATACCAACTTCATCACAAAATCCATCAACCTTGGTATCTTTAAATTTAGTGCCATTGTCACCACGAATTTGATTTATAGTAACACCATGTAGAATTTAAAGAACACGACACTTGACTGTTAGAAACTCAACGACGTCGGACTTTTATCTAAGAAACCCAACAATAGAATATCTTAAAAAGTTATCAACCATCACTAGGATATATTTCTTGCCACCAATTCTCTCTGTACACGTGGGATCATAAGATCCATGTATATCAACTTTAAAATAGGGGAGGTGGTAATGGTATTCAACTTTCTATGGGGACTCTTGATTTTGTTTTTCTTATTGACAAGGACCACAAATCGAGGAAGTTAGTTTTCCTAAAGATGGGAAGACACGAACTAGGTCTTTATTAGCTAAACGCTCAAGATCTCTAAAGTTAACATGACCTAGAAATTGATGCCAAATGTCGGCAATGGACTCCCTGGCACTGTTGTAAACGAATGATGACTTGGGAATGATATCATAGAAATTATCGATAGTCCTCACACCTTAGAGTATAGTCTTGACAGATTTTTTATAGACATTACATTATGTCTGACTAAACTTAACCACTAGGTTTCATCGCATGTGTTGGCCTATGCTAATTATGTTTGATTTCAGTCCATCAATATAAAGCACATGTCTAGTTTTGGGAACCCGAAAATTTTAATGGTGCTTCGTCTGATAATCCTATACCTATTACCATCACCAAAAGTGACCTTACCATCCTTGTGATCCTCAAGTGTGGTAAAAAGAGATTTATCACCTATCATATGTCCGGAGCATCCACTATCAAACTACCATTGGGAAGTATTATAAGCCTTAAGAGCAACATGAACAACTAAAGCCTTTGTGGCCTTATCATTGGCAATCCAAGTGGGATTTATGTTGTTAGAGTTCATATAATTGTTGTTCTTAGTATTTGGGTTATAATTATTCCTATGAGGCATAAGCAACCTCTGAAATTCCTCAATTTAACCTTTATAGGTATTAACTAGATAATCAACTTGCAATCTAAGGCTAGCTAGTTGGCTATAGTGGGGTGTGCGAGCACGAGTAGGAGATTTCTTCCTAAGATTGTTGCAGAAGTCTCTAAGGTTACCCTTTATGTTACAAAAAGCGCAAACATACGGCTGATTGGGTTTCACCTTATTAGGTTTCTTAGGAGAATCTCTCTTTGGTGGGTTATATTTAGGAGTGTTTGTGTCAAAAATAAACTTGTCTATAGGTATAGATTTGGAATTAGATGTTTCATCCTCGTCATACCCCATACTCTTTCTCTCTTGATAACCTTTCTCCTTACAACCTAGGATAAGTTTGAGAAACAACTTCCCCATTCTCCCGAAGTTGTCCTCCAGGGTGACTTTGACTTCACGAGAAATCTCAAGATATTTTTTAAGTTAGAAAATTTTGACTATAAGAATCTCACGAATATTCAAAGAGTCATGGAGATCTTTGGTGGCGTGAGCTAAAGTGTCGGTTAAATCATTCTTTTATGTACCCACCACAATGAGTTTCTTGGAGAGAGAAATCTTAATCGCCTCTAGCTGACTAACCAAAGCCTCATTATACTTCAGGACAATAAACTCTTTTTCTAGCGTTAAAACCTTAATAGATGTCTTATGAAGTCTCGAGAACTCGGTGTATAGCTCAGAATTGGCGAAATGGAAGTCACCTTCTTCCACATCGCTCTCACTCAAAATACCTCCACGTTCACTACTGTATGAGTGGTTAGACTCAACTTCAAGACTGTCAGGCACAAGATTGTCATCATTAGGATGTGACATACTCGTGGAACTTATATGACTATCCATGAAAACAGTGAACTTGTTCCCAGATGGAACGGAGTCATCAGAGTCTTCAAAATTATTTTCGTTATCGTTAAGAATAGCATTATAGACAGCTTTGTCTTTGCTCTGTCTCTTTATCTTAGTGGGACATTCGAACGCTCTATGACCATTTCCCTCACACTCAAAACACCTTTATAAATTATCCTTTTTAGAGTTATCATTTTTATCTTTCTTTTAATCCTGATCATTAAAACTTCAACCCGCTTTGACATTTTTGTTTTTCTTAAATTTTGGTTTATCAAATTCGAAATTTATTGTTTTGAACTTGAGAATTTTTTTTATTTTTTTAATGAATAAAGCCATATCATCGGGATCAATATCGGACTCATCAAATTTAGATTTTTTTCTTTTCGGGCTTTTAAAGAAATTCTCTTATCCTTGGAGAGCATGTCTAACTCATAAGTTTGGAGATCACCTACGATCTCATCAAGTTTTAAAGTATCCATTACACCTAGTGAATTGGGAATAGTGATTTTAGCATTAAAAATAATAGGTAGAGATCTAAGAACTTTTTGACGACCCTATTTTCAGGAATCCTATCATCAAAGTTGTAACACGAGTTAATAATGTCGGAGATATGTGCATAAAATTTGTCGAATGTTTCACTCTTGCTCGTGTGAATGGTTTCAAATTTGGTAGCAAGATTTTAAATTTTGGACGCTTTCACTACACACATTCCCTCATGGGAAATTTGAATAATGTCCCATTCCTCCTATGATGTTTCACACGTCATGATACGGAGAAACCACTTAGGGGTAATCGAGCGAAAAAATGATTTAAATCTCTAGAATTAAAATTACACGATTTTAGCTTAGTCTCACTCCATTCCTCAAAATGTTTTAAGATAGTTGCTTCCCTTCCCCGACTTTGCTGGTTAAGAGGGACCACCTTTTTTCAACAGCTAACCAAACACGTTCATCAATTGATTTTATAAAAGATTTTTCAGTAGGTGTAATTAGTTCCATCAAACAAGGGGGTCTATATAACGAATAAAATTCCATATATGCTTCAGGATTCATCTAGGTAATTTTTATAAACAATATCTGATACCAATTTGAGAAATATGGTTAAACGCTTTAGGTACAACTTCGTTAAATATACCCAAATTTGCAAGAACTTTAAACAAATAAATATCAGTCTAGGCAGCTAGCCCTATTTCTTTCCAATTTTAATCTTATTAACCTAATTATTAAGTGAGCATACAAGATTCAATTGTAAAGATAAAAAACAATCCAAAAGACATCAATATCCAAGGAAAACCGAACTGAAAAAACCTTGGATGGCCCGGCCTAGACAAATTCACTATAGCTATAGTTTTCTAAGAATACTCAATTGACTTCAGAAACTCGACTCATCAAGACCACGTAGATGCAGTCTTCAAAACCTTCGTTCATGGATCTGTGCAATCTAATACAACTTCACAGCAACTCCTTGCCTCGATATCCACTGATAACCTTTACCATCTCCAACAATACAGAATCCATTGCACAACCACGAACATATGATGAAGAAATGTTTATATGGGTTTGGATATGGAAAACTTGATCATAAAGGATCAAGAGTATTTAGAGAGGATTTCAAAAATGTTTTTAAGCTTAAGACGCATAAAAGATGCCTCTTAAAAACTACAGATGTACACTCCTATATAAAATAGTTTTTTTAAAAACATAGGGGAGTGGAAAGCTAAAAAAAATAGATTTTGTAAAAACGTGTCGGGTCATTTGAATGACATGGTACCTCGTTCGAAAGCTATATTTGATCTCGTTCGAACATGTATGTAACGAGATATCAAATGAGGGGGGGAATGGCGCGTTAGACCTCGTTTGAAGCTCGTCCTAACAAGGGTTCCAATCTCATTGGAGCGATCTTCGAACAAGTCATGTAAAGAGATTCCATAAAAATCAAAGCTTTCTATTATTAAACTCATTTGAACTTTCATTCGAACGAGACATAGGACATCGTTCAAATGACATATCAAGAGTCATCAAAAAGACATGAAAAATTCAAAGATTTTTAAAACACATTATAAAATCTCAAAAAGTTTTTCTCCTTATATCGTAGAGTCATATGCCTTAATGGAAATGAGAAAGCGGCATGATGAATGCTTGAATATGACTTGTGCAAATATGGCCACTAACGTATCTTCACTTGTGGTCTTGAGTATACGACACCCTAACAAATTACTTTCTTTGTTCAACGAAATAAGCCAATACTATAAATTAACTCAATGCAGAAATTTATTCTTACAATATTAAGTGTTGGAAAAGGTTAATTTTAATTATTAAAACTTTAACTTTGGTGTCAAAAGTTGTTGTGCTGAAATTCAGCACCACGATCAATAAAAATATATGTAGATGGAAATTATTGCAAAAATAAATAAAAACCACACAAGAGAGACACGTAAGATTTAATGTGATTCATCTAATATACACGATATAGGCTATATTCACATGACGGAAGAGTTTAATTTCACTATGAGAATAAACATTTGTTTGATAACACGCTTAAACATTCTCAATAATTTAATTCCTTTCTACAAAGATATACATTCATTTTGAGATAATGACTTTTCTTTAGAGATAGTGAAAGCATCTCCAAGTCTTCAAAGTCTTTTTCTCCCACATATAATATAAAATTACCATGAAGGTCACATTTTTTTCTTTTTTTCAAGGGACAATCAAGTTTTATGTGGCCTCTTACACTTGTAAAGTTGTCGACCTTTTTCACCACCCCTTGATCTTGACCTAATACTTTCACAAGATCCATGTTAGGTGTTCCTTCCCCGACTTTGGTCTTTAACAAACCTTTTCAAGCCCAAACTCTCATCCCCCATTAATTTTCTCTTTGCATAGGACAATAGAGTTGACTCCACCTTCAATATATCTTTTCTCATACAAAATGGTGATGATTTTTTTTCTCATATGAATTTAGAAGAGAGATAAGAAGAAGTTAGGCCCATTCATCTGCATCAAATTTTATATCAACCATTTTTAGTAGATCCACACTCCCAAGAAAAATACTCAAGTGATTCATGAGGTCCCCGCCTATAACACCCCCTGTTTTCCACATATCAGGTAACTAAGATATAATGTCGAAGGTAGGGCATGTTAAAATAATTTACCTCATTCTCAACATAAATATGGTAATAATAAAAGACTATAATGAATTTAAATCATCCACAACATGCGATGAAATAAAATATTAATTGCTGAATAAATCAGTTGTCTCCACATTTATATAAATAAATAGCATCGTCTCAAATCCCATAAGTAATCTCAACTAAAATAAATAAATTGGGACCAACACGGTCGATACCAATCCCTAAATCAAATGAGTCTTATACTAAAATGACTAAATTAAATAGCAACCTAATCTAGGAAATGGAGATGGATGGATAATGACGTATCGTGTCTGACTGCTCAGCCCTTCTACTTGGAAAAGATTTTGATAATATTTTGGGTCAAAGCTCGAAAGTTGCAGGAAATATCTTACTATATCGATGCAGTAATAATCTCATTTACATAATCATGCCAACCCATAGACACTCACATAAAAAAAGATAACTCACCCCTCATCATAAGTGAAATATGCTACATGAGTGTCCCATTTCAAGGCATGGATAAACTAATAAGTCTTAACTAATATACTGCCAAATAATTTTCTACGCACTCTTCCATCGACATAGGAATGCATCCCATTACATACATAAAGAATACAACCTAGTACAATCCCAACTCATGTCATCCGAACAATAAGATGCAAGTGATCTCATAATAAACATAATAACGTGACGTGTTGTCTTTAACTAATATGTCCATCACTGAACTATACAAAAAAAATCATAAGTCTCGTAAAACCATATGAATGCATTAACCTTAGGGGACCTTCTCATGCCTTTATCAGTAAATCCATAGGAGTCATATACCTAATGGATTTAAAACATGCACATACAAAAGAATGGGGATCACTACATAGTCACACTATCGGCTAGTCAAATACCCTAGCATCTAATGGATCAAGTCATCCACATTTCCACGTCATGAGATGGTGACCAACTGAACGTATGATCAATAACATCGACATCCACACGACCTACTACATCAGCCAAGAGCGCGATATTTAACCCCAAATCCATTTTTATCCACACCTCAACTGATAGATTCCCCACGAACCATATACGATATGTTCACATCCACACATACACTATATATATATACCACGCTCTATATTTACATGGGATATATTTATGCTAATTTACCCAACCTAAGGTTCAAGGTGTGCTATAGCAAGTTGGAGCCCCGCTATGGCGGAGGTCCCCCATACCTTGTAACTCTAAGGTCTTCTCTATTTCGCAAACCGAAACCAATTGTAAATTTTAGCTTGTCATCAACAGTACTATGAGCTTCGATCTAAACCTAAATCAACTTTTGATCACTCTTACAGATTCTTACTTAAATTCCTCACATCGTAGTGCTTAAATCCAAACGAATCATTATACTAAAATTCAAACTTTTAATACATCTAATTACGGATTTAATCTCACCAATAACTAAGTTTATTTCATATAAACGATATCGTCAGAATGTTTAAATCCTTCCTACGCATGTGTTCTAACATCAAAATTTTTATTACAAGACAAATTAAAATGGATTTTATCATAAACTCTAACAAAATCATTTTAATACCCAATAACAGTTTATATCTCTCATTCCTTTTAACCATTATAATGTATGATGAAATAAGCGTATTAAAATCCTAAACATGCTTATAATCCCAAAAGGTTTGAATAACAATTAAGACATAAACAAGTTACACATTATATTATGATAAAGTAAGAGAATTCTTGCTTGATTATGAAGGGGTGTGATTTCCTCTCTTACCTCCTTCCAAAACACCTCCTAAAGCTCTCCTAAAAATCTCCTACTATTAGGGTTTATATTTTAGGTTTAATATAATTAATTAAATATGGTTAACATCACTTATATACCCTTAGTTCTAACACTACAAATAAAAAATGATGTCTTGGGACTGACATATTAGGGAAGGTTATAATACCCGTCCCTAATAGATATTTATTAGGGACGTCTTGGTCCATCTGTCCCAAATAATTTCATCCCCCATCCCACTAATACACCCTAATAGTATTATATAGAACGGTTTATCAGTCGTTCTTAAAAATTCGATTCTTTATGCTTTTATAGGACAGTAATAATTTGCATTACTGAGTTCCCGGCCATTGCCAAATATCATTTGGCTCTCGTTTATACAAGGGGGTTCCTTTCCCCAAAATCATTTCCTAACAAACCTAAACCCTCGTTCCAAGATCCAATTTTCCATCGTCTTTCTTCTTCGCAACCTTGGTCAGAGCTTAGTTCTCACAGATTGAAGCAAATACGAAATCATCCTATCTCGATTTCCTCCTACCTGACACGAAACCTTCGAAAGAATTGTGGCTTGGTCAAAGCTTTTTTCTTGTGGCTTGATGCGCTGGCAGAACTTATGGTAAGGTCTCTCTCATCTTTGGTCTGTGTATTGTCACTTTTATGTATAGTTTGTATGATTTTTGTTACCTGCCATAGTTTAATTTTTGATAACTTTTGAAGAACTTACACCACCAATAAGATTAATTAACAGAGTAATATGGACTCCTTTTTTTTTCATATTTGTGAATGATCTGTTTGTGATTGGTTTTGATGTCTATATATATATATTACGTATTAATTTTTTTTCTTATATAAAAAGGGAAAAAAATAATTTGTTATGTCGAGGTTCCAAACTCTTATTTGTGATTTCTTGTTGTTAGAGGTTTTTGTCACTCACATAATAATAACCACGGTTATATATCGAGTTTTTGTGATTCTCGAGTTTATTATTCAGTCTTTTGTAATTATTTACACGAGTTCTTGCTTTATTCTTGACCGATATTTTGGAGACATTTTGGAACACCTTTCCTAATACAAAATAGTTTTAGCTAAGCGACACAACTTTGTAAAGTGTCTTTACTTTGAAATCTTTAAGCAAAGGAATAACTTCTTGTTGTATCCTTAAATACAATCATGTGTTATAAAAATTGTATTCAAAGTTGTATTTTAAATGTCTTGTAAATGACAAAATCAATTAAGATTACATTGTGAGACATCTGTTGTATATAAATAGTACGCATGTTGTATATAAAGTCTCTTGGGGACGAACACACACACACACACACACACACACACACACACACACACACATACATATATATATATATATATATATATATATACTAAAAGTAAGACTAGCAAAATATTAACCTTCTTACGTTTGATGAAGTGTCTTATTGGATCAAATGTTTGAAGTTACTATGGACAAGAGCTGGATTGAGTCGCGTGATAGATTCTCAACGGCATATATTAATGGCATTGAAACATTTATATCATTTGCTTATATGAATAGGAAAATGGAAACGTCACATATCTAATATTCGTGTACAAATTGTGTAAATCGATTCTACGATAACCTACAAACCGTGAAAGATCATATAGAAATGTATGGTTTTAAAAGGAGTTATACAAATTGGATTTTCCACGGGGAGTTCTATGGGGGTTCAAATAATAACAATGAAAATACAAGAGATGGTATGGTTGAAGATTTATTATTTAAATCAAATTCATGGGCTGACGTGACTTCGATGCTTCATGAGGTAAGGGGGATTCCATGCATGGAGGATAATATGGGTAATACGGAGCCCATAACTGAAGATGTTGCAGGGTTTAATGAAAATGTGCCAACATATTTTAAACTTTTTAAAAAGGCACAAAATGATTTGTATAAGAATTGTCCCAAGGGTATTACAGAACTCATTCGTAGTTCATCTCTTACGACTGAAACAACTTAATGGGTTGACAAATCGTTCTTTTATAATATTGTTGACATTATTGGGGAAATCATTCCCTAATGAAAAGATTTTCTAAATATTTTTATCAAGCCAACAAGATAACTACGGATTTGGGATTCAATTATGAAACTTGGGATGCTTGACTTAATGGTTGTATGTTATTTCGAAGTCAGACGGAGAATATCGATAAGTGTGACATTTGTGAGGCTTCAAGATATAAATAGGATAGTGTCAATGATGTTGATCTTGTTCAACTGAGTAATCCAAGTGCAAAATTGGCCATAAGAAAGGTCAGATATTTCCCGTTGAAGTCGAGACTACAGAGATTATTTTGGACCTCACATACCGCTCCATTAATGAAATAGCATGCGAAGGAATGAGTTGATGTTGGCGTGATGAGGCATCTTGCAGACTCTCTTTCTTGGAAAACATTTAACGATAGAACCCCATATTTTTCAAGTGATAGTCGTAACATTAGACTTAGTTTTGCAACTGATGGATTCAATCCATTCGGTAACATGAGGATTACTCATAGTACTTGGCCAGTTATGCTAGCGCCATTGAACGGCCCCCCATGATGGTGCATGAATCAACCTAACCTAATTTTTCGACTCTTATTGATGGTCCAAAAGGGCCCGATGATAAAATTGATGTGTTTTTACAACCATTGATTGATGAGTTAAAAGAGTTATGGTCTGAAGGGGTATCCACTTATGATGCATCGAGTAAAAAAAATTCAGTTACATGCATCATTGTTGTGGATAATTAGTGATTTCCCTGCATATGCCATGCTATCTGTATGGAGCACAAAAGGGGAATTCTCATGTCCGTATTATAATAAGGATCATCAAGCGATGCGATTAAAAAATGGTGGTAAGTTTTGTTATTGGGGTCATCGTTGGTTCGTACCTCAACGTCATAGGTTGCGAAAAGAAAAATTAGCATTTAATGGGAAGGATGATATGAGGCCTCCACCTCGTAAGTTATTAGGATCACAAGTTTTGCAACAATTAAATGACCTTGGCATTAAAGCTGAATATATAAAGGAAGATGTGTTCAGAAAGAGGTTAAGAGAACAAATGGAGAAGGAGGATGCTAAATCAACAGGTAAGTTGCCAAGAACAAGACTAAATTGGAAGAAAAAGAGTATATTCTTTGAATTTCCATATTGGGAGAATAATTTAATCACTACACCAAATCTGCACTATTGTCACGGTCATTGACCTTGACAAGTTAGACTTGTCAAGGTCAATGACCGTGATAATTTTGGGCGAGACAACTTTTTTTGTCACGGACGTGTCACGATCTAAGATCGTGACACGTTTAGTCACGGTTAATAACCGTGACACATCCTTGTCCCCTTTTTAAAAAAAATGTCACGGTCAATGACCGTGACAATTCTGGGCAGAATTGAAAAAAAATCTGTTGGGCAGTATGGCCACTGCCACTGCCCAGCAGTATATTTGTAGTTGTTATATCAACGTTGTACCTATTCAAATTTCATATATCCAAATAAACTAGAGATAACGCAAATATACATTCAAAATAGAAACTATTTAAGAAGAAACAACATCACCATCAATTATCTCAAATCTACAAACTATTTAACTGGAAAAGAGATTTTGTACCGCGACGCTCGGGGACACCTCCTTATCATTCCCTTCTAGTTCGAATAGCCACATAAGTATCGAGCATATGTGGCCTACCCTCAGGTCCACTCCCTGTCCCCTGAATTAAAATAAAGTAAAATTAGTATCCGCCCCGAAAATATAGATAAATATAAATCGAAATTGAAATTGACATATAAATATAAATACATTACCTGTAGTGTCACCCAAATAGCTAACTTGAGCTCATATGGCACCTCCTTCCAACTAATGTACCCCGGGCAATCGCGTCAAATATAATTCCCTTCATATCTGAACACTAAGAAATGCCATAATCCTATGGAGTTATGCGCTGTAAATTCCTTCCAACCGTTGTATAGCCAAAAATCAGCAGTTGAAGTTGTCAATTCCACCTTTCAATGGTATCCCATGTTTTGCTAGAGGTTCCAAGTGGTGGGGTATGGAAAGTGGAATTGACAACTTCAACTGGCGATGTTTGGCTACATAACAGTTGGGAGGAATTTGCAGAGCATAACTCCATAGGATTATGGCATTTCTTAGTGTTTGGATAGACGAAGAGATTCAGTCTCCTCTCCACAAATAGGACACCCCAAATAACTATGTACTAATCACCTATTAAAGGTAAGAAGCGTATATTCATGGATTAGTACAAACAAAACTTAGATGTAGTTGGAATATTTATGTATTAATCTCCTCTCCACACACGCACACCACACAAGAGTGAAAATGATAAAGTGCAAATCAATTAAAAGCATTAAAAATGGATGTTTGAGTACAAATTGAAATATTTATTACAAATTGAAAAATTATTTCAAATTTGGGTTATCATAAAAAATGGATTGATATTCGGTAGGAGCAGTCAAGTCATCCACACTACTATTTAGACACCTTGGAGCGTGTTGGACAATTGGCCATGGCTCGTTGTTGATATACTCCAATTAAAACACTTTCTTAACCTTTTGAAATGCATAAACAAACGGCTCATCGCTCACGTGGTCGTTTCTCTTCAACTTGGACAAGTCAACCATGATCAAATTGGTGACAGGATCAACTTTACAAGCATTTTTATCCTCAACTCTTACCCAGTCACAGTAAAATACAACCTCTTTGAAGCTTATATAATCCAATTCAAATGTATTTTGGATTACACCATAGTAAGTCATTTCAGCTTCAACGAGGTTTTTATCTTTTGCGCTCGCTCGAAAGATAGTAAGAGCTTTGTATAAAATTCCCGAGTTCTGTACATTTGTACTTTCCTTGTACACTTTAGCGCCGAAAATGTAACCGTTCAATCGATACCTTTTGTACTCTTGTACCACGAACAAGGGTCCAGTGGCTCGACGAGAAAGCCTTGATGTCGCATCACCCGTCTTTAGGAGCTGAGAATATAGATAAATTAATTACATTAGTGGTAAAATTTGAGTGTAATGTAACGTTATATAACGACTGTTTTCATTATAATTACCTCTTGTGTCAACCACAGCCTAAATTCGCTATCTGATTGTACCATTATTTTTCGTCTTTTATTGTTCTCACAAGCTTCATATTTTCTGCATATTACAAAATTAATCATGTATAAAATAATCTAAAATAATGTTAAACATTATAATAATCGAAACTTACTTTTTCCATTCTTTGACATCTTCATGTGTGTCAAATAGATAACGAGCTACTTATTCATGTTGTAAACTCATTAATTTCACTTATTTTCCCATCACATGACCACCATCATCGACAAATTCATCAGTGTCATCAAAGTTGGTCGAGTCAGGCATATATTCCCGAGTATATATTGATGACTCCACGATGATGTATTCCTCTGCAATTGATCCTGCAATGTATCGCATATTCTTGACGTAATCTTTAAAAACTTTCATCAATCTTTCAAACGGATACATCCACCGATATCTAACTGGACCACAAAGAAGTGCCTCGTCACATAGGTGTACCAACAAGTGAACACTTATGTCAAAGAATGCTGGGGGAAAGTACTTCTCCAATACACAAATCGCTTCGATCACAGCCAATTTTGCGACCACTATGTGTTCTCGATTCACTACCTTCCCACACAAGAGGGAGAGGGTAATACTAATTTGCATAATAGCCCTACGTAAATCCTTGTGCTTGGAGAAACAGTTCTTAAACAATAGAGGAACCAATTGCATGATCACATGCCAATGTGGGACTTACACTTATGTAAATCATGAGTAGCATAATTCACAATCTTTTGTAAGTTGGACGAAAAAGTAGATGGTCCCTTCAAATTATATATTGTGTCTAGAAGCACCTTCCTTTCCCCACTCGTCAAAGTAAACGCACCAAGGGGAATTATTGTCCTTCCCCTACTATCTTCTTTCAACCATAGTTATGGCCTAAGTTTTAACGATTTAAGGTCTTTTCGTGCATTTTCTCCATCCTTCGAATGACTCCCCCCAAGGCAAGTACCCACAATATGTTCAGCGAAGTTCTTCTCTGCATACATCACATCCAATACATGGCGCACTGGGTTATTCTTCCAATAAGGCAAGTAAAATAAAATTTACCTCTGAGACCATGCCTTTCTTATCTCAGTTTCATTCCCAGTTGGGATCTTCTTATGCTTGACATTCTTAAATTTAGGATTCTTACCTGGCATATTAGGGCCACATTGAGAAGATTTACTTTCAATTTCTGAACCCAAAAGTTGTCTCGACTGTAGCCCATGTTCAACTCCGCCCAATAAAAAATTGGAACCTTTCTCATATCTGAAACTATGAGCTGGGGGTAAAAACCTCCTGTGGCGATGGTATACATTTTTTAAGCTAGAGGATAGACGAAGAGATTCAGTCTTCTCTCCACAAATAGGACACTCCAAATAACCATGTACTACACAACCGAATAATGTCCCATAAGCTGGAAAATTATGAATTGCTCGCATCAACATAGCTTTCAGCGTAAACTCTTATTTTCTAAAAGAGTCAAATAATTGCACACCCTCTTCCCACGACTCATTTAATTCTTCTACCAAAGGATCCAGGTAGACGTCAATGTCATCACTTGGTGCCTTTGGCCCAGGTATCAACAAAGCCATCATCGAAAATTCAAGTCTCATACACTGTGAAGGAGGGAGGTTGAGTGGGGCTAGGATCACTGGCCATACACTTTGATTGGTGCTTAGATTTCCAAATGGATTGAAACCATCTGTTGATATAGCCAAACGAATGTTGCATTGTTCTCGAGCAAAATCGGGATACTCAAAATTCATCCTCCGCCAGGCAGTAGAATCAATAGGATGACGCATGATATTACCCCTTACTTCTGCCCTAGTATGCCAAGTCATTGCCTCTGCAATCCATGGTACTGTGAAAAATAGCTTTAATTTAGGCCCAACGGGAAAATATTTCAATACTTTTTGAGGCACTTTTGAGCTTGTGCCTTCCTTACTAGTAGATTGGACATATCTAGTTCATCGCATACCGGACAACGATCGAGATTTTCATACTCCTTTCGGTATAGTATGCAGTCATACACTGTTTAGGCACATATTCTTCACATTTATCCCCTTAATTTCAGTATTTTTATGATCCCGTGCAGTGTAAGTAGCTTGGATTTGTCTCAAATGTATTCTACTAACTTTTTTTGGCAAGTATTTCGTATTTTGTGTATTTCTCATGTGTTTTACAGGTATTTCACGCAAGTTAGTGCGAATGAGAACTCAAAACAATGAAAGAAACCAAGAAATGGAGGGTCGAAGGGCATTTTCATAATTTTTCAGCCTTAGTCCGAAGGTGGGGCCAACTAGAAAGTTGAAGAGCTCTAAATTACAAGAATACTGGAAAAAACGGCACCTCAATCCGAGCTACGGTGAAGAAGTTACGATGTTTTGAAGTTGCGGGATAATGAAGAGTCTGGATGTGCGGATTTCTGTCATTAATTATGCATTTAATGCAGTGCAACTCTTGGAAAACTTGTTCCACAAGCACTATTGGTTGTCAATTTCGAGATTTTGTGCTATAAAAGCCCATGACCTATATGATTTGAAGGGGAGTTGCTAGAGAGAGGCTAGGTTAGGAGTAGGTTAGAAGTGTTAGATTGAATTTTAGGGTTAGATTTTGAGAGCAAATTTTCTATTCCTTCAAGAGTTGTATGAACCCTAGTTTGTATTCTGAATCTCAATTCCTTGTTGCTGAATTCAAGTAAACTCTTTCCATTCTCTTATTTTATTACTTGCAAATTATTTACCATGTTTTGTAGATCCATAATTTTGTGTATGAATTTGTTTTTTTTTATCCAATCATAAGTAGCTAATTTCTCAAGGGTTGGGGTACATTGACTCAATCCTAATACAAATTATTTGTATGGAAAATTAGGAAATAAATGAAAATATTGGTTGAATCGTGAATGAAAACCATATATGCATTGTCATATCTTTTAATCTCTCTTGCCCTACGTACTTGGGATGTTTAAGAATGCTTTGTATGTATAATTTGTCGTTCACCTCCTTATATTGATCTTTGATTTCATATGATGCGGGCTTGACCCTCATATATGTAATGCTTAGTGATGATAAGGACTGGATTTAATCAAGAATTTTGATTTATAATTCTAGTATTCTAAAGGATAATTTGTTAAGAATTGAGAGATTGTACCCTACCCTATTTTCTCCCATTTGTCAGATCTAATTTCTTTTGCACTTTTCAGTTTGTTTTTCTTAAGTAATTTTTTAATAGAAATTTTCCCAATCATCATCTTTTTCATTTTTATTTTAGAAGTAATAAATCAATTAAATTCTATAAAACATTCCCTGTGGATTCGATACCCAGACTTACTACTATACTCCATAAAAGTGTAGTTAAAAGTTTAGGTTTTTTTTGTATTGAGGTTGGAAGCCGATAACAACGACTAGCGTATTACACGGACGCTCGGTTTTTCCACTCGATCACAAAATGGCGCCGTTGCCGGGGAATGTTTTGTTATAGATTATAATTGATTTACTATTTCGAAAGATTTTTTTCCTTGGATTTTTTTTTTTACCTTTTTTTAGCCTTGCACAATTGAGCGCCAAGAAACGTAGAATCCTCAACTGCACACCTCTGTACTCGAATTTCCATTTACATACTATTCGGTAAACATGTCTTTTCATGGTGAGTTCGGTAATTATAATGGTTCATATGGTAATCGTTTTCAAACTTTTTATTCTCAAGAGTCCGCGGCTCGACCTATTACCATTGGTGAGGCTGTTCTAACTCTGGAGTGTGAAAGGCTTGCAAATGAATATAGGAGAGAAATTTATATTACATATTCTCAAGAATCTGTGCCTCGGCCTATTACCATGGGTGAGGCCTTTCTAAATCTTGCGTATGAAAAGCTTGAAAACGAATATCGAAAAAAAATCATTTTGGGGAATCCAATGAAGATTTTTTCTCCAATATTTGTGAAACTATAAAAGGTTTTCAACCAAAAGAGGAATCCGAGGTTCTAGAGCCAAGGGATCCTACTTTGGAAGAATACACGCTTTTTCTAACCAAAAGAGTACTGGATTTTCTTTCCACCCAAAGCACAAAGAATATCGATTATGGTCTTGTGAAGGAAATGGTCACACTTTGCGATGATGTGCGTTCTATTTTGGAAAACAAAGAGGAGGTTGAGACTTGTGTGTCACCTCAAATTTTTGAATAACATCTCATTGAAAGTGAGTCTTGCTCCCTTGAAATTCAATCTCCAATTGATGATGAATCACTTGAGATTGAGTTTATTTCATCACCATTTTCGTTCATGGTTATTGAACCATTAGAAGTACCGCTAGATTCCTATGAGTCGGTTGAAAATTTTGAAACGTTTATACCTTTTACCGACAAAGACACTTTGCTAGAATTATTTTCTAATATGGAATGTTCCTTTTTGTGTGCCCCTCTCCCCATACTACTTGAAAAATCTTTGGGAGGTGATTATATTTTTCTTGGATCTCAATTGTACTTGTCCCACCTAGCACCCAAACCCCCCATCATCCCGTTAAATTTTTTAATTGGTGATGGTTCATTTTCTCCATCTCACACATGCCTTCCGTTTTTCAAACGGAATTCTTACTTTTCGGGAGGCATGCACCCTAATGAGGGTACACCATTAATCCCTCAAAGTCAAATTGTATTTTGGGTGGACCCTCAAATTTTTCGACTTTTAGTGTATGATTTATTAGACGTTCAAATTTTAGGTTGTAAATAGTTAGTTTTTTTTTCTTTTATTATAGTCTAGTTTTGATAGTTAGAGTTTTTGTTATTATTTTTTCTATGCTTGGTTCTAACATGTTTTGTAGATTCAATGGACTCGGACTCATCAGGGATCGCTCCATTTGGGTAATATCTTTCTTTTCCTCTCTTTATGTTGTGTTCTTAATTCGCATTGAGGACAATGCAACATTTAAGTTAGGGGGTGTGGGATATTCTTCCCATTTATTGTTTAGATTCATTGATTCGATCACATGTTCTTTCCAAGTGTGTTTTTTGTTTTAGAAAAAAAAATTGAAAAATTTTGAAAAAAGCCAAAAATATTTTTGTTCAAAATAAATAAAAATTAGAATTTAAATTTTTCAAAAATATCACCTTTGTTCTATTTAAAGTCTCAAATTGTAAAATTCCTAATGCACTAAGCCAAAATTGACCGAAGATGGAAATTGAAAGAAAATTGACGACTTAACGAATAAGTGTGGAGATTGATCAAACCCGGTGAGATTTCGAGCCTATCGATCTTTTTGAGTTTTTAAATCAATCCGAGTTTATAATTAACTCAAAGTTCTTTTCAGTGTTTTAAATAAGTCGTTGATGATCTCAATCCTTTGTTTTGATCGGTTATGGGAAATGTGTGAAATGTTGTCTCGAAATTCGTGCTAAATATATCTCTAAACTTAATTAATCTCAAGATGCATATGGTAATGTGATTAGCAATTTGGACAATGAAGTAGGCCCTCGTTTGTTACCCAAAAATATTAGCCATAAAAAGTTGTGAAAAATAAAATTATCCCTTTGCAACCCAATTTGAGCCAAATAAAATATTTTCCTTTCGTTTGATAACCCGAAAAACCTAAATAACCCGGAATTGCGAAAATGGAATATTCATTAAGTCCGAAAAGTGCAATAAAAAGGGGCAAGAAGAAAAAAAAATAGTGAAAAAAAAAATGAAAATTGAAAAAGAAAGAGAAAGAGAAAAATGAGCAAATGCCCGAAAAAGCACTAATGGACATCATAAGGACATTTTTCAATTCCAACATTCCCTACCATTCCCAATTTTACCCTTTACACCTTAACCCCAAGAAAAGTCCTAACTGAGTCCGAATGGCGAAATTGGTTACCGCGTGGAGAGCTAAGACATGAAAAGATAATATGAGAGATTAAATGGTGTGAATTAGAGGTGATGTTCCCATTTCCTAATAACTGTACTCTGATGATGAGATCTTTTCACCATATATTTCTTTCTTTTCAATTTTGTATGCATGAATTTGTGTCCATTATATTTACTCTTTATATCATGCATACCGAGAGAAAATAGCCACAATCCGAGTGATTCGTTTGTGAGTGCATCCGTAAGAATTTGAATCAAAACGAATTTTCGGAAAGTAACGTAATGCTCAATCGGTGGAAATTTGAGGTTTAATTTTTGGCTTCGCACACACACACTATGGTTTGAGACAGTTGAATATGAGTTGATGGTGATTATTTTTTCGAAAAGTTTAAATTGTACAATTTTTAAGTATTTTGATTTTTATTTGAGTCAATAAAGAATTTTGTGGGTAAATTCACTACAAACCCTCACGAGACAAAACTCGTCCTACTAGGGTAACCTAGAGGTTTAAAGGCTTGTTGCATACGCTAAATGCAATCGCGTGCCTGCGAAAGTGGAATTTTATTTTAATAAAGGAATTTTCAAGAGTAGAATTTTGGTTAGGATTCATATACATTGCTCGGGACGCGCAAAGTTCTAAGTTAGGGGGTATAGTATGCAGTCATACACACAAGCATGAATTGATTTATAATTCATTCCCAAACCTTTCAAACTGTTCTTCATAACAGGATAGCTATTTAGAAGTGTACTCACCTTGGGTAATAAGCCCTTCACCCATTTCAGAATTCCCGTCACGCTATTGCCAGACAAACCGTACTGTGTCTTCAAACTGTGCAAACCAACCATGGCATGTAAAGTTGTTTGATCTTTCTCACAGCCAGAGTATAACGGTTGGGTCGCCTTAAATTTTAAACTTTGGTAGTCATCGTAAAGTATTATCGTGTTATCTTCACGAGCACTTGAATCTTCTACATCATCAGTAACCTCATTCTCCTCTTCTTTATAAACTCCGAACGCATCATCAACTAAATCCTCTAACATATTATGATATACGTCGTTCCCTTATACATCTATTCTACTTGTTGAAGGTTGTTGTGAAGGTTTGTTGGGGACAAAAGGAACTTTCAATTCACCATGAAAACTCCAAAATCGATAACTATCTTGCATACCCGATCTTAACAAATGTAGTTCAACTGTTTTCCACTCAAACTCCTTACCATTCTTATACCTAGCACACGGACACGGAAACTCTTCATCATTATGACATCTCTTTGCATATTTCATAAATTCGTTAGCACCTCTGCGAAACACATCCCCCATTCTATTAGTCTCACCCATCCACTTTTTGTATTTCGGATATCCCATCACAGCTACCACAACTAAACACCTATTAAAGGTAAACAAAACTTAGATTTATAGTATGTTTTATTTAATTATCCCATCATTTAATTATCCTATTAAAGGATGAGTGATCCTATCCCATTCAAGACCGCATTTTTCTGTAATATACTTAACAGCTCATGCACATTGTTACGATTTGAAAAAAATTCGACAGCATATCCCCGTAGTTCTCCAAGTACACGACGTAGATTGGCAGGTGTGAGTGTTATTTCAATTGATCAATTGAAATAACAGTCACACTTGTCAATCTAGTATGTACCCAGAGAACATTAAGATACGACTGCAGAACTTTCTCCAAAAGTAACAACTTTAAGCCAATAAGAATATTATACAGAAATTATACAGTCTCAAACTGTCCAAACGGGACAATTCGAGAGATCTCATTACAGGGGTAATGACTCTCGAACGGGTCTAAGTGTTATTGAATGCGTACGCATAAGAACTAGAAGGCTAGTATCTATGTGCACTATATTTAATTTCAAGTATGTTTCATTTAATTATCATACTATATATATATTTTTCGATATACAGAGTAATTTTCAAAAAAAGTTAAAAAATCCCACCCCCATATGGACAATAATTCAGTGGTCATGCCACTTTTAAAACTAACCAACCAAACATTTACTAAACAAAATAATCCAACAGCAGTGTCAACAACAAATGTGTATCCCGTACTCCTTCTAATTCATCTGCTCAATTAATACATTTCATCAATTTAACTAACAATTAACGTATAGAATTAATAATTTACTAATTTACACTGAGGGGCAATCCTACTTTCATATGAAATGGGAACTAATTACTAATTTACTTTCATCTAAAACTGTTTCATTTATTAATTATATTTTAGTGGATGTAATTATAGAATCTATGGATGGATTCAATTTAATTTTACTATGTGAATGTTTTTATCTACAATGAGTTAACCTTGAAACAATATATATTATCTCATAGAATCATCAAAACACGATATTAAGAGAATTACAATGGTACCTTGGCTTACCCCCCACCCCCCCACACCCCACACCCACCCCCACACACACAAACAAATTGACAAATTCATGGGTTATTTCCAACATATAAACATCATATACACCTAACAAACATACACAAACATATATTTACGAGTTAGTTTCAACAAAAGTGCAAAAAATTCAAGAACCCATATATATACAGATACAGAAATAAATAACTCGTGAATTTGTCAATTTGTTTGACAAATTCATGGGTTAATTCAAATACAAAAATAAATTCATGGGTTAATTCAAATACAAAAATACAAATTCATGGGTTAATTCAAATACACACACACGCCCACACACACCCACACCTCCCTCCACACACCCCACTCACCACATACACATACATACACACACACACACACCACATACACACACACACACAAAATAGCCCCCCCACCTCCCTCCACACACCCCACCCACCACATATATACACACACACACACAACAGCCCCCTTGCCCCAACCCCTACCCCACCCTGCCCCACCCCCCACACACGCACACACACACACACATGCACATATATACACACACACATATATATACACACAAACATATAATAAATGGAATAGAGAGAGAGAGAGAAATAAACCTGAAAGTAGAGAGAGAGAGAGAGAGAGAGAGAGAGAGAGAGAGAGAGAGAGAGAGAGAGAGAGCGGAGAGAGAGAGAGGGAGGGAACGGCGGAAGGGAAAAAAGAAGGGGCAAGGGTTTTTGCTATAGAAGTTGTCACGATCGTGTCAAGGTCATTGATCGTGACAATTATTTAAAGATATCACGGTCATTGACCGTGATAATTCTTTGTCACGGTCGTGTCAAGGTCAATGATCGTGACACAAAACGCGTGTTTTTTATCATGGTCAATGACCTTGACAAGGGTGTCCGGCTGAAAGGTGACAATTTTGTCATTTTGGTGTAGTGAATTCGCCACAATCTTGATGTTATGCATATTGAAAAGAATGTGTACGATAACGTATTGTTTACACTCTTAGGCATAAATGGTAAAACAAAAGATAACTTGAAGGCTAGGAAATACTTACAAGTAATGAAAATTAGGACAGATATACATCCTTAACCACGAGAGGCAAATCTACAGTATATGGCTCCGGCTAAGTTTACGACGAGCAACAAAGAGAAAGATATTTTTTGAGAGTTTTGTCAGATGTAAGAGTTCCTGATGGTTATTCATCTAATATCTCTTGATGTGTGCACCTTAAAGTGAGAAGCATACGGGGAGTAAATATCCATGACAAGCACATTTTAATGCAAGAACTTCTTTCTATAGCTATACGAAGAGTCTTGCCGAAACATGTTATCAAAACCATAATTGAATTAAGCAATTTCTTCTCAATATTGTGCTCAAGTGTGAATACTCTTGCTGATATAGAAAAATTTGAGGATCGTATGGATCTTACTCTTTGTAGTCTTGAGAAGATATTTCCACCAAACGTCTTTGACGTGATGGAGCACTTGCCAATTCATTTGGCAGATGAATTACAGATTGCTGGCTCAGTTCTCTATCGATGGATGTACCCCATTGAACGATACATTCATACACTAAAACTCTTTATACGCAATCATGCTCATCCCGTGGCCTCGATTGGCTAATCAATTATTATGGAATAATGTATGACTGTTCAAGGTACATAGATGATAATGTGTAAACTAAGTCTAGGCAACCGATGAGGAATGATGATAGAGGCAATGACTCTGGCCGTGCCGTGGACAAAAAAACTCAATTTATACTTGATCCTGAGACGTATATACAAGCCCATCGCTATATTCTTGCCAACACTGATACAGTTGCACCGTACATTGAGTAAGCCACTTATTAACAACAATGAAATTACATAGAACATCACATTGAAATTGATATATAATTGTCCACATTTTTACAAAAAACACCTTGTTGAACTTTCAAGTAAATTTCCTCAAGTTTCACAACAACATTATGTTCGTCGCCTTCATAATGAACACTTCCACACATGATTTAAGGATCATGTAAGTATTTACTTTTCTATTAAGCTTTTAATTATGTTATGAGTTTTATTCATTGTTAATTAATTTTCCTTTTCTTTTCAAATAATATTAGGTGAATGAACTGGCAAAATATGTCGAACTATTAAGCAAAATTCGGAATTTGGCCTTAGGTCCAATCAAAGATGCTTTACGATTCCGTTCTTATATTGTACGTGGTTTTTGATTTCGAATAAACAATGTTGATATCCGTAGGAAACTCAGAATAGTGGTGTTATTCTAAAAGCAACGCAAATGAGATATGCTAGTCGATGAGACACAAACCCAGGTTTAGGGAATATTACGCTTCTGGAGAGTTGATAGACATCATTGAAGTTCAATACCTTAATGCTATGAAGTTTGTACTATTCAAATGTAATTGGATTGATAATCGAGCGAGCCAAAAAGTAGATGAGTTTAACTTTACACTAGTGAACTTCAACCACTTGTTATACAAAGATAATCGAGTTGGTGAAGAACCTTTCATCCTAGCATCCCAAGCTGGAGAAGTATGGTATGTACAATATAATTTAGAACCAGACTGTCATGTTGTGGTTTGACTGACACCAAGAGACCGGTTTGATAGGTATTCAACCACTGAGGAAGAATTAGAAGTCCCTCGATGCAAGAGTTGGATGAAGCTCAACGTGTTTCCTGGGTGAGACAAGGCGTGGATGGATCAATAATTGACACAACTGTTCCTGATATCAATGAATACGAAGATGCCATGGATGACGAATGAGGATGTGAATTGCAAATTTAGTTCATTTGTATCTATTGGGATGGTTATAATGTGTATTGGAAATTTTTTGTTTTGCTCCAGTTCATTTTGTCTATTGTTCTTCATTGATATATGTATTGGATCCTTTTATATTTGAATATTGCTGTTGTTGATAATTTTCCATTATGTTATGATGTGTGTTGACAATTTTCATTTTTGTGAAGATTAATTATACTTCATTTTATATTTGTCAAGATTCATGTCGCTTTGCAATTATTATTTTTAATAGATCCATTACGAGTACCTTAGGGAGGAAGGGCACAACAGTACGAAGTACAGCCTTGAGAAATTGTACAACTGGGGGGTCAAGGATAGAGAATGGTTCCACCTCTAGCGCAAGAGTTTCATTAACGTGCACACCAAACTGTACAAATGAGGAGGAACATGAATCATTTCCAATATCGCATGAAGGTAAATATCTACGCAATAATGATTCTAAGTTCACTGTTATATTTGTAGTGTACTGTTAGAATCATCTAGAATGATCCTATGCTCAGTCTGATTTTATACATGAATAAGGATATCAATAATGTAAGAAGGTTAGATCGGAAGCATAACTTTCCAAGGGATATAATTAATCCTTTAATTAAGGATGTTAATAATGAATTTTCAGTCTGATTCCACATGCATTAGTATTTAATTTGAACTACTCTAACTTAGGTGATCGTTCATAACGTGACACCAGCATGAAACCATAGATAAGATTATTGAATAAAAGAATACCTCAACCAGAACCCGGAAGTGAATTAGTCCATATTCGCTCATATAAGGAGTCAGTCCCTTGATTTCACTTCTATAATGACTATCCATAAGGCATAGAGTTGTTAAACTTGAGAGCTCCAACTCATAGGAATATTCAGCAGACATCCCCCTTAACTGTAAAAGTATGATACTTCCTCAACCAACAGAAGAAACAAAGTATTTTTTCAGGGAAGCAAAATCATAGTACAATACTCTATAATGCCATGAAAATTATAATCTGGTAATGTTTTCCTTTTCCCTTTCCACCCAATTGCTAGATTTTTTTTCTACATGCCCTTTATGGCTTCATATTACGAAGTGTTGAATAAAAATTATGGTTGCATCAAGGAATTTCTTTGTAATACAAAGCACAGCGAATCTGTTACGTGGTCATATAATTAGCGATGTCATTTCATGCTTCTGGGGCTCCAGAATTTCCTTGGACCAGTGACTTATAGACATGACCGCTAATTATTCACATAATGAAACAGCTTTCTTGTTTTAACACCTACAAATTTTGTGACGTGGTCATATAATATTATTTTCATATTCAACCCACAAACAATTTAAAATAATACACGTACTAATATATAATTCCAACTATACCTGCAATATAATAAACGGCTTTCTAGTTTTAACACTTACACATTCGTTCTATAGTTATGATGACCAAATTTGACTCTAAGTCCCCAAATAAAAGCAAAAAACATAAATTGTAAAACTCGGCCACATGTCCCCCAAATTTTTCACCATAATTCGATGAAATTTCATTAAGTATAAATAAATTTTACATTGAATACGAAAATTGTACATACTCGTTGACTTGCCCCTAAAATTTGTCACCACATCCGGCGACATGTCCACGAGAATAAATACAATTTTTACATTCAACGTACACAATTTGTGACTTAGACCCCAATTTGCGACTTAGACCCCAAAATCGTCACTAGATTCGGTGTCATGTCTCTAAATATATTCAATTTTCACATTTAACTATTACATGCGTACTCATAAGCTTCGTGCTGAATTTGGTCATTGTCTTTGAGGATTTGGTGAACAAAGTTGCAGATTTTCGGTATATTAATGTATTTTTGAAATTTTAATAGATTTTGAACCCTATGTTAGTATGTATTTCCTTTTGAGTTGTTTATGGGTTATTTTTGAGACAGAAAATGTTTTTTATGATTAAATTCTGATTTTTTGTACCTCATTAATAGGGTAACAACCTCTTCTTCATACAACAAGTGCAGCCACCTTGGATTGTATCTCATTTTTTTCCTGTTAAGTCTCCTTAAAAATCAAAAATTACTCAGTGTTCCTTTACCTCGTCAGAGTTCTTACCTCGTCACCTTCGATCTATAAGTGCATCCACCTTGGATCTACAAGTGCTCCATGCCTCGTCAAAGTTCCTTTGATTTTAGAAACACCATTTGCCACAGATCCATAATTACTTCTTGCTAGTGATTTGGTTCAATATTGGCGCAATACACTCTACTAATAAAAGTAACTCCGTAGTGTTTGGCATAAGATGCATGTCCATAGGCAATGGCACGAGTCCAATAACTCAGAAACTTTCCATTCAATTCATATTATAGAATGAGAATTATACCATTATCTGCAACAGTACAGATTCAACATCAGTTGCAAAGGACCAAATCACTTTATCATCTAAAATCAATCGAGTGATCCTATTTTCCTTAACGATGACGTTGAAGAAATCGCAAATAGGGTACTTGAAAGAATCCGTAGCCATGACATTGGCACAAAAAGATTCACACTCACCAAGACTATATCGTATATAGACTTCATATTGAATCAGATAATGTTTAAGCTTCAAAGATCCTTGGTTTTAGGTATGAATTTCATGCCCAATAGGGAACAGCTCGCACTCTAGTCAGTGCAGTTTTGGTTGTGAAGATGTCGCGAAATCTGAGAAGATGCATTACTTGCAAGCGCTCTGGCCACACCCATGTTCTAAAGTTGTCTGTTAATTTCAAAACAGAGTGAAACTATTTTGCATGCTTGATGTGTTCTTCATTGTATAAGCTATTTTGCATGCTTGATATGTTCTTCATTTTAAAATTGATATAGAATTTCATAAACTAATTATTTGATGTCCATTACCTCTTTTTGATAGGTAGTACAGAGGGCACCCCATCTTCTAGGCGGCGAGGTAGAGGAAGTGCAAAACCATGGAAAGGATGGGGCAAAGACAAAAGGATAATTAATTGGAATGAAAAATGTCAACCAATTAGTGATGAGGATCCAAAGCTGGCAACTCAGTTGGGTTATTTTGCACGACAAGGGAACCTATTTTCGTTGGATGAGCCATCTTGGGATAAAATGTATTCACACCGCCTCATAACAATTTGGGAAAGTGTGCCGGTACAAGTTGTTGATTTTTTTATCTACATTGATAATATAAAATTGCACATAATCTAATTACTTTATTGTAACACATGTTTCTTAGAAACATACAAATGCTCCTGATGGTTACATGGATCTTTGTATGAAGAAAATCGGGTTGCAATGGAAGCGGTTTAAGAACCACTTAAAGGAGGACTATTACAAAAAAATTGAGACATATGAGGAGCGAATTGAAAATAGACCCTCCCATGTTGACGGTGATCAGTGGAAGAAGTTGGTGGAATGTTGGGGCAAAGAAAATCCAAGGTGTTAATCCAATATTGTCATTTAATTGTATCTTTCACCCAAAGTTCTATTTGTTCTAATACATCTTTTCTATATATAAGTTTAATTTAGTTTCATTTACTTGCAGCAAGTGGCGGATCAGAATTCTTAAAATCGAACAAACCTTTGTTTTCATCCTAAGACCGGAAAAAAATCATTCCCGCGAGTAATAGAAGAGGTTAGCCATGCCATTTGAATTTGTTTTGCATTTTTATGTCTTTAGTTTGAATCAAAATAGTTATTAATGTACTTATTTTTACCAGTACATTAGATGAAGACAAAAGGTTTGCAAACCGATAAACTTAGGATTTGGAGATATACACGAAAGAGAAATGAGTCTTATAGTGATACTGATGGATAGGATGATAAAGAGGTATATACATTTTGCATACGAGTCATTTTATATATCATGTGCATTTGATACTTTATTTGAATTTTGTTCTTTATTTGTAGGAAAGTATAAAGCGATTATTGGAAGTGTTACCGGAGGATCAATAAAATGACGTCGAAGCGCAAAATAAGATATTCGATGAGTTGATAGGGTCCGACGGTCATGGTCATGTTTTGTGCATGGGACTAGATCTTCGACCGACACCTAAAAGGTCAAACATAATGTCATCATCTCAACCGTACGAGCAAGAGATAGCCGAATTACGCGAAGAAGCCGAGGAAAGTGAAATTCGCCATCAAGAAGAACTTAATCATGTTTGGAACGAGGTTCGTGCCGAGACAGATGACAAAATCAACAAGACTAAAAAGTTTTTTCTAAATTTAATGCAGCAAGCTGACTTTTCGGTACCAAATAATGCACTTGCTTAGGTATTTTCTTAACAATTATAATTATTTTACGAATAATTTGAGATTAAGCTAGGTTGTGCGGTCCAGTGAATATTTATGATGATGAAATTAATTTATGTACTCATTTGATCTTTTGTTGTTGAGTTGCGTTTTAATATTAAAACATGTTGGTTTTCATAAATAAACAAAGGAAACTCTGCCGAATTTTTTTTAAAATAACAAGTGATTTAAAAATAGTTAAGACATTAACATACGAATTATCATAGTTGAATATTGTACTAATTTATGTTTATTTTCTCTTTGACAGGTCCGGACATCATTTGGAATAGGTGTTGGCCATCTCTATTTTTTGGGTTTCCTATGTCTTCGAATTGGTTATTTGATATTTTGGAGATTATTGTAATAATCATATAGCTTATGTTTTAAGTTGGTTGTTTTACTTTTTGAAGATGTTATGTTGGAAACCTTGAATATAAATGAATGAATTTTAGGAGCTTCATCGATCTTATATTTTCGATATTGATTTATCATAACTTGTACATTTGTTGATATTATGACTAATATTGAATGAGGCTGGAATATTTCCTAAAATGTTGTGTCATAATAGAATTTTTTGTGGCAATTATGGCGGTAAATTTTAAAGGATGATTAATAGTGTCCCAAATAATATTATTAGAGACGGCCACGAACTTGTACCCGATAACATCATTAGGGACGGCTGCCCCCCGTCCCCAATAATATTATTAGGGACGGTTTCTCCCGTCCTAAAATGCAATCGAACAATAATTTTTTTGGCGACAATGTTGGCACCAACTCTTAAGAGACGGTTCATACCGTCCCTAATAATATTATTTGGGACGGCGAAATCCGTCCCTAATACATTTGGGATGCATGTCAAATGTGAACATGCCTTATCGTCCCTAAAAGTCTTTAGGGACGGATATATAGTCTTTAGGGACAGATTTTTCCCGTCCTTAAAAGTGTTTTTTTTTTTTTTGTAGTGTGAGGTTCATAAAAAGCGTGATTTTGGACCTCCAAAAGAGCCCAAAACACTACTCAAAGTCGCTTAAAACTTAGTCCAAAGGTATACCTACCCTTGGGGCCTAATCCAAAGTACTAAATATACATCTCTAGGCCTTTGTATCACTTTAAATGTTGTTTCAAACGATAATACCTCACAACATAAAATAAAATACGCAACTTTATTATTTAACGAGTAACTTCACATAACAATTCTCATATAATTAATATCACTAATTTACTAATTTATAACATGCGATTATAAAATCACATGATAGAAAATTTAAACGTCACATAAAATATGCATTTATTATTACCTTTTCATATAAGTTGTAATTATTCTGATTTATTTATCTATTTTCACAATTAATAAAAATAAAATACCACCCTCTCTCATCTTCAAACAGTAAAGCTTTCGCTTGACATTGAGCTTTGTTGTGAGACACTTAACTAGATAACGTTTTAAATACTTTTCCCACAATATTGGCGGCGTATTTTCATCAGTTATGTTATTGATGATATTATCACTAATATTGAGTCGTATTGTGCTCAATCACCTTGACTCAACATCCTCTTAATCATGGTCCGCGTCATTTTTTGGGTCTTTCATCCTATTAATACAATGCTCTTGATAGGCCTCCTTGAACAAGGATGCTCTTCACCTTATTTTTCATAAGGTAAAGATACATTTTTCATCTAACGGGTCCACCTTGTATGGAACTACAATATTTATGGTCATGTCTGAAGGTAAACGACCAACGATTTTTAGACACTAGTGGTTTAATACCAAAGTCTATATACCGAGTTTTGTCAAACACCTTGTGTACAAAAGAACTTTGATACCGGTCACCACAATTAACCAAATATAAATAAATATGGATTAAAATTATTGTGAAAATAAATGGCAAGCACACAAGAGAGACACGTGAGATTTACGCGTTTCATCCTATATAGGATACGTACATAGGAGGGAAGAGTTTAATTTGACGATGAGAATAAACTGGTGTTTGGACACACATTCACACGCACTCAATAATATAAGTATCCATTATAAAGACATACTTTTTGACTCCTCCCCCAAAACAAACTCTCTCCACACTTTGTTTATGACTTTCACTTTGTGTGTCATTTGTGAATTCAAATGCCCATTTGTGAACTCAAAGCCAAAGGTGGACAAGAACATTAAATGCCCATTGAAAACTTTGATACTAAGAGCATCTTCAATGCAAATGTCTATATTTTGCTTAGGTGGAGGTGAAATAAAACAATGTAAATATTATGAGGACAAAAGTTTAGTTTACACGTTGTCCATAAAAAAATTCTTCAATCCAAATGTCTAAAGTTTAACTTGTGTCAAATATGGAAGAAAAAAATCGCCTTTATAATTGCATTAGAGAAAGGAGTTTGGATTTAATGGATGTGAATCTTATGTGCCAAGTTTTTACAATGTGAATAAAAAGTCTGTTTCATTTTATGAATAATCATTATTGTGACATTACTTTCACATTCATGGTATACAGTTGCATTAGAGACATTTTTTTACTCTCGCTGTATATAAATCTTATGTGATTTTTCACTTTTTCCCAATCCACATTACATTGGAGATACTCACTAAACTTGGACATCAAGTACACTTCGACACCAAATATTACATGTTTTTTTCCTATTGTTTTTAGACATCAACAATTTTGCTGACACTATTTTGACTTTGACATGTAAATGGAACTTTAACAAAACTTACATATTTTACTACTTATTTTTTTCTCCCTGCTTTGGCCTTATATCCACCAATGTATGAACCACACCAGCGCTACACCTAGATACTGTCCTGGACCTGTATCTATTAAAATTCAACATTATATTCCGTCCAAACAAAGAGTTATTGCATATTAAAACAAATTGTACTTGAACAGTTGGAAGCGAAGGAGAGCCTGGGTTCGTCGATGATAGAGAGATGAAAGGTTTGGCCTTTTCTTCATACGCCTGAGGATTTTGTCAATAAGAAGGATAAAAGGATTTAGGGCATTTCAGTCATTCTCGACATATTTAGTGTATTAACAAAATTTCTCTATTTTTCTTTAGGTGTCATGATCGGCCTGAAAAAAATTCATGAAAAATAGTTGTTCAGACTTATGTTTTGTTCTTGTAATATATTGATTGCAAATACTTTATATAAGAATAATATTTATTCCCGTAATAAGTGCTCCATTTCAAATCTTATTTTTATTAAAAAATATTTCTTATAAAAAACGAGAATAAGTAAGATCAAAAACTCATATTTTTTATTATTCATTTTTCAATTTTTCATCTAAATGAACTATTTTCATGCATTTTTTATATTTGCAATCAAATAAACCCTAAGATTGCAAGCTGTCTAATTAGTTTAACGATGTATTTGCCAAATTGACAGTTCACGAATTTGTGTACTCTAACATATTGCTTATTAAAGGTTTTTACTACAGTTTACATGTAATAAAGTAATATAAATAAAACATTCAATAGGGGTATATATGCCATCAGAAGAGGTAGATGGTGTTCTTCAGGAGTTTTAAGTTCAAAAGCTTGACAACACACAAGCAACTCTCTCTCTCTCTCTCTCTCTCTCAATTGTTATTGTTACTATAACAAAACACTGTACCTGTGATTCTAAACATTTATAGCTTTCTTGGTATCGATTCCAATCCAATCTTCATCTTTCTTTGTTTTTGGTGGGGGTTAAAAATTCAAATTACATCAGTCTCATTTCAAATTCCTTCAAATGAAGGAACCATATGATCTCTCGGAAACCTCGAGCATTCTATCTGTCTCAGAGCCTTCCCCATACCTAAACACCTCAATGGACAACAACCCAAGAGAAGGCAAACAAATACAACTCCACAAAAACCCTCATCTACTTTTGGATCTAACCCTCTGTAGCAAGGATTCAGATCAAGGCTCAAAACCCGAACTCAATCTCATCAACAGTTTTGACAAAAATTCCTGTCATCAAGGTAATGAAACCGAGCCAAGAGTGTTTTCATGCAACTACTGCCAAAGAAAATTTTATAGCTCACAGGCACTTGGAGGTCACCAAAATGCACACAAAAGAGAACGAACCATAGCCAAAAGAGGGCAAAGGATGGGTGCAAACCTTTATCGTTACCCTAGCATGGCTTCTCTTCCTTTGCATGGCTCATTCAATAGGTCTCTTGGTATTCAAGTTCACTCTATGATTCATCAATCAAATTATTTCCCATCTACTACTAGTAATACTATTGCTTCATCACCTGTATATGGACAACATGGCTGGTCTAGAAGGCCTTTTGATCAACAACCCGCGATTGGACGGCTAGCACCGGAGAATTTTCACGCGGGCTCCTCCGTAGGAGCAGGTGGCGGTGCGGCTAGATTTAATAGTGTTCACAAATTTTCTCCCGTCAGCGATGGAGGTGGAGGATATAGGTGGGATAGTGGAAGTCATATCAAGAGTAATAATCAAGATGAGTTGCAAACTCTGGATTTGTCTCTCAAACTCTAAGTAGTTCAATTCCATAATTTTTCTTTCTTGATGGAGAGTTTCTACTTTCTTCAACTTTGGTGTACAATTTTTCTTCTTCTTCTTCTTCTTCTTCTTCTTCTTCTTCTTCTTCTTTTTACATAGAGAAATTCGGATTTGTTTTGATATTCTTCACTTAAGAGAAACATTGAAATTCTATAGGTTAATTCTCTTGAAGATTTGAAGTTTGGGTTTGCTTTTTATCTAAATTCAACAGTGTAAGAGTGTGTTTAGGTTTGGAGTTGGAATTAAGTTCAAATATTTTCAATTTAATTTGAATTAGAATTTTTCATAATTTGAGTTCCAAAGAATTTTTGGCACCCAATTCACAACTTGAGTGATGATGTAGTTGAGAAATTATAATTGAGAAGTAATTGCCTGTTCGGCTAAACTCAGAAGTAGGTGACTTGAGAATAAGTGTGAATGGTGTTTAAAGTTGTTCTTCATTAATAAAGGCATTTTTCCTCTAAGGCTCATTTGAAGTATAAAAGAGAAAAATTAGTTTGTTTTCATAATTATTTCGCAAGCTAATGTTTAGTTTTCCTATAAATGAAATAATTAAATGAGGTGCAACCTGGATTGAACTAATTTCTGGAAGTTCCTGACCCACACAGAAAGTTGTAAGAAGTTTTTTGTTTTGTTTTTTTAAAATAAACATTTGTGTTAAAAAAAAAACGATATTTCTTCATTTCATTTAGACTTCAATGATTGAGTTCACACGAAACGTATAGGATGTACAATCCTTGTATTAAGGTCTATTTCAAAACACAATTGGACACGGTTTAAAGTCTGATCTAGATTTGTATGCTTAGTAGTATCAGATTTTTGAAATTTGGAGATAGAGATGGATGATGTGTGACAGATAATGTGCACAAACACATGATCCATCAATCCGTACAGTCTAATTAGTAGTTGATTAATCCTAGATGGTTGAGATTAAACATGATTTACTATTTAAATGGTTGTGATTTGTCTGAATGTACCAATCGTGGGGCCACCTGCAGTTGAAGTAATAGACCATCTATTGAGCAGTCTTGATCCATAGGTTGGTGAAACCATGTGGAAAGTAAAGTAAGGTATATATATAGTGACCATGAGCTAAGCCATCACATCTCTTTCGCCATATTAAGACTGTGTAAATCTTGATCATATTGATTTCTTACCTAAGAGATCTTTAACAGGAAAAAAGTGGGTCCAGATCAAGCCTGGTGTTTGTCGTTTATCATCTCAATCATTCCTAATGTAACTGAAATACAAGCTCAATAAACATCAATCTCGGAATAAATTATAAAGGATAAGGCCTTTGATTTTGCATCTCACTCAGGAAGAGTCTCAACATCTTTGTCTTGTGGTGTGTTTGGTAGGAGGAAAAAGTAAGCCGGAAAGAGAACAATGGATAAGCTTATCCTCCTTTCCCATGCTACAATTATATGCTTCCTTTCCAAAAGCAGGTGAATAATGAGAAGAAAAGAAAGTGACCTGTCTTATAATTTGTTTACCCCTTAAATAGCATTCTTCCATTTATGCTTTTAGGTAAAGAACCTCCAACAACAGTCGGTTAAGATATTTGGACACATATGTGACAAAGAACACTATGCATTCTTTTAATAAGATCGCACTCAATAATTGTATTTCTAGATATTTATAGAAGGAAAATACTTTGAGTCCCAAACAACTCCCCCAAATCTCCTCCAAATCCTACTTAGATGCTACGTTATTCTTCCACTCCCCTGTCATCTATTGCCATGTGATGAGGGTCCCGCCAGGGCACAAAGTCCAACTCATTTTGGAAAAGATTTGGGGCAGTTATTTGGGGTATGTAGCATTACTCTTTATAGAATATATATATATATATATATATATATATATATATATATATATATATATATATATATATATATATATATATCGTAAATAAGGCTAGTATTTTCAAAGATTATTCGTCAATATATATTAAATAAGATTTATATTTTATAAAATTTTATCGAAAATTTGGGACCAAGGGGGGCTTGGACTAGGGGTGGCAAATCGTGTTATTGGGTCGGGTTCAGGACCAACCCGACACGACACGAAATGATTTTTAGGGACACGAACACGACACGACCCGATGTCGTGTTATTTTCTCATAACCCGAACACGACCCGCTTCTAACACGACACGACACGATTGACACGATTTAAAATTTTGATCTGATTAAAACCCATTAACACGACACGATTGACACGACCCGTTTGACCCACCACGATACGACCCGTTTGGAACGATACAATTTGTAGCATATTTTTTCAATTAATGCTTAATTATATTACATATTAAATCAACAATTTCCAAATATTCCATAATATATAAAATTTATATAGTGAGCATGCACAAGTAGGAATTACATCACAATAAACAAGCACAGCTAAAACTTATGTAATCTCAACAACCAAAAGTTACAAAAAATTTCAGACATACTTAAAGTTGTTAATGAGATTACAATTCACAAAAAATAGTTTTTAGCTAAGATGACAACTAATAAAGTCTTCAAAAGATCACTACTCTCCTCCCCAATGCTGGCATCATTCTTTCTTCCATCATCATGCACAATATCATTCCTATAAAAAAAAAATATAAGCATTATTAGAATAAAACAAGTTAGTAATACAAGTGAACAAAATTAAATATTAAAAATTGCATGTATTAACCTTGATAGTGTCCGATGAATTGCTTTCCTTCTTATCAAATTCTATGATGTCTTCAGTGAGCTCAAGCAAATTAAGCTCCAAATCACCTTTTTAATAAAAAAAATCCAAAATGATTATGTGAAAATCATTTATTTAAAAAATCAAATTGTAAAGAAATATAAATTTACCTTTAATGCCAAAAAGCCAATCTCTAGTACAAATCAGTGCCTCCACAGTTTCAGGCTTAAGTGAGCTCCGATATTGATCGAGCACACGACCTCCACTACTAAAGGCCGATTCCGATGCAACTGTGGATACAGGGACACTTAAGACATCACGAGCCATACACGCTAAATCAGGGTATCGGTATTGATGAGCTCTCCAAAAACTTAAAAAAAAACAGCATTGTTTTTTCATTAAAAAACAGCAACTTTTGCATTTACTACAAAAAAAACATAACTTTTGTAATAGAAAAACAACATGTTTTTTCATTAAAAAAAACAGCAACTTTTGTAATTAAAAAAAAAACAGCATATTATTTCATAAAAAAAAATAGCAACGTATTCACAAATGTATATGTACCTTGAACATGTTTTTGGTGGTTCGACTTAGTACGGTAGCATTTGTCTTCTCATCATCAACTTTTTTACATCCGTCTACCATTGTAATAGACGTGTTCTCGCCCATAGTAGAGTTGCTCATGTATTCACCAAAAAGATCAAACAACTTTTCTTTAACAAGACGACTTTGATAATTATTGATACCATAAAGTTTTTGGTAAGTGAACTCAACATATTGAAATTTGAGACGAGGATCCAAAACCGCGGCCATTGCCAAAAGCAAATTATAATCCGACCAATACTTGGAAAATTTCTCATACATTTTACATGCCATTTGCTTCATAAAGACATCCGAACTTTGCATTTCTTCTCTTAAAGTGAACTCGACCATGGAAACGGAAGTAAAATATAAGTTCGCCGTAGGGTATTTGTTTCCGGAGAAGATGCAAGTCACTTCATAGAAAACCTCCAAAAACTTAAAAATTTTCTCAATCTTTCCCCACTCCGTTTCATTTGGACAATGCAAAAAATTTGAGTCACTAAGTGCTAAACGAACAAATGCACGACGATAAAATATAGCACTCTCTATCATTATAAATGTTGCATTCCACCTAGTAGGGACATCTTGACGCAATCCTCTCTTTGCATCCAAATGAACAAATTTCACACATTCCATAAATTTTGCTTTTCTAACTTGTGACCCTTTTACATACTTCACACACTCCCGCACCTTTCCCACCCCTTCATCTATTGCCTTTAAACCATCTTGAACAATTAAATTCAAAACATGAGCACAACATCGAATATGAAAATAATCACCCTTACTTAAAAGTGAGCCTTCATTATTTAACTGACTTTTTAGCAATTCAACAAATGTATCATTGCTTGATGCATTGTCCAACGTGATAGTGAACAACTTTTTCTCAATGCTCCACTCAGACAACAAATTGGATATTTTTTCGGTTAAGCAAATACCATTATGTGGAGGTGGCATCACTTGAAAATTGAGAATCCTTTTTTGCAATTTCCAATCTTTGTCAATAAAATGTGAAGTGACACAAACAAATCCATCCGTGTTAATTGAAGACCATAAATCGGATGTCAAAGAAATCCTACCGGGAGCTAACTCAAGCATTTTCTTTAATTTTTTCTTCTCCCTTTTATGCATTTTTAAGACATCGGCCTTTGCGGTATTTCTTGTGATAGTTATCACATCCTCATACAAGTAATGAAAAATAGCCCTAATACCCTCATACTCTACAAACTGAAATGGTAAATCATGCATTACAATGGCCTCAGTAATTAAATCCCGAAATCTTTCAGGGTCAAATTTGGAAGAGCGCATCGACATATACCCACGAGATTGATTCATTAACATTTGAGATACGTCATTTTTATCCCTTCTTGGACACCTTTTCATATGTTTTCTCAAGCTACCCGTCCCATTCTTAGACGAACACATGTAAACTTTTGAACATTTTTTACATTTAGCTCTTTCTTTTCCATCATCACCAACGGGAAGAAGGTCAAAAAAATTCCATACCTCGGACCGACGTTCCCTACATTGCTTGACTAAATCCCCTTGTGTTTCCGTCTCTAACTTCACATTAACTTCAACAACGTCATCATCATCATATTCACACGAACTATCATCTTCGCTATCACCCTAAAAAAAATCATAACCCCATATATAAGACAAACTATAAAAAATAAACAAATTCAAACTAATAAAAAAAATCTAACAACATAGAATACATAATTACCTCATTTGCATTTAAATTGTTCTCAAGAGGTTCTGAAAATTTCACCCTTTTCTTCTCTCCAACTTCTAATGATTTTGACCTTTTCTTCTCATTAACATTAGTTGAGTTCATTTTGAGATCTGCCAAATGAAAAAAAAAATCAAATGTTAGTCACACAAAAAAAATATAAATCATTAGTTTGGTGGTCTCAAATTAAAAGATAATTTCCATTCAAGAAAAATTTCATGCGTCACGTGACAAAAAATAGTACATTCATAAGTTAATTGAAGTTGAGATTTTTTACATTTAGCTCTTAATTTGAGATTTTTTTTAGCTAAAACTCGATGTGGGACTCTAGTTAGTGTGTACACGAAAGTAAAAAAATCAGCGTATATTTAAACGAAATCGGATTTAATTCAATTTGAAGAAATCAGCGTAAAAAAATCTGCGTAAAAAAATCAGCGTATATTGGGAATAATAGATCAAAATTTAAGGAATTTGAAATTTCAAAAGATGAACGAGTCATGTGGCCTTATAACTCTCTTAGCTTCTACAGAAATTCATATTTAATTCAACTCATATTGTTGTCTGGACTATTTCAAAACTTGTAGTTGTTTTCCATCTGTATATACTTTACAATAACAATTTGACACAGGAGAACGGTTACGTGAGTTAACAGCAATCATCACCAGAAATACATACAGTCGGAAATCAGAAATACATACAGTCGGCAATCATCACCAGAAATACATACGTGAGCATACAGATTCATATAATAAAACAACCAAACAGCAATCATCACACAGGAGAACTCTCGCCAGAAATAAAAAAGGGACGAAAGAATCGCCCGAAATAAAAAAGGAACGAAAGAATCGCCGGAACAACCGCCGAAAATAAAAAACGAACGAAATAATCGCCAGAAATACATACAGTCGGAAATCAAAAAGGAATGAAATAAAAAAGGAATACATACCGCCGGAAAGAATCGCCGGAAACCGAATAAAGTCGTCGGACTTTTTGTGGGGAAGATCTGAACCGCCGGCGGATAACTTCTGTGGAGAACTGCTTTGTGGTGGCTAGGGTTTTTTTGATGTTTGGTTTTGTTTTGTGGTATAAAAAGGAAGGGATCTCAAATGTTTTATGGGTTGGGTTTGGTGGGCTTTTTAATAAAAGCCTTTTATTTTTAATAGATATGTATTGGGTAGTAATGGGTTTATTAACAGATCTATAATGGGTTTATTAACGGGTCCATAATGGGTCTTAATGGGGTTATTATTGGGTCTTTAACGGGTCTAATTCGGGTCAATTGCGTGGCTAAAAATTAACACGAACACGACACGACACGACAGCGGGTTCGACAACCCAGACCCGAACACGACCCGAACACGATAAGCCGTGTCAATTTCGTGTTAATTTCGTTCCGTGTCGTTTCGTGTTTTCGTGTCGTTTCCAAATTTGCCACCCCTAGCTTGGACCCAGTTCAATTTTTGAAAAAAAAAATTATATGTATATAGGGTTTTTTGATAAAATTTCAAACTTTTAAGGTATAACTCTAATTATATTCAAACCCATCAGGTATTTTTTTACCCTTAAGCTGATTTTTGTGTATGATTTTTGTATGTATGATTTTTATGTATGCTAGCCGGAGCCACTAACTCATCACCATCAAGTATTTTTTTAACCTTAAGCTGATTTTTTGTATGTATGATTTTTTGGAAAAATTGTATGTATCATTTTTTGTAGTCCCACCAAACATATACCCTCATTTCTGTAATCCGCCCCTTGTCAAATTTCTGTAATTTGTGTCGCAAACATATATGCCCCAAAAAAACTCGAAACATATAATTTGTATTAAATTTGGATGAACTATAATTAAATAAAGGGTCAATTATTAAATAGTCCCTACTATAAATATATATTTTTTAAAAAGGACACATATTTTTAGTTTAACCCATTTAGTCCCCCAAGCACTCAATATCCTCTTATTTTTAGAGGTCCGCGCCAGCGGCACTCCCTCTCCAAAATATGTGGCAAAGGACTTTTTGAGGCAAAATAAAAAAGTTTGGACTAAATGGGTATTAAAAAATGTCCGATGGACTATTTGGTATATGTCCCTTAAATAAAACTCAAAATAAAGTTATAATTTGTATAAAATTCGAAATAACCCAAAAAAAATCGTCTCGAGGGCTCCCGCCCCCAAACCCCCGACACCACTCAAAACTTTGCCCCGGTTGATCCAAAATCCTGTTTGTATGTCATTCTTGCGTATTTGAAATCATTATCTACTCAAATTTAGAAGCAAATTATTTGAACTTGAAGTGAAATTACTTTTAGTTTTTGTGTAAAACTCACTTTACACATAAAATATAAATAAAATTTATTGAAAATCCATTTAAATATACATATGTGTATATATATATAAAGAAATTGACCTCTGCAAGTTTAAATTTGTTAGCCCTCTTCTAACGTGGATTAAGATGACGCTAGATGTTTGATTGGAGCATTAGAAAACTAAGGAATTTACTTCTAAATAATCAATACTCTTAACAAATAATATTTGAGAGTCGTGTTAAAATACTTATAAATTGGTCGATAAATTTGAACTCACGCACTTCTCCCATTCCTTCTCTTTCCAACCATGGCCGGCCCTGGCCATGTGGCAACTGGGCAATGGCATAGAGCTCATTTTAGAGTATGCATCTATATATGTATATTATAGGGGTCCAAAAATATTTTATGTGTATTAAAAATGTCAATTTTTAAAATAAGTTTAATTTTTTTGGGAGCCATTTTTTTAACTACACAAAAACAATCTGTACAAAAAATGATTCAACTACCCAAAGATCTCACCCAACTAAATGGGCTCCTAAAAAATAAGCTATATTTTTTAGGGGACCATTTTAGATATTTAATATCTTTGTACAATATATTTTAGAAGGGCCCCAAATTAATTTTCGCACAGGACCTCTCAATCTTAGGACCGGTCATGTTTCCAACTCAACCCGAAAATGAGGAATGTCCATATTCCATAACTCAAATGCACTTCACATTCCTCTAGTTCTCCATTTTCTCCCACGTATTCATTAAAGGCCTAACAAGCTATTAGGTTATATTTGAATTTCAAAAATGTTCAAACAATATAAAGAAAATGATGACAAAAAAATATATAATTAGGAAATTAAGGTTATTGTCAAAGAAGTGGAGAAGGGGAGGGTATTTTGGTCCAAAAATATTGAAGGATGAGTCTCTAAAAAAAATGATATACAATATATGGTAAAGACAATTTTTAATGTGCCGAATCCATTTGGGATTTAAAATTAGATTATTTGCTAAAAAAATCCCACCAAATGTTTTAACAAATCCCAAATTTAGATTATTTGCTAAAAATTTGGGATTTGATAAATTTAGGATTTTATTTTGAACATTGAGTGAACACAATTAGTTTAACCTGCTCAATGGTTAGATTGAGTACCGAATCCATAACTAATCTTTCATAATGAGATTTGCACCAGTAATGCTTGAAGATTCGCGTGCGAAACATCCATGTGTGTGTCTGGGTGATGGGTTTTGATGGTGTAGGGTAGGTGGATTGGCACCCACCTTGCTAATAATACAAAGAGCTTATAGTGAAAATGTTCCTTTATATGTGTCTGCCTTTAAACACAGGTCCAAATCTATCATGGAAAAGGTGGGACATAACTTAACTTTGATGATGGAACTTACTTGAGTTATGGCATAATTGAGTGAAGGTACCACACTCATAGTTAGCACACACATTACTAGTGTAAAACAAACTTGTACACAGTTGTGAAACTATCAAAAAGTATTTATAGCAATGTAAAAGCATGGACCACATTCAATTAATTAAATAACCTATACATGTTTTGAGGGACATTCGTGGACAGTTCATGTCAATCAACACATTGCTTTAAAACAAATGTAATTTTAAATATATTGTGAAAATAAAAATCATTTCAGCCACATCTTAAAGAGGCATTGTAGAAAGTGGATGTGTATACTGCACGGGCCATTTTGACGTTGTCCGATTCCAACAAAAATGGTAATTGTAAAAACTACAAATAGAGATTTTGCGAACAAAAAATGTTATAAATATTAGGGTTTTGTAACTTTAATACATTTTAATTTTTTATTTCTAACTTTAATCCAAATTAATTAGTGTATTAGAGTTTATTTTATTTCCATCACTAAATGTGAAAATTTTACCACTAAAAGTGAACTTTGATGACATTTAGTTAAAAAAAATCTTCTAAAGTCAAGTAAATTGATTAATTTGGATTTAAATCTAAAATTGAAAATTCGTAATGTATTAAAGTTAACAAAATATTAAATGACATGAAACGTAAAAGATGACACAATTCACATATGTTTGTGTCTATATTTGAAATTCAATTCCTACACAAAATGAGATTAATAAATGATGACAAAGTAAAATTAGTGTAAAATGTACCTTTATACAAGTTTACAGAAAAATTATGGCCATGATTAGCTTTAGAAAAAATGATTGTTTTCTAAAAATAAAATTCCATGGTAAATAAAATTAAAGATCGTGTTAGCTGAACTTTTTCATTTAGGAAAACAAACTTCATTTTCTGTTAGTTTCATTCTCTAAATTTCTCACTATTTTAACTTTCAGTTTAAATTCCCACCGTTGCGTAGGCCTGTCAATCGGGCTCTATGAGCCGAGCCTATGGTCAATCAAGCTAGGCCCGATTTTGATTTACTTGGCTCAAGCTCAAGCTCGGCCTGAACGAGCTTGAGAGTGCTTGGCTCAAGCTCGGCTCACAAAATAAATCGGGTTTCGGGCCCAATTTGAGCCGGCCTGAATTGAATATTTCAATACATATTTATTTATTTTAATAATTAATATTCATATTTCAATAATAAAAAAATATATATTTTTGCAATAAAAAATAGATTTCAGCACTAAAACAAATCTAATTCAGCACTAATATATTGACATTTCAGCATTAGTGAAACACATTTCAGCACTAAAAAATTAATTTCAAAACACTAAAAAAACACATTTCATCACTAAAAACACATTTTAGCACTAATATTGACATTTTAGCATTAAAAACCCCCATTTTAGCACTAAAATAACAGATTTCAGCAATAAAAAAACAAATTTTAGCGCTAATATTGGCAAGTCCCGTTACATTAAGTAAAGTAAATTAATAAATGACCTTCCTTATTTTTGTTTCTTTTAATATTAAGTCCAATAGTTTATTTCCAATAGTTTATTTGCATAAGGATAAAATTATAAAAATTATTTTGTTTTAAAATATTTTTTACATATCATAGAAAATAAAATAATTTTGTATATATATATATATATATATATATATATATATATATATATATTTAGATATATATATATTTAGATATATTATTTCGGGCCAAGCCTAGTTCGGGCTTGAAAGTGCTTCGCTCGCGCTCGACTCAAATTGAATTCGGGCTTACTATCTCGGCTCAAACTCGGCTCGGCTCAAACTCAATAAAAGCTCGGCGCAAATTAAGCGGGCCGAGCAAGCGGGCTTTGGGCCTGCTCGGCTCAATTGACAGGCCTACCGTTGCGGCAACCTGACCAACATTACTAATTTTTTAGGGTATTGTTAGATACACCCACAAAATTATGCATCTCACCCCATTTTAGAAAACATGCAACTCACCCCATCATTTCTTATTAACTAATTGCAATACAGTCTGGTCGAGAAACTCGTCAGATGCCACCAGATATGCTCACTGGGGTGTTTCTCTCCTCATTTCTCTCTCTCTCTCTCCATCTATTTATTTCCTTTTTTCTAGTTCGCAACGAATGCATTATCACCAAAACTGGAGAAAAAGGGTTTTCCCCGCAAAAGATTGAGGTTTTACAGAAACGGTAAATTTTTCTTTTCTGTTTTGATATTTTCATCAAAAAATGTCAAATATAAGTGTTATTTGATAGAACTTAACGAGTAGATTCCAAATATATAAATTTTGTGAATTTTGAATTTGTAAATTAGAAGTTATGGATTTTTTAAGATTTGATGACGGGGGTCAAAAAAACGAGGTAGTTAATTGTCAAAGATATTTTGAGGGTGCGTTGGTCATTTTAATGCGCTGAGTTGTCAAAATAGGACCTTTGACACTATTCACCCAGTCAAATGATCAAATGATCTCTTGCATCATTGACCAACTCAATGAGACTTGTTACCTATTACCCCTAAAATAAATCCTCAACATGGTGACATGAAATTCAAACGCTGGGATTGTATTTGTAATAAATACTGATATCTAAATTTAAAGATTTGCCTAAAACTGGGAATGGGAGTTAGCAGGTCCAATTTTTCTACGGATTTCATGTCTGTAAAACTTAGTCTGTGATGATGGCATGGTGGAAGTGGTGGCCGTGATGGATGGATGTGTTTTTGCAGAAAGGAGATCTTGATCTTCAATTTAACAATTGAATGTGTTTTCTAACTTTTTTACTTTTTCCTAGAAAATGAAAACAGAAAATAGAGATGAAAAATATAAAATTGTTTTTCAAACAGGCCCTACTAACAACCACTAATAATGTTATTATAAAAGTTAAACAAAAGCTTTGCGTGGGAGTCTTAATTTGTTGAAGGACGAGTTGGTGAAGTGACCTGAAAACCCGCCTCAAAATGCAGGTGTCGTCATTTATTGTTGGACAATATGATATTTTCAACCCGAATATCAAGGATAGCAAAAATCCAATGTACTAAAATATAAGCAGTTGAAAAGATGGTTACCAAAAATTTAAAACAAAAGCACTGAATGGTATCTATCTGATGACCACGTAAGATTGAGGTGCTATGTCAACTGGCATAATTTTGGTGGGTTACAATGTCCAACGTGGATCATATCCCACTCCTGTAAAAGCAGTTTAGAACACTCGGATGTATTCTAGTTACAAGATTGAAGACAGTTGATAGAAAGTTAGAAACTATTCTTCCTACATACACTTGTAGAGAGCTTCTTCAGCAGCAAAAGAATATTTGCTTTCCCCAATACATTCAACTGACAAGGAATTGACAAATATAAACCATAAACAAGAAGCACGTATAATGGTCCTAAGATGATGTTCACTCTCCAGCTACATGCAATGAATATATTGTATTAGTACTTGTGAGGGTACAATTCTTGAATAATAGGACATCTTATTTTTTTTTAAATTTCAACTTAAAGGGTTAAAAGAGTACAAATGATTTGCTAACCCCTTAGATAAATGGGGACTGAAGTCTAACTTGAAAGAACTTTTGGGGCTAAAGTCAGTTTGGCCAACCTTTGAAGGCCAAAAGCCAAATGTCCCAAAATAAAGTTTAATGAGGCAAAACCCTCACGAGCATTCCTATGAATCAAATGGACTAAGAATAATATGAGAACAAAATTGGCTCACTTCAACCCAATAGCTAATCAAGTCACGTCAACTCAACAAACTCTACATGAATCTCTAACCCATATTCCAAGAGCAAGTTTTGAACTTGTAATTTATGTACAACACTATTGATGGATTTTAATTAAACATTTACCAAAGAGAAAAATGAATAAACGAGAATCTGAAATTAAATAATTACCCTATATACAAAGCATAGGACAAGATAAATAGTCTCAAGAGTGAAGGAAACAACACTCCAAAAGTCACTGGAGACAAGATAGGTAAGCCAAAAAGTTGGATAACATGACGTTCTTTCCAATCTTCGCGATGAAATTCTATCTCCACCACGATTCAAGTGGAAATTTCAAATGAAAGTTGCTTTAATAAAGAATTCAACAATATTTCTAGTGTTCAACTATGATTGATTTTTGTATACAAAGCTTCTTATGCATGGCAGTTCGTTGAAGTGTTTGTAATTGCAGAGGGCCCTTTCCCGAACTGGATTTGATCACATTCCTTCTTCATATCCCCCTGCCCTCTTTCTAACAAAAACAAAAAACAGAACCTATAAAATCTAGGGGAAAGTTATCATTATTTGAATTTACCCACCATTCTATTTTTCTCAAGACTTTACCACTCATTTTGACATTCAGCGACGCTTTTTTCACTTTTTGCGACGCTTTCTCCATTGCTAAATATCAAAATGGAGGGTAAAGTAAAGAAAAACAAAATGGTTGGTAAAGTTAAATAATGATAACTACATGGTGGGTAAAGTCAAAATTCCCTTAAAATCTACTAGTTGCCATTTATTTGTTCACTTCAGATTCTTGTAATATGTTCAGGGATACCATAACAATCTTCATATGGTAAACAAGAAATAGTCATACAAATGAAATGAATTTCCATTATAGTAATAGAATCACAAATGATCCAACAGCAAAGACAATAACCTGCACAAAGTCCATCCTTCCTTGAACGTGAAGATTAGGTTAAATGCCACACTCGTTGAAGTGACATATTATCAACCAGGGTATTTGGCAATTTTATGTTCATCATATGTTACATCATAGAAGTCGTACCTTGGTGATGGCAAGTGCCCTTACCCGAGCTACGGTTGATTTCGGATTCGAAACATGGGAGCAGCCTCTCCATATATTGGGTATGGTCAACCGACATCCGTGTCTCCCAAACCCTGCAGTTAAATGGGGAGCCTTGTGCACTAGGTACGACCTTTATATGTTGCAACATGAAAGGTCTTGAGACAGATCCTTTACAAAACAAAATCTATATAATAATAATAATAATAATAATAATAATAATAATAATAATAATAATAATAAATAAAAAATGGAGTCCTGAAAACTATTAATTGTGCAAAGTGTCAACCATAGAAAATGGGGTATTTATTCTCTACTCCCTCTCTCTCTCTCTCTCTGCACTGATACATCCCAACTTTTCATATTGCTGCTTTTTGTGTTGCGGTATCTTATCTCTCTAGCTTCCATGGCATATGTAAAATGCAGAGATGAACAGGAAACCCAATCCCTTAAAAAGGATGTATAATCTCCTAAAATTCTGTTAACAGGAAATGTATAAATCCCAACTGCATTATAACCACTCCAACCCAAAATGGGGTTTCATGTTGCCCTGAATCCTGAAAAAATAGATCTCGCCATTTCTCATGGGTCTATATTCTCTAACCTCAAAATCCACAAGGTTGGTTTGCTTTCCTTTCAAAGCTTCAAAACCAGTAAGTTATTTTATACACACCATCCTGCATGCACCCTTTGATTTTAAATTAATTTTGAATAGTTTTTTTCTAAAAACTATCACCTTATTTTTCCTTTTCCTTTTTTTTTCAGAAACAAGAAATTTCATTAAAATCTCAAAAAAGGTTCAAGGTAGGATCAATACAGCCACGAATACATCACAAAGCCACCTATCTATATGCCATGACACACCCTACAGAAGGAACCCTCGATACAACTTTTTGACAAATTTTTCATGAAAGAGCAAACAAAAAATAAGATATTCCTCTAAAACAAGGAGCCATAAAACCCCATGAAGAAACCCATCATCTCACATTCACCCAAATGATCTCTTTATCTCTAGACCTCTCTTCAAAGATGCTAGCATTGAGTTCAATTACATAGCACACAAAAACGGCAAGCGTAATGCAGCACCTTCAAAGCGTACCTCTCCTTTTCTTGTGTCCCTCACCTACAAGCAAGTCCCTTGGAGACCAAGGTAAAGGCCCACAACTAACAATTTCTTCCAAACAAAATAGGGAAGTTTGCAATGAATAAACAAATGCTCCAAACTTTCGTCGCTTTTGGCACAAGGAGGCGGATCCACTAGAAAATTTTTATTTTTAATTGTATTTTATTTTATTTTTTATTTGTAAAATAAATTAATATTCCTTCAGAATATTCTAGGTTAGGGTATTTTAGTATTTTAATCATGTTAGGGTCTTTACTTGGTCTATTGTTTATTTTGTCATTTTTAGTCTTTTAGCTTTTAGAGATAATTTGTCTAGCGAACTAACCTCACCCTATAAACTAACCTCACCCTATAAATAAAGTCTTTGGCCTCCATTCGTAATCACAACTTGAGTTTTATTAATGAAGAATTAGAGAGAGAGTTTCCTCTATTTTATCATTGTTGTTGTTATGTAGTGTAATTAATCGCTTCTACTACCCACTCTACACATCAGCTCTCCTTGCACATCATAACACCAAATAGAGACATTTCACTTTAATAAAATCACAACTTCACAAGTATTAACCTTCCCCAAGCCCCCAAACATGAAAAGATCTAAAACTTTTAGAGGAATATACCCATTGCCATATAAATTGCAAGGACAAAAAGATAAGGATTTAAGTTATGAACAGTATTCTAAAAGGTGTGCCTTAGGGGTGTTCGCGGTCCGGTCCGATCCGGTTTTTAATGAATTTAAGGACCGGACCGATTATACCGGTCCTAAAAATAAAAGGACCAAGACCGGACCGATTAAACCGGTTTTCCGGGCTTAGTCGGTCCGGTTTTTTATGTGGTCGGTCCGGTCAAACTTGTCGGTCCTAATCTATATGGTATATTTTGTAGAAACAGTTACAAAATATGAATTATCAAACAATTACAAAATATACCATATAAATTTTTAAAAACAGTTTTTTTTATAGCAAACAAGCTATAATAAATTTTTACCCACTAAAACTTTATTATAGCAATTACAGATTTTTACCCACTAAAACTTTATTATAGCAATTACAGTTTATAAAGTTTTAGTGTAAAAACATTGCATGATAAAGTTTACAGATTTTTAAAGTTTATAAAGTTTACAGATTTTTAAAGTTTATAAAGTTTACAGATTTTTAGTGTAAAAACAGTTTATAAAGTTTATAAACTTTACAGATTTTTACCCACTAATTGTAAAAACATTGCATGATAAACATTCTCATCGACAAATATCAATTACAGTTGTTATAGCAATTTGTAACTAAGACTAACTGTTTTTAAAAACATTTTTTTTTTATAGAAAACAAACAACTACAGATTTTTATAACAAACATTTTTTTTATAATCAAAACAAACACATCATCATACAATCAAATAAGCAAAACCCACATCATACATTTTTTTTATATCAAAACAAACACACAAAAGATGGATTTTGAGCCAAAAATCTGAGCCAAAAATGGATTGGAAAGGTACCTACTACCGGCAGGGGAAAGGGACTTCGCGGCCGCCGGCAGGGGAGAGGGAGAATGGAAGTCGCGGCAGGGGAGAGGGAGAATGGAAGTCGCGGCAGGGGAGAGGGAAGGCAAGCGGCGCAGGGGAGAGGAGGGGAGAGGGGAGTCCGCGACAGAGGAGGGGAGAGGGGAGGTCGCACGCAGGGGAGAGGAGGGGAGAGGGAATGGGCGGCGGCAGATGGTTTGCTCTAGAGAGAGAGAGAAGTGAAGTGTTAAGTGTGTGTGTGTTTGATTAATTAGGGTTTTTCTTTAGTTCCTTTCATTTTTTTGGACCATTGTACCCCCAACCTAATAACTATATATGTATAAAAATAATTAAATGCATATATATTAGAGTAACCGGTCCGGGTCGGTCCAGACCGGGTAATTATTATAGGAGACCGGGGACCGGACCGGTTAGACCGGTCTGAAAAAAAAAAAATTAGGACCGGACCGATTAAAAAAAAAAACCGGAAAAATTATGCCGGTCCGGGTCGGTCCGGATCGGTCTGTCGGTCCATTCGGTTTTCTGAACACCCCTAGTGTGCCTAGACATGAGGCGTGGGACAAACGCCCCGCTTATGTCGTATGCGTGACAAAATGTGGTCAACGCACGTGTAAGGCGTGGTCAACGGTCCACGAGTGCCTAGGCGAGTTAAGGCGCATTAAGGAGTGCTCTTTTTTAAATGCTTTAGTGTGAAACGACGTCATTTTTTAAAGAGCTTTTTTTTTTATAATCCAGACCAAAATCTCGACAAAAACAAAAACTTTTCCAATATCAAAAGACAAACACAGAACAAGACAAAACCCAAAACCTCTTTGCCTCTCATCCAAAAAAACCTTAACTTGCTCCGACCGACGTTCGTTCAGCCTACGACAAACTTCCGACCAAAACCTTTCAGCCTCCAACACATTTTCGACTCCGACTCACTCATTTTTTACTCCAACCTTCAGAGTTTCTAGTATATTACTTTCTTTTCTCAAATTTTTCCCGATTTGAAGTTGCTTTTATTGGTATCCTTATTTCTCATATTGAGTTTCAGCCCTAAGTTTAATTCTGGACTGAGTTTATTTCCTTTTTTTTTTGTTCATTATCTACTGTTGTCTGCTGAAAACAATATTTGTTTTGTTTTCAATTTGTTTCGGTCAAGATTGTATATATTAAGATTTGTATAGTAATTAGGGTTTAAGGGAGGATGTCAAGATTGTCTATATTAAGATTTGTATAGTAATTAGGGTTTAAGGGAGGAAGCGGATAGAAGAGATAAAAACAGAATTTGTCGATAAGAAGATGTTTGTAATCAGCACATCTGAAATATATATATATATATATACACACATTATGAATAAAGTGATGACAATTACAATAATACCCTATTCTATTATTCAGTAAAAAATAAGAACTCTAACACTCCCCTCCTTACGTTGGGGCATATAGGTCAAATAGGCCCAGCTTGGAACACATACTCCTAAAGGAAAATCAATTTAATGACTTGGTGAGAATGTCACCCAGCTGATCACACAAGATGGGACATACGGTGTAACAATCTTCTTTTGAATGATAAGGTCACGAATAAAGTAGCAGTCAACCTCAATGTGTTTGGTTCTCTCATGAAATACCGGATTGTTAGGAATAAAGATTGTTGCATGATTGTCACAATTCATAGTCATAGGCATCTTGACATCAACACCAATATCACAAAGCAAGGATCTCACCCTCATCATCACACGCTGTATGACCCATTGCACGGTATTTTGCCCCTGCACTTTACCTGGCCACTACATTTTGTTTCTTGCTTCACCATGTACTAAGTTACTCCCCACCAATACCCAGAGGTGGAACGTCAATCATTTTAATCACCTGCCCAATCGGTATCTGAAAAACCTGCAATCTCTAAGGAAGAGGATGACCTATATAACAAACCTTTTCCTGGAGCCTCTTTGAGATATTTAAGAATACGACAAATAGCCTCCCAATGAGGCCTACGGGGAGCGTGTATAAACTGGCTAACTACCCCAACTGCATAAGTGAAATCTGGACAAGTGATAGTGAGATAAATTAATTTACCAACCAACCTTCGATACTTATCAATTTACCAACCAACCTTCGATACTTATCAATTTACCAACCAACCTTCGATACTTACATCCTCAAATGGCTCACCGCTGTTAGCATCAAGCTTTATGGAGGCATCCAACCGGGTGTCAGCAGGATGAGATCCAAGAGTACTAGTCTCAGAAAGTAAATCAAGGACATAATTTCGTTGCCACAAACTAATTCCTTCCTTCGATCGAGCAACTTCGACTCCAAGAAAATAACGCAAAGATCCAAGGTCCTTTGTTTGAAACTGTATACCCAAATGAAGTTTTAACTCTACTATGCTTTCAGAGTCACTGCCACTAATGATAATGCCATCCACATAGACTATCAACACAATTATTCCAGCTGAAGACTGACGAGTAAGCATTGAATGATATGAAGTCGAACACTTGAAGCCAAATTGAAGAACAACATTACTGAATTTATCAAACCATACCTTCGGAGACTGTTTCAACCCATACAATGCTTTACGTAATAAACATACCAACAGTTCCTTCCCTTGTGAAACATGACTAGGTGGTTGAACCATATACACTTCCTCCGCATTTTTTTACATCCAGCTGATATAAAGGCCAATCACAATTCACAACCACTGAAATAAGAAATCTAACAGAATTAAGTCGAGCAACGGGAGAAAAAGTTACACAATAGTCCACACCATAGGTCTGGGTGTAGCTTTTAGATGTTTTGTAAACCCAACGGGATGATAATTAATAGTATATAGCCCACAACCCTCCCCCCAACCCCACACCCACACCCCACCAATTACTTCCCAGGAGGAAGAGGAGGAAGGTCCCATATCTGATTCTAATGCAAAGCATCCATCTCCTCATTCATAGTCAGTTTCCATCCAAGAGATACAAGGAACGGAGACAGAGAGCTGGGAATAGATATTGAAGATAAAGCTGAGATAAAATAACGCAAAGACAAAGTCAGGTGATGATGAGATACCAAATTCGATATGGAATAGTGGGTACAACTACGAATACCTTTTCTCAAAGCAATGGGTTGGTCGGATGAAGAATCAGGAGGGACATGAGGGACCTCAGGAGAAGCTGAAGTTGGTGTTGAAGACGAGACAAGAGCCCATGTAACCACATATCTATCCTTGGACCTCTGATAAACTTGAAGAGGAGGCTTAGATACCTGTGACGGTGAGATCATGGACTCGGAAATCATCGGTAACGGAAGCTCCCCCTGTCGTGAAGACACAAGATCAGGACATAAAGTACGTCCTTCCTTGGAAAAGAAAGAAGAGGACTCAAAGAAGGTAACATCGGCACTAGTGTAATATCAATGAGAGATAAGTTCAAAACAACAATAACTCTTTTATGTGTGAGAATATCCCAAGAAAATACATTTAACTGAACAAGGAGATAGTTCATCATGACTTGGACCAAAACAGTGAACAAAGGCTACACACCCGAAGACACGAGGAGTCAAGCTGAATGGAGAGAGACCAAGATAAATGAGTGAAAATAAAGATTTTTGGCCTAGAATAGAAGATGGCATTCTTTTAATAAGATAAGTGGTTGGGAGTACAGCATCAGCCCGAAAAGATTTTGGCACATTCATGTTAAACATTAAAGTCTGGGCCACATCTAATAAGTGTCTCTGTTTGCGTTCCGCAATGCCATTTTGATGAGATGTGTGTGAGCAAGATGTTTGATGAAGAATACCATGAGCAATGCAAAATTCATTAATAAATGATTAAGTATATTCAAGAGCATTGTCAGAACGAAAAATTTTAATACGCTTATCAAATTGGCCCAAAATTTCATTATAAAATGTAAAAAAGATTTTAGGCACTTCAGAGCGATTTTTCATACGAAAAAGCCATGTCATGCGAGAGTAATCATCCACAAAAATTACAAAATGCTGAAAACCAAATGTACTCTTAGTTCTTGCAGGACCTAAATGTCTCAGCGTATAAGGTGAAAATGAACTCGACTGACGACTACTAGTACTACTACGAAAAGAACTACGGTGATGCTTGCCAAATTGACAGGCCTCACACTCTAACTAGACACGGGACTCAAACTGGGAATTGCCTGACGCAACTTTTGCACTAAAGGATGACCCAATTGGCAATGCCATTGTAAAGGAGAAACGGTGGCACTCAAAGCAGGAACGGAAACCGCAAGGTCGAAGTAATAAAGACCATTGCGCTCCCACCCCGAAACCAATAACCTTGCTCGTCCTGAGATCTTAAAAAACACAAGATTAGAGAGAAAAGGTTACTGAACATTGCAACGATTTTGTTAATTGGCTCAAAGATAACGAATTAAAAGGAAACGGAAGAACAAATAGACCAAAGGGTAGGGATAAAGATGGCGTAGGGCGAATATCACCCATGCCAAGAACAGGTCTACAAGATCCATCAAGTAAAACAATACGAGATTTGGCCAAACAAAAAACTAGAGAAAAGAGAGGAAATACCAGACATGTTAGCACTAGCACCAGAATCGATAATCCACGGACTTGTGGACTGACCGACAACACAAGTAGAATTACCTAAGTTGGCGAGCATTGAAGCTGGAGCAAACACGTGGAGAAAAAGCTAACAACTGCCAGATGAGCTGACATATCTGACCAATATGAGAAGACAGAGTCGCCTGAGAACCATAAGAAGGGGGGGCATCTTTGGTTGAGGAATAGAGACAACATAAGGATCCTCAATAGCTTGATTAGCATGGGAGAGTCTTCCCCATTTATCCCAACAATAATCCTCAGTATGCCCTATACCACCACAATAGGTACATTGTCGTTCTAATATACCACAACGATCACCACAGCCACCAAGATCACCACGATCGCGATTGGAACTGCGAATAACACCACGACCACTTCGCTGGCCTCCTCCACGGTTACCACCACGACCACCGCGAAAACCACCTCGTTCACCATCATTAGAAATAAGAGTAGATGAATCTGTAGTTGAGGAGGTTGCTCCACGTGTAAGAGATGCTCGTTTTAAACGGGAGTACACATTTGCTGCAGTAGGTAGCTTCTCACTTGTAAGAATTTGATCCTTAAACGCGGTATACTCTGAATTAAGACTAGATTGGAGAAGGGCCGCCTAACTCCTCACGCTGAGGACGCTGGACCTCCAAGTTAGTACTCAGCGGCTGATACAACATCAACTCCTCCTACAGACCTTTCAAATACCATAATGTTCTGCAAGAGACTTATCACCCTGTTTGGTATTAAACAGTTGTTCAAAAATTTCAAACACACCCATGAGTACATCTCTACAAGTGAGGCCCATATTTTCTTGGTTGTATCAAGTAGTTGGACATTAGAAGCAACTGAAGGTTCCATGGTATCCAATTACCAGTGAATTTTCACCCCACCAATCTTCATAAATTTTGTCATCTTGAGGAGGGGGGAGGGGGGGTCATCTAGAAGATACTTACTTTTCTTCTTGGCTCGTAAAAACACTTTAAAGGCATGTGACCAAGTATGATAATTAATCCCATTCAACTTCACAAAGGTAACCGACCTCATTGAATCATCAAACAAAACTTTTGTATCATCCAAAGGGGGCATATTCGAACAAACAAACTAATACTTGAAAAAACTTCATCAAAGAAAGCCACAAATTTGATATGACTTCAAACAAAGCAAACAGATGAACACCACTCACAAAACAACTCAAAAATTACCTATGGACCACGACCATATTTCCGGTCGACAATGTACAGGAGCCTTCTACCAAAAAAAGTCAACCAAAATCCCTTGGATCGAGTCGCACAGAGTTCACAAACCCTAGGCGCACCTCAACAAATATAAACGGAACATCAAAAAATGGCTACCATCAACGAATCACCAGATCAAACTCGGCCAAAATAATTTTGCGAAGAACTTTCAGACCTCTCAAGAACCATGAAAACAGCCTCAAAAAAATCTGGAAAAATCACCAGAAGCATCAGCAATGAAGAGCGAACAAACCCTAGTACCCAACTGTCCCCGAAAAAGGTCGGCATGAGGTCAACATGACGCCATCGTACGGAGGCTGACATCAGCCCAATTTCAGTCTATGTTCAACCTTTCAGGATCTTGTAGATAGTATTAAGCAAGGGTTTGATTCTAAATAAATGCTATGATACCAAGTTAAGATTGTATATATTAAGATTTGTATAGAAATTAGGGTTTAAGAGAGGAAGAAGAGAAGAAGAGAGGAGAGATAAAAATAGAATTTGTTGATAAGAGGATGTGTAATCAGCACATCCGAAATATATATACAGGTTATGAATAAAGTGATGACAATGACAATAATATCCCTATTCTATTATTCAGCAAAAAATAAGAACTTTAATAATTTCGTTTGAAAGCTAAAAAATACATTTCTTATATTGATTATAAAATGACGAAAAATACATTTTGTATATTGTTCATTGAATGCTGATAACATTTGTTTCTAGGACTCAATGAAACCAAATGAGTCTTTTTCAATGGCATGCAATGACCAAGCTATTTTATAGTTTTTGATGGAAATAAGTCATATTAGGGTTTAATTGTCATTTTTTAATATTTTGTATTAGTCTTTCTTTTAGTTCTTTTATTTTCTTTTTAGCCTTTTAATTAGTCTCCAAGCATGTTTGGAACTAATTAGGCATTCTTTTATTTTTAGTTGGTCCTTTTAGTCATTTTAGCTAATTACTTGATTAGCAAGTAATCATTTCCATATAAATACCCCCTGTAATCTCATTTGTACTTACTTTTGACATTCTTGAAATATAAGACAACTTTTGATTCTCTCTCTAAAATTAGGGTTTGGTGTTTCTTTTTAGACATTAACGTGTAGTTTACGTCAAATTGGTATCAGAACGGGTGTCGCTCCATACATTGGTGTAATCGTGTGTCGTTTGTATCGGTGTGTGTAGATTATCAAAATCGTGCGCTACTCTCTCAATGACTCTAAAGAAATCCAAACAACGACAATGGGGGATTCAAAAATTGAAGAAAGGCGATCAAGAATGGAGAAAAATATTCAAGATCTCATCAAGAACGTTGACTCCCACTTCTGACTCATCACCAAAACTAAGACCTCTACCACTGCCCTAACCTCTACCAAACAAAATAATGGAGAGATTCAAGAATTGAGGCACATGATTGAAAAGCAAGCCCTAGTTTTCCACGACCTCAACCAAAAATTTGAAGCCTTTCTCCAAATTTTTGCACAAAATCACCCTTCACTCTTCCCCAAAACCCTAACCCTAGCCTCTCCATCACCACCGTTATCCAAGAAATCTTCACCGCGGCTTTACCCCGAACCCTTACACTCCAGCCCTACCAACACAGGGTAGAGGGTTTTCTAACCCATAATGTACCACCCGAAATCATCGGCAATGGTAAGTATAACCAGATCCAAGAAATTAAGACCGGCCGACAACTGCCTGCACTCAACTAACCTGCTTCAATGGGTCTCCCAGTAAATCCGACACTTGTTCTGGACTTCGAGCCACTCAACAGGATAGCAAGTTCAAATGATTCACCTCGCACAGGCTATATAGCCAATCACAACCAGTATGAGGCATATTCCAACCTCGGAGAATTCCAACCAACCACCACCAATACTCACCAGACCTCCAGTCTGTTTTTTCATCTTTCTGGCCACCAAAAGAAACTTAGACTCCCTTCTAGCCCTAAACCGAACCAAGAATTACCTAACCCCAACCCCATTCAAAAACTAGCTTTTTAGCACTTGTTTGAACCTCTTAAGCCTGCTGGCTTACCCAGGCCCTGCTCAAGCCCTTTACCCCCCCCCCCCCCCCCCCCGACCCCGACCGTAAAAACCAATCAAAAACCGGACCAAATTCCAATTCCCGTCTCCCTCGGCAACGAAAGAAAATCAAGAAAACTCAACCCTTGCATTTCTTGATTCAATTTTTAAAGTTTCTTGAAAGTAGGTACGCAAGTCGCGTACGAGGGTACCTCCCGCATCAAATTGAAGAATTCTTGGAAGGACGCCTAAGCACGTTGACCGTTTACCTTTCAAGTTCGAGGACGAACTTTTTTGAAGACGGAGAGAGTGATGGAAATGGGTCATATTAAGGTTTAATTGTCATTTTTTAATATTTTGTATTAGTCTTTCTTTTATTTTAGTTCTTTTATTTTCTTTTTAGCCTTTTAATTAGTCTCCAAGCATGTTTGAAACTAATTTGGCATTCTTTTATTTTTAATTGGTCCTTTTAATCATTTTAGCTAATTACTTGATTAGCAAGTAACCTTCCCATATAAATAACCCATGTAATCTCATTTTTGCCATTCTTGAAATATAAGACAGCTTTTGATTCTCTCTAAAATTACGGTTTGGCATTTCTTTTTAGCCATTGACGTGTAGTTTACGTCAATTTTACTAGCCTTAGAATAATTATTAAAAAAAACGCCTTTTTGCGTCTAGGCTCCTAAGGCTCGAGCCTTTTAGAACCTTGGTTATGAAGATAATCAAATAGAGACCTTACCGAGAACCCCCACCCCAACCCAAAAAAAACAATAATAATAATAATAATTATTATTATTATTATTATTATTATTATTATTATAAGGATCAATAATCAAAAAGTCCCTCAGTATTTTTTAATACACATTTAGTCCAACCCTTTTTATTTTATTCCAAAAAGTCCCTCAAACACCCATTTAACCAATATTCTCTTATTTTTAAAGGTTCGCGCTAGCGGCACACTCCCCACCCCACCCCCACTCCTGGAGCTCCGGCGAACCTCACCGGCGCTCCTTATTTTGAGTGTTTTTATATGGTGAGGGGCTTTTTGGAACAAAATAAAAAAGGCTTGGACTAAACATGTATTAAAAAAATGTTCGAGGGACTATTTGATATATGCCCCTAATAATAATAATAACGATGATAATAATAATTAAATAAATACATGCAACCACTCTACTATCATCAACAAGACACAATCTGATACCTTCGACCAAAATCCTCAATTTCCTCGTCTTTTAGATTTCTCAAGAAATTATATCCCACGCCGCATGCCATTAAGGCAAGAATAGAAGTTTATGATACTTTGCTTTTATTAGCAGAAATGAACGATTGCGTCCCAACCACACATCCTCCCAAAATCTAATTCTATCCCATTCACCACTTTGAACGAGAGACGTGCCAAGAAAATAATTTTATACCCATAGAAATGATGGATAATATGTATGCAAATACAGAAATGGAACTCTTTATATATCACAGAATGTAAACTTCAATACAATAATGTAACTTCTGAATAGATTCTGGAAAACTTCAAGGCGTGATGTCACTTTCCTAAATACAGTATTTGCCCCACACGAATAACCTCGGTATACAAACGGCAATCCGCAAATCCGTACTCAAGATACAATGAAGCAACTTGCACTGTCTGCAACTTGTATATTTGAAGACAACCTTTGAATGCAGCAGCGAAGAACAGTCAATCAAGTTCTTATTCTGTTTATGTGCACAAAATAGAATAAGATAATTTATATCTCCTGAAAATTGTAAGAGAGTAATTGCAAGGGCTGGAAAATTTTGAACTGGGTTAATCTTAATTATGTGCAATTTCGAAATAGGATGCCTTTAGTTATAGGAAATAAAAGGTTGCATCTCAGGGGTCATGACTGTTAAGTTTTAATAGTCTTTACTTAATTCCGAAATGGTGTGACTGTTAATTACCATCAGTCTTAAACCATTTCCGAACAGGTAGAGTAATACCGAAACGGTTTCACACGGACCCACCAAAAAGTGACCGCGCCGCGCCCGAGCTACCGCGATCCGACCCGGACGAATCCCGGCAACCCGCTACCACTGCGGACACGCGAAGTGCAAAGTGCACCACTAGCGCCTCTACAGCCCACTGCCCCGCACGCGCACGCGTGTGCGCCTGTGTGTGCGTACGGTGCTTCGCACCGTATTGGAGGTCTCTTGAATAGCCTCTTAAATGCAAGATGAGGTAACTCTTCATCTTCCATTTCTACTTATTAAGTGCACACTTTCTTAATATTTTTCCAATGTGGGGCTCAAAGGTTGCCCACTCCTTTTATAGCGTAGTGGGTATTACTTAGCGTTACTCATTTTCCAATGTGGGACACTCTCCCTTTTATATTGGATTAGCTTCCCACTTTTCTCCACACACTTCCAATGTGGGACAAGATTTTAAGCTTTTACTCCCAAAGCTCTTACTCACTTATTTTAAAAATTCTCCAACAAGAAATACAAGTCCACAGACTCATATAAGCTCCCATCGAAAATCTGGTATTCCACCAATCTCATGTAAGAATGCTCTTAATGATAGTGCCAAAGGGCATCTGCCTCTAACCGGGACCTCCAATGCCATTTGCCCAACAAAATATATTTTCTATGATAAGATTACCAAATCCCAAACCACCAAATTTCTTAGCTCTAGCAAGGACAATCCCGCTCAACTAACAGTTGTTTTCTTTCCTTTTTTTAGGCCAGCCCAAACGAAATTTTAATTCTCTTTTCAATAGTTTTTACCACTTAGGCATAAAATCGACTTGAATATAATTGGAATGCTACTTAAAACCGATTTAACGAGACTTAATTTCCACCCTTTGAAAAAAAACTCTTTTTTCATCCATCAAGCCTTCTTTTACTTTTATCTATTACCGGATTCCAAAAAGATAAAGTTCCAGAATTTACCCCCAGTGGAAGGTAAAGATAGGACATCAGCCACTTTCCAATCTCACAACCCAAATCAGAAGCCCTCTTCCAGTGTATTATGATCTATATTTTTCTCAATCATGTTTTGCAGAAATTTACAGAAAAAGAGAAAAAATTGACAGGTTGCAACTTTACCGAGGTATTGTTTGGCGTTATATATTTATTTAAAGTCTTTTTTGGGTTCAAACAGATATATGGAATAAACAGTCTTCTATGGAACCCCAAACCATTGACATTACTGTTTTGAAAATTAGTGGTGTCAAAGCTTTATTTTTAATCAGTAACACCATTGGAGAATCTAGAAATAGTTTACACTCTTACAATCAAATTGATTGGGGGGGAAGGGAGGGGGGAGCCACGTCAGTATGTTTGTGAATGATATTTAGAAACAATTTTTCCCTGCAACTTGTAGCCCCAGCTCTATAGTATCTGTGCAACATAGGTATTTTTGCAATCTCCAATTAATTTTTATCAACATTCACATCTCTCTTTTGGATAATATGTTTTGTATGAGAATTATTCCTTCGTTTAGTATAAGCTTTTAACCAAGAACGTACCAATGGTTATTGTTTGTTTTATAAATAAAATGTGTGCGTTAGTTATGATATCATTATATTTGAGTTGTTAGAAAAATTCTTCATTAACATTTCACACACACATGGTGGTCACAGTAAAAAATGTTTAGCCTTATACTTCTTTTATGCTCTCTTGTGCATGTGTTGTGATGATGACACTTTATTGTTCTTTAATGTTGTCTTAAGTTATATATTAATAGTATAGTTGTATGTAGCTTGATTTTTGTAAGGTACAATATGTATTCACCATAATACGTGATGGTACAATATGTATTATGATGGTGACGTGGATTACGTCTTATTTTGTAATGACATGATGATGTTATTACATACATTGCGTTTAGGCCATGTTTTTATGATAGATATGATATATATATTTATTTTTGTGATTTAATTACTACGTTTATAGTTTATACAATTTTTAGCGACTTTTTTGTAAAAAAATGTGAGGCTTACGCCTCGCTAAGACAACGCCTCAGCCCAGCTTCACGTCTTTTAAAACATTGTTTATAACATAGGAAGTTTTGTAACGTTGTCAAGTTCACATATTGAACTCTCCCTCACTCTTTCTAAATTGTAGATACAGAGGTAAAACATTATTCATTTGTTTAATATAAGTTTTAAAGTATAAATTTGACTGCTGCCTACTATCTGCTTAGAGAGTCATCAGTTTTAGTTCAGGAAGTTCAAAACTATAAGAGCACAACATAAGAGTTAGTAATATATTTGCATATGGGGTCCCAAAAGAGATGTTTATAAAATGCCAAATAATGATATACCACTCTAACTACTACCTAATCAAGTAAATATGATCCAACAACCGGGGTTAGTTAAAGCATTCCCAACTAAGCTCTTCTATTTCTTTTCTATAAAAGACTTGACATTTCCCATCCACAGCGTAAACTCACTTTTATCTTTGCTCTTCATATATTCGTGCAAGAATACAGCTAGATCATCATTTACACCCCTTGCCTCCAAGAATTCATAAAGCAAATCCTGCAATTCATCATCTAGTTCCCTGCAATTGACCAACAGCAAAATTACCCGAAAAAAATATTTAAAAACAAAGAACAAAACATACTCTTTAAATCTTTTTATAACCACAAAGAAAAAAAATGAGCCAACTGCCCACATATCTACAGTGAGCCCGTATTTTTCCCTCTGATTCCAAGGAATAGTAGGAAGCAAATTTCAATATGTATATTACAAATGCAACACCTCTGTTTCAACATATTTTTCAATGAAGATACTGGTATTATTTCTTTGATTGCATTTCAAACTGTTTTTTCAAATAATAAAGGAGGAAGGGATTTGAGTATATGGTGAAAGAAAACTATGATAGTAAGATAAATAATGCATACTTGAATCTAGGACCCATGTAAGGTTGACCCGCCATCCGGTCATGCCTGCGCATGAAAACTCTCTGAATTTCAATGCTATCTGGCCATGTAGAGCACACAAACTCCAGTACATCACTGTCTTTTCCCTTAAAGATATCAACGATCATCGTAACGTGAAGCTGTACATCACCACCTTGAGCAATACCACCAGCTTTGTTAACAGGAACAGACCCATCAAACATTGTTACTTCTACTTTTAACTCTTCATTCTCTCCAAATTTCCTATTCAATCTAATCCATTGCTCTCCAGGACGTCCATCAATCGTAAATGAATTAAATTCTGGGACAGGCTGCAACACAAGCACAAAATCTGATCAAAACTTGAACTCATGCTCTACCTACTCCATTTGTGCGTGTAAATGGAGTTTGTAACATATTTATAAGATGTGGATTAATAATTTTCCATGGAAAAAACAAAAGGTGTACCTGAGGAGGAGGAGGAGAGTGTTCGAGTTCGTATTGGATTTCGTTGCGGAGGAGCCTAAGAATGTTGGCCTCAAAAGCCGATTTCCGCATCTCAGATACATAACCTCTATTTTGTCCATGGACTGGAATTACGCTTTTGGTTTTGGTTTTATATGTACACACAATTGGTGTTGCTGCTCTTCGTAAGGATCGGATTAGACGATGAGCCATCATATCTATCTCTTCTCTTCTACGCTTGCGCTTGCACTTGCACACCACAAATTACAATGGGGGTGTGGGATGGAACGGTATGGTAGGGTTTAAGGAGGGTTTAGCATTGCCCAAACCCTTAAAATCATGCCTAAATTGCACATTTAGTCCTTCAAATTATGCTTTTAAGTTTTTGAATGGTCTCTAAACATTATTTTAATTTAATTTTTTAACTAATTAGTTTGCTTCAATTAGGTCCTTTCATTAAATAAATCGATTAAATCTAACAAAATAAAAGATAAAAATGTAAAGCCACTTAATATTCTAAATAAAATCAGAATTTTAAATTAAACTAGCCCACTTATTAACAATAATCTCCTTTAAACATCAATTAATCTAAGAATTAATTAACATAAAAAGAAACATTTTTTCTCATCAGCTCATTTGATGTAAAAGAATAAAAGACAAATCCTATTGCAAGATCTGAAGTTTATTTCAAGAAACAATAGCAATACCATTTTGTCTTCTTCTTCTTCTTTTTCTTCTTCTTCTTCTTTCTTCTTTAATGTCGACAAACCCACTAAAGGTAAACATGTCAACGGGTCGGTTTAGATCGTGTACGGGTTACGGGTAACGGGTCAAAACACCCCTAACCCATACACGACTCGTTAAGGATAACGGATCTAATGACAATACCCAAACACGAATTGTTAATATTAACGAGTACACGACTCGAACCGTTACCACCCGCTAATATGAACGAATCAGTTTGGGTCTAAACGGGTAACGGGTTGGGTGACCCTAGAGTACCCGTTAGTCTTTAATAGTTTAAAAATAATGGGTTTTAATCGTAATTCTTATTAGGTATAGGTTGGGTGACCCTATAGTACCCGTTAGTCTTAAAGGATTTAGAAATAATGGGTTTTAATGGTTATTCTTATCGGGTACGGGTTAGGTGACCCTATAGCACCCGTTAGTGTTAACGGGTAAACACGAGTTAAAACGGGTACAAGTAAATTTTCAAACCCAAACCGTTAGTCTTAACGGGTCTACCGTGTCACCCTATTAATGACCCAAACCCAATAAAGGTAAATCCATTAACTTATAATTTCATGTCGGGTCGGGTCGTGTTAACGGGTTATAGTGTTTTTTGACAGGTCTAACTAAAGGGTTGCTTATATTTTTTTTCCTCAAACCCATCTCCCATTTTTAGATCTAAAACCTATAAAGAGAACAATTTACGCAAAGGTTCAAAACCCTCTTCACAAACATCAAAATCTGGTAAAAACCCACTTCAAAAAATGCCTTAAATTTTGATATTTCTCAAGATTTAAAGGGTTTGGAGCAGGAAAATTTGATTTATCCTCACCACTCATATCAACCACCCACCACTCGTATTAACCCTGCCCCTCCGATTTCTTCAGCTTTGCCCAACAACTTCCATCCTCATTTCTTCAGGTGACTTCTATTTCCATCTCTTACGGCCCACCATTCACCTTGTATTTCGGCATACTCCCTCATCTTTCATCCAGTTACGCCGAGAGCAAACAGAGGTCACTACACGTGCTAAGACTAAACTTAAAAGAAAGATGCTTGGCTTCTTTGTCTTATCCAAAGATTGAGTTCAAACCCCCGCCTCTTACTCAGTCATGAAGGTAGCACAGTCTCTTTTCTTTTATTTTAGAAAAGTGAGTCGCTTTTGAGCACTACGTTTACAGGAAGCTAACGGGGAGGTAGCTCAATTCGACTTATCATGGCTGAAAGGTATCCAAAAAGTGATATCCAAGTAAGTTCGAGCTTGGAATTCACATATTTGCTCATTAAATTCCTGTCAAGCCAAAGATCCTCTCTCTTTACATGGCAGTTTTCACCATATATAAAGAACACAAAGCAACTCCAAGTGTTGTCAGTGGCATCCACTCTACAGTGTGTGACTTAGGCATTTTGGCTAATCAAAAATACATTCTCTTCCCCAGGATTCCAATAAACTAAAATCCAACCCTTCCAGCAGTGGAAAAAGCTTTTGTATAAGGTTCGAAATGGTGAATTTAGGTAGAGTAAATCGATGATCCTGTAGTCATTTGGTCGGTTATTAAAAGAAAAAACTTGACTAGATGAAAGATGAGGGAGTATGTCGGAATACGAGGTGGAAGGTGGGCCGTAAGAGATGGAAATGAAGGTCACCTGAAGAAATGAGGATGGAAGTTGTTGGGCGAAGCAAGAGGCTGAAGAAATCAGTGGGGCAGGGCTAATACGAGTGGTGAGCATAAATCATATATATATATATATATATATATATATATATATATATATATATATATATATATATATATATGCGTGTGTGTGTGTGTGTGGAGAGAGAGAGAGAAGGGAGAGGAAAATTTGTTTTGTGTGTTTAATTATTTCATAGGTGAGAAAAATTTGGTGTTTGTGTGTTTGATATTAATTGAAGTTTAAAGCATCTTATGGTTGACAAGTTGGTTGGTTTATTTTAAAAATCTTATTTAATTTAGAACTAGATATAGTTACCAATATAGAATTTACATAATAAAGATTGCACATTATGAAAAGTATTACAATACATCACAAAACGTGAAAAATGACCCCAAAGTAGAAATATGTAAAACTCTGACCCTAGAATAAAATATGCAAAACTATTGAATCTCAAAAGAAAAATAGTCAATTGAATTTTACTTAACATAATCGCATTAAGGAATTCATTCTTTAGCATTTTGACAACTTTATAATAATCTTTATAATCTCTAACTCTAACATTGACAATAATTACCTTGCAATATATTGTTAAAAGCATGTCTTAAGTCGTAATAGATTCAACTGAGTTGAAAATCTGTGCACTCAAATGAAGGTTTAAGGTAAACGAATGTAGTCTGTAGTCTTTTTTTTATTTTGAAAGAATTGTTAAGGCATCAATATTTGTTGGATATGATATGTTCATGTAGTGTGCATATGAGTTGGAGATCGAAAACTAATTACTATATTAAGTTTTTAGGTTTTATGTCAACATAAAAATACAATATATCATAATAATAAATATTTTATGTAAAGCATTACCTACCAATATGATCCTCACCATTACAAATAGTTTAAAGTGAAAGAACACAATGAAACAATTAACAATAAAATAATAAAATGATGAAGATCTAACTTTTTAAAAAGTGAACAAAGAAGCCAATTAACAGAATTCATAATATAGGAAAAATTAGCCTCTAAACTCACATTGTCATAAAACCATTATTCGTAGTATTTGTGGGAGCCCATTTTCTACAAAGTCCATAACAGTAGTTGATTGACATAGTTTGAGTTACTTGGCCCGCCCCAAATGGCAACTTCAGTTTTGCACGAGCAGTTTAGAAAATATACACGGATATGGTCAAATCAGGTGTCGAGAATCTCGGTAAAGATATTCAAGCATCTCATGATCAATCCACGTATCATGAAGTTCCTTAAACAACTCAAACTTGATAACAAACACGCAGATAAATTATAATCCCTGGCTCGGGGCATAGGGGCATGTAACCTAAAAACTTTGATAGATACTTAATAAAATAGTAGACCTCTTCGTGGATGTAAACACATTGTCGAACCACGTGTACTCTGTGTTGTGTGATTGTTCGATTGCTTTCCACTTGATATTGTTTCATAAATTACTCTATTGTGATATTTTCTGCACTCAGAATTGGCGTCGTCTGTGGGAACGATTTGTTATTCCTATGAAAACTCTTATCAAAACGAAAGCCTCGATGTCTCACCACAGCAGCAACCTCCCTCAGGTTGGCGACGTTCAGGAAGAGCCTGCCCCACCTAGAGTTACGTCTGAGATTAGTCAACCACAAATCCAAGGTGCCGCCAGGAAAGGCAATCTTCTGAAGAGATCCACGAGCCACCTATATCTACTCAGATCTCCAGGTTGTTCAACGCCTACGAGGCCAGGCTTCAAGAATAAGAGGAGGCAACTCACCTCTAAGTGGAAGAAAACGCTCGCCTATAAAGGCGAATTGAGAAAATGGAGAGAGATCTCCATATAAATCCCAATAGACGCCATAACAGGACTCCCAACCCTCAGGTGAGCAGGCCTCGTAGCCGAGGAAGGAGTCCTCGGCGTGAGCTGAATCTTTCTAACTACATAGGTCGATCAGGAACTTTCCAGCCCTTGTAGAGGCCTTTACAACTAGTTTCATCACTGGAAGTATCCACCCTAGAAGAATGGCGTCCTTTCTTACAATAAAGAAGGCTACACAAGAGAAACTCCATGACTACGACAAACATTATCGTAATATCTTCAATGAAGTAGACGAGTGCTCGGAGCAGGTAGCCGCAGCGTCCTTTAAAATTGGACTATCGACCACATCCTTGCTATACTAATATTAAACGAAGAAAGAAGCAAACACTATCAATGACTTGATAGCGCATATTGAAAAATATACTAAGGTAGAAGACGTGGTTCATGTTGTCATTCGGAGACAATGGTCGCTCAAGAGTAGCCAAATGAGGCATGAACGGGGGCAGGAATGGTTCCAAAAATGAAGGCAAGGAGGATCCTCCAAAAACGTTCCAGGCCGTTAACATGGTCTTCAAGGAACCTATCTATAAAATCTTAAGTAGGATCAAGGATCAGTCGTTCGTCAAATGGCCCAAAAAGATGAGCGGTGACCCAACCAAAAGGAACAACGCGTTGAGATGCGCATTTCACAATGAGGGCGGCCATTTGACATGCAACTGCAAAGCACTAAAAACACACTTAGAGGAACTCACCCAAACTGGGCACCTGAACGAGTATGTAGAAAAGAAAGGTGGTAAGGTCGCAGCCAATGGCGACCCCAAACCTGATAATGTCCTCGATGAAGATCATGGGCATGAGTTTGTGGTCATTCACAGAGCATCCAACCTAAAACAGATACAGGGGAACTCAATTCGGATGGAACTTAAGAAATTCACTGCAGTTATGGAAGCATTCCAGATAGACCCTGCGAAGACCAGGCAGGTAAGCGCCAGCGACCAAAAAACGTCGACTATATCAAACACATAGTCTTTATAGAAGAAGACCTAATTGGGGTGGGGACCCCACACCATGACGCTCTTGTGATCATCTATAGGATCGCAAATTAGGATGTCGACAAGCTGCTGGTAGATCAGGGGAGTTCATCAGAAGTGATGTATGATAATACGCAAATATTGCATATTTCATCTCTCGAACCGACGCATTTTAGCCCCCCTAAAGTATCTTATTCCCTATAATTATGCTCGTTGACCAGACAACCTCAGATTTCTATGATAACATGTTTTGTAGGGGTTAATTGAGCTTTTATACGTATTTGGATGCTAAATGTGAAGTTCGAACGCTTTTTGCTCGATTTTCATACACGATCGCACGTTCAAGGGCATTTTAGTCTTTTCACTGCTTGGGCACCCTGCCCAACATCTACACGGAAGTTATAACCCTCCTCTCAAGCTTCGCGTGGCCACAAATGGTGCACGATTCCGATTGAGAACGAATAAGTTACGACAATTTTAGCGAAGGAGAAAACCAAACACATCAAAGCAGGGGGAAGAGTTGCAGACCTGTAGCCATCGATCGATTGATCATTTAGTTTTTGCACTCGAGCTGAGACAGTGGGCTTGATTTTTTACCATCAATCGATTGATCTCAAGGGATCGATCGATCGATCCCCTGTTTCCAGCTGATATTTTGGCTTTTATTTTCTTTTCTCTTTTCTTTTCTATTTTAATTCCACTTACTATAAATACCAATTTTGTTGTAAATCTCAGATATCTTGTAATATAATTAGTTTTAGAAGATAGTTTAGGTTAGGGTGTGGGTTTTTGAAGAGTTCTTCTTCATTTCATCTTGGATTGACACCCTTTTGGGTTTGTAAGTTGACTATTCATTCACCCTCTCCATTAATATAGCTTGTATTTCATTTATTCTTTCTTTCTAGTTAATTTACATGTTTTCTCATTTAGGTTTACATGCTTTGATTTAGTTTCTTTCTAGTGTAGATTTATCGCGTTTATTTACCACGTTTTTAATATGCTTTCTAGCTAATTTAGTTTAGGTTGTGCCGGATTGAACTCATTCCGGGTTGACATGTTGCTTTGCTTTGGTGATGGTGTTTACGGGTCTATTTCGGGTGCGTTGTCCTAGTTATTATGCCTAGGGGATTTGACAGGACATATCATGTATGTCCCGTGCTTACGACCTTTCGTGCGTAATTTTCGGGGTATTTGTTGACGTTAAAATCTTATTAGGCTTTTATGAGAATTTAGGGGCATGACAACCCTTGGTTCAATTAACTGTCGAAATGAGACGCATTTGTAATAACTCGTCGACCCATGTATCCATTTTATACTAATTAACTCGGGTGAGGGATATTCAACGCAACCTATAGTTTTACTCGCTTTGTTAGTCTAGTTTCAATACACTCGCCTAGATTAATATTTCCCTTTTTCGCATCTTTTTTCCTTTTTGTTGTAATTTATCTTTTACACTTTTATTCAGAAGTATTAAACGAGATAATATTCTAGCAACTCGTTTCTATGGATTTTCGATACCCGACTTACCGCTATACTTGTATCACAAGTATAGTTGTAATTTAGGTTTGTTTGTATTATCGCGGTGAAACGAAAATAACGATTGTGTCCTTATACGAACACACCTTTCACGCGGTGATCAAAATTGCATTGTTGTCGGGGATGAATTTGTTTTAGACTTTATTTTATTTAGTATTTCGTAGTATTTTCTTTCTATTTGTATTATTTTCTAATATTTTTTGCAGGACTACTACATTTGAGCACTTAGAAATGCTTGAATTTCTCGCGCGCGCATTTACTTTGTGGAGTTCACCACTCCGAGCCATTTTTGGGGTAAGCATGTCTTATTCCACTTCTTTCGGTAATCATTATGATAATTCTCAAAATTCTCGCAAACCTTTGACTTTTGGTCAATACTTAGAATCCCAAAAAATTACAACATCTAAAATGACTTTGGGCGAGTATTACAAAAGTCAAGCCTTGGAGTGCGTGTATTTTGAGGAGGAGGATAATGATTTGGGCCTTTACCTCCTTATAACAGGAATTTTGAAACGAATTGCAATAGTTTTCAAAATTCCTATAATAATGAGTTTAAGTTTAAGTCCGATGATAATTTTCAAAGTTCCCATTTTCAAGTATCCGCACCTCGGCCTATGACTTTCGGTGAGGGCTTGCGTATGCTAGAGAATGAGAAAATTGAAAATCGTTATCGGGAAGAAAATCATTTGTGGGAACATGAATTGGATTTATTATTTGAGTCCAACGATGATTTTTTGCTTTCGAGACTTTTGAAGTCGAGGAATGTTTTGAGCCAAATGAGAACTATGTGCCTACTTTGGAATAAACCATTGTAGACTTTGCCTATTGCATAATAGATATTGAAAGTGAGGATGAAAATGACGTAATATCTATTTGCAATGAAATGATTTCTTCTTTGGCCCCCAAAGAAGAACATTTCATTAAAAATGATCTTATTTAATTCGAAACTCAATATTCATGCGATGATGATTCATCTCATGAGTTTGAATTTCTTTCATCCCCATTTTCATTCTCTGTTATCACACTGTCACAAGTACCCTATAATTCGATTCCAAACTTTAATGTTTTTAACCTTTTCGCCGATGAGGAGTACTTGCTCGAGTCGCCTTCCACGATCGCATCTTTGCCTTCGTGTGCGCCACCTGCCATTCCAATTTCAAAATCATTGAGAGGATATTCGGCTTTTCTCGGTCCCCACATGTTTTTGTCACCCGTTCAATCCAAATCTCCCATTGTCCCTCCAAAACTTTTAATTGACGACGGTTCCTTTCTTCCGCCTTACACATGCCTTTCGTTGTTCAAACGAAATTCATATTTTTCGAAAGGCATGCTTGTATGTGAGGGTACACCGGTTATCCTCCAAAGTCAAATCGTTTTTGCGGTGGACCTTAGCTATGTAAACTGCTAGTGTATAGTTAGTGTGAAGCCTAAATAGTAGGTTGTATATAGTTAGCTTTTTATTCTTTCTTTTTGTTTTTTCTTTCCTTTTTAATTTAGTCTAATGTAATTAGTTAACTTTTCATTATTTATTTTCGCTACGCTCGGTACTAACTTGTTTTGTAGATTCTTCGGACTTGTTCTTATGGGGATCGCTCCAATTTTGGGTAATATCATTTTTTTCCTCTCTTTAACTTGGTTCTTAATTCACATTGAGGACAATGTCAAGTTTTAAGTTATGGGGTGTGTGATATTCTATCCATTTCTTTGTTAGTCCATGTTTTTGCTCACATGTTAGTTACTTAGTATGCTTTTCTTAGAAAAATTAAAAAATTCAAAGAGATTTTCTTTCTTTTTTCTCCTTTGTTCGGCATTTTGCCCTTGTTTTCGATGATAAATTTCAATAATTACCCGATCCAATAAACAACCCATCGATGCATGTTCTCGATTTTAGAAGTTATTAGACTTTAGTCTCAATTATTTATATTATGAATAACTTCATGAATTAAACTTTAATCCCATGAGCACATGCACTTTTCTTGCTTTATTGATTTGGTTTAAGATTTTTATAACTCGGTAATCTTTTATTGCATTGTATATACTTACACCGAGTAAGCTTTGTACCTTTCGTCGTTTGTGAGTGTTATACACTATTCTTTCCTCTTTGAAAACGTTGAATTCGTTGGTAATCTCACTATTCTTTCATTTGATCGTTCATTAATTGAGTTCATACATGAAATGTGTTACTTGAGCATGACTTTCCAAGTTTGTTTTGACTCGAGAATTGCGTAAACTTTGTGAAATGATCATAGTCATTCTTTGTTATATTACCCATATTAGCCTTAACCTCACTATATATGTCTACCCTCGTCAACCCCTTTAAGCCTTAATATAGCCCTTTCGTTTCATAACCCAAATCCCATAACCAACTCCGAATTGGAGTTTTAAACCATATATACACCTTCCATACATTTGTTTGGAATGTTACTTGGGATTGAATGATGTTTGTTGTGTTGCGGTTACAATTTAGGCATCTGAGAGTGTGAAAAGTAAAGAAAAGAAAGAGATGTGAAAAAAGAGAAAAAGACAAAGCAAAAAGCAAAAGAAATCATGAGAAAAGAAGAAAAGAAAAGAAAGATAAAGTTATATATGGTGTTTATATAGTTCAATAAGCTTTGATTGCTCTCCCCGATGATATATCTAATGCCGTTTTGGAACCTGTTTTCCAATTTTGTAATTTCTCGCATTTTTCTAATTATCCCGAGTTTTCATTCCTAACACTTTGAATCTGTACATACATATCCTTCATTTCGTACCCTAGCCAAACCTACATTACAACCCTATTAAAGTCATATGTGATCTTAGGTTGATGTAATTCAAAGGTTTAAATAGTTTTGATAATCCGTGAAAATACAGTTCGCCTCTTATAATGTGTGGTATCTTTTATTGAAATTACAATTTTTCAATTTATATATAGCGTTCTTCATTTGTGACATGTGTGTGGCCTAGTTTCCACTTACATTTACTCTTTATGCCCGCATGTTTCGTGTGTTACCTCCCTGTTTTTAGTGAATTCGGTTGATGAGTGTAATGCCCGTGAGGATTGAATGTATGCTTGCTTATTTTTTATCCGATTTATTTAAGTTTTTGCCAAATCACACTTTGCATGTGCTCGCTCCCCCTCCCACATTTTAAGGTTTCAGTTCTATGAGGTGCATTCTATAATGTTAATGATTCGGACTTTTGTGTGAATTCATTCACTTTGCTAATGATGCGTATGAAATCTTTTTCGCTTTTGTTGGGCTTGTCGCATGTTTATTTGGGCATATTTTGAGGAAACCATGTGATGTTTGTGGGTATCATCCCCGAAGACCCTCACGAGACGACACTCGTCTACTAGGGTAACCTAGGATTTTAACAGCTTATTGCATACGCCAAATGCAATCGAGTTGCTCGCGAAAGTGGCCTTATGCTTTTATACCATACTTTTGTACTATCTCCTGCTTTTGGTTTGCTTGTAGTTCTTGTTGCATCCTATTTCATTACTAGGGACTAGCAATGTGTAAGTTAAGGGGTGTGATAATATGCAAATATTGCGTATTTCATCTCTCAAACCAATGCATTTTAGCCCCCTCGGGTATCTTATTCCCTATATTTATACTCATTAACCAGACAACCTCGGATTTCTATGATAACATGTTTTGTAGGGGTTAATTGAGCTTTTATAGGTATTTGGATGCCGAGTGTGAAGTTCGGACGCTTTTTGCACGATTTCCGTACATGATCGCACGTTCAAGGGCATTTTAGTCTTTTCATAGCTTGGGCACTGGCCCAACATCTACATGGAAGTTGTAGCCTTCCTCACAAGCTTCGCATGGCCGCGAACGGTGAGCGATTCCGATTCAGAACGAAGAAGTTAAGGGATTTTAGCGAAGGAGAAAACTAAACACATCAAAGCAGGGGGAAGAGTTGCAGACCTGTAGCCATCGATCGATCGATCAAAATGATTGATCGATCAATCATTCAGTTTTTGCCCTCGAGCTGAGGCAATGGGCTTGATTTTTTACCATCGATCGATCCCCTGTTTCCAACTAATATTTTGTCTTTTATTTTCTTTGCTATTTTAATTCCACTTACTATAAATACCAATTTTGTTGTAAATATCAGAGATCTTGTAATATAATTAGTTTTAGAAGATAGTTTAGGTTAGGGTGTGGGTTTTTGAAGAGTTAATCTTCATTTCTTCTTGGATTGACTCCCATTTGGGTTTGTAAGTTGACTATTTATTCACCCTCTCCATTAACATAGCTTGTATTTCATTTATTCTTGCTTTCTAGTTAATTTACATGCTTTGATTTAGTTGCTTTCTAGTGTAGATTTATCGCATTTATTTACCGCATTTTTAATATGCTTTCTAGCTAATTAGTCTAGGTTGTGCCGGATTGAACTCATTCCAGGTTGACATGTTGCTTTGATTTGGTGATGGTGTTTACAGGTTTATTTAGGGTGCGTTGTCCTAGTTATTACGCCTAGGTGATTTGACGGGGCATATCATGTATGTCCCGTGCTTATGATCTTTCATGCGTAATTTCCGGGGTATTTGTTGATGCCAAAATCTTATTACGCTTTTATGAGAATTTAGGGTCGTGACAACCCTTTGTTCAATTAAATGTCGAAACGAGACGCATTTGTAATAACTCGTCGACCCATGTATCCATTTTATATTAATTAACTCGGGTGAGGGATATTCTACGCAACCTATAGTTTTACTCGCTTTGTTAGTCTAGTTTCAATACACTCGCCTAGATTAATATTTTCCTTTTTCGCATCTTTTTTCCTTTTTGTTGTAATTTATCTTTTACACTTTTATTCAGAAGTATTAAACCAGATAATATTCTAGCAACTCGTCTCTGTGGATTTTCGATACCCGACTTATCGTTATAATTATATCGCAAGTGTAGTTGAAATTTAGGTTTGTTTGTATTATCGCGGTGAAACGAAAACAACGATTGTGTCCTTATACGAACACACCTTTCACGCGGTGATCAAAATGGCACCGTTGTCGGGGATGAGTTTGTTTTAGACTTTATTTGATTTAGTATTTCGTAGTATTTTCTTTCTATTCGTATTATTTGCTAATATTTTTTGCAGGACTACTACATTTGAGCACTTAGAAACGCTTGAATTTCTCTCGCGCGCATTTACTTTGTGGAATTCACCACTTCGAGCCATTTTTGGGGTAAGCATGCCTTATTCCAATTCTTTCGGTAATCATTATGATAATTCTCAAAATTCTCGCAAACCTTTGACTTTTGGTCAATACTTAGAATCCCAAAAAATTTCAACATCTAAAATGACTTTGGGCGAGTATTACAAAAGTCAAGCTTTGGAGCGCGTCTATTTTGTGGAGGATGAAAATAGTTTTGGGCCTTTACCTCCTTATAACAGGAATTTTGAAATAAATTGCAATAGTTTTCAAAATTCCTATAATAATGAGTTTATGTTTTAGTCCGATGATAATTTTTAAAGTTCCCATTTTCAAGTATCCTCACCTCGCCCTATGACTTTCGATGAGGGCTTGCGTATGCTTGATAATGAGAAAATTGAAAATCGTTATCGGGAAGAAAATCATTTGTGGGAACATGAATTGGATTTATTATTTGAGTCCGACGATGATTTTTTGCTTCCGAGACTGTTGAAGTCGAGGAATATTTTGAACCAAATGAGGATTATGTGCCTACTTTGGAACAAACCATTGTAGACTTTGCCCATTGCATAATAGATATTGAAAGTGAGGATGAAAATGACGTAATATCTGTTTGCAATGAAATGATTTCTTCTTTGGCCCCCAAAGAAGAACATTTCATTAAAAATGATCTTATTTCATTCGAAACTCAATCTTCATGCGATGATGATTCATCTCATGAGTTTGAATTTCTTTCATCCCCATTTTCATTCTCTGTTATCACACTGTCATAAGTACCCGATGATTCGGTTTCAAACTTTAATGTTTTTAACCTTTTCGCCGATGAGGAGTACTTGCTCGAGTCTCCTTCCACGATCTCATCTTTGCCTTCGTGTGCGCCACCTCCCATTCCAATTTCAAAATCATTGGTAGGATATTCGGCTTTTCTCGGTCCCCACATATTTTATCACCCGTTCAATCCAAATCCCCCATCGTCCCTCCAAAACTTTTAATTGACGATGGTTCCTTTCTTCCGCCTTACACATGCCTTCCGTTGTTCAAACGAAATTCATATTTTTCGAAAGGCATGCTTGTATGTTAGGGTACACAGGTTATCCTCCAAAGTCTAATCATTTTTGTGGTGGACCCCCAGCAATTTAGACTTCTAGCGTATAGTTAGTGTGAAGCCTAAATAGTAGGTTGTATATAGTTAGCTTTTTATTTTTTATTTTTATTTTTTCTTTCCTTTTTAATTTAGTCTAATGTAATTAGTTAACTTTTCATTATTTGTTTTCGCTATGATCGGTACTAACTTGTTTTGTAGATTCTTCGGACTTATTCTTACGGGGATTGCTTCAATTTTAGGTAATATCGCTATTTTCCTCTCTTTAACTTGGTTCTTAATTCACATTGAGGACAATGTCAAGTTTTAAGTTATGGGGTGTGGGATAGTCTATCCATTTCTTTGTTAGTCCATGTTTTTGCTCACATGTTAGTTACTTAATATGCTTTTCTTAGAAAAATTAAAATTTTCAAAATGATTTTCTTTCTTTTTTCTCCTTTGTTGGGCATTTTGCCCTTGTTTCCGATGATAAATTTCAATAATTGCTCGATCCAATAGACAACCCAACGATGCATGTTCTCGATTTTAGAAGTTATTAGACTTTAGTCTCAATTATTTATATTATGAATAACTTCATGAATTAAACTTTAATCCCATGAGCACATGCACTTTTCTTGCTTTATTGATTTGGTTTAAGATTTTTATAACTCGATAATTTTTTGTTGCATTGTATATACGTACACCGAGTAAGCTTTGTACCTTTTGTCGTTTGTGAGTGCTATACACTATTCTTTCCTCTTTGAAAATGTTGAATTCGTTGGTAATCTCACTATTCTTTCATTTGATCGTTCATTAATTGAGTTCATACATGAAATGTGTTACTTGAGCATGATTTTCCAAGTTTGTTTTGACTTGATAATTGCGTAAACTTTGTGAAATGATCATAGTCATTCTTTGTTATATTACCCATATTAGCCTTAACCTCACTATATATGTCTACCCTCGTCAACCCCTTTGAGCCTTAATATAGCCCTTTCGTTTCATAACCCAAATCCCATAACCAACTCCGAATTGGAGTTTTAAACCATATATACACCTTCCATACCTTTGTTTGGAATGTTACTTGGGATTGAATGATGTTTGTTGTGTTGCGGTTGCAATTTAGGCATCTGAGAGTGTGAAAAGTAAAGAAAAGAAAGAGATGTGAAAAAAGAGAAAAAGACAAAGAAAAAAGCAAAAGAAAACATGAGAAAAAGAAGAAAAGAAAAGAAAGAGAAAGTTATATATGGTGTGTATATAGTTCAATAAGCTTTGATTGCTCTCTCTGATGATATATCTAATGCCGTTTTGGAACTTGTTTTCCAATTTTGTAATTACCCGCATTTTCTCATTATCCCGAGTTTTCATTTCGAACACTTTGAATCCGTACATACATATCCTTCATTTCGTACCCTAGACAAACCTATATTACAACCCTATTAAAGTCTTATGTGATCTTAGGTTGATGTAATTCAAAGGTTTAAATAGCTTTGATAATCTGTTAAAATAAATTTCGCCACCTTTAATGTACGGTATCTTTCATTGAGATTACACTTTTTTAGTTTATATATAACGTTCTTCATTTGTGACGTGTGCGACCTAGTTTCCACTTACATTTACTCTTTAAGCCCGCATGTTCCGTGTGTTACCTCCCTGTTTCGAGTGAATTCGCTTGATGAGTGTAATGCCCGTGAGGATTGAATGTATGCTTTCTTATTGTTTATCCGATTTATTTATGTTTTTTCCAAATCACACTTTTCATGTGCTATCTCCCCCTCCCATATTTTAAGGTTTCAATTCTATGAGGTGCATTCTATAATGTTAATGATTCAGACTTTTGTGTGAATTCATTCACTTTGCTAATGATGCATATGAAATCTTTTTCGCTTTTGTTGGGCTTGTCGCATGTTTATTTGGGCATATTTTGAGGAAACCATGTGATGTTTGTGGGTATCATCTCTGAAGACCCTCACGAGACGACACTCGTCTACTAGGGTAACCTAGGGTTTTAACGGCTTATTGCATACACTAAATGAAATCAAGTCGCCCGCGAAAGTGGCCTTATGCTTTTATACCATACTTTTGTACTATCTCCTGCTTTTGGTTTGCTTGTAGTTCTTATTGCATCCTATTTCATTACTAGGGACTAGCAATGTGTAAGTTAAGGCATGTAATAATATGCAAATATTGCGTATTTCATCTCTCGAACCGACGCATTTTAGCCCCCTCGGGTATCTTATTCCCTATATTTATACTCGTTAACCAGACAACCTCGAATCTCTATGATAACTTGTTTTGTAGGGGTTAATTGAGCTTTTATAGGTATTTGGATGCTAAGTGTGAAGTTCGGACGCTTTTTGCACGATTTTCGTACATGATCGCACGCTCAAGGGCATTTTAGTCTTTTCACAGCTTGGGCACCTGGCACAACATCTACATGGAAGTTTTAGCCTTCCTCACAAGCTTCGCATGGCCGCGAACTGTGAGCGATTCCGATTCAGAACGAAGAAGTTACGGCGATTTTAGCGAAGGAGAAAACTAAACACATCAAAGCAGGGGGAAGAGTTGCAGACCTGGAGCCATCGATCGATCAATCATTCAGTTTTTGCCCTTGAGCTGAGACAGTGGACTTGATTTTTTACCATCGATCGATCGATCATAAGGGATCGATCGATCGATCCCCTGTTTCCAGTTGATATTTTGGCTTTTATTTTCTTTTCTCTTTTCTTTTCTATTTTAATTCCACTTACTATAAATACCAATTTTGTTGTAAATATCAGAGATCTTGTAATATAATTAGTTTTAGAAGATAGTTTAGGTTTGGGTGTGGGTTTTTTAGGAGTTTTTCTTCATTTCTTCTTGGATTGACACCCTTTTGGGTTTGTAACTTGACTATTCATTCACCCTCTCCATTAACATAGCTTGTATTTCATTTATTCTTTCTTTATAGTTAATTTACATGCTTTTTAATTTAGGTTTACATGCTTTGATTTAGTTGATTTCTAGTTTAGATTTACCGTGTTTATTTACCGCGTTTTTAATATGCTTTCTAGTTAATTTAGTATAGGTTGTGCCGGATTGAACTCATTTCGGGTTGACATGTTGCTTTGCTTTGGTGATGGTGTTTACGGGTCTATTTCGGGTGCGTTGTCTTAGTTATTACACCCAGGGGATTTGACGCGGTATATCATGTATGTCCTGTGCTTATGACCTTTCGTGCGTAATTTCCTGGGTATTTGTTGACGCCAAGATCTTATTACGCTTTTATGAGAATTTAGGGGCGTGACAACCCTTGGTTCAGTTAACTGTCGAAACGAGACGCATTTGTAATAAATCGTCGACCCGTGTATCCTTTTTATACTAATTAACTCGGTGAGGGATATTCGACGCAACCTATAGTTTTGCTCGCTTTGTTAGTCTAGTTTCAATACGCTCGCCTAGATTAATATTTCCCTTTTTCGCATCTTTTTTCCTTTTTGTTGTTATTTATCTTTTACACTTTTATTCAGAAGTATTAAACCAGATAATATTCTAGCAACTCGTCTCTGTGGATTTTCGATACCCGACTTACCGCTATACTTGTATCGCAAGTGTAGTTGTAATTTAGGTTTATTTGTATTATCGCGGTGAAACAAAAACAACAATTGTGTCCTTACACGAACATACCTTTCACGGGGTGATCAATGTACTTGGAGCTATTTTATAAGTTAAAGCTTAATCTGGCTGATTTGAAGGAGGTAGCCGTTCCATTGGTCGACTTCGCAGGGAAGATGATGATACCAATAGGAAATATTGTTTTACGAGTTAGGGCAGGTAACATTTCTAAGCTGATTGGATTTCTAGTGGTCGATCTTGACTCGCCATATCATGTTATTCTGGCCAGGGATGGCTGCATGCCATGAGAGTTATCTCGTCTATATACCATCATAAACTGAAGTGTGTCACCGACCGAGGAGTGGTCGAGATCCGTGGCGACCAGGCGATCGCCAAGAAATGCTTCATAGCACCGTCCCCATAAGGAGAAAAATGAAAATAATGAAATTCCCTCGAAAGAAGGATAAGATGGTGTCGCGCCTTCTAAATAGTAATTACGACACTGATGACTAGGGGTGGAGTAAACCAAGATCCTTCCCGCCGATAGGGTCATCGAAAAACTGAAAGAGGTTGAGGCTGATGACAAATTGACCAATCAAAAATTTATGATCGGAACCACTCTTACAGGAGACGAGAAGGCAGAGTTGGTTAGCCTTTTAAAAATCAACCTCGACGTCTTTTCTTGGGAACCTTCTAATCTCCCTAGAATTAATCCTGACGTAGCTTGCCACCACATACACGTGGACCTCGCCTTCAAGCCGATCACTTAGAAAAGCCCCTGAAAAGGCTAAGGTAGTAGAAAATGAAGTTGACAAATTACTGGATGCAGGCTCTATTAAGGAAGTCCGATTTTCCAAGTGGCTATCCAACCCAGTGGTTGTTCGAAAAAGAATTGGTAGCTGGAGATTTTGCATCTATTTCATGAATCTTAACCAAGCCTGCTCAAAGAATAACTCCCCCTTACCAAAGATCGACCAATTGGTGGATGCTACCGCGACCCATTAGAAAATGAATTTTCTGGAAACATATTCCGGGCACCATCAAATCCCATTATTCAGCCTCGACCAAGAAAAAACATCCTTTACAACTTTAATAGGCCTATACTATTATAAAGTTATGCCGTTTGGTCTGAAGAATGCAGGGGCAACCTTTGCCTGGCTGTGTTAGGCCATGCCCTCAGTTCGGCCTTGGAATGTGAAAAAGAGGGAAAATAGTACCCAGTCTACTATGCCAGCAAAATTCTTTTAGAAGATGTGCAACGCTACCTACCCCTAAAAAAGTTAGCGTGCGCCCTTTGTTGTTGCCTAGAGGAAGCTGAAACGCTACTTCGAAGCATGTTCAATAATGGTGGTAACATCTTTTCCCCTTAAAACTATTTTTCGAAAGGCTGACCTCTCTCAGAGCTTATCCAAATGGTCGGTAGAACTTAGAAGGTTTGACATTCACTTTCAGCTAAAAATGACAATCAAGGGATAAGTGCTCGCAGATTTTATCGCATAATTCACAAGAGACGAGACAATTGAGCAACAGTTAACGGAGCATTCAACAACTAAAGCAAAATAATCTTACGATTGAATCCTTTACGTAAACGGAGCCTCCAGTTCCAAAGGGGAAGGAATGGGTATTATATTAGTCACACCAAAGAATATAATCCTCGAGCAGGTGATAAGACTAGGATTCGAAGCCTCCAATAACGAGGCTGAATATGAGGTGCTTATCGCTGGCCCGTGCAAGGCAAAATTACTGGGTGAAAGGCGTCTAAACGTGTTTGATGACTCCAAGTTGGTATCCAACCAGGTAAGTGGATATTTCAATGCTAAAAATGATAGGATAGCAGCCTACCTAGCGGTCGTACGGGAGATCATAACAAGATTTGATTAAGTCAACATTCAATAATTTCCTAGAGGATAAAACAGTCACGTTGACACCTTAGCAACCATAAGCTCAGTAGTGGACTCCAGTCTTGAGAGTCAGTATAGAGTTCATCGACCAATCGATCATCGACAAGGCAACAATCACTGAGTAGATTCTCCCCATGGATAGAGCTCCCAACTGGATGGACCTAATCACTGCCTATCTAAAGAGTGAAGCACTTTCAGATGATTGTAAAGCATCTCATCAGGTAAGGTTAAAAGCAAAACGATTTTATCTTGATCCAGGGGCAAACTATACAGGAGGTCATTTATAGGGCCCTGTCTCCAGTGCATTCACCCACTGGATGCGGAGCAAGTTCTCAGCGTACTTCATGACGGCATATGCGGGAGCCATACCGGGAGGAGGTCCTTAGCCTTCAGTGTAATCAAAGAAGGATATTGATGGCCACACATGCAGAATGATGCAACCTCTTACGCTAAAAAATGTGAGTAATATCAGAAATTATCCCCTATAGTTCATCAACCAGCCATCGACTTGAAGTCCTTAACCAACCAACAACCATTCACCCAATTGGGACTAAATATAGTGGGACCACTACCTACCGCATCTGGAAACCACAAGTATCTGTTGGTCACCACAGATTACTTCACCAAATGGGTAGAGGCAGAACCACCAGTAAATATCCGAGATGTTGACATGATAAGGTTTATATGGAAATATATCGTAACATGCTTTCGCCATCATCTTGCTTAGGCCTAAGGAGGTGTGATGGCACAACCTAAAAAGTAGAGCAGATGGAATGACATTATCAACACATGTTGGACTGAGAGAATGTTTAAAAAATAAAACAACACTATCTTTCTACCATTTAGTCAGCAAAGAGTCTCAAAATGGTAAAACTAGATAAGTCTTAAAATATTAATGTTTAATCAGCAAAAGATCAAAACATTAAAGATAGTAAATAACACTTTTTCATTTGAAAAGAGAAGTTACATTTACATCAAAACCAAAACCAAAAAATACATAAAAACCTAAGATGGCCCAGGTTAATGGGCAAGGTAATCAACTACGACAACTCTCTGTCCATCATATGGTTTAGGGGCAAGCTCTGCATCCACCTCCTCAATGTCGCCCTCTAACAAATGAGCATGGATAACACCAGCAGGGATCCAATCATCATCCTTTGAAAAAGGATTATGGCGATAAGTTGGACACTCAACTTGGTATTTATACCATAATCTGGAATCTCTAGGCACCTTTGTTTCCTTAAGGTTGCTCAGCCACCCCCGAGAAAAGGCATCATCCTCTGACTCTTTGAGTCTTGCTGGGGCATCAACCCAACCAGCATTGTAGCCTTCACCCCAGACTTAATGAGGGCCCGTCTTAAAAAAATATTTAAGTCTTTTCACATCTTCTTTGAGAACAGATACAAAGGCTTTCAAGTTAGTGAGATCCTTTCTTTGAGCATCATTCTCAACTTTAAGGATTTCGTTCACTTGCTCGACCTCATCTATGCCCAGAAGTTTGGCTTTTAAGGAATCCACTTCTTCTTGCACTGAGGCACCAACCTCTTCTATCTCCTAGAGATCATATTTCAACTTACCAATCACCTCGGTCTGATTCTTATTATGCTCATTCCTTGATCTTAAGGATTTATAGATTTTTATAAAGGCCTTTCAAGCCTTCAAGGTCATATTTGGTCTAAGAATCCTTCCCAGTTTAGAGTTGGGGGGATATATTGACCTAGGTCAGCAGACTACAAATGACATACATCAGATTAAAAGCAAAGTATTAGTACATGAAAAATTAAATGAACACATTGGGAGAAAATAAGTTCCATATTCATTTCTTAAAAATAAAGAGACCATGGGCCAGTGCATCGGGTTCAGTTAGAAATCAACAAAATAAATAAGTTCATATAAGGGAAATACTAAATCCTAGTCTATGGGCCTTGATCAGTCACCTGATCGCCATCAGCAATGGCCTTTTCTTTGTCAATAACTGGCTGATCCTCCCCAACTCTAATGACCTCACTGACTTTGGGGGGGGGGGGGGGGGAGGATCTTTGTGTGAACCATAGGGTGGTCACCACCCTCTTCGGTCTCTAAAAATGGATTTGGACCAGGGGAGCAAAGATTAAAGAGTTAGGATCCATCAAGAGCTCCTATCGCTTTCAAACCTTAGTTCCATCTTTATTTAAAAGACAATTTACACCCATAAGCCAATTGTTGCTCGGCGTCTGCATAGACTTTGTAAAAACCCTCAGTGTTGCTCGCATCCTTCTCTTAAGGGAGCTCTTTATCCATATTGGTAACCTTGTCGAACAAGGCTACGTTCGATTCTAATAACTTAAATTTCTCAGCGACTACCACCTAATGAGTCGGGGTGAGCGCCTCATAAGCCTTGGTTATCTTCTTCTTTTCTTGATCCTATTCCCGACGAGCATCAATAAGGGATTTCTTGGCCTCACTCAACTCTTTCTCTCTTTTTGAGCCACCATTTTGGTTTTTTAAGAGAGAGGTAAAATCAGAAATAAACTAGAAACAGCAGAAGCAGTATCGTTCACAACAAGAGAAGCTTCAGAAAAATTAAAGGAAAAGGAAGAGAAAAAAGGGACTTACCGAAGCAAGCCCTTAAGCTGACTTAAGGGATAACTGGTCAGAACCCATGGATACTGACCTTTATCAATCAGTCGAAAGCACCACCTTCTCCAATAGTATGGGTCCAAGATGAGGGGCATCAACTACAGTGGCTCCCTCAGCAGAAACCAGGGAAGATAACACCATAGGGGCCTTTAAAACCTGTGCCCTCTTTCTCTTTTCTTCCCTCATTTTCTCTCTTCTTTCTTTTTCCTCTCTACCTCCTCTTTCTTCTTCTCTTTTCTTTCTCCTTCTCTCTCCCCCTGTCTGAAGGGCTATAATTGCCACCCTTAGGGGAATCAATAACAGAATTTTTCTGAGATAAAATCCTCTCAAATATGATAACATAATCCTCATCTACACTAGGAAGCCTCAGCCTCTTTCTCGGAAGAAAGGGAGCCATATCTTCTTCGTCTTCCTCTTCTTCTTCTTATACTTCCTCTGAACTCCTTTTTTCCTCTCTAAGGATAACGGGATTATACGGACCTGCTTCAGGAAATTTAAAGACAAAGATTGTATCAATGGGACGAGCAATAAATCTTATACCAATATTCTAGTATTCTAACAGAATAGCTGCCGACCTCGAGTGTCACCGTCGGCTAGTCTCTCTCGAGTTTTTTAGGCCTTCAAGAGTTCTTGAGTATAAATCCCACTAACGTCGGGTTCTTGGTTCTTAACATAAGCTGTATTAGCAAAGAATAGGAACATCAGTAATGGGAACAGGTCACAAGAAGTTAGTAAAGTAGGGAAAGAAAAAGAGAAAATGACCTATCTCGACTACCCCAGAGTAAAAAATAGGATGGTCACATGGTCTCTCCCCCTCCAATAGCGGAGGGAGCTGCCAGTTTCTTGCAATGAATCCACTTTCCCCGTAATCTTTATGAGAATTCGGGAGATTTACCACCAAGACTCGCTCGACTCTTCTAGTCTTCAAGTATAACAATCCCTCTTTGGTCTTCGAGAATACATAATAATAACACACCTCTGGAAGACCCAGCTTCGTTCCATAAATAGTGTTTATCCTATGGATGCCATTTATAATCTTCCACACATTTGGGGCACACTAAGAAGGAACGATGGCAAAATATCTGAAAAACCTAAGAAATAACTCATTCGGGGGGAATGTCAAACCCCATTGAGTTACCAAAAGGGTATGAATCCAGTGCCCCCAACAACTTTATGAACATTGTGAGGGAGGGGGCATAGTTGATGATTACCCAATCGAGAATGTTGTACTTACGCCTAAATTCCTCTGCAGGTCTACCATCTAATATCGCCATGGCTGAATAAAAAAAAGGTAAAACCCTAGCTACAGTAACCAGCTAAATGCATAGAGAAATAATTGAAAGATACAAGAGATTAAAACTTACAAGTAACAGTAAGGACTTTGGAAAGCACAGAGAAAGGAGAACTTCAGTTTTTGAAGGGAAGCCTTGAAGTGAAGCAACATTAGAAGAAAAGCCTACACAAAAAATGACCAGAGATAATGAACGAACGCTCAAGTACGCAAACAACTGATCACCACACGACGCGAAATGATGAGTTTCAACTTCCCATAAAGGTTTTGGCACTTTGATCCCTATTCTAAGACAAGCGTACCCTTTGTATAAACCTCATTATTACAAAGGTGCCATTACATATCTATATGAAATCTATTCGCCCAAAAATTTTGAGGGGCAATTGTGGGAGCCCATTTTCTACAAAGTCCATAACAGTAGTTGATTGAGATAGTTTGAGTTACTTGGCCCGACCCAAATGGCAACTTCAATTTTACACGAGCAGTTTAGAAAATATACACGGATATGGTCAAATCAGGTGCCGAGAATCTCGGTAGAGATATTCAAGCATCTCATAATCAATCCACGTATAATGAAGTTCCTTAAACAACTCTAACTTGATAACAAACATGCATATAAATTGTAATCCCTGGCCGGGGGCATAGGGGCATGCAACCTGAAAACTTTGAGAGATATTTAATAAAAGAGTATACCTTTCAGTGGCCGTAGGCACATTGCCGAACCACGAATATTCTGTGTTGTGTGATTGTTAGGTTGCTTTCCACCCAATATTGTTTCATAAATTACTCTACTGTGATATTTTCTGCATTCACAGTATTGTGTTCCAAAATAAAGACCAACAAAATGCATTCATGTTCCAACTAACTAATTTATTAATAAAAGTTGCCACTGAGGTCTTACAGAGCCAGTAACGATGGGCTTGTATAATACAAAAATCTATAATAAAAGTTAGATATGAGAAAGAAATAATAAATCACAAAATTGAAATTTGTATGGAACCCCTAATAACAAAATTGGCCTCAGTTTCAAAAACCTTAAAAACCTGAATCCTTTAAATCAATTTTTTTTTTGTCATAGATTAATTTTAACATCACTTCAATTTCAACAATTTAATGCTTTTCACCTCAAATTCAATATAATTTCTCCTCAAGTCGTGATAGCAAGTGGCAAAAAAAAATTATTCAATCAGGAAAAAAAACAGCACAACCAATATTCCCAGAATTCTCAGAAATAAAAGCTTTACCAAATACAACAGAAGAAAGGGAAGCAAAGCCTATCATTTCTTTTTGTCATATCACAAAACTTTTAGTTTCACTTTCACTTTTGGATCAATTTAGGCCCCGCTTGATTGAAAGTGGAATATTTTTTTCATCCAGGTAAAAGATATTCTCCAACTTGTGCAACTTAGCTAATATTTTCACTCAAAGTAAAGCATTTCACCCGAACCAAATGGAGCCTTTGTTTCTTCCCCATCCATAAGATATTTGATAGTCTTTCCTACAAACTCATGTAGTCTATCACAGTGGTTTTGGGGTTTAAGTCTCTTAAAAATAGGGTTTGTTTGGGTTTGAATCTCTAAAAATTGTAAAATTTGAAAGAAAACCCCACTTTGGAATGTTTGGTGTCCTTTGTTTATCTTCGGAAGACATAATCAAAAAATTTGGAAGATAGAAGAAAAGAAATGCAGATGGTGTTTTTTTTTAGTTTATACTCAATAAATACAAAGGGTCTCTTATTATGGGGAGAATAAAGAGAGAGAACATGAAGTGGTGATATTAAATGAAAAGGTTACTAAGTTAATGAACCCATACATAATAACAGGTCTCTTAAATACTTGCGTATTCGCGAGAGATAGGGGCGGGTGAAATAGTGTCTTAATTGCAGTATAAGACCAAAAAATAATGAATGCTGTGTAAAACCAATTACAATGAATGTTGTAAAGCCATGTGGATGACCTAAGAGAAGATTAAAATTATATAAAATATATTAAATGGTTTTACATTTTTGCCTTTTATGCTGTTAGATTTAATCGATTATTTTAAAGGAATGACCTAATTAAACCAAATTAATTAGTTGTAGGATCAAATTGAGATAAAATGAAGTATACGGACCATTAAAAACTTAAAGTATAATTTAGGAACTAAATGTGTAATTTACTATAAAATCATAGTTTGCGGTAAAATGCTACATTAGTTATGAGATTTGTTATGAATTTTAATTTTACCCAAATTTTTAAGGTTTATTTTGGGTTTAGCCCTTATTTTGTTTCTAATATTCACTTAAACTCAAGTTATTTGACTTTCTTGGCTTTCGACCCACATTTCTTAAGGAACCGTTAAGTCAACGGTCAATCCGTTAGCCACATCATTAAATTTTTTGTTCAAAGCCCAAAATGCCCCTTATTTAATGCTTAAAACTAAGATTTAGGTTTGATACATAAAATTGGAGGCCTAAGTAAAAAAATAATAATTTTGCACACGCACACATGTATATGTATATATATAATAAGGTACAAAACTTATGTATGTTATAATATTAACTTATGATGTCATAAGATATATTTTTTTTACACTACCTATTTTGCCCTTCCATATTTTGGATTCCCCCTCTTTTGAGAAACTAATTTATTTCCCCCTTTCTTCAAAATTCAAAAAAAAAGTGTAGAATAGTATTTCTCCCATTCTCTCCCTTACACTTATTTGTCTGAACCCCACCCGTTTCTCATTTCACTCCCTCTCACTTTATGCTCTCTCTCATCTTCTGACACAAAACCTCTTCTCATTCTGTTCACTCTCTCCTCTATCCACGATAATCCTAGGGTTTCGAAGCTCACACATAGATGATCGAAAAAGGAAGATGAAGAATAACTTGAGGTCGTTGCTAGGACGGTTAATTCCGAAGAGGATAACGTTGTTGAGTTTAAAGTTCACAAGTTTGTAGACATGTTTTTGAAACTGTACTATGATTTTATATTTTATTTTGCTGATCGAATAACATCAGATACCCTCACTCTAAATTTCATTTTTTAATTATTTTTTGCCTTTCCTTTTTGTGGTTCATATTATTGATTTTTTATATGAATGCTTATTTTTTTAAGGTGAAAGTCTGATGTAAGGAGGGTGAGATCAATGGTTATCACAAATCTAGTAAAATACAAACTTTAATACACCCAATGAAAATGGTGCCGGAGCTAACTCCGATGTGTTTATTTGGGAAAGATTTTGATTCTATATGTTTGTTATTTCTTTAGATCTTTTGTTTTAATTCCTTTTCATCACTTTTAGTTAGTTAGTTTTAATATCTAAAATTCCAAAGTTACAATTAGTCCCTTTGAAATTTAGAGTTGTTGACATATTTGAGATTCAAATATTTGAAATCTCCTGTTTGGGATTTTAAGTTTTTCATTAAATTTTTTTGTTAAATTCTATTTGGTTTTGGTTTATTTTGAGATCTGATGTTGTTTTTCTATATTTTATAGGGGGATTGAAGAGAATGTTAAAGGTTTCTATTTCCTCAATGATGAACATGAACATTATTCCACTGACTTTGCTATATTTTTGTTACCTCCCTGTTTTATTATCAATTTTCAGCTTTCCAAAATGTGTGGTTAGTGCCATTTTGATTCATATATGGATTTTTTTCCTTATTTCTTTCAAGTGATCGTGATTGAGTTTTTTATTCTATATTCAATTTTGTGGGTATTATTTGAGATTGATGACATTCAAGTATGGGTATTATTTTAGTTTAAAGTCTTAGTGCACGTTTATGTATATGTTATAAAAGTTTTAATGATAGATCTGTATGCAAATTCACAGCGGTGGTTTTGGTGAATGATTTGATATCAAAATTGTAAAATTGGAGTTTTATAGGTGGATTGATTTCATTATCATTTTTACGAGTTTTGTGGTAATATTTGAAATACGCTTTATGCTTTGTTTTGTTTGGTTTGAAGTTATGTTCTTCAAGTGAACACCATAAACTTTGAAGAGGGGAGGGGTCAAATGCATACTAGCAGGTGATTGCGATTAGGATGAGTGGTCATATTTGTAAGAAGGTCATGCTGATTTACTTTCATTTTCATTTTTACAAGTTATGTGGTAAGATTTGTTAAACGGTTCATTTTGAGGTAATTATGTTTTCTATTTTAATGGTTCACTTTTGATGTGAAACTCTTCGATAAAATTTATTAACCCTCATTATATTTGTCTATTGTGTTTGGGATTATAACATTATGAATTTCTACCCGATACGTTTACACCATCGGTTGTCCTTGATATGGTTTTGAAGGTCATTCGGACTGCTTTGGCAAATGTTGCAATCTTCTCATCATTGTTGACTACAAGGGAGGCTGTTATCGCTGAACTTTCCTAAGATGGGAAAGAATCCCCTTTATGGGCGACGATATGGGTGGCATGGATTATTGACCACCATTAAGGATGCCCTGATCTCTGCAGAAAAGATTGTTTTCAATATCAAAATTACATCAGATTGAAAAGTATGCCGGGTAAATGGAGTTTACTTAACTTTTTGTCATCTTTCTAGCCATTGTGAGGTCAGTATGGATTGATCTCTAAATTGCAAAAGGATACAAATCAAAATTGTGTAGCCAAATATAGGTTTGATTTGGTCTATACATGCCAGCCCTAAATTAATTGAGCAGTAAATGGTAGTAGCACTTCACTATCAGAAGGAATAATTGTAGAAATTAGTGGGATGCAAATTAGGAAGGTGATTTGGAACAATTTTGATTTAGTTTTTTTGTTCTTTTAAAGTTATGTTTTACTTATCCTGCTCTCTTCCCATATACTTTTTCTATGCTCCTTTCCTTGAGAGACTTATGGTTTACTGGAAGTGGTGGACAAGTAATTGAGCCTGCAATGTGCAAAGTTTAGATTTTACAGGTATGAATTAAAAAGGTTCAAATTTATTGTTCACTTGCCATTTAATTTATTGCCCCTCAAAAGGTCTGATTAAAGTTGTATTTATTTCCATTTTTACAGTTTCTAACTGAAGTTTCATATTCTATGAAGAGATTACCTCACTGTTCATATTGATAACACCAAAGGTTTCTTTAATTTCTATCAGATGATTTCTACCACTACAAATTCATCTCCCTAATTTAGCTGATTGTAGTGATCTTACTATCTTAGAGGAGATGTGAGATGTTTAAGATTTGGTGTGTAAAGGGCAGTCCTTTACGGGGTTTCATAGTATTCAATTTTTTTCATCATACCTCAAGTTCTCAGCTTTGAGCCTAATATTAAGTTTTTTTCATCTAGGAAGGGTTTTTTTTAATATTTTTTTAATGTGTATGAATGTCTAATGAATCTGTATGGATGTCTAATTTCTAACGTATGATGTCACATATAATGTCTAATGAACTTTTGTGTTATGGATGTACTACTTTGTAGGAATTATCATTTTTTTAGGTTCCCTACTGAGTGTCTACTGAAATTTATTTATTTGAGTAAGAATTTTATTTTATTTTTATGATTATCCATTTTATTTTATTTTTATGACTATTTTTCAAATCCAGTTAATTATTTTGCAAATCCAGTTGATTAATTTGCAAGAACTCCTTAGTAAATTAGATGTAGTAGTGAGCAGATGTAGATGTATGTAATACCCTGTATTTATGTATATTCAAAATTTAATTAATTGAGTAAATTAATTAGTTTTATGTTAAATTACACGAGTGAAGTAATTTAATTGAATTAAATAATATTGTGATATTTATTGTTAATTGAGAGAGAATGATTAATATTATGAAATGAATTTACTAAGTGAATAGTAAATTAGTTACAGTAATTATAACACGTCATAACGAGTGATATTGGCGTAGTTGGATTGTACCTCAACCGAGAGTCGCGTGTAGACTAAATTGAGTTAGAGATGGAAAATATATTTAGAGTGACTTGGATGATGATTTCAAGGTCACGGATGATTCCGAAAGGGTCGAAATAGAGTACCCGGGGTATAGTTTGGGCCCCGAATCAATTTTAGACCAAACCAACACCTATTGAGGTGTTTAAGTCATTTGAAATGTTAGGGTTAAGAGACCCACGAAATTGTAAGTCTTATATCTGATAATAAGAGGGTGAGGCTAGGGGTTTGGAGTTTGAAAACCTAAGAGAGGCCATTAGAGAAGAAAAGGGAGAGGGAGCTTTCATTTTGATCTTGCACCACAAATAACTTGGGAGTGAGGATTGGATGAGGAGATCATCAATTCATCATCTCAACCACGAAATCATACCCTGTTAATCAAGACAAGTGTTTATTTATGTTTTTTATTGGAAGTTATAATACCCATGTGAAAATAGGGTTGATCATGTTGATGTAACTTGAATTAAATCCATGTTAGGGGTAGGATTTGCATGTAAACTAGAATGATTTATGCAGAGAACACAAAATAAGTTAATGGGTGATGATTTAGATGGGAGAAATCTGGGTTTTTGTTAAGCATGAATTAAGAACACAAAAATTTAAGGTTTTGGTTAATAAATGGATTTGATTCATTCTCGAGTAGAAATCTTAATGTTTTGAGGAGTTAATTACGTCGGCAATCATCCTAACATATATACGTAACGTTTAGGATAATTGAAATAAGTTTGGTATAGTATCGTGTGAGGTGGGTGAACAAAAATGGTGAAAAACTTAGTTTCAAAAGGTAGGGGACGATCTGAGCTGATGTCGTTCGAACGACCATGTTCTAACGAGGCTTCTAACGAACATCCAACGAGATTTCATAGCATTAAAATAAGAAACTGTTCATAGTTCGTTCGAACGAACCAGATATCTCGTTCGAACGAGATTCCATTGTCGTTCGAACGACTTTTTAGGAAGGAATTTTTTTATTGAATGAACCTAAATTTGTGATGAAAATTATCGAAGTGAAAGATAATGATTTACGAGAATTTCGAATGACTTTTGTATGTAGACCCATAGTGTGATATATGATTAACTTCGAAAATAAATAAAAGGGTAACTAGGATCCTTAGAGTAGTGATTGATACTCAAATAGATACTATAGTGAGAGAATCGTAAAATAATAAGTGCGGTGAGCATGCGAGAGATATATACTACGTACGAAGTAATGATAATTAGGTTGTGCGTATACCTACTGATTATCTATAGGTGGGGTGAATACTTACTATATACTTGATTGTATTGTGGTCGAGGTGACATTTCGAACAAATATATGGAAAGAATATTGAGCTCGAGGTAACATTCGAACCCATACTTAAAATAGATATTGGGATATAGGTGACATTCCGAACCAATATATGAAATAAATATTGGGGTCAAAGTAACATCCCGAACTAATAGTCCTCCATGTGTGATATGGGGGAAGGATAGCAAAGTATGCATTAATAGTACATAATTGTGTGTCAAATATATACCGTATGAATAATCTACTTATGTGTGATGGTAGACTGCTAGATGATAGATAATTGAAAAGCAAATTAAGTAGAGAAGCTGAATTACACGATTAAATGATAACATGTGAAAAATGTTACTTAGAATGATTATAACATACGAGCAATGTTAATAAGATAATGTACTGTATGGGCGGTACGGGGACTTGGAAGTGTTAGTCATAAAAGGGTAATACTTGCATCTAGTTAGCTTGGGTAGTATAACTAGGTAGGCTAAGTAGAGACGTTAGGCGTGCACAATAGATGAGAGGTGAGGAAACTCAAGAGAGTGTATGAAAACATAACATGTGTAATCAATAACTGATTTTTAAACTGTGATAAATACTTGAAAAATATTTGTAAAATTTTGGGTTTTAACCCTTAGGATAAAAATCTTTTTCAAAACCTTTCCAGCCACAGGGACGCCAGACTTGACGATTCATTCTAGGGACTCGGAGCTGCAGCATTGTGGAGGCTTGCAGGATCTTGATTAAACGATTTCTTCCTTCAGATCAAGAGTAGGATTTCAATTCACTATTTCCTTATGGACATGTTTTGCTTCTGTACGTGTTTCAGTTATTTAGATTTAGACTTGTATTAGTTTTATTTATCACTTGTGGAGATTATTTAACTGGATTTGGGTTTTTACCGATGAGTTATTCGACATAACATTTATATATTATTATCTCTCAATGGCTTGGCTTATGTTATGATATGAATGGTTTACTTTAGTGTCACGTGTTTATGGGATGTTAAATGAAAGATAAAATTTTAACACTGGCTTAATTAACTATCATGTGGTTAGTAATTAATAATTACGATAGTGATGCTAAGAATGGACCAACTGGATATTCTATTTTAATTTAATACATGACTGATCACCCGATATTTAATTGGGCAGGGTGTCACAGATGGTATCAGAGCATCAGTCTCTAGTGTCCAATAGGATCTGTATGAATTTTTACTATTTCAGTATTTCGTTCTTTTGATATAGAGCCCTATTATTAGGACTGTTATTTTTATCCTTACATGTTTGAGATATCATGCTTCTGCTATTAGATTATGTATAAACTGCGTACTTATACAATTTGATCTATTTTCAGATGCCACCGAGGAGACAACGAGTTGAGAGGGCGATAGTTAGGTATGAGACGAGGGTAGATCATCAGGACCCACACGTACCGCCACCACAACCACCACCAGAGATGATTTCAATTGAACTGGCGACAGTGATAGTGGCCTAGACGGTCGACACAACCATGAGAGCTATGGCAGCTCATTTCCCTCAGCCCCAGGCACAACCACCAGAGATCCAGGCCTAGGCAGGGCCATCCACTTGGTAAAGAGTCAGAGAGATCTTACAGAAGGTCCACCCATCCGAGTTTTAGGGTAGTTCCGATATTATTGAGGTTTATCAGTGGAAAAAGAATATGCAGCGCCACCTACACGTGGTGGAGTGTATGGAGACACATAAGCAGATGTTAGTGGCATTCAAGCTGTCTTGAGTCGCTTTACAGTAGTGGGAGTCGGTTACGACCAATGAGAGAGATATGATGACTATCACAGAGTTCTAGATGCGGTTTGACCACAAATACTTCCCGCCAACAGTGGAAGCAGAGATGCGAAAGAAGTTTGGGGAGGTAACACAAGGATACCGCTCGGTAGATGAATATAACGAGGAGTTCACCCGCTTGGCAAAATTTGTGACAGACGAGGTGAGCAATGAAAATCGGAAGAAGGCACGTTTTATAGATGGATTAGACTAGAAAATCATCCAGCACTTGATAGGCAACCCCGCATTGGTGACTTATACTGATGTCGTCAATATAACATTACTACATTGCCAGGACCACCGCTTCCATCTGAGGAGGAGCAAGAGATCAGGGGAGACTAGACAGTCTGGTAGGACCCGGGGGAGTAGTGCCAGTGGGGAACCCCAGTTGCAGGCAGGGAGATAGTAGGGACATGATTCCCGCTAGGGGGATCATGCCAATATATTCAAGACTAGAGGCTATAGACCTGATGGGCAGGGTCAGGGTCCTAATCAAATACAAGTTCATTAAGTCCGTCAGAGCAAGGGAACCATGGGGAGGCCAATTGGGCCAACGTCAGGGGCAATAGGGCCAGAGATAGAGGCAGTTCCAGGGTCAGTGTTTCATATGTGGTCAGTAGGGTCACAAGAAGAGGAATTGTCCATAACAGGGCAGGGCACAACAGTAGGGTGCCCAACAGGGGGAAGCAAGTTCCGTTAGCTCCAGCTGCAGCACTAGCACCGACCTCACAACATCAACAGGGCCATATGCAGTACGGACGTGTGTACACCGTCTGAGACGTACCTATGCCTTCAGCACCTCAGGCGTCACCAATAATAAAGGGTACGTTTCTTATCCATGGATTTGAGGGTAGGGTACTTTTTGATACGGGGGCGTCACACTCTTTTATTTCCACTATATTTGCACGAGTTGCCAGTATTTTAGAGACATCGGACACTCGCTTTATATGTGTGGAGTTATCGTTGGGTAGTGGGACACTCATTCAATCGGTGTGTAGAGGTGAAGACATCGTTATTAGGAGACTGAGTTTAACAGCAGACTCCCTAGTGTTAAATATGGAAGGGTATGATGTTATCCTAGGTATGAATTGGTTGGCCAGCTACAGAGAAATAGTAGATTGCTATGAGATGACCATAGTGTTATCCATTTAGGGGAAAGATATGTTCCTGGTGGTGATGCCTCTGCCCGAGGGAGGATCGCACACCCACTTATATTATATTGAGGAGGAGACCTCACATGAGATAGTGGTTCCGTTAGACTCGATTCCAGTAGTGAGGGAGTTCGAGGACATGTTTCAAGAGATACCTAGGCTACCACCAATCCTGGAAATAGAATTTATTATCGACTTAGCACCAAGGACGAGATCGATTGCCAGAGCACTATATCATATGGCCCCTTTAGAGATGCGGGAGCTGAGGGAGCAGATTCAGCAACTCTTGGGTCAGGGTTTCATTCGTCGAAGAACATCACCATAGGGTGCACTAGTGTTGTTTATAAAGAAGAGAGATGGTTCACTCCGTCTGTGTGTAGACTATCGAGAACGGAATAAGGTCATAATACATAATAAGTATTCGTTGTCGAGGATCGATGACCTATTTGACTAGTTGAGAGGGGTTGCGTACTTCTCTAAGATTGATTTGAGGTCAGGATATCACAAGTTGCACATTCGGGAGGAGGATATGCCTAAGACTACTTTTTTGTCTCGGTATGGGTCGCACGAGTTCAGGGTGATGCCGTTTGGGCTCACCAATGCGCCAACAATGCTCATAGATATGATGAACAGGGTATTTGGAGATTTTCTGGACCAGTTGGTGACTGTGTTCATAGACGACATTTTATTTTACTCTCGTACTAAGAAGGATCACGCCGAGCACTTACGGTTGGTTTTACAAACGCTACGGGACCACCAATTATATGCTAAATTTGGGAAGTGTGGATTTTGGCTTCGGGAGTTACAGTTTCTTGGCCACATCGTATCAAATAGGGATATTACCGTGAATTCGAGTAAGGTATCAGCGGTGAAGGAGTGGGGACAACCCACGACACCGACTGAGGTTCGTAGCATTTTGGGATTGGCTGGTTATTATCATCGATTCATAAAAGGGTTCTCGAAGATTGCAGGTCCTTTAACAAACCTGACTCGTAAGGGAGTTCCATTTGTATGGAGTGATTATTGTCAACTCGCCTTTGATGAGCTGAAAGATAATTTGATGACAGCACCGGTACTTGCATTATATAGGAGTAGGGTGGAGTATCGGGTCTACACGAATGCATCCTTTTAGGGACTTGGGGGTGTATTATAGTAGGAGGAGAGGGCTATAGCTTATGCATCTCGAAAGCTTAAGCCCCATGATAAGAATTATCCCACCAGGACCTTGACTTGGCAGCGTTCATTTTTTGCCTTGAGAATATGGAGGCACTATCTATTAGGAGAACATTTCACATTATTCATGGATAATAAGTCACTTTAGTATCTCTTCACATAGAATGATCTGAACATGAGGGAGAGGCTGTGGTAGAATCCGTAAAGGACCACCAATTTGACATCTAATATCATCCTGATAAGACTAACATGGTGGCAGACGCATTGAGCCGAGGACCTATTGGGGAGTTAACCGAGGTCTTGAAAGCGAGTAGAGGTATATTCAACATGATAATGAGGTCGCCAAAGCATGTATGTCGATTTTATTTATCACTCTCGAGATTGTTATGTGGGTAGTGAAAGCACAGGCAGATTGCCAGCACAAGGTGCATCAGTTATTAGCCGAGGGTTCAGAGTTATATTCGGTTAGCTTAGAGGGTAGCTTACATTTTAATAGGAGACTTATTGTGCCATAAGAGGAGGATCTGAGGTAGACAGTTATGGCAGAGTCATATGGTTTGAGGTTTACGATACATCCCGAAGGGGATAAGATGTACCATGATATGAGAAAGTAGTACTGGTGGTCGAGGATGAAGCGGGACATAGGCGAGTTTGTCTCGAAGTGTGTTATATATCAGTTGGTTAAGGTGGACCACTAGAGGCCTTTAGGGATGCTACGACCGTTAGAAATTCTCGTGTGGAAGTGGGAAAGCATTTCGATGGGATTTATTACAAGCCTGTCGACGTCACAGAGCGGTCACGACTCCATTTGGATGATAGTGGATCGACTGACCAAGGTGGCCCATTTCTTGCCAGTTTGCACTAATTTGAAGATGATACAGTATGCACAACTATTCATAGTGGAGATAGTGAAGCTGCATGGAGTACCGGTCAATATTATGTCTGATAGAGATAAGATATTTGTGTCTCACTTCTGGCAGAGTTTTCAGGAGACCAAGGGTACAGACTTGAGGTTGAGTACGACATACCATCCACAGATAGATGGACAGATTGAGAGGGTGAATCAAATGCTAGAGGACATATTGAGGATGTGTATCTTAGATTTCAGGGGAGGTTGGGAGCGATACGTTCCATTTGGTAGAGTTTGCGTATAATAACTCTTACCAATTTACTATTGGCATGGAACCGTTCGAGGCATTATATGGGAGATATTGTCGTTCATCCACCTGCTGGATAGAGGTGGGGGACAACAAGTTATTGGGACCCAAGATTATACAGGAGACTACTACTAAGATCGAGCTAATTTAGGGACGTATTCGAATAGCTCAAGATAGGCAGAAGAGCTATGCTGACGTGGACCGTAGACACGCTGAGTTAGAGGTTGGTTATAATTTGTTAGCATGGGTGTCTCCTATGAAGGGAGTCATGAGATTTGACAAGAAGGGTAAGCTAGTGCCGAGGTATGTGGGGCCATTCCCTGTGATCGAGAGAGTGGGATCGGTAGCCTACAGATTAGGTTTACCGGAGCATCTTCAACGGATACACGACGTGTTTCATGTGTCATTTCTGAAAAAATATTGGAGGAGAGATGGGAAATATATATTTAGAGTGACTCGAAAGATGATTTTTAGGTTACAGATGGTTCCGAAAGGGTCGAAATAGTGTACCCGAGTTACAGTTTGGGTCCCAAGTCAATTTTAGACCAAACCGACACCTATTGAGGGGGTTTTAGTCATTTGAAATATTAGGGTTAGGAGACCTAAGAAATTGTAAGTCTTATATCTGATAATAAGAGGGTGAGGTTAGGGGTTAGGAATTTGAAAACCTAATAAAGGCCATTAGAGAAGAAAAGGGAGAGGGTTCTTGGAGGTTTTGAAGGAATTCTTGGAGCTTTCATCTTGATCTTGCACCACAAATAACTTGGGAGTGAGGATTGAAAGATGAGATCATAAATTCGTTATCTCAACCACAAAATCAGACCTTACTAATTAAGGCAAGTGTTTTAGTTATGATTTTTATTTAAAGTTATAATACCCATGTGAAAATAGGGTTGATGATGTTGATGTAACTTGAATTAAATCCATGTTATAGGTAGGATTCGCATGTAGACTAGAATGATTTATGTAGAGAAACACGAAATCAATTAATGGGTGATGATTTAGATGGGAAAAATCTGGATATTTGTTGAGCATGAATGAATAACACAAAAACCTAGGGTTTTGGTTAATAAATGGATTTGATTCGTTCTTGAGTAGAAATCTTAATGTTTTAAGGAGTTAATTGCGTTGGAAATCATCTTAACACATGTAAGTAACGTTTAGGATAATTGGAAATAAGTTTGGTATAGTATCATGTGAGTTGGGTGAACAAAAATGGTGAAAAATGTAGTTTTCAGAAGTAGGGGACGATCTGGGCAGATGTCGTTCGAACGACATGTAGTGTCGTTCGAACGACCATGTTCTAATGAGTTTTTTAAGGAACATCCAACGAGATTTTAGAGCATTAAAATAAGAAGTCATTCGTAGTTCGTTTGAATGAATCAAATATCTCGTTCGAATGAGATTCCAGTGTCGTTTGAACAACTTTTCAGGAAGGAATTTTTTTATTGAACGAAACTAAATTTGTGAGGAAATTTATCGGAGTGAAAGATAATGATTTTTGGGAATTTCGAGTGAATTTTGTATGTAGAGTCGCAGTGTGAAATATTTTTAACTTTGAAAAGAAATAAAGGGGTAGCTAGGGCCCTTAGAGTTGTGATGTATACTCAAATAGATATGATAGTGAGAGAATCGTAAAATAATAAATGCTGTGAGTATGGGAAAGATATATACTACGTACGAACTTATAATATTTAGGTTATGCGTATACCTACTGATTATTTATAGGTGGAGTGAATACTTATTGTATTAGGGTCCAGGTGACATTTCGAACCAATACATGGAAACAATATTGGGGTTGAGGTAACATTCCGAACCAATACATGAAATAGATATTGGGGTGGAGGTAACATTTCGAACCAATATGTGAAATAAATAATGGGGTCGAAGTAACATTCCGAACCAATAGTCCTCCATATGTGATACGGGGACAGGATAACAAAGTATGCATTTATAGTACATATAATGTGTGAAATATATATAGTATGAATAATCTACTTATATGTGATAGTAGTCTTCAAGACGACAAATAATTGAAAAGAAAATTAAGTAGAGAAACTTAATTACACGATTAAATGATAACGTATGAGAAATGTTACTTAGAATGATTATAACATAGCAACGATGTTAATAAGATAACGTATTATATGGGCAGTACAGGGACTTGGAAGTATTAGTCGTAAAGGGGTAATACTTATGTCTAGTTAGCTTGGGTAGTATAGCTAGGTAGGCTAAGTAGAGATGTTAGGCATGCACAATAGATGAGAGGTGGGGAAACTCAAAAGAGTTTATGCGAACATAACATGTGTAATCAATAAATAATTTTTAAACTGTGATAAATACTAGAAAAATATTTTCAAAAATTTTTGGGTTCTAACCCTTGCGATAAAAATCTTTTTCAAAACCTTTTAGGTATCCACCCACAGGGATGCCAGACTTGACGATTCATGAAAATGCGATAGACCCCCTGTTGCCCAGATTATACTCAAGAGGGGGGGTGAATTGAGTTTTTACAAACTTTAAAGTCAAATTAATATTTTAGAAAAATAGTAAATTTAAATCACTTAAACAAATTTCAGATTAATAAATCTATAAAGAATAAATCCAACAATAACAAATAAATGCAACTAACTAATTTAAACAACTAGAGATGCAGATTTTAACACTCTAGAAATATTAAATTAATTTTCGCATTTAATATTAAGTGATATTCTGAAATTAATTATTTAATACAAAAATAATTATTTTATCCTTAAAATTAATTTAGTCAAATTTCGGAATTAATTTATTTGCAAGATAGTGAGCTGAAAATATTAACTCAAGCAAGCATGTGCAAATAAATAAATAAGAGTGCGGAAAATAGATGACACCGAAATTTAACGTGGTTCGGCCAAATCCCGGCTTGCGCTTCACTAAACCTGATCCACTTGTGGGTAGGATCAAACCACCGCGTACAACTGTTTGCAAGCTAACTCCGAGCTTCAAACCCCGTGGCCCACTTGCGGGTAGGAACCAATTACCGGTACAAACCGAAGCTTCAACAAAGCTTCACAATAAATCTGAATTTTTTGTAGTACAGAATAAAATACTGAAACTCCTTAAAATACAATTTGTAATCTGAGTTTCTCCTTCTTGAATCAGACTTCAATAAATGGTGTTGAAGTAGGAACAAGTCTTCTTCTTCTTCTTCTTCAAATGATTGAGCAGATGATAAAATTAATTGCTCTCTTGAATGTGTAGCTGAGTAGTAAAATAAATGCTCTCAATAATATTTCAAGTCTGTCTCATATTTTCCTTCAAGTCTGCTGAATAAAAAATGCTCTTCAAGAAATCTGTGTAGTTCTTTCACATGAGCTTTTTTAATTTTCTCCTCTTCACAGCTTTTAAATGAGTATGCAGATGACTAGCTGTTAGACACAACATATTGAGCATTAAATGCTCCTGATTTTCTGGGATGGTGTAGTCTGAAAATAATCTCTAAAACTGAAATGCAAATCTCCAGTTTGATAAAAAATATGCCCGGTTGGAAGATTTGGAATTTGGTCTGAGGCTGCATTAAATGCATCTGATTTTCTGAGATGAGAGAGGACAAAAAAAAATCTCCAAGATTGAACTGCAAATCTTTATTTTGCTTTTCAATAAAATGGCCCTGCAAAACTATGTTAGTCCAAGGGATAATATCCAACTGATATGTTAATGTGGAACTGATGTGTAAAAATTATAACTGATGTGTCAAGAGTATTTTTCTGTCTAGAGAATAAATGGGACAAAGTAAATAAAAATTATTTCCCACACTGATATAAAAAGTTTCAGAGCAGATATGAAACTAAATTTCTGACAAATATATGTAAAGATAATTTCGGACAAAACAAATAGATTTCAGACAAAAAAAATTAATTTCGGACTAATATAAAAATAGATTTCGGAACAGATAAAAAGAATTAATTTCGGACTGATATAAAAATCAGAAATTCGGACTGAAGCATATCTATTTTTCGAACAGATATAAATGTTAAAAAAAATATTTTTGACCGAAATATAAAGATCAGATTAAATAATAAAAAAAAACGAAGTAGGCGGATGTCTTGCTCCGGTCAGCAGGCCTTAAAAGAAAAAGAAGTAAGCTGATATGACTTAGGTGCAGCTGGAGCAAGTCTTAACAGCCGGAGGTAAGGGCCGTAGCAGAGCTTGAGCCTTGTCTTATCCCGGATTTTCAGTCAAATTTTCAGAGTACAAAAGTAATAGTAGAGATATAAAATATAATACTGATGTTGTTAAAAAAATCGGACAGGACAATAATGGAAAAAGCAGATCTCTGTTTCCAACACAAGTACACCTACAAGACTATAGGGCAATGGCCGAAAATCTAAGTAGGTGGCAGGTATAAGTCTTTAAGCAAGTGGGTATAGGATGAGACATGACAAGGTTTAAAAGAAATAAACCAAAAATCTAAAAGGAAGAAGGAAATATTCTCTTACAGATATCTAGGATGGAGGTAAAGCTCCTAAGCTTAAGTGTACACTAGGATCACATGCCAACAGGTACATGCTAAGGCATAGGGTCTAATTATTAACAGTATAAGCTACGCATACTTCCAAACATATAATGAAATCGGCAAAATGACATTTTGATAAAAATATTGTTTTAAAAGTTCATTTTAGTTTGTAAAATAATTCCGAAATTTATTTTTAAAAAAATTCATTTTAAACACAGTTCCACCAATTTTACAAAAGAAATTATAAAAAAAATGTCTAGGCTTACAAATAATTAGTCACACAATAAAAATCATAGAGCAAGAAATATGCATGTGTGCCTAATGTGTCAAGTGCAAATGTGCAATACACGTGAATACCTTTTCTCAGATATGTCATTGAGTAGAGTCGAGGCGAACTGAGTCATGAAAATAAAACTTGACATAAGTAGGTATAACTCAGTCTGAGTAGATATGTAATCAAGACAGTATCACATAAATGCAAACATTATATAGTATAATAAATATATGTATATAATGGTATATAAACAAGATTGTATTATTAAATATTATACAATAATAAATATCTATAGAATAACCTTATAAAAATATGTTTGGAATCATCAAAATCAATATATTAAGTTAAACTAAAATGTACATTAATTAAACTAATTTAATTAATTAGGGATAAATAACATTTTCGTTAACAATCTCCCCCTTTTTGATGATGACAAACAATGATTCACATATATTCATAAAATGAAATATTAAGCCCAAATAGTGAATCATAAATATTTCTCCCCCTTTGACATTATCAAAAAGATATTTCTTATAAATTCAGTGTCACGGGTAAGAAGGGCGAAGCTCCCCCTATCAAAAATAATTTATCCATGGGATATAACCAAAAATTGTAAGGGGCATATGTGAATACCATGAATTTTCATTAATCACATATTCAACATAGATTTTTCACATAACATGTATTTGATTCAAGCGATAGATAGGAATAATATCAAATAATGCATAAGTCACAAAAAAATGATAAATGATAAATGATACCAATAGTTGTCTGATACCAATTGTTGTAGTCACACAAACCGTGCGTTGCACACAATGATTTCTCGGAACAACTTTTTACGCATAAATAGGAATCACAACTCAATGTTCTCAAATAATGCAATTATGAGAGATATATCAATTAGCTCAATCATCTTTCTCAATAATAAAATTTCAGCATATCAATTTGATGTGTAAGTCCTCATGATAGAATAAACTTTTAAGCACACAACAAATAAACATTTCATAACTCGATGTTTTCAAATAATTTGAAATAAGCACATAACATGAGTTAGAAATAGCAAAAAAAATATATAGCATTTTGCTCAAGCTTTGCCGTTTTTAAGATACGAGCTTAAATTCTCGGAATAATCAACTAAATTGCAAAATCCATAATGATATATCAAGATTATGATTAAGCATTTTTCGAACAAATAATCAAACAAATTTTCAATAAACTTTTATTTCCCCCTAAGGGATACCAACTAAGGCAAATATGCATATAAAGAATTAAAGAGCATTTTTTTATGAAATAAAATAATTTCAGCATTTATTTCCATAAGATCAAAAAGTCTCACAAATGATATCAATTGTTGATCATGTGGTTTCTCAAAAAAAATCATCGTGAATAAATATTCCAACAATGACATTAATCATGTAGTATGAAATAAGACTAACTCATAGAGATTAATATGTTCATATCATCAAAATCAACAAGTGAATGTTACAATATTAACATTTATCACATATAGCTAATATACTAGAATGTACTCAATTGACATTATCGTTTCAGATTTATATTCAATAAAATCATGAATTTATCCAATCTTATTCTTCATAAAAAATATATCAAGATGTAATAAAAAATTATGAATATTTACTAACGAAAAATTTATCATCAAACTCAAGTGTAAGTTCATATAAAATCATCAAGAATAATGAATATACAAATTTACATGTGAATACTAAATTATCAACAAGCTCATTTGATATAACAAATATTCTATGCATGGAAATATATCATAAAATAAATCATCAAGAAATATATGATTTTAAATTCATGAAAAGTGTTCCTTACCACCTTACCAATACCAAAGATATATTCATGAAACTTCTTCCAAGTGTGGCATTTCCAACATTAGGCAATGATACTTGAAATTTGTAATATGATCAAATCATATGCCTTGAAAATCCACATTCCTTCTCAAAATGCAACCTACACAACTTTGAAAATTTTCTCTTTTGGTACCCAAAATGTGTGAGGTCCATAGGGGTTAGTATACATCTTGGTTCCTTTAGGAATCCATGCAAATTTTCTTTTTCTAAATTTATATGGACACAAATCTGAAAAATGTGTGTGTCTACCACAATAAGAGCATAAATAATTAGGTAGACTAGATGAAGCATCAAATTTCAATAAATTGGAATAAGTCTTTTTCTCATTTCCTTCATCATATCCAATACCATTATTATTAAATCGAATCCTTTGTGTCTCAATAATTTTATGAAAATACTCATTTCCTTTTGTAAAATTATCTAATGATTTCTTTAAATATTCAATCTCCCTTTTTAACTCAATATTTTCAATTTCAAAAGGAGAAGTGACAATAACAGATTTTTCCTTTTTCAAAGATTTAATTTCATTTTTCAAGGATTCATTTTCTAATTTCAACTCATCAAAATCATTTGACATATAATCATATTTAGTTGAAACTAATGAATGAGACTTCTTAAGTTTAATATATTTATTTTTAAGTTCTTCAAAACTTTCACATAATTCATCAAAAACGTTTTGTAAAACTTCATAATCATCAACTTCATCATTATCACTATCACTAGAGTTAGGGTTAGAATGTACCCCATTTTCCATAGCCATGTAACATAGATGAGAAACTTCATTTTCATTTGAATCTTCATCGGAAGAGCTTGTGTCGGAGTCACTCCATGTTGTGGCTTTCAACGCCTTCTTCCCTTTCTTATATTTTGGACAATTAGGCTTAATGTGTCCAACTTCATCACAATGATAGCATCTTGGTTCAGATTTGGATTGATGATCATCATTGAACTCTTTTGAAAAATGTTTCTTTCTCCTTTCCTTGGCTTTCTTCTTAGAATTGAGATATTTTTTGAAATGTTTAGCCAATAAGGAAATATTGTCATCATCATCATCATCATCATCATCTTCACTTTCTATATTTTTGCTTGAAGATTTGAGAGCAATAATTTTGTTTGCTTTTGGTTTCTCTTCTTCAACAAATTCCTTAAGTTCCATTTCATGGGTGATTAAGGAACCCAATAGCTCATCAAGAGAGATAGGTCTTTCTCTAATTGCTTCCTTGATAGCTAACTTTTTGGACATCCAATTCGCCGGTAATGACCTGAGAATCTTATTCACTAATTCAGAGTCAGTATAAGACTTGCCAAGAGATTTAAGACCATTAATAATATTAGTGAACCTAGTGAACATATCAAAAATAGATTCATCAGACATCATCTTAAATAGCTCATAGTTATGAACAAGCATACTAATTTTATCTTCTTTAACTTGACTAGTTCCTTCATAAGTAACTTCTAGTCTATCCCAAATTTCTTTAGCAGATTCACAACAACAAATTCTGTTGTACTCATTTACATCAAGTGCACAATGCAGAATATTCATAGCTTTAGCATTTATTTGAATTTTTCTAATATCAACATCATTCCATTCATTTTCTTCTTTAGGAACATTTTCATCATTAAAAACTTTCATGGGGATATTAGGACCATTTATAATAACTCTCCAAACAGCATAATCATTTGATTGAATAAAATTTTTCATTCTATTTTTCCAATAGCTATAATTATTTCCTGAAAATAAAGGAGGTCTATTTATTGATTGACCCTCACCAAGAGATGAAACATTAAAGTTTGCCATGGATCTTTAACTCTAAGATTGTTAAATCTAAAAATAAGAAGAGCACTAGCTCTGATACCAATTGTTGCCCAGATTATACTCAAGAGGGAGGGTGAATTGAGTTTTTACAAACTTTAAAGTCAAATTAATATTTTAGAAAAATAGTAAATTTAAATCACTTAAACAAATTTCAGATTAAGAAATCTATAAAGAATAAATCCAACAATAACAAATAAATGCAACTAACTAATTTAAACAACTAGAGATGCAGATTTTAACACTCTAGAAATATTAAATTAATTTTCGCATTTAATATTAAGTGATATTCTGAAATTAATTATTTAATACAAAAATAATTATTTTATCCTTAAAATTAATTTAGTCAAATTTCGGAATTAATTTATTTGCAAGATAGTGAGCTGAAAATATTAACTCAAGCAAGCATGTGCAAATAAATAAATAAGAGTGCGGAAAATAGATGACACCGAAATTTAACGTGGTTCGGCCAAATCCCGGCTTGCGCTTCACTAAACCTGATCCACTTGTGGGTAGGATCAAACCACCGCGTACAACTGTTTGCAAGCTAACTCCGAGCTTCAAACCCCGTGGCCCACTTGCGGGTAGGAACCAATTACCGGTACAAACCGAAGCTTCAACAAAGCTTCACAATAAATCTGAATTTTTTGTAGTACAGAATAAAATACTGAAACTCCTTAAAATACAATTTGTAATCTGAGTTTCTCCTTCTTGAATCAGACTTCAATAAATGGTGTTGAAGTAGGAACAAGTCTTCTTCTTCTTCTTCAAATGATTGAGCAGATGATAAAATTAATTGCTCTCTTGAATGTGTAGCTGAGTAGTAAAATAAATGCTCTCAATAATATTTCAAGTCTGTCTCATATTTTCGTTCAAGTCTGCTGAATAAAAAATGCTCTTCAAGAAATCTGTGTAGTTCTTTCACATGAGCCTTTTTAATTTTCTCCTCTTCACAGCTTTTAAATGAGTATGCAGATGACTAGCTGTTAGACACAACATATTGAGCATTAAATGCTCCTGATTTTCTGGGATGGTGTAGTCTGAAAATAATCTCTAAAACTGAAATGCAAATCTCCAGTTTGATAAAAAATATGCCCGGTTGGAAGATTTGGAATTTGGTCTGAGGCTGCATTAAATGCATCTGATTTTCTGAGATGAGAGAGGACAAAAAAAAATCTCCAAGATTGAACTGCAAATCTTTATTTTGCTTTTCAATAAAATGGCCCTGCAAAACTATGTTAGTCCAAGGGATAATATCCAACTGATATGTTAATGTGGAACTGATGTGTAAAAATTATAACTGATGTGTCAAGAGTATTTTTCTGTCTAGAGAATAAATGGGACAAAGTAAATAAAAATTATTTCCCACACTGATATAAAAAGTTTCAGAGCAGATATGAAACTAAATTTCTGACAAATATATGTAAAGATAATTTCGGACAAAACAAATAGATTTCAGACAAAAAAAATTAATTTCGGACTGATATAAAAATAGATTTCGGAACAGATAAAAAGAATTAATTTCGGACTGATATAAAAATCAGAAATTCGGACTGAAGCATATCTATTTTTCGAACAGATATAAATGTTAAAAAAAATATTTTTGACCGAAATATAAAGATCAGATTAAATAATAAAAAAAAACAAAGTAGGCGGATGTCTTGCTCCGGTCAGCAGGCCTTAAAAGAAAAAGAAGTAAGCTGATATGACTTAGGTGCAGCTGGAGCAAGTCTTAACAGCCGGAGGTAAGGGCCGTAGCAGAGCTTGAGCCTTGTCTTATCCCGGATTTTCAGTCAAATTTTCAGAGTACAAAAGTAATAGTAGAGATATAAAATATAATACTGATGTTGTTAAAAAAATCGGACAGGACAATAATGGAAAAAGCAGATCTCTGTTTCCAACACAAGTACACCTACAAGACTATAGGGCAATGGCCGAAAATCTAAGTAGGTGGCAGGTATAAGTCTTTAAGCAAGTGGGTATAGGATGAGACATGACAAGGTTTAAAAGAAATAAACCAAAAATCTAAAAGGAAGAAGGAAATATTCTCTTACAGATATCTAGGATGGAGGTAAAGCTCCTAAGCTTAAGTGTACACTAGGATCACATGCCAACAGGTACATGCTAAGGCATAGGGTCTAATTATTAACAGTATAAGCTACGCATACTTCCAAACATATAATGAAATCGGCAAAATGACATTTTGATAAAAATATTGTTTTAAAAGTTCATTTTAGTTTGTAAAATAATTCCGAAATTTATTTTTAAAAAAATTCATTTTAAACACAGTTCCACCAATTTTACAAAAGAAATTATAAAAAAAATGTCTAGGCTTACAAATAATTAGTCACACAATAAAAATCATAGAGCAAGAAATATGCATGTGTGCCTAATGTGTCAAGTGCAAATGTACAATACACGTGAATACCTTTTCTCAGATATGTCATTGAGTAGAGTCGAGGCGAACTGAGTCATGAAAATAAAACTTGACATAAGTAGGTATAACTCAGTCTGAGTAGATATGTAATCAAGACAGTATCACATAAATGCAAACATTATATAGTATAATAAATATATGTATATAATGGTATATAAACAAGATTGTATTATTAAATATTATACAATAATAAATATCTATAGAATAACCTAATAAAAATATGTTTGGAATCATCAAAATCAATATATTAAGTTAAACTAAAATGTACATTAATTAAACTAATTTAATTAATTAGGGATAAATAACATTTTCGTTAACACCCCCAATTTTAAATATCTTTCAATATACAAATATAATTTCCTTTTAAATGCGGAATAAAGATGGTTACTAACAAAAATTAATTTTCCAAAATTTATTTGATTTTCTTTTCTATAAAAGAAGGAAAAATTATAGTGAACACAAATTTTAATTTCTGAAAACAAATTAAAATTAAACACTACAAAGTGAATTAAAGTAAACACACACACACTTTAAATTCACTCAAACCAAATCAATTTAATTATCAAGTTTAAACAACTTAGGCAAGAATATTATTCAATTAATTTAGTGCCAACTTGAATTAAATTAACTTAAACTAAACTTACCGAACTAATTAAACATGCACCATTTTAAACAAGATTGCGAATTAAACCAAATTTTATCTTTTTACCTAAGCATGCATCTAAGGTGGTTTTTGCAAGATAAAATAAATTCACAACCACTACGCCGCGATGTACGAGGAAAACCCAAATGGAAAAAACTTCGAACGGTCCTAGCCTTAAGTCCACTAAGTACGGTATTTTTACAAGTACAAGACAAATGACTTACTCAACTCGACTCGACTCCCTTGAAGCCCCTGACGCGTCTCATTGTACTAACCTTCGCCTAGTTGATAATTCCGGAATCCAGTGGAACCTTGGAATCCACCAATGAATCTTTTAGGACAACCGTCAATCCGCACCCGAAGCCTTTCTCCGAGTGGGAATGCTGCAGCAAACTTTTCTCCTTTTTTGAATAGAGAAGAACCAAAACAAATCTTTTATGGGATGAGAATCAACCCGATACAAAATGCTCCAAGAAAGATATATATATATATATATATATGTGTGTGTGTGTGTGTGTGTGGTACTTGGAATAAACTAATATGGGTGTAAACAAAAATGTTTTAGAAGGATTTTCTTGAAAAACAAACACTCAAAACTTGAACTTTTTCATAAAGGAATTATGCTCTCAAAACTCTCTCTTAGAGGTTGTAGAAGATGAAAAAGTTAATTTGAAACAGTTGGTTCCCGTACTTATTAAAACTGGCAAAAGATAGTGGGAACAAAGGTAGTGGGAAGATGGAGAAAACTGCCAAAAACTGTCAAAGAATTTTTTTGCCGAAAATCTCGTTCGAACGACCATCTAACGACGTTCCAGTGGCCAAATGGGAAAAGTCGTTAGCAAACTCGTTCGAACGAAATTATCGTTCGAATGACAAAATCGTTCGAACGACAATTTCGAACGAAATCCCAGGATGTTCAAATTTTATTTTAAGCCCAAAAACTTTTTATACAAAGTTCTAAAGTAACCTTTTGAAAATAAAATTCATTTTGAAATAAAATTACACCCATTAAAATTATTCCAAGTCTCCTACAAATATATAAAAGCATTCATACCTTTGAATACTTGAAATATGAAGTTGATGACATGAAATAAGGCACTGAAACTCGGCAATGATGTTCTCTTGAAAAGAAAGGTCGCAACGACTTCAACTTTAACACGTCATAGGATTGAAGGATACACAGGAACACTATCCTATGATTCAAATGTTTTTGTTCGAAATTGAGCCAACACTACATAAAACTCAATTGGAGACTTGTGTTCTTACAATTAATTATAGGGACTCGGAGATACAGCATTGTGGAGGCTTGCAGGATCTTGATTAGACGATTTCTTCCTTCATATCTAGAGTAGGATTTTAGTTTAGTATTTTTCTTATGTACATGTTGTTCTTCTCTACTTATTTCAGTTATTCAGATTTAGACTTGTATTAGTCTTATTTATCATTTGCGGAGATTATTTATTTTGATTGGGTTTTCCTCGACGAGTTATTCGGCATAACATTTATTTATTTATATTTATATTATTATTATTATTATTATTATTATTATTATTATTATTATTATTATTATTATTATTATTATTATTATTATTATTATCTCTTGATGGCTTGGATTATATTATGATGTGAATGGTTTACTTTAGTGTCGCATGTTCATGGGATGTTAAGTGGAAGATACAATTTTGACATTGGCTTAATTAACCATTAGGTGGTTAGTAATTAATAATTGCAACAGTGATGCTAAGAATGTACCAACTGGATATTCTATTTTAATATAATAAAGGACTGATCACTTGATATTTAATTGGGTGGGGTGTCAGAATCTAGCAGTGTGTAGATATAGCAGTAGCGGTAGATGTAGATATAGAAGTTGTAGCAATAGCAGTAGAGTATAATGTTATCATTCATGTTGTCAATATCTAATTATTTTCTTTTTCCTTAGCTTTGGATATTGTTTATGCTGGAGTGCATATTCTCACCACTATGTGGCATACGCCATTATTAAATTATAGAAACATGGAACACTCCTAAATTGGACTTTACCACATAAGCAATTCTATAGGACCTAACTTACAAATAGGAATATGAAATATGGGGACAATATGGATTATAATAAAAAGGATTGATTCTTAATATAGTTGTTATTGAATATCATGTATGTTGCCCATTATAATACAACTAAAAATGAGGCATTTTTTTTCAGAATATAGTGGAACTTGCTGAGATGCTTTCAGCTGACATGAAGAAAGAAGTCATCTCCGTGTCATTAACTGTTGTACTTATCATTAACTATTGTCATTAATTATTGTACTTATCATTAGCTGACATCAAAATCACAGGAAAAGAACTGGCTGTACTGTATTTATCATTAACTATTGTACTTGCTAAATTATTAATATTCAAAATTATTTTCCACTATGCAATTTTTGTTTTTAAGCTCTGTCATTATGTAAACTGGGATGATTCTTATATGAACCATTAAATCCAGTAGCATTTTTACTTGGATGATTCTATTTTACACTAATTATTTGTACACACTTTTTTATATTTGAAGGGGTGAAGTCAATCGTTGAAGCTGAATAGTGGAGGGTGAATGTGTTATTGAGGTAAACACAACAGTGTGGATATAGTGTGGGAGATTTTGCGGTATATATTCGGAACACTTGACATCGATATTCAGAATACAAAAGGACAGGGTGAACTATCCCTTATACTTCAAGATCGGCGCCTGCAGACTTGGCTATCAATGCTTTAGACTCCATACCAAGTTTAGAATTAGCCCTACTCTCCTATCCAACATGTACCAGCTGCCCGATATGATCACTCGGTCTTCAATCCTCACGACAGCCCCTAGATCATCGCAAAATCCAAGACCAATTTCATACAGTATGAGGAAAATGTGTGCAACCATGTTTATATTTGAAAATTTTCATTGTGTCCAACCATGTTTATATTTGAAATTTTATATACCAAATACAATTTTGTGGAATGGATTATGTTGTTTATACAAGGTCTAGGATGGAATATTACTATTATTGTTTGAGTAATTTTTATTTATTAAACAGGGTAAATAGTCCTATAAACTGAAGGACCCCAAATTTTAAATTTTTAAATAAGAATTTCCTTTAGTGCGGAATAAAGATGGTTCAAATACATAAACAACTTATAACAAATTTTAATTTCTTTCAAATTAAAATTAATCTTAATACAAAGTGAATAAATTAAACAACAAGTGAATTTTCCTCTTAAACCAAATAATTTAATTCAAGTCCTAAAATTTAATACAAAAAATCAAATTTGTGAATTTTTACATTAAGCCCAAAAATCAATTTAATACAAGTTCTAGAAATTTTTATCTAATAAAATTATTGACTTAAATTAAATTAATATTTACCCAAATTAAATTTGCACCAAATTAAATATACCAATTTTATCTTTTTACCTAAGCATGCATCTAATGTGATATTGCAAAAGAAAAAATAAGTAAACAACCACTACGTCGCGATGTATGAGGAGAAACCCACAACTGGAAAAAAAACCTCGGACGGCCCTAGCCTTAAGTCCACTAAGTATGGTTTTATGATTACAAGACAGATGACTTACACAACTCGACTTGACTCCGTCCAAGCCTTTGATGCGTCTTTTTGCAACTACGTCCGCTTAGTCGACAATCTTGAAGTCCACCAGAACCACGGAATCCACCAATGAGGCTTTTGGAACAACTGCCAACCCGCACTCGAAGTCTTTCTCCGAGTGGGAATGCCGTAACAACAAACACGTATTCTTGTTTATGGGATGTAGAAGTAAACTCAAACAACTCTTCAAACGGTAGAGTAGAACCTGGTGCCAAACGAACTCCATGCAAGATATATAAATGTAGGGACTTGGATAAACTAAAATGGGTGTAAACAAAAGTGTTTCGAAATCTTCTTGAAAAACAAACACTCAAAACTTGAACCTTTACATAGAGGAATTAAACTCTCAAAAACTCTCTCTAGGAGATTGTAGAATATGAAAAAGTTGGGTAGAAAAGGTTGGTTCCCGCACTAAATAATTCTATCAAAAAGTAGTGGGAAAAAGGTAGTGGGAACATGGAAAAAACTCATGAAACTGCCAAAAAACTAATCCCGCCAAAGTCGTTCAAACGACTTTACTAACGATGTTCCAGTGCGAAAAAAGAAATTTCATTAGAAGTCTCATCCGAACAAGATTCTAGTTCGTTCGAACGATCAGAAAAATAGAAAATTCTTTGTAAGCCCAAAACTTTTTATGAAAAGTTCTAAAAAATATTTTTTGAGTAAAACAAAATCGTTAAAACTATTTATATAAGATTTATAAATTACACCCAATAAATTTCCAACCTCCTATATATACATATATATAAAATGCATTCATACCTTAGGAGTATTGGAACCAATGTTATTGATGTTGAAACAAGGCACAATAAACCCGGCATATGATGAAGCTTTATAATCTTGGCCACTACGTCTTCAACTAACACGTCCTAGGCTTGGATGGATACACTTGAACACTATCGTATGACTCAAATGTTTTTGTCCATAATTGAGCCAACACTGCATTAAGACTCAATCGGAGACTTATGTCCTTACAAATCTCCCCCTTTGGCTATTCCGGGAGAAAAATTAAACAAAAATCCTAAAGGACCGTCAAGCTCTACTAGACTTAAAAAATATCCCACCCAAAATAAAAATTACATAGCTTGACTCAAAACCCAAGGATTAATATCTTTGCCAATAAAAGTTGTCATTTAGAAGAATTCCTGTACACTTAAGCAAACTATCAAACGCATAGGTAATAAGAATATTAAATGCATATGAAATAAATACTCCCCTTAAATTAATTCTCCCCTTTATCAAATAAATGACCCACTTAGAAAGACGTCTCCCCTTAAGTTCAATCTCCTAAACTAAGTTACGATAATAATAGGATTAGATACCATTTCTCCCACTATCATTCTCCCCTTTTTTGTTCAGGAATAGACAAAGGATAAAAACTAATTTAAACATGAAACTTAGAGTGATAAGAGCATGAAAGCATATGTGCATCAAAATCATAACTAATCCATACAAATAATAACGGAAATCAACGAAGATACAAACAAAATGATACCAATGTGATACATAAGTTTCTAAGCATGTGATATCTACAACAATATGCAACAAGATAGATACCAATTATGAATTAGAAGCATATATGGACTAGCAAGCGAGGAAAAGAAAAAAAATACCATATATATGTAGACATAATGACTATCACTAACGAACACGCACATATATGTAGGTATAGACACCACACATGACAAAAAATATAATAAGTTTTTTACACTCGTATGGAAAAAAATGTGTCATATAGAAACGGTGGTGTAGGGGTGTGAACTAATAATAATTAAATTTAGACCCAGTGACTTAAAACATGTTCATGGAGTTCTCAATTGATTGCAAACTTCATCACATTTTAATATTACCTCATGTGACAATATAAATTGAACTCAATGAACAAACATACACAATGCATACAAGCCTAAATTTTTGATGATTCTACAAACCAATAGAGTCATGACATTGAAAGAACAATTAGGAAAAATGAACATTGTGTAAACCGCTGATATACCATCCAAACACCATCAATTTAAGCATATTATTTTAATCTTTTGAATGAATAAATCAACAAAACAAAATAGGCATTGGCAAAAAAATTTATTTTAATGCCATTGTTCTTTTAGGCCTTTGGACCACATATTTCTTTTAGGTCCAAGCAAACGGTGGCTAACTCGCAAAGGATGATATTTCCTTTCGGAGCCCTTCCCCGTGCACATTTATATATATAATCTTTTATCGATCAATTCTCGCCTGCAACGAGTTTTAACATGCACTAGTCCTCCTAGGTCACATTACATGTAGATGACTAGATTGGTAGGAGAATACCTCACAAAGCTCAAATATACACGTGAAGTTATCATTTCAAGTGAGCTCGTGCATGTGTGAATTGAGGCATATAAAAATAGAATCCATTATAGCAACACAAAATCCAACTACTCCATGTAATCATGGTAGAGAACATTTTAAGGATTGACAATCTTAACCAAAATTTCTAGACACATAGAAGCGAAAAAGAAGGGATTGAAACACAAGTATATGCCACATAGAGTGTGTCAAACTAAAATCCATACAAAAAAAATCTTTTTGAGTTTTTCAAAATTTTAACCAAACAAAGAAACTATTTACTCAAAAGACAAACAAAAATCATTTGAATTTTTCATTAAGCTTAAATTACTAAAAAATGTAAAACACAAATGATAAACGAAAGTCTTTTTGTATTTTTTCATTTAATGCAAACTAAAATGAAAGAATTATAATACAAAAGATAAACAAACATCATAATTCTAGCATGTGATATGTGATAAAGCAATGACTAGAAAATGACTAAACATGCATACACCTAGCAATGATATATAATATGAAGCACAAAAAGCTAGAGTATGCAAACAACTAACACCTTCAAACTTAAGATTTAGCAAGAGAGGAAGCATGTGAAAGTAAATGAGAATAAAAAATCCTATTTTGTAAAGCTACTAAGTCGGATCTCCTAACCCAAACTAACGATGAATGACGATCTCAGGATATAGGAATCTTGGCTACCTCGGTTGCCTTACGTAGGGATTTTCTAGGACCTCGTTTAAGATCAAAGCAAAATTTTCTAAGGTGACCTTTTCGACCATAATGTGAGCACCTAAATACTCGGTGAAAAGACTTACCTAAGGAATGATCTATAGCATTGTTCCTAGAGGATTCTCCTAAAATATTGGTTTTGGATTTGGGAGTGGACTCATTATAAGTATCGAAGCCTAAACCACACGTGTCATTTTTAATTTGAACCGTTCCTAATATTTTATCTAATTTCTCCGAACGACACTCCAATCAAATTTGACTTTACTAGAGTCTTTTAATTTATTTTCTAAATCTAAAATGTGAGACTCTAATAAAATATTACGCTCTTCAAATGCAAGAAGCTCATTTTTCAAGGATTCCATTAAACCTTTTAGGCTATCTCTCTCATCTTCTACATATTCAAGCTTCTCATGAAGAGCTCTCTCGCGTGTCCTAAGGTCTTCCACTAATGCACTCTCATCAATGACCTTGGCACGCTCTCTTAAACTAGCTTGTAACTTCAAATTTGCTCTTTTTAATTTAATAGATTCTTCATATAATTATTGAAATGCAAATTGAAGATCACTCACATCAACCTCATTTTCACTTTCACTCTCTCTTTCTTCTCCACTATCACTACCATAATCTATTGGGGATTCACAAACAACGGCCTTGGAAGTGTCATGTGTTAGAATTTCATCAATAAAGGAGTACTCACTCTCACTCACATGACTTGCCATAAAAGTCACAAAGTTGGGCTTAGTGGGGGAATCGGGTTCCTCTTCCTTATCACTATCACTAAGGGACAATGTAGGAAATTGGTTGCTTACCCTCTCTCCTTAGTTTAGTAGGACACTCTCTCGCCCTATGGCCATAACCTTTAGAACCGTAACACCTATTTGACTCGTCCCTGTTTAAATTTTCATTAAAAGTTTTAGGGATCTTCTCGTCTTTGTCATGCTTAGAATTTTCAATTTTCTTAAAATCATTTTTAAATTTATCTTTGTTAAATTTAAGAAATTTATGAAACATCCTAGCAAACATAGCTATATCTTCCGAGTCACTCTCACTTTCACTCTCTACTACTTATTTTTCCTCATTTCGAGCTTTCAAAGCAACGCCCTTTTCTATTTTCTTTTCAATTTTAGAGGAAACATATCTTATTCATAGGTTTTTAAATCACCTATGAGCTCTTCTAATTTCGTAGAGGCTAAAGTGGGTAAAGAATTTAACACGGTCACCTTAGGAATAATCTATCTGGTAGGGACCTTAAAATTTTCTTTACTACTCGGTTGTCAGGTATTTTATCTCCCAAATTAAAAGATGAATCAACTATATCGAAAAGTCTAGCATAAAATTCATCAAATGTTTCATTTCATTTATTTTGATGGTTTCAAATTGAGTGGTGAGGTTTTGGAGTTTAGAAGCTTTTACAACACTAGTTCCTTCATGAGTGAGTTGTAAAATATCCCAAGCTTCTTTAGCGGTTTCAAACGTCATAATGCATCATAATTCATCCGGTGTGACCGCGCTAAACATGGCGTTTAAACCTCGGGAATTAAAATTTGTAAGTTTAAATTCATTCTCACTCCACCTATCGGTGGGTTTGGGAACACGTTCATTTTCAACTAAATATGTAGGTGGGGACCACTCGTTAACAACCGACAACCAAACCATCTCATCTAGAGACCTAAGTGCCAATTTCATACGCGTTTTTCAATACGCGTAGTTGAAACCATCGAAAATAGGAAATTTTGAAAATGGAGAACATTCCATTTTAGCTAAAAATATTTGAAAGGACCTTAACGCAATAAATTAGCGCTCCAGCTCTGATACCAATTTGAAGGACTCCCAATTTTAAATTTTTAAATAAGAATTTCCTTTAGTGCGGAATAAAGATGGTTCAAACACATAAACAACTTATAACAAATTTTAATTTCTTTCAAATTAAAATTAAACTTAATACAAAGTGAATAAATTAAACAACAAATGAATTTTCCTCTTAAACCAAATAATTTAATTCAAGTCCTAAAATTTGATACTAAAAATAAAATTTGTGAATTATTACATTAAGCCCAAAAATCAATTTAATACAAGTTCAAGATATTTGCTTAACAATAAATATTCATTTTGCAATTTAGGCCAAACCAAATTTTATCCAATAAAATTAATGACTTGAATTAAATTAATATTTACCCAAATTAAATTTGCACCAAATTAAATATACCAATTTTATCTTTTTACCTAAGCATGCATCTAATGTGATATTAAAAAAAAAAAAGTAAACAACCACTACGCCGCGATGTACGAGGAAAAGTCCACAACGAAAAAAAACCTCGGACGGTCCTAGCCTTATGTCCACTAAGTATGGTTTATGATTACAAGACAGATGACTTACACAACTCGACTTGAGTCGGTCCAAGCCTCTGAAGCGTCTTCTTGCAACTACCTCTGCCTAGTCGACAATCCCGGAGTCCACCGAAACCTTGAAATCCACTAATGAGGCCTTTGGAACAACTGTCAACCCGCACCCGAAGCCTTTCTCCGAGTGGGAATGCCGCAGCAACAAACACGTCTTCTTCTTTGTGGGATGGAGAAGTAAATCCAAATAACTCTTCAAACGATAGAGTAGAACCCGGTGCTAAACAAACTCCAAGCAAGATATATATTTGTAGGGACTTGGATAAACTAAAATGGGTGTAAACAAAAGTGTTTAGAAATCTTCTTGAAAAACAAACACTCAAAACTTGAACCTTTACATGGAGGAATTAAACTCTCAAAAACTCTCTCTAGGAGATTGTACAATATGAAAAAGTTGGTTAGAAAAGGTTGGTTCCCGTACTAAGTACTTCTGTCAAAACATAGGGGGGAAAAGGTAGTGGGAACATGGAAAAAATTGCTAAAACTGCCAAAAAATGTTCTCGCCAAAGTCCTTTGAACGACTTTACTAACGATGTTCAAGTGCGAAAAAAGAAATTTCATTAGAAGTCTCATTCGAACAAGATTCCAGTTTGTTCGAACGACGTGTCAGAAAAATGGAAAATTCTTTGTAAGCCCAAAACTTTTTATGAAAAGTTCTAAAAATATTTTCTGAGCAAAACAAAATTGTTAAAACTATTTATAAAAGATTTAAAAATTACACCCAATAAATTTTCAAGCTCCTATATATATATATAATGCATTCATACCTTAGGAGCATTGAAACCAATGTTGTTGACGTATAAACGAGGCACAATTAACCCGACATATGATGAAGATTTATAATCTTGGCCGTTACGTCTCCAACTAACACGTCATAGGCTTGGATGGATACACTTGAACACTATTGTATGACTCAAATGTTTTTGTCCGGAATTGAGCCAATACTAAATTAAGACTCAATCGGAGACCTTTGTCCTTACAAATCTCCTCCTTTGGCTATTTCGGGAGAAAAACCAAACAAAAATCCTAAAGGGCCGTCTAGCTCTACTAGACTTAAAAAATATCCCACCCAAAATAAAAATTACATAGCTTGACTCAAAACCCAAGGATCAATATCTTTGCCGATAAAAGTTGCCATTTAGAAGAATTCCTGCACACTTAAGCAAACTATCAAACACATAGGGAATAATAATATTAAATGCATATGAAATAAATACTCCCCCTAAATTAATTCTCCCCTTTATCAAATAAATGACCTACTTAGAAAGACGTCTCCCCTTAAGTTAAATCTCCTAAACTAAGATACGATAATACTAGGATTAGATACCATTTCTCCCCCTTTTTGTTCAGAAATAGACAAAGGATAAAAACTAATTTAAACATGAAACATAGAGTGATAAGAGCATGAAAGCACATGTGCAACAAAATCACAACTAATCCATACAAATAATAACGAAAACCAATGACGATCCAAAAAAAATGATACCAATGTGATACATAAGATACTAAGCATGTGATATCAACAACAATATGCAACAAGATAAATATAAATTATGAATTAGAAGCATAGATGGACTAGCAAGCGAGGAAAAGAAAAAAATACCATATATATGTAGACATAATGACTATCACTAACGAACACGCACATATATGTAGGTATAGACACCACACATGATACAAAATACAATAAATTTTTCACACTCGTATGGCAAAAATGTGTCATATAGAAACGAAAGTGTAGGGGTGTGAACTAGTAACAATTAAATTTAGACCCAGTCACTTAAAACATGTTCACGGAGTTCTCAATTGATTGCAAACTTCATCACATTTGAATATAACCTTATGTGATAATATAAATTGAACTCAATGAACAAACATACACAATGCATACAAGCCTAGATTTTTGATGATTCTACAAACCAATAGAGTCATGACATTGAAAGAACAACTAGGATAAACGAACATTGTGCAAACCGTTGATATACCATCCAAACACCCTCAATTTAAGCATATTATTTTAATCTTTTTAATGAATAAATCAAATAAACAAAATACGCCTTGGCAAAAACAAATTCTTTTAATGCCATTATTCTTTTAGGCCTTTGGACCACATATTTCTTTTAGGTCCAAGAAAACGGTGGCTAACTCGCAAAGGATGATATTTCCTTTCGGAGCCCTTCACCGTGCACATTTATATATATAATCTTTTATCGCTCAATTCTTACGTGCAACGTATTTGAACATGCACTTGTCCTCCTAGGTCACATTACATGTAGATGACTAGATTGGTAGGAGAACACCTCACAAAACTCAAATATAAATGTGAAGTTATAATTTCAAGTGAGCTCGTGCATGTGTGAATCGAGGCATATAAAAATAGAATCCATTATAGCAACACAAAATCCAACTACTCCATGTAAGCATGGTAAAGAATATTTTAAGGATTGACAATCTTAACCAAAAGTTCTTGCCACGTGGGAGCGAAAAAGAAGGGATTCAAACACAAGTATATGCCACATAGAGTGTGTCAAACTAAAATACATACAAAAAAAATCTTTTTGAGTTTTTTAATTTTTAACCAAACAAAGAAAATATTTACTCGAAAGACAAACAAAAATCATTTGAATTTTTCATTAAGCCTAAAATACTAAAAAATGTAAAACACAAATGATAAACAAAAATATTTTTGTATTTTTTCATTTAATGCAAACTAAAATGAAAGAACTATAACACAAAAGATAAACAAACATCATAATTCTAGCATGTGATATGTGATAAAGCAATGACTAGAAAATGACTAAACATGCATATACCTAGCAATGATATATAATATTAAGCAGAAAAAGCTAGAGTATGCAAACAACTAATACATTCAACCTTTAGATTTAGCAAGAGAGGAAGAATGTGAAAGTAAATGAGAATAAAAAATTCTGTTATGTAAAGCTACCAAGTCGGATCTCCTAATCCAAACTAATGATGAATGACGATCTCAGGATATAGGTATCTTGGCTACCTCGGTTGCCTTACGTAGGGATTTTCTAGGACCTCATTTAAGATCAAAGAAATTTTTTCTAAGATGACCTTTTTGACCACAATGTGAGCACCTAAATACTCGATGAAAATCCTTACCTAAGGAATGATCTATAACATTGTTCTTAGAGGATCATCCTAAAACATTGGTTTTGGCTTTAGGAGTGGACTCATTACAAGTATCGAAACCTTAAGCACAAGTGTCATTTTTTATTTGAACCGTTCCTAATATTTTATCTAATTTCTCCGAACGACAATCCAAATCAAATTTGGACTTTACTAGAGTCTTTTAATTTATTTTCCAAATCTAAAATGTGAGACTCTAATAAAATATTGCGCTCTTCAAATGCAAGAAGCTCCTTTTTCAAAGATTCCATTAAACCTTTAAGGCTATCTCTCTCGCCTTCTACATATTCAAGCTACTCACGAAGAGCTCTCTCACGTGTCCTAAGGTCTTCCACTAATGCACTCTCATCAATGACCTTAGCACTCTCTCTTAAACTAGCTTCTAACTTTAAATTTGCTCCTTTTAATTTAATAGTTTCTTCATATAATTCTTGAAATGCAAATTTATGACCACTCACATCAACCTCATTTTCACTTTCACTCTCTCTTTCTTCTCCACTCTCACTACCATCATCTCTTTGGGATTCACAAATAATGGCATTGGAAGTATCATGTGTTAGAATTTCATCAATAAAGGAGTGCTCACTTTCACTCACATGACTTACCATAAAAGCCACAAAGTTGGGCTTAGTGGGGGAATCGGGTCCCTCTTCCTTATCACTATCACTAAGGGTTGCATTGTAGGAAATTGGTTTCTTACCCTCTCTCCTTAGTTTAGTGGGACACTCTCTCGCCCTATGACCATAACCTTCCCAACCGTAACACCTATTTGACTCGTCCCGGTTTAAATTTATATTGTCACAACCGAATGACTTTACTAACGATGTTCTAGTACAATTTTTTTTCATTAGATGTCTCATTCGAATGAGATTCCAGTTCGTTCGAACGGCGTGTCAGAAAAATAAAAAATTCTTTGTAAGCCCAAAACTTTTTATGAAAAGTTCTAAAAAATATTTTTCGAGTAAAACAAAGTCGTTAAAACTATTTATAAAACATTTATAAATTAGACCCAATAAATTTTCAAGTTTTTATATATATAAAAAATGCATTCATACCTTTGGAGCATTGGAACCAATATTGTTGACGTAGAAACGAGACACAATAAACCCGACATATGATGAAGCTTTATAATCTTGGACGCTACATCTTCAACTAACACGTAATCGGCTTGGATGGATACACTTGAACACTATCCTATGACTTAAATGTTTTTGTCCGGAATTGAACCAACACTACATTAAGACTCAATCGGAGACTTGTATCCTTACATAAACAAAGAAAATTTTGCCCAAATTTTGTAAACTGTTTATACTTAGTTGTGTTGTAATTTTTTTGAAAACTTAAATTATGATGTTTATACGAGGTCCAAGATGGACTATTGTTATTATTATTGGGAGAATTTTTTTTTTTTAAAAGGGATGGTCCTATAAACAAATGAGACTTTGTCCAAAGCTTTTAAAATTATTAGATAGCGTGGTAAAAAAACTTTAGGACTTAAATTAGAAATTTATGGTTATGATGTTTATGTGATGACCAAGATGACTTACTAATATCATTATGGATATTTTTTATTTCTTAAACAAGGTGAATCGTTATATAAAGAAACTTTGCCCAATATTTTAATTTGTTTATAAATATTTGTTGTTATACAATAGTTAATAATTATTACTAGATCCATGAGGGCTTAAACCCGGTGACTAATTATATTAACATATGAAAATTTGTTCAATTTTTTATAATTGTTTTATAATTATGTGTCGTTAAAAAAACTTTTGACATAATAGGTTTGTACCATGGTGTATGTATGTATGTACATAAACACCACGTATGTAAACAAACTTACAAAAAATTGTCATTTTTTTAAACTAATTGGTTCGTACACTAGGTTATTTCAAAAATTGTTTATCTGTTGCGAACTAAATGACGTATGGTCCAATCAACGACGTACACTTTCGAAAATTTGCATCGTGCCTTTCGGCACGGGCATACCCTTGTGTGTATGTATGTGCGTGCGTGTGTATGTGTGTATATGTTGGAATCTTAATCGAAATAAAATCCTAAACATATTAAAAATCCATTTTTTTTCTTATGTAAACAACCTTTTTTTAGCCTTTTTCTTCTAACAGTAATACAATTTCTATATTATTTTAAAATTTTTCAATATCTGAATAATGTTTTTATTTAAAAAAAAAATCCCCTAAAATTTAAAAAATACTATCTTATAATTCAAGAATTATTTCGTTAGACTAAATATATAATGGCAAATCCAAGAAGCAATATAATATCAAATTCAAGATTTATTAATTGCACCTTTAGATTAATTTTTATTTAAAAATTTTCATTGAGACAATCGAACATCATATTCATTTATATTTCAATGAGTGTAACAAGGAAACACAACTAAAAACAAACAAACATATTTTTTTCAATCAATTAACCCTATACAATACATGATGTATCATATTAATATGATCAATTTATAACTTTTATCGTTGCGTATGAATCAATGGGTTAGCAGCATGATAGTATAGTTTAAACCTTATTTTAAATTCTTAAAATCCTAACTTTACTCGTATTTATTGTAGTTGTAGTCTGATTAGTTGAATAATCCCATGTTTATATTAAAATGCATGTTTAACCTAGAACTACATGGCTTGTATTGTTGGAAACCCTTGATTAATATGTTCTGAATCGTTAGATTTTGCATATATAATTCATTTTGTAGTTTAAATTATTTATTAATGCGTAATCACATGCATAATGAAAGGATTAATTTTAATCATATGTTCATTTGGACCATTTGAATAAAGAAGATGAACTTAGGGTTAGAATGTCAAGAAATGAATTTTAACCCTTAATTGTTGAAATCATGTTAAATCTTATAATAACTTGTTATAATTAATAATTTGTGACTTATATGTATGGAAGAAGGGTTTTAATTGTTGATTAAAGGCTTTAGGATAAGTGATTTTTTTTTTGTGTGTATGTGTTGGGGGGGGGGGGGGGGGGGGGGGGAGCATGGAAGAACTTTGGATGAACTCGGTTGTAATAACTCCTTATTTTTCACGTACTAGTTGGCCATTCCAATAAGCCGAAGATAAGGCGCATTAAGTACTTTATATCATTCTCAACATCGACAAACAAAATAAAATAACTTGAAATGAATTTAAACCCATCCACGGGATGGGATAAAAAATAATAAATAAAACTAGAATAAAAACTGAATCATCCAAACAATTATACTAAAATAGTTTTAACTCCCAAATAAACCAATTGAATAAAAATGTAACTGGGATACAAGGTTCATACAATCTCTAAAATAAAAACTAATTAAAGTACTAAAATGAAATCTCAATATATTCTAAGAATCAACATAAATGACTGGAAGTAAGTGGAGCTACAAGTTTGAATCTCCTCAGCCCTATGGATCATGTATATGAATGTCTAGAAAATAGTTTTCTATGACTTGACATCACCCTAAACTTGTAATAAATATCTTCAATATCAACACAAATAATCATGTATCTTGTTTACAATACTCATGACATTCCGTCGACACCCACATGCAATATATGCGCTACCCCTCATTGTAAGTGAAATACTAATTCATGTCCCAACCCAAGGAATAAGTGATACTAAAAGTCTCTATCACTAATCTGATAAATGGGTACAAACCAATAAGATATAACTAGGATGAAACTCACCATACATGTAAAGAATACAACCCCATATACCATCCCATAATGCTACCCTACAGTAAGATACACCTGATCTCATATAAAAATATATAAATGTGACATAGGTTTCATTTTAATTAAATCTCAATTATTGGACTGAAATATCTATTTTAATCATTGTATTAACATTACACGAAGGCAACTATGTAAGTACACAAGTCTCCGATTGAGTCTCAATGTAGTGTTGGCTCAATTCCAGATAAAAATGTTTGAGTCATAGGATAGTGTTCAAGATTATCCATTCAAGCTATGACGTGTTAGTTGAAGACGTAGTGGCCTAGATTAAAGCTTCATCAAATGCCGAGTTTGTTGTGCCTCGTTTCTATGTCAACAACATGTGTTCCATTTACTCCTAAGGTATGAATGCATTACATATTTATATAGGATCTTGGAATAAGTTTTATTTGGTGTACTTTTATTTTAAACTGAGGTTTATTTTTAGAAGGTTTCTTTAAAACTTTAAAATAAAGTCTCTGGGCTAAAATCGAATTTTTAAGCTTTCTGGAAGTTTGTTCGAAATTGTCGTTCGAACGAGTTTTTCATTCGAACGAGAGTTTCGTTTGAACGAGGTTTGCCAGCCACTTGCCACTGGAACTTCGTTAGATAGTTCGTTCAAATAAAATGTCGTTCGAACGAAAATGTCGTTCGAACGAGATTTTGTCAGGAACAGTTTTTAGCAGTTTTTTTGGCACTTTCCCACTAACTTTTTGACAGAAATATGTAGTGCGGGATCCAACTTTTTTAAAGCAAAATTTTCATATACAACAATCTCCAAGAGAGAGTTTGAGAGCAAAAATTCCAAAAAGAAAAGGCTCATGTGTTTGAGTGTTTTATTTTTCAAGAAAAAAAATCCTTAAACACTTTTGTTTTCACCCATAGTTTATTTATTCCAAGTTTCCATATAAATATCTTACTTGGAGTGTTTGGCACCGGGTTTACTCTACCGAGTTGAAGAGTTCGTTTGAGTTTACTTCTACACCCCTCAAAGAAGAAGTTTCATTTTGGCTGCGGCATTCTCACATGGTGAAAGGCACCATGTGTGGTAGACGGTTGTTACTAAAGCCTCATTGGTGAATTCCAAGGTTCCGGTGGAGTCAGGAATTGTCAACTAAGCGGAGGTTGGTAGAAGAAGATGCATCAGGGGCTTGAAGGGAGTCGAGTCGAGTTGAGTAAGTTATTTGTCTTCTACTTGTAAAAATACCATACTTAGTGGACTTAAGGCTAGGGTCGTCCGAGGTTTTTTTCCGTTGTGGATTTTTCCTCGTACATCGCGGCGTAGTGATTTATTTGTTTATTTTATCTTTTGCAAAATTCACATTAGATGCATGCTTAGGTAAAAAGATAAAATTAGTTTAAATCACTAATCATGCTTTAGTTGGTGCTAAAATTAATTTGGGTAATGTTTAATTAATTTAGTTCAAGTCATTTACTTTAATTTGATAAAATTTGATTTGGCCTAAATTTGCAAAAATGGATTAATTATTTTGTTAAGCAAATTTCTAGGACTTGGGTTAAATTGGTTTAAGTGAATATTTTGTGTTGTCTAATTTAATTTCACTTTGAACTTGTTTAATTTTAATTTGGATGAAATTAATATTAGTTGTTTGCTTAATTTAACCATCTCGCTTCCGCATCTTAAGAGGAAATTATTATTTGTAAAATTTAAATATTGGGGTCCTTCAAATTGGTATCAGAGCATTGATTTAGAAAAGCTATCGCTTTCAAATTGGTACCAAAGCATTGATTTAGAAAAGCTATCGCTTTCAAATTGGTATTAGAGCGGGATCGCTAATTTATTGCGTTTAAGATCGTTTTAAATATTTTTGACTAAAATGGAATTTTCTCCATTTTCAAAATTCCCTATTTTCAATGGTTCTAACTACGCGTATTGGAAAGCGCGGATGAAATTGGCACTAAAATCTATCGACGAGAGCGTTTGGTTATCTGTTGTTAATGGGTGGTCCCCACCTATAAATTTAGTAGATAATGAGCGTGTCCCCAAACCCACCGATAGATGGAGTGAGAATGAATTTAAACTATCTAATTTTATTTCTCGAGGTTTAAATGCCTTATTTTAGCTCGGTCACACCAGATGAATTTCATCGCATTATGACGTGTGAAATTACTAAAGAAGCTTGGGATATTTTACAACTCACTCATGAAGGAACTAGTGTCGTAAAAGCTTCAAAACTCCAAAACCTCACCACTCAATTTGAAACCATCAACGTGAATGAAAAAGAAACTTTTTATGAATTTTATGCTAGACTTTTCGATATTGTTAATTCATCTTTCAATTTGTGAGAGAAAATACCCGGCAATCGAGTTGTAATGAAAATTTTAAGGTCCTTACCCGATAGATTTATTCCCAAAGTGATCGTTTTAAATTCTTTACCCACTTTAGCCTCTACGAAATGAGAAGAGCTTGTAGGTGATTTTCAAACCTATGAACTAGACATGTTTCCCTCTAAAACTGAAAAGAAAAAGAAAAGGGCATTGCTTTGAAAGCCCGAAAGGAGGAAAAACAACCAGTAGAGAATGATAGTGAGAGTGACTCGGAAGATATGGCCTTGTTTGCTAGGAAGTTTCAAAAATGTCTTAAATTTAACAAAGATAAATTTAAAAATGATTTTAAAAAATTTGAAAATTCTAAGCATGACAAAGTCGAAAAGATCCCAGAAACTCCTAAAGAAAATTTAAATAGGGACGAGTTAAATAGGTGTTTTGGTTGTGAAGGGTATGGCCATAGGGCTTTTGAGTGCCCCACTAAACTAAGGAGAGAGGGTAATCAACCTATTTCCTATAATGCAACCCTTAGTGATAGTGATAAGGAAGAGAGACCCGATTCCCCCACTAAGCCCAACTTTGTGGCATTTATGGCTAGTCATGTGAGTACCGATAATGAATCTTCCCATGAAGATATTTAAGTACATGACACTTTTGATGTCAAAGTTTATGATTCCCTTATTTTTGATGGTTGTGAGAGTGAAGAAGAGAGATAGAATGGAAATAATGAGGTTGATGTGAGTGAACTTCAAAATGCTTTTCAAGATTTATATGAAGAATCTATTAAATTAAAAAGAGCTAATTTGAAGTTAGAAGCGAGTTTAAGAGAGCGTGTCAAGGTCATTGATGATAGTATGTTGGTTGAAGACCTGTGGACACGTGAGAGGACTCTTCGAGAGAAGCTTGAATATATAGAAGGTAAGAGAGATAGCCTTAGAGATTTGATGGAATCTATGAAAAAGGAGCTTCTTGAGTTTGAAGAGAGAAATGCTTTTTTAGAGTCTAGAATTTTAGAATTAGAAAATAAATTAAAAGATCCTAATAAAGTCAAATTTGATTTGGAATGACGTTCAAAAAAATTAGATAACATATTAGGAACGATCCAAATTAAAAATGACACGTGTGGTTTAGGCTTCGTTTCCTGTAATGCATCAACTCATAAAGCCAAAACCAATATTTTAGGAGAATCACCTAGGAAAGCCTTTAGAAATCATTCCTTAGGTAAGTCTTTTTGATGAGTCTTTAGGTGCTCACATTGTGGTCGAAAAGGCAATCTTAAGAAATTTTGTTTTGATCTTAAACACGGTCCTAGAAAATCCCAACGTAAGGCAACCAAGGTAGCCAAGATTCCTATACCCCAATATTGTCATTCTTCATTAGTCTGGGTTAGGATATCCAACTTGCTAGCTTTATAAAATAGGATTTTTTATTCTCATTTACTTTCACATGCTTCCTCACTTGTTAAGTCTAAAGGTTGAATGTGTTAGTTGTTTGCATACTTTAGCTTTTGTACTTCATGATATATCACCATGCTAATTGTATGCTTGTTTGAATCATTATTCTAGTCTATATTTCATACCATATCAGATGCTAGAATTATGATGTTTGTTTTCTTTTGTATTGTAGTTCTTTCATTTTAGTTTTCATTAAATGAAAAATACAAAAAGATTTTTGTTTATCATTTGTGTTTTATTTTGTAATTTAAGATTAATGAAAAATCCAAATGATTTTTGTGTGTCTTTTGAGTAAATACTTTTATTTTTGGTTAAAAAAATTGTCAAAAACTAAAAAAGTTTTTTTTGTGTGTATTTTAGTTTGACACACTTTATGTGGCATATGATTGTGTTAGAATCCCTTCTTTTTCGCTTTCATGTGGCTAAAACTTTTGGTTTAGATTGTCAATCCTTAAAATGGTAATTACCATGCTTACATGGAGTAGTTGGTGTGACACCCCGCCTAATAAAATACTGGGTGATCAGTCCTATACCAAATTAAAACAGGAATCCCAGTTGGATCATGCTTAGCATCACTGTTGAAAACTTTTTAAAACTTACTAACCACCTAGTATTCCAAAAACTGGTGCCAATTTTAACCTTTTTAATTAAACCAAAACTGTACATGCGGAATTAAAATATAAACCATTCACACAACTGAATGAAAATAAACTGAATCATAATTACAGCATGCCGAGTAAATCACCGGCCACCAAAGAAAATAATTCGAATACAAAAATTCAACACCTGAATAAATTACACCTGAAAAACTGTACCGAGGAGTCTGGGCGACAAGCCCTAAATAAAACTGAAACTGATACAAGATTCCTACTCTAGGAATGGATGAATGATGCATCTAATCCAAACTCATGCTAGCATCCACATATGCCGCAGCTCCGTGTCCCTGGAATAGAATATCAATCCTGGCGTCCCTCTGGCTGGACACCTAAAAGGTTTTGAAAATATTTTTATAGCAAGGGTTAAAACCCAAAACATTTTGAAAATATTTAGCAAGTGAATTAACTGCAGTAATTTAAAATGCATGAATGCGCTTCATATTTAAGTTAGTGTCGCACTTCCTTGTGGAAATTCTCACCCCTCCACTATTGTGCACACCTACCGGTTACCTTAACCCCACCTAGTTGTACTACCCCGTCCAACTAGTCCTGGTATAACCTTCCCTTGCCATATTACTCTAACCCGAGTATAGTGATTCTTGAATTATAAGTTATTTCACAATTAACTTAATTAATTCCTCTCAAATAATATCATATAACCGTGTCACAAGTTATATAAAGTACATACATCACACACTGTATTATTTCCACCAATAATTAACTTAATTAATTACTCATTATTTAACTGCATATAACTGTAACCCGCGTTATATAAGATAACTACATCACACACTGTATTATCACCTACATATAATATTTACTACCATATTATACGTACCTTTACAAACATCCACACATATATCATACGCGTATCCATCCTTCCGAGTATACCCTCACCGGATGATTCACTCTAAAATGCCATCTCACTAGGTGTGCTCACAAAACCTAGTTTCCCCAAGTTAGAATCGCTCACCAACTTGGACCAAAATATAACGAAGTGGAGGCGGTCATATTCCTTCCCTGAAAGTGAGATAAATCCCTCACCCATATATACCGGACGCTATGACCTGGGGATATACTCGCCCTACTCCTCAAGCTAGGGGATTCACCCACATCGCGCAACCTCCCTTGATAGCATTAGAGTATTTAAATTGAATAAATATCTAGTCACTGATATTTACTATCACACACAATATATACACATATATATATACTATCACTAACCGTGTATATATATATATATATATATATTATAAACCCCGGTTTTTACCGTGTACTCAAACTCCCGCACACTGCTTGTAATTTAAACTCCAAAAGCTCACAATTGCTCTTGCTAAGCTTTCCCCCAATTTCCCTCTCAAGCCCTAGGCTTAGAATTGTGTTGGTTGCTGATTTCTTAATCCACCCACTTAGGTTAAAATCCTAAATTCCTTTTTTCACCTAATGGGCTTAATTAAAGTGACCCAACTCACCCCGTGTGGGCCCGACTCTGCCCAAAAATACCCCGAGACGCAATTACTACCCTCGGGTACTCTTTTCTGACTATCTCGACCCATCCGGACTCAACCGCGCACTCAGAATTGACATCCGAATTAATTTATAAAAATCCTTATCTCACACCCAATTTAGTCTATGTCGACTCCCGGGTGGGATAAGTGCATACCCCGTCATTAATACCTGAAATGACGTAATTAAATTATTACTATTCACTTAGTAAATAAATTTTTCCCTAAACATTAACCATTCAGTCCCCGATTAATATTTAAATATATATATTGCCATAATTAATTCAATTAAAATTACAACACACCAGTAATTTAAAATTCCCGAATTAATTAAATATTAACTATACAAAAATACGGGGTGTTACATACTTCCCCCCTTACAAAGGAATTTCGTCCTCGAAATTAAGATAAACCTAGTGTTCCAGTATTCACATATTACTCACTAGTCAAGTTCCTCCAAGCCCGCTATATCTATCCCATCCGATTCTAACCATACGTTACCCAAGTATGCATTTAACTTTACCAGGGTGCCCATACATCCTATACCCGCGCTCTACTGCACGAAAGTTACCCGACTATGCTAGTCATCGCCCGTAATATAACTTCGAACCCGTAGTCATATTACACACACACACACACACATATATATATACCGCCCGGGTACCCAACCCATGTGCTAACGTTCAAACCTCTCCCCAAAATACTTATCTCTCAACGCAAAAGTATATACGCTTACCCTTATGCTACCGAAGACAACATGAAATACCGCGCCCTTACTACCACTAGTCCTTGCGCAAAATAAACCCCGAGCTATCTCTCTTTCCTCGAAAATAGATTTAAGCACCCTGATTCACTTCAGTAAACATCCCCATTTACCGGGATAAAATGTGAGAACTAAAAACCTCACTATGTGCTATTGCACCACGAAATACGACATATATACCCACATATATATAGGATATACTCCCTCTCAGGTGATACCTAGTACCACCCATACCCTGGTGTCGCGAACACCAAAATTTAACTCCACTATCCACAATAGTTAAATTCCATCGATATTCAGCCGATGTTTAAAAAGTATCATCAATCCTACTCCCATACTTCTCGAAAGTAGAAATTTCTTGCCTAATTCAACCAATCACTCAGTGCACGCCTCCACTCTCTCATGAAGAACACTAAGGAACTCTGCTATCCTACGAAAAGTTTACCCACATGCTATGGCTGCTACCGACAACGCACCCATTAAGTTCGACTTACCTGCGAACTCTAGTGAAAAAAATAAGTCTTATACTGTGACATCCTCTTTGTCACTCAATAATATACCCCATGCCCCTAGGGAAAAATAATTACCTCTATACCCCAGCTGTAGCGACAGGTTCTCAATTTTCGGAGCAGCTTCTCCCTGCCCGAATGCACCCGTGATTTGCTTTAGTGGCTGTACATCCAGGACCTCGTCCTGTAGTTGACTCCTGCCTTGCTTAAGGCAATATCTCTTCATGTGTCTCGCTTTTCCCACAAACAAAACACCTTCTAACATGTTCACCCTGCCACTGATACCTTCCATGCCAACCTTGTTGGAATTTCCTGGCCATCCCGCCGATAGCCTCCAGTTCTAGATCGTTTGGCATGATTTCCTTGCTGGAAATCCTGCCCCTGATCTCTCCCCAGTCTGCTGCTGGGATACCCACTGGTATTGTTACCTTCTACCTCATCCGACTGGTTAATCCCCACTCCCTTCCCTCTTCCTTTCACGTGGAAGCGATATTCTCAACAGTGCCGGAGTGTTGCGTTAATGACATTAGTATAACCAACTAATGCGGAATTATCACTTAAATGTTGTCTGATTCTCCAGACTAACCCCTCCATAATTTTGTTGCTTTCTTTCTCTTTTCATCGCTTACCTCATCCGGTAAAAATTGCCAACGAGTGAAATCTTCCTCGTAATCGACCACTGAACGGTCTCCCTTTGAGTCTCCTCACAAAATTTTCTCCTCATTTTGGTCTCGACCGCTGAAGGAAAAATACTTGCGGTCGAACCGCACTCAAAACTCTGCAGTAGCTAGTGTGTCCCTTCCCTCAACTGTGGTGATCGACTCCCACCACTGTAGCATCGCTCCCACTAACCACAAGTGGTTAGCATTTACTTTCGCACCCCATCGCAACCTCCTATGCGTAGGTGACGCTGGATCCTCTCTTCCTTGACACGCTAGTACTACACCTGAACCCCCTCGCAACTTTGGTGGGTTCCCGCTAAAATAACCTCTCTTTATTGTTTCCACCCCGACGACCCTGCGTGAGTCAGAACATCCGACGCTACTAACACTTCTGGCTGATTTCGTAGAAAGTACCTTGCCGTTGTGACCATCGTTGCTCCAACTGCCTGTGCTACTATTTCAGTAACCTATGCGGCCAAAATCATCCATGGTCGTTGCTGTGGTAGCTCTTGATCCTAACGAGCCTCCCCCATCTCATCTCCCCCTGCTGCCCTAACTGTTCTCTCCCTCCTGGGCGTCATCTGGAATGAGAATCGAATTGTATGAGTTCACTCTCAAATAAAAATTTCGCAGAAGAACGTATATGCACATACGTATGAGAATACAACAATCCTATTATAGGGCTCTATATCAAAGATTGCTAAGCTGAAACGTGAAAAGCCGCACAGATCTTAAGGACACTAGAACCTGATGCTCTGATACCATCTGTGACACCCCGCCTAATAAAATACCGGGTGATCAGTCCTATACCAAATTAAAATAGGAATCCCAGTTGGATCATCCTTAGCATCACTGTCGAAAACTTTTTAAAACTTACTAACCACCTAGTATTCCAAAAACTGGTGCCAATTTTAACCTTTTTAATTAAACCAAAACTGTACATGCGGAATTAAAATATAAACCATTCACACAACTGAATGAAAATAAACTGAATCATAATTACAACATGCCGAGTAAATCACCGGCCACCAAAGAAAATAATCCGAATACAAAAATTCAACACCTGAATAAATTACACCTGAAAAACTATACCGAGGAGTCTGGGCGACAAGCCCTAAATAAAACTGAAACTGATACAAGATTCCTACTCTAGGAATGGATGAATGATGCGTCTAATCCAAACTCCTGCTAGCATCCACATATGCCGCAGCTCTGTGTCCCTGGAATAGAATATCAATCCTGGCATCCTTGTGGCTGGACACCTAAAAGGTTTTGAAAATATTTTTATAGCAAGGGTTAGAACCCAAAACATTTTGAAAATATTTAGCAAGTGAATTAACTGCAGTAATTTAAAATGCATGAATGCGCTTCATATTTAAGTTAGTGTCGCAATTCCTTGTGGAAATTCTCACCCCTCCACTATTGTGCACACCTACCGGTTACCTTAACCCCACCTAGTTGTACTACCCCGTCCAACTAGTCCTGGTATAACCTTCCCTTGCCATATTACTCTAACCCGAGTATAATGATTCTTGAATTATAAGTTATTTCACAATTAACTTAATTAATTCCTCTTAAATAATATCATATAACCGTGTCACAAGTTATATAAAGTACATACATCACACACTGTATTATTTCCACCAATAATTAACTTAATTAATTACTCATTATTTAACTGCATATAACTATAACCCGCGTTATATAAGATAACTACATCACACACTGTATTATCACCTACATATAATATTTACTACCATATTATACGTACCTTTACTAACATCCACACATATATCATACGCGTATCCATCCTTCCGAGTATACCCTCACCGGATGATTCACTCTAAAATGCCATCTCACTAGGTGTGCTCACAAAACCTAGTTTCCCCAAGTTAGAATCGCTCACCAACTTGGACCAAAATATAACGAAGTGGAGGCGGTCATATTCCTTCCCTGAAAGTGAGATAAATCCCTCACCCATATATACCGGACGCTATGACCTGGGGATATACTCGCCCTACTCCTCAAGCTAGGGGATTCACCCACATCGCGCAACCTTCCTTGATAACATTAGAGTATTTAAATTGAATAAATACCTAGTCACTGATATTTACTATCACACACAATATATACACATATATATATATATACTATCACTAACCTTGTATATATATAAATATATTATAAACCCCGGTTTTTACCGTGTACTCAAACTCCCGCACACTGCCTGTAATTTAATGTCACACACAATACATACACGTATATATATATACTATCACTACACCGTATATATATATATATATATATTAATAGCCCCGGCTTTATCATGTACTCAAAATCCCATACACTGCCTGTAATTTCCTGAGTCTGTGGCTCGACTCAATGTAATTAATTTTCTCACTTAATAACTTATCCTCTTCCCGAGTCTATGGTCCGACTCTAATATAATTAATTCACACCTTAATTAATATAATACTTTCCCCGAGTCTATGGTCCGACTCTCCTTAAATTAATTAACACACATTTTAATTTAATACCTCCCCGAGTCTATCGTCCGACTCTAATTAAATTAATAAACAAATTAATTAATCAACCCAAATTCCGAGTCCGTGGTCCGACTCTAATATAATTAATTATCACATTAATTAATAAGTACCCTTCGCGAGTCTACAATTCGATCCTGATTAAACTAATTATTCCACCCATTAATTTAATCATACCCGAGTCTACAAACCGACTTTAATTAAATTAATTAACACCTTTAATAATTTAATTCTACCCGAGTCTACAATCCGACTCTTTTTAAATTAATTAACACTCTTATTAATTTAATATTACCCGAGTCTATAATCCGACTCTAATTAAATTAATTAATACTCTTATTAATTTAATAACTTGGTGTCACTCAACCATTATCCCCGGACTCACTTACTTGGCCGGTAACTTAATATTTCCCGAGTCTATATCCCGACTCAAAATTATTTAGTTTATCTCCAAACTTAATTCATTACCTTGGGGTCGCATGTCCAATATACCCGGATTCACTCACTTGATCCGTACCTCGCTATTTTGGAATAAAGTTTCTCAATTTCATCCATTTAATGTCCCACATAAATTCATCCTATTCCCAATTACTTTCTCCCATAATTGCTAGGAATATTTGTTTCACAATTATTTATCACTAATAAGTGTATGTAAATTTAATTTATAATTAATTCCCCCTTATATCTCGCACAGGCCGAACTGGCCAGAATTTCCCACCATCGACCCCTTCGTTACAGCTCTGCCTCCCCCCTGTTTTCCACCATTAACGAACCTCAAGGTTTCTAAACCAGAATTTAAACCTCTAATTACATCATCCCATCATCTACACATGGTTAATCCACATCCCATTCATCTTAGAGACCTTAAGATAATCAACCTCTCTACTTATCTCGTAATTTTCGAAATGGGTCTTTCTCCATAAAATTCAATTATCTGTTTTAAATCCCAAATTCCAGATTCGATTTCCACTCTTTTATGTTCTGAAATTTTCGTTCAAATCATATATACATATTCAGATATCAATCACCCATCTAAACCTTACTTTGAATCTTATTCAAGTGTTTCAAAAACAAAAACCCCATTTTGTACCCATTTACACCCAAAAATGAATTTTGGTTTACACATCACTATGATATGAATTGATTAGCTTGATTTAAGAATCAAAATAGTTAACCACTTGCCTGGAATTACTCGTAGGGTCTGATTCCGTTGTTGTAGAGATTGGTTGACGAAGAACACCCCAAATTAACCCTTTAATTTGGCTCCAAAAGCTCCCAATTGCTCTTGCTAAGCTTTCCCCCAATTTCCCTCTCAAGCCCTAGGCTTAGAATTGTGTTGGCTGCTGATTTCTTAATCCCCCCACTTAGGTTAAAATCCTAAATCCCGTTTTTCACCTAATGGGCTTAATTAAAGTGGCCCAACTCACCCCGTGTGGGCCCGGCTATGTCCAAAAATACCCCGAGACCCAATTACTACCCCCGGGTACTCTTTTCTGACTATCTCGACCCATCTAGACTCAACCGCACACTCAGAATTGACATCCGAATTAATTTATAAAAATCCTTATCTCACACCCAATTTAGTCTATGCCGACTCCCGGGTGGGATAAGTGCATACCCCGTCATTAATACCTGAAATGACGTAATTAAATTATTACACTTGACTTAGCAAATAAATTTTTCCCTAAACATTAACCATTCAGTCCCCGATTAATATTTAAATATATATATTGCCATAATTAATTCAATTAAAATTACAACACACCAGTAATTTAAAATTCCCGAATTAATTAAATATTAACTATACAAAAATACAGGGTGTTACAGTTGGATTGTGTGTTGATATAATGGATTCTATTTTTATATGCCTCAATTCACACATGCACGAGCTCTGTTGAAACTATAACTTCATGTGTATATTTGAGCTTTGTGAGGTGTTCTCCTTCTAATCTTCTCATCTACATGTTATGTGACCTAGGAGGACTAGTGCATGTTAAAATCCGTTGCACGTGAGATTTGTGTGAGATATAAAATTTTTGTATATACATGTGCACGAGGGAAGGGCTTCGAAAGGAAAAATCATCCTTTGCGAGTAAGCCACCGTTTGGTTGGAACTAAAAGAAATACGTGGTTCAAAGGCCTAAAAGAATAATGGTATTAAAAGAAAATATTTGCCAAGGCCTATTTTGTTTTAATTGATATATTCATTCAAAAATATATATGCTTATTGAGGGAGATTGGATGGTATATCAACGGTTTGCACAATGTCCATTTATCCTAGTTGTACTTTCAATATCATGACTCTATTGGTTTGTAGAATCATCAAAATTCTAGGATTGTATGCATTGTGTATGTTTGTTCATTGAGTTCAATCTATATTGTCACATGAGGTTATATTCAATTGTGATGAAGTTTTCAATCAAATGAGAACTCTGTGAACATATTTTATGTGTTTGGGTCTAAATTTAATTGTTACTAGTTCACACCCCAATATTTTCGTTTCCATATTACACATTTTTTTCCATACGAGTGTGAAAAGATTATTGTATTTTGTGTCATGTGTGGTGTTTATACCTAGTATATGTTCGTGTGCGTTAATAATATTTTTTTTGTTCTCATATACGAGGTATTTTATTTGTCTTTGCCTTGCTTTCTAGTCCATCTATACTTCTACTTTATAATTGGTATCTATCTAGTTGCATATTTTATTAATATCAGCTGCTTAATTCTCTATGTATCATATTGGTATCGTTTTCTTGCATCTTAGTTGGTGTCCTCTATTCTTTGTATGGATTAGTTTTGATTTTGTTGCCTATATGCTTTAATGTTCTATGCCTTGTATGCACTTTTGTTTTATTAATTCTATCACATTTGTCTATTCCTGAACAAAAAAGGGGGAGAATGATAGGGGGAGAAATGGTATCTAATCCTATTGTAATCGTATCTTAGTTTGTTTGGGATATTTATCTTAGGGGGAGACGCCTTTCTAAGTATGTCATTGTTAGACAAAAAGGGGAAGTATTTATTTTAAATGCATTTAATATTTTAATATTCCCTATGCGTTTGATAATTTGCTTAAGTGTGCATGAATTATTCTAAATATGGCAACTTTATTCATCGGCAAAGATATCGATCCTTGGGTCTTGAGTCAAGATTGGGTGGGATGTTTGAGTCTAGTAGTGCTTGACAACCCTTTAGGATTTTTGTTGGTTTTTGTCCCAGAATAGACAAAGAGGGATATTTGTAAGGACATAAGTCTCCGATTGAGTCTCAATGTAGTGTTGGCTTAATTCCGGAAAAAAATGTTTGAGTCATAGGATAGTGTTCCAGATTATCCATTCAAGCCTATGATGTGTTAGTTGAAGACGTAGCGGCCTAACTTAAAGCTTCATCAAATGCCGAGTTTGTTGTGCCTCGTTTCTACGTCAACAACATGTGTTTCATTTACTCTTAAGGTATGAATGCATTACATATTTATATACGATCTTGGAATAATATTTATAAGGTGTAAGTTTTGTTTAAACTGTTGTTTATTTTCAAAAGATTTCTTTAAAACTTTTGTAGAGGGGGCTTGAAGGTAACCCCGAGATTAGGGACAAATTCCCAATTAGCAACAGTGTTCGAGATTAAGCAACCGAGGCAGCTCAGCGTGGCAACTCAAGCGTGACATCTTGGTGAGGCAGCTCAGCGTGGCAACTCAAGCGTGGCATCTTGGTGAGACAGCTCAGCGTGACAGCTTGGGGAGGCAGCTCAGCGTGGCAACTCAAGCGTGGCATCTTGGTGAGGCAGCTCAGCGTGACAGCTTGGGGAGGCATCTCAGCGTGGCAACTCAAGCGTGACAGCTTGGGGAGGCAGCTCAGCGTGGCAACTCAAGCGCGACATCTTGGTGAGGCAGCTCAGCATGGCAACTCAAGCGTGGCATCTTGGTGAGGCAGCTCAGCGTGACAGCTTGGGGAGGCAGCTCAGCGTGGCAACTTGGGGAGGCAGCTCAGCGTGGAAACTCAAGCGTGGCAGCTTGGGGAGGCAGTTCAGCGTGGCAACTCATACTTCAGCTTGTTTTGTTAATCATATTGTACCTTTGATTACATCCACTATAGAGCTGTAACGGTTGTAATGACATAACGACAATAATAATACAGTTTGGGTGAGGTCAAACGGTACTCACGAGAGACCAGGCATGGCAGGACCTGGGAGGGCTTTCATGCCCTATCGAATGACCTCACCATGGGAACTTTAGAGGGACTTGGTTTGGAGGATTGAGAAGTAAGGCACCGTTGGGGCTTGTCCTGACCATCTTAGATACACCTGGTAAAACACCGAAGGACCCTGACCGTGGAACCTCAAGCGGAGCAGCTTGGAGTTCCATCGGGCATTGAGTTTTGGACCAAACGACCCTCTACTTAATGTCACATTTACTGTGGGTGATGTCACTAGCCATCTAAACAATGTCAGACATGCACTTGAGTAAACCACCGTGGTATTTGGGGCTGTCAGGCAGTTGGTGAGCCACCTCTGCGACAACAACCCCCTGACACACAGTGGTTAGGCAAAAGGCATGTCTTGGCATTTAATGTTCATGACGTGGAGACAACTAGTGCATCAGGCATTTAATGTTGTGACATAAAGTATGAGGGATGTCTTTCATAGTCTTTAATGACTGAGTTGCCTCGGGGGTGGTGTGGGGGGGGCTATTTAAGGACCCCAACCACCTTTGAGGAGAGGATCCTGTTTTTTGGAGAATTAAAAAGAGTTATTGCAAACTAGAGAGCTCATTGACTCACCATTGTCATTTATTACGAAGCTTTTAATATTTGACAGAGATTCTTGAGGGTGTTTGGTGTGTTTCTACCTGCCTATCAGGGTGTATCTAGGGTGCTTACTTCTCCCTCCCTCTAGCTAAGCCACTTCTAAAGGTCCATTAGCATGACCTGAGTTATACACGAGAGACTTGAGAGTTTAAACTGAGTTCATCTTCATTGAGTTTGTGTGTGCATTTCCTATAATTAATCTAGGGTTTTGGCTAATTTAACTTGTGATTACCATACTTAATAGGGGTTACGCCTCCATATATATAATCTAAAGTACCCTCTTACAACTTTAAAATAAAGTCTCTGGGGTAAAATCAAAATTTTAAGCTTTGTGGATGTTCGCTCGAAATTGTCTTTCGAACGAGTTTTTCGTTCGAACGAGAATTTCATTCGAACGAGGTTTTCCAGCCACTTTCCATTGGAACTTCGTTAGATAGTTCGTTCGAACGAAATGTCGTTCGAACGAAAATGTCATTCGAACGAGATTTCGTCAGGAATAGTTTTTGGCAATTTTTTGGCACTTTCCCACTACTTTGTCCCACTAACTTTTTGACGAAATTATGTAGTGCGGGATTCAACTTTTTCAAAGTAACTTTTTCACATACAACAATCTCCAAGAGAGAGTTTGAGAGCAACAATTCCAAAAAGAAAAGGTTCATGTGTTTAAGTGTTTTATTTTTCAAGAAAAAATCCTTAAACACTTTTTATTTTCACCCATAGTTTATTTATTCCAAGTTTACATATAAATATCTTACTTGGAGTGTTTGGCACCGGGTTTACTCTACCGAGTTGAAGAGTTCGTTTGAGTTTACTTCTACATCCCTCAAAGAAGAAGTTTCATTTTGGCTGCGACATTCTCATATGGTGAAAGGCACCATATGTGGTAGACGGTTGTTCCTAAAGCCTCATTGGTGAATTCCAAGGTTTCGGTGGAGTCCGGGATTTTCAACTAAGCGGAGGTTAGTACAAGAAGACGCATCAGGGTCTTGAAGGGAGTCGAGTCGAGTCGAGTCGAGTAAGTCATTTGTCTTATACTTGTAAAAATACCATACTTAGTGGACTTAGGCTAGGGCCGTCCGAGGTTTTTTTCCGTTGTGGATTTTTCCTCGTACATCGCGGCGTAGTGATTTATTTGCTTATTTTATCTTTTGCAAAATTCACATTAGATGCATGCTTAGGTAAAAAGATAAAATTGGTTTAAATCACTAATCATGCTTTAGTTGGTGCTAAAATTAATTTGGGTAATGTTTAATTAATTTAGTTCAAGTCATTTACTTTAATTTGATAAAATATGCTTTGGCCTAAATTTGCAAAAATGGATTAATTATTTTGTTAGGCCAATTTCTAGGACTTGGGTTAAATTGGTTTAAGTGAATATTTTGTGTTGTCTAATTTAATTTAACTTTGAACTTGTTTAATTTTAATTTGGATGAAATTAATATTAGTTGTTTGCTTAATTGAACCATCTCGCTTCCGCATGTTAAAAGGAAATTATTATTTGTAAAATTTAAATATTGGGGTCCTTCAAATTGGTATCAGAGCATTGATTTAGAAAATCTATCGCTTTCAAATTGGTATCAGAGCATTGATTTAGAAAAGCTATCGCTTTCAAACTACCTTTGGGGACCTTCTTGTGCTTCTATCGATAAATCCGTAAGAGCCCCTTACCTAACGGACTTAAAGAAACACACATAACACCATCAGTTGGTTCATACCCAGACTCATTCGATGGATCGCGTCTATCTGTATTCTCTTGTTGTGAAACAGTGACCATCCTGAATGTATGATAAAATAAAATGACGTCCATAATAGCATGCATCAATAACTAGGTGTGCGATACATGATCACAACCTTTAAAACCCGATCAATTGACTCCTCACGAGTTACAGTGTGTTCAAATAAGCATGTAGTGTATATATATGTATACAACTATAAGATGTCGCTTCACTCACACACGTACCAAAAATCATCCTAATCCCTAATGTCGGATTGTAATTAGTTAATTAAAGGTTTATGAATCTCAAACCTACATTTAACTCTCTTATCATTATTCTCTAGGTTTAAATATCATCTTAAACAATATCATAATTGCATAACGATTACCCAAGAATTAATTAAGTGACTAAAACCCAAAACCATCCATTACTGCCCCAAACACCGCCAATAGTGCAATCTCATTCGAAGGAGATTCCAATGTCATTATAAAGACATACCCATTCTCATTCGAACGAAATACCAATCTCGTTCAAACGAGATAGGTGAAAATGCCTTCTTCTTCCCTAAAATTAAAATGACCATAGTTACGCCCAAACCCATGACTAAAGATTTAAATCATCAAATTGTTTATCTGCTATCGAACATAAGCTATTAAAGTGTAATACCAACATGAATTAACCAACTCTAATTGGAATTAAAGGTCTAATCCATTCATTGATTCAAAACTAATTCATCTCATCATCGAATCAAAGCTAATTCATCTATCACCATTGGTGTATTAAAAAACACCTACGATTCCGAATCCAAATATCAAATTAACATAGGGATTCATCTTATATACAAAAATTAAGCATAAACACGAGCTCTAATCACAAATTCATAGTCCAAAATGATTCAATTTAAAATTTCTCTTCAAAAGTTTAAGTCTTTCAAGTTAGAATTAATTCAGCACTAAACCTACTTAATTCATTAACATAACAAGATTAAGATATTAAATCACAACCCTAAACATGTGTTTTAATCTCATATTTACTACATAACAAAAATTATAAACAAGTTATAGTTTATTTCGTGATAAAGTAGGAGATTTCTTTCCTAATTGTACGAACGGTGAATCTCTACGCAAAGATCCTTATTCTTTTTCTCCCAAAATCTTCCTCAAGATCTCCCAAAGCTCTAAGGTTGTTAGGGTTCATTTTTCGGGTCTAAAATAATTGATTAATGATGCCAAACTCTCATAATTAATTATTAAATCATCGGGTCAATATTAGGCCTATTTTTGGGCCTCCAAATGATCCCATAATACTACCCAAAATAGTCCAAAACTTAGCTTAAGGGTATACCTACTCCCCAAGCCCAACTTTGAATGATAAAAATACATATTCAGGCCTCCATATCGCTATGGAGTCCGCTGCAAATGGTAGTACCTCATAACTCGCGGTAATACCTCCCAACATAATATAAAACACATACATGTTTATTTTACACATAATCGCGTATAGTCCAAACTTAACTAATTACACCCACTAATTAAATATAACATGTAGTCTAAATAAATCACATAACATGCAAATTTAATCATCATCCAAATACGAATTTTTATTATTACCAATTCACTCAAGTAATAATCATTCCAATTTATTAATTTATTCTCATAGTTAATAATTATTAAATAAATACAAAAAATAAGGGGGTATTACAACATTCCCCCCTAATAAAGAAATTTCATTCTCAAAATTCATTACGCACATGACTAGAAGAGTTTTAGATAACTTTCTCGCATGCCATCCTCTCTCTCCCACCTCGTCTTCGTTGTGATGTCTCCACTGTACATGCACTAAAGGAATCAACTTGGAGCGAAAATTCTTCTCTCTACGACCCAAGATAGTAATTGGCTCCTCCTCTTAGCTCACGTCGGGCTGAAGATCTATCTCAATAAGATCAATATGTTGATATGCTAAAGCGTCTTTAAGGAACCTTCGTAACATAAAGACAAGGAATACATCACGCACCTACTGTAAGTGATCCAACAAGGCTAAATGATACGCGACTGGTTCAATACAATCAATAATGGTAAATATCCCCACATACTGGGGAGCCAACTTCCTTTTCTTCCTGAACTGCATCCCTCCCTTCGTGGGCACACCGATGATAAACCATCTGGGAAGGTACCACCCAAATATTTCCACCCAGTAGTCAAGGCCAGCATAGTAATATAGTTTTCATAGGCCGAATAATGTTTTTTAGAATTCAAATCAAATGTTTATATCGAGAGATATACACATATAACAAATGATGGAATCAGCGGTATCAGATGATTTTGAGAATAAAAGCATTTCACAAAATATATATAGTTTGCATAATATCACATGATCAAAATACATAAGGAATGTCATAGACCACTCACCTAAAACAGAGGTTCGAAGTTACAGATATTGAGTCTTGGATCACTAAGATAAAACTTCTTCTTAAACTTCCCCCACTTTCTCTCACTATTTTTTTGTAAACTTTTGAAGTAATTTCATGTAATACATCAAATCGAGTACTCTATTTATAGTTTTATAAAGGTATTTGGGTGTTGACACGTGTCTGGGTGACTAAGCTCTCACAACGATGAGTCCGCGTTGAAGTGTCGCGTAATGGAGCGGTCATGCAGTCTTATTTCATCAAATGATGACACATGTTTTAGAATTTTCTAAATGCATGACATGTGTTTTAGCTTTTCCTCTAAAGACGACATGTATACGATGGAGGTGTCAAAACCAAGCACGAGGTGTCAAGTATGAGGTGGAAAGTTATTAAGGGTATAAGGGTCATTTTACACATGTAGGACATTTTGGAAATTTCATACTATATATTTTTAATATTTCTTAGAGGTCCTTGAAAATATTTTATTTACAAAAAGGTCCTTTTTTATTTTTCATTTCGCCCCTAAAACTTTCTTACTTAAAACCAAGTCCCTAAAGTTTCACAAATTTACATTTTCTACCCCCGAAACTTATCATTTAGCTTAAGATGTGCCATAAAACTTCAATTTGACCCATGTCACAGTTGATTCTTCAAATTTAAAAAAATGGGTTTAGTCATATTAAGAATCTAGAATATCACATATGTAATAATACAATATTTATCGGATAATAAGTGAGGCACAATTGTAAAAACAAACTATATATGAGCATATAAAAATGGGGTCATTACATCCTACCCTCCTTATAAAAAGTTTGGTCCTCAAACTTGACTTACCTTAATTTTCAAACAGGTATGTTTATCATTACCTTATTTCATCTTTCCGCTCCCATGTTGCTTCTTCAACGGAATGATTACGTCGTAATACTTTGACCAGTTGAATTACCTTGGTTCGTAATATTTGATCTTTATAGTCCAAATTTTTTACTGGATGCTCAATGTAGGTAAGGTTTTCTCTAACTTGAAGAGGTTCATGAATTAAGATATGTGATGGATTTGGGACGTATTTCTTCATCATTGAAATATGAAACACATTATTCACACTAGATAGTTCAAGGGGTAAGGTTATTTTATACATAACAACTCTTATCCTTTCAAGGATTTCAAAATGTCTTATGAATCTTGGACTCAATTTCCTTTCTGCCTAAATCGGATTATTTCGTTTGCTAGTAATACTAGCGAGAACACATAATCTCCTCTTTAGAATTCTAATTGTCGGTGGCGATTGTCGACATAACTCTTTTGACGGCTTTGAGCGATTTGCAGTCGGTCTCGTATCAATTTCACTTTCTCGATTGTGATATGAATCATTTATGGTCCTAATAATTTTCTTTATTCAACCTCTACCCAACATGCAGGAGAATGACACCTTCTACCATAGAGTGCCTCATACGGATCCATTTAAATACATGCTTCATAACTATTATTATATGCGAATTCTACTAATGATAAATGATCATCCCAATTCCCCTTCAGATCAAGTACACATGCCCTAAGCATATCCTCTAAGGTTTGAATGGTTCTCTTAGATTGTCCATCTATTTGAGGATGAAAAACGGTGTTGAAATTCAATTGTGTTCCCATGGCTGCTTGTAGGCTTTTCCAAAAGCGAGATACAATCTAGGGTCACGATCAGAAATAATTAAAATTGGGGTTCTATGAAGCCTAATAATTTCCCTCGCGTATAATTTAGCTAACTTTTCTAAAGAATGGGTAATCTTAATGGAAAGAAAATGAGCAAATTTAGTTAACCAATTAATAATTACCCAAATAAAATCATTACCATTTGAACTCCTTGGTAAACCTGTCACAAAATCCATAATAATATGTTCTAATTTCCACTTAGGGATAGGCAGGGGTTGTAGTAATCCTCATGGTTTCTGATGTTCATCTTTTATTTGTTGACAAACCCCAAACATTGAGATACAAATTTTGCTATCTACCTCTTCATGTTATTCCACAAAAATACTTCTCAAAGATCCCTATACATCTTTGTACATCTGTGATGAAATGTAAATCTAGAGTATTCCTTAAAAATTTGTCTTATTAGTTCGACATCATGTGGGACACACACTCTATTTCTAAATCCCAATATCATCTCGTATTACAAATTTGATTCTCTTACTGATGATGCTGTAAATAACACCACCAGTCAAGGAGTTTGTAAGCTCAAACCAATGATAACAATGGAAGTATAAGCATATGCTATATGTAAGAGATTGAGATGGGGAGAAGAGGATGAACACCAGAATATAAGTGGTTCAGCCAATTAGGCCTACGTACACTGTGCAAGTGAGTGATTAAGGTCACTAAAATAAGGCACTAACGGCCATGGATACAATTTCTCAAGCTTTCTCTCTTTACTGTGTAATTTGACAGAGTTTTAGCTAGGGTTGTAATTTTAGATCCCTTTACAAGGTAGAGGATGACCTCTATATATAGTGTTTGGGGGGTGTTGTGTACCCCCCAAGTATACAATGGGTATGTGCATGGAGGTCCAGCCAGTGAAAAGATGGCACCTAGCTAATCTCTAACTAAGTAATGATGACCTCAATATTCCCTCACGTGTAGTGAATGATTCAGTTATAACAGATTTGTCCACGTGCTACAAGCCATACTTGTATGCGTAGAAGCTCGACTGTCTTTGCTTGGTACCAACCTCGGCTTAGGTGAGTACGAGGTTGGTGAGGTACGACCCTCGCCCTGGCTGGGAATTATATGATGACCTTGGCTGGGATTCCAGCCGAGGTTAGATATGGGAAACGTCGGCCAGGGCCGATGTTGCCCTGACAATTGATGCTGAGCCTGCAGGGCTGCTGATTCTCACGTGGCGCTTGCAATGTCGACTAGGGCTGATGATGATGAAGGGTGGTTGAACCCATGAGTTCTTTCTATCCTCGGATGATGCCCAGCCGAGGTTGATGTATGAGGTAATTATGATATTGACTGTGGATGACCTGATAGATAACTGTTCCCATGAGTCATGCAGACCTCGGCTGTTGCCCAATTAAGGGGTGACTAGTAACGTCGGCTGTGGCCAACCTTAAGCTGGACGAGATTGCTGATCGTCAGTCTTGAGTAATTATTACCTCGACCGTCGTCCAGTCCGATTTAGTGCCTCTGAGCTGGCAGGTACAATTTGGGTATATCAATCACCCCTAGCCCTTAGTTACCTATGTGAGTAGGTGACTAAGGGGTATATATGTCCGAGGCTGTATTTCCCTTGTGTACCAACATTTATTTGATAAGTGTCAACCTTCGAAGTAGGTTGCGTGCTTAGTAAGTGCAATGATTATGGTCTTTTGGGCTCCCAAGGCAATGATGGGCCTTGGGACGCGTGCAAGCAGATTTTGAGGGTTTAAACCCTTTTCTTTCTCTTTCTTCTTTATTTCTCACTCTTCTCGCCTGAGCCTTATGCATTCTCACTCTCTTGTCAAGAACTTAATTCGAGGCTGCTTGTGGGTTTTTTTCATTAAATCTTCCTTCTTCTTCATTTCACATTCCTTCAAGTATAATTCTCAACTCGCCCTTTGCCATTTTTCAGCCTTATTTTTCTATTTCTTGCATTTTTTGACGACAGTTGATTTTTTTGATAATCGTATGAGTTTTCTGGTGGCTCTTATTCTTAACTGTTCTTGGTTTGAACTTGACCAAAACCAAGTTTTGATCCTTAGTTTAGCTTGTGTCCAGTCATTTGCTTTTGGTTTAGGGTCCCAAGTGTAGGGTCGTGTTCCTATGCTCAGACCTCTTTATAAACTCATAGAAGATTTACCCTCTCTTAGAGATAAGACCTTTGCGAAAATTAGGCAAATAGAACTAGACTAAGAGGAAGCTCGTAGGGCTGAGGCCTTCCCCCTCAGACCTATCTTCCCTCCACCTCTTAAAGTGATCTACCCTGAGCCAGCAGAGCCTGCTGAGCCAGTCGAGGATCCAATTGACCCCTCTCCAATGTCTGAGTTTGAGTCATCTACCTCATACCCTATGTCTGTGGATTCATTTCAAGAGGCCATGGACTTCTCCATTAGGCAATATCAGGTCCCTGATCGGGCCGAGGTCCAAAGTTGCGCCTCGTCCCAGAACGGTGCTAGCACTTCTTGGACTTCTTCCGATGTTGAAGTTGTGGGGCCGAGTGTGGCTATCCCACCACCTATTGATGCTATTCCCTTATCGGCAGCCACAGGGGTTGAGTTTGCTCAGAGGTTCCTTGTAAGTGTTCCTACACCTGCGCAGGCCGATGTTGCTAGGGATGAGGATGACGATCATGAGAGTGGCGTTGATACCTTGGAGGTAGTCGAGATAGAGAGTACTGTAAATGAGTTCGACCTCTAAGCCTTAGGCACCTTTATTCCATAGGTCCCTCTATCAAGCTTAGATGACCTATGAGGGATGAGAGGGCCTTTGGTGGCCGAGATGGGGATATCTGTGTATATGAGCAAATGTTTAAGTTAGGATTCTATCTCCCCATCCATCCAATAATTAGATCCATATTATCCCATATTAACCTGGCCCCCTCCCAATTATCCCCCAATGCTTGGAGGGTGATGATTGGAGCCATCGTCCTATGGAGGGAAGTCCATCACTCCGACGTGCTATGTGCCTTCCTCTGCTAGAAACCACCCGAGCTACTACCACTTCCTAACTAGGAACTCTGATAAGAAGATACTGTTAGTCACCCAGACCTCAAATCAGAACTGGAAACCATGGTACTTCTTCATTTCAGGGGCATGGGAATTTGGTACCTATGCTCCCTCTTCATTACTAGAGCCGAGGACCCCTCTAAGGTGGGAAAAATTATCATTAGCTACCAAAGCCGACTGATTCGTATCGAATATTGCATATTTTTGCCCATTATCTTTATGTATTCTAGCACTTTTACGGTCCTAAATGCCTATAATTATGCTCATTAACCAGAAAACCTTGGATTTGGATATATACATGCTTTGTAGGGGTTATTTGTGCTTTTGTAGGTATTGGAAATCTAAAAGTGAGGTTCGGTTGCATTTCAGAGAAGTTCCATCGCTGGACGCTACTTCAAGGGCATTTTAGGCAATTCACATTTCTTATTCGGCTCATGGAAATTCCACGGATGCGTAGTTCATTGAGTTAGCATCGCGTGGCCATAAACGGTCCGTCGTTTGCAGTTCGGACGAAGAAGCTAGGCTCGTTTCCATAATGGACCTTTTCCCCCTCATCATGGACCAAATGCAGCCTGAAAACAGAGTACCGGTCGACCGCGGTTTCAACTTTTGCCATGGGAAGGAGACAGTATGCTTTTACCTAAGGGGCCGGTCGATCGCGCCCCTGCGACCGGTCTACCAGTTGTGCCAGATATTTTGGGCTCTTTCCTCTTTCTTTCCTTTTTCCCTTACTTTTTCCCACTTACTATATAAACCCATTTTTGGTTTTAATTCAGATATACTTAGTTAGAATAGATTGTAGAGAGTGGTAGTTAGGGTTTGGGTGGTTTTGGATGGTTCTTCTTCATTTATACTTGGTTTGACACCCCATTTGTTGTGTAAGTTGACTATTCATCATCCTCTCCATTTAATTTAAGTTGTATTTCCTTTGTTTCCATTGTTGTAGTATAATTTACAAGCTTTCTAATTTAGGTTTTCTTGCTTTATTTACATGCTTTGATTTACACGCTTTCTAGTATAGATTTACCGCGTTTATTTACCGCTTTTCATTTATCGCGTTTTTAACATGCTTTCTAGGGAACTTAAATTAGGTTGTGTTTGAATTTAACTCACTCGGGTTGACGCGTTGCTTTGCTTTGGTGATGGAGTTTACGGTTTTATTTCGGGTGCGTTGTCCTAGTTATTACGCCTAGGAGATTTGACGGGGCATATCATGTATGTCCCGTGCTTACGACCTTTCGTGCGTAATTTCTGGGATATTTGTTGATGCCAAAATCTTATTAGGCCTTTATGATTATTTAGGGAGTAACAACCCTTGATTTAATTAACTGTCGAAACGAGACGCACGTGTAATAACCCGTCGACCCATGTAACCATTTTATACTAATTAACTCGGGTGAGGGATATTCGATGCAACCTATAGTTTTACTCTCTTTCATAATCTAGTTTCAATACCTTGCCTAGATTAACATTTCCCTTTATGCATATTTTTTCTTTTAGTTTGTTGTTGATGTAAAAAACTAGATTGCTCTAATTATTCAATCACAGATAAATAAATAAGACAAAGATTTTTAAAGTGGTTCGGCTAGGAATAAAGCCTACGTCCACTGTTATGTTATTACTGAGTGTTTGTGGAATTCTTGATTACAAGTTCTCTCAAGAAATTCCGGTCCCTTTGAATGGGATTGATACAAGGTATTTATAGCCTCAAGGCTGTACATGAAAGGTCCAATACATTAAATGATATACATATGAATGGGTAATACATTTAATGCAGCGTGTTCGTCAAGAATCTAATGAATAGTTGAACAGTTGTCCGTCTGATAATTGATGACACGGCCGAGGTGCAGTTCGGACCGCCTTAGTTGCTCGTTGATCAAGAGTTCCTCGGAGTGCTTAGAGTATCTCGGGATGATGGAGTTCCTCGGATGGAGTTCCTCGGCATGATAGAGCTCCTCGGTGTATTCTCGTTGCTCGGTACCAACCATGGTTGTTCAGTAAATGATCTTCCTCGCTGTTATTGTGCCACGTAGATTGACACGTGTCTTCATACTATTCGTCCACATCAGCATATTAATTTTGGTATCAACAGAAGCCCCCAATGTTTCATATTTCGAACTTTGAGGAGTATGGGACATTCTTTCTCGGTATATGGTAATATTAAATGACCTTCCTGGGTTTTAGGAACATTGTATTCAAATTTCCTTCTCATTTCGCAGTTTCCGCCTTTTTTACAAGCGCTTCGATCTTCGTGCAACTTTTGTCTTTTTAGCCGCCGGAAGTTCAGTAGTTTCTTTTTAGTAATCATTTCTTTCGCCGCTTCCCAATGCAAAGTATTTAAACTCCTTCGGTATCCATACCGTCGTCTACACTTTCCATTTTTCTGCATTCAAGTTTTCTATTCTCTTCCTCTCTCTTGTGTGTTCATCATTGTTTCCGTTCGTTGTCAACATATCTCCTTTCTTTCTGTAAGATCTTCTTCTTTTCTTCTGCATCTCTTTTATTCAATATGGTTTATATTGTTGAATCTGCTGAGAAATTTCGTTCTGACTTTTCCATTCCTTCTTGGGTAACTCTAGAGGTTCTTTCTGAGCCTTTAGATTACTTTCGATTGGCTGAGGGACATTGGTTCCTCAGTCTTTTCATTGCTGAATGTGGTTTTTCTTTTCCCCCAAACCCATTATGTCTTGAGTTTTGTCAATATTTTGATCTTGTTCCTGCAAAAATAGCCCCCAATTCATGGAGAATAATTAACGGGGTGCACAAGTTAAATCTAACTCATGGGACTCGTATAGGGATCCCAGAAATCATGTACTGCTATAAATGGGCCACTTTAGATAATATTTATTATTTAAAAACTAGGTTTTTAAATAGAGCCCTTGTAGTTAACCTCCCTGATTCAAATAGAGATTATTTTGAGCATGGGTTGGTCATAAAAAATTGGCAACACGCGCCTTTATCTGGGAATGAAGTATACAACGGTCCCAGATGCCCCCCATACGGCAATGGGATAGGTTTATTTTTCATTTTTATTTTACTTATGAAATTGCGTTTTCATCATGTTTGACAAAATGTATGACTGAGATTTATGTATTTATTTGCAGTTGTAAAAGAAAAACTCCAAAAGAGTCGGAAGTGAATATCAAGCATTTAAAACTTATCTGGAATTTGCATAAGACGATTGCAGACGAGCATATTAGATCTGCATCATATTTGCTGCAGTATAAGAGCTACACAACCTCTTATACTGCTCGCCCTGTTGAACCAGCCTCAACACCAGAAAGTTCATCTTCAGATTCTCATATTCCCCTATCTCAGAGAATGGGCAAGAAAAGAGCTCCTCCTGCTCTATTTGGTGAAATTTCTTCTGCTGTTGAAGCAAAGAAAGGTAAAATTGATGTCCCAGAGGGGACTAAAAAAGTAGATGTTAGTTCCTCCAAAGTTGCCGAGAAGCCCCCAGTGGCCCCGAGCAAGAAAGCTGATGTAATTACAATCTCTCCGACCAAGACCTCTTCCTTGGTTGATGCTGCTGACCCTCCTTTGAAGAGATTGAGGAAATCATCCTCGGTTAATCTTGCTGGAACTGCATCTTCTCTACCCGCTGGTGGTAGTAGTATTTCAAAAATCATTCTTCCGAGCTCTTCAACGAGCTCAGTTATACCCGAGGTTCTCGGGGTTGATGAAAAGATTCCTAGGGATACACTGACATCCCTAGCTGCTCGCCATCTTTCTTCAGTAAATTTCTCATACCTTTGGTCTTTCTTTTCTTTTTCCTGAACTCTTATATTTGTGTTGACTCTATTGTTTTTCTTATCTTTTAGCTGGTGAACTGTTTCAATACCATCGTGAAGAAAGATCAAGCTATTAAAGCTTCTAGTTCCTCGTCCGATGTTGACGATGCCCTCTTGGGTTTAGCCCAATCTGTGAAAGAATCTCGCCAGCAGTACGTCGAGGAGAAAGCTGCCTGGGAGAAAAAATTGGCTGCAGCTGAGGCTGATAAGATGAAGATGGCTGAAACCTCCAAGAATTTGGAGGAGAAGGTGAAAAGCTTAGAGATCAATCAGCAAAGGTGCGATGACCAACTGAAGAAGGCAGAAGAAGAACTGTCTACCCTGCGAGACATCAAAATCCAGAAAGAACAATTGGATGTCAAACTCTCCTCGGAGCAGTTGAAAAGAAAAGTTGCAGTTAAGAAACATTTCAGTGCTGGTTGGGAAAAAGGATGGGATAAAGGGATTGCAGCTATGACATCTCAAGTCAAATATGGGGAGTTGAAATACTTCCATGACGGTTGGGTAGCTGCTCTACAAGAGCTAAAAATGCAAGACAATTCTGAGCTATTCCAACGGCATCTCCCTGGTCCTCCTCCACCAATTGTGGAAGAAGAAGAAGATGAACCTGCTTCAGACGAATCTTCCATGGCTGTGGATGTCCCAATCTCTGCTTCTCAACCCTCTGTCATTGAGGATATTTCTTCTATGCCTCCTCCTGCCGAGAAGATTTCTGCCGATCAAGCTGTTGTTATCACCGAGCAACCGAGCTCCTCGTCCCAGCCTCCCGAGAAAGTCTTGGGAGACAAGGAAAAGGTGTGAAGTTGTTCGGTATCATTCTTATCTTTTATCATTTGTAATCGAACACTGTAATCCTTTTATGATCTAATAAAATACTTCTTTACTCATCGCCGTTATTGATGATTCTTTGTTGATTGTTGTCTTTTTCTTGTCTTTAGTTTGTTGCTAGAATGGAACTAATCTCTTCTCATGATACCGAGCTGATGCAGCAATGTCACCAATACTATAGGGCTGGTCATACAGACCTTAGTTCTTCTGAAATTGCTGACATTCTTGGTCATGATGCTTCAGAACAAGCGACTGAGGCTTATCGGTACTTGAAAAATTTACTCGACCGAGCTGTAGCTAACAATGTCGCTTATTATGACTTGATTGAAGAGCTGCATTGTTCCTTAGAGGATCTCCAAGGCCAGCACAATGAATCGATGGCTTCATTACACGAGGAATATGAAAATAGATATCAACAACTTTCCTCTGATACAGGTCATAAAAAGATCATTGCTGCATATGACATTAGGGAAAGGACCCTAAAAGGTGAAGTTGAAGCCTGCCGACAAATCGCCGAGATCCTGGAACAAGAAAATAATAGTCTGCAGAAAAGATTGGCTCAATATGAATCCGTTGCCTCCTCTTCCACTGCATTAGTACCAGTTATTGATGAAGGTTTTTCATTTCTAGAGGTTGAAAACGCCAAACTAAGGCAAGAGTTGGATGACTTGAAAAAGTCTATTATTCCTGTGACTGCTCGGGGACGAGGAAGGAGTTCTCGGGGACGAGGAAGAATCGTCGAGGAGCAAAGTTCTCCAGTTGCTTCTCGGAGCCGATCAAGAGTTCTTAGCCGTAGTGTTGAAGAATCTCGCACCCAATCTACTCTGGAAACTCAAGCATTCCAACTGAATGTTAAGGATCGTGCTCTGTCTGATTTGTCTAAGAAAAATTTATCTTTAGAGGATCAATTGGCTGCGATGAAGTCTGATCTGAATAATAAAGATGCTCTTATCAAGAACTTTCTCGAGCAAGTAGATAGATTAACTTTCCAATTCCATAAACAGCCTCGGGAGTTCTGGAATGCAGGCTATAATGAAGCTCTTTACCATTTGGATGATCGCCTTGAAAATGCTAACAACGAAGGTTATAAGCAGGGATGGTTGAACGCCCTGGGTGTATTAAAATTGGAACAAGGTCATTATTTATGGGATTATCATGCTCCTGGATTGCTAGACTTGCCTGTTCCTCCCTATAAATTGGATATGGCATGGATTCCTGCTCGTTCCATTCCTCGGAGTTTGATCTCTAAATATCTTGGTGATTATAACCTTCATTCTCAAGTTGAAGTATCTCGTCCTGAGCACCTGTTGGACACTCCTACAATAATGAATGTCAGAATGCTGAAGGACATGAACTTTATTAATTCTCCTCTTTGTCTAGAGGATCCTCCTGCTGGCGAGGAACCTGTCTCAAAGGACAAAGGAAAGAAACCAATAGAGTAGGAATCTTTAATGTAATAGTTAGCACATACATGTAACATGTAATACATTTTTATCTTAATGAAAGAGTTTCATTTTCTGTTTTGCCAATAGCTATTTTTCTGTTTGCAAATTATATGGTTCATCAACCAAATTAGAATTTATAATAAGCATAAATTGTTCAAAATTGTTTCCAACCAACCAAGGTGGATAAATAATGTTTGTCGACCAACCACAGTTGATGGGTTTCTATCCCCGACCAACCATACTTGGTTCAATTTTCAAATATAAACATGTGTCCGACCAACTAAGGTCAATACTTTTATCCTCGTCGACCAACTACAGTTAGTGGGTTTTTATCCCCGACCAACCATACTTGGTACAGTTTGGAATATTTTGTTCTTTAAAGAACTTTTTGTAATAATGTTACCTCCCGACCAACATAAGCTGTAATGCGAGAGTATATAAAGTCTTACCAACCGTAGTTGATCATGCTGGTCTACACCTCCTAATCAAAGGAGTAGTAGGGTTCTTTCGAACTTTTTGGCTCCTTGGAGCATGTCCTCCTAACCAAAGGAGGTTGGCTACTTATAGCACTTTTGCTCCGTAGAGCGCTCCGTAGAGCTTATCCTCCTAACCAAAGGAGGTTGGCTACTTATAGCACTTTTGCTCCGTAGAGCGCTCCGTAGAGCTTATCCTCCTAACCAAAGGAGGTTGGCTACTTATAGCACTTTTGCTCCGTAGAGCGCTCCGTAGAGCTTATCCTCCTAACCAAAGGAGGTTGGCTACTTATAGCACTTTTGCTCCGTAGAGCGCTCCGTAGAGCTTGACTCCGTAGAGCATGGCTCCGTAGAGCATGACTCCGTAGAGCAGTCTTCTTCTTGTTATCAAGCAGTGTAGTGTTCAACACTAATATTCTCCGAAAAACTTTCAACAGAAAGAAAATGGTGAACCATCCTCGCTTTATTCATAATGAAGGAAATACTTTACATTTTACATTACTGATAATACTTTCGCAGGTGTTCAGCATTCCATGCATTCTGAAATTCTTCTCCTTCTAGAGTTGCTATTCTGTAGGTTCCAGGTCGAACAACCTCTGTAACTCGGTAAGGTCCATGCCAGTTTGCCTCCAGTTTATTCTGTTTCTGAATGACTTTCTTCAGCACATAATCACCCTCCTTCAAATCGCATTTCTTCACCCTTTTGTTGTAGAACAGAGCTGTTCGTTGTTGATAAGCAGCATTCCTAATGGCTGCCTCTTCTCTTACTTCTTCGAGCATATCCAAATCCATTCTTCTCATCAAGTCACTGATCGGAGAGTTGAAATTCAGCACTCTATGCGTTGGGAGACCCAACTCGGCCGGTATCACAGCCTCACTTCCAAATGCTAGCATATATGGTGATTCTCCAGTTGCTGCTCGGGGAGTTGTTCGGTAGGCCCATAATACTGATTGGAGCTCATTAATCCAATTTGCTTTAGCTTCACTTAGCCTCTTTTTCAACCCATTCAGTAATGTTCTGTTCGTCACTTCAGTCTGTCCATTGCTTTGGGGATGGCCTGGTGCTGAATGAAACTTCAAAACATTCGACTGATGACAATAGGCAGCAAATTCTTCATTATCAAATTGTGTTCCATGATCTGTGATGAAAGCATGAGGGAGACCATATCGACAAATGATATTCTTCCATACAAACTGGTATACCTTCTCGTACGTCATATTGATAAGAGGCTCAGCTTCCACCCACTTAGTAAAATAGTCCACTGCAACTACGAGATACTTGAATCTTCCTCGGGTGGTCGGCAGTGGTCCAACCAAATCAATTCCCCACATGGCAAATGGCCAAGGGGAAGTTATTGGTGTTAGCAATGCTTGTGGAGTTCGTCGGATGGAGGAAAAACGTTGGCACTTGTCACATTTCTTGGCATAGGCTATACAATCAGCCCTCATTGTCGGCCAGTAATATCCCTGTGTCATCACTCTTTGTAAAAGTGTTCGACCTGCTACATGAGCTCCACAAGATCCTTCATGGATTTCTTCAATCAATTCTTTCACCTCGGTGGGATGTACACATCTCTGCAAACCTGCCATAATTCCTCGTCTATACAAAATACCATTAGTTAATACATACCGAGCAGCTTTATACTTCAGTTTCTTGGCAGCGAGTTTGTCCTCCGGCAATTCACCCTCTTCAACATATTTCCTGATTGGATCCATCCAAGATGGTCCTAAATCAAGGGTAATCACATTCGTTGTCAGATCTTCATCTATGCTCCGACCTTCTAATACTTCAATCGGTATGGTTCTTCGCATCTCGGTACGAGTAGCTGATGCTAGTCGGGCCAGTGCGTCTGCTTGTACATTCTCCATCCTCGGTATTCTCACCAATTGAATGGCCTCAAATTCTGTCAACAATTTCATCACCTTTGCATGATATTTGATCATTAAATCTCCTTTAACCGCATACATTCCCATCATCTGATACACAATTAATTGAGAATCACTGAATACCATCAATTGTTGTGCTTCCATAGTCTTCGCTAGACTAAGACCTGCTATCATGGCCTCATACTCCGCTTCATTATTAGAGGCTTTGAATTGGAATCGCAAAGCATATTCCATTTCAATCTCATCTGGAGTGATCAAAACAATTCCTGCTCCACAACCAGCTGTGCAGGATGATCCGTCTACATATAATCTCCATGTAGGTATTTCGTCTTCAAATTTCTTATCTGTCAGAGTTCCTCGATAAAATATCTGCTGTTTTCTCCTATCATCCCCCGGTATCTTTCGCTCCTCGTCAATCATCTGTTCGTACCCTTTTACCAACCTTGGTTGGTTTGGACCTATTTCTGCTGATCCTGTATCATCCACAGGTAGGTCAGCAAATGTTTCTATTGATCCTGTATCATCCACAGGTAGATCAGCAGATGTTTCTGTTGATCCTGTATCGTCCACAGGTAGATCAGCAGGCACCTTTTGCTCCTCGGGGGTATCAGGGTATGTGAATTCTGCTATAAAATCTGCTACAGCTTGTCCCTTGAATGATGATCTGGGTTCATACACAATATCATATTCACCAAGTTCTACTGCCCAGTACATCAGTCTCCCTGATTTTTCTGGCTTATGGAGGGCTTGTCTCAATGGCATATCAGTATAAACGATGATGGTATGGGCTTAGAAATATGGCCTCATTCTTCTACTTGCTTCAATTAGTGCCAATGCCAATTTTTCTAGCTTTGGGTACCTGATTTCTGCACCTCGGAAAGCCTTACTTGTGTAATAAATTGGCTTTTGGACTCCATTCTCCAATCTGATCAACGCTGAACTGACTGCGTTCTCTGATACTGCCAAATACAAATACAACTTTTCTCCTGTTATTGGTCTTGACAACAGTGGGGGTGCTCCCAAATATTTCTTCAAGTCTTGAAAAGCTTTTTCACATTCCTCATTCCATTCAAAGGTTTTTCGAAGTGTTTTGAAGAATGGTATGCATTTATCAGTTGCTCGAGATACAAATCTGTTGAGCGCTGCAACTCGTCCGGTAAGACTCTGCACTTCTTTCTTCGTCGTCGGAGATCGCAACCCTAGAAGAGCTTTGATCTTATCTGGATTTGCCTCAATACCTCGCTGATTGACGATGTATCCGAGGAACATTCCTTCTCGTACTCCAAAGGTGCACTTCGTCGGGTTAAGCTTCATTTGGTATTTATCCAATTGATCAAAAGTTTGACTCAAGTCAATCAAATGATCAGCAGCTTTCTTGCTTTTAGTGAGCATGTCATCGACATAGACCTCCATGTTGCGGCTGATTTGTTCGGTAAAAACCTTGTTCATCAACCGCTGATATGTTGCACCTGCATTTTTTAAACCAAAAGGCATAACATTATAACAATAAGTTCCCCTAGGGGTAATAAAAGAAGTACTTTCCCTGTCTTTAGGTTTCATTTTGATCTGGTTGTAGCCAGAATAAGCATCCATGAAGCTGAGTAGCTCGTGTCCCGAGGTAGCATCCACTAGTTGATCAATTCTGGGCAATGGAAAATGATCTTTTGGACATGCCTTGTTGAGATCAGTAAAATCAACACACATTCTCCATTTGTTGTTTTTCTTCTTTACCATTACCACATTTGCCAACCAATCTGGATATTTTACATCTTCAATGAATTGAGCTTTCTGGAGTTTCTCGACTTCCTCTTGTATGGCTTGGTTCTTCTCGGGACTAAACACCTTTCTTCTCCGCTTTACAGGTTTAATCTCCTTATTCACATTGAGTTCATGACATAAGAAATTTGGGTCTATTCCTGGCATGTCTTCATGACTCCAAGCAAAAGTATTTTTCCTATTCTTCAAGAAAGTTATCAACTCCTCTTTTATTGACATATCCAACGATGAACCTATCTGGGTTATTCGTTCAGGATGCTCGTCGTCCAGAATAACATTTTCTGTAGATTCCATCACCTGTCCTTTTACAAGTTGAGATTCATCCCTGGGATCAAGAGTTTCAATTTCGGTACCTTCATCCACTTGATAAGTAGTAGTCTTTTTCATCGATCCTTCTAGTTCTTCTTGCTCGGCCGACGAATAATAGCATTCCCGAGCTACTTTTTGATCACCTTTCACCACTCCAACTCCGAAATTTGTTGGGAATTTCAAACATTGATGTACTGTTGAAGGAACGGCTTCGAACTTCTTCAATCCAACTCTTCCCATGATGATGTTGTAGGCCGATTGCACATTCTTATCCATCACAAAGAATCGTATTCTTTCTGTTCGACAGACAGGCCAGGTTCCAATGAATATATCCAACTTGATCGTCCCAAGTGGAAAAACTTTCTCGCCAGCAAAACCCAGAAGGGGTCTGTGATAAGGTTCCAATTGAGATAATTTCAAATTCAGGCTATCAAAGCATGAATAGTACATGATGTCTGCCGAACTACCATTGTCTACCAACACCCTTGAAATGATCACGTCCTTCATTCTCATTTTGATCACCAAAGGATCATCATGAGGGTAAAGAACACCTGCCAGGTCGTTTTTTGAAAAACCAATTACTAGCTTCTCTTTGTTTACCTTCCTTGGACGATCATCCTCGGCCAGGTTTATTCGCTGAATATATGAGCAAGCTTGAGCCTCTCCGAGATAAGCTTTTCTTTCTGCAGTAAGGTCTCCTCCTCCTGCATCTCCTCCTGTAATAACGTTACAATGAAATGATCCAAAACGTATGGAAAATACCTCTCGTTCAGGTTTCCTTGGCTTCTTGGGAAGATCGGGGTCATCATCTGGATCCTCTTCATGGTCCCTCCTATTTTTCTCCTCTACACGACGAGGAGATCTAGATCTCTTTCTAATTCTGTCCTCATTTGTCCTCTCACCTCTGCGATCTACATACTTTGATAATTTTCCTCTTCGAATGAGTGTTTCAATCTCGTTCTGAAGGGCTATACAATTTTTGGTCATATGGCCATGATCTTTGTGAAATTCGCAATATTTGGTCTTATTCCTCATGTCTGGATCTGTCTTCAGTTTCTCTGGCCATTTGATTTCCTCGTTATTCCTGATCTCTTCTAAAACATGATTAATACCCATTTTCAATGGAGTATAATTATCATACTTCTTTAGGGCTTCCAACTTTATCCTGTTATTCCTGGAATATTTGTCACCACCATTACCTTTCTGATCTTTCTTTTTAGAGTTGTCGACCTCCACTTTAACTTCTTTATCCATATTCTTCTTCGCAGTCATAGCCTCCTCGGCATTCATGATTTTGGCCGCCTTTTCCATCAATTCCGACATATTTTTAGGCGGATCTTTAGCCAGAGTATAATACAGCTTGTTAGGCAGCAAACCACTCATCAAAGCAGTGATTGCTGTCTTTTCTTCATAATCTATGACTTCCAACTTCTCGTTATTGAAACGAGTTATGTAATCTCTAGTACTTTCTCCTGATTTTTGTCTAACACTTAGTAAGTGCGCTACTCGCTTTACTGGCTTTGCTCCAAAACAAAAATTGCCAATAAACAGCTCGGCTAACTGAACAAAAGTTGAAATCTTACCCCGAGGAAGATTATTGTACCATATCTGTGCAGATCCGGTAAGAGTTCCCGAGAATGCTCTACACCTCATCTCGTCGGGGTCAGCGTAGATATCTGCAGCAGCTTGGTACTGTTCTATATGAAGTACGGGATCTGTCTTTCCATCGTACTTGGGGGTCACTACAGGTGCTTTGAATTTCGACGGTGTAGGGAAATCCACAATGGCTTGCACAAAAGGTGTCCCTTGAACAAAAGTTCTCTGTAAGGGGTTCCTCGCCTTAGCCATTTCTCCCAGTCTATCCTCCAATCGTTGAATGGAACCTTTCCATGCTTCATTCCCTTCCTCGGGCCGCTTAGTCCGAGCAGCTGATTGCTCTGACGTAGCTTCCTGATATTTATCTCGACGAGTAATTGGTCGTGATTGTGCAGATCTTTCTCTCAAACCTGGTGGTGGTCGAAAACTTCCTGATGGAGCCCTAGGTGGACTCATGTTCCTCCTTGGTCCTAACCGACTGAAAGGAGACACCCTGCTTAATCTTTCTAAAGCGCTAGTTCTCTCCGGAGAAAGAGAGATATGTTGATCAGTATCTGTAGCCCGTATTGATGAAGTTCGCCCAGGTTGATAAGAAGAATCATTGGATTCCCCATTGCGATATGACCCAATACGTCTGGATCGTGATTGCCCATGATCAGTCCTTTGCCCTGAATGAGTAGGTACACCGCCTTGAAGAGTTTGAAGGAGTTGCCTCATAGATTCTTGCATGGCGGTTTGTCCCTGAGCCAGATTCATCATAATTCCGGCCAGATCTGGAGATGCAGATGGATTTGGAAGATTTCCAGTATTTCCAGCATTTCGATTACTGGATTCTGGATTATCTGCCATTGGTGACAAATGATTTTTATGAAAAACGATAACAACAGTCGTTTCCCACAGACGGCGCCAATCTGTTGATGTAAAAAACTAGATTGCTCTAATTATTCAATCACAGATAAATAAATAAGACAAAGATTTTTAAAGTGGTTCGGCTAGGAATAAAGCCTACGTCCACTGTTATGTTATTACTGAGTGTTTGTGGAATTCTTGATTACAAGTTCTCTCAAGAAATTCCGGTCCCTTTGAATGGGATTGATACAAGGTATTTATAGCCTCAAGGCTGTACATGAAAGGTCCAATACATTAAATGATATACATATGAATGGGTAATACATTTAATGCAGCGTGTTCGTCAAGAATCTAATGAATAGTTGAACAGTTGTCCGTCTGATAATTGATGACACGGCCGAGGTGCAGTTCGGACCGCCTTAGTTGCTCGTTGATCAAGAGTTCCTCGGAGTGCTTAGAGTATCTCGGGATGATGGAGTTCCTCGGATGGAGTTCCTCGGCATGATAGAGCTCCTCGGTGTATTCTCGTTGCTCGGTACCAACCATGGTTGTTCAGTAAATGATCTTCCTCGCTGTTATTGTGCCACGTAGATTGACACGTGTCTTCATACTATTCGTCCACATCAGCATATTAATTTTGGTATCAACATTTGTAATCATCTTTTACACTTTTATTTCGGAATATTAAATCACTTGAATTCTAGCAACTCGTCTCTGTGGATTTTCGATACCCGACTTACCTCTATACTCACCTGTTGAGTGTAGTCGTAATTTAGGTTTTTTGTATAGTTCAGGTGAGCCGAATTCAAAACGACCGGCGCGTAGGTGACTCTCGCGCCGCGGTAAAACCCTGTCTATCACCGACCCTGGATTAAACGAGGATAGCCTAAAAAAGGTTAAAGATCTTCAAGATCAGGGGGAGCTTGGTTGTCTAGTCAAGTATGAGCATCTGATGACCCCCTACTACCTCTATGAGACTGGCCTGGGGGGAAGTCCTTTAGCCGAGCTTCGTAAGTGTTTATTTTGCATAAGTTTTACCTCTGATTTTCTAATGTCTCTGCTATACTGACTCAGATGTATTTTTTAAAGAGCGCCCAAAAGGAATCTCAAATGACCCGTGGGAGATGTCCGCGCCAAGTCTTATCAAGTTGGTGAAGAAAGATGGGCTCAATGCACCCCCTCCTCCACCGCCTAAGCAGAACGTCGACACGTCAAAAGCCGACGGTACAAAGTAAAGGAAACCCCCTATTGACTCGGAGGATCAGAGGCCGAGTAAGAACTAAAAGTCTATCCCAATCTCCTCTTATGACGCATTGGCTGCTCGTCTGGAGCAGCTGAAGATTAGTGATAGCCTGATAGGTCATGGTCTAAAGGCGATGGATGCCATTATCTCTATAATAACCGATGATGATAATCACTTCTTAGGCTCTATAGAGACCCCTTTGCTGGTCGAGTTTTACCTCCACAGGTCTATCCAGGTAGAGCTTTTAGCCTTTTTGGCTCCAAGTGTAACCTCATCCTTAGGCTGTCTTGATCTCATACATCTGACTTTGTATTGTAGGGTATCCTGTCCATGCACCAGTTCGTTGACTGGACCCTGTGGAAGCTGCCCCTTATTGAAAAGGGAAAAGAGGCCCAGAAGGTGGAGGCCTCTTTAAATGCTGAGGTTGAGCGTCTGAAGACCTCCTTGCATGATTCTAAAAATAAAGTTAAGTAGAGGGATAGGGACATAGCTAAGCTCCAGAAGGATCACACCTCTGCCCTGAAGGCTAAGGACGACATTCTTTAACAAAAGGTTGATGATGCAGTGAAAGCTGCCTAAGGCTGTAAACGGATATTCGAAAATTCGCATTCGTCTGATATCCGCATCCGAATTTGCGGATATTTATCCGAAAATATGGAAACGGATACGAATATGGATACTCTATAAAAATATCCGGGAAAACGGATATGGATATGGATAATACTAGTATCCGACACGGATAATCCGTATCCAATGCGGAGTATCCATTTTATCGGATATCCGTTTTACTGGATATCCATATCCATCAAACATATGTTTAAAGTATTACTAATAATATTAGTATTAGTATTACTAATAAAATAATATTAAAAAAACCTTAATAGTTTATTCCCTAAAACAAAATAAACACATACTCCACTCAAAACAAAAACACCCTAAAGTTATTATTGTATTGGGTATATTATAAAATGTCATGTATTATTATTTTATTGGGTATATTATCATGGAGTTATACTAAAGTTAAATATACCGTATCACACACAACATACACCCACTAAAGAACATATACTCCACTAAAAACAAAACAAAAAAACTAACTTCATTTCATTTCTCTTTCATACAAAACAAGAGAAAAGAAACCCTCATGTGGTTGTTCGTTAGTTTCCTTAATTATAAATAAATGTACGAGAGAAACAGAAAAGAATGTAAGAGAGAAACATAATTGAATGTAAGAGAGAAACAAAAAAGTAAACAAATGGTTTTGATTGTGATGAGAATTGAAGTTAACAGCATGTATATTATATACAAAATAAAATTGTATATTTATTAAAATAAAAATATCAGTATGTTTTGAAAACAAAATGTCCACGAGGTTATCATTCTCAATAAATTTGATTTAATCTAAAAGGTGCATATTTATTTCTACTGTCATGGAATGCGACTGTTATTTTTTTTACGGCTTTAATCTTATATGGTTGTGAAGTATGGATAGCTTTAAGCCATATTACCATTATGGAATGATACTATTATTCTGGAATCCATAATTATTGATGTTAGGAGGCAGTAATTTTGTTATATATTTATTTGGATTGGATTGGATTTCATTGAATTGGATATTTTAATATTTATTTTTTGCGATGGCTAAATAATGTAAATGGATACGGATATTATCCGAATTCGAGGTATCCGAGCGGATACGGATATGGATAGTTGTTTTAACTATCCCTGCGGATACAAATACGGATAGTACATTCAGATAGTGGACACGGATATGAAAAATATGGTATCTTATCCGTATCCGTCCGTTTACCACCCCTAAAGATGCCCTTGAGGATGCCTCTGAGAAGATTTTGGCCAACTATAAGGTCTCTGACCAATTTATTAGCTTTGGCTTCGAGTATCTCGAAAGAGGTGTGAAATTTACTGGTAAATGGGCGGCTTACAAGGAAAAAGAATTAGGGAGCCTGACAACCTCGAACTTTATCGGTCTCTGCTACGGTAACCCTTAGTTTGCTCAGGCCTTGCAATAGGTTGAGGAGGAAGGAGGTGCCGCACCTGCAGAGACTGCCCAACCAAAAGCTAAAGAGACTGAGGATGTCAATCCTCAAGATGATGGGGCCGAGGTTACCAACGTTCGCCAAAATGATGGGGCCGAGGTTACCAACGCTGTGGCTGCAGACACCTAGACCATAATTTGTGAAGCTTTTCCCTTGTAATTTTTGCCTTTCATCTGTAGTTGTTTGTAACCTATGATAACATACTCTTAGACTTGATGACTTGTAATTCTAACTTCTTCATGTTATACCATCCTCTTCAGAGGATTTTGCTTCTTTTAATGAATGCTCATTTGAATAGTTTTATAAGTCATACTATGATGTTTGTATTTAGGTCTGAAGCCTCAACATAATGGTGTCTTCATTACTTAACCTTTGATGTTACCCTTATAATTTATCATCAAATTAATGATGTTTAAGGTCTGAGGTTATCTAACTAAGATCTTTCCTTCATAAATTTTACCAAATTAATGATGTTTAAGGTCTGAGGTCATCTAACTAAGATGTTTCACCTCAGACCTTGTCACCCAATTATGATGTTTAAGGTCCCAGGTCATCAAACTAAGATGTTACCCTCATAAATTTCACCAAATTAATGATGTTTAAGGTCTGAGGTCATCTAGCTAAGATGTTACCCTCATAAATTTCACCAAATTAATGATGTTTAAGGTCCGAGGTCATTTAACTAAGATGTTTCACCTCAGACCTAGTCACCAAATTATGATGTTTAAGGTCTGAGGCCATCAAACTAAGATGTTACCCTCATAAATTTCACCAAATTAATGATGTTTAAGGTCTGAGGTCATCTAACTAAGATGTTTCACCTCAGACCTTGTCACCAAATTATGATGTTTAAGGTCCGAGGTCATCAAATTAAGATGTTACCCTCAAAAATTTCACCAAATTAATGATGTTTAGGTCTGAGGTCATCAAACTAAGATGTTTCACCTCAGACCTTATCACCAAATTATGATGTTTAAGGTCTGAGGTCATCAAACTAAGATATTACCCTCATAAATTTCACCAAATTAATGATGTTTAAGGTCTGAGGTCATCAAAGTATGATGTTTCACCTCAGACCTTGTCACCAAATTATGATGTTTAAGGTCTGAGGTCATCTTGCTAAAATGTTACCCTCATAAATTTCACCAAATTAATGATGTTTAAGGTCTGAGGTCATCAAAGTATGATGTTTCACCTCAGACCTTGTCACCAAATTATGATGTTTAAGGTCTGAGATCATCGTGCTAAAATGTTACCCTCATAAATTTCACCAAATTAATTATGTTTAAGGTCTGAGGTCATCTAACTAAGATGTTTCACCTCAGACCTTGTCACTAGATTATGATGTTTAAGGTCCGAGGTCATCAAACTAAGATATTACCCTCATAAATTTCACCAAATTAATGATGTTTAAGGTATGAGTTCATCAAAGTATGATGTTTCACCTCAGACATTGTCACCAAATTATGATGTTTAAGGTCTGAGGTCATCAAGCTAAGATGTTACCTCATAATTTTACCATTAAAGCAATCCAAATAAAGTATTGACACAAGAACTGCTCTTCTCATTAATATTATTTTCATAAAATGATACATTTACATGGAAACAATTGCAACATTATATGTAATACTTCTTTAGGTGATCCGCATTCCATGGATTGGAGAAAGGTTCTCCCTCGAGATTTCTAACCGATAAGTACCGAGTATAACCCCATTGACTACTTTGTAAGGACAATGCCAATTTGGGTGAAGCTTATTTGTCTTCTGCAACATCTTCTTCAGCACTAGGTCCTGCAGCTATAGGTTTGATTTCACCCTTTGATTATATAATTTTATTGTTCTCTACTGGTAGGCTGCCTATCTGATCTCAGTAACTTCCCTTCTTTCCTTAATCAAATCTAGGTCAAGTCTTCTCTCTTCCCCATTCTTCTCGGGGTCATAGGTCTGAACTCTGTGAGTCAGGAGTCCTACTTTCGTAGGTATGACGGCTTCTGAGCCACGTGCCAATATAAATGGGGTCTCCCCCGTTGGTATCCTTGCCGTTGTTTTATAGGCCCATAACACAGTATAAACCTCTTATGTCCATCTCCCATTTGCTTCTTCCAATCTCTTCTTAATCTCGTCGAGGAATGTTCGGTTCGTGACTTCGATCTGACCGTTTGCTTGGGGTTGGCCAGGAGAAGAAAAAAATGATTTGATCCCGATTCTCTCTCATTATTTCTCCAAGGAAGAATTTTTGAACTTGGTTTTATTATCTGAGATGAGGGTGTTCGGGAGGCCATGTCTACATATGATGCTCTTTCAGATGAACTGGAAGGTCTTCTGCTCTGTAATCGTGATTATCGGCTCAGCCTCTACCCACTTAGAGAAGTAATCAATTGCTACAATAAAAAATTAATAATTATTCGCAGCTCTTGGCAATGGTCCTACCAAGTCAATCCCATATACAATGAAGGGCTAAGGAGAACTGATTGACGTCATAGGTTGATGAGGTTGGTGGGGGATAACAGATAATCTCTGACACCTGTCACACCTCTTTACGCAGGCATCATCATTTTTGGCTAAGGTCGGCCACTAATATCGTTGCGTTATTATCCTCTTGGATAAAGGTCTTCCTCCTATGCGACTGGAGTAAGAACCCTCGTGTACATCTTGTAGGATGTAGAGAACCTCTATGGTATGGAAACATCTGAGGAGAGGTAGTAGAAATCCTTTTTTATACATGATATCTTATATTATTGAGAACTTAGCAACTCTGTACCTCAATTTCCTCCTTTTTAGCTTTGATTTTGGCAACACTCCCTCTCTGATATATCTTATAAGGGGGTCCATCCATGAGTCTCCTAGGTTCAAGTTTAGGCAAGAGTTGGCAACCTCTTTTTCCTAAATGTTCGGTTTGAGCAGGATCTCGACTGGCATTGTTCTTCTGATGCCTGTTCTTGTTACTGAAGCCAACCTTGCTAGTACATCTGCATGACTGTTGTTTTGTCGAGGTACCCTCTTCATCTTCACCTCTTCGAAGCCTTTTAGCATCGTTCTTACCCTCTTCAGGTATTTATCCATCCTTTCATTTTTGGCCTCATATACTCCAAGTACTTGGTTGACAACCAACCTCAAGTCACTGTGAAGTAGGAGTCGACCGACTCTAAGGGCTTTTTCCAAGGAGAGGCCTACTATCAAGACCTCATATTCTGACTCGTTGTTAGATGCTTTGAAGTTGAACCTTAATGCATATTCAACGTTGGTAGCATCTGAAGCTAACAGTATCAGCCCTGCACCGCTTCCAATTTCGTAAGAAGACCCATCAATGAAGAGGTTCCAAATATCTTCATTCGAAGAGAAGTTCCCCTCAGACAGGGCTCCTTGATTAAAAAGGTACCTATCTTCCTCATTCTCAGCTACTCCTTTTCTGGCTCTGCTGGATACAACCACTTTCGGGTCTCGAAAGATGTTACAGTTTAATTCATCTGCGGTCTCTGGGCTATTCTCAGTCTCAGCCTCTTCCTATGTGAACTCAGCAACAAAGTATATAAGTGCATGCCCTTTAATGGCTACCTTGGTTGATAAATAAGGTCATACTCTCCCAACTCGATGGCCCAGGTCATCAATCTGCTTGACTTCTCAGGCTTGTGGAGGACTTGCCTTAGTGGGGAGTTAGTGAGGACGACCATAGAGTGGACTTGTAAATAGGGTTTCATCTTCCTGTAAGCGTGTATCAAAGCGTAAGCCAACTTATCCATCCGAGGATAGTTCTGTTCAGACCCATGAAGGGCCTTATTATTAAAGTATACAGGCCTTTGTATCCCATTGTCTTCCCGCACTATGGCTGCGCTTATAGATGACTCTGAGACTGCTAGATAAATATACAACTTTTCTCCCAGAATGGGTCGAGATAAGAGTATAGGGGACCTAACGTAGGACTTGAACTCCTTAAAGGCCTTGTCACACTCTTTATCCCACTCGAAGGCCTTTTTAAGTACCTTAAAAAATGGAAGACACTTGTCCGTGGCTTTGGAAATAAACCTGTTGAATGTTACAACTCTTCCAGTGAGCCTTTGAACGTATCTTATACTTCTTGGTGTCTTCATATCAAGCAAATCCTTGAACTTTTCGGGGTTGGCCTATATTCCCCTCTGATTGATGATGAATCCAAGAAACTTTCCATCTCCTACTCTGAAGACACACTTGGCAGGATTGAGCTTCATCCTGTACAAGTCCATGGTGTTAAAAGTTCTCCAGGTCTGCTACATGAGTGCAGGACTGCAAGATCTTCCTCAGCATATCATCTATATATACCTCCATGGTCTTGACAATTTGATCTTCAAACATCTTATTTACAAGACGTTGATACGTGGCCCCTGTATTTTTCAGGCCGAAGGGCATGACCTTATAGCAATAGGTCCCCTTGTCTGTGATGAATGTTATCTTCTTTGAGTCTTCAACATCCATAAAGATCTGATTGTAGCCTGAATACGCATCCATGAAGCTCATAAGTTCATGCCCTGCTGCAGCATCTACCATCTGATCAATTCGTGGTAAGGGATAGATGTCTTTCGGGCAAGACTTATTCAGGTCAGTGAAGTCTATGCACATCCTCTATTTTTCGTTAGCCTTGGGCACAATGATGGCAATTGATAACCAATCTGGGTATATGACCTCCCTGATGAATTCTGCCTCTTCCAACTTCCTGATCTCTTCCCTGATGACATCATATTTTTCCATGGAGTAAACTCTTCATCTTTGTTTGATTGGCTTAGCATCTTCTGCCACGTTAAGTTTGTGGCACACAACCTCCGGTTCGATGCCAGGCATGTCTGTGTGGCTACAAGCGAAGACACTCTGCCTCTTCTTTAAAAATCTTATCAGCTCTTCCTTGATCTTCGATCTTAAGGCTTTACCGATTTTGACAGCTTTTTTCGATTTGTCCTCATTCAGGACGATGGATTCTACCTCTTCCGCGGCCTTTTCTTTCTTTAATTTTGTTTCATCTCTAGGATCACGTGTATTAATGTTATATGTGGTTGTTTCCCTCTTATGGGCCTCTCTCTCTTCCGGCGAGTTGAAGTAGCATTCTCATGCCGAGGTTTGGTCTCCCTACACTTCCCCTACCCCATATGGGGTCGGGAATTTTAGCATTTGGTGGACCGTTGACGACACGACCTCAAATTACTTAAGGGCTACTCGTCCTATGATGAGGTTATAGGCCGAGAAGACGTTTTCATCCATAATAAAAAAATTAATCTTCCGGGTTAACCTCTTAGGCCACTCATCTCCCATTCGTACGTCCATCTCATACATGCCCAATGGATGGACCTTTTCGCCACTAAATCCCATCTATGGATGATGATAGGGTACTAGCCTGGCTCTACTGAGGTCTAGGTTCTTATAACAGGGCCAGGACATAACATTTGCAGAGCTTCCACCGTCGACGAGGATTATCTGAACCTCATACCCATGCACCCTTGTAGTGATTACCAAAGGGTCACCGTGTGGAGCTAAGATACCTTTGAAATCAAGCCATGATAACCCAACTATAAGATTATACTTGTCCACCTTCTTTCTCTTCTGTTTGGCCTCTAAAGATGCCAGATTTATAACCTCTACTTTGGTCACTAACTTAGCCTCTGCCACATAAGATTTAAGGTCGGCTACTTCAGAGCCACCCCCTGCCAGTCCTCCACATATGGTGTTAACACCAAAGGAGATCATGCCAACCTTCTTCACTGGGGCATTGTCGTCTTTAGGTAGGAGGTCTGGATCATCCTCATCATTACCTTATGAGTCGTCGTCTCTTCTCGCTGGGGTATCATCTCAATATCTGTCGTTTCTCTTCTTTTTAGGGTCATCTCTTCCCCTCTTAGTAGCCTTACCATCGACATACTTCCTCAGCTTTTCGGACTTCAACATCTTCTCGATTTTATCCTTCAAGGCGAAGCACTTATCTCTCACATAACCGTGGTCTTGGTGGAATTCACACCACAGGTTCTTATTTTTCTTATGGGGAGGAGCCTTCAGTTTTTCCGGCCATCTCAGAAACCGGTCATTCTTGATCTCGTTGAGGATGTGCTCGCAGCTCACAATTAGAGGATTATAGTGTGCAAACTTGTTGTCGGCAGACCTCTTTTTTTTTATCTTTTTTTCTTTGAAACTTCTCGCTGCCACTTTCGTTCTCATCCTCATACTTCGCATCCATAGCCTCTTCAGAGTTTATAACCTTTCCTGCGATTTCCAATAGCTCTGCTATGGACTTGGTAGGGTCTTTCGCAAGTTTCCATTACAACTTCCCCTTCTGGTGTCCTCCAATAAGGGCCGTTATCTCTATATTCTCTTCATAATCTTCAACCTTATAATCTCTTAGGCTCTCGTTCTTTCCTTGTTTGACGTACAGCAGATAAGTGGTCTTCTTTTGAGGTCTTACCCCAAAACAGAAATTGTGAATAAATCGTTCAGCCAAGCCTTTAAAGTTCTCAATATATTTCTTCAGAAGAGAGGTAAACCAGACGTGTGCAGCTCCTGTCAAAGTCCCAAAGAAGGCCCGTCACTTCAATTCATCTGGGATTGAATAAATGTCCGTCGTAGACTGGTGCATCTTAATATGATGCATAGGATTGGTACTACCATCATATTTGGGAGACACCATAGATGGTTTGAACTTGGTAGGGGTTGGGAAGTTCACTATCCTTGCCACAAAAGGGGATCCCTCTGAGAACCCTCTTTGCAATGGGTCTCGACTCTTGATCACGTTCCCTATCTTCTCTTCTAGGCATTGGATGGGGTCATTCCATGGCCTTGTAACATCGTCCTGACCGAGGTTGTCCCCAACCACCTCTAAGGGGTGGAATGAGGGTTACCTAGCCACAACACAACGTTGGCTATTGACCTCCTCTTGATCCCTGTCTCGGCCTTACTGGGGTCGACCATGATGGGGTCGGCCATGATGAGCCCGATGTTCCTCCTCTTCCCTTTGTGACCATGCTACACTTCTTGATCTGGATAACCTCTGCCTGAGGTCATTTACTGGGACGAGCCTTTTATAGGCTGACCCTCTGCTTAAGCAATTAAAAGCTGATCCTTTTTGTTGCGCACCACCATCTCTTCTGCCCCCAAAACCTCGACTTTGCTGGATAGGACGTACAGTGTTGTTTAAAACCTCACACGACTCCCAACAGTCTTCTGGAGCATCATATGCCTCCATATCGTCATACCTATCCTCAGGGGAAGGGTTTTTTTGCCTCCCTAAACGTAAATGCCTAGGGTCAGCAATGTCCCTCCTCCGTTGAGGGGTAGGTTGGTCTTTTCGCGATGCCTGGGGTGGTCCTCTGGCTTCAGGATGGGGTTGAACAGTTATCGAAGTAATCATCTCCGGTGAGACCCCAGGTGGTCTCATCATATTTTGATCGAGCTGTGCAAATTTCTCCTTCATCGCTTGCTGCGTTGCTGCCAATGACTTCAAGGCTATTGCCAGCTCAGCCATTTTGGACTGGGGTGGTGCCTAGCTGGAACTATGTCCTCCAGCACCATATGGTGGAGCAGGTGGTGGTAACTCCGGTGCCATATGTTAAAACTAAAGAGCTTGTGAAGAAGATGAGATTAATACCTTAAAGGACCTCTTACAATGGTGAAACAACTCCATGCAAGGGGAGAGGCCTGGTTAAGCAGAAAAATAGAAGAGATAGCTTCTCGTTCCCACAGACGGTGCCAAAATGATGATGCTGGAAATAGAACCACCAGTCAAGATGTTTGTAAGCTCAAACCAGTGATAACAATGGCAGTATAAGCATATGCTATATGTAAGATATTGGGATGAAGAGAAGAGGATGAACACTAATATATAAGTGGTTCAACCAATTAGGCCTACGTCCACTGTGCAAGTGAGTGATTAAGGTCACTAAAATAAGGCACTAACAGTCATGGATACAATCTCTCAAGATTTCTCTCTCTACTGTGTAATTTGACAGAGTTTTAGTTAAGGTTGTAATTTCAGATCCCTTTAAAAGGTAGATGATGACCTCTATATATAGTGTTTGGGGGGTGTAGTGTACCCCCCAAGCATACAATGGGCATGTGCATGGAGGTTCAACCAGTGAAAATATGCCACCTGGCTAATCTCCAACTAAGTAATGATGACCTCAATATTCCCTCACGTGGAGGGAATGATTAAGTTATAACAGATTTGTCCACATGCTACAAGCCATACTTGTATGCGTAGAAGCTCGGTTGTCTTTGGTCGGTACCAACCTCGGCTTAGGTGAGTACGAGGTTGGTGAGGTACGACCCCCGCCCTGGCTGGGAATTATATGATGACCTTGGCTGGGATGCCAGCTGAGGTTAGATATGTGGAACGTCGGCTAGGGCCGATGTTGCCCTGATAATTAATGCTGAGCCTGCAGGGCTGCTGATTCTCACGTGGCGCTTGTAATGTCGGCTAGGGCCGATAATGATGAAAGGTGGTTAAACCCATGAGTCCTTACTGGCCTCGGTTGATGCCCAACCGAGGTTGATGTATGAGGTAAATGTGATGTTGGTTGTGGATGAACTGATAGATAACTGACCCCATGAGTCATGCAGACCTCGGTTGTTACCCAATTGAGGGGTGACTAGTAACGTCGGTTGTGGCCGACCTTAAGCTGGATGAGACTACTGATCATCAGTCTTGAGTCATTGTTACCTCGACCGTCGTCCAGGCCGAGGTTGGTTCCTCTGAGTTGGTAGGTACAATTTGGACATATCACTTACCTTTCATAACTTCTTTTCTAATATTCTTCGGTTGTGGGCCATTTACTTGTGCAATTTTGATCCTTTCCATCAACATGGGTTGTACTTGTAAGTTTGTAATTATTCCTCCTTTATTATAAATACGAATAAATATTTCCATACTTCTTAAATCCTTCAACAGATCTTCTTAGATTGTAATAAGACATGCTAAATTTAGTGTAGACTTTCTACTTAATGCATATGTTACTATATTAGCTTTCCCTGAGTGATAATGAATACTTAAATCATAATCCTTCATCAATTTTAACCACCTCCTTTGTCTCATGTTCAATTTTTTGGGTAAAGATATATTTCAAACTCTTATGAGCGATATAAATCTCATATGTCTCACCATATAAATAATGTCTCCAAATCTTAGGAGCAAAAATTACAACTGATAATTCTAAGTCATGGGTTGGATAATTCTGCTCATGTGGTTTTAACTGTCTCGAGGCAAAAGCTACAACTTTTCCATTTTTCATAAGTAGACATCCCAAACCATTTTTAGAAGCATCACTATGAATCACAAATCTCCCTATCCCGAAAGGGGTAGTCAAAATTGGGGAAGCTATTAATCCATTTTTAAGTTCTCAAAAACTATTCTAAACTTCCTCAGACCATTTATATTTCACCTTCTTTTATGTTAATTTAGATAGGGGTTTGGTAATACTAGAAAATCCTTCAACAAATCTTCAATAATAACCTGCTAATCCAAGAAAACTATGAATCTCCGTCACATTAGTTGGTCTAGGCCAATCTAGTATAGCCTCAATATTTTGAGGGTCAACCGACACTCCGTCTTTGGAATAACATGTCCTAGAAAAGAGACACTAGGCAACCAAAACTCACACTTCTTTAATTTTGCATATAATTTCTCCCTCATAAGGATTTGTAACACTGTCTCCAAATGCTTTTGGTGTTCTTCAATACTTTTGGAATAAATAAGGATGTCATCAATGAAAATAACCACACGCTGATCCAAATATTTCCTAAACACTCTATTCATCATACCCACAAAAGTGGATGGTGCATTAGTTAGTCTAAATGGCATCACAAGAAATTCATAGTGACCATATCTAGTATAAAAAGCTGATTTCGAAATATCATCTTCTTTAACTTCAATTGGTGAAAGGAAAATCCTCGTTCACCTTGAAATTGGTCAAATAAATCATCTATACGAGGTAAGGGGTATTTTTTCTTAATGGTCACCTTATTTAGTTGACGATAATCTATACATAATCTCATTGTCCCATCCTTCTTTTTAACAAATAATACTGAATCACCTCAAGGGGATACACTTGGTGTAATAAAACCCTTGTCTAACAGATCTTGTAATTGAACTTTTAATTCCCTTAATTCTAAAGGTTCCATGTGATAAGGTGATTTTGATATTGGTATAGTTCCAGGAATAAAATCAATCATAAACTCTATTTCTCTACTAAGAGGTAGACTAGGTAAATCATCTGGAAAATGTTTAGTTATAGGAATATCTTCTAAACTAGACTCTTTTATTTACAAATAAATAACACTTGAAAGGAATCCTTGACATTCCTTATTAAGAAAACTAGAAGCTTGCATTACATAGATAATACACATGGGAGATAGGATACCAGTTCCTTTAAAACTGAATTCTGGTTGGTTAGGAATTTGGAAAGTAACTATCTTCTCAAAAGAATCTACCTTAGCATGATACAATGCTAACCAATCCATCCCCCAAATGACTTCAAAATCTCTTAAGTCTAAAACTATCAAATTAGTGAATAGTTTATGACTACTAACATCTATAGGGCAAGACTTATATACAAATGTTCCCATCAATAACTCACCCGAAGGAGTATAAATGTGTATGCTATGATTTAAGGGTTTATGCATATTAGGAAAGTGGTTAACAAAACGTACAAACACAATTGAATGGGTAGAACCAGGATCTATTAAAACTTAAAAAGGTTAGACACATATAGAAAGTGTACCAGACACTATTGCATTAGAAGCTTGGGTATCAGAATGTACAAAAACTCTACCCTGTCTGCCTTGGTCCTTTTTTTCACCTAAAGGCTGTATCGGAACCCTTGCTGGGGTATGGCAGTCTTTTATCTGATGTCCTTTTGGTCCACATCTAAAACAAGCTCCCGAATACCTGTAATAATGTCTTCGTCCATGTATCTTTCCACATCGCTGACATATCTTGTTATTGTACTATTTGTTATCACTGTCTCCCCCAATATTGGGTTTATTCTTAAAATTATTTCTATTATTTGGGTTCTTCTCTAAACTTCCTCTTACCATCTCTAATTCGATTTTACTCCTCATCATCCCTCTCGACTATCGTATCCCTAGTCACAACGTTATTATATGCCGTCTACGAATATTCAACCTTAACCCACCTTCAAACTTCTTGTCTTTCAAAACGTCAGTTACCACAACATGTCGTGCAAAATGGGACAACTCAGTAAAATTTACCTTGTATTGACTAACCGCCATATTCCCTTTTAATAGACTCATGAACTCAGCTGCCATTTCATCTTTCACCATTTTAGGAAAATATTTCTCATAAAATATCACTAAGAAGTCATTCCAACCTTTCTCATAAAAGATCACTAAGAAGGCATTCCAACCTATGTAAGTATTTCTTTCCTCGTGTTTTCGCTGAGTCATTCTCTACCAATGCTCGACTTCACTTTCTAACATAAATGTTTCAAATAAGTCCCTTCATTCATCGGTATACGTAAGAATATTGAGCATATTATCCATCTGCATCACCCAATTTTCTGCTTTAGTAGGGTTAGGAGTACCTCTGAAAGATGACAGATTCCACTTATTGAACTGTTCAATAGTACATCTACTTAGTTAAGGATTCCCTAGCACTCCATTATTAACCTAATGCTCCACCATCCTTGCTAGACTTTCAATCGCCTTATATGCACCTTCCAGTCCTTTTATAATTGTACCACTAGTTCCCATAGTTGATATTGTCTTGGTCATTTTCTACAGTTTTGGCCCAACATAAGATGTATATACTATCTCAATATTGCAAATTAGAAGAACAATTATATATAAACAATTATATAAAATGTAAGAAATATGAAGGGTTGTCACATAAGTCAGATATTTAATCCTATATCCTATGTATGGAAACTTAAAATCTATAGTGTTCGAAACTTAGGTTCAGTAGTCTACTTGTTCATAACCTATGCTCTGATACCACATCTGTCACAACCCTGACCCAAAATATTAGTAGGGAATGAGTGTCTTGACATGCCACCAAGGCAAAAAATATTCCGAATTAAATTATTTCCTTAAATAAAGTCAACGGAAATACAATCACATGGTTATGAATCGTAAAATACTAATAGTGAATGAATTATGCCATTAGAGATTTCAAAAGGAAACTTCATTTATATTAAAAGTAACAACGAGTTACAACTTAAGACATAATTTTAAATTTATTACAACAGAGCCAAACATGCTCTATATGATAAAACAAACATTTTACTTAAAGTAACAAAAAGAACTCTAAAAGCCGAATCTTCATCATAGTCCTTTTATGTTCCCTCCGCGAGCTTGCTTATTTTCTAAAAAAATGGTTTTTTTATAAAACGTAAGCTAAAATCTGAATGAGATTCAATCTCCATACATTCTAGGGTTTTTCAGAACATTGATATCTTTTCAAGTTAGAACCAAAGGCATATGTATAGAGAGATAGGAATTTGTAGTAATATATATAAAGTAAACTAACAATATATATTTTCAGAATAAACAGTTCAGAACAAAATATATAAAATAATTGAGCAATATGTTAGTTATTTATTTTAATTTTAATGGCCATGTATGCTTTAATACCCATACAGATAGTGTTACCAAATGTTTCCACCTGTAACATCACAGACAAAAAATCATGATCTCTGGAACAACGCCTTGTTTAGGGCACACTGGCAACAAATCAGCTGGGAAGGTACCACCCAAATATTTCCACCCATTAGTCAAGGCCAATATAGTAAGAGAGTTTTCATAGGCCGAATAAAAATTTTTAGAATTCAAATCAAATGTTTATATCAAGAGATATACACATATAACAAATGACGAAATCACCGGTATCACATGAATTTGAGAATAACAAAATTTCACAAAATATATATAGTTTTCATAATATCATATGATCAAAATACATAAGGAATGTCATAGAGTACGCACCAAAAACAGAGTTCGATGTTACAAATATTGAGTCTTGGATCTCTAAGATGAAACTTCTTCTTAAACTTCCCCGCATTTTCTCTCAAATGGCGACACATGTTATAGCTTTTTCTAAATGCACGACATGTGTTTTAGATTTTCCTCTAATGACGACACGTGTATGGTGGAGTTGTCAAAATCAAGCATGAGGTGTCAAGCATGAGGTGGAAAGTTATTAAGGGTATAAGGATCATCTTACACGTGAAGGGTGTTTTGGCAATTTGACACTATATATTTTCAATATTTCTTAGAGGTCCTTGAAAATATTTTATTTATAAAAATATCCTTTTTTATTTTTTATTTTGGTCCCTGAAACATTTTTACTTAAAACCAAGTCCCTAGAGTTTCATAAATTTATATTTTATACCCCCGAAACTTATCATTTAGCTTAGGATGTGCCATAAAACTATAATTTGACCCATTTCACAGCTGATTCTTCAAATTTAAAAAATGGGGTTGGTCATATTAAGAACCCAGAATATCGCATATGTAATAATATAACATTTATCAGATAATAAGTGAGACGCAATTATAAAAACAAACTATATATGAACATATAAAGTGGGTTCATTACACCTGGTCTCCAACATCAAACTCTAAACGTCATCTCGCTGCATCTTTTTTGACTCTTCTGCCGACTATATACAGTGTGAATCCTCTCTCTAATAAGCTTAACCTTCTCTCAGGTGTCCTTAACAAACTCAGGTAAGAGAATCTTATGTCCCCAAACATCTAACCAATATGTAGGTGAACAATAAGTCCTCCCATACAAAGCCTAAAATGATTCCATGCCAGTAGTAAACTGATAATTGTTATTATAAGCAAACTCCACCAATGGAAAGTATTACTCCCAATTGCCCCTGAAGTCCAAAATGCACAACTGTAGCATGTCCTCCAATATCTAGTTCACCCGCTTCATCTGTCCATTTATTTATTGGTGATACGGGATACTCAATATCAACTCTGTCCCAAAACTCCTCCAAAAATAGGACACAAATGTCTTATCCTTATCTCACACGATGATGAGTGGTACAACATACAACTTCATATTCTTTGCAAGGAAAAGCCTATCATAATGCTTTGAAGTGAAATCTGTCCGAACTAACAAAAAGTGACCCACCTTAGTCAAACGACCCACGATCACCCGGATGGAATCGTGTCCATTCTGCGATATAGGCAACCCTGTAATGAAGTGTAGCACCCCAGCTCAGATTTATGGGTTACTTGTGATCAACCCGGTCCTACCCAAGCATTATGTGTGAAGTGCAATAAAACAACCTATATAATGTTGCCAATCCAGTTTTATTTTAATTAATATTTCACTTGTTTAGGATACGATTCCAATTTTAAATCAAACCATGTAAGGGAGACGTGAGAAGCATCTCCGGAGTCCAAGAATACAAATCTACTAACATAAATTAAAATACAGTAATTATTTATCCAACGCTTTTAAAATATGAAACCACACCCATTTTTGTCTTAACAAAAAGAGGGAGTGAGTCGAATGCTCAATGAAAAACATACGACAATCCAATATAAAATCGAACGAAAGAAAGAAGACTCCAACACGTTATACCTACGTGCACGTGAAACTACCTTTATATATATATATATACTTAATGCATGAAACTATTTTACTTTCGAAAGCGTGATTTATCCCGATTTTATTCCAAAATCATGTTCATTTAGGACCAATATGTGTAATACCTTTTTCAAATTTTTTATTTCATAAAAATGTTCCACTTTATGTAAAATTACCATTTATCCTTTTGTTTTCTAATTCATCTTTTACTCCATTTTCACAATTGTTAATTTTCTAAAACACCATTAAGTTACCCACACCAACTTCTTAAATGTTTCTTACACCTTTTTAACCTTTTGGAGTAACATTATTCTAAATTGGAAACATCTTTATTTCAATATTTTCATTTCTAAGAATCATTGAACATATAAGACTACTTTATAAGAAAATTCTCTTTTCTTTATTAACACATGGAGTCTTGAAACCTCAAATTTTTACCACATTTCGACACCCTTTACACACCTTAAGGACTGAATTTTCTTTATTCTTTATTTCATGTTTAAACCCAATAAAACCTTCATTAAACTTGTTTATATGTTCATCATCAAACTACTACAAGTTTATATACATGAGAAGATGAATTTTAACTCCAAAAATCCTATTAAACGGGTTATACATATAATTAATTCTAGAAAATTCATAACACTTGCAAAAAATATACTAAAGGACATTTAATTTCTTAAAAACGCAAACCAATTCCCATTTTATAAAATCTTTAATTTTGCAAGAAATCGAATTTAATTTACCAAATATCTTTAGCAAGATAAAAAAAAATGTAAATCTAAAACATTTTTATTTCATAAAAATGTTAGCACCCAACTTCTTGAAACATACCAATTACATGAAAATCCCAATTATTTCAAGAAAACTTTGAAGTATTTACTCATCATTTATTTCCAACAAAATAACATTTTTACCAGCATTTTTATTCCATAAAAATGTTTAATACCAATTCTACTAAAAATCCATCATTATGAACTTTACTCTTATAATCTAATCAACAAGATTACAAATATGCAAAAGTGTCTTAATACTTATAGTAGAGTTTTCCACCTCAAATGAATCTCCAACCATGTAAGCCATGAAATGTCTAAGAAGATGGCAACATCCCACCTCCTAATATGGCCTTAGAGAGGTTGGTTAGCTCCACTAAGATTGTTTTCATGAAATCTCCATCAAAACCCTCTTTAAGTTCCACAAATCACATTTTTATCTTCTCTAAAACCCCCACCAACGCCTCCAAAATTCATAGCTTTACTCAATAATGATGAAAATGGGTAAGTAGGGCTTGGATATTGTGGGATACTAGAAGAATATGGTGGCATAAGGTGGAAGAATGGTGGTGGCTTGGTGGTTTTTTATAGAAAGAGGCGGAGGAATACACAAAATGGTGAAAGACCCCCTCTCTCTCTCTCTCCTTCCACTCAAAATAAACCCAAATAACCCAAGAAAACACTTATAAAATACTCCTAAAACCTCAAATCCCATTTTTCCCAATCTAGGCTCACCAGAGCTCGATAGCTCATCCATCCAATGGACCAGAACAAGATAGCCCACAAGGGCAACCTTATTTAAAAATTATGCATAACCTCGTTCGAATGAGAATCGCCCTTCATTCGAACAAGAATTACCCCTCGTTCGAAAAAATGGCTTCTCGTTCGAATTATGCTTTGAACGACCTGGACCTATTATTCAGTGCGATCTCGTTCTAACCTCATTTGATCTCTACTTCGAACGACCTCATTTTCTCGTTCGAACAACATGAACTCGTTCGAACATCCATTCTCCTTTATTCTTCAAAATTTCTAACTTTTAGCGCATGATCTTTTAACAATTTTAATTAGGACCCCAATACAGTTAAATGGAACTATAAACTCAATCATAATGATCCAAATCCTAAGGTTTTCATATTATTACAACTTATACCGGGAGAAATAATAAAATATTAGGCACAGGTACTACAAGAAGTCCATGCAAAATCTCTCCTTTTTCTGCACCGAAATCTCGAGAGGCAATAGAACACCTTTTGGTCTCTGGTGATCTAACTTCATTCTTTAGAAAGTAGAACACTTAGACACAAAGTCTATGATGTCCTTCTTCATGTCTACCCACCAATACTAGTTATTGGGTGAAAATTAAATGGTCGTGTAAGGACACTGTCATTAATTGGTTTCCCACCGCGATATAAAAAACCTAAACTTTAATTACTCTTCTTTTATATGTATAAACAGGGAGTTAGTATATCTAATTCACAGAGAAAGTTTGTTAGACTTTAATTGATTTATCACTTCTAGAATAAAACTGTAAAAGGTGATGTTTTAATCAAGTTGTACTAAACTACTTTTGATCCTGACAATTAATGAAAATAGATTAAACAACAAGAATGGAAACTATAGTTTGAGAATCATATCTCTCACCACGGGCTAATTGGCATAAATTGTTAGATGGAAAGAAAATCTTTGACATGACTATATCTCATTTGGACAATTAATATAATCTAGAGTTGTCACCCCTTAATTTCTCGTAAAAGCTTACTTCGATTTTGGTGACAATAAATATCCCTGAAATTACGCATGTAAGTTCGCAAACATGGTGCATACATGATATACTCCATCAAGGTTCCTAGATGCAAAACTAAGAACAACCTAACCCGTGAAAAATATCTTAAATCATCATACCATAGCAAAAAAACAAATTAATTCATGGCGAATTCAATAATCTCAATCTAAATTAAATTAGCTGAAAAGCATTGTGAATATGAACGAAAACAAATGGAAAGCAAGAGATAAATCAAGAAAACTAAAACAAAACATTAAAACAAATCAAAAAAGCTTGAATAAATGAAAGAAATAATGAATAATAACTTACACAACAAACCCTAGGAGAGAGAATGGAGAAAAGCTCCTAAAAAATACTCATCTAACCTAAAACTATAATAAAAACTAACTAACTTATAAATAAAGTCTAGCTTACTACTTATAGTAAGTTGGAAAAGTCAAAAGAAAATAATTACAAATCACCGAATTATCTTAAATCTAGGAGGATTGGTTGATCGATTATGGTTTTGGAATAATCTCACTGCCTACGGGTCTTGATAAAATTAGGAAGGATCGATCGATCGAGCATTGGTCGATCGATTGATGCTCTGTTCTCAATCCACGTTTTTCATCAAAAGGGGAATGACGCCTCTCACAGAATCGACTATACCTTCATCGTCTGGACTCGAAACGACAAAAAGTTTATGGCCACGCAAATATAATTAGAAGAGATACATAACCATGGAAAGCCAAAGTCCAAATTCAAAAGTATGAAATTATGAAAATGCCCTTGGAGTTGCGTTATGCGACGAAACTTTTCTGAAATGCAACCAATTGCTTCGCTAAACATTACACACCTACAAAATCTCAAATAAACCTTGAAAAGCATATATATATATATATATATATATATATATATATGTATATCCAAAACAAAAGATAATAAAAAAATGAGCATAAATATAGGATTAAACAGACACGATTGAGCTAGAATGTGGAAGAATAATGGTCACTAATATACAATATTCGTGACTAATCACACCCCCATCTTACATATTACTAGTCCCTAGTGATGAAACAAAGCAAGAATCAATCCAACAGAGATAGATGAACAAAAATAAGTATGAATAAATTATAGAATAACACTTTTGCAAGCATACCGTTGCATTTAGCATATACAATAAGTTGTTAAACCCATAGGTTACTTTGGTGGACGAGTATTGTCTCGTGAGGGTTTTCAGGGATGAAACCCACAAGCATCAAGTTTCCTCAAAAGTATGACCAAACGACCAATAAGACAAATAATGAAAAGGAATTCAATAAGTTATTAACAAAATAAATGAGAATTCTTCTCAATAATGTGAAATTATCAACATTCAAAGAATAACATCATTGAATTGAAACCTTAAATGTGTGTGGTATGCGTGCCCATGTAAATATTTTGATTCAGTAAAAATTCCTATAACCCGAATAACATTTAAATACGCTTTCACACATTCCTTTCTGGATATTCACTTAACAAATGAAATCACAAAAAAGGGTGTAACACATGGAACATACGGGCATAATGAGTAAACGTAAAATACAATAAGGTTGTGCCCATGTCACCAATGAAGAACGCTATATATATATATAAAATTTATAATCCCAATGAAAGGATATCGTCCATTAAAGGAGATGAAACACACTTTAATAGATTATCACTACTATTTAGACTTTTGAATTAGATTTACCTTAGGATCGTATAGGACTTTAAGGGTTGTAACGAAGGTTTGGGGGTTAAATTATGAATGGAATATTTGCAGATTCTAAGTGTTTGGGGAGAATACTCCGAATAATGGAGATTCGCGGAAAATTTCAAAATTAGAATATAATTTTCATACAATGCAATGGATATAACATTGGAGTATGATTTTAATTATTAGCTCTAATAACTACATAATTCTTACTTTTTTCAATCCCTTTCTATTTCTTCTTTTTCGTCTTTACTTTTCTATTGTTTCCTTTTGTTTTATTTTTCACTTCTTTTCTTTTGTTTTCTATTCTTGAGAATAAAAGCCAACTCATATGATTAATTACAACCATGAGACAAAAACATCATTAAATCCCAAGTATCATTCAAAACAAAGGCATGGAAGATGTATATATGGTTACAAACTCCAATATGGAGTTGGTTAAAGGAATTTGGGTTTCAAAACAATAGGTTTATACTTAGGAATAAAGGGTTTGACTAGGATAAGAATGGAGGGTGAGGTCAAGGTCAAGATGGGTTAAATAAAAAAAGGATTATGATTCGTTCCTAAGGTTTATGTGATTCTGGGGTCAAAACGATGATGAAAATAATGCTCAAGTAACTTATTTCAAAGTGAACTCAATTAATAAATGATCAATGAAGTAAATAATGAGATTACTGATGACTTTAACAATTTTAAGAGGAAAGAGTAATGTATAAACACTCGCAAATGAGTAAAAATTGAAAGCACACTCGGTTTTAGTTTTCACAAAGCAACAAAAGATCACCAAGTTATAATTATCCTACTCAATCCTTTAATAAGAAATGCGCATGTGCTCATGGATTCAAAGTTTCAATTCATGCATTTATTCTCAATATCGATAACTTGAGAGTAAAGTTTAATAACATGAAAGAAATATAACATGAATAATTTATTTGGCAATTGGATAGGGTAATCATTAAAATTTATCAACAGAAACAAGAACAAATGGCCCAACAAATGAAAAAAAAGATATTTTGAAAATTTTCAATTTTTTACAACAAAATTATGCTTGGTAAGAACATATATCCAACCAATTAAACTCAACAAGCAATGGGAAGAATATACCAGACCCCCCAACTTAAACATTGCATTGTCTTCCATGTGAATTAAGAACACAAGTGAGAGAGGAAGAGAAAGATACCACCTGAAAATGGAGCGATATCTGGATAATACAAGTCCATTGATTCTACTAAACATGTTAGAACCAAGCATAACAACAAATAAGAAAAAACAATTTTAACTAATTACACTATAGACAAAATTTAAAAAATTAAAAAATAACATACTATATATAGCTACCAATTTTTACTTCTAACTAACTATATACTTGAAGTTGAAAATTTTGAGGGTCCATCCAAAAAAACTATTTGAATTTGAGGGATTAATGGATTAACCTCATTTTACTTCACGCCTCTCGAGAAATAAGAATTTTATTTATGCAAACGGGGGTATGTTTTGGGCGGGGGGAAGGAACCATCACCAATTAAAAAAAATGGTGGATGATTTGGGGGTGGGGTGGGGGGGGGGGGAGGGTGAATTCAATGGGGGACAGGTTAAATTGGGATCCAAAAAAAAAGTAATTTTCCTCACAAAGGTTTTTCAAATGGAATGAGAGGTGGGCCACACAGAGGCATAATCACTTTCAGGAAGAGAGACTCAAGCAAGACCCCCCATCAGTGAAAGGATTAAACTTTTTAACATTTTCTGCTGATTCATGAGATAGTTGTAATGGTTGGATGATGGTGAATGAAAAAGGGGAGGAATTAAATTCGATCTCGATAAATTACTCATCATCGCTCGAATATTAAGTTCGAAGGAGATATGATCATTTTCAGTGAATTGATCTTTTAAAAAAGAAATCATTTCATTGAAAATGGATACTACATTTATTTATTCATCGCTTTTGTTCTCAATCATCTATTGGGCCAAGAGAAAATGGTTTGTTCCAAAGTAGGCATCCTTGGATCTATTACCTCGGATTCCTTATTTGGTTCAAAACATTCTTTATCTTCTAAAATTTCAAGATAAAAATCATTGTTGATTTCAAATCATGCATTTACATCACGTTCCTAATAATGATTATCTTCCCGATAACGGTTTTCTTCCCAATAACAATTTTCAAGCTTTTCATTCTCAAGGGTGAGAATGCCTTCACGTAATGTCAGAGGTGGAGGCACGGATTCTTCAGAATGAAAATCTTGAGAACTGTTATGGGAACTACTTTTAAAATTATTACCACGAGGATTTTGAGAGTTATTGCAATAATAGTTTGAAGAACTATTATCACGATAAATTTCAAGATCCTTATTGTAAAATTTTAATGGCCCAATATCGAAAAAATTATTCTCATCATTCCTTAAATCCTTTGTTTGACTTTGGTAATACTTACCCAAAATCATTTTCGATGTATCAAGTTTTTGACTTTGCAAGTAATCAACCAAAGTCTTCTATTTTGGGGAACTTTGAGAATTATTGTTGTGATACAAGTGCGAACCATTACAATTACCGAAAACACTAAAGTAAGACATGCTTAACCTCATAGCTCAGATTGGTATGTTCACGAAGTGGTGTTCGATAGGAAATTCAAGCGTTCTTGGAGCTCAAATGTACAAGTCTACAAAATAAAATAAAACAAAGAATATAAAGACAAGAAAAAAATTTACGAAATACTAAATCAACCACTCTCTAACACAAAATAATCCCCAACAATGGCACCACTTTGATCGAGTGACAATCGAGTGGTCGTGTAAGGATGTTGTCATTGATTGGTTTCCTACTGCGATGCAAAAACCTAAACTTTAACTACATTTGTTGTATAAGTATAGCAACGAGTTCGAAAATCGAATACACAAAGAATGTTTATTGAATTTTAATTAATTTATTACTGATAGAATAAAAATGTAAATGGTCATGTTTAATTAAGTTCTAGTAAACTACTTTTAATCTAGACAATTAATGAAACTACATTAAACAACAAGAATGGAAATTATAGGTTGGGAATTATATCCTTCACCACAGGCTAATTATCATAAATGGTTACATGGAAAGAAAAGCTTTAACAAAATTAAATCTCATTTGGACAATTAATAAAATCTAGAATTGTCACCCCCTAAATTCTCATAAAATCTTACTTTGGTTTTGACGTCAACAAATATCCTCGAAATTACACACATAAGGTCGCAAACACGGTGCATATATAATATACTCTATTAAGGTTCCTAGATGAAAAATTAAGAACAACCTAACCCATCAAAATTATCATAAACTATCATACTATAGCAAAGCAACCAATTAATCCATGGTGAGTTCAATCATCTCAACGTAATTTAAATTAGCTAGAAAGCATTGTAAATGTCATGGAATGAAAGAAAGCAAGAAGGAAAATAATAAATAAAGTAAAAAAACTAATTAAAAAAGAATTAAAACTAATTAACAAAGCTTGAATAAATGAAAGAGATGATGAATAGTAACTAACACAACAAACCCTAGGAGTGAGAATGGAGAGAAGCTCCTAAAGAAAACTCATCTAATGTAAAACTATAATAAAAACTAACTAACTTACAAACCCTAGGAGGATCGATCGATCAAGATCGATCGATGATTTTGAAATAAAATCACTGCGTATAGGTCTTAAAAAAAATTAAAGAGGGTCAATCGATCAAACATTGATCGATCTATTGATGCTCTGTTCTCAACCCACATTTTCCATTAAAAAGAGAATGTTGCCTCTCATGAAATCGGCCATAATTTCATCATTCAAACCTGAAATGATGCACGATTTATGGCCACGCGAAGATAGTTCAAAGACCTATACAACCATCGAACGAAAAAGTACAAATTCATAAGTCTAAATTACGAAAATTCTCTTGAAGTTTCATCTTGCGACAAAACTTTCTCGAAATGCAACCAATTGCTCCGCTAAGCATTCCACTACCTGCAAAAGCTAAAATAAACCTTGAAAAGTATATATATATATATATATCGAAAACAAAAGATAACCAATAAATAAGCATAAATGTAGGATTTAACGAACACAATTGAACTAGAATGTGCAAGAATAAACGGGAGTAATATATAATATTCGTGACTGATCAACTAGCGCCTCATATCTTGGTACATCTTATCCCCATAGGGATGCACCATAAAATTCGATCTATGTACCTCATTCATAACTTCATATCGTAATTCCCCATCCTTAGGAACCATTAATATACTGTAGAACCGTAAACCCCTATCAGATCTGATCGAGTACGACTTTGCTCCCTCAAGCAACAACTGTCTGACCTTTTTCTAACAAGAATGCCCGCTTACTTGTGCCCTTACAACCCAATAATAATCTCAGGTGTGATGGTAAGAACTGCCATGAAGGCATGAGATAACTCATCCTTAGTACGAATAGAACCCCATTTTACATTCCAAATCACTAAACAAGTAACTATCAGCCTACGACTTAAGGCGTCTGCCACCACGTTCGCTTTGCCTGAGTGATACTGGATATCAAGCTAATAGTCCTTCATATACTCAAGTCATCACCACTACCTCATGTTCAACTCTCTCTACGTGAATAAGTACTTCATACTCTTATGGTCCGTGAAAAGATGGAATCTCTCCCCCAAAAGATAATGGCTCTAAATCCCAAGAGTAAAGACTACTGTTGTTAACTCCATATCATGGGTGGGTTAATTTACCTCGTGAAGCTTAATATTTTAAAAATCGTAAGCTATTGACCTCTCCTCATGTATCAATACACCCCGCCACGAGGTAAAGAAAGCACCAGAGCTAAATATAACTTGAGCTTTAACTCATTGAAAGACTATTGACAATACTCATCCCAGATGAAGGGCACAACCTTCTTCGTCAAGTTTATCGAAGGACTAACTATCTTAGAGATGGACTGAATGAATCGACAATAATATACTGCCAATCCCAAAAAATTACACACCTCCGTAGGCATTGTGGGTTATCTCCACTCCATCACCATGGATACCTTACTCAAGTCCACTTATATTTCTACCTATGACACTATGTGATCCAATAACTGCACCTCAATCACATCGAAACAACACTTATCGAACTTAGTATAGAGTTAATGGTCTCACATTATCTATAAGACTATCTGCAAGTGTTGGGCATGCTCATCTGCAGTCCAAGAATAAATCAAGATGTCATCTATGAACACAATAACAAACTGATCTAATAACTCCTTGAACAACCTATTCATCAAGTCCATAAAAACTACCAATGAATTGGTTATCTCCAATGGCATAACCATGAACTCATACGACCCATATCTTCTCAAAAATGTTATCTTTGGAACATCATGCTCTCAAATCCTCAACTGATGCTTCTCGACCTCAAATCAATCTTTGAAAAACACCCCTCATCTGGTTAAACATGTCATCAATATGGGGTAACGGATAGTTATTTCATATGGTGACCTTGTTCAACTCCCAATAATCAATGCAAAGTATTAACGATACGTCCTTCTTATTCTTCCTTATGAAAATAACCGTAGCTCCCCAAAGCTAAGCACTCCTTTGAAAAAATCCTCGTCCCTAAATTTATTGAATTTGCTCTCTTATATCTAATGGATCCATACGATACGCTACTCAGACAATCGATCTCATGCCTGAAGCTAAGTCAATCACAAACTCAATCTCTATAATCAGTGGAAACCCCAGAATCTCCTATAACACATAAAAAAACTCACTAACAATCGAAATAGAGTCCAAATACACTGTGACTCCCTCAAACTTATCCTCCTTAATATAATAAAAATGGGGTTTTGACCGTACCTCTGGGTGCGACATCGTAACCAATTACATCTCTAGTCTTGTAATGGAAAATACGATGGACCTCCCAAAATAATAAACACAAGCATGATAAGTATCTAACCAGTCCATTATAGAATAACATCGTACTCAAACATATCTAAAATCAAAATATCGACTATAAAATTAAGTCTAGCAAATATCCACCCTATCCATCTACTCATTAAATGAATAAATATACCTCTACCCATAGGTGTATCAACATGTAACAATATATATGGTGCTAAATATAGCATCCCCGAAGACTGAGCAAAGGTACTATTAACGAATGAATGCGATGCACTAGTATAAAAAAATGTGTCCTATATATCCAAAAATAGGAAGCATACCCTCAACTGTATGTGTTGGTGCCTGTGAATACCTAAGAGAAATGTGATACACACACTTATACTAGAGTGGTTACTGGCTCTGAGGCTAGGCTGGTGTTACTGGTAATCTTGGCACCGTAATAACTGGTGGGGCTAGTTACTGTTGATGTTTTACTTGTGGTGCCTAATACCTACGATGACCTATCTGCCCTTGTGCACACTAATTTCCTCGAGGTCACCTCTTAGCTACATGTTATGTCTCACCGCAAGTGAAATAACATTCGAGGAACTACCATATATCCTCCTGATGTCCCTGTTGGCCCTATTGACCACAACCTTACTGGCCTTTAGTCCAATATCCTTGGACTTGTTGGCCCTACTGAGACTGCTACCTTTGGCCCTGGTGGCCCTTACGGTCATCAAACCCGTTATGCTTCTTGTGGTGCTGCTATCCTGACTGAGGCCCCTTAGGTTGTTTCCACCTGAGTGCAATATTCATTTGTCTTGCCTGTTGGACAGACGAATATATATTGGGACTCTTCTCACTCTTACCACTTATGAAACTATATATGGTCCTCGTTGTGAAGTAAAGCAACATTCATAGCCTATGTATAAGTGGTAAAAGTTGGGTTCCCTCAAATCGCTTGTCTAATATGCTACGTCAAACTGAAGATGAACTTCTCCATATTTTTCTCCTCCACGTTCACCTTATCTGGGTCAAACAATGAAAGAGTGGTAAACTTCTGCTCGTAGTCCACCACAATGCAGTTCTCCTACTATAAACTCAGAAACTCCTTCTTATTCTCACCCCTAATGGAAGGTGGGAGGTACTTATCAAACCTGACCTAAAAATCTATAATGGTCCTTGTATCTCTTTACTCAATTATGGTGATTGACTCCCACCACTACAAAGCCTCTCCTACTAGCTTGAAGCTGGTCAACATCTGCTTTCGAACCTCCGTGCTCTCTACCTTTTGCAAGTGCCTCTATATGTCCTTCCTTGAGTGCTTATACTCCCAAAAAACTCAAGAGGGTTGCTTTTAGAAAAGGCCACACACGATCTCTCCTAAATAGAAGTCTGTGACTGAACATGTACCATCACCTACTGTTATGGTTGCAGTGGTGGTGGTGGCTAGAAAATTGTAACATAACAACCATTGTTGTGGTGATTGCCTGAATAAAAATAGCACATAAGTCTATTATAGATGCTATTAGTGGTATTTGTTACGGCTATGGCTATTTTCCTGCTAATCATACCTATTTACAGTATGTCGCCTTCTACTACACCTGGTGTTGGCCATCTAAAAGCAAATAAGGTCCGTATTAGCTAACGATTAACATATAAATACAATGAATCCTACTTATAGGTCTTTAATAAATCAAAGAACACAATGCAGAATATAACAGGAATCTAAGGGAACCTAAGACATTATAATCTGGGATGCTCTAATACCAGCTATAACAACCCCCCATTTTTCACATGCTGGTTGGACATTCCAATACGCCGAAAATAGGGTGCGTTAAATAATCGATATCATTCTCAGCATCAACAAACATAATAAATTAGCTTAAAGTGAATTAAAATTAATCAATAACATGCAAAAAATTGATAAATAAAACTCGTATAAATACTAAATCATCCACAAAAAATATTGAAATAGTCTTAACTCCCAAATAAACAAACTAAATACAAATGTAAGTGGGACACTTGTTCCATAAAATCTTTGAAATAAAAATGAACTAAAGTACTAAAATGATATAACAACCTATGCTAAGAATCAATGGAAATGACTCGAAGCGAGTGGAGCTCCAAGTCTGAATATCCTTAGCCTTGTGGATCTTATTTATGAATGGCAAGAAAATAGTTTATATGACTTGGGTCAACACCCTAAAGTTGTAAGAAATAACTTCAATATCAACATAAATAATCAGGTAACTCATTTATAATAATCATGCAATTATGTCGACACTTACATGTAATAAATACCTCATCCCTCATCGTAAGTGAAATACTAACGCATGTCCCAATCCAAGGAATAAGTGACACTAAAATTATCTATCACTGATCTAATAAAGTAAAAAATAATAAGATACAACCGATATGCAACTAGCTATATGTGTAAAAAAATATAACCCCAAATACCACCCCATAATGCCACCCATACAGTAAGATACACTCGATCTCATATAACAACATATAAATGTGACATAGGATAAATGTCCATCATTGGATAATAATATCTATCTTAATAATATTATTAACATCACACGAAGGTAACTACCTTTGGGGACCTTTTCGTACTTCTATCAGTAAATTCGTACGAGTCCCTCATTGAATGGACTTAAACAAGAACATAAATAAAAAATGGGGAGATCACTACGGAGTAACACCATCAACCAATCCCATATTCAAACATGCTCGATGGATCAAGTCTATCCGCGTTCTCCCATCACGAAGCGGTGACCATCTTGAACGTATGATCAAACATAACGACCTTCACAATGGCCTGCGTCAACAACTAGGTGTGCAGTGTACAGTCATAACCTTTTAAGAAACCCCTACTGATAGATACTCCATGAGTAATGGTATCTTCACACAAGTAAATAATACACATATATATAACACACAATATATGTATACAACTATAGGATGTCTCTTCACGTATGCACAGATAAAAAATTGTCTCAATCCTCAATGTTGTATTGTACTTCGTCAATTTAAGTTTATAAATCTTAAATTTACATTAAAGTCTCTTCTCATTATTCTCTAGTTTAAATACCATCTTAAACTTTATCATAAGTGCATAATGATTACCCAAGAATTAATTATGAGACTAAAACCCAAAACCATTTATTGTTCCCCCAAACGCCATCACTAAACAATCTTGTTCAAACAAGATTCAAGGTCGTTCAAACAATCCATTCTCATTCGAACGAGACACCAATTTTGTTCAAACGAGATAGGAGCATAAGACTTCTTCTTACCCAAAATCAAAAGGGTAATAGTTAACCCAAAATCCAAAACTAAAGCTTCAAATCATCAAATTATTCGTTCTCTAACGAACCTAATTTATATAAATGTAATGTCGATATATATATTAACCAACTCTAATAATAATTAAAGGTTTAAATTGTCTAATCATCAAATCTAACCTAATTCATCTATCACCATTAATGTATTTTAAAACACCTACTATTCCAAATCCGAATATCAAACTAACATTGGGATTCATCTTATATACGAATATTAAACCTAAACATGAGTTCTAATCACAGATTCATAGTCTAGAACGATTTTAATTTAAGGTTTCTCTTAAAAATATTAAGTAGTTTAAGGCAGAAGTAATCCAACACTAAACCCACTTAATTAATCAACAGGATATGATTAAGATATTAAATCACAATCGTAATCATGCCTTCTAAATCTCTGATTTACTACATGATATGAATTTTAAATAAGCTACAAATTATTCATGATAAAGAAAGTATTTATTGCCTGAATGTATGAATGGTGAATCTCTACACGACGATCCTTATTCTTCTTCTCCCAAAATCTTTCTTAATCTCTCCTAAAGGTCTAAGACTGGTTAGGTTTATTTCTCTGGTGTTAAATTATTGATTAATGAGGTCTTACTAATCTATTTAATCCTTAAATTCCCAGGTTAATATTAAACCTATTTCAGGCCTCCAATTGAGCCCAAAATACTACCCAGAATAGTTTAAAACTCCGCCTAAGGATATACCTACCCCTGTGCCTAACTTAGAGCGATAAAAACACATATTCGGGCCACCGTATCACTCTAGAGTTTAATCCAAAACGTTGTTCCTCATAACTCACGGTAATACCTCCCAGCGTAAAATAAAACACATACGTATTTATTTTACGCATAACCGCATATAGTCCAAACTTAATTAATTGCACCCAGTAATTAAATATAACATGTGGCACAAATAAATCGCATAACATGAAAATTTAATCATCATCTAAATATGCATTTTTATTGTTGCCAATTCGCTCAAGTAATAATTAATTCTAATGTATTAATTTATTCTCATAATTAATAATCATTAAATAAATACAAAAAATACGGGGTATTACGTCGGCTTACTGGGCTCGTTTGATCGATCCAGTCCTGTAGTCTTATGATTTTGGCTTGTTTTCAAGGAATGAAATTGTGGATCCTTTTATGGATGCCTATTTTGGGGGTGTATATATATGTGTGTGTGTGGTGGTGGTGGTGGTGGGGGGGGGGGGGGGGAAGATATTTAATCTAATTCTGAGGAAAATGTACGTATGTTAATGGTAAATACCTATATGTTGGGTTCAAGGGTAGTTTAACATTTAGATATATGAGGTACATTAGTTATGGTTAAATTGGTAGATTTATTTATATACACGAATATGTATTCATGGGACTCAGTTAATTCTATGAGTCTAATTTGTGAATACATTAGTATATGTAAAACGTAATTAAGGAGGTGTACGTAATAAGATGATAAATGTTAAAATACATTAGTGGTTGGGTTAGTCAAAATCCGTATGAATAATGATTAGCAATATATGATTATTGTATAATCTTAATGATGGATTTATTTAGAGTAGTATGGTTGGCCCCAGACGGGACTGAGGGAGAGTGGGATGCGATGGACATCACGTTGTTGGTTTGATCCCTATGGGGATGCGAGAGTGCTTGTCTCTAGGTCCGCCGTTTTCCCATGAGGTCAAGTTTTAGTTTGTTTAATGATTTCCCTCGGACGTTGTTTGACACCATATCCAGTTTTTATTGGGTTACATTCCCTTGTTTATGCCTAAGCCTAATTCTCCATGTGAGGGGTTGTAGGTTGTTTGGAGTCGTTTGTTTATTTTATATAAAAACAAAAAAATAGGCCAGTTAGCCCTTTTCGGGGTAATCCTAAGGGAGGTTTAGGTTTGTAGATGATCTAGATATTCTTTTTGTGGGTTCAGGAACTAAGTTACGAGTGGGGAAGAATTAAGCACACACTTGCTATTTATGTTTCCTTATTTATATACTTGTTGGATCAAGAATTGCACTCACATATGCTTCGGCCACGTGTGCTTATGGTTAATGAAGACCCCCAGTCAATGACCAACTCTTCAACATTATCATTTGCAACGACTAATCATGATAAAAAATAAGTCTGAACTCTTAGGGATATTGTTAGTGGGAATTAGGCCTCTCATAAGCTGCTTATAAATGTAAACTTACCCTACATCAACGTGACATGCATCATTGTAACATCAAGCAATACTACAACTCTGTCGATCTGAGTTCTTGAGTAATAGAGAACAAAACCTAACACCCCGTGGATGTAGGCACGTTGACGAACCACGTACATCTTGAATTTTTCTGTGTGATCTTAGTCTTTTATGCTATTATTATTTCTATTTGTTTGTGTGCATTGGATATCACTACATATAGGAATTTACCACCTATAATTGACGCCATCTGTTGGAACGATCTTAATTTTTTGCCATTAGCTAATTTTTTGTGATGTCTCACTAACCCAACCAACTACTCAACTCAACTCAACAAAGCCTTTTCCCAATTATTTGGGGTCGGCTACATGAATCCTATTTTTCCATTCCATTCTGTCCAGTGCAATATCTTCGGTTACACCACATGATATCATGTCCTTTTTTATAATATCCCACCAAGTTAATTTAGGCCTACCTCTACCCCTTGGGTTACCATCAATACTAACTAAATCACTCTTCCTTACAGGAGCATCCATTGGTCTACGCTTGACGTGTCCAAACCATCGAAGTCGATTTTCTCTCAATTTATCTTCTATAGGAGCTACTTTCACCGTTTTACGAATTTGTTCATTTTTAATTTTATCCTTTCGAGTTTTACCACAAATCCATCTTAGCATTCGCATCTCCGCCACACTCATTTTCTGCACATTTTGTTTCTTGGTTGCCCAACACTCTGTCCCATATAACATGGCGGGTCTAATGGCCGTCCTATAAAATTTTCCTTTTAACTTCAAAGGTATACGCCTATCACACAGAACGCCGGTCGCACTTCTCCACTTAACCCAGCCTGCTCTAATCCTATGCGTAACATCATCACTAATATCTCCATCTTTTTGTATAATCGATCCTAAATAACGAAAATGATCATTTCTAGGTATTTCTTGACCCTCCAATTTCACCACATCTCCATTTGTCCTCCTATTACTACTAAAATTACACTCCACATATTCTGTTTTAGTTCTGCTTATTTTAAATCCGCTTGTTTCTAAAGTTTCTCTCCACAATTCCAACCTAGCGTTTATCCCCATCTTAGTCTCATCGACTAAAACAATATCATCTGAAAATAGCATACACCATGGCACCTCATCTTGTATTTGTCCAGTCAACTCATCCATAACAATAGCAAAGAGATAAGGACTTAATGCTGAACCTTGGTGTAGCCCTACCGTAATTGAAAATTCACTACTTTCTCCAGCTGATGTTCTTACTGTAGTCATCGCACCATCATACATATCCTTGATCATGTCAATATATCTGCGAGTCACTCCTCTTTTATGTAGAACCCACCATATTATATCTCTGGGTATCCTATCATACGCCTTCTCCAAATCTATAAAAATCATATGAAGATCCTTCTTTTTCTCTCTATACCTCTCCATTAATCTCCTCAATAAATAGATTGCTTCCATTGTTGACCTCCCAGGCATAAACCCAAATTGATTCTCAGATACTGTTGTCTTCAATCTCAATCTATATTCAATCACTCTCTCCCAAAGTTTCATTGTATGACTCATTAACTTAATACCACGATAATTTGAACAACTTTGTATGTCCCCTTTATTTTTATAAATAGGTACTAAAATACTTTTTCTCCATTCATCGGGCATCCTATTAGTCATTAAAATTCTATTAAATAATTTGGTAAGCCATGATACTCCATCCTCCCCTAAGCACTTCCAAACTTCAATAGGGATACCATCTAGTCCTAAAGCCTTCCTTGTTTTCATCTTTTTTAGAGCAATCCTGACCTCTGTTGTCCTAATTCTACGAAAAAATATATCTTCTCGAGTTTCCCTAAGTTCCTCTATATCTTCACCAAAATTATGATGGCCAAGAGGGTTATCACCAACAAAGCTATGGACACCGGGAGGTTCAAAATATGGATTATGACAATTATGATGACTAGTAGGGTCGTCAACTTTTTCCATTGTTCCTAAAGATCAGGTCAGAGATTAGTGACTATTACCAATATCTTGACGTCTGTTATCATCCTCAGGAGGAGAGGATGAATGGGGGTGACGATCCCAAACGATATAACTAGATATTAAGTCTCATTAACAACTATAAAGAGAACATTCAACATGAATGGGCTGCTACTAGGTATCAACAAGAGTAGAATGTTGTGCTCCAAAGATGCTTGGAGAGGTTGGAAAAACAGGACTATAGGGATAAGTGTAAATTTAGTTGCAGATCACATACTCCTAGCCTTGAGTTGAGCAGAACTCGTAGCCGAAAGAGGATTATCCAACCTCAAAAGGAATATTCTTCTTATGAGAAGTCACATGGAAGGAGACTTCACTCCAATTAGAGATAATAAGAGAAAGATAAAATCACTACTATGCCGAGCTATTAAGCAGTTTGAACCTCTTAAGAAGTTTTTTGCCCCGAGGTTCAAGATTTATTATGGGAAGACTTATCCCATCGACCATATCAGGCAATATCACTAAGCTATGAAGTTGTGGAAAAATAACGAGAGTTTAATGTGCCCATATTTACCTCTAGTCTTAGGGACGTTGCCCAAAAGTGGTCTGAGAAGTTATGGCATTAGTCGATCACATGATTTAATCAACTCGTCGAGGTCTTTATGACCAGGTTTATCCTAAGGAGTATCTATCCTAAATGGATGGATTCATTTCTTATGCTGAAAAAGAAGCCTCAGGAAACACTTCGAGAGTATGTTAGAAAGTACTGGGAGGTGCACACTGCACCGAGCAGGTCATAGTGGCTTCCTTTAAGATTAGGCTACCAACAAACTCCATGCTTCATAAATCTCTCACCAAGAGAGAGGGCACCAGTATTTATAATCTCATGGAGAGTATTAAAAAATATACCAAGGTTGAGGATGAAATTTCCGCAATTGTCTAGGTAGGTGATCGATCAAAGTAATCTATAAATGGACACAAACAATTAACGAGTAAAAAAAAAGGGAAAATCATAATGGGAAGTAAAAGGGAGTCGAGAAGAAGGATCCCGAGAAGGAATTTAAGGCCATCAACTTGGTTTTTATTGAGTCGATCTATAAGATGTTTTATAAGATCAGAGGTTGATAGTATTTCAAGTGATCCCAAAAAGAGAAACATGACTTTGAGGTGTGCATACCAAAAGGATCATGGCCTCAAGACCAATTATTTCAAGGCCCTAAAATTCCATATTAAGGAACTGTCCCAAGTCAAGCACCTTAACGAGTTCATTAAAAAGAAGGAAAGGTAAAACTCGTTAATGGCCAGAGACCAGATAATATATTGGACGAGGATCTAGGATGCAAGTTTTTTATAATCCATGGGGAATCAAACCCAAGTTAGATCAAGGAAAACGCCCTCATGATGGAAATAAGGAAGCTAGCAACATTAATAGAGGCATTCCAGGTTAACCTAGCTAAGAGAATTACGGGCAAACATCAGCGACCTGAGGAGATTGATTACTCCAAATACATTTGTTCACCGATGAAGACTTGGCCAGAGTGAGGAATCCCCATCATGATATCCTAATAATCACTCTCAAAGTTGCCAACTGGGATATGGATAAACTACTAGTGGATCAAGGGAGTTCGTTAGAAGTGATGTACCTCAAGATGTTTAATAAGCTCAATCTATGAGAATAAAACCTATAAAAAGTGATCGTGCCCTTGGTCCACTTTGCAGAAAGGATGACCATGCCACTGGGAAAGGTCGTTCTCACTATCTGAGCAAGAAATATCTCCAAACTTATTGAGTTCATTGTTTTAGACATAGAGTTAGCTTATAACTCTATACTAGGTAGAGGATGGTTTTATGCCATGAGGGATGTGCCTTCCACCTATCACCAGATATTAAAGTGCATCACTAAAAAGGGATAATGAATATCGGGGGAACTAGGCCTTGGCTCGGTAATGCTTCATAACTTCCATCTGACCAAAATAGTAGATGAAAAATGAAAAAGTTGTGGCACCAACGGAGTTCTTTGTACCATTCAAGTATCAATTAAAGTATGGCCGACATGGTGTTAAGGCGACCAGGGGGGTTTCCCCTGCCAATCAGGTCATGGAGCCCTTTAAGAGGTGATACTTAACAACAATCAACCTGAAAAGAAGTTCTTCATTGATAATAGACTAAATGGAAAGGAAAAGGAAGAACTAGTTGCATTCCCTAGGAGAAATCAACATATTTTTGCTTGGCAACTGAATAACACGCTAGGAAATGTCCCAAGAGTTATGTGTCATAAGCTCCACATGAATCGATTAAATCTACCAGTAACCTGAAATGCAGGAAGAACTGCCCCGAGAAGGCAAGGGTAGTAGATGAAAAAATGGGGAAACTTCAGGAGGTACGATCCATCAAGAAAGTTCAATTCTCTGAACGGCTATCGAATCGTGCGGTCATTAAAAAGATTAACTAAAAGTGAAGAGTTTGCATATACTTCACTGTACTGAACATGACTTTCCCCAAGGATAGTTTTCCTTTGCCCAGATTAACCAATTAGTTTATGCGACCGCCAACCACTAGCGTATGAGCTTCCTTGATGCCTACTCAGGGTACCACCAGATCCCACTATTTGGCCCTGACCAAAAGAAGCCTTATTTCATCACCACATTAGGATTGTACTGCTACACCTGCGATGTTTCTTGGATTAAAAAGCATTGGGGAAACTTATCAAGGATTTATGATAAATATGTTGAAGCAGTAGTTGGGAGAGACGATGTATGTTTACATATATGATATGCTTGTGAAGAGAACGATGATAGAGGAACGCTTTGATAACATAAAAAGTACTTTTAAAGTCCTTCGTTACTATCGAATGAGGTTAAATGTAACCATGTTATCTTTTAGGGTACAATCGATAAAGTTCCTCGAGTACCTGGTCATCTAGAGGGGGATTGAGGAAAACCTCGATCAGATTAAAGAAATAAGGAATGTGCAACCTCCAAATACCATGCACGAGGTACATAAGCTAACTGGTATGCTCGCCACTTTTAACACATTCATACCCCGATCTTTAGAGTGGTGTTGACCTTTCTTTCATATCTTGAGGAAAGAAAGGAAGGAAATATGGAACGAAGAACATACCCAGGTACTTGAAGAAGTATTTGAGACAATCGCCGTTATTAATAATCCGTGATGAATAAGAACCCTTTTACTTGTATCTAGAAGTGTCCAGTTATGTAGTTATCTAAGCTCTTGTTTACAAGAAGAACATGAGTGAAAATTCCATTTATTATGTGAGAAAACCTTGCTTAATGTTGCGAAGAAATACCTCCCATTAGAAAAGCTTGCGTATTAATTAGTGATGGCCTCTTGTAAGCTAAAATATTAGTTTGAGGTGCACACGATCATCATCCCAACCTATTTCCCTTCGAAGGCAGTGCTCTAAAAGTCCGAACTATCTGGACAAATGTCCAAGTGGTCGGTAGAGTTGGGGAGGTTTGATATCTAATTTCAGCCTAGGACGTCTGTCAAGGGATATATTCTGCTATTTTTTTTACTGAATTCTTCAGCGACTAAGAACCAATGGAAGTTAGCACTGGGAATGAAGAAAACATTCAATAACAGGTCGAGGAGGGGGAGATATGGACCCTTGATGTGGTTGGAGCCTTAAATTTCAAGGGATCAGAAGTAAGGATATTGCTAATACCCCTAGAAAATTATCCTCGAGCAGGCAATACGCTTTTTATTTGAAGCCTCCAATAACAAAGAGGAGTACGAAGCATTAATCAAAAGCTTGAAGAAGGCAATCTCCTTTGGCGTTCGTTACCTTGATGTCTTTTACAACTTGAGGTTGATATAAAATCATATATCAGGAGACTACAATAACAAGGATTAATACATGGCTTCATACCTGGATAACGCCTAGAGCCTGGTCTCTCAATTCAAATATATACAAGTGCTGTGTTTCTAAAGAGGGAACAATAGGTATGCAGATGCGTTAGTCACACTTAATTTGTCCATGAAAGGAGATCTCAAGCGAATAATTCAAGTGGAATACCTCGATCAACCCAGTATCAAAAAGAGGAAACCAACCAAGCAGTGTATGACCATTAATAGCACCCCGAGTTAGATAAATATGATATATCGCTATCTAGAAGATGGTGTTTTGCCTAATTAAAAGAAGAAAGCATACAAGATCTGGATAAAGGCTGCTCGGTTCCAATTGTTGCTAGACGAAAAGCTTTATCAACATTCATTTCTAAGACCATAAGTTTAGCACGTTCACCCAGATGATGTCGACCAAACCTTTTATGAGTTGCATGATGGAATATGTGGAAACCACATAAGGGAAGATGCCGGGCATTCAGAGCTAGGGGGATATTAGTGGCCTTATATGCAGTAAGATGTGGTCTCTTATGTCGAGAAGTGTAAAAACTGCCAACTATACTCACCTTTAGTGCATTAGCCCACCAGTGACCTCAAATCCTCCACAAGTCCTTGGCCCTTTTCTTAGTGGGGGACATCATTGGTCTACTACTCCTTGCATCTGACAGCAGGAGTTTCTTTTGGTTGGCATATACTATTTATCTAAAAAGGTTAAGATAAAACAACTGGCAAACATTCGAGATGTTGACGTGACCAGATTCATTTAGAGGAACATCATAACATGTTTTGGCATTCCTAGGATCATCATGATAGATAAAGAGATTCAATTTGGGAGTAGCCTTTTCCAAAGTTTTTATGATGAAAAAAAGATTAGGCACTACTAAAGTTAAATTGACTACCCCTAGAAAAATGGGAAAGTATAATCCTCTAACAAAACGGAAAGAGATTGAAAAAAGTAAAGGGCACATGGGTCGACCAACTCCCCCACGATCTCTGGGCATATCAGACTATGCCTAGGATATAGATGGGGGAAACACCTTTTGCCCCAACTTATGGGATGGAAATTGTCATTCTACTAAAAATAGACTTGGCGATTATGAAGTCCTCCCTGGTCGACCAATATCCCAATATCAAAGCGAACAAATCTTAGTTTGACCTAATAGATAAGAGGAGAGAACTTCCCCTCATAAAGCTTGCTTCCTTTCATTAATAGTTGGCCAAGAAGTATAATAAGGGAGATAAGGGAAGGAATTTTAAGGTCGGGGACTGCGTCTTAAGAAAGATCGTGGAAAATATAAGGATTCCCTTAGAGGAGAAGCTCATGCCTAATTAGGAAGGACCATTTAAAATCATGCGAGATGACTTACAAGGAGCCTACCACTTAGTGACAATTGAGGGCAGGGAAGTTCCCCGAGCATGGAATGCAACCAATATCAAGAAGTTGTACTTTTAATTAATTTTAATTTTGAATTATTTCTCAAACATTATTTTTGCTTTTTTTAAAGCACATTTTCATTATGTCAAAATTTATTTATTTTCATTATTCAAAGTGGAACGCACTGATTGTTTAATAAAGAAAATCGATTAGTCAAATGGACTGTGTTTGGCATATTATCTTCTTTCAAATGTCTTTTTTAAGACTGACTTGATGGTCAAGCAAAGACCACCACTTGATCCCTGAGTAGGGCACTTCTCTATTAAATGTCTTCTTTTAAGATTGATTAACTAGTCGACCAAAGACCATAACTGATTCAAATATCTTCATATAGACTGGCTGGGACTACTTTTTTAAATGTCTTCTTTTAAAACCGATAAACTAGTCGTCCAAAGACCATCACTGATTGAAACATCTTCATATTGACTGACTGGACGATCAATCGATGACCAAACAATAACTAAAATGTTTTGAAGATTAAAAAAACATAAATAATTGTTCATAACCTATGAAAAGCTTATGGGGTAAGCCCTAAGAACCTAGGAATGTCTAGGTAAAAAAAATACTAGCTCGGAGATGACCCTATAAACAGGTGCAGTTTTTTTAGGATCTAAGCCTAAGGTTTGGCGACATAACGTAAAAGGTAAGACCAGGGACCAAACAACGTAAGGGAAAACAAAATGTTAAAATTTCCATTAATACGTAAAGTTATTACAATGAAATTTAAAAAGAAAAGAATTTATAACAGAGAAGTAATTATAACTGGATTACTATCACGACCAGTGTAATTCATCCTCTGAAGGTCCAGACCTAACAGGCTTATAAGTCCTAATGGTCTCAGCTAAGGTCTTAACTCTTTATGGTCCTCTAGGAGTCATGCTATTAACTAAGTGTGGATGTCGGTAGAGCCCATCATTACCATCAAGCCCATAGTCGCCCATGTGCTTCATTATCAAACTGATCGGAATGACATTCGTTAAGATTCACTAAGCATCAAGCTTATAAAGAGGATTTTTAATAATTAGGGCAACCAAAATTATACCAGTACCACAGTCTAGAATCATTGGGTACCTTCATAATGGATATGACATTAAAGTCAACTATGTTTATAAGCAACGTTTTGAGAATCATTTAAGACAACATCAAAACTAAGAGGAGCCTCATCATAGCCATAATTCCACACTTAGTGTGAATGCTTATGGAATCAGAATCTAAGGCAATCAAACTTCTCATACAAACTCTCGATAGTCACTTCCTTATATTTCAAATATTTTTTAGTTTTCTCCAGCACCTTCCCCAACTGGCCATCTCCTTTTTAAGGAAGAAAGCTCCCTTACCAGCTTACTTTTCTAGTAGAGGCATTTTGTCTCTTGCCAGCTCAGCCTTTAGATCATTATTTTCCTTCTCAAGGAGAACAACAATCTCTCCTACTCCTGTAAGGTTATCTTGTCGAATAAAAGTCTTTCTAGCATGGAAAGACTCAATACTGACCAACTTTTGGTCGAACCCTCCATATTTAACTGACTCGAATGAATCCTTGTTAAATATAGCCCTTATAATGTCTAACTCTTCATTATGACTGACTTATGTGGCGCAAATCATGTCATGATTGACCATATTATTCACCAACCTGATGGAAAAGTCAACGTAGATCTGAGTAGGCTTTTTTTGCTCATAAGGATGCATTAAAATCCAATATCTGACCGAGATTATCACAAAAGGTAGCAAAAAGTCTTGCACGCCTCTCTTCAAAGTCGTAATGGGCGATGATGAGCGTTGCAAGACTCTCATAAAATTGAACAAGGCAAGGGCAAGTGGATGGTCACTTTAACTCGATAAAAGAAACGTGAACAAAATATTATAAGAAAAATGAATAAATAAAGTTGAATCAAAACTTTGGGTTTCATTAAAAGATAGTCATTGGGCTTAAATCATAAACTGAAAGGAAATAAGTAAAAAATTTCCTAACTATGAGGGGATTTATCCCCCACCTTATCTTTATTGTTAATCGGAATAAAGCCAAAGTCTTTTAACTGTATGGGCCCATACTTAACCTTCTTGGTACCTTGATAATTTTTGACTTGTTTGAGAACCTTGGTATCCATGAAGATACCTTTTTTTCTTGGCATATTGATAAGTAACGACCTGCTTTCGATGACCAATGCCAACATTATCCAACTTAACACCAACAATGACAAAATCAAGACCAACAGACTGCTCACCGATCAACCCCTCTTTCTCATCATCATCATTATCATTTTCCTCATTAATGGGAGGAGGGGAACATACTTTGTGCTCTTGGAATAACTTAGAGTCCTTAGCAATGTGGGCCTTTCTCATTAATCATTATCCTCATTAATTAGAACCTCGTCCCAAACACTCTTGAAGAATACCTTCCTCAAGCATTTAATATACTCTTGAACATTGGCAAAGGCCTTCTCTTATCCGCAAATGTAGGCATCAGAATTAGCATGTGAAAACCCAATTATGGCTTTTTTGTTTTGGACTTTGCATCCTCGTCCTTGGAAGTTTCATCATCGTCTTTGGCCTTCTTAGCATCTTCCTAGGCCTTTTTAGTGGAAACAACCAGGTCAGTCGAATCTTTGATCTTCTTATGAAGGTCGATAGTGGAGCCTCTAACATTTGGACCTTATGGTTAAAATTCTCCTTCTCAATGATCCCAGATTGACCAAACTCCCAAGAAACATCTAAGGCCTTGGTTATCTCATCCAGAATTACCTCCACATCGTGGGAGGACTTATTTAACGCAACATCTCTCTCAAATAACTAGTCATCGTCGACTAGGAACTGCAGAGCATAAGAGAAAATTTAGTAAGTTGCAAAGCAAGGAAGGACGCAAGGTGATGTGTTCAACCAACCAATTATGAGTTAAGAAAGCGACAACTTTGTTGTCAGCAGGAAGGCATGTCGACCTAATCAAGCCACGCATTAGGACAGGGAGATCAATTACAGAATGGGAAACAACCTTACCCTTATCAATAGTATTTTTTCCCATAGAAGCAGGTGGGGGAAGAAGAACTTTGTAATTATTCATCTTCTTGGAAAGGGGATGCATTTCTAAGTGTGAAAGTCCCAAATAGCCTAGGGGTTATAAAGGCCCCTAACTTCATAATTTTTCTTATTGTTCGAACAGGATCTTCAGTCTTATTCACTGGGAGAGAAGGAGGTGACTTTAGACTCACGATGATAGTAATCAAGTTCACTAATTTTCTCTTGGGGGCCATCGCACCAAGAGAAAGTTCGATGGAAGAAATAAATGAAACGTTTAGAGACTCAAATGAGGAAGATAAAACCTCCTCATCTTACACCTCAAACGAAAAAGCCTTCAGATCATCCAAATCAATTGGAATAACCCGAGTCTGGTTGATTGGCCTTGCAAGAAAAGAGGTGATTGAGATCTTATAGTTAAGGAGAAAGGAAACCAACCTGGGATAATCACCAACACCAATCCTTTACTATATTGATCGGACTTTCTGAAGACCAAAAACGTTCACATCAAAGTCACCAGGAAGCTTCTTCTTGCTTTTAGCTGTCAAGAAATAAAGAGAGAGCAATCACAATCAATTGAATAAAAGAGAAAATGAAGTGAAAGGATATAGTTGTGACCTAACTTATTCATTTCCCCTCTCGAGATCACTTTGGACCTTCATACTTTTCTCCCTTAGGAAGAGGGGCATGTTACCTTTTCTTCATAATAACGTGTGATCCCAGTAGTCTTTATTGGAATTAGATAAGTTCACCACTAGAGCTCGTTTGGCAACCCTCATCATCAAATAGTAAATATTTTTACGGATTGAGGCCCATTGGTAATAATACATAATGCCATTAACTAGATTGGTCCCGCATAACTCGTTAATGCGATGAACTCCATTAATGATCCTTCAAGTATTTAGAGCGAAATGGGTTTAGATTTCATCGAAGTGTTGATAAAATTCAAGCAAAATCTGATTTAGGGGAAAATTTACCCCACACTCAGGAACGAAATCGAAGGAAACCAATGGCCTTCATTAAGTTTATAAATCTCACACGGGCACTCAATTAGTTCTACCTTGACCCACTGTGGAATACAGTCAAGTTTGAACTTGTCAATAATATATTCGTTAAATACGTAAACCATTGTTGAAGAGCGAAGGCAAGTCAAAGAAATAATTAAAGGAAATAAGTTCAGAATTGTAGAAAAGAAATAGAGTTAGAGTACTTACAATAAAATAGAGGTAACAAAAGTCCTTTTTCAAATGTGTTGGTTTTGAAATGAAAGGGAAAGAGAAGGAATTGTTATTATGTGGTGAGCAGTGACTTTACAGTTCCCCCAAATGATTATTACATGCACGAAAGCCAAAATGGCAAGTGACAGATAACAAAACTATGGATGCATCCTTCCAAGGCTAAGTAAAGATCCCAAAATTGCAAACATGTCCCTGGGGAACTTAATAGACGAAGGCTATTTATTTCATGGGGAAATTATAAAATTGACCTCCTATTAATGTGCAGAAGTTCCAGACAGTTCTCAACCTCCGGCCAGAGGAGGAAACTTGTCATCCCTATACACATCAACATCCAACCTAGGCACAAAGACCATCATCCTCAATGAGCTCCTAGACTTTGGGGGCAACTATATTATCAATAATTGCATTGGCGTGTGCTCAGCCACATGTGCCCTAGCCTCGTGCACTTATGGTAGATGAAGATTCTAAGTTAATGAAGAATTATTCAAAACTATCACTTATAATGACTGATCACGATTAAGGATTAGTCCAAACTCTTAGGAATAGCTATTAGTAGGGCTTATGACTCTCAAAAACTTCCTTATAAATGTAAACTTACCCCACATGAACATGGCATGCATTATTGCACTCCGTGGACGTAGACACATTGCTGAACCACTTACATCTCGCGTTATGTGTTTTTTTACTATTATTATTCATGTTTATCGTGTGTGCATTGAATATCACTACTTATGTAAATTTACCACCTACGATACTTATTGTCGCTTTTAACATTATATGATTACTATTTAGATTATCTTAGAAAATTTTGAGAGAACTTAGTCTGAAAATCCCTTAAATTGTAGATATATGCTTAGGTATAAAAATGGTATTAATAAGAGGTATAGGAACATCACTAAACCAATGTGGGTAAACAAGATTGCTTATGTTTAAATGTGTATTCGGATAACAGGTGGCAGTTAATATGCATGTAGATGGATGCGAGGGGGGAGTGACTTATATAGTGAGGGCCTCGTTAAAAGTGTGTATATGCACGTGAAGTCGTAATGATTTTGAAAGGTAATACGAGAGATGGAAGCATCTCCATAGTGACAACATATATATATTTATATTATCGAGGCTTGTGCTCACGATGATGACTCAATATTGTACCTACGTACCAATGAGATCAACGCCTATGTATTAGTATAGCAATGAGATCAAAGACTATGTAGTTCTGTCATTACGGTGAGCCACATGGAATGGTTCAAACCTGATGTATGTCCAAGGGTGAGGACTTGGTTGAAAGGCAGAAAGATATATGTGAGACAAAGGGTAACTTCAACGAAGGTTCAGAATAAGATTGGACCCGAAGGCATCGACTTGTACACGTATGGTTATGATTATTGGGCAAACACAAATCAGAAGGTGTTATTGAACCTTCGGGTTAGTTTATAGGAGTATCGTAAAGGATGTCTTGTGATAGATATCCTTCACTACCTGTGGGTACATGATTGAATGAGAGGAAGAGGGTTTAGACTAGATATAGAGGCATCCATAATAGATCATACATCGTGAGACGTATTATAATTTTTAGACTCACGAGTGCATCTCAGTATTGAGCCTATGTACTCGCGAGGTATTATGATCAAAGCTAACGAAGTTCCAAATAACATGGCATATTTACGGATGGAGGCAACGGGATATGGGTATACAATTTACAGTATAATGGTATTTATGGAACTTAGTCCTTATATAGCATTTTCGTTATGATTTGGAGTGCATACTCATATTTTAAAAATGCAAAATCAAAGATAGGTGTTTAATAAGTATTCTAGAAAACCCAAATTCGTGGGAACCAATTTTAAACTTGGTTTTAGCAAAGTTTCAAACTGACTTGATTCATGGACATTTTCTTGAGAATATATTTTTGAAAAGAATATTTTTGTGTTGTACTTAGTCGTATCAGTTGACTAGGATTTGTTTAACATATGAGTATGTTTATCTAGCTTAACAGACTAAGGTGTTGGGTAAAAACTAGGCTTTAAAATATAATCACTATAAAATGCATAGCCGATCCCCTAATGGGGGTCGAGTTTAGATAGTCTAGACAAATATGGATAGTTTTATATCATAACTTGTATTTATGATATTGACCTAAAATTTCTACAGTCTTTATTTACCCTTATAGTGTGAGCTAAATTTTAGTCGAGGAGTGTCCCTTATGTGGTTGGACCATTCAGTTAGGTAGATCTTCATTTAGAAGATCCGACTTTTATGGGGTGAGAGCAAAGGTTTGACTCTATATTTTGGAGGAAATGAGTTTTTGGAAAGTCGACACTTTACTCGAAATTTCAGAAAGAACTCGAGATTCAAAGATGCTCTAGGTTGAATAAAGTTTGAAAATCAAATTAATATTGGTTTTTAGGATGCTTTTCTAAGTTGGTGAGGGACTTTTATAGGGACTTGTGCGATCCCATTAATCATTTGGTTAATGGGTTGATTAACCATTCGGTTAATCAAAAGGACATGCGTAGGGCATATCGACTTTGGTAGGGATACACATAGGACTGGGCCAATTTGGTAGGGACAAGTGTCACTTTTGATTAACCGTTTGATTAATGGACTGGATTTGGTAATGATTACCTGAGATAGTTAACCATTCGATCTAAGGTCATTAACCATACAGTTAATGGACCTATCCATGCTGCTTTTGGGTTTTGGCTTGGATTTTTGGGAATTTTCATTTGTGTCCCCCAACTTTTCAAGGGCCTATTAGAACATGAATCTCAATCCTCCTATCTTAATGATGTTTCACTCCCACTCCTTTCGAATTATCGCGGTGTCAACGGGTGATATACTCAATCCTCGATTACGAATCAGGGTGTCCACATAGGTGACTGACTAAGAGTGTGCACGTGTGGATACTATCGTCGAAATTAGGATGGAAATACGTTTGTTTATATGTGAGATGCATATTTATGGGTGGAAGGGAATTGTGTAAGACTATGCATTTTACTCATTTATCCCAACATGACTATATTGTCTTATTTCATTGAGCAAATATATTTCCAGTCTTATCGTTGAGGTCATTTCAGTAAAGTGTCATGCAAATCATTCAACTAACATCCTCACTTTCTTTTTTATCCTTTAATACCACTATTAGGAAGGTAAATGGACACGTAGTCTCATATATATTTTAGTCATACATGTTCTCTTTATAGAAAATTCTTTTTTTGTGTGTGTCTGTTTGTGTGTTGATATGGGTCGTTTGACTGATCTATGAAATGCAAATAAAATTATTTTGAAAAATCTTACATTTTGCATTTCATAAAGGCTGCTAAGGTCTGTTGCAGGAGACCTTCGCTGCAGCTATAGTGTCTTGCTGGCCGCTCCTTTATTCATAGATTTTTTTTATCTTTAGCTTGCCATGTATTCTTGTCGCGGGATCACCGTAATGATGCAAAAGTTCATTTCAGTGACACTGTCCCTCTTTCAAAAAGTCTAAATAAGTGCACAAATTAGATCGGTTCAGGTTCACCGTAGCGATACAATAGCTCACTACAATGACCTTGTGGCGATACATGTCTGATAGCACTGAAAGTCACTTTTTGAACTAGATATATGTACATCATTCTTGACGCTTGTGCAAATAAAAGATCTTTTCGTATTTTTTCTACTTTTACACCTTGTCACCTCATGCAAGTCTACTTACCTTCTTGTACCTTCCTAGCTTCTCTTGCAAGCTTGGTGCTATATGTAAGTGGGTTGGACTTCATTTCAGAAGAAGAGTGTGTAAGTGTGATTTTGTAATTTCTATGAGGACAAAATATTTTTGCTAAATCTTTCTTGCCACAAAAATCATTTTGGGAGAGAAAAATCTTTTGATAAAACTTCTTTTCGAATCTTGTATCCATCCAAGTTTTAAGTATTGTTTTTCTCTTCTATATATATTTGAGACATCTTTAAGTTTAAGTACTTATGAAATCTAAAAATGTTTTAAAGTGACCTTGTTTTCTTTTAAAGACTTGAAAAAATCTCTTTCTAATTTGTTCTTAAGTTATTTTTAGATTTCATATTCTTGAAAGATATATTTTCTGAGTTAAGCCATATTTTTTTAAACACATTCCCCTTAGGTCACCACACACCTAGAAAGTGATACTTTACTCCAAGGAGACTTCTCACCTTTGTTCCAAACAGTGGAACACATATTTCTCTTCAAACTAAAAACGAAGAAGTTGCATCTACTTTGAAGAAGATTGCTTTGGCACGAGGACTTGATGGCATTAGTTGCGGACTAAAATCGATCGCAGTTGTGTAGCATTCTAAAATTGTTGGCATTTTATAGAAAGGATATTATGGGAGTGCCTAGTCAGTCATAGCCCCAAGAGGGTGTAAGTCTCAATCTTCCAATTATAAAACTTTACCATAGTACATTCGTCGTTCAATTGGCCCGAGGTTTTTTCCTGTTATGGGGTTTTCCTCGTATAACTCGGTGTTTTAATACATTATTTATCTTTACGCATTTCGATTAAGTCAACTAAATCTTGAAGATAAAATTTGGTGTAATCTAATTTGGTAAAAAATTTTACACATAGACCTTAGGGTTTGTATTGATATCCCAACTTGAACATTTAAAGAAAACATTATCAAATTTTGACAAGAGATTTTAACTAGGGATCTTTCGTTGCACGCTCGCAATTGGTATTAGAACTAGACCTCAATTTTATGGGTTTAATAACCTTAAGGTAGATCTAATGTGTGTGAATATGTATCTTAGCATCCGTGATAATATTCGTGATTTAATTGGTGCACTTAATTGCCATGCTTTTACTGGACTTGCGATCATGTTCGATTTTTTGAATTACACTATTTCTAACATTGAAAATGTGTTAGTAGTGTTAGTGATAACGAGGAAGATGATCTTTAAACGTATTATGACAAGTTTTTTTTATAGAATAGAAAATATTATTAAAAACAATGCGATTTTATCCTCTAAGCCAAAAAGACTTAATGAAGAAAAATTCCTCAAAAAGAATGAAGATCTTTACTCTTTTTGGTTGATCATTGAAATGGATAGTTTATTAAAGAATATCAAAACCCTTAAAAATGAGAAAATTAAATTTTTTAATGAGCTAGCACTTGTAAAAGATGAAAATCAATTTCTTTGTGTTTTGGAAGCTCAAGGATCATCCTCTCCAAAAAGCTTAATGTTGTTGATGTCTTTTTTCTAGATCTTTTAGAATTTCTTGATTAATTAAAAGATAAGATCATTATTTCAAACAAAGAGAATGGGAATGTTTCTAATTTTCGAGATGAAATCTCTTGAAAAGGCTAAAAAGGATCTTCTTTTATGTGAAGAGTTCAAAATTGTTTTGCAGAATAAAATTGAAGATCTTCAAAATGATTTGATCTCGATCAAAAATGTAAAAGTGAATCTAGTGTTGAGATCTTAAAAACACTTTGATACCAAGTTGAAAAGGAAATGATAATAGAGGATTAGGTTTTAATGATTTTGACTTTTCAACTTCTGGAAGGAAAAGCGTTTTTATGAAAGCTTCTTCTCAAAACAAGACAATAATCTCTAAAAAAGAACCATTAATATTTCAAGGTAACAGGAAAAATGTTATCAATCATTTTGAAAACAATAAAGGTTTTGTAAACTCCATGTTTAATAACAAAAATCACGAACTTAATTATAAGAGACCAAAAAAGGACTTTGCTTATTCCTATGCCCATAAAAGGCATTGTAAGGTTTCTTATTTTATCTTAAGAAAGGTTCAACATTTTGATAAGGTTTATCCTAAGAAACCTCCTCATGTGCCTCATCCCAAGGTTTATAAATACGATCATTACAATAGGAAGGACATTTGAGTGAATTCTGTTATACTTTTTAATCAACCTTGCACTTTCATAATGCTAGGAAGAATTACATCTTTGTTAGGAATAACACTTTGGGAAATCAACATGAACATCCTAGGCATGGTCATCGAAAGGGGCAAAATAATTACAAATATGCCCAAGATCCAGCCTACTCGCAATCCACCTCCTGTTAAAAGAATATGGATTAGGAAGGATCATTTAAATTTGGTAGATTTAAAAACTAGACCGGATCACTTATTGATCCCATCAACTTCTACTTGTTAGAAGGTTTCGCTACGAGCTTAGGACTTCTTAGAATGCTTATCTTATTCCTTAGCTCATCCTACCATTTTAATGCTTTATTTGAATAATCTATTTTTAGATACTTTTTTGTGATTATGTGCTTATAGGTCACCTTGCTAAAATGCTAGGACTAATCTATATGACTAGTTTGCACATGATGCCTGTATCTTGATTGTGTTTACGACTATGAACTATACAATTAGAATTGAAAAGCTTTGAAAATTATATGATTCTTTGAGGTTGATTTATCTAGATCATATTTCATAACTTGTCTCACTTACATCTTATGAATTAAAGAACAAAACACTTTTGAGTAATGATTTATGGAATTTTCAAAACGCATGTGAATAGAAAAATGGTGTCATTTTTGCCTTTGTATGTGTGAGACTTGTATCTTCATGGTTGGATTTGAAAATGATATATATTTTAAAATCATGAGAGATGATGTGGTTAGGTCTACAACTTTGATTGGACAATACTACCTTTAGAAATTGGAAATAGTATTCCGTCATAGTAATCAATGCATGAAACACATGAATTTGTTTTAAAGTGATGTTTCAAAAATACATCCATCCAAAAATTGAATCGTCTCAAGTATGTGAAACAAATTTTTTTAACTAAAGAATCGCTTATTTGAGGAAGAGAAAAGATTTAGTTGAACATTTTACTTTTCAAGAAAAATGAGACTTTTTAATAAAAAATCATTTAAAGTTTGAAATTTCCAAGTAAAACTTCTGTTTTGATATTTTTTTTAATTTTATTGGAAAAATGCTCATATTTGTACACTTTTTCTCTCACACATTATCTTTTATGCACTTTTATATACTAACTTAAAAACATGCTATGATTTTATCACTAGTTAGTTTATTCTCCTATTAGAATCCCTCGAATAACCATCTATACCCTGACTATGACAATCAGAAATTATTTGTTTCAAATCATATTTGTCTATGTAATTTCAGATGTATATCATTAAGACTGATCGCTTGCTATCTTTTGAGAGTTGTTATTTCGTGTCGAACACTAATTTGAGAAAGTTAAAATTTTCTGGTCATTCGCACAACCAGCGAAGGGTTCTCATAGCAGTGACAAACGTCCCCACTCCAGGGAAGTTTGCAGCCTGTGACATATCTCGCTACAGCGACATGCCATGTTTAAAAGTGACCGACCTTTTTTTCTCTTCACTTTCTCAAAAAACTTTCTCCCACTCTCTTCAAAGTACAAACCAAGCCAACCCCATTTTGGACATTTTTGAAGCTTTTGAGGATGATGTTTCTCATTCTATCTTTTAGACAATGTTTGGTAATATTCTATTTTCTTACTAGATTTAGATTTTGTAACATTATTTTATGGGTTCAAGAATGTTTATCCCTTTTAAGAGTTAACTCTTTGACTCTATTAAATGTTTTTGTACATTTTTTCCATGTTAATATGAGTTAGATTCGTAGATTTGACTCATGTTTTGCATGTTCTTGAGTATTCCTTTTTTGATTTTGGGTCTGTGATTTGTTTTTGTCAGACCATGCGTAGGATTTATAAATGACGAAGGTTTACGTCAACCTCTTCCAATTCTAGGGAACCACCCCCTTCCAGATTCTAATCCATTTGATTTTTCTCGATTTGAGAATTTCCAACTTCGCGCTGTCCACTATAAGCGCACAACTGACTGGAATAATCTTTGGCCTGATCATGCTGTCGGGGTAAGGTTTTTTTAGAACAGACATCAGTCGAGCGCATGAATTAAAGCATTGACAAATGGTATTTATATCCTGATCTCATTTGGGAATTTCACACAACAACAACTATGATTTCTGAGTCAAGCTTTACGTCTGTTGTCTGTGGTATTTCTATCACCATCACTCCATCTTGCCTTAAGGAGATTTATGGGTTACCTATTGTTCCCAACCCTACCTGCCCATATTCACCTGGTACAGTGAAGTGGTCACCGCAATTACTATAAGAGAAATTACTGAGGATCCCCTATGTGTTATACCCCAAGATAGTCTCACCGATTTTTATTATCTTATCCTCATCATTTTCTCTACAAACATTATCCAAACCTCACATCATCATACCATCCCTTCTTTCACTTCTCATGCTATGTGAACTGATGTCATTGCGGATATAGGGCAGTAGATGTTTAATTTGATAATTGAGGGTATTAAAAGCATCAGTATGGGTAACCGTCATGCTATCTATTATGGACGTCTTATTCAATGCTTGTTACTTGCGAGAAACATCCCTATATTTTCTTACGAGAAAATTAAAAAGGTTGGGAAGATTATCACCCACACAATAATTATTGATGGGATGAAGAAACGACATAAAATACCTCCATTTATTATTGTAGATTAAGTGGAATAAGGACTTAGTTGTAGAAGTTCTCAGCCGCGATGTAGGACTACACATGCCTCACACTCGACCAACACCCCCATTCTCGATAATCAGATCACGCAAATACCTACTGGGGTTGCTGATATATTGTGTCTTGCTATCACTGCCCAGTTCACCTCGTTCGAGGACGGTCAGATTGCGTTTCAAACCTCGATCCTTATTCAGGTTGATGGCATGCGAAACTCCATTCTTAATCATCAGTCTGAAGTTTGTGTTGTCCGTAGGTATCATGAGAACACCGAGGAAGATAATAACAATAAAAAAAAGTAGGTGATGGTGTTGCTTTTTTTGGTGTTTGGATTGTGTTGATGTAAAAAATTAGATTATATCTAATTATTTAATCACAGATAAATAAAATGAGACAAAGAAATTTTAAAGTGGTTCAGCCTTATAAGAATGACCTACGTCTACTGTTTCTGTTATTTCTGATTGTTTGGGAATTCTCGATTACAAGTTTTCTCAAGAAATTCCGGTCCCCTTACAATGAGGATAATATAACGTATTTATAGCCCTAAGGCTATAATGTGAAAGGGTAATACATTCAATGCCCCTTAAGCGTATACATTTGTATGATAATAATAAGCATTTAATGCACAGTCAATCTGTTGGTTATCCTGCTATTAATGCTTTGTTCGAGGTGCAGCTCGAACCGCCTAAGTTCCTCGGTACTCAAAAGTTCCCCGGTACTCAAAAGTTCCTCAGAGAGTTTTTGAAGGTCGGAACGTCTGAGTTGATGGGGGAAGCAGAGTTCCTCGTTGCAGTATGGTTCCTCGGAGTCAAGGTGTTGTTCGTAAGTGTTTGTCGTTGCCACGTGTCTTCACCCAATTGAGCCATGTCAGCAGACTAAATTTGGTATCAACAGAAGCCCCCAATGTTTCATAGTTCGAAATTTGAGGAGTGTGGAACATTCTTTCTCGATATATGGCGGTTTTAAATGGTTATCCTGAAATTTAGGAATATTTTCTTTCGTATTTATTTCTTCTTCCAAATTCGTAGAATCGTTTTTTTTAAAAAAATTTCTAACTGCTTCGATTCCCGCGCCCCTTTTGTCTTTTTAGCCGCCGGTAACATAACCGTCTCTTTTTGTAATCATTACTTTTACCCTTTTCCAATGCAAAGTATTTAAACGTTGCAGAAAATCCCATCGTCTTCTACTTTTTCAAATTTGTCTCTTTGAGTTTTCCATCGTCTTTCTCTCCTGTGCGTTCATCTCTTCCATCATTTGTTGTCAACAGACTCATCCCCTTCCTGTAAGATTTTCTTCTTTCTCTTTGATTTCCTTCTTTCATCATGGTTTATCCTGTAGAATCGATTGATAAGTTTCGCTCTGATTTCTCTATTCCCTCATGGGTTTTTTTGGAAGAGCTTTCTGAGCCTTCAGACTATTTTCGTTTGGCTGAGGGACATTGGTCCCCCAGTCTCTTTGTTGCTGAGTGTGTCTTTTCTTTTCCCCCAAACCCTCTATGTCTGAAATTCTGTCAATACTTTGACGTGGTTCCTGCAAGAATAACCCCCAATACATGGAGAATAGTTAACGGTGTTTATAGATTAAATCAAATTCATGAAACTCGTATAGAAATTCCTGAAATTATGTTTTGTTATAGATGGGCTGTGGGCGATAATACTTTTTATTTAAAAACTAGGTTTTTAAATAGAGCTTTAGTGGTCAATCTCTCAGATGCCAATAGGGACTACTTTGAGCATGGGGTTGTTATGAAAAATTGGCAACACCCTCCATTAACTGGAGATGATGTTTACCAGGGTCCCAGATGTCCTCCCTATGGCAATGGGATAGGTTGTTTTTATTTTATTTTCAAAATTATGCTTCCTTTGTGTTTGATAAAATGTGCCACTGATATTTTAATTTTGATTTATTTGCAGTTGACAACAAAAGAATCTCCAAAAGAGGCAGACGTTAATATAAGGCATTTAAAACTTATCTGGAGTTTGCATCAGACTGTTGCCGACGAGCATATTAGGTCAGCTTCATATTTGTTGCAGTACAAGAGTTACACCTCCTCTTTTACTGCTCGCCCGGTAATAAGCGACGCAGAATCAATACCAGCCTCTACAAGTTCTTCACCTGAGTCACATATTCCTTTGAGTGAAAGGATGAAGAAAAGAAGACCTCCTACCCTTTTTGATAAAACTGCCTCTGGTGCTGGAGAGGTAAAAAGAAGTAAGCTTGATGTCCCAGGAGAAGGGACAAAGAAAATTGATGCACCTCCCTCGGCTGCTCCTGTGAAAGTTGTCGAGAAGCCCCCAGTGGCCCCGAGCAAGGCTGCTGTTCCAGGCGAGGTGATTGTCATTTCTCTGACTAAGACTACATCGTTAGTCTAGAAAGTTGATGCTCCTCTGAGGAGGCTGAAGAAAAGCTCCTCTATCAATTTGGCTGAATCCATCTCTCAGCCCCCGACTAGTGGTGTTCCCACTTTTGTTCCCCCGAGCTCTGCTATGAGCTCGGTGAAGACTTGGATCATTCTCGAGATCCAAGGTATTGAAGAAAACCTTTCTCGGGACACGTTTACCTCATTAGTAGCTCGTCACATTGCTTCTGTAAGTCCTATAGTCTTAAATTTTCATTTTTTCCTTTTTGTATCTGTGCACTAACTTGCTTTCGTTTTCTTTTCACAGTTGGTGAGCTGTTTTAATACAATTTTGAAGAAAGATGAAGCTATTAAAGCTTTAAGCTCCTCGTCTGGTGTAGAGGAAACTTTGGTAGGCCTGGCGCAGTCTCTGAAAGATTCTCGTTAGAAATATGATGATGATAAGGCAATTTGGGAGAAAAAGCTTAATTCGACTGAGCAGGAGAAGGCTCAGGTTATTGAGTTCTCCAAGGGGTTGGAGAAAAAAATGAATGATTTGGAGAAGAAGAATAAAGAGCTCGAAGGGAAGCTCAAAAATGCTGGGGGAGCTTGAAAATAAGCTCAAGGCTGCTGAGGAGGAGTTGGGTCAACTTCGGGAAGTAAGTCGTCAGAAAGAGGAAGTTGAGAATAAACTGAAGGCTGTTGACAATCTTCTTTCCGAGAAGCTTTCCTTGGAGAAGACAAAGAGGAAATTGGCTGTGAAAAAATCTTTCAGTGGCGGCTGGGATAAAGGGTGGAATAAAGGTTTGGTTGCCATGATGTCGCAAGTGGAATATGGAAGCCTCAAATACTTTAGAGATGGATGGGTTGCTTATCTACAGGAGGTGAAAGTTGATGAAAATTCTGAACTCTTTCAGCGACACATCCCTGGCCCCCCTCCAACTCCTGAAGAAGAAGAGGATGAAGCTGCCTCTGAGGAATCTTTTATGGTGACGGGAGATCAAATTTCTCATCCCCCAACTATCCAGCCCACTGGCGAGGAACTTCAACTACCTGCTACTTCCTCCTAGCAACCCCCAGCACTTCCCGAGTAACCCTCTACTCCATCCGAGCAACCTACCTCCTCGTCCCAGCCTTCCGAGAAAGTTTTGGGAGACAAGGAAAAGATGTAGAGTTGTTCGAATTTCTCTCTATTTTATTTTTCTTTGTCAAATGTAAATTCTGAACATGTAACTCTGAACTTTGTACTTCTGAACTTTGTGATGTAATAAAATTTGAACTTTTGCTTATGCATACTGTTGATTCTCTTCTTCATGCTCTGTTTGTACTCTTATTGATTATTGCTTTTTCTTCCTCTACTAGTTTCTGGCCAGGATGGAATTATTATCTTCTCATGATACAAAGCTGTTACGACAATGCAATGAATATTTTAAAGCCGGTCATACAGACATGAGTGCAGCTCAAATCACTGACATCCTCGGTCATGGTGCTTCAGAGCAAGTCATTGAAGCCTATCAATGTTTGAAGTGCCTACTCGACCGTGCAGTGGCTAACAACGTAGCATACTATGATATGATTGAGGATCTCCAAGGCACTCTTGAAGAACTTCAACAACAATATAAGGAATCTACTGCTCTTTTGCACGAGGGGTACGAGAAGAAGTATCAACAAATCTGTGCCGATAAGGGATACGATAAACGGTTTGCTGCTTACGATGTGCGAGAGAGAAAGTTGAAGGTTGAGGTCGAAGAGCACAGACAGATAACTGAGTTATTAGAGCAAGAAAATAATAACCTGCAAAGAGAGGTGTCTCAGTTAAAGTCTGCAGCTTCCACCTCAAATGCTTTGATCCCAGTGACTGACGAGGGGTTCTCTTTCTTGGAGGTCGAAAACGCCAACCTGAGGGATGAGTTGAAAACCTTGAAGAGGTCTGGACCTTCTACATCTCCTCGGGGACGAGCAAGAGCTCCTCGGGGATGAGCAAGAGCTGCTCGGATTCCTATCGAGGAACAGAGGATTTAATCTGCTCTAGAGAACCAGGCCTTCCAACTGATGGCAAAAAACCAGGCATTGGCTGAGATTTCTAAGAAGATCAGGGGTTTGGAAGAGAAGCTTTCTGCGGAGAAATCTGTCTTGGAAAATAAAGAACTCTTTATAAAAAATCTCCACGAGCAGCTGGAAAGATTGACATATCAATTCCACAAGCAGCCTAGAGAATTCTGGATGGCTGGCTACAACGAGGCTCTCTACCATTTGGATGATCGTATCCAAAATGCAAATAATGAGGGTTACAAACAGGGATGCTGGAATGCCTTAGGTGTGTTGCAACTCGAACAGGGTCATTACCTGTGGGATTACCATAATCTTGGGCTGCTCGACCTACCAGTGCCACCATTCAAGCTTGATATGAGTTGGATCCCTGCTCAGGACATCCCTCGGTGTCTGATTTCCAAATACCTTGGCGATTACAATCTCCATTCCAATGTCAAGATATCTCGTCCCGAGCACCTACTAGATCGACCATCTGTGATGAATATCAGGATGCTTGAAGATCTTAACTTCATAAATTCCCCTCATGCTTTAAATGATCCACCTGCTGGCGATGAACCTGTTTCAAAAGCAGAGGGCAAGAAACCAATAGAATAGGAATCTTAATGTAATAAATTTGTATTTCATTCTTGATGTATTTTGTTCTACATTTAATGAAATAATTTTATTTACAAATCTTGACTGCCATTGTCTTGTAATTATAAAACACTTTACATCTGTGTATGTATATCTGTTAAAAAGATAACAACATCGTGTTATTTGTCGATCAATTGGAGTTTGTTAAAACTTATTATCGACTATCTTGAATTTGTGGTAATCATTTGATGACTAAACAAAATTGATGATACTTTGTTTCTCGACCAACTTGGTAGTAATTTAAAAAGTCACGAGTATAAAAAATTTTGCTCGATCACTTTCTCGTACTCATAAAATGTTTTCGACCAACCAAGGTCGGTAAATTTTTCTTCTCGACCAACTACAGTTAGTGGGTTTTTCTTACCAACCAATCTTTGGCACTTTTTGGAATAGTTTTACTTCCCGACCAACCTTAGTTGGCATTTTCGGGAATAGATTTGCTTCCTAACCAATTAAATTGGCATTTTTAGGAATAGATTTACTTCCCGATCAACCTTAGTTGGCGTTTTCGGGAATAGATTTACTTCCTAACCAACCGAGTTGGCATTCTTAGGAATAGATTTACTTCCTAACCAACCGAGTTAGCATTTTTAGGAATAGATTTACTTCCTAACCAACCGAGTTGGCATTTTTAGGAATAGATTTACTTCCCGACCAACCTTTGTTGGCGTTTTCGAGAATAGATTTACTTCCTAACCAACCAAGCTGGCATTTTGGGAATAGATTTACTTCCTAATTAACCAAGTTGGCATTTTTAGGAATATATTTACTTCCCGATCAACCTTAGTTGGCATTTTTAGGAATAAATTTACTTCCCGACCAACCTTAATTGGCATTTTCGGGAATAGATTTACTTCCTAACCAACCAAGTTGGCATTTTGAGGAATATATTTATTTCCTAACCAACCAAGTTGGCATTTTTAGGAATAGATTTATTTCCCGACCAACCTTAGTTGGCGTTTTCGGGAATAGATTTGAGTAGTCCAAGTTTTGCTGAGTAGTGTGTAGCACTAGTATTCCGCAAAAAAATTCCAATAAAAGGAAAGAACTGGGCAGAACATTGTCACTTTATTCATACTGATGAAACTGCATTAGATGAGAGTTTACATTACTGATAATATTTACGCAGATGTTCTGCATTCCATGCATTCTTAAACTCCACCCCCTCTAAAGTTTCTATTTTGTATGTCCCTGGTCGAACAACTTCCTTAACTCGGTAGGGTCCATGCCAGTTTGCTTCCAGTTTGTTGTGCTTTTGGATCACCTTCTTTAGCACATAGTCTCCTTCTTTCAAGTTGCACTTCTTCACTCTCTTGTTGTAGAACAAAGCTGTTAGTTGCTGGTAAGCAACATTTCTAATGGATGCTTCTTCCCTAACCTCCTCGAGCATGTACAAGTCTAACCTTCGCATTAAATCACTGATAGGGGAATTGAAATTCAGTATTCTGTGTGTTGGGAGACCCAATTCGGCGGGTATAACAGCTTTACTTCCAAATGCCAGCATATATGGAGATTCCCCTGTTACTGCTCGGGGAGTAGTTCGATAAGCCCATAGCACTGATTGTAGCTCGTTGATCCAGTTTGCTTTCGCGTCATTCAGTCTCTTTTTTAAACCATTCAGCAGCGTTCTGTTTGTAACTTCAGTTTGTCCATTGCTTTGAGGATGGCCTGGTGCCGAGTGTATCTTCAAGATATTTGACTGATGACAATAGGCAGCGAACTCATCGTTGTCAAATTGTGTTCCATGGTCTCTGATGAAGGCATGAGGAAGACCATATCGACAAATGATGTTCTTCCAAATAAATTGGTACACCTTGTCGTATGTTATATCAATGAGAGGCTCAGCCTCAACCTATTTAGTAAAATAATCCACAGCGACCACGAGATACTTAAATCTTCCACTGGTCGTCGGCAGTGGCCCAACCAAATCTATTCCCTATATGGAAAATGGCCAAGGGGAAGTAATGGGTGTCAATAACGCTTGGGGAGTTCTTCGGATGGAGGAGAAACACTGACACTTGTTACATTTCTTAGCATAGGCTACGCAATCAGCCCTCATCGTCGACTAATAGTATCCTTGAGTCATCATTCTTTAGAAAAGAGTCCGACCTGCTACATGGGCTCCACAGGACCCTTCATGGACTTCTTCAATCAAATCTTTCACCTCGGTGGGATGCACACATCTTTGCAAACCTATTATAATTCCTCGTCTGTATAGAATACCATTAGTCAATACATAACGAGCAACCTTAAACTTCAGTTTCTTGGATGCAAGTTTGTTAGTTCGTAATTCCCCTTTCTTAATATATGCCCTGATGGGATCCATTCATGATGACCCTAAATCGAGGGTATTAAAGTTTATAGTCAGATCTTCATCTATACTCCGACCAGCTAAAACTTCAATTGGGATTGTTCTTCGTAGCTCAGTACGAGTAGCTGATGCTAATCGAGCTAAGGCGTCTCCTCTTGCATTCTCTATTCTTGGTATTCTGACCAGCTGAATAGCAGTCAATTCCGATATCAATTCCCTTGCCTTTGCATGCTATCTGATCACTAATTCTCCTTTGGCTGCATATACTCCCATTATTTGATTTATGACCAATTACGAGTCACTGAAAACAATAACTTGTTCTGCCCCCATGGTTTTTGCTAAATTAAGACCTCCAATCATGGCTTCATATTCAGCGTCATTATTGGAAGATTTGAATTGGAAGCGTAGGGCGTATTCCATGTCGACCTCGTCCGAACTGTTCAAAACTATCCCTGCGCCACATCCTGTAGTGCAAGATGAACCATCCACATACAGACTCCATATAGGTAACTCGTCTTCAAATTTTTGATCTGACAGAGTTCCTCAATGGAAAATTTATTGCTTCCTATCACCATCTCCTGATATTTCTTGCTGTTCGTTGATCATCTTTTCTTGCCCTTTTACCAACCTAAGCTGGTCTGGGCTTGAATTTGATGATCCTGTAACATCTACTTGCCCTTTTACCAAGCTAAATTGGTTTGGACTTGCATTTTATGATCATGTAACATCCACAGGTTGATTAGCGAGCAACTTTTGATCCTTGGGGGTATCAAGATAGATGAACTCTTCTATAAAATCTGCTACCGCTTGCCCTTTTAGCGATGATCTGGGTTCATAAACTATATCATATTCACTAAGTTCTATTGCACAGCACATCAATCTTCCTGATTTTTCTGGTTTATGAAGGGCTTGCCTCAATGGCATATCAGTATACACTACTATAATATGAGCCTGGAAGTATGGCTTCATTCTTCTACTTGCCTTGATCAATGCTAGTGCCAATTTTTCCAGCCTTGGATATCCGATCTCTGCTCCTCGGAAGGCCTTACTTGTGTAGTAGATTGGTTTTTGTACTCCATTATCCACTCTTATCAATGCCGAACTAACTGCATTCTCGGACACTGTTAGATACAAGTATAATATTTCTCCCATTACTGGCCTGGATAATAGTGGAGGTGCTCCCAAATATTTCTTCAAGTCTTGGAAAGCCTTCTCACATTCATCATTCCACTCAAAAGTTTTTCGAAGCGTCTTGAAAAATGGGAGACATCGATCAGTTGCTCGCGATACAAATCTGTTGAGTGCTACTACTCGTCTTGTAAGACTTTGCACCTCTTTCTTCGTTGTTGGGGATCGCAGCCCTAACAGAGCTTTGATCTTTTCAGGGTTAGCTTCAATGCCTCACTGATTGACAATGTATCCGAGAAACATGCCTTCTCGTACTCCAAATGTGCATTTCATCGGGTTCAACTTCATTTGATATTTATCTAGTTGATCAAAGGTCTGGCCTAAGTCAACTAGATGATCAGAAGCTTTCTTGCTCTTTGTCAGCATATCGTCAACATAGACTTCCATATTACAACTGATTTGTTCTGCAAACACTTTGTTCATTAGCCGCTGATATGTTGCACCTGCATTTTTCAAACCAAAAGGCATAACATTATAACAATAAGTTCCCCTAGGGGTAATGAAAGAAGTACTCTCCCTGTCTTCAGGTTTCATTTTAATCTAATTGCAACCAGAATAAGCATCCATGAAGCTCAGCAGCTCGTGTCTCGAGGTAGCATCCACTAGTTGATCAATTCGGGGTAGCGGAAAGTGATCCTTTGGGCATGCTTTATTAAGGTCGGTAAAGTCTACACACATCCTCCATTTGTTGTTCTTCTTTTTCACCATCACCACATTTGCTAACCAATCTGGATATTTAACATCTTCAATAAAACAAGCTTTTTGGAGCTTCTTGAATTCCTCCTGTATAGCTTGGTTCTTCTCGGGACTGAATACTCTTCTTCTCTGCTTCACAGGCTTGATCTCCTTATTCACATTGAGTTCGTGACATAAGAAATTTGGGTCTATCCCAGGCATATCCTCATGACTCCACGCAAAAGTTTTCTTTCTGATTCTTAGGAAAGTTATCAATTTCTACTTTAGTGAGGTTCCAACGATGAACCTACTTGAGTAGTTCGTTCAGGGTGCTCGTCGTCCAGAATGATGTTTTCAGTAGCTTCCACCACTTGACCCTTCACGAGCTGCGACTCATCTCTAGGATCCAACAATTTTAATTTCTGCACCTTCATCCACTTGATAGGTGGTGGTCTTTTTCCTTGATTCCTCCATTTCCTCTTGCTCGACGGATGAATAATAGGATTCCCGAGCTACTTTCTGATCACCTTTCACAACTCCTACTCCAAAATTTATTGGAAATTTTAGGCATTGATGTACCGTGGATGGTACAGCTTCGAACTTCTTCAATCCTACTCTTCCCATGATGACATTGTATGATGATTGAACATTCTTATCCATCACGAAGAAGCGTATTCTTTCTGTTCGACAAGCACGCCATGTACCAATGAATATATCCAACTTGATCGTCCCAAGTGGAAATACTTTCTCGCCAGCAAAATCGAGGAGGGGTCTAGGATAAGGCTCCAGTTGAGATAGCTTTAGATTTAAAATGTCGAAGCACAAGTAGAACATGATGTCAGCCGAGCTACCATTGTCTACCAGTACTCTTGAAATCATTACCTCCTTCATCCTCATTTTGATCACCAATGGGTCATCGTGAGGATATAGAACACCTGCGAGGTCGTTCTTTGAGAAACTAATGACTAATTTCTCTTTGTTTACCTTTCTCGGGCGATCCTCCTCAACTAGATTTATTCGCTGAATGTATGAGCAAGCTTGAGCCTCACAGAGGTAAGCTTTTCTCTCTGCAGTAAGGTCTTCTCCTCCTGCATCTCCACCTGTAATAACATTACAGTCAAATGACCCAAAGCGTATTGAAAATACTTCACGTTCTGGCTGCCTTGGTCTCTTGGGAAGATCGGGGTCATCTTCTAGATCAAATTCATGGTCTATTTTCTTGTTCTCCTCTGCTCGACGAGGATATCTAGACCTCTCCCTTGTTCGGTCGTTGTTTCTTCTATCATTCCTTCGATCAACATATTTTGTCGATTTTTCTCTTCTGATGAGTGTTTCAATCTCATTCTGAAGAGCTATGCAATTTTTGGTCATATGGCCATGATCTTTGTGAAACTCGTAATATTTTGCCTTATTTCTCCTGTCAGGGTCTGCCTTCATTTTCTCTGACTAGTTTAATTCCTCGTTGTTCTTGATTTCTTCTAGAACATGGTTGATATCTTTCTTCAAAGGAGTATAATTATCAAATTTCTTCAATACTTCCCACGACGACCTTGTTTTTGAGTGTTTGTCATTACCATTGTTCTTATGCTCTTTCTTCTTAGATTTATCACCTTCCACCTTGGTTTCTTTGGCATCCATATTCTTCTTCGCAGCCATAGCCTCCTCGACATTCATAATCTTGGCTGCTTTTCCCATCAGATTTGATATGGTTCTAGGTGGATCTTTGGCCAAAGTGTAGTACAACTTGTTGGGCAGTAGTCCACTCATCAAGGCGATAATCGTTGTCTTTTCCTTATATTCAATGACTTCGAGTTTCTCGTTATTAAAACGAGTTATATAATCTCTGGTACTTTCACCAGCTTTTTGTCTAACACTTAACAAATGCGCTACTCGTTTAACTGGCTTTGCCCCAAAATAGAAATTCCCAATGAATAACTCGGCCAGTTGGAAAAAAGTTGAGATCTTACCCCGAGGAAGATTATTATACCATATTTGAGCAGATCCGGTAAGAGTTCTCGAGAATGCTCTCCATCTCATCTCATTTGGAATAGCATAGATGTCGGCTGCAGATTGGTATTATTTTATATGAAGGACAGGGTCGGTCTTTCCATCATATTTGGGGGTCATAACAGGTGCTTTAAACTTTGATGGTGTTAAAAAATCTACAATGGCCGGGACAAAAGGTGTTCCTTGAACAAAAATTCGTTGTAGAGGGTTCTTGGCCTTAGCCATTTCCCCTAATCTATCCTCCAGCCTCTGAATAGAGCCTTTTCACGCATCGTTTCCTTCCTCGGGCCTGTTGGTTCGAGCAACTGATCACGTTGATGTGGCTTCCTGGGATCTATCTTGACGAGCAGCTAGTCGCGACTCGGTAAATCCTTCCCTTAAGTCTGATGGTCGTCGAAAACTCCTCGATGCGGCTCTAGGAGGACTTTTACTCCTCCTAGGACCTAATCGATCAAAAGGAGATACTCTGCTTAATCTTTCTAGTGCACTGGTCCTTTCTGGAGAGAGAGTGATACGTTGTTCAGTATCTGTGGCTCGTACCGACGAAGTTCGTCTAGGTTGATAAGAAAAATCTTTAGACTCCTCAGTACGATATGAATCGGTACGCCTAGTATGCGAAGAAGGTAAACGGGTATTTCTTTGAATACTTCGCGATTCTGAATGGGTTGGTGCACCGCCATGGAGGGTTCGTATGAGTTATCACATAGTTTCTTGCATGACTATCTGGCCCTGGGCCAGATTTTTCATTATTCCAGCCAGATCTGAAATATTGGGTGGAGCAGATGGATTTGGAGGGCTTCCTGCATTTCGATTGCTGGGTTCTGGAATATCAGCCATTTGTGATGAATTATTTTTGATGAAAAACGATATTACCAGTTAGGGGTGTTCGCGGTCCGGTCCGGTTCGGTTTTGAAGTTTTTTTTGGACCGAACCGACTATGTCGGTCGTCTAAAAAAATGGACCAAGACCGAACCGATTATGTCGGTTAACCGACCCTATTCGGTTCGGTTTGTTTCAGGGTCGGTTCGGTTTAGTTTGTCGGTCTTAAGATTAATTAATTATTTCAAAAAAAATTGTTTTTACTCTTTTTTTAACAGTTTTATATATATATATTTATAAAAAAACAGTTATAGATATATAAATATGGTATATAAAAACAGTTTTTCATATCTTTATAAAAAAATATTTATATATAAATATGGTATATATAAAAAAACAGTAAAAAAACAGTTACAAAAATATAAATATGGTATATTAAAACAGTTTAAAAAACAGTTATAAATATGGTATATAAAAACAGTTTTCATATCTTTATAAAAAAATATTTATATATAAATATGGTATATATAAAAAAAATAGTAAAAAAACAGTTATAAATATATAAATATGGTATATAAAAACAGTTTTTCATATCTTTATAAAAAAACATTAATATATAAATATGGTATATATAAAAAACCAGTTATAAAAAAAAGGTTATAAAATGAATGATAGAAAAAACAGTTATAAAACGAATGATAACAAAAAATACCTGGAGGCTGGAAGCAATCAGCGGCGGCGGTAGTCGGCGGCAGCAGATCTGGGAAGTCGACCGCTGCAGTCGGCGGCAGCAAGGGGGCAAGTCGGTCGGCGGCAGCAGATCTGGGGGGTTGGTTGGATGGATGGTGGAGTGGAGAATGGCTTTGGGTGTGAGAGGTGAGATGTGAGTTTTTTATGTTTTTTGTTTTGGGTGATAGAGATGATAGAAAAGAAAGAAAGGAACGGCTGCTAATGTGTAGGGTTTGGTTTGGTTTAGACATTTTACCATTTTGACTATTCTACCCCCATCTTTTTTTTATTTTACACCACACACTTGTAGGATCATATGTGACACATAAAATATATAAAAAAAATATTTAATTTATGTCGGTCTGGGTCGGTCTGTCAAGCCCAAAACCGAGGACCGGACCGACTCAGTCAGTTTTTTTTAAAAAAAAAACCGGGAACGAACCGATTATAAAAAAAACTCGACAAAAATAAGGCGGTTCGACGCGGCTCGGTTCGGTCCTTCGGTTCGGTCGGTTTTCTGAACACCCCTATTACCAGTCGTTTTCCACAGACGGCGCCAATCTGTTGATGTAAAAAATTAGATTATATCTAATTATTTAATCACAGATAAATAAAATGAGCCAAAGAAATTTTAAAGTGGTTCAGCCTTATAAGAATGGCCTACGTCCACTGTTATTTAATTATTTAATCACAGATAAATAAAATGAGACAAAGAAATGTTAAAGTGGTTCAGCCTTATAAGAATGGCCTACGTCCACTGTTTCTGTTATTTCTGTCTGTTTGGGAATTCTCGATTACAAGTTTTCTCAAGAAATTCCGGTCCCCTTACAATGAGGATAATAGAACGTATTTATAGCCCTAAGGTTGTAATGTGAAAGGGTAATACATTCAATGCCCCTTAAGCGTATACATCTGTATGATAATAATAAGCATTTAATGTGCAGTCAATCTATTTGTTATCCTGCTATTAATGCTTTGTTCGAGGTGCAGCTCGGACCGCCTAAGTTCCTCGGTACTCAAAAGTTCCTCGGAGAGTTCTTGTAGGTCGGAGCGTCTGAGTTGATCGGGGAAGCAGAGTTCCTCGTTGCAGTATGGTTCCTCGGAGTCAAGGGGTTGTTCGTAAGTGTTTGTCGTTGCCACGTAGATTGCCACATGTATTCACCCAATTGAGTCATGTCAGCAGACTAAATTTGGTATCAACAGATTGTTTAGACATTTTTTGGGTTGTTTTATTAGCTAAAATATTTGGCCTTTGTTTGTTTTGGTGATTTTTTCTTGTCACTTTGAGATGTTTATTACTCAGTAGGATGGAGTACAATTTTTGTGAAGCTATTTTTATTGACTTCTTTTCTATTTCTTATGGCATCCTTATGTCATTTTACATATTTATGGTTTTCATCTATATCATCTTCTTATCATGTTTATCTCTTCGTGATACTTAGCTCATTATAGGTTATGTTCTTTTATTTGGCAGATCATGGATTATGTAGGCCTTTTATTCACTCACATGCCTTATTGCATTTATGCTTGTTAACTTGCACACATGCTTCATTCAATCTATTTTATGGTGCACTTTAACAGGTATTGGTGTTGCATGCTCTACTAGATTATGTTGTTTTGCTATCTCTATTAGTGAAATATGTACTAGATTCCTTGAATTGCATATTCTATATTTGTTTAACCTTGATTAAAATAACTCATTATATGATCTTTCTTAGCATTATTGTTTAATTTGATATTTCTTTACCTTTGGCAATTTATGAGAAAATAGGGGAGAAATATTAGATTAAGGGGGAGTTCTAATTTCGAACATTTCTTAATTTTTTTCACGATAAACTAGATGAATATGGATTATACATCCAAGAACTGTAATTACTATCTCAATATGACTTTTAGCATTAAGATATTGTCAATTCTAGAACTTGTTTACACATTAGAATGATGAATCACTTCATATCTTATTCATCAGATGTTTTATGTTAACTGTCGATCATATTGATATATCTATGTCTTGTATTAATTGAATGACAGATTAACAACTGAAAGACCTTCCAAAAATTCTTCTACAAAACGGAGGATTAGTAGTATAGGTATATCTTTGCCTTTAGCCGGGCTTTTCTGTATTTGTCATAGGTTGCTTGCTATACTTCTCTATAATATTTGTAATCTTTATTTTTGTGTATTTTGTCATGGAGTAGACAAAGGGGAGATTGTAAGAGCATGCATATTACTCACGTTCCTCAATAGGACTAGATTGTCTTATTCCATTGACCAAATATACTTTAACTCTTATCATTGAGGTCGTCCAAAAAAGCATCACACAAATCTTTCAACGGACATCCTCACATTTATGTGTATCCTTTTATACCACTATTAAGAAGGTAAATTGACACGTAAACTCATGCATGCTTTACTCACACATGTTCTCTTTATAGAAAATTCTTTTTATGTGCGTGTTTGTATGTTGATATGGATCTTTGGACTTATCTATGACATGAAAATAAAAATATTTTGAAAAATCATACAAATTGCATTTCATAAAGGTTGCTAGGTCTGTCATAGGCGACCTTCGTCACAGCGACATGAAGGCTCGCTGCAGCGACAGTGTCTTGCTGGCCGAGCCTTTGTTCAAAGATTTTTCTTTATCTTTAGCTTACCTTGTATCCTGTTTGCAGGATCTCCACAACGACGCGAAAGCTCACTGCAACGAATTGTCTCGCTGGTTGTCTTGTGTCTTGTTTGAAAAGTCTATATAAGTGCGCGACTCAGATCACTTCAGGTTTGCCGCAATGATTTAATAGCTCATTGCAGCGACCCGCGACGACACATGTTTGACAGCATCGAAAGTCACTCTTTGAACTAGATACATGTACATCATTCTTGATACTTGTGTAAACCAAAGATCTTTCCATATCTTTTCTACTTTTACACATTGTCACCTCGTGTAATTTTTTAATTTCTTTATAGACGAAATATTTTTTCTAAATCTTTCTTGCCACAAGAATCATTTTAGGTGAGAAAAGTCTTTTGATAAAAAACTTCTTTTTGAATCTTATATTCATCCAAATTTTAAGTCTTGTTTTTCTCTTCTATATATTTTTGAGATGTCGTAAAGTTTAAATACTTGTGAAATATAAAAATATTTTAAAGTGAACTTGTTTTTTTAAAAGCCTTTTCAAAACCTTTAACAAATCTCTTTCTAATTTGTTCTTGAGTTATTTTTAGATTTCAGCAAAGATATATTTTGTAAGTTAAGACATAGTTTTAGAAACACTTTCACCTTAGCTCATCACACACCTAAAAAGTGGTACTACACTCCAAGGAGGCTTCTTACATTTGTTCCAAGCTATGTAAAAAATGGTTCTCTTTAAACTCAAAATGAAGAAGTTGCTTCTACTTTGAAGAAAATTGTTTTGGCACGAGGACTTAACGACATTAGTTACGGACTAAAATTGATCGCGGATGTGTAGCATGCTCCTCCTATTGGCGCTCTATACGGAGGATATGGTGGGAAAGAGTATCTAGTTGGTCATAGCATCGAAAGAGTGTAAGTCTCTATCTTTTAGTCTACCATATTACATTTGTCATTTTGTGGGGCCGAGTTTTTTGCACGTTATGGGTTTTCCTCGTACGCCTTGGTGTTGTGATATATTATTTATCTTTTGGCACTTAGATTAAGTCACTTAAATCTTGAAGTTAAAATTTGGTGCTGTATAATTGGAAAATAATTTTCCATATAGATCTTAGGGAGTGTATTTGATATCCCAACTTGAACATTTAAAGAAAACCTTGTCATATTTTGACAAGAGATTTTAATTTGGTATCTTTCCTCCATATCGGTTTCGAGCACACACATTCTCAAATTATATATGGAGGTTAAGGGTCGAATTTGAATTTTTTTGAGAATCCAAGGAACATTAACCTTTCGGTCATCGTGTGTATGAAGTTTGGATTCATTAATCGTACAATTAAGGGTGGTAAGATACGAATGGTTACTGAGAGTTAATCATCTTATGGACCAATCATATTTAAGGGAGTAATGTACCCTTTTAAAGGAAAGTTTCATTAAATAGTTCTTAGTGACACTCTCTTCGATCTGACACTAATGTTTTGCTCATTCACGACACTTTGTTCTTTTTTACGTAAATGGATACGGGTAGTGGTGAGAGCTTCAGAATGTCAGACTCTCCTTTTATATATCTTTGTTTGGGTCTCTACAAATAGGCGAATAAGATTCGTCTTCCACACTGTCGATTTATATTGGCATAGGTGAGGTTAGTTCCTTCTCTGTCGGGTAATCCATGTTGTCTTCATCGATAAGGCATATTGATCGTTTCTCTTTGCCCACTCCCCACCTACAATTACTATGGTTTTCCATGGCGAGGAACACATTGTTCATATTCGCCTGCGAGGGTCTGCCTTTGGGATGGTAGTGCTGTCACTCGACTCGACACAAATTTCAAATGTTGTGGCCTTTTCTTAGAATAACTCACTTGTTTTTGGCTCATTTTTATAAAAATTATTTAGATATTAATGATTCCATATTGCGTTCTTGATTTGCAGTGAGTTGTCATAGATACGACCTAGTTGAGTGAAGTACTGACACACTAGTCTTGTCCTCACTTGGACTTACGTCAGTTGGCCTTAGAGGTTTCTATGGACAAGACCACTAATTACATGGGTTCATCCTCGGGTATGAGTATCGAGATATGTAGTTTTTCGCATACGTCAGATACATGTCTATTTGGTGTGCAGCCAAAGATGAAGGGTTCGAGAGGTTGTGATGACGTCCGTGTCGAAGATTGAGCAGGGAAGAGTTCGCATATGTAAGTTTTGATGGGATGATATTTTCGGGTGTCTTTTTTGTGTGAATTTGATCTACTCCCTCGAAAAGTGTTTTTGTACTTTCCTTTGGAATATTTAGGGTAAGACTCCATGTATGTAGTATGTTCCTTTAGGAGGAACATGAGGAATCTCCATTACATGTTTTTGGTTTGTAAGGGGATTCTCTAAAACATTATGTTTTATAAATAAATACATTTTTTTATGATGGTTTGTTTGTACTTGCATGTTTTTATTTCGCTTTTATTTTTTATTTTTAATGTTTTGTGGAGGAATATGGATGAAAATGGTGGAATAAAAATAATAGACTCATGCCATTTAACTTACAGGATAAATAAAATAAAATGTGCACACGAAAAAAGTGAGCCTAAGCTCTTTTAATAAATATGGGGTAGACCAACATACATTTTTATACAAAAATAAAAGGGGTATATATACATGAAAGTAAAAGTGCCTCATCTTTTTTGGACTTTTCTTTCAGAGTGAGGCGATGTTATCTATTGTTGGTGGGTCATTTATTGTATTGACATCCAACATAAGGGAATGAGGTTCCCTTTCTTCGTTTATAAACTCGTAAGATCATTCTGACAATATAGGGTGCCGGGGGGGGGGGGGGGGGGAGGGGAGGGGATGACAATTTAACGGATTTATCCCGGGATGAAGGGTCTTTAGAGGAGGGTATTTTTTGGTGTTTATTTCGTTGGATAGAAGTACAGGTGTAGTTTTCTCACGTCGTAGCATTAGACTTTGTGTGTTATTTCTTAAATAAAGATAACTCTGCAGAGTTTCGAAATTCCATAGGGCACCATTTATTATTTGACGTTTAACTTATTTAGATTGCTTTGACTCTTTTGGATTGATGGCACAATGACCATAAATAGAGTTTTCCCATAAAGGGTTTTTTGGTGTTTGTTTAGATCAGGTCCAAAGTGATATCTTGGGTTGCTTATATATCTTCGATTCAAAGACAACTGAGTGTCTGTATTTGAATGTCTGCAATATTAATATAGAGGATAATCAGTTCTACATAGTTCTCTCAAATGAAAAAAAGTTAGGGTCTATAGTTTTTAACTAACTTCAAATGAGTGTTTGGCGACTCAAGTGGGAGTTTTCCCATACTATTATGATCGATTATTTTTGTATTAAATTGGTTTCTTTTCTTTTGCCACAATCAAGCTCAAGGAAATAACTTTTTTAATCGATTTAGATTAAAAGGTTGGGAAAACATAACTCCATCGAGATCAACTAAGGTAGCTGCCCCGTCGGAGTTTATTTTAGTGATGAGGTAAATTCCTCCTCAGTTGGGTGAAAATTTCTCTCCAGGAGTCCGAGAAGGTTTGAGATTTTCCTTTAAAACCAACTAAGTATCCTTCTTATATATTTCTCTTCTCGATCGTCTTATTAAATGCTGGAGCAATCCATTGTTAATAGCCTTGATTGTAATAAGTGACCTTTAGTCTCCTCTCATCAAGGATATCTAGTTCATAGTAATGGGTTTAGACCCAGTAAGTTTTGCTAACTTGCCTTTAGATCATGACCCATAATGAGGGTATATCGATTCTATGGGTATGACCGCCTCAATGCCATAAATCGATGAGTAATGAGTTTCCTACTATAGTTTCGATCCGTAGTGCGATATCCCTAGAGGGCGTACAAGAGTTTATCTGACTAGTCGCCTGTTGGTCATTGTCATCTTGCTGATGATGCTTTTGACGTTCTTTTTAGAATCTTCGAATGCACCATTGGTTTGATGTCTGTATGGGGAATACTTATGTCGAGTAATCACTTAATCATGTAGTAGGTTTGATACCTCTTTGTCAAAGTGAGAACCATTGTCTTACACCAAATTATAAGATACACTAAAGTAGTAAATGATGTTTAAGCATATGAATCTGGGTACCTTTTTGGCATTCAGAATCGAGTATGATTCATCTTCGACCCACTTAGTGAAGTAGTCTATGGCGACTAGTATGAACTCATGCTCGGTGGTGGATTTATGGGTCACTTTCCCTATGATGTCTATCCTCCAAGTGGAGAAAGTCCATGGCTAGGTCATGTAATAGAGATCTCGGGGAGGTAGATGTTTCTGTGGGATGCGTAGTTAGCATTTGAGGCAACTCCTAGTGCAATATGTGCATTCCTTATGCATGGTAGTCTAGTAGTATTATTGTCGAAATATTTTTCTATAGTGTGTGTGTCCACTTATATATGAATCGCATTCGTCGCTATTAATTTTATCCCTGATCTCAAGAGTCTCTTCCTTCATGATTCCATCGAACCCTATTTTATAGAGTTGCCCTCATAAATGATGAACCGGGCCTCTAATCATTATAAGGTGAATCGATCGGTGGAAGAGGAGCCCGATGGGTAGTGGTTCTTATTTAGAAAGTTCCATATGTTATAGTACCATATGGTGGGTCCTACTATCATTTCCTCGATGGTGTCGATATCAAATAAGTAGGAAGGGGTGTTTTAAGTAGTTACGGTGAACGTGATCTCCATGGTTCCTTCTCTCATATCTATTATGGATGCTAGTGCGATGAGTGTATCTGCAAAGTTATTCTTAGCCCTGGGGATAAAATCAAATTCAAGACGCTCGAATCGTGAAGATACCTCTTCTAGGTAGGCATGGTCAGGTTATAGTTTATCATCATGTATTCTCCATTTACCTAATATCTGGTTGATGACTAGGCTAGAGTCTTCATATGCTTTCGGTTTGGTGATTCCCACTTCTAAAGTGATTTTGAGATCTGTGATGGAAGCCTAGTACTCGACCATGTTACCGGTGCACTCATAAGTGAGTTTGATAGCTCTAGGGAGGCGACACGAATCAGGAGATATTAGAAGCATTCTGATGCCGACTCCTATTTTGTTGGAGGCCCTATCGAAGTAGAGTTCCCAAGTTTCTCTATTGTCTAAGATGAAAGGGTCCTCGTTAGGGAATTTTGCCTCGTTTTCTTCTTCCACATCATATTAGGGCTCCCATGTAATAAGGTCTAATATGAGTTATCACTTGGTCGATTTTTACATGACGTACGTGATTTTGAATTTGGAAAATATTGGTATCTATTTGGAAATATGATTAAAGAGAGCGGGCTTTTCGAATAGGTATTTTAGGGAATCCATTCGGGAAATGAGTCATATGTTAAAGGACATCATGTAATGGCAGAGTTTATGATTGATCCACACGAGAGATACACGAGCCTTTTTTAAGGCAATGTATAGGGCTACAAATGAAACGAGCCGAGCCGAACCGAGCTTGAGCCAAGCTTAGATAAGCTCATTTTTAAAAAAAATCTTGAAATCATGTTTGAGTTGAGTTCAGTTACAAAACAAACGTGTCGAACACGAGCTTTAAATGAGACGAACACAAGTCGAGCTCGAGTAACTTAATTTTAAAAGCACAATCAAGCTCATTTATACCTCAAAATTCAAGCTTGAGCCGAGACCAAAGATCAATTTTTTTTAAAAGAGCTCAAAATTTGGTTCAATTTTATTTGTGTAACAAACGAGCTGAGATTGAGTTGTTTATAAATAACTCAGTTCATTAATATCCCTAGCGGTGTATTTGAGCTCATAGGTTACTAGTTTTTTACGATGCATTCCTCCAAGAACTTTCTACATATCAGGCCAATATGGAACCTGCAAATGCGTCGGTTATGGTCATATAGCATGAGAGAGGTTGTCTAGATTGGGGTACCACTAATACAAGTGGGTGAGTGAAGTGCTGTTGTATTTTCTTAAATGTTTCCTGATATTGAGCGTTCCATTATTTTGGTGAGTCCTTTTTCAGTATTTGGATGGGCCCGCATATGGTGGTAAGTTGGTTAATCAATCGAATTATAAATTGTATTTTTTCGAAGACCTATGACCTATTTGTCCAATTTGGGGATGGCATCTCCAATATCTCTTTTACCTTGGAAGGGTCTATGTCAATTCCATCCGCACTGACAATGAATTCGAAGAAATTTCCCTTTGTAACTCCGATGACACATCTTGAGGGTTTATTTTCATTTTGATGAGGTGCAGCCTTTGAAGCCGTCTACGTAAACTTCCACTTCCTTGTGTATGAGGTCCTGAAGGATGGTCGTAGCCGCTCATTGGTATGTTTCTCCAACATTTTTGAGACCAAAAAATATAACAATATGTTCCCCAATGGGTGATGAATTCGATATTTTCCTCATAATTGGGATGAATTTTTATTTGGTTATAGCACGAGAATCCATCTACAAAGGACTTGGGTGCATTACTGGCCATATCCACTATTAATTCAATATGTGGTAAAGGGAAATCATCCTTAGGGAAGGATCGGTTAATATCTCTGTAATCTATGCACATTCTAGCTTTATCATTAGTTTTAAGTACGAGTATGATGTTGGTTAGCCATGTGGGCTATTCTACTACTCGAATGAACTCGATACTGTTAATTCCTCACTTCTTGTTTAAATTTAAGTGACCATTCGAGTATCAGTTATGGAGTCTTTATTTGTTAGGCTTTGCATTAGGGAGAGTGTGTATCTCATGCATAATGATGGTTAGGTCGATTTCAGGCATTTAGAGGTAAGACCAAGTGAATATGTCTACGGCTAGGAGATCTATGAACGAATTTTGCTCGTTGTCATTAAGGAAGGACCTTATTTATAACTATTTGGGTTTTTTGGGAGTGCCCAAGTTTATGGTTAATATGTCATCCTCGTTGGGAGACATGTGTCTATCTTGACATTGGTCAAGTTTTTGCAAGTGTTTTAAGTATTTTAGATCCGTGAAGTCATTAATATGAGGTGTGACCTATAATCCATCATTGGATTCATAATCATCACATGCAACATACACAGATAAATAGTAAAAATCATAATTTATTATATTATCAAAGGGAGGAATGCCGATATTGATGATAATAGAAATGTCTGCTTTATAGAGGGATACATAAGGAGATGGGTGAGGGGGGACTCAGTTGCTAATAATGATAGACACAAAAGTCTTTCGAAAAATGGGCATTGGGATGCATTTCATAAAGATACATGTATTTGGTATAGTTTTTCCCATAATATTGGTGATGAGGTGGGATGGAGTCTATCAAAAGACCTTGGGAGTAGTCTTCGGATGCTCTTGAACCTTGGCACATCCTATTGACTTAGGCAGGTGGTGTTCCTTGGGCTACATTATCTTTACCTCGTGGTATTCAATAGTATTATCAATTAGATCCATCAAGGGTATAGGGTATGAGATGGCCTTTGATAGGTCTTGTAGTAGGTGTTGGTGTTTTTTCTTGTTCCATTTGTAGTCCTAGGAGTCTAGGAGATCATATCCCTAGATTTGGCTGAATGCGGTGTCTCAGATAGTGGGCTTACTGTATTCGGTATGTAGAGGAAGCGATTAATCTTAGGGATGTTGACTAATTATCCTTTCTCTGATGTGTTACGATAAGGAAAATATAAGATGTACTAATCATGGAAGAATTTCGCGGGACTTAAGTCTGAGGACCCTAGTATGACAATTATGGCGGTGTCATCAAGAGGCAGGATGGGTAATCCCATTCGGGCTCTGACTTGAGGGTTTTTCTGTCTTCCTCTATGACCCATGAGATGTTTAATTCGTTGTAACTGACCTCATGAATTCTTATATAATCCATGTTTAACCCTTCCTCATAAAAGATCTTCATTCCTAGTTATAAGGATTTCTTTGCTTCATCCCACCATAGTTCTGGGAAACTGTGATAAGGAAAGTCCTCCATTTGAGGATGCAAGTGACCATTCCAACCATGATGGGGGTATTTGGGACCAATGTTTCGGTCTTTGATGTCAGGAGTGTAGCTAAGACTAGCTTTTTATTTGTGTTTAGCGGCTGTGACAACTTTGAGAGTTCCTTATTGATTCTTTCCTATTTCAAACCTAAGGATGTACCCTATTTTGTAAATGATTCAGGCGACTAAGTTGTCAATAATCGACTCCTCTTCTATTATATGTCCGAGCGGTATGACCCAGAGTCCACTAAGACATATGTCACTGTTGTCATAATTAGTATTCAAGAGTGGGATACTGCTGGTGTTAGCGATCGTGGCCCAACCATCATCCTCTTGGATTATAATGACCTCTATATCGAACGAGAATCTGACTTTCATGTGCAATGACGAGGGTAATGCCCCTATGGGATGTATCAAGGCTCTTCCCAATAGAAGGTTGAAGCTAGTTAGTAAGTCGAGTAATTAAAAATATACTTTGTATTTAATAGTTCGTACTATGAGCATGAGGGTGATAACACTTAGAACCTCTCGACGAGTATTATAACAAGCTCTGCTGGCAGTACGAAGGGGGAATACATTGATTAGGCATAAATTCTTCCCATTTATCCCCTTAATTTAGAGGCTTTTATCGTTCCGTATAGTGTAATTCAAGTGGATTTATATCATATATTTGCTATTGACAAATTCTAATGGGTACATCGAGTTTTGTGTGTTCGTCATCTATTTCACAGGTATCCAGTGTTATAATCCGAGTTCCGTACCAAAAGCTTCAAAGAAACACTAAAAAGCAAGAATTCTCCAAAAATTGACTAATGGGAACCGAACCCAAAAGAACTAAAACGAACCAAATCCATCATGTAAAGGATGACAAAACAGAACCGAACCGAAGTGATGAAATAATGAACCGAACTTACTTCTGGAAAACTTCCTGTAAAGAGTTGAAAAGATGGAACTGAACTGAAGCTGGCAAATAACGAACTGATCCCATGCTCGAAGAGTTTTCTGTAAAGGCTACAAAAGATGGAACCGAACCGAACCCTTTACCTGGATCGATTATGTTCTCGATTTTCTGGACTTATACACTTGTAAAAATTAGAGTTTTACTTGGTTCAAACTCTTGTATTTCATAATTTATAAATTGTAACTCCTCCCAAACGTGGGAGGAGGCTTCTAGGTCATTAAGGAAGCTTTGTAATCCATTTTAGAAGAGAAGAACAACAAACCCTAGTTACTTTCAAGTTGTAATTCAAGTAAAATAATTATAATTTCTGTTTCAATATTTGTTCTAGTTGCTTTTTTCATTACTAATTTCATCTTTCTTCATCTTCATTCAGTAGTAAAACTGGTTTCTTTCATTCCAAACATGTTGTTTTCAAGTTTTCATATGTCCGACTATATTTAAAAGGTCGAGATGCATGAACTCAACCTGATGTATTAGTTGCATGTGTATAAAACTAGTCCTCTATATTTAATAGTTTAATTATAATCGTATTGCGTAGAAACGCGACAATTGTAGATCTTTGGATCTCATTTGCTTCAGGGTAACCGGGATGCTTCAGAATGCAATTCGAGTGTAACTATTGTAATACCAATTTACCCGTCCTCTGATTAAGTATGGTGCGGGCTTAAACCTCATATACGTAATGCTTAGGATTACTAAATTCTAGGTCTAATTAATCACTTAAATTTACGATTAGTTTTATACCATAAATACACTAGGGTTGAGGGATTATATTCCATTCCTGTGTTCTTCATCATATAATTCAAGTTTTAGGTCAATCATCATCAGTAATTAGGTAATTTAGAATAGTTGCATTCCATTCATACTTTGGTGCATTAAATAAATATTTTCAAAATTTCAGTTAGTTATAGTCCATTCCCAAAACCAATCATCTTTTCTTTTTCTTTAGAGTCAGAGTTAGGATTCCTTCATTTGTCCAACGTCGTTACAACTCTGTTATCCTATTTCCCCGAGGATCGATACCCGACTTATCGAATTATTACCTGAGCGGCAGTCTTGCACTTGATCCTAGAGAGTACGCACTTCTGAGACACATTCTTAGTCGCGTTATACATTGATTGTGTCTATTAGTACTAAGGGTACAGTTGTATGCATGCCTCGATGGAGATTTGTAATGTGAACCAGCGATTGTGGACCTGAATGGGGAGGTCCTCATTATAAAATTTGATGTATTATTGCATGGTAATAGACTCATCGGTGGCGGACTTGTCAGTCGAAGTCAAGTTTTGAGGCATAGAATCTTGAGACAATATATGTATGATGGAGGATAGGGGTCTTTGGAATGTATCTAGTATCTCACAGATGGAGGAAGTGTATGACAGTTCCTTCAGTGGGACCTTTCTCTTTATTAGCAGGATTCAGAGGAGTGAAGTGTCATTCAGACTGACTGAGGAAGTCGGTTTCTTTGGGTGGAGAAAGTACAATTTCTTCTTGTGATTATTATTCAGCCTTCTCGAGGTGGAGTAAGAGGTCTGCAGAGTATGTAGGATTGAAGGTAGGCTATATTGGATTCAGGACCATCACTTTAGTCCAATCGAGGATACGGGTATGTTTTGGTTCAGTAGAGGCTTTATTTTGAGTTTAGGGGAGAGTCTTAGATATGGTGTTATCTATATAAGGTATGGCCATATGAGAATGTATGGTAGTAGTAAGGATTTCTGCTACTGTGGAGAGGACCTGTCATCTTTCTAGTTTGGCATATCAGAGGGGTATTCCATTGATATGGAGGATCCTGAGCAGATGTGTTTATTTGAAGCATTCTTTTGGAGGTATTTTTCATAAAAAAGGTTCATAGCTTCTTGAGTTTAAGTCCCTTACGATACTTACGGCCTCACATTATATGTTCCCGTAATAGTATCGGTATTTAGCATTTTCGAGGCCCTTGATAAATCTAGCAATGGCCAATGCAGACACTATATACTAATGACTATCAAATTTTTGTTGTGTATGGTCGTGGAGGGATGGGTTAATAATTTATGTCCAGAAGTTATTGGAATATCTTATGATGGGGGGACCTTCTGGTAGAGGGTAGCCCCAACGGGTCATTTCATTTTATAATTTTATGATGCCAATGATGTGTACGATATCTAGATAATTGTATCTATAGTTGCGCCCCACATTGGTATATTGACGGGTCCATGGAGATATCTCGAGTACTAAGAGGTCGAATGACAACCGCAAGATGAGCAAGGCTAATTAATTTTTGGGGCCAGTATGGTTTTGCGTAGAGTGTCGTTTGGGTTGTCGGACGATTTTTGGTGGCTAAGGATCTACTTCGATAGATCTATAAATAACATATTGTATCTCCATCAAATTCGATAGATCTATAAATAACGTATTGTATCTCCATAAAAAAACATCCCACCCGATGGGTTGGATATCTTGGTATATGTTGCCACTTGGGTATCTGAGTTCTCCCTCACTGTTGAAGAACTAGAGGGGTAGACCCTCATAAGATTATACTTGGCTATAAACTATATTTAATGTTAACTGATCTTTTCATACGTTTGGCCCAATATTAATGTTGTTCAAGGCGGTCAAACTTTTTAATGATAACCGTGCATCGAATCTTAAATTTGTAATCTCAGGTGCTGGAATCCTCGAATGAAGTAGATCCTTGCTCGTGAAGACCGAATCCTTTCCTTGAGGAGTGATCCCACTCAGTCATCATTTCTTGGATTTATGGGTTAAGGAAAAACTCATCTAGGGGTTCAGGAGATTTGTTTCCCTCAGGGATCAGAAGGTGGTCAAATCAATTTTTGAAGCCTTGCTCCATGCGGTGAGTATAGTAGACATGTTCGGGCTAGGGGATCGAATATTCGTGGGTCAGTTATGGATTTCCAGAGGCGGTGTTTACCCTAGTGGGGAGTCATTTGGGTATTGGATCGATCAGTTGAGAAGGGTCGATACTGCCCTTGACGTCCGTTTAGATCATGTGAATAATACCAAAAGGAAGGACGCGCGACTTGACTCCTAAGGGAGGGTATAGGGAGGAAATTACTCATTGCCTGCCCTATTTAGTATGGAATATTGTTTAGGCGACCATAACTAGTTGATTTTCTCGAAGTAGATTCTAAGTCTTCTTTAGAAGACTCATGTCGAGGACATATGTTATTGGGATACTATTTGCTCTCAATTTGGCCTCCTAGGCGGCGTCTCTATGAGAGATGTGGGTCCTAATTATTTTCTCTTCTTCCTACAATAGTTGGGGACGAGATCAAAACCTCCAAGTAATGTGATCATCTGCCCTGAGCTACTTATCTCGCTCGCTCATCTGTACTAGAGTGCTAGGGTAGCGAGGTGTTTGAATTAAGGGTTTTGTGGTCTGGTGACTTGCGGATGTGGCACTTCCAGTGTTGTCGGAAGAGCTTTCGAAAAGCATGTTTGAGGTGGTGGGTGAGAGAGTGTCGCTTCTTGTATCGATATCTGTGAGGGAATGTAGATGTTCTTCTAAAGTCAACCCGCCCCATTCGGTGGATTGGATTGATACATCAGAGATGATATGTTCCATCGCTTGGAGGGCTTCATCAAATATTTATTCTTATTTGACATAATGACCTATTTTCTTCGCAAAATGAGTAAGGTGCTTTAGTTCCTTCGAGAGCATAAAATCTATGACTGAGAGAAAGTTCGGGTTGTAGTGGTTAGTTTGTAGGAAGTGTATAACCATGATGAATAAGGTCATATTGTAAATGGGGGGCCTAGGTTCAGCGATAATTTTTATGACGGGTGATGGGGTGCCTAGAGGTGTTATTGTTTGAAAGGGGGAGTGTGTCCTCATTATTGGTTTGTGATGCATGGGGACTATCAGGGTGGATATATCGATGTTTGGGACATAAGTGTCCAATAGGGCATTGGTGCGCGACTTGTGATGATAGGCTGTTTGTAACATTGTGATTTAGCAGGATGAGACTCCCAGCGTCAATGAGGTCTTGGATGGCGTACCTAAACGCCCAACAGTTTTCTGTGATGTGGCTAACTCCTTGTTAGATCTCATAATGTGAGTTAGCCTGCCAATTTTATATAGGATGGCGAGAGGTGGCCTAGGGTTAAGTGGTTTGAGGTGACCATCTAACTTTAAGGCAGTGAATACTCGATTGAGAGAGCTTGTAGACCGGTGAGGTGTCGTTGTTGGGTTCAAACCTCTTTCGGTGGAATGTAATACCCCGCATTTTCACAATGAATTATTGTGTCAGAATTTAATTAAATAAACTCGAGAATACATTAAATTGGTAGAATTTAAATTAAATTAGCAGAACCTATTTGAGAATAAATTGCTTATTTGTGATTCATATTTATTTCGGTTCAATCGTTCATATTGTGTTACTCATAGAAAAAAAAAATTGCATAGTAATTAATAATTGATATATAGTGTGCAATCAAATTGAAAAAAAAATGTGTAAGCAGGGTAGAAATCATTTCGGCACAAGTCAGGATGATTTTAGGATTCGTTTAGGTGTTTTAGACATCTAAAATATGGGTACGGGGTATAGGTATACCATTTGGGCAGTCATTGGGCCAATCCGGTTATAGGTTCGGGTTTATTTGGGGGCCCAAAATATAAAGGTTATGGGCTAACTCGAGATTATCACCCATATTAACAAGACTCATTTAATTCACCAAAACTTAACCTAACAGCCCCACATTCATAGAGATAAGTAACCACGACCAAGAGAGGAAAGAAGATTAAGGATCCAAGAGGAGAAGCACTCAATCTTCAACATAAGGCAAGAATTTTCTTGCTAAAGCTAACTTCCAAAATACTTCTTAATTCATTGGTGTATTTTCTCATGTGATTTATGGGTTAAAATCTATGAATTGATGATAATATGATGGGATTTAATCTTATGCATGTAGAGGAATGAATTTGAAATTGATGTTTAATGATCAAACAAATTGATGTTAAATCCAAAAATTTGGAATAGATGGAATATTTAATTGGGTATTACAATCCATATTGTAGAACCTTTAATTTATGATAATATTATCCATGTATAGAACCCCAAATCTAAGTATGATTAATTAGGATTATGGGATCAAAATCTAGGTTAGATGAACTATTATGTTGAACTAAAATTCTGGGTTGTGGGAGTGAAACCTTGTTGTAATTGGGTTAATATGTTATAGAGAACAAAATCCTACGGTAACCTAATTGGGAGGAATTTGGTATTGGGGGTGGGAAACCCGTATGGAAAAACTATAGCAGTTTTGGGCTTTTGCCTTAGTGCGAACCGATTCAGCCTCCCAGGGCGAATCGATTCGCCTAGGGGCAAGAGGCGAATCGAATCCGCCTCTAGGCAGATCAAGGTAGGATCGAGATAATATTCGGGTGAGTCTTAGGAACTCAAACAAGTATATGGAAGGTCATCCAAGTGAGTGGATAGTTTATTAAAATGGATTTGTGTCACTACTTTATTAATGGGGAATTGTACAATTAGCTATATAGTCAATTCTTAAACTGGTATTATTAATAGGCGAATAAATTGAACATCTTGGGGGTAATTATAGAATTAATTACATATACATATTATGTGATAAAGATATTTATTTATTTATTTGTGTGGACATACCCTTGTTCATGGACAACCTATTGGTTTGGGTTGCGTACGTCTCTAGACCGGAGCACGCGTCAGCACAGGTGGGATAGGCGTTGTGTAGGTTATTGTTTAGGTTCCTATGTAGCAGCGCTACTTATGAGGAGGTAGGTCTAGAGGGTGGGATCCATTGTCACTGTCAGGGGTATAGACCGTGCAATGGTTTACTGCGTAGGGACCGCCCCACTTGTGTGTATTTTGTGATGTCCGTTTTGAGGAGGGACTCCTCCGGACTTACTGATAGAGCACGAACTAGACACTAAGGGCAGATGCCCTTGGGTTTCCTACATATGTAAGGACATATATAGATAATCATATAAATTGATTGAAATTAATTACTTAGTCTAATGATGTAGACAATTAATTATGAACCCAATACTACGTAAAATGCATAATAGATGGTTATGTCACTATTGTGGGTGGTATGATTGGGATGTTCTGGGAAATGGGAATACAGATGTAGACAGTTAACTTCCAAACCTGAATTACGATAGATGCATCATGTGTTAATTATTATTATGGTTCACAGTTGGGGACTTAGGTTGATATGCGTGTAGTATTACACTTAGATGAGAGACAAGGTACTTAACGCATGCTAGTGATGATTGGTGGTAGATATTTTAAATTAACTGTATTATTGCATCTTAATTTTTGTAATTTAATTCTAACAACTCTAGGGCATTGACCCAAATTATAAAATGTTCTCCCCCAGGTTTACATAGACAGGGACAATAGGACTGACAGGAGATCAGACATGCAGTCATATTTGCACATCCATTACTCTTGTTCATTTGACTCTAACATAAGTTGTTATTTTCCATTGGAGCCAGTTTATTATTTAAGATATTGTATGGGCATAAGCCTGAGTTTATTGTTCTGTCTTTTAGGATAATTGCATTACTTATATTAGACTATTATTATTATTATTATTATTATTATTATTATTATTATTATTATTAATATTATTATTATTATTATTATTATTATTATTATTATTATTATTATTATTATTATTATTATTATTATTTTATTTTTTTATTTTTTTTGGATGTTGGATTTATTATTATTTATTAGTTATTAATTAAACCGATTTTATAGTGCATGTATTTCCAATAATACAAATGTTTAATTATGGTTTGATACTGAGAATGATATAGATTGATAGACAAATCCCATCTTCGGCGTATTGTGTCCGGCCAACCTTTACGTGGAAAATGGGGGTTGTTATAGAAGAATGGCTTGGTAGTTTTTCGGGGGAGCCCTAGTTGGTAGGTGAAATGGTAGCTACCGTGGCCCGGGAAGTGTTGGGTGTGGGGTATGATACGGATTGTGGACTAACTACCATGGTAGTGATATGGGATATAGAAGCTCTGGGAGAGTCATTTCTGGTGAAAAATTAATTAGATGGTCGGGCGGGACTCTTCACTAGATTTGATTGCTTTGGTAGTCAAGTTTCCTCAATTTTGTACCCTATGTGGTTAAGATTTTTGAAGCCAGTGATCCAAGTGATCTCAAATTCGCTCGGTAATTCCTTTCAGAAGTTTTTGATCAAGATATCAATCTGATAATTTTCTTGAGGGCGGTCGACCATCTGGCCGACCTTTTCCCTTCATCGGGTTATGAATGCACCGACTGCCTCTCATTACTCTTATTTTGACATATTCAGGTCTTTACGAGTGATGCCAAGTTCTTCATTGTATTCGTATTGTTTAAGTAAATTACGACATAAATCATATTAAGTTTTATCAGTTCCCTTATGCTTTAGACCCATATATCAGGTAAGGGCTCTCCGTATAGAGTAGATGAGAACATCCTTTCTAATACCCATAGGTCTATATTTTGAACTTGCATATGGAGGTGGTAGTTGGACAAAAGTACAGAGGGGGAGACCAATCCTTTGTACGTCTTAAAGACAAGCATTTTGAATTTATCCGGAAGCCGAGTTTCTGGAATAAAGAGCCATCATCTTGATGTTTGTTAGCTCATCAAAGGTTTTGTATTTTTTTGATGGTTTCCCGGAGAAGTCGTAACTCAGTCTAGACCTGGGTTGTCTCCTGATTCGATGAAGGATGAGGAGTAATCTCATCGGCTAATGGGGTAGCTAATGATTATACTCGTGGAGTTCCCTGATAGGAAGGGTGAGGGTACTCAGGATATTGATGATATGGTTCAAACTAACAATGAGGGGAAAAAATAACTTGTAAGTAAAGGCACCAAAATTATGAGGGGGAGCTAAATCTAGCATTAGTATAGGTGGATTATGAAGGTTAGAGGTATTGTACTAGTGTTAGGAATTGGGAAGGAACACGTTCTCTCCAGTTTCGATCATAGTAGTAGCCTCTTACAGGAAGAACTGTGCATGACCTAGTGACTTGATCTCTGATTGCATGGTGTTCTGGAAGGCTATGATATTCTCCAACTGCCTTAAGACCCGATCCATTATGGATAGTGCCCGATCTTCTTCCATAGGCATGGAATGCACAACAAAACAAACTCGACAGTCGTGAGTGGGGAGATCTCTGACGAGACTAAATGATCACATGAATGCAGGTTTTCAAGATATGATCTTAGTGTGAATTTCTGCAGGGAATGATAATTGTAGAAAAGGGGGAACCTTTGTTTAGGATTTTTTTAGACAAAAGGACTGAAAAAAGAATGATAAATAGGGGGAGAAATACTTTCATATACATGACTTCTTTAATGCAATTCTTTTATTTGTTTTTAATAGTATATGGATTTAATATTGTGTTTTGTATTTTTTATTTGATTGTATCTTTAAAGGGAAGAACTGAGCAGACTCCCGTTGGATACGAGTGAACTTGTGTGAGCTCTGTTTTTTTAGGAGAGGAGTGAGGAAGTGATAGAATGTGTTCTATTATTTTCTCAAAAATAAAATGTGGGTGGGGGAACCCAATGTAAAAGAATTCTTCTTTAGTGACGACTCAGATTCATATTGTTTTATCTTCCGTGTAACAAGGGAAGACAGTCATCTTGGAATTTAAGGGGTTTTGGACCACCCTCTAGACATTTAACAATTTTGAATTTTTCATCAAAGCAATTGTCCTGTAAGTAATTTTTCTTGTTACGAAATAGGGTAAAAACCTAGAGCTTTTTCTATATGAAAAGGGTGATACAACTCAATGATCGGTGGATAGCTTTTCACTATCATGGATCATGGTATACCAGGTTGCTTAAACTGAAAAACCTTTAAGTTACATATAATACAACTTCACCCTAGTACAAAATACACGTGAAAGATGATTCGATATACCCTAATACTGGAAGATATTCAAATATTCCCTATTATCGAGAGTTTGGGATCGAGAGAGAACATGCCTGATATACTAGATAGGTGGGTGAAAAGAATGAGTATAGTCATTATCGACCAGCCTTTTGGCTGAGCGCTTTTAGCCTCGAGAGTATAGGGTTGAAATAATATTAAAATCAAGACTATGCAGTGCATGATGCAAAATAAGTTATCTTCTTTTACATACTTTGATGTTTGTTTTATTGCGAGGTCCTTCGCACGTAGTTATACGTTTGGATGAATGAACAATGTTATATATGGGGGCCTAAGTACGTATCTACATTTTGAGGGACTCTAAAACAAAGTCCTTTTAATAGTTATAAAATTTGTTTAAAGTAGTCATGCGGTAGAGATTTATTAAGTATATTAAAAGGTAGCATAAGGTTTGTTCGTCTCGCTTGATGTATCCCAAGTAAAGTCATCATTGTAGTGTTACGAGGCTCGGACGAGACTCGTGGAGAGATATATGTTACGAACAATGCGGTGTTGGTTAGATCCCTATAGGGGCGCGAGAGTGCATATCTCTTGGTCTGCCGTTCCCCCATGAGGTCGTGTGTCAATTTGTTAAATGATTGCCCTGGGAAGCTTCTTGACAACATATCCAGTTTTTATTGGGTTGAACGACATTGTTTAAGCCTAAGCCTGATTCTCCATGCAAGGGGTTGTCGGTTGTTCACAATTGTCAGTTTAATTTATATAAAAATAAAAAATAGGTCAGGTTATCCCTTTCAAGGTAATCCTAAGGCAGGTTTAGGTTTGTGGATGATCCAGAGATTCTTGTTGTGGGTTCGGGAACTAGGTTATGAGTGGGTAAGTTATTAAGCACCCCAATTGTTCTTTATGCTTCCTTACCAATATATTTATTATCACTTTTAATATTATTGTTGATACCAACCAATCAGAAATGGACATTTGTCTCCTTACGTGGCAACAATCCTAGTCTTAATTATCCTCAAAGATAGTTGCTCCACAGGTAGGACGACCAACATGAAGAATGCATATCATCAAAGTAGATAAATAATCACCACTTGGGAAACATCCAAAGGTCTTTCCACACGTGGTCTTGACTATCAATGATCACATTCATTATGTATGGGTGTAAATGCTTGAATTTATAAAAGAATTCCAACCCTTGATCTCCGGATCACTATAAATACATTGTATTACTTTCATAAAAGGCAAGATAGAACGATATCTATGTTACTCTTTTTATAGCTAGAGTACCTAGCTTTCTGTAATCACTCAAATTAATACAATAACAATGGACTTAGGCTTTTCTTCATAGCTGAACCACTTTAAAACTCCTTCTCTCTTATTTGATTATTTCATTACTTCTTATATTTTATCTGTGATTAGAAAATTGGATCTAGTTTATTTTTTGACATCAACAGATAGGTGCTATCTGTGGGAATGTTTATCTATTACCGTTCTCTATCTTATACGTCTTTATTTAAGGAAAAATGAATGACCCTGAAAGTAGTACCAAAAATAAAAGCAACACTACCATCCCATTTGCTCCGCCTATAACAGCCGACTTGAATGGAATTATTTCCAGTATTTCCAGGGGTCAAGATGCCATGCAGGAAACTATGAGGCATTTAGATCAATCATTATAAGCCAGGTTTTCATCTCTTTCTAGGAAACATATGGTTCCTTCTTTGAGGAGAGAAATGCAAACTCCGCCTCCTAGGCATAACCAACATAGTTATTCCAGGTGGTCACATGATACGTCTTACCGTCCAAGAGTAAGCTCATCGCTTAGATCCACATAATTCTATGACGACTATTCTCTTTATCCTGAAAGGCCAACTGTTTTGGAAAGATTGAGTAGAGGATCGCTTTCTAATCGTTTGGGACCCTGAGCAAATAAGAATCATTCCAGAGAGTTATCAAAAACTAATAAACACTCAGCCAAACATCATGAAGACTCAATTAGGTTTAGATCAAGCGTCTGATGATCTATGCCGCCGAGTAGACTTCTCACAAACATTCAGGATGGTCGAGCTGCTTCGAACAAATCAAATACATGTAATCCTTAATGGAAAGGATTATTCCAGCGATTAAAAGATCGATTAGGAAAAATGGATAAGGCGAAGAATCCATTACATCAAAATTTTGTCAAGGGGTTTCCTTTTATTCAGGCAATTATTGATTTCCTAACTCTATCCAAGTTTAAAACCCCAGTGGTTACCCCTAAATATGATGGTAAAACTGACCCAGTTTTACACATTGAGCAGTATCAGGCTGCATCTGACATATATTCTGTTCCTGATGAAATAAGATGCAAAGATTTTTCAAGCACTATTAGTGGTTCAATCCGAATATGGTACAATAACTTGCCCTAAGGATAAATTGCCAACTTGAATTATCTTGTTGAGCTATTCATCAGTAAATTTTGTTGGCTATGGAAGGAACAATTATGAATGTCGAGGAAACAATGGGTGTAAATCAAAGTCCTGCCACTAAGTCCGAGAACAAGGAGCATAAATAAGAGAAAGATGACAAGACCAAAAAGTATGGAGCATATACTCCATTGACGATCAGTATTCACCATATTCTGGAGGAAATTAAGCACAACAAAGATTTATGATAGCCCGAGAAGCTGAGAGCACCACCCAACAGGAAGGATAAATTTATATATTATGTGTTCCATAAGGATCATGGCCACATGACTGATTACTGTATTGCTTTAAAGAACGAAGTGGAATCCCTCATCAATTGAGGAAAGATGAAATTTTTTTGTGATTGGTGTGAAAGCCGAGAAATCGATGGAAGGCCAAATTCCCCTTGTAAACCTAGAGATGAAAGGAAACCAAACTATGAAGATGGTTATGAAGACGATACTGACCTGTCAAAAAGCCCAAAAAACCTAAATTTGAAGTAGCTATGGTACATTTTGGCTCTTTTGATTATCATGTAATTACAGGTGGAGATGCAGGAGGGGGAGATCAAACTGTAGAAAGAAAGGCCTACCTGGATGAAGCACAATCCTGCTCCTATATACAACAAATCAATATAAATGAGGATGATCGGCATTTGCCTAGGATAGTTAACAAATACAAATTGGTTATCGACTTTTCAAAAAATGACCTCTTTAGGGTACTTTATCCCCATGATGATCCATTGGTCATCAAGTTTAGAATTTAAGAAGCCATCATCGTTAGGGTTCTGATAGATAATGGGAGTTCGACTAATATAATGTTCTACCCTTATTTTAGAGTTAAGACTCAAACTTAGTCGACTGGAACCATACCACAGGCCCTTGATAGGTTTTTTAGGGACATTCAAACTAAAAGTGTTGTCCGGCTCTTAACTAGCAAGCCGTATTGAAAAGATACACTTTTTTATTATGGATAAAAATATTCAGTTTGCTTACAATGTGATCTTCGACAGGGTAGGATTAAAGAAATTTAAAGTCGTACCATCCACAGTTCAATAATTCTTGAAGTTCCCTACTCACTTTAGGGTTGGTGTCATGAAAGGTGATCAAAAGGTGGCCAAAGAATGCTATTACTCCTCAGCCGAGCAAGAAGATTTGGTTTATTTTAAGAAAAAGACCACCACTTATCAGGTAAACACTATGGAGCCCAACAGTAAATCAGAAGTTGATACTCTGGATCCCTGAAATGAAATAGAGCTAGTGAAAGGGAAGATTGTAAAAGCCACTGAAAGCATAATCTTGGATAAAGGAAAGTCATAAAGAACCACCCAGATCGGCTCCACATTGGATCCACTCCTCAAACAAGAATTGATCGCATTCTTAAGAGAACAAAGAAATTTATTTGCTTGGAGCCATGAGGATATGCCTTGGATTGATCCCAACTTCCTCTGTTATAAACTGAACATTAATAAGGAAGCCAAGCCAATCAAACAGAGGTGCAGGATGTTCATTTCGGAGAAAAAGCAAGCCATACAGGAAGAGATGGAGAAACTATAAAAGGACCAATTAATTGAGAATGTCAAATATCCAGCATGGTTGGACAATGTTGTGATGGTCAAAAAGAAAAATGATTAGTGGCAAAAGTGTATAGATTTTACTAATCTTAATAAAGCTTGCCCAAAATACCACTTTTCTCTGCCCAGAATTGATCAGTTAGTTGATGCCATAGCTGGACATGAGTTGTTGAGTTTCATGAACGCTTATTCCGGCTATAACCAAATTAAAATGAAACCAGAGGACGGGGACAACACGTCTTTCATTACTAACTAAGGTACTTATTACTATAATGTAATGCCTTTTGGGATAAAAAACGCTGGAGCAAGGTACCAGTGGTTGGTCAATAAGGTGTTTGAAGAGCAGATTGGAAAAAATATTGAGGTTTATGTAGATTATATATTGACTAAAATCAAGAAATCTTTATATCATATGAAGGACCTCAGTCAGACTTTCGATCAGCTGGAAAGCATTAAAGGAAGTTAAATTCGACCAAGTATGTGTTCGATGTGCAAGAGGGAATGTTCGTCAGCTTCATAGTAATCTAAATAGGAATTGAAGCTAATCCTAGAAAAATCAAAGCTCTGATAGAGATGCAGTCGTTGACCTGTAAAAAAGACGTTAAAAAACTTACTGGCAGAGTAGTTACTTTAAACCAGTTTGTTTCTCTAGCAACATATAGGTGTTTACCTTTCTTTGAGGTGCTTAGAAAGACCTTTGAGTGAAATGTAGAGTGTGAAGAAGCATTTCATGAATTGAAGAAGTAGTTGTGATCTCCACCATTGTTGTCCCAACTAGTTTTAAGAGAAAAATTATACTTGTATTTAACTATTTTTGAGTTCGCAATTAGCTCGACATTAGTTCGGTTGGAGAATGAGATCCAGAAACTAGTCTACTACACCATCAAAGCCTTTTGGGGGGTTCAAAATTAGGTATCTATGCTTGAAAAAACTGGCCTTAAAACTCCTTGAAGCCTCCAGACGAATGAAGCCTTATTTTCAAGCACATACCATAGTAGTGTACACTGATCTATCTCTTCGAAAAGCACTCCACAGACCTGAAAAGTCAGGCAAGTTGATGTATTGGGTAGTAAATCTGGGGGAATATGACATCATTTACGAGCCAAGGTGATCGTTAAAGGGATAAGCTTTGGGATATTTCATCACAGAGTTCACCTGTCCATAGGTTACCAACCAACAACACTTGCCTGCTGAGCAAACTTCTTCAGAAGAGAGGTCAGCTCAAAAGAAAGCCAAAGACATAGCCAACCTACCTGAATGATGCCACACTCAAGAGATGGCTTAGAAGTATGCTGAAGAAAGTATGAAGATATTCTACCATGGAGTTCTATCTACAGAAAGATTTAGTCATGATATTCTATTGTGGAACTTATATGTGGATGGATCTTCATGCGCAACTGGTAGTGGTCCGGTCAATCCAAAAGAAGCAAATAAGCTCCGATATAAAGCAACCAGATATGTGTTGGATAAAGGAGTTTTATACAAAGGAGGATTTACTTTTTTCGTACTACATTCTGTCCATTTGTTAGAAGTTGATAATTTGATCAAGGAGGTGCATGAAGGTTCTTATAGAACTCATTTAACGCGTTAAATATTACTCCAAAGAATCAACACACATGGATACTACTGGCAAACTATGAGGGAAGACTGTAGGGCGTTCGTAAGAAAGTGTGATAATGCTGCTCTAGCACCGATTACTTCTCCATGGCCATTGTCTATTTGGGGAATTGACTTGGTCGACCCACTACTGACCACCAAAGGCAGGTTCAAGTACCTAATTGTTTTTGTTGATTATTTTATAAAAGGGGTGGAAGTAGAGTCGTTGATAGAGATGTTTTATGAGAAGGTATACTAATTTATTTAGAAGAAAAACATATGTAGGAATGGAATGCCTTATTCCTTCATTATAGACCATGGAACCCTGTTTGATAATGATGAATTTGAAGCATACCGTGTTCAGTCCAAGATCTAAAAACTCCACTCTGCACTAAGCCATCCACAAATCAGTGGTCAGACAAAAGTGACAGCACCTTGCTTAATGGACTGAAGAAGAGACTTGATGTTGTAAAGGGAAACTAAATTAATGAATTTCGCTCTACTCTTTGGGATTTTAGAACAACGTCGAGGACAACAACTGGAGAAACACCTTATATGCTTGCGACAAAAGCCATGGTACCAGCCGAGATAGGCCTACCAACTCACGTAGAGATAAACTTTGATTCTACCAAGAGTGACTTGATGAGAAGATTGTACTTGGACATATTAGAAGAGGTCCCAGAAGATGCCGCCCTAAGAAATGCTACATACCAACAAACGACTGCTCGCTTTTATAACAAAAGGGTTAACTCTACCAACTTAAAAGAAGGCAACTATGTCCTCAAGAAAGCCATCCAGAAGGGAAACAAGATCGAGGTCAACTGGCATGGACCATATCGTATTTCATCGATCATTCGACTAGGGACTTTTTGGCTAGGGACACTTTATGAGGAGGAATTCAAGAAACCTTGGAATGCCGAGAAGCTCCTCAAATATTATCAGTGAATAAAGGAATTGGAATATTGTATTTCTTTTTTACTTTATGGTCAACACAACTATCTTTCAAGTTCAATAAAAATCTTGATTTTAGTTCCCTCAATTTTTTTTTGATTTTTTTGGAGTACGACGATATACATCCCCTAGAAACAACAAACAAGTAATGTCTCTTGGTCTTCATCTCTTACCGATCAACAACACATACTTAATCAGGTTGAAGTCAACAGCTTAATGCACGGTCGTGTATCACCTGATTAAGTTATTACTTTATTTATGACTTCGGATTAATAAGTCATGAACAAGAAGTCTTACCCGACCAAATTAAATATAGGGATATACACATATATTCCTAACACAATTGGTCGCCACTAATAATTTACTTTATGTATGACTTCGTCTTTAACAGGTCAAGAACAACTTCGTATACAACTCAAACAGTTAAAAATAAGTTTTACCTGACCGAGTTAAATGCAAGAAGACATGTATACATTCCTAACTACTGGAATAGACTCATATATTCCTTATATACTTGGTTGCCAATGATAACTAATTCTAAAGTTGGATCAATAAAATAATTTGTAGTTTCATCTAAGTGCATTGGTAGAATCCATGGACCTACAATTACAGTTTAATAATTCATCATTAAACAATAACTTATTTGACTGATTGATTAACCAATCATAAGTTGACAACACAAAAGTATATATATTTTTATTCAAATACTAACTGTATAACATTCAACATCAAATAAGAATTATTCAGCTGAACGTTTTCCTTGAGCTTTGGAAGTTTGGGGCACTCTCTCTTGTTGAACACTCTCCATCCCAGTAGGAGGATCATCCAGAGTATAAAGGGAATTGATGTAGTTAAAATCCCTCAGTATTTGCCTATTACTGCTACTCGACACGTTAATCAAATGAGGAGGACAAATTTTTTCATGAAAATCATGAAGATTGTAATCTCCCAGGTATTTAGTGATTAAACACTAGAGAATAACATCATGAGGAATCCATGATATGTCCAACTTAAATGGGGGCTTGTCAAAATCCAGTAAACTAGGTTCATTCCAATAACATATCTTACCATTTTGGTCATATTAAAAAAGGGTCAGTAAGTTGGTCCATCTTCATCTGTAACCTTCACGATGGCTCTGGATAAGATGATTATTAACATGGCTAAGGGCCTCATTATAGCCTTCCACCCAGACCTCCCTGGGCTGTTTGTGAAGTTGAAAGGTTAACCTTTTAACCTGATATTGAAGTTTCTTCAAGACATCACTCTTCACTTTCAACTGGACAGATTGATCGACGATGGCTTTATCCTTAGCTTCCATCTGAATGGACAAATCAACAATGGCATGAATCTTTTCCTTTAACTGGGCCTCTTAGTTGGGTAGTTTTTTTTAGTTCTTGCCTCATCTATAGTTGGTCGGACAACCCTTTGTTTCTTAGAAGATTGCCCAGGTTTGGTAAACTACAGTGCTTCAAGTTCTTATACTACTCTGACATTCTCAGTTTCCAAGAAAGAAACACCCTCATTAAAACCACTGGCAGATGATTTTTTCAGGTTGACAAACTCATTTTTGAGCCGATTATTTTCCTCTTCAATCAGTTTGGCTACTTCCCGAGCTTCATCCACTTCTCGGTTCAACAAAAATCTTTTCTTCTGTACATAGATTCATACTCTTTAAGATTCTTCTCAAAGACTCATCCTTCACTCAATGCTTTATACTTAGCTTCACAGTCATTATAGAGTGAAGCAAAAGAAAACTTGTGGTCTTCTTACAGAACGTCAATCATCTCATAATAAGCAACATTATTTTCCACTACCCTGTTTAACAAGCATTTAATGTGAATGTATGATTCCTTAAATTGGTTAGACACATCAGGACCAAGCAAGACGACTAATTCTTCTTTGGATAAAGGAACATGGATAACTTTCAAAAGATTTGTACTCCTCCTTAGTAGGTCAAATTCAGCAGAAACTATGGCCTTTTCCTAGCATCAAACTGGAAATTATAAATGTAAGAACACAAGTATGATTACTATGAAAACATAATATAAGGTACGTGACTTCATGAAGATAACTCAACCAAGCAAGAAGGCATAAGAATGGTAAATACAACACATTTAGCCAAAAGGAAATGTTTTCATTAATAAACCAGAAGGTGTTACATAATAATGATCATATTACAAGGTAGAAGAACAAAAGGAAAAACAAAGGAGTTAAACCATCTCCTTATCCTGAACATGAACGTCAGAGGGTAGGTAGACAGATGGGATGGCTTCATCAATTGGATTTAAGAAAGACCCAACAGGCCGAATAGAAGATTCTTTAGACCATTGCTCATTATTAAAGTCCCCCTCTAAGTTTGGAGGAGAGCCTAGATCATGCCTCTGAAATAGCTCAGAATCTTCAGCAGTGCAACCTCCTTGAAGGTATCCGACCAACCATCCTTGAATGACTTCTTCCTGATATACTCAATCTGAGTAGAGGCATCCATGAACACTTTGTCCCAACCCTTATTAAAGGAGTCTTACTTTATTTTCTTATTCTTGTCCTTCTCTACAACTAGGTTAGTAGTTAGACCAACTGTTTTCTCCTTGGTAGATTTGAAGAGGGCTTAATTTTCCACTAACTTGTCTTTAACCACCTGTACCCTATCATTGGCAGTGGTCAATCTGGTCTTAACAGTCTTTAATTTCCCCTCAGCTTTTGTGGCTCTGTCATTAGCCTTCTATAACTCTCCTTCCCAAAAGTTCTGCTTGGACTCTAACACTTGTCTTGAAGTCTCCAAAGACTTCCTTAAACCTTCAAAAGACTCTTCTACATCTCCTCCTGAATAACGCAGTTGATCGTCCTTCTCCATTAACTGGTTGAAGTTCACTAAAAACTGCACAAAGGAAAACTATCAGATTACAAGGAGAAAAACAAGATAATGAGGACAAGTATCAAAGGGGAAAGAGTTACCGAAGCCAAACACTGGTAAGTATTTTCTGTTAACTTTAATTGTGGTAGGGAAGCAACAGTTGCTCTATCAGTAGAGCAAGTACCAGTTTTTATCAATGTCCTAGTCAATCCAGGATTGATAATTACGGAGGATGAACCTGCAATAACCATGCCCTCTTGAATTTTCTCGACCAACTCTTGGCAGACAACATTCTACTCAACTTGCTTCTCAGAAAGAACTTTTCTTAACCTCTTGAATTGAGGTGCGACAATATCAATTTCCTCAATAGTGATTACCTGAGGAACTTTTTCAGTAACTTTGGATGTTTTCTCTGTCTTCGTGGCACCAGCGGCCTTGATAGTTTTCTCGGCATCCCTCTTGGTAGTGGGAGATAAGCTCCAGTCATTAAGTCAGGAATTTTCCTTTTCCCATGACAATAAGTGGGGATGTAGGAACAATAAAAATTTCTATAGATTCGAAAGAGGACGATGTACTAAAATCCTTCTCCACTCCTACAGACTCCTTAGCTAAAGAAGTGGGAACTGGTTCCTCTTCTATATTAATGTAAGCTAAAGCTGAAGCAGTGGTAGGCGTAGAAACAAAGGAGGTAATCGAGCTCCTATACTGCAATAAGTAGGAGGATGATCTGGGGTGTTCCTCGCCAATCCTCTGATGAATGCTCGACAAGAATTTAAACTCTTGAATATTAACATCCTTTTCTTTAGGACACTTTTTCTTGCTTTCAACTGTGCAAAACATGACAAAATATATTAGCGAACATATCATCAAATAATTGGTTAGCAAAAAAAATAAAGATACAATAATCAAAATCAACAACCTGTGGCATGTCCTACTTGGGGGCCTCTGGGCCCATCATACCCTTCTTCTCTTTGAAGAGGAATATATTGCCAATTCTTTGTTATGACCCCATAATCAAAATAGTCTTTATTGGAGTCTGGAAAATTGAGGACTAAGGTTCTATTGGCAAACCTAGTTTTTATATAATAAATATTGTAACTAGTAACCCATTTCTAACAAAACATCAACCCAGGGATGCCAATGTGGGTACCGTGTATTTAGTTAAGCCTATGTACCCCATTCACTACTCTCCAAGTATTGGGAGCCGCTCTAGCAGGGACAACATAAAAAATATTGATAGAATTCCAGAAGGAAACGATTGGGAGAAAAAGTGAAACCACACTCAGCTATGAATAGTGAAGGAATCCAGTGACCCTCTGGTAGTGATAAAACCTCAACTGATGGTACAAGGATTTATGACTCTACCCAATTAGGGATGTTCCTTTTTCGCCTAAATTCGTCTAAGAAATCCCCATGAACTATGTAAACCATGATTACAGCAAAGAAAGAAATAGAAAAGAAAGGGAAGAAGAAATCTTATAGAGAAAATGGTGTCAGAAGCAAGGGTAGGATGCAAAGGAAAGTTCAAGGACAAAAAGCTTGGAGAAAAAAGAAAGTTTGATAGCTTGAAAAGTTGTGGTGCAAAAAACTGGCAAAACTTTCGTCTCTTATAGCTTACCTAGAAAATCTTACAGGTGCTGATTACTTGTATTGACGATTGATGTTATTACGGCTGCATAACTATAAAAGCGTGAAAATACCAATATAACCTTTGTGGGAACATTAACTTTCAAAATATTCACAAAATGACCACAACATAATCAAGGCATGAAAACTTTTCATAAATCCCACAAGTCGGCTTATGCCGACCAACTTTGAAGAAAATATACTCCATCCTTTCAATAAAACATCAAGAATGAAGTACTGAGGGCTTCTGTTGATACCAAAAATTATCCATTTATGTGGACCAATCATAAATTGACACTTATCTCCTTACATGGCAACAATCCTAGTTAGCGACCACTTAATTAGCCCCAAAGATAGTTGCTCAATAGGCAGGCCGACTAACATGAAGAATGGAGATCGTCAAAGTAGATAAATTGTCACCACTTGGGAAATGGTCAAAGGTCTTTCCACATATGGTATAGAGTATCAACCATCACATTCATTATGTACAGGTGTAAATGATTGAATATATAAAAGCATTTCAACCTTTGATCTCTGGATCACTATAAATACATTGTATTCCTTTCACAAAAGGCAAGATAGAACGAATTCTAGGTTAATCCTCTTATAGCAAGAGTACCTACCTTTCTGTAATCACTCAAATCAATACAATAACAATGGACATAGGCTTTTCTTCATAGTCTAACCACTTTAAAACTCTTTGTCTCTTATTTGATTATTTAATTACATCTTATATTTTATTTGTGAATAGAAAATTATGTGATTACTTTTTAGCTTATTTTAGAAAATGTCATGAGATCTTAGTTTGAAAATAGCTTAAAACGTAGATATATACTTAGGTATAAAAATGGTATTAGTGAGAGGTATAGGAACTTCACTAAACCTGTGTGGGTAAACAAGACTGCTTATGTGTGAATGTGTATTTAGACAACGGGTGGCCATTAATATGTATCTAGATAGATGCGAGGGGGATCGGCTTGTATAATGTGATGTCATTAAAAGTGTGTATATGCATGATGAGTCATAACTTGAGATAGTTTGATATCTCATACGAGCTGTGAAGGGGGTTTAAAAGCTAATATGGGAGATGGAAGCATCCCAAAGGTGACAATATATATAGAGTTATATTTTTGAGGTTTGTGATCACGATAAGGACTGTGTATTGTGATTACATGCCCGTGTAGCCACGAGATCAAAGCCTACATAGTTTAGTTATTACGTGAGCTTCATGGAGAGGTTCCAACTTGAATTGTGTGCAAGTGTGAGGACTTGAATTGAGAGGCGAATAATTTATTTGTGAGATAGAGGGTAACTTCGATGCATGTTCAAAGTGGGAGTGGACCTGAAGGCACCGATACATACACATGTGGTTATGATTATCGAGCGATCACTAACCGGATGGTGTTGTTAAACCTTCGGGTTAGATTATAGGAGTAGCGTAAATGATGTATTATGAAAGACATCATTCACCATATGTGGGTGCATGAACGAATGAGAGGAGGGGATCTGGACTAGAGATGGAGGTATCCCTGATAAATAAAACATCGAGAGACTATATTGTAAGGCTTGGGCTCAAGATTTCCGCTCAGTATTACGCCTACATACCCAATAGGTCTTGGTATCAAAGCCAACTTAGTTCCAACTAAAGGGGAATATTTATAAGTGGAGGTAATGAGATACTGAGTATACAATATACAACTTTAGGGTATTCATGGATCCTAGTCCTTATATAGCCTTTATGTTGTGTGTTGGAGTGAATATTTGTATGTTAAAATACTTAATCAAAGACAAGTGAATAATTCTAGGAAAGCACAAATTCGTGGGTACCTCCATTGAGATGGGAATGTTCGCTCGAAGAAGTGTCGAAGAGTATTCGGATTTTAGGCTTCAATTTTAGCAATCTTTCAAATTTAATCGTGAGAGTGTGCCTCTTGACGGTAGCTACCCAAATAAAAATTAATTCACATAATTCAAGAAAAAAAGTTTGTTAATTTATTATTACAAAAGGGTTTAACAATCCAAAAGTATATGTGACAAAGTATTTTACTAAATTTTATAATCTCTAAAATTTTATTTTCTTAATTAAGACAATGATTCTAAAAGATGAGGAAAGAGTAAAATAAGCACAAGACCGGATGTACGAGGGAAAAACCCACTAATGAAAAAAACCTCATGCTGATAAGAATGACAAATTCACTATGGTAGAGTTTTATAACAGAAAAAATAAACTTACAACTTTATGATGATACAACCGACTACACACTCTTTCCCACTATATTCTCTATAGAGATCGCCAACAGCATGAATGCGCTTCACAATTGCAATTGGTTTTGGTTCGTAACCAATTCTTTCGAATCCCCTGGCTAAATTTTTTTCATCAAAGTCAAAGAAAATTTATTCTTTTAAAGTTTGAAGAACAACTTTGTTCCGGGATGGAACCTTCAAGCAATAAAAACTCTACACCTAGGATTTTTTAGGAAATCTTATAGATTTGTGTGTTGGGTATTTGCAAAGGGTGTGGTTATTTCAATATCAAAAATGAGTTTTTTCCAGGCCAAGAAAGAAAAAAATATTTACTCACCAATGAAGATTGGATTTGAATGCAAGATGAGTAAATATATATTTATTAGAAATAATGGCTTACAAGAACTCAAAGAAAAGGGGTGAAAAAATATGGTCTCAAATATATCAAATGTTTTCATTGGAAAAAATATTTTTTCAAAGTTTTCACCCTTGGTTTGGAAGGGAAGACAACACCTGAACTCATAGCCTTTTGATTTTGAAAATATTTAAAGGTCCAAATGCAAGTGTCACTCTCCTAAGGTGTCAAGTAGTCACATTAGGGTCTAAGTCACCCAAAAATTTATCCTTGACACACTAACCAAAAAGATATTAGAGAAAGATCTTGTGTAAAATTCACTCTCGGCGGTTTCTTATGCGTGTCACCGCAAGGTAGCTATAGCGAGATATTGCATCGCCGTGGCAAACCTAAAGCGATACAGGTCGGGCACTTATTTATAATTTTTGCACGGGAACACAAGATTCTAGAGAGATAATATTGCTACAGTGAGGAGACCATCGTTATTGCCGAATTGCGTTGGATCAAGTCGTGCCTTTGTTCAAATATTTTGAAATATGAATAAGAAAGTATCAGCAAGAAGTTTTGCTGCAGCGATGCATGTCGTGCATGTGTCCATATTTTTTGTCCAGGTTGCCTTAAAAGATTTTAAAAATATTTTTTAGTTAAACTCCAAGTATGTTTGTTTATTGCATGAACATACATACTTAAAATATCAAAGAAATCCAAATCTTTATAAAAAAAAAAAAATCTTATATGAAAGGTATATTTTCATGTGTATTTGAAAAAACTACAAAACAAAGGTTAATTAAAAATATTTTTCAATTTATAAAAATAAATTAACCAAGATGAGTCTAAGTCCGCTAAATCTTATACCTTTTCCTAAGTGGTGTACTTGGGGTTCGGTATTGAGTGACTTTGGTTTATTTATGAAGCTTTTCGGTGACCTCTTGGACAAAGACTCAAATGTGTTTTCGTCAAGGAATTCACATAATCTATCTTGTACTCTTACAGTCTCCCCCTTTGTCAATTTTTAAGATAAATTATAAAAAGGAAAAATTCCAAGAAAATACAGAAAATTTTATCATTTTCGATTCGGCTAGCCACGAAAAATACAAAATTACATTTGTTGCAAGTAATTAATCACTACAAAAGACACAATCCATATTCAAGGAGCTCTTATTCAAACTTTCCTACACACACTAGTAAAATCATTAAGGTTCCAACATGATGAAATGTGATAAGGAAATATGATAAATATGAACATGTGAATGTAACATTGTGAACATGAACATCATATCTATTTAAAATAACTCAATCATACAATTCCGCTCAACAAACATGATATAGCAACAACTAAATCTTAGCGACATATATGCTTGGATAGCTATACTTCCCCTATCTACAAACTTCTCCCCTTTTTTTGTCACGAGAAAAGACAAAGGAAATAACTAATCACATAATATAATCGAGTTCTCAAAGAATTTTAATAAAGTAAAACATGATAATTAAACCAACAAATAGGGAACCATAATTTAGTGAGTGGATAATTAACATGTTAGTCCAAGCAAGATATAATCATGAGAGTAAAGGCCAAGATAAAAAACTTAAACTACACACGGGAAGATAAAATATACCACACAAAGATAGATGAATGCTAAAATATGATAAGAATTAAAAAGTTTAAGATTTTACAAGGATTTACAATGAATATGATCAATACGAACCAATATCCAAATAACTCTAAACTACACCCAAAACAAACCAAACAAATTACATCACTTCTTCTTTCTTTTCATCATCCCAAAGAAACAAAAATTAATAATCTCACAATTTTCATTTTGCAAGGAGTCTTTAACATTTTGTGCATGCATATCAAACTATTATTGATTGGTGTCGTAGAAGGAAGAGTTCATCGAGAAAAATGATGATTGAAAACTAGAACCCAGTTGAATAGATTTTCGAGAAACGGTGGAATCCAACTCATTTTTAGTTTGAGGGAGTGAAGTAGATGCTTGTGATGTAGAGGCTTGATGGGGAGGTGGTGGAGGAGCGACATGCGGTATTCTAGTGGGGTCATCAAGGTCACTAAGCTGAGCAATTGCCTTAAAATAAGAATGAATAATCAACGTAGACTTTGGCTTTTCTTCAACTTCCCTCGAAAATAAAGGAACTCCACACTCTAAGAGAAAAAACACGATTAGACGACTGTAAGGAAAAGCATGAGCTTTAAAATTGTCCTTAGTGTGAAAAAAAAAATCCACTCTAAAATTAAGTCACACGAACACATATTAACACCCTAAATAAGGGTGTATAATAATCATTCTCTTTTGTCAGTCACGTCGTGAGGGTGGTATGTGGGGAAATTACAAGAATAAACAACCATATTTAGGATGTAAAAGTATTTAACAAGATAAACACTTGAAAACATCCTACCATTCCATTCCTGATAATAGTTATCTATCAAAAGAGTGATAGCACCCGATCACTAGGTCCAGTCATATACTCCTTATAAGCAAATTTGGGATACCTTTCTAATGGAATGTTAAAGTATTTTCTTATCCACTTAGAATAAAGTTTTACTTGAATTCTCCTCACTTTGGTAGAAATAGTTCTTTTTTCCTTTGCGATTACTACCACCCTCAAGAGTAGAATACAATTCTCTCACCATGTTAGGGTAACATGGTTCGGTTTGAAAGAAAATACCAAACTAATCTCTTTCATCCAAAAATTCATCTAGACGTGTGTTGAAAAAATATTTGAAATCAATTGACCTCTCCCAACTCACAAAATGTGTGGCAAAGAGTTCATTAAAGCTGGACTACTTAGAGGAAGTAGAGGCACACGATCTTGATTTAGGATCCATAAGGTAGCCTGAAATCACACACTAGGACGCAAGTACAAAAATCCTATGAGATATGGAGATGAAATCCAAGGATAGTATACTAAAACTATGAGTAAATAAACCACTAAAAATGTAAAAAAAAAAGTCTATACAACGTAAATTTACTCAAAAGATTCAATCTGAACTCAAGATAAGTGTAAGCTCATCAATAATAGAGCATATTTCATCAAATTCCATCAAAAAAAATATCACCAAGCCCTAACTCAAATAAATAATTTAATTAGAAATCTATAGAACAAAAACTTACTAAGATAATGATTAATCCACTAGAGTGAGGCAAAGAAAACTTAAAAGACTTATGAGATGTGAAAAGTGGAGGAAGGCATGGGCTTTTTTTAGAGGGTGAAAGGAGTTTTGAGAGAAAAATTGGTAAAAGATTAAAACATCCTAAGTTCCAGGCACCGCCGCTACAACGAGTAAGCTCTCACAGGCCGAACCATCATCGTTGTAGTGAAGCTCCGATGACACAGGTCTCGCCAACTTCCAATGATTAAAAGCTATGCACATATAGATCTTAGCTATAAAGCAAGTAAGTTTTAATCCATAAAATACCATTATGAATGACCAAAAAAGCTTCAAAAGGTCATATAATGGTTATTGGTTATGTCAAATACTCTATAAAAATAATGGTTTTAGCATTCAATAACCTAAGATCAAATTAAATCCGAAAAAGGTAAAGTGATTTCAAAGACATAACCCGTGATAAAGAGTGAATAAAATGAACATTAGCCCGTAAAATCGAATGATGAAGAGGAACTCACTTCTGAAATTTTTTGACTTTATGCAATAAATATAAAGACTCATTTTTCCTCGAAAACAAATAAAATTTTCAACTGCCATTTTTCTCCCATAAATTACAATTTAAAACCCTTTTAAGTCTCATATCCTTGATGTTGCTCAACTTTTGGATAGATACAAATATTTAGAACATCTCTTTTGATTAAATTTTGCATGTGACGTCTTTCGCTCATTCATTACAAGAGGTGGAGAACTATTTTTTATTTTTCAAGGGTAGCTCTTTTGACCCAAAGTTGCAACCCTTACCACATCACCACTCATGATTTTGAATGTATATATATATATATATTTAACTCTAATAGAGATGATAAAAAATCACATACACAAAATTATTAACAACAATAACCTTTCATCAAAATATCACATAAAACTTTTAATTTTTGGTAGAAGTAGAAAACAAATCCCTTTATTATTATTTTTCATGAAAGTGCTCAAGTTTATTGTGGAGTGTAAAAGTGCATGAATTATGACAAATACTATAAAATAACAAGCTCAATTTACCAAGTCAATTTAAGCTATAAAGTTTAAGCAATGACTATTAAAAGCCATAAATATAACCAATAATACAATAACTAAGCATGTAGGTTTGCATTTAAGTTCATGGGTTAAAATAATACCTAACAAGCATAGAACACCAATATTGTACAAGGAAAAAAATCTAAAGATATAAAAAAACCAAAGATCATAACTAAAAAGTAGTGATAGAGAGAAATCAAGATGCTTATCCAAAAAGAGTAAACCAAACACCCTAATACACTTAGGCCAAAAGAATTTTATTTCATTTTTAACAAGGACCAAGTCTTTGCACCTTTTTCTATGGATTCTAGTTCTCCTATATCAATAGTTTGTTTTTAAACTCTATCCTGATCAATTCTTAACGAGTTGGATCTATTAATATAATCGAAAAGTGTAGGAGGATCACATATTTTTCCATTCCTATTTCTTTTGGAAGAAACTTTTAGAGGGTATTCCACCTACTTCTTCCTTTTTCCATCGACCTTTCTTTCCTTATCAAAATCACCTAAATGTGATGCAGTTTGAAGCAAAACACAAAAATCCTTAAGGTGTCCTAACTTATAACAATGGGTGGAGCTAAAGGGTCAAGGGGAGATGGGGGCACTTTAGTTGTTTCTTACCAAGTCTAAAACAAAACTTCTTCAAGTGTCCTTCCTTGTTATAATAGGAACACGTGAAAGTCACATTCCTTTGGCTTTCTTCGAGTATATAATGAGTTAAATATTCACCAATGGGAGATGGAAAAATGGATTAGGATGTTATGAAATCTAAGTTAGATATAGAACCATCACTCTCTTAACTGAGTCCTAGTTTATTCGTAGTGGATAACTTGGAACCAAAAAGAATCTTATCCAACTTTTGAGATCTACCCTCCATATTTATCTTGAAAGTGGTTGCAGATAGTAGTTTGGTCTTAAGCAAATATATTTGGTTCTCTAGGAGAATTCATGAGTTTTCACTCTCATGTAGGGACATCCTAAGGAACACAATATCTACGTGAAGAAAGTCAATGGATATTTCTTCAAAATATGTTGCACTACTCACCACGTGTGGAGCAATAAAATCACTAACACAACTTTAAAATTGGCTAACTTGGTGGAGGATTCTACATTATGACTTTTAAGGTCTATAAACTCCTCGTAAAGCCTAACATAGTCTGCTTGAAGATCATTTTACTCTTCTTCATCAATAGTGCTCAAAGAGGAGCTAAGAATAATCGTTTCTTCACTAGGAAGAAGCGGAACATTAAAATCCTTTAAATCATCTAACTCGTCAAATTTCTCTCTTGCTATAAATGTTGCATAGTTTCATTCTTGAGAGTCATCTTCAAAGTCTGAGTTATCATCTGTAAAAGTGGATTGACATGCATTTTTGCCACCATCATGACTCATATTTGAGGGACATTGCTTCAACATATTCCCTTGACCACCACATGTAAAGCACACGAGGGTCTTTGGAGATTCGTCTTTCTTCTATCCACTTCCATAACTAAATTCAAGTCTAGGAAGATAATTTTTAGGTGCGCCTCTAGACTGAAATAATTTTTTCCACTTCTTGGCGAACTTAGTGAGAAATGACATATCATCCTCACTATCATCATTGGATCTAAAATCGTAAAATGCCTTCTTATCCTTAAAAGCTAGATTTTTCTCCTTTTCTTTAAGAGCCACTCCTTGGCAATAGGACAAGTTCACCTCATAGGTTCGAACATAGCCAAGCAATTCGTCTACACGTATAGGTTTTAAAATCAAGGCTCATACCTCTTAAATGGCATCCACTTTGCTACTTAACCTAAGGGGAAGAGACGTGGGATTTTATTAATAATTTATTCTCCTTTACATTCTTCCCCAAAGCAAAGATAGAGGAAACTATGTCATTTATCTCAACATATAACTCGTTAAAATTTTTGTTCTCCTTCATGGTAAAATATTTAAAACAGGTAGTAAGCCGTTGAAGCTTGGAACGCTTCACGGTGGAGGTGCCTTTATAGGTCTAAACATCACATGCCTCCTTAGATGTTTTACATGTGGAGATATGTCTAAACTCACTTGGAGACACGCAACCAAAAATATATAGAGTCCCTTCATGTTCATCCCACTATCTTTGAAATCGTTGTCATCCTAACTAGATCTAATCTTATCAACTTGGATATCATCAACAATGATTTTAGGACAAGTCCATTACACAAGCACACTATTCCAAATGTGATATTCCATAGATATTAAATATGTTGTCATATGAGATTTCCAATAGGAATAGTTTCTACCATAAAATGGAGGACGTCGGAGGGTTGAACTTCCATCCATTGCACACAAAAATGATCAATACCTAGGTTTTTACACCTAAAATTTGGATACCCGATTTGATACTTAGTTAAGAGCCTGCCTTTTGATGGTAGATACCCCCAAAATTAATTCACCTAATTTAAGAAAAAGGTTTGTTAATTTATTATTACAAAAAGGTTTAACAATCCAAAAGTTTGCGTGATAAAATATGTTACTAAAAATTAGAATCTCTCAAGTTTTATATTCTCAATTAAGACAGTGATTTTAAAAGATGCGAAAAGAGTAAAATAATCATAAGACCATATGTAAGTGAGAAAAACCCATTAACGAAAAAACCTCATGCTGATAAGAATGAAAAATGAACCGTGGTAGAGTTTTACAACTAAAATAAATAAACTTACAACCTCATAATTCTACAACCGACTAGACACTCTTTCCCACCATATTCTTCATAGATAACGCCAACAGTCGGAGTATTCTTCACAATCGTGACTGATTTTGGTCCCAACTAGTGCCTTTGAATCCTTTAGGAAAATATTTCTTCTTTAAAGAAGAAGAAACTTTATTCATTTAAAGTTTAAAGAACAACTTTGTTCCAAGATGGAACCTTCAAGCAATCAAAATGCTACGACAAGGATTTTTGAGGGAATCCTATAGATATATGCGTTGGGTGATTTGAAAAGGGTGTGGTGCTTTAAATCTCATAAATGAGTTTGTCCAATCCAGGGAAGATAAAATATATACTTATTAATGAAGATTGGATTTGAATGCAAGATGAGTAAATATACCTCTATTATAAATAATGTCTTATATAACCTCAAAGAAGAGGAGTAAAAAAAATGTGCTCTCAAATATATGAACTATTTTGATTAGCAAAAATCTTTTTTCAAAGCTCTCACTCTCGGTTTGGAAGAGATGACAACATATTAAGTTATAGCCTTTTGATTCTAAAAATGTTTAAAGGACCAAATGATAGGTGTCACTCTCCTAAGGTGTCAAGTAGTCACATCAGAGTCTAAGTCACCTTATCCTTAACACATTAACCAAAAATATTTTTAAAAAAAATATCTTGTGCAAAAGTCACTCTCAACGCTGTCACACACGTGTCACCGCAAGGTATCTGTAGAGAGATACTACATAACCGTGATGAACCTGAAGTGATACAAATCGCACACTTATTTAGACTTTTTATAAGGGAACACAAGTTGCTAGTGAGATAGTGTCGTTGCATAGATAAGACCATCGTTACAGCAGAACTTTAACAGAGAAAGTCACACATTTGTTCAGAGATTTTGAAATATGAACACGAAAGTGCCAGTGGCAAGTTTCGTTATAGGCAGGCAAACCATCACTATGGCGAAGCTGAAGTGAGGCATGTAGCGTAAATGTCCAAAAAAATTCTCTGGTTTGCCTTAGAAGATTTTTAAATTTTTTTGGAGGCAAACTATTAGTATGTTTGTTTCTCGCATGAACATCCATACATAAAGAAATACAATTCTTTATAAAAATAGATTTTTCTATTTGAAAAGTATATTTGCATTTGTATTTGACAAAGTTTCAAAACCAAAGTTAATTAAAAATATTTTTTAATTTATAAAAACATATTAACCTAGGTGTGTCTAAGTCCGCTAAGTCTTATACCTTTTCTTAAGTGGTGTATTTGAGGTTCAATATTGAGTGAATCCAGTTTATTGATGAAGCTTTCCGATGACCCCTTGGACGAAGACTCAAACATGTTTTGGTCAATGAATTCATATAACATATCCTATAGAGCATATCGATTATACTATGCTCTTACAAATCGGTTTAGGGACACTTTCCTGAGAATGGTTTCGAAAAATATGTTGTCATGTTGTACTTAGATGTACTCATTGGTCAGCATTTTCCTAACATTCAAGTATGTTGATAAATCTCAATAGACAAAGGTGTTGGGTAAAAATGAGGCTTTAAAATATAAATGTTGTAAAGTGCATACCTGGTCCCCTAACGGGGGGCCAAATTTAGATAGTCTAGACAGATATAGACAATTGTATATCACAGTTTGTATCTTTACCCTTGTATCTTGAACCAATTTTTGGCCAGGGGAGTGTCCCCTATGAGGTGGCACCGTTCAGTTGTGTTAGAGATTTGTTTAGAACTTCCAACTTTTACAGGGTGCGGGCAGAGGTTTAACTCCGTATTTTGGAGGAAATAATTTTCCAAAAAGTCATATTTTGACAAAACTCGATATTCATAGATGCTCAGGGTTGAAGCAAGTTAGAAAACCAAATCAATATTGGGTTTGGGGTTGATTTTCTAAGTTGGTGGAGCACCTTTTCTTATAGGGACTGGTGCGAGCCCATTATTCGTTAGGTTAATGGGTAGATTAACCGTTCGGTTAATCAAAAGGACACATGTAGGGCAGATCAACTTTGGTGGGGACACGCCTAGGATTGGGACAATTTGGTAGGGACATTGTCCCTTTTGATTAATCGTTCAGTTAAAGGAGTGGATTTGGTAATTATTACCTAAGATAATTAATTGTTCATTTAAAGGCCATTATTGTATGGTTAATGGACCCATCCCTGTTTGTTTTGGGTTTTGGCTTATTTTTTAGGGAAATTTTTATTTGTTCCTTAAACTTTTCAAGGTCCTATTAGAATATATGTTTTATCCTTATACCTTAGTTATGTTTCACTCTCACTCCTTTCGGATTATTGTGGTGTCAATGGGTGACAAACTCAAGCCCCGATTACGAATCGAGTGTCCACAAGTAGTTACACTCTTTGTATAGTTTAAATGTAGGTCCTTAGTTTGGTTATCGCTTGATCGTTGGATAATTGCGTTTGGTCTATCTATCAAGATGATAGACGATGCGAGTTGTGTAAGTAATACTTATTTTGGTATATCTGTCAGGCTGATAGACGGTAGGAGTTGGGGAAATACTCTTTATATGGGTGTATCTAACATGATGATTGATAGTATGAGTTTGGTAAATGCTCTTTGTTTTTGCCTATCTGTATAGACGATAGATGATATATGATATGATGTTGTCGGATATTTTGGGTATTTGCTTAGGGAGTCTCTAACCATTATCTCAAATGAACGATCCAATAAGAAAAAGGTGTACCATTTTTTTTGGATTTCATTCGTGAGATGTCCCATGCATAAGTCTAGTTAATAGAGAGTTAGGATCATTTAGGTTTGATATCCTTAGGTCCAACTTGTGTATTTATCATTGATGTTTTCTGTGATTATCATAGTGACGTGTTAGGTCTTGGGCCAATCAATTTTAATGACCAACTAAGATAATAAGTAGTGCATCTAAGGGGTTTCTTATTTGGATTTCATTTATGAGATATTCCATGCACAAAGACTAATAAGGTTGGGAGTGAGAAACGATGGGGATTTAGGACTATTGGTTTATACTTCATGTTTTACTTTTTTGTAACGATAGTCATAGTATGGTAAGGTCTATATTGGGTATGGTTAGTTAGGACTATATCAGATTAGAAGAGAGGTGAGGTATGATTTGCATAAGTGTCGGCGGGTGATGACATGGGGTATAATTGGATTGCATTTAATATTATTAAGTAATATACATATCTCTTGCAACTTTCCGGACTTGACCCAAATCTATTAAAACATTTTCCCTCTTAGTTTTCATATTGTTATACAAGAACAACATGACTGAGCAATTAGAGTTATAGGAATTGTAGATCTAGTTCATCATCCTTAGTGTAAGAGTAGCTGTTTCTTTTCAATTGGCATTCTAATAGTCATTTGTATTCAGGATTTTATTTATGATCATAGGTGGTTCCAGTCATTTTCATTTTAATTGAGACATTTCTATTATGGAGATTTATTTTAGTGGATTCAGTTTTATTCAAGAATTTTATTTTATCATCAGTTTAGTCATTTATATTATTGTTGTTATTATTATTATTATTATTATTATTATTATTATTATTATTATTATTATTATTATTATTATTATTATTATTATTATTATTATTATTATTATTATTATTATTATTATTATTATTATTGTTCCTACTACTATTATTATTATTTTATTTATTATTTTTTTTTCAAAGGAATGAAGGTAGAAAAGCGCTACCAGGTGGCTTATGCAATATAGAGAAGAAATAAAACAAATGTAAAGAGCTATTCTAATGGAAGGCATGCCTTTCTTATCCAACTTATAAGGACCGCTAGTATGAAAAGGAAGGTCTTTGAATTGCTTTAAAATAGAAAAAGATTGAGATTGAATCCCATGATTAGCTAGACTATCTGCAACTTGATTAGCTTCTCTAAAGCAGTGATTATAGGTAGTTGATATGTTGAAGCTTCTTATCTCTTGAAAAAAAGACATTTAAAGACCAATGAGGTTTTGGGATAAATCCTCGAAGAGTGTCAATCACCATCTTAGAGTCTGATTCCACCACAATGTGAGAGATATTAAGTTCCATACAAAGCTTTAACCCCCTCCAAACTGCCAATATTTCAGACCTATTATTCGAAGTAAATCCTTTAGAGGAAGAGAAAGCTTGAATTATATTGCCTTGATGATCTCTAATGATTCCCCCTGATCCTGCCATTCCTGGATTATTCTTTGAAGCTCCATCAATGTTGAGTTTAAAAGTACCAAGACTAGGCTTATACCATTTCACTATGATGAAAGATTTTTTATAAGAACAAATTTTGAGGTTGAACCGTGTAATGATATCAACATGATTAGAAGTTTCTGAATGAAAAACACTAGCTGAGGCACAGACTTTAACCAAGTTGACAATATTTTGAATGATCTTCTTGCAGTCCATTCTACAATCTTCATAAATATTTTTATTCCTACTATTCCAAATTTCCCAAAGAATAATCCCAGGAAGAATGGATAGCAAGAATTGAATGAAGTCTAAATTGTGTTTCCTGAGCCACCAAGATCTCAACATTTGATTCATCGAGTTAAATGAAATTTTAAGGCCCATCATGTTAGCAAAATGATTCCATACCACTGAAGCAACTGGACCCTTTAAGAAAAGGTGATGCATAGATTCCATTTCTTTGTGACGACATTGGCATGTAGAAGAAAGATGAATACCTCTATGTTGATTATATTCCTCTATGGGGACAATTTTATGGAAGCATTTCCATACAAAAATAGAGATCTTAAGAGGAAACTTGGAATTCCAAATGTCTTTGCATAAATAGGAGCTAGGTTTAGAAGATCTAATAATCTTCCAAGCTGAGTTGGAAGTGAAATTTCCATGATTTGTGGGAGTCCAGATCTGAAGATTATTAATGACTGTAATGTGTTGATCTGCTTCTTCATAAATCTGTTGAATCCTTTGTTTAATACTTGAACCTCCTTTTTTTTGAAATCTCTCTGTACTTGGAGAGAAAAATTCTGACTAAAGACTTTGAGAAGATCTGATATTCCACCATAGTTTCAGTCTTACAAATATCTTCAAATGTTTTGAAACCTAGTCCACCTTCTTTAGTAGTGAGACATAAATCTTCTCATTTCAACCAGTATAATCTAGGACCAAAGCCCTTTGAAGAGCCCCATAAGAAATTGCTGAACATTTTATGAATGATGGAAATTGTCTTTGGGGGAGGTTTGAGAGCTGCCAAATAATGCAGAGGGATTAAATTCAACACTGAATTTATTAGAGTCCTTCTACCTGCAAAAGAAAGGGAGTTAGTTTTCCAACCTCCAATTTTTGTTCTAATTTTTTGTATAAGATCATCATAGTATATGTGTTTATTTCTCCCAAAATACAAGGAGCAACCTAGATATTTAAGAGGGATGTTCTTCTTCTTAAATTTAGTTTTGGTTTCAATGGTTCTGTTTCTTTTGGAGCTCATTAATGAATGAATAGCATAGCTGCTCTTGGATGAATTGATCACTTGCCCAGAGGCTTTTTCAAACATTTTTAAAAAATTTATGAGATTATTGAGGGAGTAAGCACCACCATTTGTAAAGATGATAAAATCATCTGCAAAACTAAGATTGCTGATAGCTGGACTCCCCTTTGGAAGAGAAAAAGGTTTAATCTTATTAGATAGCAGCAGGTTATGAACACCTTTATTTAAAGTTTCAGCCACTAAAATAAATAAACATGGAGATAAAGGATATCCTTGTTTAAGCCCTTTAAAAGATTTGAAGAATCCTGAAATATGGCCATTAATTATAGTGGAAAACCAATTATTTGTAATACATCTCCAAATTCTGTCTATCCAAACTTTCTTAGAGTTTTGACTAGGAACATCCAAGATACTTTATCATATGCCTTAGAAAGATCAAGTTTGATAACCACATTTCCCCCATGAGATTTTTCCCCCAACCAATTTATCATCTCTTGAGCAAGTAAAATATTCTCTGTAATTAGCCTTCCTTTAATGAAACCTGCTTGGGAAGGATTTATAATGAGAGCAAGCACTTTGGAAAGTCTTGAAGCCAGAATTTTGGTCACAATCTTGAGACGAAAATTGCATAGGCTTATAAGTCTGAAATCTGACAAAGAAATAGGATTTTTGGATTTAGAAATGAGGATTAAATTTGAGCTAGACCAACTTTTTGGGAATTCACCTCCTGAAACGAAATGATTAATGGCCTTAATGGTATCAACTTTAATAATATCCTTATAAACTTATGGGAGATTTTTAAAATAAGAGAGTAAGAGTTTTTTGGGTGTAAAAGCCTTAAGAGCTTGTCCCACATTGGAAGTGTGACGAAGAGGTGGGAAGCTAACCCAAATATAAAAGGGGATAGTGTCCCACATTGGAAAATGTACAAAGCTAAGTGTCACCACTAAGCTATAAAAGGGGTGGGCAACCTTTGAGTCCCACATTGGAAAAATGTTAAGAATTTGTACACTTAATAAGTACAAATGGAAGATGAAGAGTTAATTCATCTAGCATTTAAGAGGCTATTTAAGAGACCTCAATACGGTGCGAAGCACCGTATGCACACGCACACGCGCGCGCGCGTGCGGGTGCGGGGCAGTGGGCTGTAGAGGCGCTAGTGGCGCACTTTTCACTTCGCATGCCGCGTGTCCGCAGTGGTAGCGGGTTGCCGGGATTCGTCCGGGTCGGATCGCGGTAGCTCGGGCACGGTCACTTTTTGGTTGACCCGTGCAAAACCGATTCGGTATTATTATACCTGTTCGGAAAGGACTTAAGACTGTTGGTAATTAACAGTCATACCTGTTCGGAACTGACTTAATTCAACAGTCATGACTCTTGAAGACAAAGCCTTTCATTTCTATAAATAAAGGCGGCCTAAAAACGGAATTACATTGATAACAAAAACCAGTTTCAGATTTCCAGACCCTGCTATTACTCTCTTACAATTTTCAGGAGATACAAATTCTCTTATTCTGTTTTGTGCACATAAACAGAATAAGAACTTGATTGACTGTTCTTCGCTGCTACATCCAAGGGCTGTCTTCAAATATACAAGTTGCAGACAGTGCAATTGCTTCATTGTATCTTGAGTACGTATTTGCTGATTCCCATTTGTATACCGAAATTCTTCGTGTGGGGCAAATATTGTATTTAGGAAAGTGACATCACGCCTTGAAGTTTTATAGTGACTATTCAGAAATTACATTGTTGTATTGAAGTTGAGATTTTTGAGATATATAAAGAGTTCCAATTCTGTATTTGCATTCATAATTTCCAACAAAACTTGGTAAAAATGCCCATTGAAACCATTAAGTCCTGCACTACTATTGGCATTGAGCTCCTTAAATGCCCTCCAAACGTCACTTTCATCAAGATAATCATCCAGCATTTGCGACTATTCAAGAGAAATGTTAGAGTCGATATTGTTGATAATAAAGTATTCACCTTTAATATCATCAGTTAGCATTTTGGATTCGAAGAAGTTTATAAATTCTTCTTTAATCTTATGCAGGTCTTCTATCTGTAATCCCTCATTATTCTTTATTCTATAAATCATAATAGAAGCATTTTTCGCTTTTACAGAGGCATAAAACAATTTTGAATTGGTATCCCCTTCCAACAACCATTTCCCACTGAGTATCTTCTTCCAAAATGATTCTTCATTGCTTAAAGCCCCCATCAGCTTGTTTTTTGATAATGATAAGTTCTGCCTATTCAAAATAGAAGGGTCTTCATCAAACAACCTCTCAAGACCATCCACTTCATTTTCAAAACATTCCACCTGATTAAAGATGTTCTGAAAATTATTCTTATTCCAAACTGTCAGGTCTTTTTTAAGTCTCTGTAATTTCTGGGAGAAACATTTAAGGGGACTTACTTCCATAGGTTTAGACCAAAATTTCCCTATCACTTGCTTACATTGATGATGAGAGGACCACATGTTTAAGAATTTGAATGGCTTAGGAATATTGTCTAATAGAGTTTTAATTTAAAAAAGGAGAGGGGAGTGGTCTGAGCATGTCTTATTTAAATGAGTGAGAAATTTGGGAAGGAGGAGTTCGAATCAGCTGACATTAGACCTCTATCAAGCCTTGCCCAAATCTCGCCTTGATCCCTAAAATTATGCTAAGTATAGGGAGTACCACAATAGCTAACTTCCATCAAACCTGCTTGGAAAATAAAATCATTGAATGCCTCTATTGTTGCTTGATCAATATCTCTACCCCCTTCTTTTCCGCACTGCTAGTAACAACATGAAAATCACCTGTCAGAAGCCATGGATGGCCTTGAGAGGAAATTTTATGCTGCATTAAAGAATTCCATAAGTCCTGCCTATCATGTTTAGAACACTTTGCATAGATGATGAAACATAAACCTCAGAAGCAAGGTGATTATAATTGATTTTAATAATAATAATAATAATAATTATTATTATTATTATTATTATTATTATTATTATTATTATTATTGTTATTATGTTTATGTTTATGTTTATTATGTTGTTGTTATTGTTGTTTATTTACTATAATTTTGTATTTGCTATTAATGTTGTTGACGCAAAAATTCTCCATATACGAGAACCAATCAGAAAATGACACATGTCATCCTACGTGGCAATATTTATACTTGTTCGGCACCCGAGGAGAGATGGTCGGCATACCAAGCAACTCAAAGTGTGCAGAGCAACGAGCAACTGTGCAGAGCAATGAGCAACCATGCGTGCAGAGCAACTCAAGGCGTGCTGAGCAACTCTAGATCAAAGGATAACTGTGCATTTAATGTGCATTAATGAAGATAACAACTCATTTAATGAGCCTTAATGTACATTTCTACTGTATCAATAGATGTCTACTAGATGACAACACATCGCCTTTTCATATTGAAAACCTCAAGGCTATAAATACATTGTAACCCCATCATAGAGGAGGATCGATCTCACAACTAAGAGACCATGCACAAGATACACACCTCTTTCTCTCTCTACACCATATTATGCTATTGTAAACCCCTGGGAATAAAATAATAGTAGACGTAGGCTTTATTCATAGCCGAACCAGTTTAAAAACCTTTTATCTCTTATGTGTTTGATGTGAATGTTTATCTTCATCTTCAATCTCATCCTCATCATTTATCTGCTGTTGACGCCACTAAAATGGCAGAGGCCATTTTCTGTCTTCAGCAGATTGGCGCCATCTGTGGGAACGTGTTACAAGCATTGTTCTCCATCAAAAGTTAAGTTTTTATATTCTCTATGTATAATCAATTATACATACATCTTTTGATTTAGTCATGATTTTTATGTTTGTATACATAATTTAGTTGTCTCATATTTATCTACGAAATCTGCAAAATATTACAAATCAGGCTTTTATAAATTTTTGGATCAATTTATATTCATGAATATGCGTAGTCATAATCGCAAATGTTAAGAAAATTCGCTACAGATATATTTTATACAAACATTCTTATATAGAGATATATAGATAAAAGATACTTTGAATGTCATCTCTCATATTGATTGACATGAAACAAACATCAACAAAGTCTCTTTCATAATAAACTTTCCTGTATAAGTTTGATTCGTGTGTATATCTGCCATCAAATCTGGATTATTTGATTCATGTATCTTAGAATTTTGAGAATGGATAAACATTCTCTCATTAAAGATATTGATATAGTTTATGCAAACATATCTGTCACTCTTCTTAGATATTTCATTTACTAGAGATTTATAAATTGTGTAGTCTCTTAAAAAAAATTTAGGTGAACACATATGATCCCTTGTATCAATTATACTGATACCAAGAAAAATATTCAAATGATTCTACCGATATATCAAAGGATTTTCCATCGATCGAAAGGAATCAAAAATGGGAATTTTAGTTTTTTTTTAGATCTTGATCTCTCTTTAATATTTGTTCTATTTGAATTTGATTAATTCTTATCAGCAATAAATTCGATATCAGTCCTTTGGCTTCAATGCTCTACAGCAACCAAATCGGGGTCTGTCTATTTCAAATTTTCTTTATTAAAAACTGTTGAAACCGTTTGATTTCTTCACAATCATGTGAAGATCCAAAATTATTTCTCTGATCAGAACTATATCAGATTATTGTCGCAATATGAAGCCTTATTTATAAGACAAATCACAGGGTCAGAGGTAATGATTCACTATGAAACCCATTACAGGTTGAAGTTGAAACCCAGTACAGGTTAAACCTGATCTACATCATTTTTATTCCCCCTATATTAAAAAATTATCAACAATGATACGATCGCCCCTAAAAATTCATTTGCCTACCTCCTGAAAAAGGGGAAGAGATGAACAGACATGACCTTTATTATTAAAAGGAACCGCCTCACTTATAGGCTTCAACAAGTATTTACCAGATCCGTTTATATCCAGCGGAGTCACAACTCTGTATGATCACTATTTGGACTAGAAACGACAAAAAGTCTGAGCCCCCAGATTTTTTGCTTCGGATTTTTCACTCAAAGTTGGATTCAAGATCAACAAATTATTTTTTGTTACCAAGGCATATATTTTTTGTTACCAAGTTACCTCATCATCACAGCTCATTGATGAACCATATTATCTGATCGGCAAAACACTTTGTTGGTCGAAAACTCCTATTTCTTGATCGGCAACGGTTGGCATCATTTCACTTTGGTCGGCGACAGATATTATGTAGTTTAAAGAATTTTCGAGCGCCTATTTGTTGATCGGAGATATTTACTAAACGAGTTGAGATGTTCTAGATGTTCCAGACCTCTCATTTCTTATCGATAGAACCATCAAACAGATAAAGTTCTTGAGGATTTTAGTTTCAGATCGCTTGGTCGGCAATAGCTCCAGACCATCTATTATTGGTCGGCGTCAACTCCGGACAACCTTTTTTATTGATCGACAACATCACTGGGCAATCTACGTTGGTCGGAGACCACTATTTTTTTTTCGGCACCAATGTATTGGCATCCCCTAATCTACCATCATAAGTCGACATTACATATTACTGCTCGGTACAGGTTTGAACTTGCTCGGCGACATGGTTGTACTAGAATCAAGATTGGCACAGGTTTGTAAAGGTCGGGAGATCCCCCGAATTCAGGTCGGCAACATCAATCTCTGGTCGACGGTCGTTGATTCCTCCCCGACCAACACGATCACAATACAAAAGTATTTTTGCACAAACAAAACACTTATTACTTCTCGGAATCACTCATTCTAGGCCGGGAGACCAACGTCATCACCTAATCGTGGTCAGCGTAAGTATAGAACCAGAATGAAGGTTATTGACCATCTAACATTGGTCGGTATCATCTAGCACTGATTGCCATCTCTATTGCTGGTCGGTAATGATGATCGGCGACATCGGTTTGTAATTGGCGACAACGAAGAATATAGAATAAGGTCGTTGGACCGTCACCGAGGAATCCTCCTCGTCAACACCCAATTTAATTTGATTCACCTGAAACCCTCTTCTTAAAAAGTTTTGCATTTTTATATAACACGAGATACTAAAACGGTTTTCTCTTGCATACACCTTTAGATGGTATATTTATATTTTAACCACTACTTTGTTAAAATAAACATTTAAAATTTTGGTTTAAAATACCACATTCATATACAGCACAACTTATGGGGAAATAATTTTTCTAAACATATGCTTTGGACTCAAATATATTTAACTTCGCTGTATAAAATTTTTATAATGCCACGTCCCATTCAAACTTTGTTCAAATTGGTTGTTTAAAGTTGAGTGAAGTGAAATATATTTGAAATCAAAATTATATCTGATTATTTATTACAATTTAAATAACTTTACAAAAAATTATTGATTAATTAATGATGTTTATATAAGGCACATATTTGATAAAAATTTGCTCACATGACGCACATTTGGCACAAAACATACAATTTCATATTTTGAAATTTTTATTGCCTTATGTTGATACACATCATATATTGTTTGGCTGAATAATTATTCTCATGACTAACTATCTGATCTAGTCTCAATAGGTGTTCAGGCAGCTTATTAAAATTCCTTAGGTACATGATTCAATCCCGATGAAAGCTTGGTCGTAATCTTAAACATATGGAAACTGTTATTGCTCAACATCTGACAATTGTGCCCTGACAGATCAGCCAACATCTATTATTTCATATTTTGAAATTGATAATTTTATTGCCTGAGCATATACATATTATATATATTGACTAATCAATTCAGCCTATACGTATGGTAGGGCAAGTTATTAATTTTTACAAGTACAAGATTCAGTACCAACGCATGCTCCAAAATAATCTTAAACTTCTGAAAAATATTATCATTGCTCGGCATTATGAAATTTTACATCAACGAGGCACTATGATTCTATTATTGCTATGAAATTTGCTCAAGAACAAATTATTTTTTATATATATTCGGATTCATATCCTATACTCATCTCAGCATGGAGCTCGACGAGATACTTTTTCAGTTCCGAAGATATCTATTATATTTCACCCCCAACGGACAGTTGGTCTGGGTCATTCTTATTTATATTCAGGCCTGATAATGTTCTCGGTCATATTCTTATGTTCTGGAAAATATTATTCTTGCTCGGCATTATGCAAAATTTTGCCTCGACAAGATATTTATTCAGCTCTGAGGAGAACTACAACATTTGTTATATTTCACCCCCAACGAATAGTTGGTCGGGGTAATTCTTATTTATATTCAGGCCCGACAAAGTACTCAGCCATTTTCTTATATTCTTATTCGGTAGTATGAAATTTTTCCTCGACAGATCAGCGAGATACTTTATTATCACTCTGAATCATTCTGTATCTTAACATGGAGCTCGGCAAAATATTTATTATCATATATTCAGCTCCAAGGAGGTCTCCAGCATTAATTATATTTTATCCCCAATGAACTGTTATTCAGGAAAATTCTTTTCTCTATATATACTCAATGACCACCAACTCCGATTGGTCGGGAACTCAATTACCACCAACTCCGATTGGTCGGGAACTCAATTACCACCAACTCCGGTTGGTCGGTAATTCATTGACTACCAACTCCGGTTGGTTGGTACCAAACTAGGCAAGAAGATGGATGACCTCAAGGGGCATCCACTGTCTAGGCAACAAGGTAATCTTAACGGGATTACTACAACTAAGCAGGAATATGGGATGAAAATCATTCCATTGCTTAGGCCCAAAGAGTGACAAGTCACTATAATTAAACAGCAGGTGGAGCAAGTTTCACTGTCTATGCAAAATAGGACAATTTGTCCTTCTACATATATATATATATATATATATATATATATATATATATATATATATATATATATATATTCATCAGCAAATAACAAGGAAAGCATCTTACAAACTATTTCCAAGAAAATGAAAATGCAAACATGCAAAGATCTCAGGGAACATTTCTCGGCCTTATTTTTCTAGCAAGACCAACATACTTCAAGGCTAAGAAAGAATTCAAAGTTTATATTCCACACCTGGGGGATTCTATTACAGATTTAGTTATTCATTCGGTGGCACATTCTCATAACATCATGCAGTCGAGCATCAAATTCAACTCCACAAACTCACACGATCGGGGCCCTGACCAATCATCATTCAGGAGTTGTTTCTTTTGCTCAGAAGTTAATTTTTGCTATTGAAGTTTAGGAGGCGTATTCAGAAATTCTGGAGGCAAATACATAAGTTATGTTTTTGAAGTTCAGGAGTTATTATTAAAGTTCAAGAGGCGTATTCAGAAGTACAGGAGGTATATTTAGGATTTATTGTGCACATGCTATTGAAGTTCAGGAGTCAGGTTCAACATCTACAACACTGAGATCTTTCCTATTGATGTCTCGACCTTCACTGAAGGAGAAGTTCTACTTATGCACAGAAGGCAGTTGGTCGACTAGCCAACCAACCAACATACTTGAAGATTATGAAAAACTACAAGCTACAAGCTGCATACTATGGTATGGTTGTATCCAAATTCCCAGGGGTGATACATAGCACACGGAGTTCCTGAAAAGAGAGGTTAGCAACCATTGATCAACCTGCATCATATGCTATCCAGGAGATAGTGCACTTTATGTTGAACAAATGAAGAAGGAAGATCAAGAATTTCATGAGTACCGAGAAACACTGCAGAATAAATACTCCATCCCTTCAGTGAACCATAAAGCATGGAGCATTGAGGACTTATTTTGACGCAAAAATTCTCTATCTACGAGGACCAATTAGAAAAGGACACATGTCATCCTACGTGGCAATATTTATACTTGGTCGGCACCCGAGGAGAGTTATTCGACACCCATTGGTCGATATACAAAGCAACTCAAAGTGTGCAGAGTGATGAGCAACTGTGCAGAGCAACGGGAAACTGTGCAGAGCAACGAGCAACTAAGCAGAGGAATGAGAAACTGTGCAGAGCAACGAGCAACTGTGCAGAGCAATGAGCAACCTTGCATGCAGAGCAACTCTAGATCAAAGGATAACTATGCATTTAATGTGCATTAATGAAGATAACAATTCATTTAATGAGCCTTAATGTACATTTCTACTGTATCAATAGATGCTACTAGATGAAAACACATCGCCTTTTCATATTGACAATCTCAAGGCTATAAATACATTGTAACCCCATCATAGAGGATGATCGATCTCATAACTAAGAGCCATACACAAGATACACATCTCTTTCTCTCTCTACACCATATTGTGCTATTGTAAACCCCTGGGAATAAAATAATAGTGGACGTAGGCTTTATTCATAGCCGAACCACTTTAAAAACCTTTTGCCTCTTATGTGTTTGATGTGAATGTTTATCTTCATCTTCAATCTCATCCTCACCATTTATCTGCACTGATGTTGAGAATGATATAAATTGCATAACACTCAATATCTTCAACGTGATCAATTGCAAGTGGAAAATGGGGGTGTTGCATAAGCATATATCCTCACATAAATCCCTCAGACCTGATGGTATGCGAACCATATTTTATCAAACGTTTTGGCATATCATTATTGAAGACTATCACCATTACAACCCTCTCAACGGCGACGCTCTTGCATGTGGTTGCAAAGGGACATAAGAGACCGCCATCGGTGATATGAATGTGTAGAGATTGGAGTTTCCAATCTATTTTACTCAAAGCAGGAAAATGAAGAGGCCACCTCAAGAAGATAGCTAAAAGATAACTAGTGTGTGAGAAACCAAATGAGATATAGGCTCAGACACTATATTACGGGGTAAGAAGGTGTTATGCACCAACTCTGCCCTTTCGGTCTCTCATGGGCTCAATAAAATATTCTCCTTCTCCTAAATATGTGAATACATGATAAATGTGTCATGTGTGCTAAGTGAACGAAGTGGATATGTTCATGGATATGCAAGTGTGTGTGTGTGAGAGAGAGAGAGAGAGAATAGTGGATTCATCATATCCACATCATGGGAATGATGGTTATGAATCCTCATAAGGAAGTAAAATATAAGTGGGCCCCAAAAGCATACTCTCACTATGGATAGAGTGAGTATGATGAACGGGATCGCTAGAAAAATAGTAAATTAACTAAATATGAATAATATGATTAAAGAAGTGTATAAAATGACAAGAGTAATGCCCCGAAATCGTAATATTACTATGGAAAAGTGAGTGTGCATATATGGGATAGCTAAATGGATAATTAGTATAAGAAGACTAACTACATGAGTAAAATATACTAACTACATGAGTGGGAAGATAATATATGGAAATGAACAAAATGAAATAGGTAAAAACAGACTTGAATTCTAAAATATATTTGGGATGCCTACATAATGAAAAAAAAGGCATTAAAGTCCATGTAATTCATATAATGAACAAGGTTGGGGTCTAACCCATAATCTGAATCTAGAGTGTCTGTTTTGATTTATGAAAAGGAAATGAAGTGTGTTGAAAATATAAAAACGTGTGAGAACATTATAAATTGGGAATTATGGTTTGAATCCCTTTTTGGGGTTTATGAAAATAGACTTGAGGATATATATGATAGTAAAAAGTTAGTATTAGAATTTAAAATAAAATATAACAAACTATAAATGGAATAAGAGCAACAAAATATGCAAAATGGAACTTATGATAATAGTAAAATGTTAAAGGATTAGGGCCTTCAAGCATTTTTGAATTTGTTTTGAGTTCTTTGTTTGCTGATTTTTGGCGTGTGGGTGATGGTGGTGGGGTGGTGGATAAAGTTGGGGCAAGGTGATGTAAGGGAATGTATGAGATAATGTTTGAAAAATGACGTATGCTAAATTTGAAATGGTTATCTCACTGAAATGAAGGTCATGTGCAAATGAGGTAATGGTTTACTTAAATAGGAAAACCCTAAAAGGAAAGTGTACCCTAAAGGGTTGCCAATCAGCATGTGGGCCAGACTTTCATGTTAAGAAACCCTACCTGCGTAAAGGTGGGTGAGGTGTCCTGCCTGTAGTCAGCTCCTTGAAGAATTAATTTTTTTGCCATAAATTTTGAACCGTTAGTCCGATTCGTGCACGGTCGAGATGATTGGAAAGATGATTCAAAGCTTTATGATTTCATGATGAAAGGACTCTCAAGTTTTATAATTGACCAAATTCAAACAAGTCCTGGGAGTGCATTGTTGTTCTCCATTTAGGGTTTAAAGGAGGACCAGGGATTTGGGATTGATAGGACTTTGTTTGGAACCTATATAAGAGTGTAAGGGTGATGAGATATGGTGTACACAAAGACATTAAAGATATTATATTATCTATTTTAAATAACAATCGGGACGTTTCTAAATTAAATCACAACTTTATAACCCAAATCCATAAAAAAAATCCTAACTATTAGCTTACATAATGTTTTATGAAATATATATCAAAGGTATTAGCTAATAGACTGAAAAAGCTATTTGGAAAGGTGTTTTTAGAAGCACGAAGTGCTTTCATTCCAAGGCATTTAATAACAAATAATGTAATAGCTGCATTCTAAATTAACCACTCACTAAAACACAAAGTCAACAAAAAAACTGTCCATCTTGTGCTAAAATTATATATGAGCAAAGCTTGTCAGGTGGAATGGTTTTTTCCTCTGTGACATCATGTTAAAAATGGGTGTTACAGAGGGATGGGTTGAGTTAATTATGAATTGTGTTACTTTTGTCTCTTTCTTTGTACTCCCCCAAGAGAGGACTCCGACAATGAGATCATCTCTCCCCTAATCTATTTCTCTTATGCATAAAAGTTATAACTTCTTTATTTAATATGCACATCGACAAATGCAGATTTCAGGATTAGCAACAAGTGGAAATGGTCCACGTATTTCCAACTTTTTTTATGAATGACAGTGTTATTTTTGGCAAAGAAACAGAAGACTAAGCCTATACCATAAAAAGTATTCTTCTCACGTATGAAAGTAGTGGCGGATCCAGGATTTTGTGTGAACTGAGGCGAAAGTTTCAATAGTTGTCGGGGGTTCGGGGGCGGGAGCCCCCGAGGCGATTTTTTTTGGGGGGGGTCAAGTTTTTTCGAGCATTTTTTGGGCCGTTTTTACTTTTTTGGGCATTATATTTATTTTCAACACTGATTGAAGTGGGAGATGATTGAACCTCAGCTTCAGATACGGTTGGTGCATTGTCTTCTCTTTTTCGTTTAAAAAATTTCTCTATTGATTCCCAATATTTACAAATTTAATTTAATTTCACATATAAATTTAATTTCATATAAATTTATATAAATTTACACAAAAATAAATAAACAAACACATATAAACAATACACAAAATAAATTTATAAATTCACATTATAAATTTAATTTCATTTTAGTATAAATAATTTTAGTATAATTTCAGTAGAATAAATATAATTTCACATATAAACAGACACATATAAACAAATATACACAAAATAAATAAATGATGAAATAGGGTTTCAACACACATAGATGCAAAATTTTTATGGAGAGCAGGGCAGCGGGTGGAAAACAGCAAGGCAGCGAGTGGAGAGTAGCAGGGCGGTGGTGGAGAGAGCGGCGGGTGGAGGGCAACGGGTGGAGAGAGCGGCGGACTCTTTAGAAAATAGGATTTTTCTGTTACTTTGGTACGAGAGGAGAGAAAGCACCATTTTAAGTTATGTTTTTTTTTTGTTTATTACAGATTTTTCCCTGAACTTTTAATATAATTACAAGTCACCTCCAGATTTAATTTTTTACCAAAAAAAAAAAAAAATTTTTTTTTTTTTTTTTTTGAAAAAATGAACTGGGGCGGCTGCCGGGCTGGATCCGCCCCTGTATGAAAGAGCATCAAGACAACAAATAAATGTGGAAAAAAGATGCATAGTGTTTAGTAACAGTTCGTCGACGGATTGTAAGAGGAGAATATAAGTCATTAAGGAAGTTAACAGTTTGGAAAGGTATTTAGGAATGTCTTCAACAGTTGGAATGTACAAACGAAAAATTATTTTTGGATAGAGAGAAAAAGTGAGAAGAAGGTCTGTGGGTGGAAGGAAGGTTTGCTCTCAAATGCAGTGAAATAAGTGATGATAAAAGTCGTGGATCATGCGTGCCGAACATATACAATGAGATGCTTCAAGCTAATGGATTACGTGTGCGATGATCTTCATTCTCTGGTTGTAATTTTTCGTGGGCCAATTGAAAAAATGAGAGGGGATTGTTTTGGAAATAGTGGGACCATAAATGTAAACAAAATAATAAAGGTGGACTAAAATTCAGAAACTTAAAGCTTTTAACCTTACTTTTCTGGAAAACAAGAATGGTAAATTATAAAAAAAATCCCAACTCTCTCATAGAACACATTTTAAAGGCTAAATATTTCCCCTCATACACCTTTTGGCCAGCCAGAAAAGGGTGGAACTCATATTTTATATGGAAAATTATATGGGATGCTAGAATAGTTCTTGAACAGGGAGTACGTTGGCAAGTGGAGGATAGATCTAAAGTAAGAATTTGGAAAGACACATGGTTTCCCCTTACACAAATATTTCAACTCTTTTCTTGTACATGCCATTTTAGTGAGAACGATGAGGTTCGAGTTTTAATTGATGAATGTGGTAGGGAAACAAATGTAAATATTCTCAAGGAGGACTTTAATGAAGATGAGGTGGAATCCATTTTAAAAATCCCATTGAGTAGACAAACCTCAAAAGATATCGAAATTTAGAATAGGGAAAAAAATATTATTTACTCATCAAAAATGGATACCGACTCATAATGGAGCGTAATTTGTTATATGAAAAAAATAGTATCGAGGGTGCTTCATCGACAACATAAAACAACGACTGGAGGTTTATTCCCCCAAATAAGGTGAAAAATTTATTTGACAAGTGTGGACAAACATATTATCCACGATAGAAAATTTAAGCTAGAGAAACATAACCTCATCTAGGACGTGTTGTATGTGCAATGTGGATGGCGACACGACTCTTCATGTTCTTTGGGACTGTCATGTTGCAAAGGAGATTTAGGCATTAACAAAACTCCACAAAATAGAAATTTGGAGGATTTGAGATCAATCGCAAGAGTGGATGATCTAATTGGCAGAGACATACAAAAAGAAATAATGGGAATTCTTCTGGATGGTATTATAAAGTATATGGAATCATAAAACCAAAATATTTTAAGAGAAAGATGAAATATGCCCAAAGGGGGTGATTATTCGGCGTAAAATATTCTCACAACTTTTTAAAGTATAAGTAATGGCCATGAAGAGAATCACAGTAAACTCCCAACAACCTAGATCCCTCCCCCATGTGATCTTTTTCAAATCAATTTTGATGGTGCAGTGACCAACAATGATAATAACATCTTGGTGGGGGTTGTGATACGTGATTCGATTGGGCAGTTCAAAACCGGTATGTGCACAAAAATCCAAGCTCCATGAGATGCATCAGAGGCCGAAGTTGTGGATGTCGATTGGGCGTTATCATTTGTAGCAAACATGGTATACTCTCGAGTTATGTTGGATGGAGATAACCGGGTGGTCATAACTGTTTCACTTGCTTGGTTTTTTTGTGTATTTTATTTGTGTGCGAGCGTGCTAGGCAAGTTTATGGTCTTTCTAACTATTTGATTATCTTAGTCTTGCTATAATCAGGCGATTGTGTACTATTCGATGCTTCAATTAAGAAGACTTATGCTCCATTTTGAGGAGACTTAATAGTAAGTGCTAAATAAGTCTAAACAACTAGATTATAAGGAACAAGATGTAATGTGCAAAAATAAAGATAAAGAGGGGATTCAAATTAAGTAAAATAGTGAAGTAAAGTAAATAAACTAAAAGAAAACAGTTTATAATAAGCAATGTAAAGAAACTTACACTAAGAAAAGTAAAGACCATTTAAATGCAAAAGAAAAGGAATCTTTTATAAGATATAAAGAAAATTACAACAAATTTACCTTGCAGACTACTTCAAAAAAGAAGAAAAACAATAAAGAAATTAAAGAAAAGGAACTGCTATTGTAACTACTGGATAGTTACCCATTTAAATGTCCCTACCCAGTGCACTCAGGCCCCTACAACCGCTACCTTTGTACACTAACATCCTTACTCCATCTACTTTTGGTGGCTTTTGTCATGGCAATATTGGTAGACCAGTTGCTGAGATCAGATCACCTCACATTGGACATGAGAAGATCCTAAAAATATCATGAGTGTTGGGGTTTTGGTGACTATTTAGCAGAAGTTAATGAATACAAACTCAACTACCACGTGCATATTGAGTCGAATGATTACGACCAACATCCAACTGTGGTCCACAGTGGTCCTTTACCAAATCCTACTCTTCCACCTTCATGGCAAGCACCTGTTCAGCATTCTCTTGATAAAATGGGCTATGATTATAACTGTACTCTCACTCTTTCTCTTTTTCGACTTGCGTATAGGACACAGGTGACTTACCCCAATTTCACTTGCCATCCTAAGGGAGCTTATGCCTTGTCAAAACCAAACCAACCCTTTTTCCTTTCAATACCAGCAAAAGCGCGTATTTAAATCTCCTGGATGTCTCACATTGTGCCACTTTTAAGGTTCTAAGATATGGCGTTATTGATTCTAGCTAACTTTACAGCACTTTTGTATAGCCCAATCCATACTTAATCACTAATGGCCTTTACACCTATTATGTTTTGGTTGGGGCTAGTTTCGATCTAACTACTTTCAAAGCTTTGGTGACTGAATGAGTCTTGTTTGATACTCCTATTTCCGACCTAGCTATTTTCCTACCCATGTTGTTTGAGGATCCAATCCGTAAATTGGAGAAGTATTTCCAAGACGGCTTTGACATTTTTTCTAACTCGCTGCCCAATCCTTCCACTGACAATAATGTTAGCAGAGCTTTGAAAGTTTTTCATGCCTTATCCTATCTCCCCCATGCATGTTCAAGAAAGACCATGCTCAAAATAATTTTGATTGGGTATCATCTAAAACTTGGAAGAATCTTCTACCATTTCAAAGGCTCAAATTTCATCTTCTTTAATACCCTTACATCTTTCACTAGAAGGTTGAGGCGGATTCTTTTCGAATTAGAAGGTTATTATGCTTCACCCGTAACCTAAGAAGATATTCACACCACAATAAATAGGTATTTGGAGGATTTGAGGGAGTTTGTGAATATTTATGTTCACGATTATGGAAACCCGAAGGGCTGCGACCTTAAATTTCTTTCCCCATAGGGGATTACCCTTAGAGTCAGAGAGTTGGAAGAAAAATCTCAAGAAGCAATTATGGCCTTTGAGCACCAAGAGACATTTTTTAAGATAGCTCAAGATAAAGTTATTTGGACTTGCAGCATACTCATATTGATTATTTTTGGAATACATTCCATAAATTTATCATCTATGTATTTTCTCATTACTATTAAATCCAAAGAAAGTAGTGTTACATTTTCTTAATTTTTGTAATCACCAATCTTTAGTATCAATAAAAAAAACTTATGTTTGTCTTGAATGACCATTGTAGGCTTATGTTTGAACCAATGTGTTACAAATTGTATTACTACTTGTGATATACTTTATCTTTATCTGGGTGGTTAACTTTAATTAAAACAATTCCGATATGTTGGCATAATGTTTATGTTAGCCATTTGTTGGACATTCTATGTTATAACAAAATTTGGTATGTCACATGTACTTATAACTATTTTTTGTACCTTTAGACATGGAAATATTTTAGTTTTGATCTATTCTACATGCATATTTTGTTATACGTAGTGGTCCCACCAAATCCAATTGCACATGTGGATGCGTCCAAATAAAAAAAAATTGTTCCTTACTAGATAAATAATTCTCATAAATGGTCAACTTTGTTATTAATTTCAATTAACGTATTTGTCTACCTTAGAAATCCTAACACTTGATTTCAATTTCTTCGTCCATTAACAATCCACAAATCTAATCATGAGGGCTTTCTAATTGATTGCATCCATAAAGGTGCTTTTTGTCTCACCACTTCCCCTATAACTTTGTCTTTTGGAGGGAAAATCTTTTGAGACACGTGTTGGCTTTTCATTGTACTATTTTTGCATTTTAAATGGTCCTTTTGATCTATTTAAACTCATCTATCAGTTTTTCTTCCTTTTTATTGTTCACTTTCTCTCTCCAAACATCTTTTATCTCTCTAGTTTATTTACTCTCCCTTTTTAAATATCTCATCTCTAATGGCTTCCTATTCCGAAACCCTATATGTTTACACCTAGTTTGAAATAACTATTAAGGAATTTATGGCTACAGACTCTATTATTTTTGGGATATTATTTTCCCTATTCAACTATCATATAGAGCTTCTCACTTCATTTTGGGTCCATTTTTCCAGGATAAACTTCCCTTAAAGCTTTATATTTTTTACCCTCGATTTGGGGAATAATATCTTCCCATCTAAAATTCAAACATCACTAATGCATCCTCTTCTTTTAGGTTTAAATTTTGGCCCAAACGACTGGATAATCTAGACTGGTCATAGTGGGTGAATCGAATTCTCATAGCTAAGTCAAGAAAAATGGAGAAAGTTGGCGTTGATGTAAAAAAGTAGATTTTGATCTAATTATTTAATCACTGATAAAAATGAATATATAAATATAAGACAAAAGATTTTTAAAGTGGTTCAGCCTTGTAAGAATGGCCTACGTCCACTGTATTTCTTATTACTGACTGTTTGCAGAATTCTCGATAAATAATTTACCAAGAAATTCCAAGTCCTCCTCTAATGAGGAGGTTACTATGTATTTATAGCCCTTGAGGCTGTACAAATGGAAGGACAATGCGTTGTTACCCAGTAGACATGTACATCTATACTATATTAATGAGCATTTAATGCGCAATTATATCCTGGATTCTCTTGATTTGGATACGCTGTACACTTATGTAGCTCGGACCGCTTAAGCTGCTCGGACCGCCTAAGCTGCTCAACACGCTTGGGTTGCTCGGAGAGCTTGAGTTGCTCGTCACACTTGAGTTGATCGGCACTCATTAGTTGCTCTGTGGTTTTGATTTGTTCGTTCTGGAGTATTCGTATTTACCATATAAATTGGCACGTGTCTTCATGTGATTGGTCCATGTCAGCAGACTAAATTTGGTATCAACAGAAGCCATCAATGTTTCACAGTTCGAGATTGAGGAGGAGTGTGGAACATTCTTCTCGAAATATGGTTGGATTAAATAGTCATCCTGAATTTTAGTAGCGTTTTCCTTGTATTTATTTCTTCTTTTGAATTCATAGAATCAAACTTTTTGAATTTTTCTAACTGCTTTGGTTTCCGTGCCTTTTTTCTCCTTTTAGCCGCCGGTAGCGCAAACGTCTACTTTAGTAATCATTTCTTTTTTCTGTTCTCGAGGTAAAGTATTTAAACACAACAATAAATCCTATCGTCTTTTACTTTTCAAACCTGTGTCTTCAAACTTTTCTTTTCCTCTCTATCTTGTTAGTTCGTTTCCTCCATTGTTCGTTGTCAACTGACTCAATCTTCTCCTCTAAGCTCTTCTTCCTTTTCTTTTACTTATTATGTTCATCATGGTTTACCCTGTTGAATCTCTTGACAAATTTCGTTCTGAATTTTTAATTCCTTCATGGGTCATTTTGGAGGAACTCTCTGAACCTTCTGACTATTTCTCTTTGGCTGAGGGACATTAGTTCCCAGGTCTCTTTGTGGCCGAATGTGGCTTTTATTTTCCTCCAAACCCTTTATTTTGGAATTCTGTCAGTATTTTGACATTGTTCCAGCAAAATAGCACCGAATATCTGGCGAATTGTTAATGGAGTCCATAGGTTAAATCAAGTCCATGGAATCTGTTTAGGAATTCTAGAAATTATGTCTTGCTATAGATGGATTGTCAGCGATAGTACTTTTTATTTAAAAACTAGGTTTTTAAATAGGGATTTAGTTGTCAATCTCCCAGATGCCAACAGGGATTACTTCGAGCATGGGGTTGTTATGAAAAATTGGCAACATGCTCCATTAAATAGAGATGATGTATATCAGGGTCCTAGGTGTCCCCCTTATGGAAATGGAATGGGTTGTTTTTATTTTTTGGAAATATTATTTTCTTTGTGTTTGATAAAACGTCTTACTGATATTTATTTTTGTTCATTACAGTTGACAGCAAAAGAAAATCTCTAAAGGAGACAGAGGTTAATTTAAAGCACTTGAAACTTATCTGGAGTTTACACCAATCCGTTGCTAAAGAACATATCAGATCAGCATCTTATTTATTGCAGTACAGGAGTTATACTTCATCCTTCACTGTCGTCCAGTGGTGGTTGACACCGACCAAGTACCAGCTGCTGATACTAGTGTGGAGGGTTCTTTTTCAGAGTCAAATATTCCAATTGGTGACATAATGAAGAGAAGAAAAGTTCCCTCTTTTTTCAACAAGTCTGATTCTCCTGCTGTGGAGACAAAGAGAAGTAAAAAAGATGTTCCAAAAGAGAGGAGAAAGTCTACCGAGGTACCCTCTTCTGATGCAACCAAGAAATTCAGTGAGAACCCCCCTGTAGCTCCGAGCAAAGTTCTTGTTGTTTCTCCTCCAAGTGAGGTTATTGTTATATCACCAACCAAAACCACATCTTTGCTTGAGAATGTTCCTGCTCCTTCGAGGAGGTTAAAGAAAATTTCTTCTGAGAGACCAGCAGAACCGGTCTCTCAGTCTTTGAATGTTGAAGGTGGGGTTCCCACTTTTGTTCCACCGAGTTCTGCTATGAGCTCGGTGAAGTCTTGGATTATCCCCGAGATCCAAGGTATTGAAGATAATCTTACTCGTGACAGGGTCACCACCTTGGCTGCTCAATATATTGCCTCAGTAAGTATTATTAATATAAGCTTTCATTTTTCAATACTATGTCCTCGCACTGACTCAAAGTTATTTTCTTTTTTTAGCTGGTAACATGTTTTAATACTACTCTGAAGAATGATGAAGCTATCAAGGCTTTAATCTCCTCGGGAGGTGTAGAGGAGGCCTTTACTAGATTAACCCAGTCTTTGAAAGATTTTCATCAGAAGTATGAGGAGAATAAGATTGCTTAGGAGAAGCAAGTTAAGTCTGTCGAGTAAGAGAGAGATCGAGTTGTGGAAGCCTCCAAGGGATTGAAGAATAAATTGAAAGAGTTTGAGAAGAATAACAAAGAGCTTGAGGAGAAGCTCAAGAATTTTGCAGAGCTTGAGAATAAGCTCAAATCTGCTGAAAAGGAAATCGGGGGACTTCATGACGTTGAGCGTCAGAAACTGGAGGTAGAGGATAAGTTGAGGGTTGTCGAGGAGCTCCTTAGGGAAAGGACCTCCTCGGAGAAAGTTAAAAGGAATAAAGCTGTCAAAAAATCCTTCAGCGTAGGTTGGGACAAGGGCAGGAATAAATGTTTGACTTCTATGTCATCACAAATGGAATACGCCAACCTGAAATACTTTAGGGACGGATGGGTGGAATCTCTATAAGAGCTGAAGGTTGCTGAATATTCTGACTTATTTCAGCAACACACTCATGGCCCTCCTCCCTCTTCTGGAGAAGAAGAAAAGGACGAAGCTTCCTCCGAAGAATTTTTTGTGATAATCGAAGATCAAGTTCTTTCTGTTCCAGCTATTCAATCATGCTCCGAGCAACCCTAACTAACCATTACTCCTATCGAGCAGCTTTCTTTGCCCTTCGAGCAACCAAGCTCTTCTTCTAAGCCTCCTGTGGAAGTTTTAGGAAATAAGGAGAAGGTTTAGAGTTGTTCAGATCTTCTTTTAGCTTTTTTGTTGAATGTAATTTTGGACTATGTACTTCTGTTTAAGATGAAATAAAAATTCAAACTTTGGGCTGTTTGTCTTAACTTTCTCCTTTACTTTCTCTTTCTGCATTCTCATTAATTCTTTCTATCTCTTCTCTTTACTAGTTTATGGCTAGAATGGTGCTCGTGTCAACTCACGATACTAAACTGATGAAAAAATGCAATGACTACTTCAAGGCTGGCCATGCTGACCTGAATGAAGCTCAAATCATTGACATCCTTGGTCCGGATAAAGCCTACCAATATTTGAAGTGCTTGCTTGACCGTGCAGTTGCCAACAATATAGCATATTACGAGATGATTGAAGATCTCCAAGGTACCATCGAGGAACTCCAACAATAATACAAGGAATCTTCTGCCCTTTTGCATCAGGGGTATGAGAAAAAATATCAATAACTAAATGTTGACAAAGGATATGATAAGTTCATCACTGCTTACGAGAAGAAAGAGAAAATTCTAAGAGTTGAGGTCGAGGAGCATAGACAAATCGCGAAACTGTTGGAGCAGGAAAATAATGTTTTACGAGGAGAGATATCCCAATTAAAATCTGCAGTATCTACCTTGGGAGCCTTGGTCCCTGTCAATGATGAAGGTTTCTCCTTCTTGGAGGTCGAAAATGCCAATTTGAGAGATGAATTGGAAACCTTAAAGAGAACTGGACCCTCTACATCTGCTCGCTGACGAGCAAGAGCTTCTCGGGGACGAGCAAGGGCTGCTCGGGTTACTATTGAAGAAGCTAGAACGCAAGCATCCTTGAAGAATCAAGCATTCCAGTTGGTGGTGAAGAATCAGGCTTTATTGGATACGTCCAAGAAGATTCTGAACCTCGAGGAATAACTTTCCATACAAAGCTCTGCCTTGGAGAATAAAGAACTTTTAGTAAAAAACCTCCACGAGCAAATGGAGAGGTTAACTTACCAGTTTCATAAACAGCCCAGAGAGTTTTGGATGGATGGATATAATGAAGCCCTTTATCATCTCGATGATCAGATCCAGAATTCAAATAACGAGGGTTACAAGCAAGGATAGCTGAATGCACTGGGGGTGTTAAAGTTGGAGCAGGGCCATTATCTATGGGATTACTATGACCTTGGATTGCTCGAGTTACCCGTGCCACCTTTTAAACTTGATATGAGCTGGATTCCTGGCCAGGAAATTCCTCAGTGCTTAATCTCCAAGTATCTCGGCGACTACAGTCTTCATTTTAATTTTGAGATATCTCGCCCGGAGCACTTTCTTGATCAACCATCTGTGATGAATGTCAGGATGCTTCGAGATATGAACTTCATAAATTGCCCCTATGCCTTGAATGATCCTCATGCTGGAGTAAAACTTGTTTCAAAGGCAGAGGGAAAGAAACCAGTAGAATAGGACTTTTATGTAATGCTTTTTTTCTTTTTTCAGCACATGTAATCCTTCTTGATTTGAATGAAAAGTTTTGGTCTTTTGTCATTTCATTTTCTTCTAAGTAATTTGCAGAATGTCTTTGCTTATTGGTTGGTAAGTATATATATGTTTATGACATACTTAACTCATTGTAGTGATTTCTTAATACTAAGCAATAGAACAACTTACGTTACATGTTATTGCTTAATTTAAACAACCGGAGTTGATTAAAATTGGCTTACCGACCAACCAGAGTTGGTGGATTTTTATTCCCGACCAATCGGAGTTGGTAGATTTTTATTCCCAACTAATTGGAGTTGGTGGATTTTTATTACCGACCAACCGGAGTTGATGTATTTTTATTCCCGACCAATCAGAGTTAGTGGATTTTTTATTCCCGACCAACCGAAGTTGGTGGATTTTTTATTTCCGACCAATCGGAGTTAGTGAATTTTTTATTCTCGACCAATCGGAGTTGGTGGATTTTTTATTCCCAACCAACAGGAGTTGGTGGATTTTTTATTCCCGACCAACCGAAGTTGGTAGATTTTTTATTCCCGACCAACCAGAGTTGGTGGATTTTTTATTCCCAATCAACCAGAGTTGGTGGATTTTTATTTAGTGGATTTTTTTATCTGGACTTGATGCATAGTGTGTAGCACTAGTACTCCGAAAAATTTTAACAAAAGGAGAGAATTGGGTAAAACATCCAAAACTTTATTCATATTGAAGAAAACTGCATTACATAGGGATTTTAACTACTGATAATATTTGCGCAGATGCTCTGCGTTCCATTCATTCTTAAAGTCTTCTCCTTCTAAGGTTTTAATCCTATATGTCCCCGGTCGAACAACTTCTGTTACTCTGTAGGGTCCATGCCAGTTAGCTTCCAGTTTGTCGTGCTTTTGAATTACTTTTTGTAGCACATAGTCCCCCTCTTTCAAATCACACTTCTTTACTCTCTTGTTGTAGAACAAAGTTGTTCATTGTTGGTATGCAGCATTCCTGATTACTGCTTCTTCTCTAAATTCCTCGAGCATATCCAAGTCTAATCTTCTCATCAAGTCACTGATAGGAGAATTAAAATTCAGTATTCTGTGTGTGGGCAAACCCAATTCAGCTGGTTTGACGACTTCACTTTCAAATGCTAGCATGTATGGAGATTATCCTGTTGCTACTCGTGGTGTTGTACGATAAGCCCACAGCACAGAATGTAGACCGTTAATCCAATTTGCCTTCGCATCATCCAGTCATTTTTTTCAAACCATTCAGCAGCGTTCTGTTTGTCACCTCAGTTTGTCCATTGCTCTGGGGATGTAACAATCCGCATAATTTTTGGGCTATTTTAATTAATTTCTGGAAAATGGAGGAAAATAAAGTTGTTGATAAAATTATTTTTATTTCTCAAATATGTTGGTTATTATTTTTAAAGGCGAGAATTTCAAACGGTTTCGAAAACGGAGTTAAAACGGATTTTAAAATGATTTTTAAATATTTTTAACTCTTGGAATTCTAAGTCGGCGAACATTAAGTAATTTTCAAGAGTTGTTTTGGATTTCAACTCTTCATTTCTTTGCCTTATTTAAAGGAGTCTTTTGGATTCCAACTTTTCATTTCTTTGCATTATAAAAGGAAGTCGTTGGCAACCCTTTTTAACATACTTTTGGCACAAATTTTGGCAGCAAATATATTTTACATTCCTCTTCTTTTTATATACACATCGGCCCTTGAGATTTGTGAGTTCCAACCTTAGATTAGAGGTGTTCTTGGGGCTATTTTGTTGGAGGTTCTTGGAGGAGATTTTGTAGATATTTTGTATTGATCTTGAGGATGTGATCATTGGTTTCTCATCATGGTTTGAGGTATGGAGTTTTACACAATATGCTCCTTAAATCTCACGAGTGTCATTCTCTTTGAATTCTTGTTAATTGAACTCATATTTGAATTGTTAAATTCATTAAAATCGGGAAAATAATTGTTGAAATTATTTTGATTCTTGTGGTATCATTATATTGTATTGAGCACGTTGTCATGAGATTTTAATATGGCATGGATGTTGGGCACCCGCCAAAATTCCTGTTTCCCGGGCTATGGCTTGATAAAGCATATGCGGATGTGGTGAGGCCTGGTGACCCGGTTAAAGTGTTGTTGAGAAATTATATTGATAAATGCTTTGAGATTTGCATTTTGATTTGAATATTCGTAGTCGTGTTGTTACGTTTTATTCACCGTTAATATATTTATTGAGCATCTTTCCGGTCGTATTGTGTACTTCCCCATATTTTCTTTTAGTGGCAGGTTAGCACGGATTTTGCGGCGCTATGGAGATTAATTTTAGCGAGGATTGTTTGGGAAAGATTTGTATTATTTGGATGTATAGAGCTTTGGATTTTTTTGTATTTTATTCAAGTTAGATAGTTGTAATTTTAATTCGAGAGACTTGTTGTAATTGAAGAGATTGAGATTAGTGGATTTGAATATTCGTAGTCGTGTTGTTACGTTTTATTCACCGTTAATATATTTATTGAGCATCTTTCCTGTCGTATTGTGTACTTCCCCACATTTTCTTTTAGTGGCAGGTTAGCGCGGATTTTGGGGCGCTATGGAGATTAATTTTAGCGAGGATTGTTTGGGAAAGATTTGTATTATTTTGATGTATAGAGCTTTGGAGATTTGTATTTTATTCAAGTTAGATAGTTGTAATTTTAATTCGAGAGACTTGTTGTAATTGAAGAGATTGAGATTAGTGGATTTATATTATTGTGGGTTTATTTAGATGCTCTATACCTTGTCACTTGTGGATTTGGATTTATTTTATCGCATTAGCGCTCCGTTTGCTCTCCCCGGGCTGGCGGGGTGTTACAAATGGTATCAGAGCTTAGGTATACGACAACCCTCGGGGCTTGGGTTTTGGGTTCATTGCGTGGTTTACAATTTTTGGAGATAGAGAATTTTAGGTGATATTCATGATAGGTTTCCGAATTAGATGTGAGGAATTTATTTTTGGGAGACGTGATTTATTTTTGGAGTTAGTGTAGTGGCCTGATTTTTGAGAGTTAGGCATTCGGCGAATTTCGAGGGCGAAATTCCATTGTTAGTGAGGAAGTGTAACAATCCGCGTAACTTTTGGGCTATTTTAATTAATTTCTGGAAAATGGAGGAAAATAAAGTTTTTGATAAAATTATTTTTATTTCTCAACTATGTTGGTTATTATTTTTAAAGGCGAGAATTTCAAACGGTTTCGAAAATGGAGTTAAAACGGAATTTAAAATGATTTTTAAATATTTTTAACTCTTGGAATTCTAAGTCGGCGAACATTAAGTAATTTTCAAGAGTTGTTTGGAATTTCAACTCTTCATTTCTTTGCCTTATTTAAAGGAGTATTTTGGATTCCAACTTTTCATTTCTTTGCATTATAAAAGGAAGTCGTGGGCAACCCTTTTTAACATACTTTTGGCACAAATTTTGGCAGCACATATATTTTATATTCCTCTTCTTTTTATATACACATCGGCCCTTGAGATTTGTGAGTTCCAACCTTAGATTAGAGGTGTTCTTGGGGCTATTTTGTTGGAGGTTCTTGGAGGAGCTTTTGTAGATCTTTTGTGTTGATCTTGAGGATGTGATCATTGGTTTCTCATCATGGTTTGAGGTATGGGGTTTTACACAATATGCTCCTTAAATCTCGCGAGTGTCATTCTCTTTGAATTCTTGTTAATTGAACTCATATTTGAATTGTTAAATTCATTGAAATCTGGAAAATAATTGTTGAAATTATTTTGATTCATGTGGTATCATTATATTGTATTGAGCATGTTTTCATGAGATTTTAATATGGCACGGATGTTGGGCACCCGCCAAAATTCCTGTTTCCCGGGCTATGGCTTGATAAAGCATATGCGGATGTGGTGAGGCCTGGTGACCCGGTTTCAGGGTGTTGTTGAGAAATTATATTGATAAATGATTTGAGATTTGCATTTTGATTTGAATATTCGTAGTCGTGTCGTTACGTTTTATTCACCGTTAATATATTTATTGAGCATCTTTCCTGTCGTATTGTGTACTTCCCCATATTTTCTTTTAGTGGCAGGTTAGCGCGGATTTTGGGGCGCTATGGAGATTAATTTTAGCGAGGATTGTTTGGGAAATATTTGTATTATTTTGATGTATAGAGCATTGGAGATTTGTATTTTATTCAAGTTAGATAGTTGTAATTTTAATTCGAGAGACTTGTTGTAATTGAAGAGATTGAGATTAGTGGATTAGAATATTCGTAGTCGTGTTGTTACGTTTTATTCACCGTTAATATATTTATTGAGCATCTTTCCTGTCGTATTGTGTACTTTCCCATATTTTCTTTTAGTGGCAGGTTAGCGCGGATTTTGGGGCGCTATGGAGAATAATTTTAGCGGGGATTGTTTGGGAAAGATTTGTATTATTTTGACCTATAGAGCTTTGGAGATTTGTATTTTATTCAAGTTAGATAGTTGTAATTTTAATTCGAGATATTGTTGTAATTGAAGAGATTGAGATTAGTGGATTTGAATATTCGTAGTCGTGTTGTTACGTTTTATTCACCGTTAATATATTTATTGAGCATCTTTCCTGTCGTATTGTGTACTTCCCCATATTTTCTTTTAGTGGCAGGTTAGCGCGGATTTTGGGGCGCTATGGAGAATAATTTTAGCGAGGATTGTTTGGGAAAGATTTGTATTATTTTGACGTATAGAGCTTTGGAGATTCGTATTTTATTCAAGTTAGATAGTTGTAATTTTAATTCGAGAGACTTGTTGTAATTGAAGAGATTGAGATTAGTGGATTTATATTATTGTGGGTTTATTTAGATGCTCTATACCTTGTCACTTGTGGATTTGGATTTATTTTATCGCATTAGCGCTCCGTTCGCTCTCCCCGGGCGGGCGGGGTGTTATAAATGGTATCAGAGCTTAGGTATACGACAACCCTCGGGGCTTGGGTTTTGGGTTCATTGCGTGGTTTACAATTTTTGGAGATAGAGAATTTTAGGTGATATTCATGATAGGTTTCGGAATTAGATGTGAGGAATTTTTTTTTGGGAGACGTGATTTATTTTTGGAGTTAGTGTAGTGGCCTGATTTTTTAGAGTTAGGCATTCGGCGAATTTCGAGGGCGAAATTTCATTGTTAGTGGGGAAGTGTAACAATCCGCGTAACTTTTGGGCTATTTTAATTAATTTCTGGAAAATGGAGGAAAATAAAGTTTTTGATAAAATTATTTTTATTTCTCAAATATGTTGGTTATTATTTTTAAAGGAGAGAATTTCAAACGGTTTTGAAAATGGAGTTAAAACGGATTTTAAAATGATTTTTAAATATTTTTAACTCTTGGAATTCTAAGTCGGCGAACATTAAGTAATTTTCAAGAGTTGTTTTGGATTTCAACTCTTCATTTCTTTGCCTTATTTAAAGGAGTATTTTGAATTCCAACTTTTCATTTCTTTTCATTATAAAAGGAAGTCGTGGGCAACCCTTTTTAACATACTTTTGGCACAAATTTTGGCAGCACATATATTTTATATTCCTCTTCTTTTTATATACACATCGGCCCTTGAGATTTGTGAGTTCCAACCTTAGATTAGAGGTGTTCTTGGGGCTATTTTGTTGGAAGTTCTTGGAGGATCTTTTGTAGATCTTTTGTGTTGATCTTGAGTATGTGATCATTGGTTTCTCATCATGGTTTGAGGTATGGGGTTTTACACAATATGCTCCTTAAATCTCGCGAGTGTCATTCTCTTTTAATTCTTGTTAATTGAACTCATATTTGAATTGTTAAATTCATTGAAATCTGGAAAATAATTGTTGAAATTATTTTGATTCATGTGGTATCATTATATTGTATTGAGCATGTTGTCATGAGATTTTAATATGGCACGGATGTTGGGAACCCTCGAAAATTCCTGTTTCCCGGGCTATGGCTTGATAAAGCATATGCGGATGTGGTGAGGCCTGGTGACCCGGTTTCAGGGTGTTGTTGAGAAATTATATTGATAAATGCTTTGAGATTTGCATTTTGATTTGAATATTCGTAGTCGTGTTGTTACGTTTTATTCACCGTTAATATATTTATTGAGCATCTTTCCTGTCGTATTGTGTACTTCCCCATATTTTCTTTTAGTGGCAGGTTAGCGCGGATTTTGGGGCGCTGTGGAGATTAATTTTAGCAAGGATTGTTTGGGAAATATTTGTATTATTTTGATGTATAGAGCTTTGGAGATTTGTATTTTATTCAAGTTAGATAGTTGTAATTTTAATTCGAGAGACTTGTTGTAATTGAAGAGATTGAGATTAGTGGATTTGAAAATTCGTAGTCGTGTTGTTACGTTTTATTCACCGTTAATATATTTATTGAGCATCTTTCCTGTCGTATTGTGTACTTTCCCATATTTTCTTTTAGTGGCAGGTTAGCCCGGATTTTGGGGCGCTATGGAGATTAATTCTAGCGAGGAGTGTTTGGGAAAGATTTTTATTATTTTGATGTATAGAGCGTTGGAGATTTGTATTTTATTCAAGTTAGATTGTTGTAATTTTAATTCGAGAGACTTGTTGTAATTGAAGAGATTGAGATTAGTGGATTTATATTATTGTGGGTTTATTTAGATGCTCTATACCTTGTCACTTGTGGATTTGGATTTATTTTATCTCATTAGCGCTCCGTTCGCTCTCCCCGGGCGGGCGGGGTGTTACAAATGGTATCAGAGCTTAGGTATACGACAACCCTCGGGGCTTGGGTTTTGTGTTCATTGAGTGGTTTACAATTTTTGGAGATAGAGAATTTTAGGTGATATTCATGATAGGTTTCGGAATTAGATGTGAGGAATTTATTTTTGGGAGACGTGATTTATTTTTGGAGTTAGTGTAGTGGCCTGATTTTTGAGAGTTAGGCATTCGGCAAATTTCGAGGGCGAAATTCCATTGTTAGTGGGGAAGTGTAACAATCCGCGTAACTTTTGGGCTATTTTAATTAATTTCTGGAAAATGGAGGAAAATAAAGTTTTTGATAAAATTATTTTTATTTCTCAAATATGTTGGTTATTATTTTTTAAGTCGAGAATTTCAAACGGTTTCGAAAATGGAGTTAAAACGGATTTTAAAATGATTTTTAAATATTTTTAACTCTTGGAATTCTAAGTCGGCGAACATTAAGTAATTTTCAAGAGTTGTTTTGGATTTCAACTCTTCATTTCTTTGCCTTATTTAAAGGAGTATTTTGGATTCCAACTTTTCATTTCTTTGCATCATAAAAGGAAGTCGTGGGCAACCCTTTTTAACATACTTTTGGCACAAATTTTGGCAACACATATATTTTATATTCCTCTTCTTTTTATATACACATCGGCCCTTGAGATTTGTGAGTTCCAACCTTAGATTAGAGGTGTTCTTGGGGCTATTTTGTTGGAGGTTCTTGGAGGAGCTTTTGTAGATCTTTTGTGTTGATCTTGAGGATGTGATCATTGGTTTTTCATCATGGTTTGAGGTATGGGGTTTTACACAATATGCTCCTTAAATCTCGCGAGTGTCATTCTCTTTGAATTCTTGTTAATTGAACTCATATTTGAGTTGTTAAATTCATTGAAATCTGGAAAATAATTGTTGAAATTATTTTGATTCATGTGGTATCATTATATTGTATTGAGCATGTTGTCATGAGATTTTAATATGGCACGGATGTTGGGCACCCGCCAAAATTCCTGTTTCCCGGGCTATGGCTTGATAAAGCATATGCGGATGTGGTGAGGCCTGGTGACCCGGTTTCAGGGTGTTGTTGAGAAATTATATTGATAAATGCTTTGAGATTTTCATTTTGATTTGAATATTCGTAGTCGTGTTGTTACGTTTTATTCACCGTTAATATATTTATTGAGCATCTTTCCTGTCGTATTGTGTACTTCCCCATATTTTCTTTTAGTGGCAGGTTAGCGCGGATTTTGGGTGCTATGGAGATTAATTTTAGCGAGGATTGTTTGGGAAATATTTGTATTATTTTGATGTATAGAGCTTTGGAGATTTGTATTTTATTCAAGTTAGATAGTTGTAATTTTAATTCGAGAGACTTGTTGTAATTGAAGAGATTGAGATTAGTGGATTTGAATATTCGTAGTCGTGTTGTTACGTTTTATTCACCGTTAATATATTTATTGAGCATCTTTCCTGTCGTATTGTGTACTTCCCCATATTTTCTTTTAGTGGCAGGTTAGCGCGGATTTTGAGGCGCTATGGAGAATAATTTTAGCGAGGATTGTTTGAGAAAGATTTGTATTATTTTGACGTATAGAGCTTTGGAGATTTGTATTTTATTCAAGTTAGATAGTTGTAATTTTAATTCGAGAGACTTGTTGTAATTGAAGAGATTGAGATTAGTGGATTTGAATATTCGTAGTCGTGTTGTTACATTTTATTCACCGTTAATATATTTATTGAGCATCATTCCTGTCGTGTTGTGTACTTTCCCATATTTTCTTTTAGTGGCAGGTTAGCACGGATTTTGGGGCGCTATGGAGATTAATTTTAGCGAGGAGTGTTTGGGAAAGATTTGTATTATTTTGATGTATAGAGCGTTGGAGATTTGTATTTTATTCAAGTTAGATAGTTGTAATTTTAATTCGAGAGACTTGTTGTAATTGAAGAGATTGAGATTAGTGGATTTGAATATTCGTAGTCGTGTTGTTACGTTTTATTCACCGTTAATATATTTATTGAGCATCTTTCCTATCGTATTGTGTACTTCCTCATATTTTCTTTTAGTGGCAGGTTAGCGCGGATTTTGAGGCGCTATGGAGAATAATTTTAGCGAGGATTGTTTGGGAAAGATTTGTATTATTTTGACGTATAGAGCTTTGTAGATTTGTATTTTATTCAACTTAGATAGTTATAATTTTAATTCGAGAGACTTGTTGTAATTGAAGAGATTGAGATTAGTGGATTTGAATATTCGTAGTCGTGTTGTTACGTTTTATTCACCGTTAATATATTTATTGAGCATCATTCCTGTTGTGTTGTGTACTTTCCCATATTTTCTTTTAGTGGCAGGTTAGCGCGGATTTTGGGGCGCTATGGAGATTAATTTTAGCGAGGAGTGTTTGGGAAAGATTTGTATTATTTTGATGTATAGAGCGTTGGAGATTTGTATTTTATTCAAGTTAGATAGTTGTAATTTTAATTCGAGAGACTTGTTGTAATTGAAGAGATTGAGATTAGTGGATTTATATTATTGTGGGTTTATTTAGATGCTCTATACCTTGTCACTTGTGGATTTGGATTTATTTTATCTCATTAGCGCTCCGTTCGCTCTCCCCGGGCGGGCGGGGTGTTACAAATGGTATCAGAGCTTAGGTATACGACAACCCTCGGGGCTTGGGTTTTGGGTTCATTGCGTGGTTTACAATTTTTGGAGATAGAGAATTTTAGGTGATATTCATGATAGGTTTCGGAATTAGATGTGAGGAATTTATTTTTGGGAGACGTGATTTATTTTTGGAGTTAGTGTAGTGGCCTGATTTTTTAGAGTTAGGCATTCGGCGAATTTCGAGGGCGAAATTCCATTGTTAGTGGGGAAGTGTAACAATCCGCGTAACTTTTGGGCTATTTTAATTAATTTCTGGAAAATGGAGGAAAATAAAGTTTTTGATAAAATTATTTTTTTTTCTCAAATATGTTGGTTATTATTTTTAAAGGAGAGAATTTCAAACGGTTTCGAAAATGGAGTTAAAACGGATTTTAAAATGATTTTTAAATATTTTTAACTCTTGGAATTCTAAGTCGGCGAACATTAAGTAATTTTCAAGAGTTGTTTTGGATTTCAACTCTTCATTTCTTTGCCTTATTTAAAGGAGTCTTTTGGATTCCAACTTTTCATTTATTTGCATTATTAAAGGAAGTCGTGGGCAACCCTTTTTAGCATACTTTTGGCACAAATTTTGGCAGCAAATATATTTTATATTCCTCTTCTTTTTATATACACATCGGACCTTGAGATTTGTTAGTTCCAACCTTAGATTAGAGGTGTTCTTGGGGCTATTTTGTTGGAGGTTCTTGGAGGAGCTTTTGTAGATCTTTTGTGTTGATCTTGAGGATGTGATCATTGGTTTCTCATCATGGTTTGAGGTATGGGGTTTTACACAATATGCTCCTTAAATCTCGCGAGTGTCATTCTCTTTGAATTCTTGTTAATTGAACTCATATTTGAATTGTTAAATTCATTGAAATCTGGAAAATAATTGTTGAAATTATTTTGATTCATGTGGTATCATTATATTGTATTGAGCATGTTGTCATGAGATTTTAATATGGCACGGATGTTGGGCACCCGCCAAAATTCCTGTTTCCCGGGCTATGGCTTGATAAAGCATATGCGGATGTGGTGAGGCCTGGTGACCCGGTTTCAGGGTGTTGTTGAGAAATTATATTGATAAATGCTTTGAGATTTTCATTTTGATTTGAATATTTGTAGTCGTGTTGTTACGTTTTATTCACCGTTAATATATTTATTGAGCATCTTTCCTGTCGTATTGTGTACTTCCCCATATTTTCTTTAGGTGGCAGGTTAGCGCGGATTTTGGGGATCTATGGAGATTAATTTTAGCGAGGATTGTTTGGGAAATATTTGTATTATTTTGATGTATAGAGCTTTGGATATTTGTATTTTATTCAAGTTAGATAGTTGTAATTTTAATTCGAGAGACTTGTTGTAATTGAAGAGATTGAGATTAGTGGATTTGAATATTCGTAGTCGTGTTGTTACGTTTTATTCACCGTTAATATATTTATTGAGCATCTTTCCTGTCGTATTGTGTACTTCCCCATATTTTCTTTTAGTGGCAAGTTAGCGCGGATTTTGGGGCGCTATGGAGATTAATTTTAGCGATGATTGTTTGGGAAATATTTGTATTTTTTTATGTATAGAGCTTTGGAGATTTGTATTTTATTCAAGTTAGATAGTTGTAATTTTAATTCGAGAGACTTGTTGTAATTGAAGAGATTGAGATTAGTGGATTTGAATATTCGTAGTCGTGTTGTTACGTTTTATTCACCATTAATATATTTATTGAGCATCTTTCATGTCGTATTGTATACTTCCCCATATTTTCTTTTAGTGGCAGGTTAGCGCGGATTTTGGGGCGCTATGGAGAATAATTTTAGCGAGGATTGTTTGTGAAAGATTTGTATTATTTTGACGTATAGAGCTTTGGAGATTTGTATTTTATTCAAGTTAGATAGTTGTAATTTTAATTCGAGAGACTTGTTGTAATTGAAGAGATTGAGATTAGTGGATTTGAATATTCGTAGTCGTGTTGTTACGTTTTATTCACCGTTAATATATTTATTGAGCATCTTTCCTGTCGTATTGTGTACTTCCCCATATTTTCTTTTAGTGGCAGGTTAGCGCGGATTTTGGGGCGCTATGGATATTAATTTTAGCGAGGAGTGTTTGGGAAAGATTTGTATTATTTTGATGTATAGAGCGTTGGAGATTTGTATTTTATTAAAGTTAGATAGTTGTAATTTTAATTCGAGAGACTTGTTGTAATTGAAGAGATTGAGATTAGTGGATTTATATTATTGTGGGTTTATTTAGATGCTCTATACCTTGTCACTTGTGGATTTGGATTTATTTTATCGTATTAGCGCTCCGTTCGCTCTCCCCGGACGGGCGGGGTGTTACAAATGGTATCAGAGCTTAGGTATACGACAACCCTCGGGGCTTGGGTTTTGGGTTCATTGCGTGGTTTACAATTTTTGGAGATAGAGAATTTTAGGTGATATTCATGATAGGTTTCGGAATTAGATGTGAGGAATTTATTTTTGGGAAACGTGATTTATTTTTGGAGTTAGTGTAGTGGCCTGATTTTTTAGAGTTAGGCATTCGGCGAATTTCGAGGGCGAAATTCCATTGTTAGTGGGGAAGTGTAACAATCCGCGTAACTTTTGGGCTATTTTAATTAATTTTTGGAAAATAGAGGAAAATAAAGTTTTTGATAAAATTATTTTTATTTCTCAAATATGTTGGTTATTATTTTTAAAGGCGAGAATTTCAAACGGTTTCGAAAATGGAGTTAAAACGGATTTTAAAATGATTTTTAAATATTTTTAACACTTGGAATTCGAAGTCGGCGAACATTAAGTAATTTTCAAGAGTTGTTTTGGATTTCAACTCTTCATTTCTTTGCCTTATTTAAAGGAGTCTTTTGGATTCCAACTTTTCATTTATTTGCATTATTAAAGGAAGTCGTGGGCAACCCTTTTTAGCATACTTTTGGCACAAATTTTGGCAGCAAATATATTTTATATTCCTCTTCTTTTTATATACACATCGGACCTTGAGATTTGTTTGTTCCAACCTTCGATTAGAGGTGTTCTTGGGGCTATTTTGTTGGAGGTTCTTGGAGGAACTTTTGTAGATCTTTTGTGTTGATCTTGAGGATGTGATCATTGGTTTCTCATCATGGTTTGAGGTATGGGGTTTTACACAATATGCTCCTTAAATCATGCGAGTGTCATTCGCTTTGAATTCTTGTTAATTGAAATCATATTTGAATTGTTAAATTCATTGAAATCTGGAAAATAATTGTTGAAATTATTTTGATTCATGTGGTATCATTATATTATATTGAGCATGTTGTCATGAGATTTTAATATGGCACGGATGTTGGGCACCCGCCAAAATTTCTGTTTCCCGGGCTATGTCTTGATAAAGCATATGCGGATGTGGTGAGGCCTGGTGACCCGGTTTCGGGGTGTTGTTGAGAAATTATATTGATAAATGCTTTGAGATTTGCATTTTGATTTGAATATTCGTAGTCGTGTTGTTACGTTTTATTCACCGTTAATATATTTATTGAGCATCTTTCCTGTCGTATTGTGTACTTCCCAATATTTTCTTTTAGTGGCAGATTAGCGCGGATTTTGGGGCGCTATGGAGATTAATTTTAGCGAGGATTGTTTGGGAAATATTTGTATTTTTTTTATGTATAGAGCTTTGGAGATTTGTATTTTATTCAAGTTAGATAGTTGTAATTTTAATTCGAGAGACTTGTTGTAATTGTAGAGATTGAGATTAGAGGATTTGAATATTCGTAGTCATGTTGTTACGTTTTATTCACCGTTAATATATTTATTGAGCATCTTTCCTGTCGTATTGTATACTTCCCCATATTTTCTTTTAGTGGCAGGTTAGCGCGGATTTTGGGGCGCTATGGAGAATAATTTTAGCGAGGATTGTTTGGGAAAGATTTGTATTATTTTGACGTATAGAGCTTTGGAGATTTGTATTTTATTCAAGTTAGATAGTTGTAATTTTAATTCGAGAGACTTGTTGTAATTGAAGAGATTGAGATTAGTGGATTTGAATATTCGTAGTCGTGTTGTTACGTTTTATTCACCGTTAATATATTTATTGAGCATCTTTCCTATCGTATTGTGTACTTCCCCATATTTTCTTTTCGTAGCAGGTTAGCTCGGATTTTGGGGCGCTATGGAGATTAATTTTAGCGAGGAGTGTTTGGGAAAGATTTGTATTATTTTGATGTATAGAGCGTTGGAGATTTGTATTTTATTCAAGTTAGATAGTTGTAATTTTAATTCGAGAGACTTGTTGTAATTGAAGAGATTGAGATTAGTGGATTTATATTATTGTGGGTTTATTTAGATGCCCTATACCTTGTCACTTGTGGATTTGGATTTATTTTATCGCATTAGCGCTCCGTTTGCTCTCCCCGGGCGGGCGGGGTGTTACAAATTGTATCAGAGCTTAGGTATACGACAACCCTCGGGGCTTGGGTTTTGAGTTATTTGCGTGGTTTACAATTTTTGGAGATAGAGAATTTTAGGTGATATTCATGATAGGTTTCGGAATTAGATGTGAGGAATTTATTTTTGGGAGACGTGATTTATTTTTGGAGTTAGTGTAGTGGCCTGATTTTTTAGAGTTAGGCATTCGGCGAATTTCGAGGGCGAAATTCCATTGTTAGTGGGGAAGTGTAACAATCCGCGTAACTTTTGGGCTATTTTAATTAATTTCTGGAAAATGGAGGAAAATAAAGTTTTTGATAAAATTATTTTTTTTTTCTCAAATATGTTGGTTATTATTTTTAAAGGAGAGAATTTCAAACGGTTTCGAAAATGGAGTTAAAACGGATTTTTAAATGATTTTTAAATATTTTTAACTCTTGGAATTCTAAGTCGGCGAACATTAAGTAATTTTCAAGAGTTGTTTTGGATTTCAACTCTTCATTTCTTTGCCTTATTTAAAGGATTCTTTTGGATTCCAACTTTTCATTTATTTGCATTATTAAAGGAAGTCGTGGGCAACCCTTTTTAACATACTTTTGGCACAAATTTTGGCAGCACATATATTTTATATTCCTCTTCTTTTTATATACACATCGGACCTTGAGATTTGTTAGTTCCAACCTTAGATTAGAGGTGTTCTTGAGGCTATTTTGTTGGAGGTTCTTGGAGGAACTTTTGTAGATCTTTTGTGTTGATCTTGAGGATGTGATCATTGGTTTCTCATCATGGTTTGAGGTATGGGGTTTTACACAATATGCTCCTTAAATCTCGCGAGTGTCATTCGCTTTGAATTCTTGTTAATTGAAATCATATTTGAATTGTTAAATTCATTGAAATTTGGAAAATAATTGTTGAAATTATTTTGATTCATGTGGTATCATTATATTATATTGAGCATGTTGTCATGAGATTTTAATATGGCACGGATGTTGGGCACCCGCCAAAATTTCTGTTTCCCGGGCTATGGCTTGATAAAGCATATGCGGATGTGGTGAGGCCTGGTGACCCGGTTTCGGGGTGTTGTTGAGAAATTATATTGATAAATGCTTTGAGATTTACATTTTGATTTGAATATTCGTAGTCGTGTTGTTACGTTTTATTCACCGTTAATATATTTATGGAGCATCTTTCCTGTCGTATTGTGTACTTCCCCATATTTTCTTTTAGTGGCAGGTTAGCGCGGATTTTGGGGCGCTATGGAGATTAATTTTAGCGAGGATTGTTTGGGAAAGATTTGTATTATTTTGATGTATAGAGCTTTGGAGATTTGTATTTTATTCAAGTTAGATAGTTGTAATTTTAATTCGAGAGACTTGTTGTAATTGAAGAGATTGAGATTAGTGGATTTGAATATTCGTAGTCGTGTTGTTACGTTTTATTCACCGTTAATATATTTATTGAGCATCTTTCCTGTCGTATTGTGTACTTCCCCATATTTTCTTTTAGTGGCAGGTTAGCGCGATTTTGGGGCGCTATGGAGATTAGTTTTAGCGAGGATTGTTTGGGAAAGATTTGTATTATTTTGATGTATAGAGCTTTGGAGATTTGTATTTTATTCAAGTTAGATAGTTGTAATTTTAATTCGAGAGACTTGTTGTAATTGAAGAGATTGAGATTAGTGGATTTATATTATTGTGGGTTTATTTAGATGCTCTATACCTTGTCACTTGTGGATTTGGATTTATTTTATCGCATTAGCGCTCCGTTCGCTCTTCCCGGGCGGGCGGGGTGTTACAAATGGTATCAGAGCTTAGGTATACGACCAACCTCGGGGCTTGGGTTTTGGGTTCATTGCGTGGTTTACAATTTTTGGAGATAGAGAATTTTAGGTGATATTCATGATAGGTTTCGGAATTAGATGTGAGGAATTTATTTTTGGGAGACGTGATTTATTTTTGGAGTTAGTGTAGTGGCCTGATTTTTTAGAGTTAGGCATTCGGCGAATTTCGAGTGCGAAATTCCATTGTTAGTGGGGAAGTGTAACAATCCGCGTAATTTTTGGGCTATTTTAATTAATTTCTGGAAAATGGAGGAAAATAAAATTTTTGATAAAATTATTTTTATTTCTCAAATATGTTGGTTATTATTTTTAAAGGCGAGAATTTCAAACGGTTTCGAAAATGGAGTTAAAACGGATTTTAAAATGATTTTTAAATATTTTTTACTCTTGGAATTCTAAGTCGGCGAACATTAAGTAATTTTCAAGAGTTGTTTTGGATTTCAACTCTTCATTTCTTTGCCTTGTTTAAAGGAGTCTTTTGGATTCCAACTTTTCATTTCTTTGCATTATAAAAGGAAGTCGTGGGCAACCCTTTTTAACATACTTTTGGCACAAATTTTGGCAGCAAATATATTTTATATTCCTCTTCTTTTTATATACACATCGGCCCTTGAGATTTGTGAGTTCCAACCTTAGATTAGAGGTGTTCTTGGGGCTATTTTGTTGGAGGTTCTTGGAGGAGATTTTGTAGATCTTTTGTGTTGATCTTGAGGATGTGATCATTTGTTTCTCATCATGGTTTGAGGTATGGGGTTTTACACAATATGCTCCTTAAATCTCGCGAGTGTCATTCTCTTTGAATTCTTGTTAATTGAACTCATATTTGAATTGTTAAATTCATTGAAATCTGAAAAATAATTGTTGAAATTATTTTGATTCATGTGGTATCATTATATTGTATTGAACATGTTGTCATGAGATTTTAATATGGCACGGATGTTGGGCACCCGCCAAAATTTCTGTTTCCCGGGCTATGGCTTGATAAAGCATATGCGGATGTGGTGAGGCCTGGTGACCCGATTAAAGTGTTGTTGAGAAATTATATTGATAAATGCTTTGAGATTTGCATTTTTATTTGAATATTCGTAGTCGTGTTGTTACGTTTTATTCACCGTTAATATATTTATTGAGCATCTTTCCTGTCGTATTGTGTACTTCCCCATATTTTCTTTTAGTGGCAGGTTAGCGCGGATTTTGGGGCGCTATGGAGATTAATTTTAGCGAGGATTGTTTGGGAAAGTTTTGTATTATTTTGATGTATAGAGATTTGGAGATTTGTATTTTATTCAAGTTAGATAGTTTTAATTTTAATTCGAGAGACTTGTTGTAATTGAAGAGATTGAGATTAGTGGATTTGAATATTCGTAGTCGTGTTGTTACGTTTTATTCACCGTTAATATATTTATTGAGCATCTTTCCTGTCGTATTGTGTAATTCCCCATATTTTCTTTTAGTGGCAGGTTAGCGCGGATTTTGGGGCGCTATGGAGATTAATTTTAGCGAGGATTGTTTGGGAAAGATTTGTATTATTTTGATGTATAGAGCTTTGGAGATTTGTATTTTATTCAAGTTAGATAGTTGTAATTTTAATTCGAGAGACTTGCTGTAATTGAATAGATTGAGATTAGTGGATTTATATTATTGTGGGTTTATTTAGATGCTCTATACCTTGTCACTTGTGGATTTGGATTTATTTTATCGCATTAGCGCTCCGTTCGCTCTCCCCGGGCGGGCGGGGTGTTACAATGGCCTGGTGCTGAGTGGATTTTCAATATGTTTGACTGATGACAATACGTAGCAAACTCCTCGTTATCAAATTGGGTTCCATGATCAGTAATGAATGCATTGGGAAGACCATATCTACAAATGATATTCTTCCAAATAAATTGATACACCTTGTCATATGTCATAACAATAAGAGGCTCAACTTCCACCCACCTAGTAAAGTAATCCACTGCGACCATGAGATATTTAAATCTTCCTCGGGTCATTAGAAGCGGCCCGACCAAGTCTATTCCCCACATGGAGAATGGCGAAGGAGAAGTAATGGGTGTTAACAATGCTTGGGGAGTTCTTCGTATTGAAGAGAAGCGTTGACATTTGTCACAATTTTTGGTATAGGCTATACAATCAGCCCTCATTATTGGCCAATAATACCCCTGCGTAATTATTCTTTACAAAAGCGTTCGACTTGCTACATGGGCTCCACAGGACCCTTCATGGATTTCTTCAATGAAATATTTCACCTCGGAGGGATGCACACATCTTTGCAAACCTGTTATAATTCCTCATCTATATAAAATACCATTAGTCAATACATAACGAGCAGCTTTATACTTCAGTTTTTGGATGTGAGTTTATCAGTTGGCAAAACCCCTTCTTCAATATATGCCCTGATGGGATCCATCCAAGATGGTCCTAAATCATGGGTAATAAAATTCATCATCAGATCTTCGTCTATGATCCAACTAGCCAAGACTTCTATTGGGATTGTTCTTCATAGCTCAGTGTGTGTTGCTGAAGCTAATCGAGCTAAGGCATCTGCTCTTGCATTCTCCAATCTTGGTATTCTAATTAACTGTACTGCGATCAGACTTGATACAATCTCCATTGCTTTTGCATGATACTTGATCATTAATTCTCCTTTGGCTGCATATACCCCCAGCATTTTATTTACGATCAATTGTGAGTCACTAAATACGATAACCTGCTCAGCCTTCATGATTTTTACCAAACTAAGACCAATAATCATTGCTTCATATTCAGCTTCATTATTAGAAGATTTAAATTTAAAGCGCAGAGCATATTCCACATCGATCTCATCTGGGTTGTTTAAAACAATCACGGCTTCACTGCCTGTAGTGCACGAAGAACCATCTACATACAAATTCCATACAGGTATCTCTTTATCAAACTCATGGTCAGACAGAGTTCCTCGGTGGCATATTTGGTACTTCCTTATATCCTCCTCCAGCACTTCTTGTTGCTTGTCGACCATCTTCTCTTGCTCGTCTATTGACTTAAGTTGGTCGGGGTTTAAGTTTGATGATCCCATAACATCCACAGGCTGGTCGATATTTAACTTCTGCTCTTTGGAGGTATCTGGATAGGTGAACTCTGCGATAAAATCTACCATTGCTTGCCCTTTAAGTGACGACCTAGGCTCATAAATTATATCATATTCACCCAATTCTACAGCCCAATACATCAATCTTCCTGATTTCTCTGGTTTGTGCAGAGCTTGCCTTAATGGCATGTTTGTATACACAACTATAGTATGAGCTTGGAAGTATGGCCTCATTCTTCTATTTGCTTCGATCAATGCCAGTGCTAACTTTTTCAGTCTTGGATATCTGATCTCTACTCCTCGGAAGGCCTTACTGGTGTAATAGATTGGTTTTTGCACTCCATCCTCCACTCTTATCAGTGTCGAGCTTACTGCATTTTCTGAGACTGCCAGATACAAGTATAGTTTTTCTCCCATCACTGTCCTGGATAACAATGGAGGTGCTCCCAGGTATTTCTTCAATTCTTGAAAATCCTTCTCACATTCGTCGTTCCACTCAAAAGTCTTTCGGAGTGTTTTGAAGAATGGGAGGCATTGATCAGTTGCTCGTAACACAAATTTGTTAAGTGCTGCAACTCGCCCTGTGAGGCTTTGTACTTCCTTCTTCGTCATTGGGGATCGTAGCTCCAATAGAGCTTTGATCTTTTCAGGGTTCTCCTCAATTCCTCGTTTATTTACGATATATCAGAGAAACATGCCTTCTCGTACTCAGAATATGCACTTGGTGGGATTCAGCTTCGTTTGATATTCCTCCAGTTAATCAAAGGTCTGGCTTAAGTCAACTAGATGATTAGCAGCTTTCTTGCTCTTCGTTAGCATATCGTCGACATAAACCTCCATGTTATGACCGATTTGCTCTGCAAACACCTTGTTCATCAACCGCTGATAGGTAGCACCTGCATTTTTAAGTCCAAAAGGCATAACATTATAACAATAAGTTCCCCTTGGGGTAATAAATAAGGTACACTCCCTATCTTCAGGCTTCATTTTAATATGGTTATAACCAGAATAAGCATCCATGAAACTTAATAGTTCGTGCCCCGAGGTAGCATCCACCAGTTGATCAATTCGGGGCAAAGGAAAATGATCTTTTGGGCATGCCCTGTTAAGGTCGGTAAAGTCTACACACATCCTCCACTTGTTATTTTTCTTCTTTACCATTACCACATTTGCTATCCAGTCAGGATATTTAACATCCTCAATGAAAGAGGCCTTTTGCAGCTTCTCTACTTCCTTCTGTATAGCTTGATTTTTCTCAGGGCTGAACACTCTTCTTCGCTGCTTTACTGGTTTGATTTCCTTCTTCACATTGAGCTCATGACACAAGAAATTCGGATCTATTCCTGGCATTTCTTCATGACTCCATGCAAAAGTCTGCTTTATTTGCCTTAGGAATGCTATAAATTCTTGTTTTATTGATTCATCCAAGGATGCACCAATTTGAGTTGTTCGTTCTATATACTCGTCGTCCAGAATGACATTCTCAGTAGCCTCCATAACCTACCCTTTCACGAGTTGGGACTCGTATCTAGGGTCTAATGTTTCAATCTTCGCATCTTTTATTTGGTAGGTAGTAGTCTTCTTTCTAAATTCATCATGCTCTTCCAGTTGGGCAGATGAATAATAGCATTCTCGAGCTACTTTCTGGTCGCCTTTCACAACTCCTACCCCAAAACTGGTTGGGAATTTCAGACATTGATGCACAGTAGACGGTACTGCTTCAAATTTTTTCAGACCTACTCTTCCCATGATGATGTTGTAAGCTGATTGGACGTTTTTATCCATTACAAAAAGCTTACTCTTTTTATTCGACAAGCAGGCATGTACCGATAAGCATATCCAACTTGATCGTCCCAAGTGGAAAAACCTTCTCTCTAGTAAAACCAAGAAGGGGCCTATGATATGGCTCCAACTGGGCTAACTTTAGATTTAAACTGTCAAAGCACGGATAGAACATGATATCTGTCGAGCTACCATTATCCACCAGTACTCATGAAATCACTACTTCCTTCATTCTCATCTTGATCACCAATGGATCGTCATGAGGATATAGTACACCTTCCAAGTCTTTCTTAGAGAAACCAATGACCAGCTTATCCTTATTCACCTTCCTCGGGCGATCATCTTCAGCCAGATTTATCCGATGAATATACGAGCAAGCCTGAGCCTCATTGAGGTAGGATTTTCTCTCAGCATTCATATCTCCGCCTCCTGTATCTCCACCTGTAATGACATTACATTCAAATAATCCAAAATGGATAGAAAATACCTCATGTTCTGGTCGTTTTGGTCTTTTGGGGAGATCGGGGTCGTCTTGGTCATCATTCGGATCCTCTTCGTGACTTCTCTTCTTATCTTATTTTGCTCGACGAGGAGATCTAGACCTCTGTCTTGCTCGATCGTCGCTCTTTCCATCATTTCGACGATCAACATACTTGGCCAGCTTTCCTCGTCTGATGAGTGCTTCAATTTTATTCTGAAGAGCTATGAAATTTTTATTCGTGTGACCATGGTCTTTATGGAATTCGCAATATTTGGTCTTATTCCTCTTATCAGGATCTGTCTTCATTTTCTCTGGCTAGTTTAGCTCCTCGTTGTTCTTGATTTCTTCCAGAACATGGTTTATGTCTACTTTCAAAGGAGTATAATTTCCAAATTTCTTCAACAGTTCCCATTTGGCTTTGCTTTTGACTACTTGTTACCACCATTGTTCTTATTCTCTTTCTTTTCAGCCTTATCAACCTCCACCTTGATCTATTTGGTATCCATATTCTTCTTCGTAGCCATAGCCTCCTCGGCGTTCATAATCTTCGCTGCCTTTGCCATTACTTCTGCCATAGTTCTAGGCGGATCTTTGGCTAGAGTGTAGTACAATTTATCTGGCAACAGTCCTCTCATCAGAGTAGTAATTGTTGTCTTTTCCTCGTAATCAATAACTTCGAGCTTCTCGTTATTGAAACAAGTTATATAATCCCTGGTGCTCTCACCTGCTTTTTGTCTAACACTTAACAAGTGTGCTACTCGTTTAACTGGTTTTCCTCCAAAACAAAATTTTCCAATAAAGAGCTCGAACAGTTGAAAGAAAGTTGAAATCTTCCCCTGAGGAAGATTATTGTACCATATTTGAGCAGATTCGGTAAGAGTTCCCGAAAATGCCCTGCATCTCATCTAATCTGGCACATCATAGATATCGACAGCAACTTGGTATTATTCTATATGAAGGACTGGGTCAGTTTTTCCATCATATTTAGGAGTCAAAACAGGTGCTTTGAACTTTGATGGTGTGGGAAAATCCATAATTACTTGGATAAAAGGTGTCCCTTGGACAAAAGTTCTTTGTAGAGGATTCTTGGCCTTAGCCATTTCTCCTAGTCTATCCTCCAACCTTTGAATAGAGCATTTCCATGCATCATTCCCCTCCTCGGGCCTATTGGTTCGAGCAACTGATCGTGTTGAATTTGCTTCCTGGGATCTTTCATTACGAGCAGTTGGTCGTGATTGGGCAGAACCCTCCCTTAGATCGGATGGTGGTTGAAAATTCCTTGAAACAATCCTAGGAGGACTTATATTACTCCTAGGGCCCAAACGATCAAAAGGAGAGACCCTGCTTAACCTCTCCAATGCACTAGTCCTTTCTGGAGAGATAGTGATGTTTTGTTGAGTATTTGTAGTTCGTACTGATGAAGTTCGACCAGGTTGATAAGAAAAATCATTAGATCTTTCAGTGCGATATGAATCGGTACGTCTGGATCGAGATTCCTCTGGGAATAACGTGCACTTAGTACACGAAGAATGTAAATGGGTGTTTCTTTGAACGCTTCGTTGTCCTAAATGAGTGAATACTCCACCCTTAACAGTTTGTATGAGTTGTTGCATAGTTTCTTGCATGGCTGTTTGGCCTTGGGCTAGATTAGCCATTATACCAACCAGATCTTGAACATTTGGGGGAGCAGATGGATTTGGGGGGTTTCCAGCGTTTCGATTACTGGCTTCAGGATTATCAGCCATTGATGATGAATTGTTTTGGTGAAAAATGATAATTACAGTCGATTTCCCACAGACGGCGCCAATCTGTTGATGTAAAAAACTAGATTTGATCTAATTATTTAATCACAGATAAAAATGAATATATAAATATAAGACAAAAGATTTTTAAAGTGGTTCAGCCTTGTAAGAATGGCCTACGTCCACTGTATTTGTTATTACAGACTGTTTGCAGAATTCTCGATAAATGATTTACCAAGAAATTCCGATTCCTCCTCTAATTAGGAGGTTACAATGTATTTATAACCCTTGAGGCTGTACAAATTGAAGGACAATGCGCTGTTACCCAGTAGACATATACATCTGTACTATATTAATGAGCATTTAATGCGCCATTATATCCTGGATTCTCTTGATTTGGATACGCTGTACACTTATTTAGCTCGGACCGCTTAAGCTGCTCGGACCACCTAACCTGCTCGACACGCTTGAATTTCTCGGAGAGCTTGAGTTTCTCATCACACTTGAGTTGCTCGGCACTCATTAGTTGCTCGGTGGTTTTGATTTGATCGTTCTAGAGTATTCGTATTTACCACGTAAATTGGCACGTGTCTTCATGTGATTGGTCCATGTCAGCAGACTAAATTTGGTATCAATAGCTGGCATTCTGGATATTGTCAGACTTAGCTTGACTGACAGTGAGTATGATCCGTTTGTTATCTCTAATGTCATTCAATTTTGGAACCCATCATTTAAATGCTTTAAGTTTAACTTTGGGATAGATGGTCCCACTGTGTTGGACATATTCTAATTAGATGGCTTTAAATTCATTGGGGAGGATATTCATCCTCAAATGCCACCAGCTGAAGTCCCCAAAATTAAAGAATGAAAATTCCTCTCTATCCTACACCACGTTTATAAAAAGCATATTAAGGTTGTGGAGGTTGTGGCTGACAAGGAGTATTATTTTTTTTCTTTTTCTTTGGCTATCAAAGCATGTATTCTATGCCAAATAGCAATGGGTTATGTTGGATTTTTCTTTTTTGGCGACCATTCTTGTGAAGGGGAAATAAGTGTTTTTAAGCCCTACCTCTTGGGTTCTCTTTGTAAGAGCAAAATTTCTGATATTGCTCATAGTATAGGCCTCGTATTATTTTAGGTTAGTTTGGTGTATCCCATTACAAATCGTCACGGCAAACCGACATCAACACTCGAGACTTCCCGACATCCCATAAAGGTATAAAGAAATTTAGTGTTTAAATTAATTCACAAATTTTATTTTTGGGATGTTTATTTTTATTAAAAATGAACAGTTTTTTTTATTATAAAAAGAAAAATATATTTTTTAAAACCTCGTTCAAACGAGATCTTTATCTCGTTCGAACGAAAAGGGTATTTCGTTAGAATCGACGGCGTATTATATTGACTCATCAGAAGGTCATTTGAAGCCTGTTCAAACGTGAATGCCTTCACGTTCGAACGAGACTATGTTTCATCCTGATGAGTTACTTTTCTTATTTGAACAAGTCTCAAAATTCGTTCGAACGAGTCACCGACTCAAAATTTGTGAACATCATAAAAGTACGTGTTTCATGTTCAGATTTTTTAAGACTTTTGTCATATTCGTTTCTGTATATTTTTTGCAAAAGTTCTTCATTGTTTAATGTTCTAAAACACATTTAATTCACAACATGCAACCTGAAAATTATTCTTCTGAATTATTTAAATCATAGACTGTTTTAGTGTCTTCCATACACCTTTGTGGAGAAGTCATCTCCATGGCTGGCTTGTGAAATCCAAGGGGATCACTTCTGAAGACGAAGGCTGAGGCTGAATCGATGGATACCAAGGATATATCTATTATCTGTGGATCATTTGGTGACAAGTGATATTCTTTCGAGAATTTACAAAGACTAGCACGTTATGCTTGTGATAGATATCAAGTAGTTTGTGAGTTGATTGTCTTGTAGATTTCTTAAGTGTTGTATAAAAGGTTTTGCCCGAAAGGGATTTTTCCTCAATTTGTGTTCTTGAATATGTATCTTCATTGTATTGTTTAGAACACATATTTTCCTTCACACCTAATTTAATCAATGATAAAATCTATTTAAAATTATTATTGTATGTTTGGATCATAAAATTGCAAGAATAAATTATTGATTATGACCATCCTTGTTGAGCACGTTTATTTACTCATTCTCATATTGGTATTAGAGCATTCAGTTGCATCCTCTCCCTTATATCTTTATAGAAGTTCCTTTAAGATTCAAGTCAATCCCTTTAATTCCAATTAAGGTGGTCCATTGTGTGTCCTCCAAATGTGATTGCATGCCTACTTCCCTGAGACTGAGCATACTAAAGGCAGCTCAGGGTTTATAAATCTCAGTGCTTTTTACCACACCAAAACAGGTAATAAGAGCATTGAAGCTCTTACAATAATGTTCAAATGTCTCATATATTATCGTCCAAGGTTCCTCCTTCAGACCTTATAGAAGTCGTCTCATGCCCCTTATTGTCTTATTTCCATTTTGAATAAATCTTCCCCTGATGTGGTAATAAATGCTTGTTGGGGAAGTTTATTGATTCCCAGGGATTTGTTTCATAGCACTTCACCTCCCAAGGCTTCTAGTTTTAAATCTTGTGGTGAGATTTATTTTCCTGCCCAATTATTAAGATAGTTTGGCCTATATCAAGCCATTTTGTTCCTAAAAGGAGTAAAGACAATCCATTTTTATTTTCTAGAAACTCCAACATCCCTATAAAAGCTATTTTAGCAAGGGTTAGGAGATATGCTTATATTTGAAGAATTTTTAGCATAGTTGGTGCTGAGTTCAATACTGGGGTGACTAAGTCCTTTAAAAATGGGTGGTCATTTCACTTTATGCTTCACCTAAACTAAAAACAACCAACCACAGGCGCTTAAGTGCTTTTTTCCTCTGGTAAAGCTCCTTTTATTTTTTAATAGTCTGTCTTTAACTCTCGGATTTTTCTTAACCATCTTGTACTATAGGTGCCCCTCCTCATATTACTTACGTTTATTCTAGAAAGATGAAACTTTTACTTAAAAGAGGTGACCAAGAAGATTAAGAAAAAGAAAAAGAAAAAAAACTAAGATATTGTCCCTCTTGTTCGACAGTTAAGGAATAAACCTTCCTTTAAAGTTCCATCTGATACTTCATCAACCACTACTAACCCAATTGAACCTCCTCTAACAGTTATGTTCAATGTTCCAAAGAGGAGAAGAATTAAGTCTATCACTAGGAGACCTTCCCACAAGGTTAAGTTGGGAGTTATACCAATGTCTTGACCTATGATGATATATTTTGTGCTTTGGTATTATCACACCAATAATTATAACTTTGCCCAACTAAAATTTCAGCTAAGGTGGGGGAAACTTTGCTAGATGATGACCCTAAATCCCTCCCTTCTATATCTATATATTTGTTCTAGTTGATGTCCCTATTTCAGGATTTACTCCAACTTAGGACCTAATTCCTGGAGTGGAATAAACTCCAATGGATGTTAATTCTCTTGATTCCACCCCATCAAATGAGGCTAATGGCAGTCCATATTTTGTGGTAAAGGAACCCAATAGAGATATTATCCCTGCTAAGTTCACTCCAAAGTCACCTATTGTTCCTAATTATACTGAGGTTGCTCTAGAATCAAGGGTTTCACCTTGAAGGAAACTCTTCCACCAACTAAGATTATCCAACCAATTGTGGGTATTCCAGAGTGACGCGACTCAGAATGTGTCTCTAATGTGCGTTCACTTTAGGCTCAAGTGTAAGCCTGTCGCGTTAGTAATAAACCCGGTAAGTCGGGATCGTATCCACAGGGAACTAGGACAACAGAGTTGTAACGATGGGAAAGACGAATGAATCCTAACTCTGACTCTAAAAAGAAAGAAAAAATGTTTTGGTTTTGAGAATGGACTACAACTAAGTGTGATTATGAAATTATGAAAAAAAGCAATTATACTAAATTACCTAAAATACTGATGAAGAAATATTTGAAACATTAAACTATATGATGAGAAAAACATGACTGGAATACAATCCCCCAACCCTAGTGTATTGCAGTTATAATACTAATCGTAAATTTAACTAATTAATTAGACCCAGAATTTAGTACTCCCGAGCATTACGTAGATGAGGTTCAAGCCCGCATCATACTTAATCTGAGGACGAGTAAATCGGTATCACGATAGTTCCACTTAAATTGTATTCTAAAGCATCCTGGTTACTCAGAAGAAAACGAGATCTAAAGATCTACAATTGTCATGTCCTTACGCGATACGATCGTAATCAATCATTAAATTCAGAGGATTAATGTTATACACATGCGACTATCACATCAGGCTGGGTTCATGTATCCCGGCCTTAGAAATCTAGCCTAGCATGCTGAAAGTGATGAAAACAATTTTTGATTTGCAGAAAACAATAATTAAACTAAGGAAAATTTGTGGAATGATGTAGAAAAGAATTGGATTGAAGAAATAACTCACTAATCTTACCAAAGCAGTAACAATAGCAATTAAGAATACTTGTAATCAAGGAATTTCTGAATAATCTTCACTATTGGAATTAAAACTGTAGACTGTATCTAAACTAGGGTTTCTAAAAAAGAATGGAAAATTAACTAAAATTTCCCGTTCAAATAATGATAAAAACTCGGGTTTATATACCCTACAGAAATTCAAGAATTTTAGCTGCACTAGGACTCTCATAGGAGGAGGATAAGATTACAAAATCTCAACAGCCGGACCGGTTCGGGGCTTAGGCGGACCGGTCTGCCTTCCATGCGGATCGGTTCTTTTAATTTTCTGGAGGACCGGTTCTGGGCGAACCGGTTCTTTTATTTTTCCTCCCTCTTTGGTTTGCTTTCGATTCGGGGTCTTCTGGAGTATGGCACAGCGGACTAGACCGGGGTGAGGGAGGACCGATCTGCCTATTTGACTTTTTCTCCAACTTTGACTGCTCATATCTTTTGTTTCGGGACTCCGATTAAGGTTTCGTTTCCTCCTATGTGCTCATATCCGAATTCTGGGTAGAAATTACACTTTTGCCCTTTGGACTTTCCTTCTTTTCGTTTCTCGATTCTTCCGATTTCTTTCTTTCTTTCTAGACATCAAATACCTGTAAAATCAATAAGAAATACCAAAAACTCAGTGTACTCGTTTGGATAAGTCAGTAGCAAGATTATGAGATAAAGTCAAATCGATTACGTTGTTTGAGATGCTAAAAGTAACTAAATTAAGGGATAAATTAGAAAGAATTTAAGCCTAATCAAACCCCCCTAACTTAGAACTTTATGTGTCCCGAGCAATGTAAAAGAATCCTAGCGACTCAACTCTTGAAAAATATTTTATTGGGATAGAATACCTTTTTCGCTGGCAAGCGATTGCATTTAGCGCATGCAACAAGCCTTTAAACCCCTAGGTCACCCTAGTAGGACGAGTGGTGTCTCGTGAGGGTTTGCAGAGAATGTACCGACAAAATTAGACTCAAGGAAGATTCAAAATATGCAAAAATTGTGTAATTCCAACTTTCTCAGAAAATATTCATCATTAAGTCATATTTACAAGTCTCAAATCATAGTGCGTGTGTACGAAGCCAGAAATTTAACCGCCAATTTTCACCGATTGATCATTACGTTATTTACCCGAAAATTCATTTTGATTTCAAATTCTCATGGAATTCTCTCACAAATGAATCTCTCGGATTATGGTTATTCTTGATATTCCCTGAATGTACCCCTGGGCTCAGAGACATCAACCTCGGCCATGGAGATGGCCGATGCTGGAGGGACCATTGATCATCACCTAGCGGACTCATCCTAGGCAAGGTCGTCCACGGCCAACGCTGCTAGCTACCTCGGCAAGTGAGGTCTCCATGACCCAGGGAGGGTTATCCAACTAGTCTTCCAAGGATCGCAACCTCGGCTCGGAAGATGAAGAGGTTACCCGGCATCAGCATTAATCCCGGATAAGTCACTATCTGGGCATCCAAAGTTCGCAGCCTCCGCTGGGGAACAGGCCGAGGTGGCCATTACATCGCCAGAACCAATCTCGACTGATCCTCAGCCAATGTTCCTGCTGCACCACCATCACCTCGGCCCAAGCCGATGTCATAGCTCAATGTGTCATACTTCGGCTCTCCCACTGAACCAAGGTCTCCCCCTCATCCTCTTCCAGGCCGAGGTTGTGACCAATCACAGATGGCCGAGCTTTTCTGCGCATATGTGGGGCTAGGAACACGTGTACACAAATCAGTTATAACCGAATCATTCCCCTCACGTGAGGGAATATTGAGGTCATAATTATCTACATGAGATCATCCAGGTGTCATTCTCATACTGGTTCGATCCTCATGCACATTCATTGCATGCTTGGGGGGGGGGGTACACTACACCCCCACAGGCACTATATATAGAGGTCATCCTCTACCTTGGAAAGGATCCGAAATTAGCAACCCTAGCTGAAACTCTGCCTAAATACATAGTAGAGAGAGAAAGCTTGAGAGTTTGTACCGATGGCCATTAAATCCCTCATACAGTAATACTAAACCACATTTGCACAGTGGATGTAGGCCTAATTGGATGAACCACTTATATCCCAGTGTGAATCCTCTTCTCCTCACCTCCTTCTACTATATGTGTATATACCCTTGTGCTGCCATTGTTAACATTGAATTGAGATCACAAACATCTTGAAGGTTGGTGTTGTTTCCAACATCATCATTTTGGCACCATATGTGGGAATCGAGAAGCTATCTTTTCCTCATCTATTGCTTAGCCTCACCGGAGACTCTGGTGGTGAACCAGGCCTCCCCCCTAGCCCGGAGCTGTTTCACCATTGAAAGAGGTCTTGTAAGGTATTAAGCTCATTTACTACACCAGCGCTTTTGTCCTAACACATGGAACCAGAACTACCACCACCTCTTCTGCCACCGGTAGCGGAGGGACCTAGCTCCAGCCAGGCACCACCCCAATCTGAAATGGCGGAGGTAGATGCAGCTTTGAGGTCTTTGGCTACAACGCAACAACCAATGCAAGATCAATTTGCACAGCTCAGCCAAAATATGATGAGGCCACCTGGAGTCTCACCGAAAATTATCACTCCAGTGGCGGTTCAACCTCATCCTGACGCTAGGGGACCACCTCAGGCACCGCAAAAAGACCAACCTGCGCCCCACCAGAGGAGAGAGGTTGCTGACCCTAGGCGCTTGCGCCTGGGGAGGCAAGGAAACCCTTTCCCCGAGGACAGATATGATGATCTAGAGGCGGAAGATGTCCCAAAATATTATTGGGAATCATATGAGGTTTCGAACAATACAGTTCGTCCTATCCAACGGAGCTAAGGTTGTGAGGGTAGAAGAGGTGGAGAAGCCCATCAACGAGGATTAGCTTTTGATCGACTGAGCAGAGGGTCAGTCTTTGAAAGGCTCGGTCCCGTAAATGACCTAAGACAAAGGTTGTCAAGATCAAGAAGTGCAGCTGGCTCATAAAGGGAAGAAAGACAACGTCAGCCTCATCAGGGTCGAGGAAGAGACCAAGAAGAAGTCAACAGCCGACGTTGTGCCGTGGCTGGGGAACCCTCAGTCCACCCCTTGGAGGTGGATGGGGATAACCTTGGCCAAGCCGACGTTGCAAGACCATGGAACGACTCTATTCAACGTCTTGAGAATAAGATAGGAGATCTCATCAAAAGTCAGGACCCACTGCAAAGAGGTTTCTCAGAGGGGTCTCCATTCGTGGAAAGATAGTAAGCTTCCCTACCCCAACCAAGTTTAAGCCACCCACAGTGACTCTCAAGTATGATGGTAGCACTAATCATGTACATCATATGGAGATGTACCAGTCAGCGACGGACATCTACTCGATACTGGATGAGATGAAGTGCAGAGCCTGCTCTGGGACCTTGGCGGGAGATGCGCACATATGGTTTACATCTCTTCCGAAGAATTAAATTGAGAACTTTAAGGGCTTGGTTGAACGGTTCATTCATAACTTCTGCTTTGGGGTGAGACCTCAAAAGAAGACCACCCATTTGTTGTGCGTTAAACAAGGAAAGCACGAGAGCCTAAGAGACTACATCGCTAGGTTTAACAAAGAAAAACTTGAGGTGGAAGATTACGAAGAGAATATTGCCATGACGGCCCTCATAGGAGGTCTTCAGAAGGGGAAGTTATTGTGGAAACTTATGGAAGACCCTCCAAAGTCCATGGAGGAACTATTGGCAACTTCGAGGAAGGTCATGAACGCTGAAGATGCCATGGCCGCTAAGTACAAAGACGAGAACGATGGTAGCAGTGGTAAGTTCCAAAGAAAGAAGGATGGAAAGAAGAGGGCAGCTGATGACAAGTTTGCACGTTATACCCCTCTTATGGTAAGCTACGAACACATCCTCAATGAGATCAAGAATGATCGGTCCCTAAGATGGCCAGAGAAGCTGATGGCCCCTCCGCATAAGAGGAATCAGAACTTATGGTGTGAATTCCATCAAGACCATGGCCATATAACAGACAAGTGCTTCGCCTGGAAGGATGAGATCGAGAAGATGTTAAAGTCAGGAAAATTGAGGAAATATGTTAATGGCAAAGCTCCCCAAAAGGGGAGAGATGACCCCAAAAAGTGGAGTAACGATAGGTGTCGTGATAATACTCCAGCAAAAAGGGATGGTGAGTCAGACAGAGATGACGAAGACGATCCAGACCTCCCACCAAAAGATGATAACACTCCAGTGAAGAGTTTTGGTATGATCTCCTTTGGCATTAGCACCATATGCGGTGGACTTACGGGGGTGGATCTGAGGTTGCTGACAGAAAAGCTCATGTGGCAGAGGTCAAATCAGTGGCCTAACTTGAAGTGGTAAACCTGACATCTTCCGAGACTACACAGAAGAGAAAGAATGTAGACATGGACACTCTCGTAGTTGGTTTCTCTCGACTCGACTTCAAAGGCATCCTAGCACCACATGATGACCCTTTGGTGATCACGACAAGAGTTCATGGATGTGAGGTGCAAATAATTCTTATAGACGGAGGAAGTTCATCAGATGTGATGTTCTGGCCCTGCTTCAAAAGCCTAGGTCTGAGCAGAGCTAGGCTGGTACCCTATCATCATCCGTTAATGGGGTTCAGCGGTGAAAAGGTCCATCCACTAGGCATATATGAGATGGACGTGCGAATGGGTGATGAGTGGCCTAAGAGGTTAACCCGAAAGATCAATTTTTTATTATGGATGAAAATGTCTTCTCGGCCTATAACCTCATCATAGGAAGAGTAGCCCTTAAGGAGTTTGAAGTCGTGCCGTCGACGATCCACCAAATGCTAAAATTCTCGACCCCTTATGGCGTAGGGGAAGTGCAGGTTGACCAGACTATAGCACGAGAATGTTACTTCAATTCAGCTGAAGAGAGTAAGGCCTACAAGAGAGCTACTACCACTTATCACATTGATACACTTGACCCTAGAGATGAAACAAAGTTGAAGAAAGGAGAGGCCGCATAAGAGGTAGAATCCATTGTCTTCAATGACGACGAACCGGAAAAAACTGTCCAGGTCGGCAAAACCTTAAAAGTGGAGATCAAGGAGGAGCTGATAAACTTCCTGAGGAAGAGGCAAAGTGTCTTCTCTTGGAGTCACACAGACATGTTTGGTATCAACCCCGAGGTCATGTGCCATAAACTCAGCGTATCTAAGGATTCTAAGCCCGTTAAACAAAGATGAAGAGTATACTCTAGGGAGAAGTACAACGTCATCAGGGAAGAGGTCGAAAAGTTGGAGGGGCTGAATTCATCAGGGAAGTGATATATCCGGAGTGTCTATCAAACGCAATCATTGTGCTCAAAGCCAAAAGAAAGTGGAGAATGTGCATAAATTTTACTGACCTGAAACAAGTCTTGCCCGAAAGATAGTTACCCCTTACCTCGGATCGATCAGATAGTAGATGCAACTGCAGGACATGAGCTCATGAGCTTCATGGACGCGTATTCAGGCTACAACCAAATCTTCATGGATGCCTAAGATTTAGAGAAGACGGCCTTCATTACTGACAAAGGGACGTATTGCTACAAGGTGTATGTAGACGATATGTCGACGAAGATCCTAAAGTCCTGCACTCATGTGGAAGACCTAGAAAATACCTTCAATACAATGGACCTGTATAGGATGAAACTCAACCCGGAAAAGTGCGTCTTCGGGGTAGGAGCTGGGAATTTTCTTGGATTCATCGTCAATCAAAGAGGAATAGAGGCGAACCCTGAGAAAATCAAGGCTTTACTCGACATGAAGACAACTCGAAGTATCAAGGATGTTTAGAGGCTCACTGGAAGAGTGGCTGCGCTCAATAGATTCGTTTCCAGGGCGATCGATAAGTGTCTTTCGTTCTTCAAGGTGCTCAGAAAGGCCTTCGAGTGGGACAAAGAGTGTGATGAGGCTTTTGATCAGCTCAAGTCATACCTTGGATCTCCTTTGCTCTTATCTCGGTCAATAGTGGGAGAGAGGCTGTTTGTTTATCTAGCGGTCTCTAAATCAGCTATAAGTGCGACTATTATACGGGAGGACATTGGGGTTCAAAGGCCCATATACTTCAACAGTAAATCCCTTCAGGGATCTGAGCAGAATTACCCTCGCATGGAAAAGTTAGCATACGCCTTGATACATGCCTCTAGGAAGATGAAGCCCTACTTTCAAGCACATTCTATGGTCATCCTCACTGACTCCCCACTAAGAGAGGTCCTCTATAAACTTGATAAGTCAGGAAGATTAATGGCATGGGCCATTGAGCTAAGTTAGTATGACCTTACCTATCAGCCTAGGACGGCCATCAAAGGGAAGGCACTGGAAGATTTTGTTGTAGAGTTTACATGGGAAAAGGTCAAGGGTGAGAATAACCTAGAGGCCACAGAAGGGTCAAACAGCAACGTCTTCGACACCCGAAAGAGGTTATGCCCAAGAGAGTCAGAGATGTGATAATCGAGAATGAGGAAGATCGGTACCTCTTCAGGCAGGGAATTATGTTAGAAGAGGGTTTATCATCAGACAAATACATCTGGAACCTCTTCATCGATGGGCCTTCTTACGAAAATGGAACCGGTGTAGGCCTAATACTCTCAGACCCGCATGGTACCAACATCGAATATGCCCTGAGGTTTAACTTTAAGGCGTCAAATAATGAGTTAGAATACAAGGCCATAATAGCAAGCCTCTCCTTGGAAAGAACCGTTGGTATAAGACAACTACTCCTTCACAGTAACTTAAGGTTGGTTGTTAATCAAGTATTAGGGGTTTATGAGGCCAAGAACGAAAGGATGGACACATACCTGAAGAGGGTGAAAACGATACTTGAAGGCCTCGAGGAGGTAAAGATGAAGAGAATACCTCGATAAAACAACAGTCATGCAAATGCATTAGCAAGACTAGCTTCGACAACAAGGACAGGTATCAGAAGGAGAGTCCCAGTTGAGATCTTACCCAGAGCAACTATTAAAGAAGAAGAGGTCAGTAACCCTTGCCTTAATTTGAATCTTGGGGACTCGTGGATGGATCCAATTATCAGATATATCAGAGAAGGGGTGCTACCAGAGTCAAAGTTGGAGACGAGGAAGTTGAGATACAGAGCTGCAAAGTTCTCAATAGTAGGAAATGTTCGGTATAGAAAGGGACTCTTATTACCCTGATCAGATGCGTTTATGCCATCGAAGTTCCCCACATCTTATGAGAGGTACATGAGGGTTCTTGCTACAGTCACATAGGAGTAAGACCCTTGGCCAAAAGAATTATTATGCAGGGGTACTGGTGGCCAACCTTGGCAAAGGACGCTGCAGCTTATGTAACGAAGTGCAATAAATGTCAGAGATTCTCCGCAGTCCCACATCAACCTCATCAGCCTATGACGTCTATCAGTTCCCCTTGGCCATTCACAGTATGGGTGATTGACTTGGTAGGTCCCCTGCCAAGGGCTGCAAATAATTACAAATTTTTGATAGTCGCCATTGATTACTTCTCCAAATGGGTAGAGGCAAAACCGATGATCACGATTAAGAGCGAAAGACCTTCCAATTTATTTGGAAGAACATCATATGCAGACATGGCCTCCCAAACACCATCATTTCGGACAACGGAACACAGTTCAAGAACTCTTCCCTGGAAAAATACTGTAAAAGAGTTGGGATAAAGCATTTTTTCTCTTCTCCTGGACGACCACAAGCAAACGGTCAGACCAAAGTCACAAATAGAACGATCCTTGACGGGATCAAGAAGAGGTTAGAAGAGGCTAAGGGTAGATGGACCGAAGAAGTTTATACTGTGCTATGGGCTTACAGAATAACGTCTAGGACGCCAACAGGGGAGACCCCATTTATGTTATCACATGGCTTAGAGGCCGTCATACCAACAGAGATTGAACTCCCTACTCATAGTGTGCAGACCTACGACCATGAGAAGAATAGGGAGGAGAGAAGACTCGACCTAGACTTGATCTAGAAGAGAAGGGAAGACGCAGAAGTCGGCAAGCAGCTTACCAACAAAGAACAACAAAGTTCTACAATCAAAGGGTGAAATCAAGACCCATTGTCATGGGAGACTTAGTACTGAAGAAGACACTGCAGAAGGAAAACAAGCTTTACCCAAATTGGCATGGTCCCTACAAAGTGATCGAAGAGGTTGTACCCGGGACCTACAGGCTAGAAAACCTAGAGGGGGAACCTTTTTCCAATCCCTGGAATGCTAACCATCTAAAGAAGTATTACATATGATGTTGCCAGAGTTTGTGTCAATGTATTATCTTATGACGAGATTATTAATGAAAAGATCAAATTCCTGTGCCAGTTCTTGATGATATTATGCTCGATTGGTGAAATTATTTATGAGGATAACATAGTTGATGACCTCAGACCTTATAACATCATGATTTGGTGACAAGGTCTGAGGTCATACATCATACTTGGATGACCCCAGACCCTCAACATCATTAATTTGGTGAAATTATTTATGGGGATAACATCTTAGTTGATGACCTCAAACCTTATAACATCGTGATTTGGTGACAAGGTCTGAGGTCATACATCATGCTTGGATGACCTCAGACCCTTAACATCATTAAGTTGGTGAAATTATTTATGAGGATAACATCTTAGTTGATGACCTCAGACCTTATAACATCATGATTTGGTGACAAGGTCTGAGGTCAGACATCATACTTAGATGACCTCAGACCCTCAACATTATTAATTTGGTGAAATTATTTATGGGGATAACATCTTAGTTGATGACCTCAGACCTTATAACATCATGATTTGGTAACAAGGTCTGAGGTCAGACATCATTCTTGGATGACCTCAGACCCTTAACATTATTAAGTTGGTGAAATTATTTATGAGGATAACATCTTAGTTGATGACCTTATAACATCATGATTTGGTGATAAGGTCCGAGGTCAGACATCATACTTGGATAACCTCAGACCCTCAACATCATTAATTTGGTGAAATTATTTATGAGGACAACATATTAGTTGATGACCTCAGACCTTATAACATCATGATTTGGTAACAAGGTCTGAGGTCAGACATCATGCTTGGATGACCTTAGACCCTTAACATCATTAAGTTGGTGAAATTATTTATGAGGTTATAAGGTCTTAGTTGATGATCTTAGATCTTATAACATCATGATTTAGTGACAAGGTCCAAGCTCAGACATCATGCTTGGATGACCTCAGACCCTTAACATCATGATTTGGTGACAAGGTCTGAGGTCAGACATCATACTTGGATGACCTCAGACCCTTAACATCGTTAGTTTGGTGAAAATTATTGCATGGCAAAGAAAATCATCCAACAAACAATTCAGCAAGAGAAGAAATAAGAGCCCTCCTCAGAGGTTGACAGATTAAGTTACAAACAGCAAAAATATAAAGTAACGTTGTTTATCAGAGGTTACAGTTCAAATACATAGTGAAAAAGTATAAAAGCTCCACAAAAATAGCCTAAGGATTTGCAGGGACAGTGCTGGCATCCTCAACCTAATTTCCTTGGCCGACGTTGGTCACCTCAGCCCCATCATCTCTGGGGTTGGCTCCCTCAGTCTCTGTAACATCCAGTGGCGCAGTCTCTGCAGGGGCAACGTCTTCCTCTTCAACCTCTTGAAGGTCTTGGGCAAATTGAGGGTTAGCAAAACCCAGACCTATGAAGTCAGAGGCTTTCAAGCTCCTTGACTCCTTCTCCTTAGCAGCCAACCATTTTCTAGTAGCCTTAATACCTCTTTCGAGGTACTCAAAGCCGAAGATGATGAATTCATCGGAGACTTTGTAATCGGCCAGAATCCCCTCAGAAGCATCCTCAAGGGCTGCCTTCACTACAGCGTCAACCTTCAGCTATAGAACGTCGTCCTTGGCCTTCAGAGTAATGGTGTGGTCCTTTTTAAGCTTAGATATCTCTTTCTCCAACTCCTTAACCTTCTTATCAGACCCTTCAAAGGCAGACTTCAGACGGTCTACCTCTACATTCAGAGATCTTTGCACCTTCTCGGCCTCTTGGACTTTCTGGGTGAGGGGCAACTTCTTCAGAGTCTAGTTGGCAAGATGATGCATAGCAACGAGGCCCTGCAAATCATGTGGTCGTATATATAAGTTAAAATTCAAAATAGAGGTTACACTTCGAAGCTAAACTGAAATCCGAAGTCATATCTGAATAGACCTGTGACGGACAAACTCAACCAGCAGAGGGGTGTCCATGGATCGACAAAAGCGTTTGTCAGCATCGGTCATAGCAGAGCCGATGGCATCCAACTCCTACAAACTGTGGCCTATGATGCTATCATTAATTTTTAGTTGCTCTATACGAGCAGCCAATGCATCCTCAAAAGAAATAGGGACGGCATGATCCCCACCTTTCTTCTTATGCCTCTGATCCTCAGGGGCAGGATCGACAACCTTTCTCTTCTTGGTGGCCTCAGCCCTCGAGGTTGAGGGAGGGGGAGGAGGAGCATTCAGACCTACTTTTTTTACAAGCTTCGTTAAACTTGGTGCTGCCATCTCCCATAACTCGTTAGATATTCCCTTCAGACGCTCTACAAGATAAAAAGGTCTGAGTTAGAGAGTCAGACATACACAAATTTAGAGGTACAACTTGTTGAAATAAAAATCACTTACGAAACTCTGTCAGAGGGCTTCCCTCAAGACCGATCTCAGAGAGATAGTAGGGAGTCATCAGGTGTTCGAATTTGACAAGCAGACCTTGCTCTCCCTGATCCTGAAGGTCTTTGACCTTCTAAAAATTGTTTAGGCTTAGCCCAGGGTCGGCCCTGGCATCTATTATTACCTTTCACTATCTTAGGGGTATCCTCGGCTCTAATGAGGAAGAGGGGGCACTTGGACCAAATTCTTATGGACCTGATGCAAAGAAGCAGCGTGGCTTCCAGTTATGGTTCGAGGTTTTGGTGATCTGTAGCATCTTTTTATTTGACTTTCGAGCTAGGAAATGATAATAGCTCGGATGGTTCCTGGCAAACGAAGGGACATAGCACCCTGTGAAGACTTGGACTGGAAGGTCTGAGTGATGGACAGCCTTCCATAGGACAATGGCTCCAATTATCACCCTCCAAGCATTGGGAGACAACTGGGAAGGAGCCAGGTTGATGTAAGCCAATATAGCCCTGATGATAGGATGGATGAGCAAATGAAATCCCAACTTGAACATCTGCTCATATAGGCAGATCTCACCATCTCGGTCGTCATAAGTCGTCTCTGCCCTTAGAGGTCTCCTGAGTTTTATAGAGGGACTTATGGAATATAGATGACTGAAGGCCAGAAGGTCGACCTCACTAACTGTACTATCAATCTCGGCAGCCTCAGAGGTGTCAACGTCACTCTTAGCACCATCATCATCATCTGGCTCAACATCTACCACCTGGAAACCTCTGAGCGAACTCAGCCCCTGTGACAGCCGATAGAGGAATGGCTTCAAAAATCGGTGGAACAACCACACTTGGTCTAATAATTTCAACCTCTGAGGAAGAGGTTGATGTGGTTGAACTTTTGTGAGACGAGTCCCGACTGGAAACCTCTGCCAGATCAGGGACCTGATCTTATTGACCCGAGAAGTCCATGGCCTCTTGAAAGGAGTCCACAGACATAGGGTTTGAGGTGGAGGACTCAGACTCCGACATTGGACAGGGTTCAGCTGGGAACTCTGCTTAGTTAACTGGTTCGGTTGGTTCAGGGTATATGACCTTCAGAGGTAGTGGAAAGATAGGTCTGAGGGGGAATTCCTCTGACCTACGAGCTTCCTCCTGCGCTCTTTCTATTTGCCTAATTTTCTTTAAGGTCTTCTCTCTGAGAGAGGGGAACTCCTCTAAGAGTTGGTAAAGGGGTCTGAGCATATAAGGCAGACACTAGACTTGTGACTCTCCTAAATTACAAATAAGATTGGCAAATGGAATTAAAGATCAAAACTGGATTTTTGAGCAAGAACAATGAACAAACTGTTCACCGAAAAACTCATAGGTTCACCGGAAAGTACTTAAGATCGTCGAAAAGTACAACGAATGGAAGAATAAGGCAAAAAATACAATAAAAGGAGAAAAAGTGGAGATAAATGATACCTGAGAAGATTTGTGAAGAAGAGAGAGAGAGAGCTGCAAGAAAAAGCCACCAACAAGCTCCGTAAGCAAACCCTTATAGAGAGAGAGAGTTTCAGGCTAGGGAGTGTAGAAATGAAGAAGAAAGAGAAGAAAGGAGGGTATAACACTCAACGCCTAAGGCACGCGTCCCAAGGCCCATCATTGCCTTGGGAGCCCCAAAGGATGGCTGACATCACATGCTTGTCAGGCATGCCTCACACTTCAGCAATTGACAAGTGTCAAATGAACATTGGCACAAGGAAGAAGGACCTCGGAGTTGTAGACCCCATCGTCACCTGCTCTCTCATGTAACTAAGGGCTGGGGGTAATTGATATGCCCTGAATGTACCCCTCGGCTCAGAGACATTAACCTCGAATATGGAGATGGCCAATGCTGGAAGGACCATGGATCATCACCTAACAGACTCGTCCTAAGCCAGGTCGGCCACGACCGGCGTTGCTAGATACCTCGGCAAGTGAGGTCTCCATGACCCAGGGAGGGTTATCCAACTGGTCTTCCAAGGATCGCAACCTCAGCTCGGAAGATGAAGAGGTTATCCGTCATCAGCATCAATCCCGGCTAAGTCATTATCTGGGCATCCAAAGTTCGCAGCCTTGTCTAGGAACAGGCCGAGGTGGCCATCACATCGCCAGAACCAATCTCGGCTGATCCTCAGCCGATGTTCCTGCTGCACCACCATCACCTCGGCCTAAGCCGATGTCATAGCTCAACGTGTCATACTTCGGCTCTCCCACTGAACCAAGGTCTCCCCCTCATCCTTTTCCAGGTCGAGGTTATGACCAATCACAGATGGCCGAGCTCTTCTGCGCATATGTGGGGCTAGGAACACGTGTACACAAATCAGTTATAACCGAATCATTCCCCTCACGTGAGGGAATATTGATGTCATCATTATCTACAAAAGATCAGCCAGGTGTCATTCGCATACTGTTTCAATCCTCATGCACATACTCATTGCATGCTTGGGTGGGTACACTACACCCCCCAGACACTATATATAGAGGTCATCCTCTACCTTAAAAAGGATTCGAAATCAGCAACCCTAGTTGAAACTCTGTTTAAATACACAGTAGAGAGAGAATTCTTGAGAGTTTGTACCTATGGCCATTAGAGCCCTCATACAGTAATACTAATCCCACACTTGCACAGTGGATGTAGGCCTAATTGGTTGAACCACTTATATCCCCGTGTGAATCCTCTTCTCCTCACCTCCTTCTACTATATGTGTATATACCCTTGTGCTACCATAGTTAACATTGAATTGAGCTCACAAACACCTTGAAGGGTGGTGTTGTTTCCAGCATCATCAATTCTCTCGGTATGCGTGATATAAAGAGTACATATAATGGACGCAAAGTCACGCATACAAGTAGAAAGACGGAAATTTTATAGTGATAGGATCTCATCAACGGGTTATGATTTTTCAAAACAGGAACATTATCTCTTATTAGGACATTCAATCTCTTTTATTATCTTTTGGTGTATTATCTCTCCACGTGGTAACCAATTTTGCAATTTAGACTTGGTTAGGACTTTTTTCGGATTTTAAGGTATATTGGGTAAAAATGAAAGAGGTAGGGAAGGTTGGAATTGGAAAAGTCATTTATGATGTCCATTTGTGCTTTTTCTGGGCTATTGCTCATCATTTTTTTCTTTTTCTCTATTTTTTTTGTTTGTTTTTCACTTCTTTTCTTGCTATTTTTGTTGAGCATATCAATTTTTTCTTGCCCCTTTATATGCACTTTTCGGACTTAATTCTGATTTTTTTTTCATTTTTCGCAATTCCGGGCTATTTGGGTTTTTCAGGTTGTCAAACGAAAGGGAAAATCTATTTGGCTCAATTTGGGTAGCAAAAGGGGTGATTTTCGCATCTTTTTCTGGCCAAATACTTCATTGTCCAAAATAGCAATTGCGTTACCATATGCGTTTCGAAATGAATTTAAGTTTAGAGATCATTTTTGGCGCGTTTTTCAAAGAAATATCACACACGTTTTTCATAACCGATGACAATGAAAGGATTGAGATCCATGACGAATTTTTAGGCGCTGAAAAGAACTTTGAGTTACCAATTAACTCGGATTGATTTAAAAACTCGCAAAAAGTGATAGGCTCGAATCTCACCGGGTTTGTTAATCTCCACACTTATTCGTTAAGTCGTCAATTTTCGCTCAATTTCCATCTTTGGTCAATTTTGGCTTTGTGTATGTTAAATTTTAAAGCTCGGGACTTCAATCCGACTTTTTAATGATTTTTTTGAAAAATTTGAATTCCAATATTTATTTATTTTGAACAAAAATATTTTTGGATTTTCAAAATGTTATGATTTTTTTGGAAATTTCTGGGAATTTATGAAAATTTGTGAAGTTTTAGAAATACGCACTTGTGACCCCCCCTAACTTAAACTTTTGCATTGTCCTCAAGCAAAAAGGACTCAAATCTAAACAAGGAAAAATAATAAGTGCTATAACTAAAACAAATAAATGGTGAAAATGCATATTTTATAGCAAACAAGACTGTGGTACAATTACAAGGAAAAGCATACAAACATGTGAACAGGAAAAACAAATAAAAATTGTCATAACCACATCAAGCTTCACTGGGGCGGGGGTTGGGAAGAACCGGGCGCGTCGGGGACATAGGGATCATAGAAATAGGAGGGCAATGGCTCATTGGGATCCCCTTGGCGTCGGTAGATGTCTGCTTGGAAGCGGAACATCAGGCTCGTAACACGACGGTAATCGATCAAGAAGTTGCCTAAATTTGTCTCTAGTCCATACGGTTTGTGAGGTCGCTACCCGCCCATTCAAAATCCAGGTCGTCTTCTTCTTCCGCCGACTCTTCATCCGGACCGATATCCCCCATCTCGACATCCACACCTACGCCTCTTCTTCCTCTTCGTCGCTCTCGCTAGAAGCAGCTTCCTCTTCGCTATCACTTCCCCGCCGTGCCCTAAGGACATCTAGTTGTTTGGCGCTCTTGATGCGGGTCCCTTGTCCAAAAGGACCGGGGAGGCGAATTTGGTCGAGCGACGCCGCAATGACAGCTTCCTTGAGGATGGAAGTGATCAAACGGGCATAGGGAAGTGGGGCGGAAACTTTCTCATCCATAGTAGCGACCAAGATGTCGTCGTATTAGGTGCGGGCCAAGTTGATGGAAGTGTGTGGGTCAAAGAGGTGGTAGGTCAAGGTGGTATGGTGGGGCCGCATCGCTGAGTCGTTTGATGTTTACAAGATGTCCGCACACACGATTTGGAAGGTGAGGTGTGCCTTCTCATTGAGGCATCCCACCGCGACATTTTGCCCCGTCCATGCATCATCGGGGGCAATGCGAGCCATGATTACTTCCTTGGCGACCAGGGAGACGTTTCGAGGGTAAGTGAATTCTTGGACGTCGGGAACCTCGTATTCGGCTAATTTGGTCGTGATAAGGGCCAATGAAAAGGGGACGACGTTCCCATCCACATAAGCTTGAGCCTCTAATTGGCCCGTCCGAATAAGGGTGCCATAAAAGGAATGCACCTCGTCCGCCCAAGATGCTTCATATGGTTCATTGAGGAATTGGAACCAACCCCTAGCGATGAAAAGGTCGGTGAAGGATTGGGGCAGATCGGCCCATTGGGCAGCGCGCTTCAAATGGAGTTTGCGATCCGTATCGAAGAACCGATGGATCCATCGCTCCTCTTGGCGGGAGCGGAATTCCCCATGTCCGGAGGGGAATGTCGGTGGAGTCATACTTGGTAGGGGCAGCGCGTTGGGCCATGATAACAAGAGAGATTTTTGCTGGAAAAAAAATAGGAAGGGAGAATAGAGGAGCTTGGGTGAAGGTGTGGAGGAAAAGGGAGGGTTTGGGTGTTTATTTATAGGTGAAATGATGGGGGTAGGGGTTGGATTTGGAGGGAAAAGGGGGTGTATTTTGGAGGGAATGAGGAGGATTGGGGAGAATGGGGGTGAACCTTGGGAAAGGGGAAAAATAGATCTGCAGAGAGAGGACCGGTCCGCCTGGGAACCGGACCGGTTTGGTCCTTTATTATGTAAGCAAATTCGACTAGCGGACCGGTCCGCCTCAAAATTAAAGGAATCGATCCAGGGCGGATCGGTTCTGCCCTAAAATAAAGGAACCGGTCCGGCTTCTGTATTTGAGCTGGATTTCCCCCTAACTGAATTTTGATCTCTCTTCTCCGAAACGTTTCACTTTCACAACATGCTCCCTAATAATTTTGAGCTAAAAACCTCTCGATACTCATGGTCAATGAAACTTTACTCAATTTCCCAAAAACGTAATGCTTTCTCCCAAATGTACCCTAATCCTATCGACGCTTACTACACACACGACTCTCACCAAATACGCGTCGGGGGTGCGACGACCTCGCTGTACAACTCACTCTACCCCATAAACGGGGTCTGAAAACCACATGGTGTCGACTTCTTCGACACACGCCTCTAGATATGGCTTTAGGCATTGTCCATTTAGTTTGAATGTATTTCCCCCTTTTAAATCGTCTAATTCAATAGTTCCATGAGGGAAAACATTCTTCACAACGAACGGGCCAGACCATCGTGACTGCAATTTGCCCGGAAAGAGGTGAAGCTGAGAGTTATAAAGAAGCACTTTTAGCCCGGGAAGAAACTCTTTGCGTCGAATGATGCTATCGTGAGCGAGTTTCATCCTTTATTTGGAAATTTTAGCATTCTCATACGCATCATTGCGTATTTCTTCTAACTTATTTATTTGAAGCTTGTGAGCTTCACCGGCCTTATCCATGGCAAAGTTTAACTCTTTAATAGCCCAATACTCCTTGTGCTCTAATTCCACGGGAAGATGGCAAGGTTTTCCATACACGAAGCAGAAAGGGGACATGCCGAGTGGATTTTTATATGCGGTACGATAGGCCCATAGCGAATCTTTCAATCTAAGTGACCAATCGTTCCAGGTAGGATTGACGGTCTTTTCAAGAATGTTCTTGATTTCTCAATTTTCTAGTTCGGCCTGCCGATTCATTTGCGGGTGATAAGTCATTCCAACCTTGTGAACGACACCATACTTTTTCATTATCTTTGCGAATGGCCTATTGCAAAAGTGCGTGCCATTATCGCTGATTATTGCTTTCGGAGCACCGAAATGGGAAAGTATGAGTTCCTGCAGGAATTTTATCACCACTTTGTTGTCATTTGTCTTGGTAGCTATAGCTTCCACCCATTTAGAAACGTAGTCTACCGCGACAAGGATGTATAGGAAACCAAAGGATGGGGGGAAAAGACCCATGAAGTCAATAGTCGAAGATCTCAGTGATGAGTATAAGGGTAAGAGGCATCATGTCTCGTCGGGTAATGGCCCCATCCGTTGGCACCTATTGTAAGATTTGTAAGCATCGTTCACATCCTAGAATATTATGGGCCAATAGAGGCCGCATTGCATAATTTTAGCGGCCACCTTTTTCGTCGAAAAGTGGCCTCCACAAGCTTCCGAGTGACAAAACTGGATGACTTTCAGGATCTCGTCATTCGGTACACATCGTCGGATGATTTGGTCGGTGCAATATTTAAAAAGGAAGGGATCATCGTAGAAGAACATGTGCGACCAAGTAATAAACTTCTTCTTATCTTACGGTGTCCAATCGGGAGGGACGGCTCTCGTGACAAGGTAGTTCACTATATCCGTAAATCAGGGCAAAGAAGAGGTAGCAAAAAGTCGCTCATTCGGAAAGTATTCGTCTATGAGTATGGGATCACTAGGTACATCGGACGAAAACCGTGATAAGTGGTCGGCAACGACGTTTTCTACTCCTTTCTTATCTTTAATGGAGAGATTGAACTCTTGTAGGAGTAGGATCCACCTTACGAGGCGTGGCTTTGCATCTTTCTTTGTAAGTAGGTATTTCAAAGCCTCGTGGTCGGTGAAGCAAGTAATGGGAGAATCGATGAGGTATGACCGAAATTTATCAAGGGCAATGACTACCGCTAGAACTCCTTCTCCGTGGTAGAGTAATTGAGTTGTGGTCCGATAAGATTTCGGCTAGCGTAATAAATGACATGAGCCTGCTTAACTTTTCTTTGGACCAAAATAGTCCCTATCGCAAAATCTCTAGCATCACACATAAGTTCGAATGGTAAAGGCCAATTCGGGACTTGCATGATGGGAGCGGACACAAGCATGGTTTTTAGTTTTTCAAAATAGTTTTGACATGCTTCCGTCCACTCGAATGGGGTGTCCTTCATGATTAGGTTGCTTAAGGGTCTAGCGATGGCACTAAAGTCCTTAATGAACCTACGATAAAACCCTGCATGGCCTAAGAAAGAGCGCACGTCTTTGAGCGATTTTTATGGGGGAAGATCAGCTATGACATCTATTTTTTCCCTATCAACTTCTATTCCCTTGGATGATACTATGTGGCCAAGAACTATTCCCTCGGTGAGCATGAAATAGCATTTCTCCCAATTCAGCATTAAGTTCTTTTCCACACACCGGGCAAGTACTTTTTCCAGTTTTTCTAGACAAAGGTCGAAAGAGGTGCCAAAGACGTTGAAATCGTCCATGAACACTTCGAGTTCTCTCTCGACCGTGTCACTAAATAGGCTCAACATGCACCTTTGAAAGGTCGCGGGTGCATTACACAAGTCGAATGGCATACGTTTATAGGCAAACGTACCAAAAGGGAAAGTGAAGGTCGTTTTTTCCTGGTCAAGTACATCTACCTCAATCTAGTTATATCCGGAATAACCATCAAGGAAGCAATATTAAGGGTGGACCGCTACTCTCTCAATCATTTGATCAATAAATGGTAAGGGGAAATGGTCTTTCCTAGTTCCCGCATTGAGTTTTCGGTAATCAATGCAAACGCGCCATCCGGTTGTGGTACGTTGGGGAACTAGCTCTCCCTTAGCATTCTCAATCACTGTCATGCTCGACTTCTTTGGGATGACTTGAATAGGGGTCACCCACTTGCTATCCGAGATTGGGTAGATAATCCCAGCATCCAACAATTTGATAATTTCGATTCTCACCACTTCTTTCATATTGGGATTTAGCCTTCTTTGCATTGCTCTTGAGGGCTTAACATCCTCTTAGAGATGGATCTTGTGAGTGCAAATCAAAGGACTTATCCCCTTCAAATCAAAAATGCACCAACCAAAAGCACTTTGGTGCTTTCTCAGAATTTTCAATAATTTACCCTCCTGCTCATCGTCTAGGCTAGAGGAGACAACAACCGGAAATGTCTCATCCTCTCCTAGGTATGCACATTTAATATGGGAGGGGAGTTTCTTCAATTCAACGGTTGGAAAATTTTCGTCGGAGGGAACCATGCGTGTATCCCTCGGTGGTATTTCCTCGAATCTAGAAACACAATTTACATCTCTCGCGTCCTCCTCCGACGCTCTCTCATCGAGTAACTCTCTCAACTCCCCAATCTCCCGCTCATAGTCGATGTACGTCCCCTCACTCTCGTGTCTCGACACTAAACAGTACCATAAAGCGTCGCAACAATAATTCTCCTCAAAGTACTCCTCTACTATCTCGTTTATGAAGCTCACTGCGTGAAGATCATCTTCTTCCCCCGTATGTTGGGCTATGTGGAAGATGTTGGTCTCTAAGGTCATGTTCCCAAAGGTGAGTTGCATTCGCCCATTTCGAGTATTGATGATAGCGTTATCCATAGCTAAAAATGGGCGCCCAAGGATGATGGGAACATGGTTGCTTGAGGTGAAGGAGGGCTCCGTGTCCTAAATGACAAAGTCTATCGGGAAGTAGAAGGTTTCAACTTGGATGATCATGTCCTCAACTATGCCTCTTGGGATCTTCACGGTTCGATTGGCTAATTGGAGAGTGACTTTTATGGGCTTGAGATCACCCAAATCAAGTTACCTATAAATGGAATAAGGGGGGATATTGACACTTGCTCCCAAGTCAAGTAAGGCTTTTTCGATTTTATTTTCTCCAATAATACAGGAAATGGTGGGTGCACCGGGATCTTTGAATTTAGGAGGGAGATCGTTAAGTAGAATGGAGCTCACATTCTGAGCTAGAAAGATATTCTTTTTTACCTTCATTTTTCTCTTTACCATCAACAAGTCTTTGATGAATTTTGCATAAGCTGGAATTTTCTTAATGGCATCGACGAAAGGTAAGTTCAACTTTACTTGCTTTAGCACTTCTAGCACGTCATCACGTGGGTTTACTTTATGGGAAGGAATCAACCTTTGAGGAAATGGTGCCGTGGAGGGTGGTTTCACGACTACCTCGATCTCACTAGCGTCTTCTTTGTCACTCTCATTTAAGGGGACATCTTCGACCTCTTTCGTGCCCGGTGAAATCTCCTTATCTTTCGTTGTGTCTCGTAGGGGAGGTGATAAATCAATGACTCTCCCACTACGAAGAGTGGTCACATCTTGATATTGCTCCTGATGTTCAGTAGAGGTGGAGCTAACACTAGTTTAACCTTGGGGAGGTCTTTGGCCCTGGGCGGGAAACTTGCCCTTCTCTTGAACACTCAACGAGGACTGTAACTTTGACAGACTTATATTTATGTCACTAATAAGGCGATCATACCTAGCATTGGTTACAGTATGGCTAGTGATAAATTAATTCATAGTATCCTCGAGAGTTCTCCGCGGTGGCGGGATATATGCTCCTGGAGGTGGTGGTTCTTGCACGTGTCCTTGCATGTGTGAAGCTTATTGAAAGTGTTGTGGTGGAGGAGGGGCAACATGTGAAGTAGGGTTCATCGCAGCATATTATTGCCCATAGCTAAAGCCAGGATGGTTTTTCCAAGAAGGGTTGTAAGAATTCCCGTGCGGAGCATCGAAATTACCCTTAAATCCTCCTATACCACTAACTTGCTCTTGAAGCATCACTTTGTAGGCGGGTATAGTCGGGCATTCCTCAATTTAATGTCCCTCCTCACAAACTGCACACACCTTCTCGACGGGATTTGGGATGGATCCAGTTGGTCCTCTTCCCACTACCTCACATAGGTCTTGATATCCTTTCTCCAACGTATCTAATCGACTGTCTGTCATAGAATTCTTATTTACATGAAATAGCCCGGACGCCGACGGAGTGGTGGTCACTTGACGATTTTGATTTTGAGCATTTGGATCAGAAGTATCCCGGGATTGGGTAGTCTCGACGACATACCTCAGGTGAAGCTCAGCATACAAAAACTTGACGCGACTCAGAAAGTGTCTCTAATGTGCGTTCACTCTAGGCTCAAGTGCAAGCCTGTCGCGTTAGTAATAAACCCGGTAAGTCGGGATCGTATCCACAGGGAACTAGGACAACAGAGTTGTAACGACGGGAAAGATGAATGAATCTTAACTCTGACTCTAAAAAGAAAGAAAAAAATGTTTTGGTTTTGAGAATGGACTACAACTAAGTGCGATTATGAAATTATGAAAAAATGCAATTATACTAAATTACCTAAAATACTGATGAAGAAAGATTTGAAACTTTAAATTATATAATGAGAAAAACAGGACGGGAATACAATCCCCCAACCCTAGTGTATTGCAGTTATAATACTAATCGTAAATTTAACTGATTAATTAGACCCAGAATTTAGTACTCCCAAGCATTACGTATATGAGTTTCAAGCCCATTATAGAGAAAAGAAATGGTTTGCGCCGTATCAAATTCATGATGGGGGCATGAAGCAACTAACTCATTGAAACGCTCGTGACATCGATGAAATGGCTCATTTTCATATTTCCTGAATGCTTGAATTTGAGCCTTTATGGAGATCGTTCGATGTGGTGGGAAGAATTTCTTGAGAAATCTAGATTGCAACTCATTCCAAGATGGAATCGAGCTGGGAGGTAGAGACCATAGCCAGGTCTTCGCTTTATCTTTTAGCGAGAAGGGGAAGAGTTTGAGGCGAATCACCTCTTGTGTGCAAGTTTGATCATTGAGAGTATCACACACATCCTCAAATTCCCTGATATGAAGGTATGGCTTTTCAGAATCCATACCGTGATAATGGAGTAGCATCTGGATCATCCCATTTTTTAAACAAAATTGCCCAGAATTATACGGGAGTATAATGCATCCCGGAGTGACAATGCGCTCAGGATATAAGATTTCTCTCAGCGGGAGGTATGGGGCCTCTTCCTTACCGGCGGCTGCGCTACCGTGTTGCGACATCTCTCTCTCTCTTAACGACTTGGTGTCCTCACTTGGTGTGCTCGAAGTGTGTTTGGAGGTGTGTCCTAGGAAGGAAAATGGAGTGTTATTTGAGATTGAGTGTGACGGTGTGGGAGGTGGAATCTAGAACTATGGGGCGTTAGGACTGTGGGGGCTATCGGGGTTGTACTCAACGATTGGATTTTTGTGAATGCTGGTTGGAGTATTATGGGGTGTGGGAGTCAGTTCAGAATTTTGCATTAATATCTTGTTAGAGATGATGATGAATCTTTTGTGCTTTTTGAATTATTTTTTTTTTATGTTTTTGGATTTTTATTAAATTTTTGGTCAAAGTTTTAGATTGACTCGATCTAATCCTAAGTCTACCTACTTCCCCGACAACGGCGCCAAAAACTTGACACGACTCATAAAGTGTCTCTAATGTGCGTTCACTCTAGGCTCAAGTGCAAGCCTATCGCGTTAGTAATAAACCCGATAAGTCGGGATCGTATCCACAGGGAACTAGGAGAACAGAGTTGTAACGACGGGAAAGACGAATGAATCCTAACTCTGACTCTAAAAAGAAAGAAAAAATGTTTTGGTTTTGAGAATGGACTACAACTAAGTGCGATTATGAAATTATGAAAAAATGTAATTATACTAAATTACTTAAAATACTGATGAAGAAAGATTTGAAACTTTAAACTATATGATGAGAAAAATAGGACGGGAATACAATCCCCCAACCCTAGTGTATTGTATAATACTAATCGTAAATTTAACTGATTAATTAGACCCAAAATTTAGTACTCCCAAGCATTACATATATGAGGTTCAAGCCCTCATCATACTTAAACTGAGGACGAGTAAATCGGTATCACGATAGTTCCACTTAAATTGTATTCTAAAGCATCCCGGTTACTCATAAGCAAACGAGATCTAAAGATCTACAATTGTCATGTCCCTACGCGATACGGTCGTAATCAATCACTAAATTCAGAGGATTAATGTTATACACATGCGACTATCACATCAGGTTGGGTTCATGTATCCCGGTCTTAGAAAATCTAGCCTAACATGCTGAAAGTAATGAAAATAATTTTTGATTTGCAGAAAATCATAATTAAAGTAAGAAAAATTTGTGGAATGATTTAGAAAAGAATTGGATTGAAGAAATAACTCGCTAATCTTACCAAAGCAGTAACAGCAGCAATTAAGAATACTTGTAATCAAGGAATTTCTGAATAATCTTCACTATTGGAATTAAAACTGTAGACTGTATCTAAACTAGGATTTCTGAAAAAGAATGGAAAATTAACTAAAATTCCCTATTCAAATAATGATAAAAACTCGGGTTTTTTTACCCTATAGAAATTCAAGAATTTTAGCTGCACTAGGACTCTCATAGGAGGAGGATAAGATTACAAAATCTCGACAGCCGGACAGTTCGGGGCTTAGGCGGACCGGTCTGCCTTCCATGTGGATCGGTTCTTTTAATTTTTTGGCGGACCGGTCCGGGGCCGATCGGTTCTTTTGCTTTTCCTCCCTCTTCGGTTTGATTTCGATCCGGGGTCTTTTGGAGTATGGCACAGCGGACCGGTCCGGGGTGAGGGCGGACCGGTCTGCCTATTTGACTTTTTCTCCAACTTTGACTGCTCATATCTTTTGTTCCAGGACTCCGATTGAACTGTCGTTTCTTCCTATGTCCTCATGAATGTGATATCTTCAACTTCTCTTTAGGTACCTCGTCAGAATTCCGAGTAGAAATTACACTTTTGCCCTTTGGACTTTCCTTCTTTTCGTTTCTCGATTCTTCTGGTTTCTTTCTTTCTTTCTTGACATCAAATACCTGTAAAATCAATACGAAATACCATAAACTCGGTGTACTCATTAGGATAAGTCGGTAGAAAGATTATGAGATAAAGTCAAATCGATTACGTTGTTTGAGATGCTAAAGGTAACTAAATTAAGGGATAAATTAGGAAGAATTTATGCCTAATAACAGATTTTATTTCCCCTAAGAAAGTTAGTGTTTTTCAATAAGAGCTTCAGGGATTAATGTCTCAAGCCTCTATTCCAACATCGTATGTTTCTTCCTCTAACGTGGAGTAACAATTGCAACACCTTCTCCAAGATCATCCAACTCATTAATATTGTCAATTGGAGACTTCTCAAGATTTGAAGCAGTTTAAAATCTTTGTTAGAGTACCTCTTGAAGCTCTAACTGACTTTTCCTTTTTTTGCTGGTCTAAAGACAACTTGTTCTTGCCTTTCCCAATTTGGTGGTTTTGAGGCAGACATTCTTAAAGATTTGACAACTAGTGTCTCTTCTCTCTTAGTCGTTCTTAGTATATGGACAAGGTTAATGCAAAAAAAAATGATTTATCTGCTGACCAAGCCAAATATTCTCAACATAAATCTGAAGTAACTAGAAGCCTACATGAGCTAAAGATTGTCCACGGCAGGAGGGTTTCTCTTTTTGACGAGAAAAAAAAAATGGAGAGTTGACTGGCTTAAGTTAATGTTGATCTAGAAGTGTCTAATATTGAGGTGGTTGACTTCCAATCAAGGCTAAACTAGTTGGTAAGGGAAATGCAGGTGTCTTCCAAAAATGCAACATTATTTGAGGAAAACTGATACACATTGAAATTAAAATGACCATGTATTAAATCTTTTGGACTAATTTTAGGTCCTTTTTATTCAAGCATAACATCTTATAGTTGCCAATTTATCTCATTATGCTTTTTATGCCATTAGTGTCTTGCTTCCCATGTGGTTAGATAATATGCCTTTAAAAATATCACATTTGTTTTCCTCGTGTGTATATGACTCATATCCCTAAAATGGTATAATCCACCTTTGAATGCTCTATAAATTTGGAAAGGTCGTTCCCACTTTGGGGACCATTTTCCATAGGATTGATCTTTTGATCCAAGACGTAAAATGGTTTTTAAAACCAAATGTCCTTCGTTAAGGGCCCTCTTTTCACCTTTTTATTTTAGCTATCATGTATCTTCTTCATTTGGATCAATATGTTATTTAAGAATCTAACTTTAACTTCATCTATGTTTATTAATTCCATATGCATAGCTTGATTATAATTATTTTATAGTCAGTTCATTTCGAGTGACCTTGGTACATTTAGAGTGATTTTAACTAGAAGAATAAGATCATGCCCATGAGTTAGATTGTAAGGAGTTACTCCAGTAGTTGACTTTCTAGAGATATTATAAGCCTATAATACTTCTAGCAGCAAGTTGTGCCAATCTCTTAGCTTTTTTTTAATCACTTTGCTTTAGTTATTTTTAATCATCTTATTTGTGGACTATGTTTCCTATTTGATTGAGCATAATAGGGCGTGCTTTTGTCAGAGTTATCCCTAACCTTGAAGTAAATTTTATCACCATTTATTACTCAAAGATACTTGCATTACTTGAGGTTATGGTTTCTCTAACTCCAAACCTATACACAAGATCTTGTAATAAGTATACCAATTCATTTTGGGTAACTGACTTCAAAGTCTTAGCTTATAATAATTTGGCAAAATAATCAGAGGCTACAAGTACAAAATTATATAACTTGGAAGATGAAGGATGTATTTTACCAATAACATCAATTACCCATTATCTAAATGGCCAAGGTTTCACCACATATTGCAAATCAATAATATGTACATGCTTTGGAGGGCCATGTTATTGGCATTTTTATATACTTTAGTAAATTCTATGCAATCTTTTAAAATGGGAGTCCAATAAAAACCGTTCCTTTTTAGCAACCATCTCATCTTTGGACTAGCTTGATGAGCTCCACATATGCCTTCATGGACTTTGTCCATGGATATCAAACCTTCCTATTTGCTGAGGCACTCTATGATCATTCCATCAACATCTCTTTTAAATAACTTTCCAACATACATAATAATTGGTTGCTTTCAACCTGACATCCCTATTAGTCTTGATATATGGGTCAGCTAGATATTCAATTAATGGTTCTCTTCAATCCTCATGAACATCGATATTTTTAATTCCAACTAAAGGCCACCTATTATGGAGTAGTGGTAAGAGTCCAATAATGGAACTTAACTTTAACTTTGCTTCGAAGCTATCATCAAGCATAAAACCAGAGGACTTTTGAGCCATTTCATTGGCTTCTTCATTTGAAAATTTAGGAACATAGTTTAAGGTGACTTCATCAAATTTGGAGAGTAAGTTTAAATCCACTTGGTTATATAAAGTTAAACCATTATTTATACACCTATAATCACTAATTAACTGTCTTATGACCAGTTGATAGTTCCCATAGATTTTTATTACAGATGCATTATAGAGTTAAAGGATCTCCAGGCCCATTATGACGCTTCATATTCTACTTCATTATTGGAACATCCGTTTTCTTCCAATCTATAACCATATATGGTTTTAATATGCTCAGAGGGCTCAATAATTACCCCTATTCCTGGCATTATTTCAGTTTTCAAACCATCAAACCATAACTTCTAAAGACTTAAGGATATGTATCTTATTTTATATTCACCTTCTGGATCATCCTCACGAATTTGCTAAAAATTCAACCAATACTTGGCCTAAAATAGCCCTTTGAGGTACATAGTATAGGCAAAACTTAGATACATATAACACCCATTTACCAATCATATGGTGAAAATAGGACTTGTTGTTTTTGTATTTAATCAAATCAAACTTCAAAATGACATACACCTCGCTAAAAAATAAGTAATATATTAACCTCATTGTTGTGAAATACAAGGTTAAATATAATTTTCCATTACAAAATATCTACATTCACAATCATTGTTGACACCAAAATTAGTATGCTGATGTGGACGAATAATAAGAAGACACGTGTCAATCTACGTGGCATAATAGCAACGAGGAATATTGTTTCCCCGACCAACATACTCACTCCGAGCAACAAGTATACTCCGAGGAACACCAACCCTACGAGGAACTCTTATCTTCCGAGGAACTCCAATGCTCCGAGGAACTCTTAGACGACGAGCAACTAAGGCAGTTCGAGCTGCACCTCGACCACATCATTAATTTCCAGATAATCAACAGTTCAACTATTCATTGAATGCTTATCATCTTGACGCACACGTTTGAAGAACATTAAATGAATTACCCTTTCATATGTGTATCATTTAATGTAACACCCTTTCATGTACAGCCTAAGGGCTATAAATACCTTGTATCACCCTCATTTAAAGGGACCAGAATTTCTTAATAGCACTTGTAATCGAGAATTCTCAAACACTCAGCAATAACATAACAGTGGACGTAGGCCATTCATATAAGGCTGAACCACTTTAAAATCTTTTGTCTTATTTATTTATCTGTGATTAAATAATTAGAGTAATCTAGTTTTTTACATCAACAGATTGGCGCCGTCTGTGGGAATCGATTGTTATTATCGTTTTTCACCAAAAATCATTCATCATCAATGGCGGATAATCCAGAATCTAGCAAATCGAAACGCTAGAAATGCTGGAAATCCCTTTGCACCTCCAGATCTGGCCGGAATTATGACGAATCTGGCTCAAGGATAAACCGCCATGCAAGACACAATGAGGCAACTCATACAAACCCTTCATGGCGATGCACCTGCACGTTCAGGACAGCGAAGTGGTCAGAGGCAAACTTATTTACTTTCTTCACGATTCAGGCATACTGAGTCATATCGTAATGAGGAGTCTGATGATTTCTCTTATCAACCTGGGCGAACTTCGTCAATAAGGGCTACAGATACTGATCAACGTATCACTCTCTCTCCAGAAAGACCCAGCGCCTTAGAAAGACTGAGTAGGGTGTCTCCTTTCAGTCGATTAGGCCCTAGGAGGAATAGGAGTCCACCTAAGACCATGTTGAGGAGTTTTCGACAACCATTAGATCTAAGAGAAGGATCAGCACAATCACGACCAGTTGCTCATCAAGATAAATCTCAAGAGGCTACTTCAGAACGATCTATTGCTCGAACCAATAGGCCCGAGAAAGGAAATGAAGCGTGGAAAGGGTCCCTTCAGCGATTGGAGGATAGATTGGGAGAAATGGCTAGGGCGAAGAATCCCCTACAACGAACTTTTGTTCAAGGGACACCTTTTGTCCAGGCCATTGTGAATTTTCCTACACCGTCAAAGTTTAAAGCACCAGTAGTGACCCCTAAATAAGATGGAAAGACAGATCTTGTTCTTCATATAGAGCAATATCAAGCTGTCGCCGATATCTATGCTGTCCCCGACGAGATGAGATGCAGAGCGTTCTCAGGAACTCTTACTAGAGCTGCCCAGATATGGTACAACAATCTTCCTCGGGGTAAGATTTCAACTTTCTTTCAGTTGGCCGAGTTGTTCATCAGCAATTTATGTTTCGGTGCAAAGCCAGTAAAACGAGTAGCACACTTGTTAAGTGTTAGACAAAAATCTGGTGAGAGTACTAGAGATTACATAACTCGTTTCAATAACGAGAAGCTGGAAGTCATAGATTACGAAGAGAAGACATCAATCACCGCCTTGACGAGTGGGTTGTTGCCTAATAAGTTGTATTACACCTTGGCGAAAGATCCACCTAAAACTATGTCAGAGTTGATGGAAAAAGCGGCCAGAATCATGAATGCCGAGGAAGCTATGGCTGCAAAGAAGAATATAGATAAAGACACCAAGGTGGACATCGACAACTCTAAAAATACAGAGCATAAGGGCAATGGTGGCGACAAGCGTTCCAGAAATAATAAGTCATCATGGGAAGTCCTAAAGAAATTCGATAATTATACTCCCTTGAAAATGGTTATTAATCATGTCTTGGAAGAAATCAAGAATAGCGAGGAAGTAAAGTGGCCGAAGAAACTAAGGTCAGACCCTGATGCGAGGAACAGGGATAAATATTGCGAGTTTCATAAGGATCACGGCCATATGACTAAAAATTGCATAGCTCTTCAGAACGATATTGAAACACTCATTCGAAGAGGAAAACTAGCAAAGTATGTTGATCGGGGAGGTGAAAGAAGAAATAATGATCGAACTAGAGAGAGGTCTAGATCTCCTCATCGAGCAGAGGAGAAAAAGAAGAGAGACCACGAAGATGATGCCGAGGATGACCCCGATCTTCCCAAGAAACCAAGGTAGCCAGAACGAGAGGTATTTTCCATACGTTTTGGGTCATTTGATTGTAATGTTATTATAGGAGGAGATGCAGGAGGAGGAGATCTTACTGTAGAAAGAAAAGCTTACCTCGGAGAGGCACAAGCTTGCTCGTATATTCAGCGAATAAATTTGGCCGAGGAGGATCGTCCGAGGAAGGTAAAGAAAGAGAAGATGGTTATTGGCTTTTCAAAAAATGACTTGGCAGGTGTTATTTACCCTCACGACGACCCTTTGGTGATCAAAATGAGGATTAAAGAAGTAGTGATTTCAAGGGTGCTGGTAGACAATGGCAGTTCGGCAGACATCATGTACTATTCATGCTTTGACAGTTTAAATTTGAAGTTATCTCAATTGGAGCCTTATCACAGACCTCTTCTGGGTTTTACTGGCGAGAAAGTTTTTCCACTTGGGACGATCAAGTTGGATATATTCATTGGAACTTGGCCTGCTTGTCGAACAGAAAGAATACGCTTCTTTGTGATGGATAAGAATGTGCAGTCAGCCTACAACATCATCATGGGAAGAGTTGGTTTGAAGAAGTTCGAAGCAGTCCCATCTACAGTACATCAATGTTTAAAATTCCCAATAAATTTCGGACTGGGAGTGGTGAAAGGTGATCAAAAAGTAGCTCGAGAATGCTATTATTCATCTGCCGAGCAAGAGGAACTTGAAGAATTAAGGAAAAAGACTACTACTTACCAGGTGGAGGAAAGTACGGAAATTGAAACACTTGATCTGAGAGATGAATCCCAACTTGTAAAAGGACAAGTGGTAGAATCTACAGAAAATGTTATTCTGGACGACGAACACCCTGAACGAGTAACCCAGATAGGTTCATCGTTGGATGCTTCAATAAAACAGGAATTGATAACTTTCTTGATAAACAGAAAGAAAACTTTTGCGTGGAGTCATGAAGACATGTCAGGAATAGATCCAAACTTCTTATGTCATGAGCTCAATGTGAATAAGGAGATCAAGCCTGTAAAGCAGAGAAGAATGGTATTTATCCCCGAGAAGAGTCAAGCTATTCAAGAGGAGGTCGACAAGCTCCAGAAAGACCAATTCATTGAAGATGTGAAGTATCCGGACTGGTTGGAAAATGTGGTAATGGTAAAAAAGAAAAACAATAAATGGAGAATGTGTGTTGATTTCACTGATCTCAACAAGGCTTGCCAAAAGGATCACTTCCCATTGCCCAGAATTGACCAACTAGTGGATGCTACCTCGGGGCACGAGCTACTCAGTTTCATGGATGATTACTCTGGATACAACCAGATCAAAATGAAACCTGAAGACAGGGAAAGCACTTCTTTTATTACCCCTAGGGAACTTATTGTTATAATGTTATGCCTTTTGGTTTGAAAAATACAGGAGCGACATACCAGCGGCTGATGAACAAGGTTTTTGCCGAACAAATCAGTTGCAATATGGAGGTCTATGTCGACGATATGCTGACAAAGAGCAAGAAAGATGCTGATCATCTAGTTGACTTAGGTCAGACCTTTGATCAACTGGATAAATACCAGATGAAGCTCAACCCGACGAAGTGCACCTTTGGAGTACGAGACGGAATATTCCTCGGGTACATCGTCAACCAGCGAGGCATTGAGGCAAATCCAACAAAGATCAAAGCTCTTTTAGGGTTGCGATCTCCAACGACGAAGAAAGAATTGCAGAGTCTTACAGGACGAGTTGCAGCGCTCAATAGATTTGTATCTCGAGCAACTGATAGGTGCCTTCCATTCTTCAAAACACTCCGAAAAACTTTCGAGTGGAATGATGAATGTGAAAAAGCCTTTCAAGACTTGAAGAAATATATGGGAACACCTCCATTGCTGTCCAGACCAGTGATGGGAGAAAAGTTGTACTTATACCTGGCAGTATCAGAAAATGCGGTCAGCTCGGCATTGATAAGATTGGATAATGGAGTCCAAAAGCCAATTTATTACACAAGTAAGGCTTTCCGAGGTGCAAAGATCAGGTACCCAAAGTTGGAAAAATTGGCATTGACATTAATTGAAGCAAGTAGAAGAATGAGGCTATATTTTCAGGCCCATACCATCATCGTGTATACCGACATGCCATTAAGACAAGCCCTTCATAAGCCAGAAAAGTCAGGAAGACTGATGTACTGGGCAATAGAGCTCAGTGAATATGATATTGTGTATGAACCCAGATCATCCTTAAAAGGGCAAGCAGTAGCAGAGTTTACATATCCTGATACCCCCGAGGAACAAAAGCTGCTCGCTGACCAACCTGTGGATGTTACAGGATCAACAGACATAAGTCCAGACCAACTCTAGTTGGTAAAAGGGCTTGTGGATGTAGAAAGATCATCAAATTCAAACCCAGACCAACTCCGGTTGGTAAAAGGGCGAGAATAGATGGTCGACGAGGAGCGAAAGATACCAGGGGAGGATGAAATAAAATAGCAAATATTTCATCGAGGAACGTTGTCAGATAAGAATTTTGAAGACGAGTTACCTACGTGGAGATTGTATGTAGATGGGTCATCTTGTACAACAGGTTGCGGAGCAGGGATTGTTTTGAACACCCCAGACGAGATTGACGTGGAATATGCCTTACGATTCCAATTCAAAGCTTCCAATAATGAGGCTGAGTATGAAGCCTTGATAGCAGGTCTTAATTTAGCAAAGATTATGGAAGCACAACAAGTGATGGTATTCAGTGATTCTCAATTAATTGTGAATCAGATAATGGGAACGTATGCAGTTAAAGGAGAACTAATGGTCAAATATCATGCAAAGGCGATAGAGTTGTTGGCAGAATTTGATGCCATTCAGTTAATCAGAATACCAAGAATGGAGAATGCACAAGCAGACGCACTGGCCCGACTAGCATCAGCTACTCGTATCGAGTTGCAAAGAACGATACCAATTGAGGTGTTAGAAATTCGAAGCATAGATGAAATCTTGACGATGAATGTTATTTCCCTTGATTTAGGACCATCTTGGATGGATCCCATCAGGGCATATGTCGAGGAAGGAGAATTACCAGAGGACAAGATCGCTGCCAAGAAATTGAAGTTTAAAGCTGCTCGGTATGTACTAACTAATGGTGTTTTGTATAGACGAGGAATTTTGGCAGGCTTGCAAAGATGTGTACATCCCTCCGAGGTGAAAGAATTGATTGAAGAAATCCATGAAGGGTCCTGTGGAGCCCATGTAGCAGGTCGAACACTTTTACAAAGGATGATGACGCAAGGATACTACTGGCCAATGATGAGAGCTGATTGTATAGCCTATGCCAAGAAGTGTGACAAGTGCCAACGTTTTTCCTCCATCCGACGAACTACACAAGCATTATTGACACCCATAACTTCCCCTTAGCCATTTGCCATGTGGGGAATTAATCTGGTTGGACCACTGCCAACGACCCGAGGAAGATTTAAGTACCTCGTCGTCGCAGTGGATTATTTTACTAAATATGTAGAAGCTGAGCCTCTGATTGATATGACGTACGAGAAGGTGTACCAATTCGTTTGGAAGAACATCATCTGTCGATATGGTCTCCCTCATGCCTTCATTACAGACCATGGAACACAATTCGATAACGAGGAGTTTGCCGCCTATTATCATTAGTCAAACATTTTGAAGGTTCATTCAGCACCAGGCCATCCTCAAAGCAATGGACAGACTGAAGTGACTAATAGAACATTATTAAATGGTTTGAAGAAGAGGTTAAATGAGGCTAAAGCTAACTGGATTAATGAGCTACAATCAGTATTGTGGGCTTACCGAACAACTCTCCGAGCAGCAACTGGAGAATCACCATATATGCTGGCGTTTGGAAGTGAGGCTGTAATACCTGCCGAGTTGGGTCTTCCAACACATAGAGTGCTGAATTTCAATTCCCCAGTCAGTGACTTGATGAGAATACTGGATTTGGATATGCTCGAGGAGGTTAGAGAAGAAACAGCCATTAGGAATGCTGCATATCAACAACGAACAGCTTTGTTTTACAACAAGAGGGTGAAGAAATGCGATTTAAAGGAAGGAGATTACGTGCTAAAGAAGGTCATTCAGAATCACAATAAATTGGAAGCAAATTGGCATGGACCTTACCGAGTTACAGAAGTTGTTCGACCAGGAACTTACCGAATAGCAACTCTAGAAGGAGAGGAATTCAAGAATGCTTGGAATGTTGAACACCTTCGCAAGTATTATCAGTGATGTAAAATGTACAGCAGGTCCATCAATATGAATAAAACGATGATGTTTCACCATTTTTCTCTCCTTTGTTTGAAAGTTTTTCGGGGAATACTAGTGTTGTACACTACGCTGCTCGACAGCAAAAAGAAGATGATAGTTCAAACCCACGACCAACTCCGGTTGGTAAAAGGGCGAGAACAAACTATACTCCTTTGGTTAGGAGGCATACACTAGCGTGACCAACTCCGGTTGGTAAAATAACTAGTAGATAGTTCGAGCGTGATCAACTTCGGTTGGTAAAATAGCGAGAACAAACTATACTCCTTTGGTTAGGAGGCATACACTAGCGTGACCAACTCCGGTTGGTAAAATAACTAGTAGATAGTTCGAGCGTGATCAACTTCGGTTGGCAAAATAGCGAGAACAAACTATACTCCTTTGGTTAGGAGGCATACACTAGCGTGATTAACTCCGGTTGGTAAAATAACTAGTGGACATGATAGTTCAAACCCATGACCAACTCCGGTTGGTAAAAGGGCAAGAACAACATTCTTAAAAATGCCAATTTCGGCTGGTTAAGAAACAAAATATGCCAACTTATGTTGGTCGGAAGGTAAAACTATTCTAGAAAATACAAAATATTCCAAACTGAACAAAGTATGATGGTTGGTCGGGATAAAAATCCACTAATTGTATTGGCCGACGAGGATAAGATGATCGACCTTGGTTGGTCGGACACATTTTATGAAAAAAATTGCCAAGTATGGTTAGTCGGGGATAAAAACTCTCACTAATTGGTCGACAAGCACAATTTAACAACCTTGGTTGGTTGGAAAAATTTTAAACATTTTTTATACTCATTACTTTGTTATTAAGTGATCGAGCAACATTTTTTATACTTGTAATCTTTTATTACTTGATTGGTCGATGAACCACAAAAGAATTGTTATGCAATCACAAATATAAAAGTGTTAGACAAGCACAAAAAACAATAGCAATACAGATTTGCAAACAGAAAATGAAAGTCTTTCATTAAAAATCAAAACGAATTACAAATTACATGTATACTAACTATTACATTGAAATCCCTATTCTATTGGTTTCTTTCCTTCAGCTTTGGAAACAGGTTCCTCGCCAGCAGGAGGATCATTTAATGTCTGAGGAGAATTGATAAAATTCAAGTCCTTCAACATTCTGACATTCATTACTGAAGGAGTATCCAAGAGATGCTCGGGACGAGATACTTCAATTTTAGAATGAAGATTATAGTCACCAAGATATTTTGAAATTAAGCTCCGAGGAATGGCATGAGCTGGGATCCATTCCATGTCCAATTTATAGGGTGGTACAGGCAAGTCTAGTAGCCCAGGAGTATGATAATCCCACAGATAGTGCCCCTGTTCGAGCTTCAGCACACCCAGGGCGTTCAACCATCCCTGTTTATAACCTTCATTATTGGCATTTTCAATGCGAGCATCCAAGTGATAAAGGGCCTCATTATAGCCTGCATTCCAGAATTCGCGAGGTTGTTTATGGAATTGGAAAGTTAATCTTTCTAACTGCTCATGAAGGTTCCGGGAAAAAACATCCTTATTATTCAAAGCAGACTTCGTAGCAGTAAGTTGATCTTCCAAAGTTAGGATTTTCTTGGACATTTCAGACAAAGCCCGATCTTTTGCGTTCAACTGGTACGCTTGAGTTTCCAATGTTGACAGAGTACGAGCTTCTTCAATACTACGAGGAGTTCTTGATCGACCCCAAGTAGCTGAAGTACTTTGTTCCTCGTTAACATCCTGGGCATCTCTTCCTCGCCCACGAGAACCTCTTCCTCGTCCCCGAGCAGAAGTAGAAGCACCAGATCTTCGCAGGACATCCAACTCTTGCCTTAATTTTGCATTTTCAACCTCTAAGAAGGAAAATCCCTCATCGGTCACTGGGATTACCGTTGTTAAAGAAGAGGCTGCAGACTTGTATTGTGCTAGTTCTTTCTGCAAATTATTATTCTCTTGCTCCAACAGTTCAGCAATTTGTCTACAGGCTTCAACTTCTCCCTTTAGGGTCCTCTCCCTGACATCATACCCAGCAATGAGTTTGTCATAGCCCTTCTCGGCAGAAAGCTATTGATATTTCTTTTCATACCCCTCATGTAACAAGGCATTTGACTCCTTGTACTGATCCTTGAGATCTTCTAGAGTATATTGAAGTTCCTCGATCATATCATAGTAGGCCACGTTATTGGCCACAGCTCGATCAAGTAATCCCTTCAGATATTGGTAAGCTTCTACTGCCTGCTCTAAAGCATCATGGCCAAGGATGTCGGCAACTTCTGATGTACTGAGGTCTGTGTGACCAGCTTTATAATACTCATGGCATTGCTGCATCAACTTTGTGTCATTAGCAGACAAAAGATCCATCCTGGCCAGAAACTAACAGAGAAAGAAAAAGAAGATCAAGACAGGGTGCAGATAAAGAAGAGACAATCATATGGAATAAAAGAACTCAAATTTTTATTAGATCATCAGGCAAAATTACAAAGATCTGAGATACAAAGTACAAGTAGAAGAAAAATAGAAAGATAGTACCGAACAACTTCACACCTTTTCCTTGTCTCCCAAGACTTTCTCGGGAGGTTGGGACGAGGAGCTTGGTTGCTCGGTGGGAACACTGATTTGATCGGCTGAAGTTGGGATTTGTTCAAGAGAAGCAGGAAAAGAAGAAATCTCCTCAGCAGATGTCTGGTTGGGTTGAGGAGCAAGGATTTGATCACCCACAATCATTGAAGATTCTTCAGATGCAGCTTCGTCTTCATCTTCGTCTTCAATAAATGGAGGAGGACCAGGGAGATGTTGTTGAAATAGCTCGGAGTCCTCGCTCACCTTCAATTCCTGCAAGGCAGCAACCCAACCATCATGGAAGAATTTTAAACTTCCATAATTCACCTGGGTCATCATTGCTGCTACCCCCCCCCCCCCCTATCCCATCCTTTATCCTAACCAGTTCGAAAGGATTTCTTCATCGCTGTTTTTCTCTTCATCTTCTCCGAGGAGAGCTTCTCGGATAGAAGGTCCTCGGAGGCTTTCAGCTTGGCCTCCAACTCCTCCTTATGACGATTTGCTTCGCGCAGAAGTGTCAGCTCTTCCTCAGCTGATTTTAGCTTATTTTCAAGCTCCCCGAAAGTAGTGAGCTTCTCGGAGTATTTCTTGTTCTCCCTCTCCAAGTCCTTCACTTTGTTTCCCAACTGCACCTTCTCTGCTTCAGATGCAGCCAATTTCTTCTCCCATTCACCTTTATCCTCGTCGTAATTCTGACGGGATTCCTTCAGAGATTGGGCCAAACCTTGGAATGCATACTCTACTCCAGACGAGGAGCTTGAAGCCTTGAGCGCTTCATCTTTCTTCATAATGGTGTTAAAATAACTCACCAGCTGATAAAAGAAGGTAGTGATAAGTTAGTGCCGAGATACATATATTGATAGAAGGAAAAATTCAAGATAAAAAGAAACTTACTGAAGCAATGTGACGAGTAGCTAGGGATGTCAGCATATCCCTAGGCATGTTTTCCTCGATGCCTTGGACTTCAGGAATAATCCAAGTCTTTACCGAGCTCATTGCAGAGCTCGGGGGAATGATGGTTGGAACACCATCTCCACTAGTTTGGAGCTGGGGAATGGCTTCAGAAAAACTAACCGAGGAGGATTTCTTCAATCTCCTCAGTGGAACTTCAGCAGTTTCAGCCAAAGAACCTTTGGTGGGGGAAATAGTGACCACTTCCACAGAAGTACTTCTCTTGCTCGGAGCCATTGGAGGCTTCTCGGCAGCCTTCTGAACAGTAACAGAAGGAACAACATCAATTTTCTTGGTCCCCTTTGGGACTTCACCCTTGTTCCTCTTTCCATCCCCGGTAGAGGAAGTCTCCTCGAAGATAGCAGGAACTCTTCTCTTGCCCATCTTTTGACTTAGAGGAATGTGAGATTCTGGTGAAGATTCCTTGGAAGCTGGCAATGGGTCACTAATGCTGACCACAGGACAAGCAGTAAAGGATGATGTGTAGCTCTTGTACTACAACAAATATGAAGCAGACCTGATGTGCTCGTCTGCAACCCTCTGATGCAAACTCCAGATATGTTTCAATTTCTTTATATTAACTTCTGACTCTTTTGGAGTTTTTCTCTTGCTGTCAACTGCAAACAAGAACATATTGAAATATCAGTCATACATTTTATCAAAAACAATGAAATCATAATTTCACAAACAAAATAAGATGAAAACGACCTATCACATTGCCATATGGGGGGCATCTGGGACCCTCATATACTGCATCTCCAACCAAAGGGGCATATTGCCAATTTTTTATAACTACCCCGTGTTCAAAATAATCCCTGTTGGCATCAGGGAGGTTGACTACTAAGGCCCTATTCAAAAACCTAGTTTTTAAATAAAAAAACATTGTCTAAAACAGCCCATCTGTAACAGTACATAATCTCAGGAATTCCTATACGAGTTCCATGAGTTTGATTTAACCTATATACCCCATTAACTATTCTCCATGTGTTGGGGGCTATTTTTGCAGGGACAACATCGAAGTATTGACAGAACTCTAAACACAACGGATTTGGTGGAAAAGAAAATCCACATTCAGCAATAAATAGGCTAGGGAACCAGTATCCCTCAGCCAAATCAAAATAACTTGAAGGCTCAGAAAGAACCTCCAAAGTTACCCAAGAAGGAATAGAGAAGTCAGAGCGGAACTTCTCAAGAGATTCGATAATATAAACCATGGTGAATAAAAAGAAATGAAGAAGAAGGAAGAAAATCTTACAGGAAAAAAGGAGATCTGTTGACAAACAAACGAAGGAGGAAATGAACGCACAAGAGAGAGAAAAGCTTTAGAAAACTCGAAAGCAGAAATTGAAAAGGTAGAAGACGATGGGATTGCCTCTGAAGTTTAAATACCTTGCCTTGGGAAACGGCGAAAGAAATGATTACAAAAAGGAAATATTACGCTATCGGCGGTTAAAAGGACAAAAAGGGCACGAAGATCGAAGCGCCTATAAAAATGCAAAAAAAGCGAATTCTGCGAATTTGGAAGGAAATTTAAATACGAAGAAAAGGTTCCTAAAACCCAGGAAGGTCATTTAATATCGCCATATACCGAGAAAGAATGTTCCATACTCCTCAAAGTTCGAAATATGAAACATTGGGGGCTTCTGTTGACACCAAAATTAGTATGCTGATGTGGACGAATAATAAGAAGACACGTGTCAATCTACGTGGCACAATAGCAACAAGGAAGATTGTTTCCCCGACCAACATACTCACTCCGAGCAACAAGTATACTCCGAGGAACACCAACCCTCCGAGGAACTCCAACCCTCCGAGGAACTCTTATCTTCCGAGGAACTCTAATGCTCCGAGGAACTCTTGGACGACGAGCAACTAAGGCAGTTCGAGCTGCACCTCGACCACAGCATTAATTGTCAGATAATCAACAGTTCAACTATTCATTGAATGCTTATCATCTTGATGCGCACGTTTGAAGAACATTAAATGAATTAACCTTTCATATGTGTATCATTTAATGTAACACCCTTTCATGTACAGCCTAAGGGCTATAAATACCTTGTATCACCCTCATTTAAAGGGACCAGAATTTCTTGATAGCACTTGTAATCGAGAATTCTCAAACACTCAGCAATAACATAATAGTGGACGTAGGCCATTCATATAAGGCTGAACCACTTTAGAATCTTTTGTCCTATTTATTTATCTGTGATTAAATAATTAGAGTAATCTAGTTTTTTACATCAACAATCATTCCAAAATATACTTAGATAATACATAGCCTTCTCATTGTGCTTCTCATAATCTTGTGCTAACATAACTCTAATTGTGGTATCAAAGACATAAACGTACATCTCTATTGGCTTTTCTTCCCTTGGAGATGCCAAAACTAGTGGCGTGGCCAAATATATCTTAATCGTCTAGAAATCTACCTCATGTTATTCCTTCCAATCCATCTCTTCTTGATTTTTTGTCTTCAAGATTGGAGAAAATACTTTAGTTTTTCCTACTGTATTAGATATAAATCTACGATGGAAATTAACTTGTCCCCAAACCTTTGTAATTCTATTTTTATTCTTGGGGATTGTGCTTCAATTATGGCCTTGACCATGTTCATATCAACTTGAATTTCCTTTTGGTGTACCAAATACCCCAATAAATTCCCTGCAAAAACTCCAAAGGCACATTTTAAAAGATTAATTTTTAGTTGGTAAATCTCATTCTTTTGAAGGACTTTTACAGGTGTCTTATATGATCAGTCTTTGTTTTTTATTTGACTACTATGTCATCAATATAACACTCCAAAAATATGCCAACTATGTCATGAAAATTGGTATTCATCCCTTTTGGTAAGTGTCCCTTTCATTCATTAATTCAAATTTCATTTTAATCGATTTGAGGGTACCGAAATTGCAAGGGCACTTTATAGCAGTCTTATGCATATCTTCTTCAGCTATGCATATTTGGTTATAATCTGAGTGGCATTCCATCATAGACATGGTAGCCTGACTAGAAAATTTATCAACTAATAAGTCTACCATTGGCATTGTATATTCATCCATTGGAGTGGTTGCATTTAAATTTTTGAAGTCTATGCACACTCTTAGATTATCATTTTTCTTAATAAATAGTACTAGGCTAGAGAGTCATTCAACATACCTGGCAGTTTTAATGAATCCAACCTTCAATAGACTTTTAATTTATTCTTTTATTTTAGTTGTGACTTCGTGAGCCATCTGTTGTGGCAGTTGTTTAACAAGCTTGTATCCTTCTTTGATTGGCAGTCCATGCTCCACCAATTTCATGTCTAAACCAAGTAACACATCATATTCCCAAGAAAAATAGTCCTTGTAATGATGTAAAAGGTCCAAAACTAATTGTTAGTCTTCTTTGCTAAAGTTTTTATTGATGTATGTCACCATTTTATTTTGCTCAGTTACCAAGTTCACTTCTAACAAAGGATTCAATTAGTTTACCAAAACTTCTTCATATTCAATTAGCAAACTTGCTAGATCACTGTTATCCTGGGGCATTTTATCCTCTATATCTCCTTCGAATACATAATCGGTCTAATTTATGGTCCTTTCTTACCTAATTTTGGTATTTAGGTATACCTCTCTGAATTTATACAACACAATGGCCAAAGTTTCATTGGTCTTTTCTAAATTAATAAATGTGCCATCCATTAATAAACTATTTTGTTTGTTTCGTTTGGTCCCATTAAACCAAAGGATAGTTCTTTCCAAGCTTAATATGAGACTTCTCCTTATGATACCTTAGGTATTAATGCGTCCACCTTTATATGCCTTATATGTTTTTGGTAGAGTTCAGTTCAACACAATTAGAGTTGGTGTGGAACAGTAAAGGATCTACTTCCGCCTCTTCCACGTTCCCATCCTCCTTCATCAACAATCATCTCCAATGCATGGAAAAGATACACATTTTTTAGAATGGATCCAATCTCTACCAAGTAAAGCATTAAATCTTAGTTTACCATTGATGATAAAGAAACCAGTTTTAGAATTTCATGTACTTACTTCAAAATCTACTGGTGGCACAACTTTTCTCAACTTTTTATCTCCAGCAAAACTAGAGATTATGATTTGATTTCAGACTAATTTAGCATCTTGTTTATTTATCCTAGAAAGCATGGAATATGGCATTATGTTAATAACCACACCCCTATCTACTAATATGTTATTTATTAATACTCCATTCACCCAAGCCTTTATAAAAAAAAGGCTTAATATGATTGGTCATATCTTTAGTAGGTTCTTCGAACCCATATATGAGATCTAAAGTCGACGTAAACAAATAAAGGTTTTCTACCTATGAATGCCCATCTATATCTGTGGGACTTACTTCCCCTCTCCAGCTTCTAACCTCTTTGGTACGATCACCATCATGTTGATTGGCACGATGTGATGGAGACTCAAATTGGATTAATTGATATTGAGAAGTCGTTGGGGCATGTACATTTACATCCATAACCATCATCTCCTCATTCTCTTCCTCACTAAGGGAACTCTCTTCAGATGTACTATCTCCATCTATACTCATGGATTTTTTTAACTTTTTAATCTTCTCAACCATCTTGTCTGAAGAAGATTGGATTCCTTCTTGCTTTCTATATAACCTTGGATTTAGCTTCGAAGAGGAATACGTGATTTCTTTGGATCCACCTGGATGCAAAATATCTGAGGCCTCTGAACAGTCCATATATTTTATTTGAATTTGCCTTTGTTGAGTGTGAGAGATCATAATTTTAGTCTCTCTTTTCTTTAATTTTGGTGGCTGCACGAGATTCCACATCCCTGGAGATACCTGTTGAGGCTTTATAACTTTTGGTCTCCTAGGCATCTCCTTAAACTGTTGGTAAACCTTAGGGTTTTAAGCCATGAATCAATCAGGTACTCCGTTCACCATAGGAACTAACTTTGAAATCCTCATGGGCCCTAGAACTCTCAAGTATTCTTGAGATTTTTCTTTATTAAAACTTGGTCTGATGTACCGGTAGATCCTTAATATCCTTGTGTTTCCTCGAGGATAAATGGGTTATTGAATAGCCTCATTTCCCTTGGGCCAATTCATTAGAAACCATATTGGTTCTGTAACTCCTAAGTCTTGGCATAATAACCATTATTTCTTTTTTTCTTAGGATTTTATTGTTTCTTCCCTTTTGTAACCATAATTTGACACAACACCACGTATATCTCCCCACACCTAATACACATGTGTTTTAAGATATTTTTATGTAGGTCAGTAGCTATTTCAGGCTTCGAAGCCTTGGAATCAACCTCTGTCTTTATTTTGAACTCAACATTCCCTTTATTCCTTAGTAATTATGTGGACTGCATATTATTCCCCATCTCTTTTACATTAGGAAATGGGTCTTTATCAACCACTATAGCATTTCCCCTTTTCCTCGAAAATTTAATTTCCCTTTTCTGATAAAATCTTATACCCTGTTATGAAAAATACAACAGGTACTAGTTGAGTGGGAATATACATTATGTCATGTACAATAATCTTTCCCTTTCATTTCATTTATTCTTGTCATTTTCACATTACCAGAAAAATTTATCATTTTAATTCTTAGAAGGTAACCAAAGATTGCTTCTGCCTTAGAGATGTTAAAGGAATATTTCTTAATCATACCTTTTTATTTTGGTGCATAAAGCATTGTTGTTGTGTTCTTTTGAACCAAAGGTTCACTGACTATAGATTCAATTCCAATTATTTCGGTAAAATCTATTTTTAGATTTGGGTCCTCATAATATGTTTTGAAATAGGAAATGTTTCTCTCATGCTCTTCCTCTAACAATTGCTTATAATTGGGCACTTTGGCGATTAATTCCACCAAATATCTAAATTTAGTAGCATCAAACTTCTTTTGAAGCCTAAATTCCAGCCCATTTTGGGCCAAGTTGACAAGCTCAGACTCAAGTAACAGTATCTTGTATTTCTTTATAGATTTTTTAAACCTATTTATGATACTAGTTTTTTTTTTGTCTTAGTCTTGCCAAGTCATCCATAGACACTTATGGTTCAGTTTGGAAGAATTGTGCATGAAACATACCTTCCATTTATTGCTAAGTTTGAAAAGTATTAGGTGACAAGCTTATGAACTAATAAAAGGCTGAATTATTGAAGCAACTAAAGAATAAACATAATTTGAGGTATTCATTAGTTCCTGGATCAGCACGCTGACTAGTGAACCTTGAAATATGTTCCACTATGGATTGACTCATATTTCCTGAGAAAACAGATAAAGTTAAGAACTTAAAGCCCTTTGGAAGCACAATTGTATCTACCCATTCAGGTTATGGCTTCTTCTAGATTGAAGTCTTGACCATCGATGTCCACAAATCTCATATATGAGCTCCACAATTTCATCCCTCCCAACTCCCCTAGGTAATTGCCTATTTGAATGGGCAACTGCTTGGTTTCACACTAGCATTGGTTGTACCAATAGAGATGGGAGCTTTGGAGGAGAATTTTATTGCATTTAGAAAGTCAGTGGTTGAGATACATAAGGAATTTGGTTGTCTACACTTTGAAAGGTGTCATTACCAAATCTCTTGTTGTTCCCTAACCCTCGGGTTCATATTAAAACATAAGATTGGTGAGTACTCCATAGTTCAAAGTCCCTGGAAAACCTAAATTGGGCTCATTATAGTATATTATAGTCCTTCCCATCTCTCCATGTCAGGTTATTATAACCCATTTTTTAGTAACTATTAGAGTTCCTAAACCTTCTAGTGAGTTATTCACACCTAAACTAGTAGTGTAGTTTCTCGTTTTTAGTTTTGTTCCAAAACTGGTTTTCCCTTCATTTGGCCTATAATACACATGGTCAAAAGGATTGGGCTGTGTGGTCGTGTTTACACCAATTTACAGTATGTAACGTTGACTACTAGATACTGTAACAATAAGATGAGACAACCTACTGGTTACTGTTATGATCATTGTACTAATATTTTGCGTTATATTCCCAATATGGCCAACTATTGGGTTTAACTGATGTATTAATTGATCTTGGAATTCACTTATAACATGTGTTGCACATGAATATTCAACCCTTGGAGACGTTGTCTCATTCAACTCTTGGTTTTGAGCAGTTTGCCTTAATTCTTGGCTGATTTCAACCATCGTTTGTTGTGTGGTGGTGACATGTTGGCAAGTTGCACTAATTTCACCAACATTCTTTGTGCCATCGTCGTTCCTTCTTGTCCTAGCCATGATAAACAATTAAATAGCACTAAGTCCCACCTGACATGCCAAAAATATGATTCGCTAGCTTGGTTTGTTTGTGTGTGAGCGTGTCAGACAAGGTTATGGTCTTGTCAACCAATCGATTATATTATCTTTGTGATAATTAGGCAATTGTGTACCGTTCAATGCTTCAGTTAAGAAGACTTATGATCCACTTTAAGGAGAATTAACAGTGGGTGTTAAATAAGTCTAAACAACTAAATTATAAAGAACAAGATGTAAAGTGCATAAATAAAGATAAAAATGGGGATTCGAACTAAGTAAAACATTGAACTAAAGTAAATGAACTAAAAAAAGTAGTTTGCACTAATCTATGCAAAGAAAGTTATACTAAGAAATGTAAAGGCGATTTAAATATAAAGGCAAGGGAACCTTTCACAAAATATGAAAAGAATTATAATAAATCTACCTAACAAACCACTGAAGTAAAGTAAATAAACTAAAAGAAAATAGTTTACAGTTAGCAATGTAAAGCAATATACACTAAGAAAAGTAAATACCGTTTAAAAGTAAAGACAAAGGAACATTTCATAAAATATAAAGAGAATAACAAAAAAATCTAGTTTAAACGAGTAAATATAATATTTTGTTGAGGGTGTCCCATTTTTCTTCGTCCTTTAGCTACTTATGAATAGAATCCATTGCCACGCAACTACTATTATAACTTTTGGGTGGTTACCCTTTTAAATGCTCCCGCATAGGTGCACTCGCACCCATAATATCGCTACTTAAGTGTTCATCCCACGCTCAAGGTCTTGACAAGTATCAATTTCTTGTGTAGCCATTTGTACTAAATTGGCTCATTATGTCTGTCGCCTATAATTACCGATTTTTATTTCTATGTGGTTAGACTCTATTGGACGGGAATAATATTGTGTAAACAATAACAACTCTAATAGAAGAGGATACAAATTTATCATATATGAGAGGAATCATCAGTGATGCCAAATTCATATGCTCCATGTTTCATTCTGTTTATTATTTTTATTTTGTTAAACGAGAGAAAAATGTCAATGCTCATATTGTGTCTCAATACGTCAAAACTATTGAGAACTAAGTAACAAGATCAGATGTATTGGGACCCTCTATTCAACATGATGTAACTTTTTCTCAAGCTTAATTCTATTGGCTTTTTTACTTTAAAAATAATAATTTTTTCCTTGTCCCAAGGGTACTATTTTAAAATGGTTGCATTGTTTAGTTAATACATTATTTAAATCCTAACACAAACACAGTATGACACACATTAAACTATACACGATTTTTTACAAACTCGATATAAAACCCAATATGAAATGATGTGTTACCAATCAGTCCACCTTCCCTCGTGTTTAGTTGGGGTAAATTAATCTTCATACCATCACATTGTTTGTTCAATTTAATGTCAACATAGAGTTTAGGGTTAATTATACTTACCCCCTTAACTTTACCCCCCACACTTGTAGCCTCTCGTCCTCATCTTGTTTCGTCTTAAGGTTTATACTGTGAAAAAAATTTAGTTGGAGCTCATAGGTAATGGCTTCAAAACAAAAACTGACCTATTTATGGGTCTAAACAAAGTACACATTGTAACCAGGAATGATATAGCACCACGTCCCTCTGATTGGAAAATGGAAAACCAGTAAAAGATCACATTTTGTGAAGAACATCGTTAAGGAAGTTGTTGGTTTCGCTCCTTACAAAAAGTGAATCACGGTGAACTTCTCAAAGTTGGAAAAGAAAATGGCCAAGTGAAAGGGGGGCACTCACAAGAAGAAGCATGAGGAGATGTCCAACGTTCTCCGCAAGATGAGATCTGCAGGAGGTGGTGAGAAAAAGAAGCAAGTTTCTACAACTTGAATCTTTTTTATCAACTTTATTGAAAAGACTAGTTATTGACAAGATCATACAGCTCGTATGTCTTTGTTTAATCAATGTCTGGAATTTTTTATACTAAGTTTTTGTTTAGTTTATTGCTCCGATCTGATGGTCTATCACATCTACATTTGAAAATTTGTCATCTTTTGTTATCTCGAGAGTCTATTTATTTAGTAAGGCATTTATCCTTAAATTTAAAAAAAAAAATTACCCCCATTTTCATTTCACCACTTAAACTTTTATTTTGGGGATTTAACTCCCTAAACTTCCAACATGATTTCAAATAACCCCTTAACGTGAATATCGTTAATTTTTGGAACAAAAAATTGATCATGTGCATTCCAATTGACTTTTTACAAGTTTATTTTGGTATTTTAACACCTTTTAAATGTTAAGAAAAAAACTCGTTCTCTCATTCTTCTCTCTCTCTCTCTCGTTTTGTCTTTCTCTTCATTTCAGGTCTCTCTTCACACACATATCTGCACACACGGATCTACACGCACGTGCACACACATTACATGATGTTGGAATGAATATTGTAGAAGAGTAGTCAGTGTTGTTGGAAGGGAAATGGCTTGTCCTTATGGATTTTTTGTTGGAAGAGAAACAAGCGTTGGAATGGGAATTTCAGAAATTTGTTTTTCTTGGATGCAAATGTGGTCTTTTTTTGCAAAATATTTGAAAATATGAAAATCTTGATTTTTATTGTACAAATCTATGCTTTAAAATCTGTTTTTTCTATTATTCCATATTTTTTTAAGTTTCTTTCAATATTTTTTAAACTTTTAAAATGTTTCTTCTATTATTTCTGAATTATTTTAAAAAAAATAATATTTTTCATACTTTTAAAAAAAATCGTATTATTTCAAGATTTTTTAAAAGTTATCTAAAATATATCCTAATTTTTTAGAGATTTTTTCAATACCTTCATATTTTAAAAACTTTTTTCTATAAATTTTGAAATATATTTTGTATTATATACAAATTATTTAAACTTAATTTCAATATTTTTATACTTTGTAAATGTTTTCTCTGTTATTTTCAGAACTTTTAAAAGTTTTTTCTATTATTTCTAGATTTTTTAGAAGTTTTTTTTGGTTATATATCATATTTTTTATAAGCTTTTCTATAAATTTTGAAATCTTTTTTCTAATATTTTTATATTTCTTTGAATTTTTTTTTGTTTTTTTTAGATTTTTTAAATGTTTTATTGTAATTTATGTTTATTTTCTTGATTTCTAGAGTTTTAAAATATTTTCTTTAATTTTCAATGTTTTTTATATTTTTCAAGTTTTTAAATGTTTTATTCTATAATTTTCTTTAAAAAAATTATATTAGATTGGACAAAAATACCCTTATGTGCATGGCACATGACCCATTTTCCGTCCAAACAATTTACGGTATTAATTGGGTATTTGAAGTCGTGTTGGAAGTTTCGAGGGTTAATCCCAAAAATAAAAATTCGGGTGTTGAAGTGAAAATAGAGATAAGGTTCGGATGGGGCAAGTGTAATTAACCCCCTAGTTTAATAGGTATGTATGATATTCCGTAAGATATGTCAACTTTGCCATCTCAACATTAGGGACTACATGGCTATTTTATTGATTTTTATTTTAAAAAATATGGAGCATTATGTAATGAGGGACAAAATTAATCCTTTTTCACTTACTTTTGATTTTGGATTATTTGGATTTTGGTCCCATTAGTCATACCGATTTAGGGATTAGCCCCAAAAAAACTATAATACATTTGACCCCAATTTTAATAGAAACCGTTAGATCCCAAAGCTTGTGTTAGTCAATTAATTTTCCTTTTAAAAATTCAAAGTACCCTTTTATCCTACACTTTTTTCTCTCCTGTATATTATTAAATATTTATTAAGTGTATGCCCATATGTATTCTAGTCATGTCTACTTGTATTCCAATCCATTCGTATTTCACAGTTATTAAAGCGTCTATTGGATTACCTTTTTGTACTATATATAAAGGGATCATACCCCTTGAGTATTTACATATCAATGAAATGAATGACTCACTCCCTTTAAATTTTCTCTATATTTCTTTTATTTTACAATATGTTATCAGCATGACTACTTCCAAATTTGTTGTATAATGAAAACACAAAACCAAGGAAAGAAAAGGAAAAAAAAACTCATATCCTCACCATTCAAACACCACGATTAGGTATATCAATCAACGAAAACAAAACTCCTCTCCCCTCCTTTAAAACTGTTAGCAACCAAAGACAGGAAAAAAAGACCCATTTGCTTATTCTTCCTACCAATCCAGATCGTGTGGGAGTTTTACATGGCATGACGTGAATGTTCATACGGTTAATTTGGTAAGAACCCACTATGAATATAAAAGAGCGAGATATAGTTTTATATGGGCACAAATAAGTAAGTTTCGCAACTCAAAAGGTAATTTTATACTTTTAATATTTTTATATTGATCCTATAATTTTAGTTATTCATAAAGATTTTATATACTTTGAATATTAAATTGTGAAAAATTGCTATGTCACGCTTAATTTTTTGTATTCGGAAAAAAATTAAAGATTGGAATCTCATGTTTCCTATAATAATTGAAACTTGAAGTTTCAGTGTTACCGTTAAATTTGGTATATGAAGTTCCCTAATTATTTAATTTATGAAATAAAAAATTTTCTATTTTTTATTAGGACCCGAAGTTCTTAATTATCATTCAAATTTGGGACCTGAAGTTCCTAATACTATTTAAAATCGGGCTCCCGAATTCTCAATTGCTATTGTTAGGCACTTGAAGTTTTCAATAGCTATCTACATTTGAGATATGAAGTTTCCAAATAGATATTTTAGTTTATGACCAGAAGTTTTCAAATTATTTTAAAATTGGGATCCGAAGTTCTCAATTATTGTTCAATTTTTGGACTTGACAATGAAAAATGTCCTAAAATCAAACCAAACATTTTGATTATTTCTATAATAGGTTAAGGGATACTAAAAGTCCCATAACAATTATTTATAATTTGGATCCAAAGCTTCAATAATTTTATAGTGAAACATAAAGTTTTGACTATTTATATAATAATGGTAAAGATATTAAATGTCCGGTAATAATTATTTTAGACTTGATGTTCCAAATAATCTTATCCCTTATTAAGTGGGCAAGGCCTTTAAAATCCCTAAATATTTAATGTTGTGATATGAAGTTACCCTAATTATTTACAATAGGGACCTAAATTTCCCCAATCATTATCCAAATATAAAAATCAATTTTTTTCGTATTCATATTTTGAAACCTGAAGTTCTTAAATTATTTGACCTAAAGTGTCAAAAGAAAATATATTACAATCAAACCTCAAGTTTTGATTGTCAAATTAAAAGGGTGTAGACCAAGATTTCCCCAATTATTATTGATTTGTGATATGAATATTCAAATTCATTATTGGGACCAGACGTTCACAAAATATTTTTTTGAATTAGGATATAAAATATGATGTCGGAAGCTCTCATGTTATTTCTGATTATTTGGACTTGAAGCTCCAACTAAAATATACCGTAAATTAAAACTTGAAGTTTTGATAATTCATAAGGTATGAATTTTGAAAGGTCTCAAATAATTATTTATAATTTGGACCTGAGGCTCCAAAAATATTATCTTTATTGGGATTAGTTTCAAAATAAATTGGATATTTAAATATACCTTTTCAAGTTCTCGCTTTTCATTTTCTTTATTAAATGAAATGTCTTTTTAAATACTCTTATATTGATTAAAGGTCCCTTAATTATTCCATTAATGGTTTCACCATTAAATTTTTGTTTCTTGACCTTTCGCCTCTTTTGAGTATTAAATTATACTTTTAATGGTATTTAATTTTAACTCATTTTCATATTCGAATTATATAATATACATTAGAACCTTGAAAATGTGTAGAGAACGTGAAAAACTAATTCCCTCATTTTTTTTAAATAATGAGGCTGGATTATTATTGGTCGGAGTTAATAAAAAATTATTTGGCACTTGTTTGGAAAATTTTCTAAGATTTTTAACCTTCTAATCAAATCTGAAGTTTTGATACTAAAGGGTAGAGAATTAATGTCCTTCGACATTAATAATATTGAACTTAAATTTCAACTATTTGAAGTTTTACACATAATTCGCACGAGGCACTTTGTGAGTTATTTTAATATATGACGTGAAGTCCTAGGCTTTAATTTGATAATTTATATAAACCTGAATATTCATATATATGTGACAATAAATAGAGAACCTTAAGTTCTCATTACTTGTCAAAACGAAATATTTGTGATAATTATTTGAGTGGCTCTCGTTTTATATTAGAAACATAAAGTTTCTTAATTTTGAGCCTTAAGTCTCTCATATATCATAAGATTATGAAATTTTGATTCATCAATTATTATACCAAAGATTTAAACTTTAATTGGCAAAGTTTTTGTTATCAATCCCATTCTTTGAATATTTGATACTTATGTAATACGATTTTTTTAAATACTTTCACTTCTTAAAGTTTGGTTAAGAAAATTTTGATCATGAAATATATTATTGTATTCTTAAGCATCTCTATATTTCAATCTTGATTGTTAAAAATGGCTATTATGAACAGAAATTTGGTGATGACATTGTTCTGGCAAGTAGTGAAAAACTCAAGCTATTATGAAAGATCAAAAGTTTTTTCTGACTTGGTATGTAATACGGTAAAGGTTTCAATCAAAGTTGAACCTAAAGCTCCAGAAGAGCCTATGCAATTTCGTTATTTATTACCCTCCCATACATACGCGATATGGTATATGAAAGTATTTTCTAAAGTAATTTACTTTATTTTATGGGCATCAGTATACATGGGTGTTATATTGCAATAAACAGGGAAAAGTAAATTTGCATTACTTTTACTATTAGAACCTAACGCTCCAGAAGAGCCGATGCAATGTCGTTATTTAGTACCCTCCCATACATACGCGATAAGTTATATGAAAGCATTTTCTAAAGTAATGTACTTTATTTTATGGGCATCAGTATACATGGGTGTTATATTGAAATAAACAGGGAAAAGTAATTTTGCATTACTTTTACTATTAGAAGCCAGAAGCTTACTCTAGCAAACAATCATTACATTCTTCAAGGGGTTATACTATACATTATTTAACATTATAAAATTGCACTTTGACATGAGCCTGTAACTCTATGGTTCAATTATTTATTATTATACAATTACCATTTTGGTCACCTTAATTATTTTTCATAAGACGTGAACAAATATATTGCAACATTATAATATTGCACTTTGTCTCAGAGAATACCCTGTATCAAAAATGAAGTGAAAAATTATATTGCAACATCAAATTTCATATGGACTAGTTACAAATGTGCTTGCCAAAATCATTGTCCCAGAAGGACAAAATAAATTCGGTAGCAAATAAATTTATTGCATGCCAGAAGCGTGAAAACTTATAGGTCCTAACTACTTAACTCCCTAGAAGTGGAGGTTAAATAAAATCCTGCCCAAATAATACTTCAGAAAAGGTTATACACAATGCTCTAGAAGAGTTTATGAACAAAAAGATCCACTTTCTCAAAAATCCCAAAAGAGGTTATTGTCAATGAAAAGACATAAGTCCCTGATGTGACTATAAATCCCTTGAAGTTGGCAAAGGTACCTAATGTTAAATGAGATATCTATATTTTATACATATATAAAAGAAAAACGGGATCAACAAATATGATCATCGAAAATATAATTATATATGTAGCTTCACAAAAATCAAAGGGAATTGATACTATAAATTCATGTACTATGAATGAATGTCGACAAAGAATATATTGGTCAAGTGAGAAAATGCTATGATGGCATAATTTGGGTCTCTTAATATACGTGGTGTATTTAGACCTGTAGTAGAAACTCCAAAAGTTGTTAACCCTGAAGGTTATGAATGGGTGTCTATAAAAATGTGAAGTGTTAAAACTAATTAAAAAGTGCATGATCTATAGCACAACGTTTCCTAAAGAAACTAAAATTGAATATATACGAACATATCATCCCGTTGCGGCCGTAAATGTGTGAAACTCCGACTAATTAAATACCGGGTAGCTACTCCTTTATTAAAATTAATACAAAATGCCAAGTTGGTTCAGTTAATATCATCACTGTCGAAAATATTTTAATGATTTCTAACCACCTAGTATTTAAAAAGCGAGTTGCCAATTTTAAATTAAATCTGATTAACATAAAGTAAGTGAAGAATAAAAGAATAACATAACCATACACAATAAAGTCCCAATAGTGTAATCAACAAGTAATAAAGAGTCTGGAGGAAATACTCCTCACAACAATCCCACAACTGAAATAATAAAACAAGTCTGAATCCTGAATTAAGTACATGCCAAAAGTCTGAATAACTGAAATATAAAATGTCTCTAAAAGAAATGGGCGACATGCCCTACAAATGATGGAACTGAATATGGAGTCAAGACTAGAAAAGAGGCGTCTACTGTCAAGGCCCTGTAACTTCCACAACAGCTACAGCTCGTCACCTGAATAGAATTCCTATGCATGGTGTCCTTGTGGCTGGGCACCTAAAAAGGTTTTTACAAAAATAGATTTGAAAGCAAACGGGTCAGAGCCCGAAAGTGGAGAGTATTTTAAAAACAGCAAGTGCTTTAATAACATTAAAACAATGAATGCAAAATACATGTTAGGACGTGCTCTCACATGAAATACTCACCTCTCGACTAATTGTGCACTCCTAACGTACCGTACCCATCTAAGTGATATTCATATCTAACTAAACCGTCATGAGTTATAACCTTTCTACTTGATTCACAATATAAATTCCCAACGTTATCAATTAAATAGGACGCTTTACTTAAACTCGGATTCTCAATTATTAGCAAAACAATTCACAGCAGGTTTTCCCTTTTATCTTTATCAAGACGTTACTACAATTATACTCGCAATTAAACATAACAATTCCTTTTCATTTAACCGTATATTATTCACATCATAAATATACAATACAAGCACCCCGAGGCTAAGCTGCGGTGCACACATACTCTGTTATCCATCCCGGTACATCACGTACATAAGGATCACGCATTCCGAATCTCTCAGGAATCGTTCTCAGATAACAACAATCACAATCAATGGAGGCCAACACAATCACATCACATGGGTCACGCACATACCTACGCTCCCACGATCAGCAGTCTTATTAACTTCCCAATAAGTCCTTCTCTGACCTATGTCCTCGAGGTACCAATCTAAATCCCCCCGTAGGCACACAAAGATTAGATGGCCCTAAGCGAACGCGAACCTCCCGTGATAGCAAGTATGGTAGGTATGTCATACACATAAAATCATATACACATACTAAGCATGCACACATCTTATTAATTACCATAATTTATTAGTGGTATACTTCTCATTCTTATACCAACTTATAATGGTACGCAATTCACATATCCCCGATTAATACTAACATTTAAATCGTCAATTATTCTCACATCATAATTAGTCACTCACGTCCTAATCCACAATTTTCATTTGGTTCAAATCACACTTCTATGTTTTACTCCTCAATATATCCCAAATATCCCAATTATATCAATTAGTCATCAAGGGAATGTTATCTCTACAATTAAACCAGGTTACGGGACATTAGAAATCAAATCAGGCCAAAAAGGCCAAACTGTCAACTCGTTAGAAGTCTCGTTCGAACGAGGCTTGTTCGAACGAGAGTTCGTTCGAACGAAGTGGGCATCTAACGAGATCTCGTTCGAACGAAAGGCATCGAACGAACATCCAACTCGTTAGAAGTCAAACTATCAACTCGTTAGAAGCTCGTTCGAATGAGCTCGTTCGAACGACCTGGGTAGGTCTTCTAACGAGGTGACAGTTTCGAGCCCAGAATTCCTAAATTCATTTTTCCTCCAACTTTCTTTTCCCAAAACTCATCCAAACATTATCCCAACAGTGTTTTAAGGTTCCTAATCATTCCTAAACATACTTAGGTCGTATTTTAACATATTTATGGGGTCAATTCATCCTAAACAACACCCAACTATCAACTCTCCCAATTTTCCCCCAAATCTTATGAGTATGAACCCTAAAAATTAAAGTCATCAATATCCCTAATTAAATCCGTTTTTGTAACATGAAAGTTATATTTCCAACAGTATAATCATCCAAACACAATTCTACATACAATCTCTTTATCAAAACATGAGTTTCTAATTCCAATTTCATGGGTTTTTGTCATTCTCCCAAAACAATGCAATTATATAAATTTCTACGCATGGAAGAAGCATTCGTTGTAAATAACGTAATTAAACCACTTGCCTTATGTTCTTCAAATTTTTGTTATTGGTTGAAGAAGGTTGAATTTCTTTCTCTCTCTCTGCAGAATTCTCCTCTCTACAAGTTCTTCTCCAAGATAACAATGGTGGTTTAGAGGTTGCCTTAGGAACCTCTTAAAATTTCATCCAATAACTCCCGTAGCCCATTAAGTCATTTAGTGTTGTTAGTGGGTTTAGTGGGTAAAGACTAAATAAGATTTTAACTTCTAATTTTCGTGGGTTTTAATTCCCAAAATTCCGAAATTACCAAACTACCCTTTTGGGTTGCCGGTATGGCCTAAAAATGCCCCGGGACCCAAACTAAACCCCCGGCGAGTGTTTTCTGACTATTTCGACCCTTCCGGACTCGTTGGCGCACTCAAAATGACCATTCGATTGATAAAAATAAAATTCACTTTTTAATTCAAATAATTACATTCCTGACGCGACTGTCACGTGCGTCCCAACTAAATTTTCCAAATTACCGTATTTCAGCCTCGCGACAATTTCAATATTTTCAATATTCATATATTGCCATATATACACATTATAATCAAATACCAACTCACATATCGTTAGTATTTTATCCGGATTAATTCTTAATTAATACACATTTAATTTAATTAATCCCATAAATAATTATCCATAAAAGTACGGGGTATTACATACTTCCCCCCTAATAATAGAATTTCTTCCCGAAATTCAGAATTAGAAAGTACCTGGTAAGAACAACTCTGGATAACGTTCGTGCATCTCATCCTCGCGCTCCCATGTGGACTCCTCGGCATTATGATGCCGCCACTGAACACGTACTAACGGAACTATCTTTTACCGCAGTTTCCGCTCACTTCGGTCCAAAATAGCAATCGGCCCCTCCTCGTAGGAGCTATCAGGCTGGAGATCGATGTCCTCCAAAACAATGTGAGAATGAGCCAAATCGTCCCTAAGATATTTCCTTAGCGAGGAAATATGAAACACATCATGAATCCTGTGCAAATACTCCGGTAACCCAAGTCTATAAGCAACAGACCCAATCCGCTCGATGATAGGAAATGGCCCCACATATCTCGGTGCCAACTTCCCTTTCTTTCCAAATCGCATGATTCCCTTTATAGGAGATACTCTGAGTAAAACTTGGTCCCCCACTTGAAACTCCCTGAAGAATCTCTTCGCATCAGCGTAGCTCTTCTGTCGATCCTGAGCTACCCGAATGCGACTCCGTATTAATTCTATCCTTGCCAAAGTATCCTGAATCACTTTCGGCCCAAGTAGTTTGTTGTCCCCCACCTCCAACCAACATGCTGGAAAACGACAAGGTCTACCGTACAACGCCTCAAATGGAGCCATGCCAATGGTGAACTGGTAGGAGTTGTTGTAAGCAAACTCCACCAGTGGAAGATACTGCTCCCATCCACACTCGAAATCAATGATGCACATACGCAACATGTCCTCCAACATCTGATTTGTACGCTCGGTTTGCCCATCGGTCTGCGGGTGATATGTCGTACTCAACCGCAATTCCGTGCCCATGGCCTCCTGAAAACTCTCCCAAAATCATGAAACAAATATCTTGTCTCTGTCAGACACGATATTTAGGGGCACACCGTGAAGTCTCACTATTTCTGCAATAAAAAGATGGGCATACTGTCCCGTAGTGTAGTCTGTCCTTACGGGTAGAAAATGAGCGACTTTGGTCAACCTGTCCACAATTACCCAAATGGAGTCGTGGCCCCTCTGTGACGTAGGTAATTCCGTAATAAAATCCATGGAGATGCTCTCCCACATCCACATTGGGACCTCTAATGGCTGTAGAAGTCCTGCTGGTCTCTGATGATCCACTTTCACCAGCTGACAGGTGGCGCATTTAGAAACAAACACGGCAACATCTCTCTTTATCCCGCTCCACCAACACTGTCGTCTCATGTCTTGGTACATTTTATCCCCACCGGGATGTACCGCGAACCGTGAGCCGTGCGACTCTGCCATCACCTCGTGTCGCAATTCCTCCCCTTCTGGAACTACCAGTCTCCCATTGAAGCGTAATCCCCGGTCTGAGCTAACGGTATAGGATTCAGCTCCCTCTGCTAGTAACCGAACTATCTGTTCTTGACAGAACGAGTCATTTGCCTGGGCCTTTACCACCTTCGTGACAATCTGCGGTGTAATAGTCATCACAGACATGAACGATCTGGCCACTCCATCCTGGTGTCCCAACTCTTTCCACTTTGCCTTACACACCCCTGCCACCTCATCTACTGGCCTACGGCTCAACGCGTCTGCTACCACGTTAGCCTTCCCTGGGTGATATTGGATATCGAACTGATAATCCTTCACAAACTCAAGCCACCTTCGCTGCCGCATATTCAACTCCTTCTGCGTGAATAGGTACTGCAAGGACTTGTGGTCCGTGAACAATCGAAACTTTTCCCCCAAAAGATAATGTCTCCAAATCCGAAGGGCAAATACCACTGCCTCTAACTCCAAGTCATGGGTGGGGTAATTCTTCTCATGAGGCTTAAGCTTACGGGAAGCATAAGCTATGGCCTGACTCTCCTGCTGCAATACACCTCCAAGTCCTTGTAAGGATACGTCGGTGTAAACTAGATACTCAACTCCCGGTCTCGGCAATGCTAACACAGGTGCTGAGGTCAACTTATCCTTCAACTCATCAAATGCCAACTGACAGGCATCACTCCAAATGAACGGCACACTTTTACGAGTCAGATGTGTCAAAGGACCCGTTATCTTGGAGAAACCCCGAATAAACCTCCTGTAGTATCCTGCTAGGCCCAAGAAACTACGGATCTCAGTCGGCGTCGTGGGCTGTCCCCACTCCCTCACCGCGGATACCTTTCCCGGATCAACAGATATCCCCCGGTCGAAAATAATATGCCCCAAAAACTGAACCTCCTTCAGCCAAAACCCGCACTTCTCATACTTTGCATACAGCTCGTTCTGACGTAACGTCTGCAAAACCTATGTCAAATACTCGGCGTACTCCTCTTCTGTCTAGGAGTAAACCAGTATATCATCAATGAAGACAATGACGAACTGATCTAGGAACTCTCTGAACACTCTATTCATCAAGTCAATAAACACGGTTGGAGCATTGGTTAACCCAAAAGGCATAACCCGAAACTCGTAGGAACTGTTGCCCAGATTATACTCAAGAGGGGGGGTGAATTGAGTTTTCACAAACTTTAAGTCAAATTAAAATTTCAGATAAATATTTAATTTATAACACTTTGACAAATTTCAGATTAATAAAACTATAAAGAATAAATCCAACAATATCAAATAAATGCAACTAACTAATTTAAACACCTAGAGATGCAGATTTAACACACTAGGAATATTAAATTAGTTTTCGTATTTAATATAAAGTGATATTCTGAAATTAATTATTTAATTCAAAAATAATTATTTTAACCTTAAAATTAATTAAGTCAAATTTCGGAATTAATTTATTTGCAAGATAGTGTGCTGAAAATATTAACTCAAGCAAGCATGTGCAAATAAATAAATAAAAGTGCAAAAAATAAATGACACCGAAATTTAACGTGATTCGGCCAAATCCCGACCTACGTCCACGCGCCTAGAGCCCTTGTCTCCTTTGCGCTTCACTAAATCTGATCCACTTGCGGGTAGGATCAAACCACCGCGTACAACTGTTTGCAAGTTAACTCCGAGCTTCAAACCCCGTGGCCCACTTGCGGGTAGGAACCAATTACCGGTACAAACCGAAGTTTCAACAAAGCTTCACAACAAATCTGAATTTTCGTAGTACAAGGTACAATAATGAAACTCCTTAAAATACAATTTGTAATCTGAGTTTCTCCTTCTTTAATGAGACTTCAATAAATGATGTTGAAGTAGGCACAAGTCTTTTTCTTCAATGATTGAGCAGATAATAAGATTAATTGCTCTCTTGAATGTGTAGCTGAGTAGTAAATTAAAATGCTCTCAATAATATTTCAAGTCTTGATCATTTTCTCATTCAAGTCTGTTTTTCTTCAATGCAGCTCTTCAAAGCTTTAAATGTGTCTTCTAAAAACTAGCTGTTAGACACATGCATTTTGAGCATTAAATGCTCCTGATTTGCTGAGGTTAGATAACTGAAAATAATCTCCAAATCTGATATACAAATCTTCATTTTTGTCTTCTCCATAAAAATATAGCTGTTGTAGCATAATAATGGTAACCTGAAACGTATGTGATTGAGAGAGGGTAGGTAGATGACCCATATATTTTCTGTAAAAAAGATTAGTCCAACAGATAATAAAATTCTGATAGTATAAGTTATTTCAACTGTCCAAAACTCCTGTCAAAGAAATGTCAGATATGATAAACATGGTACAATGAAATCTTTAAGAAAAATACACATGCAGTCAGATCAAGTAGGAGCGTGGCCCAATATATTTTCTACAAAGAAAATTGTAGTCCAAGAGGTAACAGGAAATACAATGTTATAATAATACAGTTATTCATTTGGTGTAGACACAGATAAAATGGTGAACCATTGTGTAAAAGACAAGAGTGATTCATATAGAAGTCTGATAATGTAAGTTATTTCAAAAGTCCAATGGTCTTAACTGTCCAAAAAATATCAGATATCATAAGGATAAAATCAACAAAGTACAAAGGAAATCTGGTAGAAGTATGCACAGGTATGGCTCGGAACAGATATTTAATTAATGCTACACAAGAGAATATCTCCATATACTAACATAATATATATATATATATATATATATATATATATATAAAGGTTTATGTGATCGACAACTCAAGCTCTTATTAAGAGAGAGAAAAAGGAATTTTTTTTATATATATAAAATCAATCTTACGGCAGCTTTTAATTAAGAGGAAGAGAAGTGATTTAAAAAAAACTGTTGAAAACACTTCCTAGGTAAAGACGCCAGCTAAAACAAATTTAATGGCCAAGTCTTTATGGCAGTTCATCCTAGGTGGCGACGCAAGCAAGTAAGGCTTCAGATTGGAGAAGACATTTACTGATAAGTCGTACAGTCAACAATCCAACGGACAAAGCAAGTCTAGACGACCATTGAATATTTCAAGGATTGAAACTTCCCAATGCCGAAAGCAGTGAGAAGTAATGGCTGAATTAACAAGTCAAGTCGGTAGGGTAGCAGGTCTACACGGTCAAGTCCAAAAATTGAGTACATATTAGAGCAGGTAATGCAACTTGCGTGTGGTAGTAAGCATAGTACATGGTGGTAAGGGCAGTTCATTGGTAGCTTGAAGCTAGTAGGTCAAATCGACAGGACATAAGAGTACATGCAAGGCTTTAGAGCCACTAATATACAAGGTACGATAATATCACAAAAGCAATCAGATATATCCTAACATACACGCATGAATACATATAAAACAATATCATGCGCACAAACATATATATATATATATAATATCGAATATGTAATATAATTCCCAAAATATTTTTAACTAAAATTATTACATAACTTTTTAAAAAAATATTTAGTGTCAACTTATTTAAAAGATATAATTTTATTTATTATATATTTTTTGTTTTAGACAGGATGTTTCGGCTGGTTATTAATAAGTTACATAATTAAGGATCATAGATTAAGAAATATGCATGTGTGCCATATGTGCCAAGTGCAAATGTGCAACATACGTGAATACATTTACTCGAATACGTCGTTGAGTAGAGTCGAGGCAAGATTATACAATAATAAATATCTATAGAATAACCTAATAAAAATGTGTTTGGAATCATCAAAATCAATATATTAAGTTAAACTAAAATGTACATTAATTAAACTAATTTAATTAATTAGGGATAAATAACATTTTCGTTAACAATCTCCCCCTTTTTGATGATGACAAACGATGATCCATAAAATGTATAGATTAAGCACGCATAGTGAATGAGAAATATTTCTCCCCCTTTGACATTATCAAAAAGATATTTCTTATAAATTCAGTGTCACGGGTAAAATGCGAAGCTCCCCCTATCAAAAATAATTCGTACATGGGACATAACCATAAATCGCACAGAATATATAAATAACATGAAAATTTTCATTATGCACACGAGTCATCATAAATTTTTCATAACATGTATTTGAATGTGTAGATAGACAATAATATCATCAAATAATGCATAAGTCACAAAAATGATAAATGATTTTTGTTGTAATCACACACAAACCGTGCGTTGCACACAATGATTTCTCAGAACAATTTTTTTATGTAAAAATAGAAATCATAACTCAATGTTCTCAAATAGTGCAAATACGAGAGATATATCAATGTGCATAATTAACTCTCTCACTAATGTAATAAAATTGCAATGTATAAATTTTCAGTAGGCGCAATATCAATTGTTGTATAAATCATCATGATGTAAACTTTCAAGTGCACAACAAATAAACATTCCATAACTCGATGTTTTCAAATAATTTGAATTAAGCACATAACATGAGTTAGAAATAGAAGCAAAAAAAATATAGCATTTTGCTCAAGCTTTGCCGTTTTCAAGATACGAGCTAAAATTCTCGAAATAATCAACTAAATTGCAAAATCCATAATAATATATCAAAGTTATGATCAAGCATTTTTCGAACAAGTAATCAAACAAATTTCAATAAACTTTTATCTCCCCCTAAGGGATACCAATAATGGCATATATGCATATAACAAATAATGTGCATTTTTTTTTAGATAAAATATTTTCAATATTTTTCTTTCTTAATTATCTTCTAATAAGATGTAATATTTTCATGAAAGTCATTAAATCAATTTTTCAAGAATGAAACATATCATGAGGCCATAAGAAATTAAACTCAATAATTTCAGATTTTTAATAACGAGAAGCTCGACACAAAATCAATATATTCCGATTTTCAACAAATACCAAACAATTTGTTCAGGAACTTCAAAATCAATCAATAAATAAATTTCTCAATAATGAAAGTGACATAAGTTAATCACTTTAATATATTTTCAGATTTTTAAGCACAAACATTATAAGAGTCATTTTGTTCCAAAAAAAATAATGTTCTTTATAAAAGACAACAGCATTCAACTAATCAGGTTAAACATATAGCATGCCATGAAACAAAAAAAATCTCAATGATCATATGATTTTTCAAGTAAGCACAAATGTCACAAATGTTAACTATAAAGAAATTATATACTTCATGAAATGTCACTAATATTTAATTAATGGCACAAAACACGTAGCATGTCTTAAATTTTGCTCACTAAGATTAATATGATCATATCATCAAAATTAATGCGTGCATATCATAAAATCAAAGAGTAGCTCATATGACTAACAAATATACAAATGACATTTTATCAAAATATTCTCAAATAACATTTTCGTTTCAATTTAATATACAATAAAGTCATGAATTAATATAAAATCATTAATTACAAATATATGTCTAAGTGTAACACACAACGATTATGAAATTTCATCTCTAAAGATTATCATCAAAATCTAGTGCATGTTTTTACAACATAAAATAATCAACAATAATAAATGTATAAATTAACATGTGATGTTTAAATCATCTAGAACAGCTTATATGTGTTAACAAATAATCTAAGTATGGAATAATATCAAATAAGATCATATCATCAATAAATATATGATATTTATAATTCAGGAAAGGTGTACCTTACAACCTTACCAATACCAAGTCATATATCCATGAAATGATTTCCTTGTATGGCATTTTTAACACTAGGAAGTGTTACGTATTCAACTTTTCTTGGTATCCGAATCATAGACATGAAAGTCCATAATCCATAAACCATCTCAATTTGGAACCTAGAAAACTTTCAAGATTTTCTCTTTTCCATCCAAGAAGGTGTTAGATCCATGAAGCAATATTAAAGAGGAAATTTCAAAATTCATTTTCTTATCAAAAATTCAAACATAGTCATAATAAGAGATAATCATCAAGATCAATAATGATACGCAACTTATGACATGCTAGAATGTACGTAACAAATAATAATCAACAATGTCAATTTTATCATATAGTAAAATAAATTATTCATCAAGATATATAAATAATTTGTCATCCTTAGTATACTTTATCTTGGACAAAAAGTGAGGGTATTCACATTTTCAAACAAATGATACATTTAGAAATAACATGAATTTAATCAGATTATTATTCATGAATAAGCATATAAAATCCAAAAATCATATGAAATAATATATCACACTATTCAACAATAAAAAAAAATAATACTAATTTTATTTTCAAAAAAAATTGTGTTCATGTTCCAATACCGGTTTTGTACCTAAAAACTTTATCTTTTGGAACCCAAAAAGAGTGTGGTAAATTAGGGTTAGCATACATGATTGTTTCTTTTGGAATCCAAGCTAATTTAGTGTTATACTTTCTTTTTCTAAATTTACAAAATTTGGAATAATGTGTATGTCTACCACAATATAAACATAAAGAGTTAGAATGACTAGATGAGGCATCATTTTTAAATACACTAGAATAACTCTTTCTCTCATTTTGTTCATCATATCCTATACCATTATTATTAAAACGAATTCTTTGATTTTCTATAATTTTATAAAAATATTCATTTCCTTTAGTAAAGGTATCTAAAGATTTCTTTAAATAATCAATCTCTCTTTTTAACTCACTATTTTCTCATTCAAGAGGGGTAGTGACAATAACATATTTTTTCTTTTTCAAAGACTTAATTTCTTTATTTAAGGATTCATTTTCTAATTTTAAATCAACAAAATCATTTGACATAGAATCATAGTTAGTTGAAAGTAATGAATGAGACTTCTTAAGATCAATATATTTCTTTTTAAGTTCTTCAAAACTTTCACATAATTCATCAAAAACATTTTGTAATACCTCATAGTCATCAACAATACCATCATCACTATCGCTAGAGTTATGATAAGAGAATACCTCCTCATTATCATTTGCCATGAGACAAGTAGCATTTGTCTCCACACTGCTTGATTCATCAATATTAGCATATAAGCAAGGATTGAATTCTTCCTTTAAAATAAAGCTTGAAATGCAAGGTTGAGTATATGTCTATTTTCCTCTCGCATAATGAAACAATGAATAACTACAAGATATCAAACATTTTAGCATACAAATAATAAAAATGTAGAGTGCAGCATTTAAAATAAATACAGAAAAGTTTGTCATGATCTTTAACTCTATGATTGTTAAATCAAAATAAATAAGAAGAGCACTAGCTCTGATACCAATTGTTGCCCAGATTATACTCAAGAGGGGGGGTGAATTGAGTTTTCACAAACTTTAAGTCAAATTAAAATTTCAGATAAATATTTAATTTATAAAACTTTGACAAATTTCAGATTAATAAAACTATAAAGAATAAATCCAACAATATCAAATAAATGCAACTAACTAATTTAAACAGCTAGAGATGCAGATTTTAACACACTAGGAATATTAAATTAATTTTCGTATTTAATATAAAGTGATATTCTGAAATTAATTATTTAATTCAAAAATAATTATTTTAACCTTAAAATTAATTAAGTCAAATTTTGGAATTAATTTATTTGCAAGATAGTGTGCTGAAAATATTAAATCAAGCAAGCATGTGCAAATAAATAAATAAAAGTGCGGAAAATAAATGACACCGAAATTTAACGTGGTTCGGCCAAATCCCGACATACGTCCACGCGCCTAGAGCCCCTGTCTCCTTTGCGCTTCACTAAACCTGATCCACTTGCGGGTAGGATCAAACAACCGCGTACAACTGTTTGCAAGCTAACTCCGAGCTTCAAACCCCGTGGCCCACTTGCGGGTAGGAACCAATTACCGGTACAAACCGAAGCTTCAACAAAGCTTCACAACAAATCTGAATTTTTGTAGTACAAGGTACAATAATGAAACATCTTAAAATATAATTTTTAATCTGAGTTTCTCCTTCTTTAATGAGACTTCAATAAATGATGTTGAAGTAGGCACAAGTCTTTTTCTTCAATGATTGAGCAGATAATAAGATTAATTGCTCTCTTGAATGTGTAGCTAAGTAGTAAATTAAAATGCTCTCAATAATATTTCAAGTCTTGATCATTTTCTCATTCAAGTCTGTTTTTCTTCAATGCAGCTCTTCAAAGCTTTAAATGTGTCTTCTAAAAACTAGCTGTTAGACACATGCATTTTGAGCATTAAATGCTCCTTATTTGCTGAGGTGAGATAACTGAAAATAATCTCCAAATCTGATATACAAATCTTCATTTTTGTCTTCTCCATAAAAATATAGCTGTTGTAGCATAATAATGGTAACCTGAAACGTATGTGATTAAGAGAGGGTAGGTAGATGACCCATATATTTTCTGTAAAAAAGATTAGTCCAACAGATAATAGAATTCTGATAGTATAAGTTATTTCAACTGTCCAAAACTCCTGTCAAAGAAATGTCAGATATGATAAACATGGTACAATGAAATCTTTAAGAAAAATACACATGCAGTCAGATCAAGTAGGAGCGTGGCCCAATATATTTTCTGCAAAGAAAATGTTAGTCCAAGAGGTAACAGGAAATACAATGTTATAATAATACAGTTATTCATTTGGTGTAGACACAGATAAAATGGTGAACCATTGTGTAAAAGACAAGAGTGATTCATATAGAAGTCTGATAATGTAAGTTATTTCAAAAGTCCAATGGTCTAAACTATCCAAAAAATATCAGATATCATAAGGATAAAATCAACAAAGTACAAAGGAAATCTGGTAGAAGTATGCACAGGTATGGCTCGGAACAGATATTTAATTAATGCTACACAAGAGAATATCTCCATATACTAACATAATATACATATATATAAAGGTTTATGTGATCGACAACTCAAGCTCTTATTAAGAGAGAGAAAAAGGAATTTTTTTTTTTATATATAAAATCAATCTTACGGCAGCTTTTAATTAAGAGGAAGAGAAGTGATTTAAAAAAAACTGTTAAAAACACTTCCTAGGTAAAGACGCCAGCTAAAACAAATTTAATGGCCAAGTCTTTATGGCAGTTCATCCTAGGTGGCGACGCAAGCAAGTAAGGCTTTAGATTGGAGAAGACATTTACTGATAAGTCGTACAGTCAACAATCCAACGGACAAAGCAAGTCTAGACGACCATTGAATATTTCAAGGATTGAAACTTCCCAATGCCGAAAGCAGTTAGAAGTAATGAATGAATTAACAAGTCAAGTCGGTAGGGTAGCAGGTCTACACGGTCAAGTTCAAAAATTGAGTACATATTAGAGCAGGTAATGCAACTTGCGTGTGGCAGTAAGCATAGTACATGGTGGTAAGGGCAGTTCATTGGTAGCTTGAAGCTAGTAGGTCAAATCGGCAGGACATAAGAGTACATGCAAGGCTTTAGAGCCACTAATATACAAGGTACGATAATATCACAAAAGCAATCAGATATATCCTAACATACACGCATGAATACATATAAAACAATATCATGCGCACAAACACATATATATATAATATCGAATATGTAATATAATTCCCAAAATATTTTTAACTAAAATTATTACATAACTTTTTTAAAAAATATTTAGTGTCAACTTATTTAAAAGATATAATTTTATTTATTATATATTTTTTGTTTTAGAAAGGATGCTCCGGCTGGTTATTAATAAGTTACATAATTAAGGATCATAGATTAAGAAATATGCATGTGTGCCATATGTGCCAAGTGCAAATGTGCAACATACGTGAATACCTTTACTCGAATACGTCGTTTAGTAGAGTCGAGGCAAGATTATACAATAATAAATATCTATAGAATAACCTAATAAAAATGTGTTTGGAATCATCAAAATCAATATATTAAGTTAAACTAAAATGTACATTAATTAAACTAATTTAATTAATTAGGGATAAATAACATTTTCGTTAACAGGAACCATATCTCGTTAAGAAAGCAGTCTTCGAGACGTCCTCTTCCCTGATACGCAACTGATGATATCCCGATCGCAAATCAATCTTTGAGAAGAAAGAAGCTCCTCTCAACTGGTCGAATAAGTCATCGATTCGGGGCAACGGATACTTATTCTGTATCGTGACCTTTTTCAACTGTCGGTAATCCACACACAACCTCAACGATCCATCCCTCTTCTTAACGAACAACACAGGGGAACCCCACGGCGAGGTACTCCTCCGGATAAATCCCTGACCCAACAACTGCTCAATCTGATCCCGTAACTCTCTCATCTCAGCTGGAACCATATGGTAAGGTGCGCGGGCAATAGGCCGAGTGCCCGGCGTCAAATCGATCACAAAATCTATCTCCCTACTCGGAGGTAATCCAGGTATATCCTGAAATACATCGGCAAACTCTCGAACAACCGGAATCGAATCAAGTGGTATCACCACTTCTTTAGAGGTCTCCTCCTCTATATAGTACAAATGAGTGGACGATCCTCCCTCAGGACGAGGCATCGCCACCAAAAACATCTCCTGCCTGGGAATGGAAAAGATAATACTCCTACTAAAATAGTCAATCATGGATCGGTACGCAACTAGCCAATCCATACCAATAATGGCATCATACTCGGCCATCTCTAATACTAACATATCAGCGGGTAAAGTAAACCTCCCGATCTCTATACCCACACCTCTACAAATAAAGGAAATCACGGAACCCCTACTCAACGGTGAATCTACACAAGTAACCGTACTCTCGGCGGTGTCTAACAACCCAATGGTGCGTGCAAATCTCATAGCAATGAAACAATGTGTGGCCCCCGTGTCAAATAAAATACACCCCATAGTCCCCTGAATAGAGAACATACCCTCAATAACTGGCGGATTCTGTGGGGCTGTGGCATGCTGAAGCTGATACACTCTCCCATACTGAAGTTGTCCCTGCTGAACTGGGACCGCTGGCACGGGTGGTAGTGCTTCCATCTGTGGTGGTACTGGGAGGGCGGCGGGAAACATAGGCCTCTGCGGCTCCTGTCGAGCACCTAGCTACTGCTGCTGTGGGGCCCTGCCCCTATCAGGACAATCCTGGCATTTGTGGCCAGTCTTGCCACACACATAACACTTCCCCGGGAAGTTTCCCTCTCGATGTCCCTGCTGCCCTCGGCCTTGGTGGCCGTTACCATTCCTCCCCCGGCCATGCTGGCCCTGCTGAAACTGCTGCTGCTGACCGTTCTGACCCTGTTGGCCCTGATGGCCGTTCGGGCCTTGATAGCCCTGCCTGAAACCTCCCTGTCCACTTCTGAAATTCCCCGATCTGAATCTCTTATGATCCCCCTGATGGGAACCCTGGTCATCATGCCTCTGTCCCTGAGCAGATTGTGCCCCACTGGCACCATTTCCCCCAGTCCTGCCCTGAAGGCTGGACTCTCCTGATCTCTTGCTCTCAGACATGTGAAAGCGGTGATCCTGACAGTGTAGTAATGCAGCGTTAACCACGTCAGAATAAGTGGCCAACGAGAGATTCCCCAATAAATGCTGACGGATCCTCCAAGTCAATCCATCTGTAAACTTCTGAATCTTTTTCTCCTCTGTCGGTATTTCATCCGGAACAATGTTCAGTAAATTAGTGAATTCGGCCTCATACTCGGTCATAGTCCTTCCCTCCTGTCTAAGGTTCATTAACTTCCTCCTCATTTCCGTGTGAACAGCTGACGGAAAATATTTGCGGTCGAACCGCACCCAAAACTCCTGTATCGTGAGAGTATCTCTCTCCTCTGCGGTGGTAATAGACTCCCACCACTCCAATGCAGATCCCACTATCTTGAAAGTAGCTAGTATCTGCCTCTGAACATCGGTGCATTCATAAATCCTCAAGTGCCTCTGAATATCTTTCCTCCACTGACTTGAAACCACAACATCGGAGCTACCTGCGAACTCCGGTGGGTGTGCTTTCTGAAAAGCATCACGAACGCGTTCCCAAGCAGGAGGGAATGCATGTGCCTGAACTGGCACGGCTACTGGCGCCTGGGGTGGTGCGTGTTGTACAACGGCGAGAGCGGCGTTTACCTCTTAGGCTACAATGGCTGCAACCTCGGCGGCATTCATGGTGCCCTGTACTGGAGATGGCTGTGGCTCTAGCTGTGCATCCCTAGGAACTCGATGCGCACGTCGTGGAGGCATCTGAAATGAGAGTAAAGTCTTATAAGCTCGCAGTTATAAACCCAAAATAGCTGAAGAGCGAAGCATACATAAAAGAATACAACAGTCCTAAATTATAAGGCTCTACATCAAAGAAAGCTCAGCGAAAACATAATAAGCCGTACAGATCCTAAAGGACACTAGAACCTGATGCTCTGATACCACCTGTGACACCCCGACTAATTAAATACCGGGTAGCTACTCCTTTATTAAAATTAATACAAAATGATAAGTTGCTTCAGTTAATAGCATCACTGTCGAAAATATTTTAATGATTTCTAACCACCTAGTATTTAAAAAGCGAGTTGCCAATTTTAAATTAAATCTGATTAACATGAAGTAAGTGAAGAATAAAAGAATAACATAACCATACACAATAAAGTCCCAATAGTGTAATCAACAAGTAATAAATAGTCTGGAGGAAATACTCCTCACAACAATCCCACAACTGAAATAATAAAACAAGTCTGAATCCTGAATTAAGTACATGCCAAAAGTCTGAATAAATGAAATATAAAATGTCTCTAAAAGAAATGGGCGACATGCCCTACAAATGATGGAACTGAATATGGAGTCAAGACTAGAAAAGAGGCGTCTACTGTCAAGGCCCTGTAACTTCCACAACAGCTACAGCTCGTCACCTGAATAGAATTCCTATGCATGGTGTCCTTGTGGCTGGGCACCTAAAAAGGTTTTTACAAAAATAGATTTGAAAGCAAACGGGTCAGAGCCTGAAAGTGGAGAGTATTTTAAAAACAGCAAGTGCTTTAATAACTTTAAAACGATGAATGAAAAATACATGTTAGGACGTGCTCTCACATGAAATACTCACCTCTCGACTAATTGTGCACTCCTAACGTACCGTACCCATCTAAGTGATATTCATATCTAACTAAACCGTCATGAGTTATAACCTTTCTACTTGATTCACAATATAAATTCCCAACGTTATCAATTAAATAGGACGCTTTTCTTAAACTCGGATTCTCAATTATTAGCAAAACAATTCACAGCAGGTTTTCCCTTTTATCTTTATCAAGACGTTACTACAATTATACTCGCAATTAAACATAACAATTCATTTTCATTTAACCGTATATTATTCACATCATAAATATACAATACAAGCACCCCGAGGCTAAGCTACGGTGCACACATACTCTGCTATCCATCCCGGTACATCACGTACATAAGGATCACGCATTCCGAATCTCTCAGGAATTGTTCTCAGATAACAACAATCACAATCAATGGAGGCGAACACAGTCACATCACATGGGTCACACACATACCTACGCTCCCACGATCAGCAGTCTTATTAACTTCCCAATAAGTCCTTCTCTGACCTATGTCCTCGAGGTACCAATCTGAATCCCCCCGTAGGCACACAAAGATTAGATGGCCCTAAGCAAACGCAAACCTCCCGTGATAGCAAGTATGGTAGGTATGTCATACACATAAAATCATATACACATACTAAGCATGCACACATCTTAGTAATTACCATAATTTATTAGTGGTATACTTCTCATTCTTATACCAACTTATAATGGTACGCAATTCACATATCCCCGGTTAATACTAACATTTAAATCGTCAATTATTCTCACATCGTAATTAGTCACTCACGTCCTAATCCACAATTTTCATTTGGTTCAAATCACACTTCTATGTTTTACTCCTCAATATATCCCAAATATCCCAATTATATCAATTAGTCATCAAGGGAATGTTATCTCTTCAATTAAACGAGGTTACGGGACATTAGAAATCAAATCAGGCCAAAAAGGCCAAACTGTCAACTCGTTAGAAGTCTCGTTCGAACGAGGCTTGTTCGAACGAGAGTTCGTTCGAACGAAGTGGGCATCTAACGAGATCTCGTTCGAACGAAAGGAATCGAACGAACATCCAACTCGTTAGAAGTCAAACTGTCAACTCGTTAGAATCTCGTTCGAACGAGTTCGTTTGAACGACCTGGGCAGGTCTTCTAACGAGGTGAAAGTTTCGAGCCCAGAATTCCTAAATTCATTTATCCTCCAACTTTCTCTTCCCAAAACTCATCCAAACATTATCCCAACAGTGTTTTAAGGTTCCTAATCATTCCTAAACATACTTAGGTCGTATTTTAACATATTTATGGGGTCAATTCATCCTAAACAACACCCAACTATCAACTCTCCCAATTTTCCCCCAAATCTTATGAGTATGAACCCTAAAAATTAAAGTCATCAATATCCCTAATTAAATTCATTTTTGTAACATGAAAGTTATATTTCCAACAGTATAATCATCCAAACACAATTCTACATACAATCTCTTTATCAAAACATGAGTTTCTAATTCCAATTTCATGGGTTTTTGTCATTCTCCCAAAACAATGCAATTATATAAATTTCTACGCATGGAAGAAGCATTCGTTGTAAATAACGTAATTAAACCACTTGCCTTATGTTCTTCAGATTTTTGTTGTTGGTTGAAGAAGGTTGAATTTCTTTCTCTCTCTCTGCAGAATTCTCCTCTCTCTTTCTCTCTCTACAAGTTCTTCTCCAAGATAACAATGGTGGTTTAGAGGTTGCCTTAGGAACCTCTTAAAATTTCTTCCAATAACTCTCGTAGCCCATTAAGTCATTTAGTGTTGTTATTGGGTTTAGTGGGTAAAGACTAAATAAGATTTTAACTTCTAATTTTCGTGGGTTTTAATTTTCAAAATTCCGAAATTACCAAACTACCCTTTTGGGTTGTCGGTATGGCCTAAAAATGCCCCGGGACCCAAACTAAACCCCCGGCTAGTGTTTTCTGACTATTTCGACCTTTTCGGACTCGTTGGCGCACTCAAAATGACCATTCGGTTGATAAAAATAAAATTCACTTTTTAATTCAAATAATTACATTCCTGACGCGATTGTCACGTGCGTCCCAACTAAATTTTCCAAATTGTCGTATTTCAGCCTCGCGACAATTTCAATATTTTCAATATTCATATATTGCCATATATACACATTATAATCAAATACCAACTCACATCTCGTTAGTATTTTATCCGAATTAATTCTCAATTAATACATATTTAATTTAATTAATCCCATAAATAATTATCCATAAAAGTACGGGGTATTACAAAATGCTTTTCAACTATCTGACTAACTTAATAGTTTTTTTGAAATATATTATATGAGACTCGTGAATATTATAACTGCTTATATATACAGGACTTAGACAAATAATACATTTGAAAATCTCAAAAGGATTTTCTTTGCCAGAAGCAAAGATAAAGAGTACGTACTCAAATGTAGTAAGACATTTATTGTACAACAGGAAATCCTAATGGATATAGGTACAACCGTCTTAGTAAATATTTTTCTGAGGAAGGGTATGAAAATAATTATCTATGTAATGTGCCATTATACAATATTCTTAAATGGATGTGCGCCTGAAGAACTGAATTAAAATTAAAAATGCCCTTAAATGGATGTGCTCCTAAAGAGCTCAATTGAAATGCAAAATATCAAAATAAGGAATTCAAAAATGAATGACCTTGGGGTAGCTAGTTATTATCTCGGACTGCAAATCGAGCATAGTTTATATTAATCTCATATTCATTAGTCAAATGGATTGAAAAGTACTGCAATGCTTTTCCATATATTAAGCATACAATTTTAGTATACCCATGGTCTCCGGTATTTAGATATTAAATTATCCATATCATCCTAAAGAGGATGAAAAACAATTGATCCCGAAGTACCATATGTGCATGTTATTATATTATTTGGTTTAGAAGTACCATTCTTATACATTATATATATATATATATATAACACAATGCATGATATTGGATATTATAATTGCAATCAATATTTTTCAAGAAACAATTACCATTGATTTGCATGGCATGAGACTAATATCAATCATATCATATGGTATTTTTATATCTAACCATCTATGTCCAGTTAGTTATATAGATGCAGGTTATCTCTGAAATCCTCACAAGGAACAATCACTTATCACTTGCCTAAAACAACATATGCTCTTATTATTACTTATGAAGGTAATGGTTCTTGTATAGTCCACACTTAAAAAGGCTATATTAAGGGAGATATGACTAACAAATTTTAGTTCTTCAATATCCATGAACTCAAGAAGAGTTATACAATGCATAAACTCTAGAAGAGTTATACTATTGAAGTCAAATATATCTGATAAAGTGACATGTTCATCCCTCTTCACCCAAGTATTATGGAAGTCGAGCTTATGAAGAAAAATAAAATTGAAATAACAACCAATCAAATCTATTCACCATGTCAAAGCAACATTTCATAAGGTTTATGTATGAGACTGATATAAATCGACTCAATCATCAGAGAAATACCATAATTGGGGGGAGCATTTGATCACGGGAGAAATCTATGAACATGATATTTTGGAGATATGCGCGTTATACTCTTTTTCCTTTAACTATGTTTTTTCTCATTGGATTTTCTAGTTAAAGGTTGTAACGAGGCAACACTAAGCGCATCCAACATCGATTCAATTATTACAAAAGTTGTACTCTTTTTCTTTCACTTTGGTTTTGTCCCACTGGATTTTTCCTTAGTAAGGTTTTAATGAGGCAACAATCATTGAATAGTGGATATATTGTACATCCAAGGGGAAGTATTATAAAATATTTATTAAGTGGATGTCCACTTGTATTCCAGTCATGTCCACTTGTATTCCAGTCCATAGGTTTTTCACAGTTATTAAAATGTCTATTGGATTACCTTTTGTACTATATATATAAGGATCAGACTCCTTGAGTATTTACATATTAATGAAATGAAAGACTCACTCCCTTTAAATTTTCTCTATATCTCCTTTATTTTACAACACACACACACACACAGAGATATATACACATACACTGAAAGTCTCCTATATGGACTTCTTATGGTGCAGACTCCGGTACATACCAATTTTTTAAATAGTAAAAAAATATTTTTTTTGATGAAACTTCATGTACATGATCTCCACGGTGAGAAGATCATCTCCAATTTTTTGATAAAAAATTCAATTAAAAAAAACCCTTTGAGATGAGGTGATATTTAAAAAAATAGAATAAATATGCATTTTCGACCGTTGAAATTTTGGGTTGCGCCAGCCACTTGATTGATTGAATTTTTTTAATGAAACTTCATGGATATGACCTTCTCACTGTCGATATTATATCCATGAAGTTTCATCAAAAAATTCAATCAAAAAGTTGGTGTGATGATCGCCAAAATTTCAACGGGTTTTTTTACATATCACCTCATCTCAACGATTTTTTATTGAATTTTTTGATGAAAAAAATTAGTGATGATCTTCTCACCATGGAGATCCTATCCATGAAGTTTCATCAAAAAATTTATTTTTTTATTATTTAAACAAAATGGTATGAACCGGGGTATGTACCATAAGGAGTCCTTAAATGAGGCAGTCTCTCGAGTGCCAAAAATGTCCAAGAAGAAAAAAATAAAAACAAATCATATGAAATTTTCAAAATCTCAAAAGGGCAAGCAAACATAAAAAAAATTCCAGAAAATATATATTTAGTACAAATATATATTTCTAGATTTGAAAATTGAATAAAAAGGAAAAAAACTAAAAATATTAATTTACACACACACACACGCACGCACACACACACACACACACACACACACATATATATATATATATATATATAAAGGAAAAAAAGTTGATAAAAGTAAAAAACTTGACATGTGTTAAATTCGAAAAAGGGAAAAAATAAGTGAAAATCCCAGAAAAAAATAAAGAAAACAAAAAAGAATAAAAAATTCAGAAAATAAAGAAAAAAAATAAACTTAAAATTACACATAAATAGAGATATGTGTATGTGTGTGTGTATTGCTTTGTTCTTTATCCCCCAAAAGAGAGATCCAAAGAAAAAAGGAGAACAAGCGACTAGGGCTTAGGTGGGCAATGCGGAGCGATGGAGGCTACGGGGAGGGGAACGAGAGAGAGAGGGAGGGAGGCTAAGGATGGAGATGAGTTATTGGGTTTGTGTTGGGTGGGTTAGTTGTAGGGGAGAGAACCGTGGGGGGAGGTGGGTAGAGTTTATTTTTATTGTTAAGGGTACTTCAGTAACTTAAGTAAGACATCACGGATAAAATAAATCAACTAACAAGATCCATTTAAATTGGAGGCCAAAGGTATAGGGTGTTTCTCAGGGCACCACAAAAATTGCTTCAAAATATCACAAGAAAAATAAATCAGATTTTGTTAAGGGTCACCACCTCATATATATATAAATCGGTCAAATTTTATCAGTTTTTAACAGCTTAAAAAGTGACACAGTTTGATCGATTTTTTTAAAATAGTAAAAAAAAATCATTTTGAGCTGATTATTTTTTTATGGTCCTACTGAAATGTTTAAAAACCATAAAAAAAAAAATTTGCCCAAAAATATTTTTTTTACTATTTTACAAAATTGGACCTCATTCAGGGTCCTCAAACTGGGACCACACTTGATCATTTCCCTATATATATATATATATATATATTAACCCAGCTACAACACAAAATACTACTACACTCCAAAATCTCTTTTTCTCTTTCTATCCATTACACTCTAAACTCTCCCTTTCTCATCTTCACTTCACCCAACAAATTTGTCTCCATTAATCCAACTAACCATCTTTAACAATATTATTAAAGTTTTATTACTTTGGTCCTCACACATCATTATAAAATTTTGTCCACCGCCAACCATCTACAACAACATTATTAAATATCTAGGGTTTGTTCTTTAAATGTTCAAATACTAATGGATATTCCACCATTAGACAATAACAACACCTCAAAACAAAATGAAAACTCTACAAATTCCATTTTTTAGGTAAACTTTGGGTCCCATTACATATATATTTATTTTTTCATAAGGTTTGAAAATTTAAAAAATGCAAAAAAACACGCAGTTGGTTTGGGATCGAGGCCCCGATTTCAAGGCAGAAATTCGGGGTAAACCTCCCGAACCAACTTTATATTTTTTTGTTCGAAGTAACTACATTCGTTATAATCCCGCCGAACAAGATACACATATTCGGCATGTATACCCCAAACCAGATGAGTTTGTTCATTAGGTTCACCCCGAACCATCTATAACTATTCGTCATCTTCACTCCTAAATAACGAAACAATTTAGTTATATTCATGCCGAATGGAATTCAAACATAGAAAATGTTGCAAGCTTGTTATCAAATGTAATTACGTTGGGATTCAGATTTCATTTATTCCCACCAAATAACAATTTTACCTATGCAGGATGCCTTCATGGATTTCAATTACTTGCTATTTGATCAGGCTTTAGCAAACATCGATATACCCCATGACAGGGAAGGTGATTCGGTGTTAGTAGATGTTAGTGCGACGTGTTTTACGGAGTAGGTATTATAATGTCTATTGTTGATGTAATATATATATATATATTAATTACATTGTACTGATTTATTATATTATTAATTCTAAGGTATTGTCCACTCGACAAGAATTGGTTGCTTGGACGCAAGAGCAAGCCCAATCCGTTAAAATAGTAATAGTCATCACCAAGTCTGACTCACCTTCTTCAACGCGTAAGGGACGTCTACATATGGGTTGAGAGAGGGGTGGTGAGTATCGTGATCATCGCGGGAAGAATGATGGGAACGTAGGGAGTAGTCAAGGGGAAAAATTCGGAAGAGGGGCACGGCCACTCGGAAGTACAATTGTCCATTTTTGTTGAAAGGGAATTCCGCTTGACAACGAATAGTGGATGTTGTTAGTTGTTAGCAGTGTTCACAATTACCAATTATCGAAAATGTTAGTTGGACATGCATACGCCGATCGACTTACTTCGGTGGAGAAAAACATTGTTGAAGAGATGTTCTTGAGTGGGGTAAAGTCGACCGCCATACTAACGACAATAAAAGGTCGTAATGTTAATAATGTTTCGACCATAAAAACAACTTACAACGCCAAGGGGAAGTTGAGGATTTTCAAATGAGGGGGTGGAACCGCTATGCAACAGTTAATGAAGTTGCTTGGGGATAAACATTACGTCTATTGGTATAGAATGAATGAGTCTACCATGAAGGTGGAAGATATTTTTTTGGCTCATCCAAACTCAATCCAACTGGAAAAGTGTTTTCCATCCATTGTCATTGTTGACTGCACGCACAAGATTAATCGATACAAGATGCCTTTGTTCGAGATGGTTGGTATAACGTCGTGCAGAAGGACTTTTAATATTGCCTTCGTTTTTTTAGCAACCGAGAGGGTGGAGAACTATCGGTGGGCATTGGGACATTTGAAATCCCTATTAGATCCGTTTGCATATCCCACGTTTTCATCACAGATCAGGAGTACGAGAGCATGAATGCGTTGCGGGTTGTGTTCCCGAGGCGAGATCTATGGTTTGCACTTTCCACGTTCATCACAATTTGGAACTCCATGCTAGGAAATAGATCCACGATGAGGATACATTGAGGAAGTTCACGAGGGATTGGATGCATTTGGTTGAATCCCCCACTGAGAATGATTTTAATGAAAAGTGGGCGTTATTTCATTGTGATTGGGTTATATACCCGAACACGCTTCACTAAATAGATTGCACATGTTACAATCTAAGGGAGAGATTTATTCATGTGTGGACAAATATGATTGGGCACCAGGGTAACCGAACTACCAACCGTTGTGAAGGAGCACACGCTAAGTTGAAGAGGAACATGGAGAGTTCCCAACCTCTTTTTGACAAGGTTTTTGCCGTCATACACAACTACATTGAGTTGCAAATGATTGAGATTAAGAGGGGGTTTGAGGATTCTTTGCAAAAATTAAAGCACTCCCACAATATTCCTATCTTGTGTGAGATCATAGGCCGAGTTTCTCATTATGCCATTGACCTAATTGTTGAGGAGCTAAAAACTTATGATACTGTTGGCATAGATGTTAAATCATGCCTACAATTGGCACGCGATATCGATGATGTACCGTGCACTCATGAAGTGGTCATCTACCGGATGGAGGGTAGGGCAATACTATAGGGGGATGTCGATGCATATTGGCGCAAATTAATAATGGTGCCCGAATTAGCGAAGTACCATATGGTTGACAACGAGTCGTAAATGATACTTTTTAAACAAAGGTGGGAACGGTCAACTATCGATGAGCAAAGGGCCATGTTGTGAAATCTCAAGGACATCGGTTGTCCCACCACCACTATGCTATTTGAGCCATGTGTGCTTAAGCATTGCAAGGGTCGCCCGAGAGGTCGAAAACGAACTGCTAGAGAGAAAAAGCATGAGAAGTCAACTAAAAAGGACCCCTCAGGCTTCAAACTTGCTAAGAAATCAATAGAAAAGGAACACCACGCGGTCCAGAGGCCTTAGAAGAAAATTGACTTCTCGAAGTTCACCCACCCTGCACCATGGTGCCCGAACTACTCCCCGACGTATAAACAATGAGATATCGGTCTTTTATCAATACTTCATAGAAGATATTGTCGAGGTTGATGCTCATAAAAATTGTGGGTTTAGATGTGTTGTTAAATGCCTCATATTTGGACCCAATGGATGGAGAAAGGCGAGATTAGACTTGATTGAAGAAGTTATGGAAAATGATGACTTCTACGCACACTGTTTTAGTGATTGGTTTTCGAATAATATTCTACATATATTGGACGATTATACAAGCCCATGTATGTCGAAGTCTTGGATGATCATGCCCGACTGTTTCTATCTTTTGACGAAAACTTACAAGTGCGTGTGTATCCTCATCTTGAAGAGACGGTGTCGCACATTTCTACCAATGAGACATGAATGAACCCTGCATCCAATGTTCATAGAGATTGCTCATGTTTGCGAGAATCACTTTATAGATTTGAAGTTGAAGTACAGCTCTCGGATTCCCCCGGTAGCAAGTCACTGTCATAGTTGTTCATTGCCCGAAGCAAAACCTTGGATTGATAAATACGCGCAACAAGTAGCAAAGTTTCGAATTATCTTCCCAAAGAATGTAGCAAGCAACGATCAACCTATCGAGATCAACTAGTTGTAGATGTCTTTTATTTTACGAAATCATGTAAAGTTTGGTGTTATATCTATAAATGAAATACAATCGAGATTAAGGTGTGTGAAATGAAATATAGTAGTATGAAATGGATTTAATTTATATGATGCAAAATGAACTTGTATGATATGAAATTGAAATATAGTTTTATTAAATGAAATGAAGTTGTATGATATTCAAATGTAGTTGGTTGATATTCAAATGAAGTTGTAGTAAAAGTCCAATATTCGCTATGTTTAGACCGAAATAATTGACCTAATTCGATATGAACATAGCGAATGAAGCCAAGCCAATTTTTAATTAAAGTGCATTGTTTGGGATGTTTATAATGAACCAAATCCAATCGCTATGTTTAACTCGAATCCAGTGACCTTATTCTCTATGAACACAGCGAATGAAGCCAAACTAATTTTTAATTAAAGCGCGTTGTTTGGGATGTTTATAACGAACCAAATCCAATCGTTATGTTTAGCCCGAATCCACTTATTCACTATGAACATAGCGAATGAAGCCAAGCCAATTTTAATCCAACATTTACATACATAATCCAACATATAACATAATATATACAAACATTTACCAACATATAACACAATATATACCAACTCCAATATATACCAACATTTCAAAGTTATAATTTCAAACTTAAAGCAATATCATCATATTCATATAATTTCAAACTAAAATCAACATTTACATTGAAATTAAGTTCAAACCCACAACCATCCATTTGGGACCCCTCCACTACAACTTCAAAACATTTAATCAAACTCCTATCTTTTTCTTTAACTTCTTTGGGACACCTCAGCTACAACTTCAAAACATTTAATCAAAACTCTTTTTTTTTTTTCTTTTACTTCTTTAGGACCCCTCACTTACTTTCTCTTTTCCTTTACCCTTAATCTTGTTTTTCTTTGCTACCCGCTCCTCAATGACAACCGATCTGCTGACCCCAATGGACTCAGCTATGAGATCGTATGCTTGGACACTGCGTGCAATTAATGCACCCGAATCTGCAGAAATTCCATCATCAATATTGTTCTTCAATAAATCTATAGCCCTGCGCACCTCGTCCTCCTATCGAAAAGATAATAACATGAAACTAGTAACGAAATTAGAACACCCAGAAGTAGCTAACACATAAAACTTACCAACGATGTTTGTTATTGTTTAACCGCGTGAAACTTGGGGTTTTGGACTCTAGGATGTGATTTGGATAGGAACCAAGCCATATAATCACTGCTACAGTCCCATGGGCTCGACACGGCCACTGACCGAGACTTCTCGAATAGAAGATGGTTGTGACAGCCCGCCTAATAAAATATTGGGTGATCAATCCTATACCAAATTAAAATAGGAATCTCATATGGTTCATTATCAGCATTACTATCGAAAACTAATATATTACTAACAACCTATTAGGCCTGGTGTCAAAATTTTAATTTACTAATCTTTTTTAACCAAAGCAACCATAAAGAAAACAATCACAACAGTTTATATACACAGAACTGAAATGAAATAAGATAACCGAACTCTCAGTACTGCATATAATACAACCAAATCGAAGTGCCGTAAACTAAAATGCGATAAAAGAATAAATGAATACGGTTGGGTCATCACACCGAATGTTACTATAATACCTCCTATTTAGATCACACGGATAAAGGCGTCTAAGATAATCCTGCATGCATCCATAGCTGCTGCAGCAACGGCTGACTCTAAAGAATCATCATCCAAGCGTCCCTGTGACTATACAACTAAATACATATACGTATATAGCAAGAGAGAGGGAAAATAGATAAACAGGTCAAAGCTCGAGTTTTGAAAATATTTAGCAAGTGCATTAAATGCTATATTTTTAAAATATGAAATCTCCCATATTTAAACTGGTATCGCACTCCAATTAGATACACTTCACCCCTTCTCTAATAGTGCACACCTATCGTATACATTTTTAAACAACCTAGTTAAGCTACCCTGCCTAACGAATCTCTTTCACCCATCCTCTGAATTCTCATAACTACCACTGACCCGGCGTGATATAATATAAGTTATACCGTAAGCTATTACATAAACTTTAATTGATATAATCATCGATTATATATATATATATATATATATATATATATATACGGTTCATATTTTGAAACTTTCACTAGTTTAAAATACCATTTTTCACTTTAGTATAAAAAATCTTGTATATAATTCTCACTTTAATATACGAATGGCAGTTTAAATCTGGATAAAATCTCTCAGAAGGAGAATAAAATCTTATTCATCTTACACTTTGCACAAGTCTAAATTATATGATTTCACATCTTTACATAAGCTTTAATTGATATAATCATCGATTATATATATATACGGTTCATATTTTGAAACTTTCACTAGTTTAAAATACCATTTTTCACTTTAGTATAAAAAATCTTGTATATAATTCTCACTTTAATATACGAATGGCAGTTTAAATCTGGATAAAAATCTCTCAGAAGGAGAATAAAATCTTATTCATCTTACATTTTGCACAAGTCTAAATTATATGATTTCACATCTTTATATACGTGCAATATACTATACACAACAAGTATATTTATACCAATATCACAACCATAAGTATAATAACCATCCCACTGAGCTATAACTTGAGGATGCAGTCTCAAAGTTCTATCATCATCCGGGTATACTCAACTTAATCGAGGTACCAAGTCTGACTCGCTCGTGATCATGGTAAAAATACTAAACGGTGGAAGTGGTCATATTCCCTCCTGAAAGTGGAATCATTATCACACCTATATGCGGGATGATATGACCTGGGAACTATACTCTCCCTGCTCCGCAAGCCAGGGGATTCACCCACATCGTGCATCCTCCCTGGATAGCACTAGAGATATTTGTATACATAAACATATCGTTTGCATACCAATATATTTATTATCAAATCATATATATATACTGTAACAACACCCGTATATATAATATATATATATCACTTCTCAATATGCCTTGGCTATAATTTCCGAACTCTTATAGCGATGGCCAAACTATCCCGAATGTTCCCATTCATAATAGTATATAAGTATTTGCACACTTAAAATACTAAACCTATAAGCATTCTTTTACTTAAGATTTACTTACCTTAATCACTTTTAAGGATTTATATATAATCCTGAATATACCAATTCGTAATATTTAAATAAGTATACAAACTACTTACCTTAATTCCATAGGTATCGCATCACCTATAATAATAGTCGTCAATAGACGTAGTAGATAGCCGCTCAATCATCTTTAGCCCATATCCTAAATTCCATCCTAATCGCATCCTTGGATGTACTCAAGTGTAATCGGCCCCTATTTATTCTAACCACATAAATATATTTGTACACCTTACCGAAGACTTATCTCGAATGTTACTCGTCCTAAACATTCATTAAATCCATACCCCGGATGGTACACTCAACTAATCCAAGGTTCTCTCTTTCATCCCAAGGTTTTCTCACCCTCAATTCCATTATCTAGGAGTCCTAATATCACTTCTAGAATCCCCTATAATAATCTCCAATTTGCAATTTAACTCCCCATAAACTTAAATGAAGAAAATTTTCCATGACTGCTAAGGCGAATTGATTCGACCTGAGACAGTCCTACAGGTCTTCCTATGCGAATCGTTCGCCCAAATGCGAATCGATTGACCCTGTCCAGAGTTGACAGTTCGGGGGATTTCATCTTCTCCAAAAATCCCAAATATCATCCCAACCTCCATTTTTGTGGTTTCTAATCTCAACCAACAACACTATAATCATCATAACACTGATTTTATAACTAACACATCAATTAATTTATGGGATAGAACAATTTCTCTTGGATTTAAACCCTAAAACCAATTAAACTCTATTTTGTCATTTCTTCCCATTTCTAACTATTTATACACACCATTAACATGGGTTTAACACTAGAAGTCATCAAGAGTTTACAATACATCAATTTTTCCAAATTTATTTCATGGGCTTCAACCTAAAAATCATATAGTTTACCAACTATAATATGAGATACACACACTCAATTGAATAAAATAAGTAAACACTTGCCTCGTGAATAAAATCCGACCACCTCGAGTCGAATCTCGCGGAGTTTAGCCTGGAATCCCCTTCCTCTTCTTCCTTTCTTTCCTTCTTTTTTTATCTCTTTTCTTTCCTTTCTCTCTCTCTCTCTCTCTCTCTCTCACTTGTGTTATAAGAGAAGAGATAAAGGGTTATCCCTTATAAAACCCAATTTTGACTCGTATACTCAAATGCGAGTTCCTATTAGTCCAAAAGTCTTCGGAACCTAAACACTACCCCCGGATACTTTATTTTGACTACTTCGGCCATTCCGAAACCAACCGTGCACTCTAAATCTCCATCCGAGTCACTTAACTAAAATTCACTAATCAGACCCAATATTTCTCAACACGCGTTTTCTACAACGTAAACTATCACTCATCACTTAACCCAACTGCGACATGACATAAAAATATTTCGACTCATTTACTTAGTCCCCAAAGTAAATGTAACACACATTGGTAATTATCTAACACTCATAAATCCTGAGTTACTATTCATAGCAATTCCTTTAATTACCAAATTATTCCCACTTATTTAATTTAAATATATATAAAAGTACGGGGTATTACATACTCCCCCCCTTACAAAGGAATTTCGTCCCCGAAATTCGGATATGACTTGTACCCAAAAGTCGAATGGTACTAACACAATGGTACCCTACCATATACTCGCTCACGGTACCCACCTATCTCAAGGCTTATACTCTAACGCACTAGCTTGACTAAATCTCTACATGCTAACACACTACCTCGATCGTAAGGTTAACTCTACCAACGACAAATCGCACCTAGTGCTTCTATAGCCGCATATAAAGAAAAATGAGCCTATAATCACTACTCTAACGTATCGATTCCATCGAAAAACTGCTACTCTAAGCATCCGTTCATCTACATCATGACGTCGAATTTCCCTCAAAAAGGAAACTACACTAGCGCTTGACTACTCCCGTCAGCCTTTTCGCTTATCTTAGGTGTTCTAACTCTTGTTACACCTATATAATTGGATTATTGAGTACTTCCAACGACGTTCCATCCAACACATTCCAATTCCATTTATAACTTCCCCAAAGCATAATCTTCAGCTTTATATACTACGCCCCCCTCTATTTCGGACGATATACATAAAATTGACCTACCAAGGTGCGCACACACCCTATAATCCGTGCATATCTGCACCACCATTGCAGATGTTACACACGTAACACTCTCTCTAAAAATGGGCCTCACTTTCTTCTCGGCCTAGTGCTAACACTTGGGTACTCTCAACCCGAATTACTCGAGATTCAATTCTTCCTATACCTGGAAATTTAATCTTTATCAAGGTTAACCCACCAATCTTCTCGTTGTTAACTCACTACAATTTCCCTATATCAGCTCCACTAGCCCCACTGGCCTTACTTTATGGTAACCCTCAGATTAATGTGTTTTCATGCACTTGTAAATGAGTACTATACTAACTATATCCCTAGCATCCAAGAACTTTCCGAACTCCCGACATTAGCTCGGTTTCATGCGTGGGACGTCACGCAAAGTAAAATCCAAACAAGGAACCCTCTCGTTACACTACTACCTCGCATCATCCGTCATCAAGATATAACGGCCTAAGGCACATAATCGTGACTTCCAAAATCCTATCTCGCAACCATACTAATGCGCTTCTACCTCTATGTCCTTCCATTTTGACGAAATGAAAAGTCTAACTAATCGGGGCGCCTATACTCTACACAAGTGTTACGATCATCATACATAAACATGTTACCTCAGAATTTGCCTCCTAGCCACGACATGGATATAAGCCTCAAAGCAATTCCCTTAACCTTACCTCACCCATTTATTTACGGTGTGAGAAACATTTCAATGCGTTTCCACGGCACTTCCATCTCCATTAGCCCCTAATCATCACATCACTCTCAGCTAATATATCATCAAAATCAACATCCTAGCATTCAATAACATCTCTCGACTTCCAACGTCGTTAAGGTTCATGCATGGAGTGTCTCGCAAGCGAAATCCAAACAAGGAACCCCTCTGATACATTACTACTTAACTTTGTCGGTTGTGGAGGTATGTCAATGTAAAACATATAACTGGGATATTCCTATCCCGTCTACCAACAAAATATGGTCAGAACTTTTACTTCTCTTAAGGAGCCAAACCATAAAGCGCTTGTACTAACACTAGTCATTTGCTCGAATAACAACGAGCTTAAACTCACAGCTTAACACTAAATCCTGCATACATTAAATCACATCTATAAGGTACCCATGCACTAAAATCAAGCTAGTGAAACATCTACTCATCGAAGTTTCATCTAAACATATACTAAAGGCAAGCTCAACCCGTATCCAGATGAGATATCGCAAAAACAAGCAGATCCACCCTGCAACCGTGGATACGATAGTTTTGCAATCACTAGCCTATTATCGCTCCGACCATCCAAGAACACATTATACTCAAGAATAGTACTATACTCGTATAACATACACAAAACGAGGAGTGCAAACCAAATATAAGCTCAAAATACCAACACTCGCTTCCACAACGAATGAAGAAAAATAGAACCCTGCTATCGCAAAAAAACATATAGATATACCCTCTATAATATTACCGTTACTACCAATAAACTCGAATCACACACACGAATCTAGGGCTAACAAAATACTGTGACTCAATCTTGCCACACAACCTATACCTCCTTCATCCGAGGTGAAACTCATAATAAAAACTTTGTCAATCACTTTGGATGCTCCAAATGGTTCCCAGACATAGTACACTTGTCTTAACCGAACCAAAAACTTCTTTAATCAATGCCCCATCTAGGCACCCTAATCTTGTCCTTTAACTCATACTGGGCAAGATCAAAGCGTGTGGTTCTACGCTCCACATCACATTATTCCCCATGTCTGGCCACCCTAACCATGTTTAGGTTATCAGTATCTCAGACTTTTATAGCCTCGATTCTGACAATCACCCTCATAGTTCCCTTAGCTCCTCCGACCAAAAGGAAACACACTACCAGCCTCCACCGCCCTGTTTCAATGAATTCCCGAGTGGATGTCCACCTGTGGGGTTTCACGAACAGAAACACTTTTGGCCTCTACCTTTGACTACATCCTTTAGCTCATCCAGCTCCACTCTCATGGAAGCGTTAACATTCCCAGTATAAGAGGCACGAGACTGCCATCATATACATAAGGAATCCGAGTAAAATCTCCATAAGCGTTAGCAACACTTACTAGTGAGCCTATCATTTCACTGAAGGACTCTCTCTTTATTGTATCTACTTCATGAGGTATAAAGTTCACTTAACCATATAACTCTTTGTTCACTGTCGACCCCTGACCGATCCTCATGTGAGAAATTCAGAAACTGCATTCACTCATTTCTGATAAATTGAAGGAACTCGCGGTTAAAGCCATCCGTAAGATTCCTCTATGAGCAAAACATTCTGCTCCCCCAAATATGGTGACCACCGTTCCCACCCTTTCAACATTGCTCCAACAACTAAAAAAAAATTCTCAAATTTTCACATCAGGGCATTTATATACCCTACTCTAAGCCAAAGCTTCTGAGCATTCTACTTCCATTGGATAATGCTACACTGCCTTCGCATAACTTAAACTTCAACGAATGGTCCTTATAAAAAACCCTTCAGACTTGTTCCCAATTTATCTTCACTGGGTAAGTCAAATTTAGCACCACTCTTTACTATAGCGGTACGTGGATAATTATAACTACTACACTCTAGTAGTCATTGCAGCAATACTTGCCAATGTCACAAAGGGAGTGACCTCAACTGTGATCCTCGTCCCCGAATTCAACTTACATCTCCAACTAAGCCCTGCCTCCTACTGCCCTCATAACGGCCTTCCCTGGTCGCCCTTCATCAATCAGTGCACGAATCTCACACGAGCGTGCAAAAGATTTACTATAATCTTACATAATAGCAGGAGAACGAAATCTCACAATAGGAATCAACAATCTTAATAATAAGGCTCTATCTCAAATAGAAAGCAAAGCTGAAAGTGTAGTACATCCATACAAATTCCTAAGGACACTATAACCTAATACTCTGATACCATCTGTGACACCCCGCCTAATAAAATACCAGGTGATCAATCCTATACCAAATTAAAACAGGAATCTCATATGGTTCATTCTCAGTATCACTGTCGAAAACCAATATATTACTAACAACCAATTAGGCCTGACGTCAAAATTTTAATTTACTAATCTTTTTTACCAAACCAACCATAAGGAAAACAATCACAAAAGTTTATATACATAGAACTGAAATGAAATAAGATAACCGAATTCTTGGTACAGCATATAATACAACAGAATCGAAGTGCGGCAAACTAAAATGCGATAAAAGAATAAATGAATACAGTTGGGCCATCAGCCCGAATGTTACTATAATACCTCATATCTAGATCACAAGAATAGAGGCGTCTAAGATAATCATGCATGCATCCACAGCTGTTGCAGCAACGTCTGACTTGAAAGAATCATCATCCAGGCGTCCCTGTAACTGGACACCTAAATATATATGCGTACATAGCAAGAGAGAGGGAAAAATAGAGAAACGGGTCAAAGCCCGAGTTTTGAAAATACTTAGCAAGTGCATCAAATGCTACATTTTTAAAATATGAAATCTCCCATATTGAAACTGGTATCGCACTCCCATGAGATACACCTCACCCCTCCTCTAATAGTGCACACCTATCGTATATATTTTTTAACAACCTAGTTAAGCTACCCCGCCTAACTAATCTCTTTCACTCATCCTCTGAATTCTCATAACTCTCACTTACCCGGCGTGATATAATATAAGTTATACCGTAAGCTATCACATAAGCTTTAATTGATATATATATATATATACGGGTGTTGTTACAATATAAATATATGATTTGATAATAAATATATTAGTATGCAAACGATATATTTATGTAAACAAATATCTCTAGTGCTATATATATATATATATATATATATATATATATATATATATATATATATATATATATATATATATATATATATATCACTTCTCAATATGCCCTAGCTATAATTTTCGAACTCTTATAGCGATGGCCAAACTATCCCGAATGTTCCCATTCGTAATAGTATATAAGTATTTACATACTTAAAATACTAAACTTATAAGCATTCTTTTAGTTCAGATTTACTTACCTTAATCACTTTTAAGGATTTATATATAATCCCGAAAATACCAATTCGTAATACTTAAATAAGTATACAAACTACTTACCTTAATTCCATTATCGCATCACCTATAATAATAGTCGTCAATAGACGTACCGGATAGCCGCTCAATCCTCTTTAGCCCATATCCTAAATTCCATCCTAATCGCATCCTAGGATGTACTCAAGTGTAATCGGACCCTATTTATTCTAACTGCATAAATATATATATTTACACGACTTCTCTCGAATGTTAATTATCTTAAACATTGATTAAATCCATACCCCGAATTTTACACTCAACTAATCCAAGGTTCTCTCTTTCATCCCAAGATTTTCTCACCCTCAATTCCATTATCTAGGAGTCTTAATATCACTTCTAGAATATCCTACAGTAATCTTTAATTTGCAAATTAACTCCCCATAAACTTAAAGGAAGAAAATTTTCCATGACTGCTAAGGCGAATCGATTCGCCCAAATGCGAATCAATTCGGCCAAGCGAATCGATTCACAAAAGACAGAATCGATTCGACCTAAGATAGTCCTACAGGTCTTCCTATGCTAATCGATTCGCCCAAATGTGAATCGATTCGCCTTGTCCGGAGTTGAGAGTTCGGGCGATTTCATCTTCTCCAAAAATCCCAAATATCATCCCAACCTCCATTTTTGTGGTTACTAATCTCAACCAACAACACTATAATCATCCTAACACTGATTTATAACTAACATGTCAATTAATTTATGGGATAGAACAATTTCTCTTGGATTTAAACCCTAAAACCAATTAAACTCTCTTTTATCATTTCTTCCCATTTCTAACCATTTATACACACCAATAACATGGATTTAACACTAGTAGTCATCAAGAGTTAACAATACATCAATTTTCCCAAATTTATTTCAGGGTTTCAACCCAAAAATCATATAGTTTACCAATTATAATATGAGATACACACACTCAATTGAATAAAGCAAGTAAACACTTGCCTCGGGGATAAAGTTCGACGACCTCGAGTCAAATCGCACGGAGTTTGGCCTGGAATCCCCTTCCTCTTCCTCTTTTCCTTCTTCCTTTCTTTCCTTCTTCTTTTCTCTCTTTTCTTTCCTCTCTCTCTCTCTCGTGTGTTATAAGAGAAGAGATAAAGGGTTATCCCTTATAAAATTCAATTTTGACTCGTATACTCAAATGCGAGTCCCTACTAGTCCAAAAGTCCCCGAAACCTAAACACTACCCTCGAATACTCTATTTTGACTATCTCGGCCATTGCGAAACCAATCGTGCACTCGAAATCTCCATCCGAGTCACTTAACTATAATTCACTAATCAGACCCAACATTTCTCAACACGCGTTTTCTACAACGTAAACTATCACTCGTCACTTAACCCAACTGCGACATGACATAAAAATATTCCGACTCATTTACTTCCCCAAAGTAAATGTAACACACATTGGTAATTATCTAACACTCATAAATCCCGAGTTACTATTCACAATAATTCCTCTAATTACCAAATTACGCCCACTTATGTAATTTAAATATCTATAAAAGTACGGGGTATTACAGTGGTATTGTTAGTTTTCTTGGTACCATTTTTGCATATCGAATTTTACCTTATATCGAGCCGCCTTGTCTCCCCTATCGTCCTTTAAGGGTGTCATGGTGTCGCGAGGTATGATTTGCAGTCGCTTGACTTGTCTAGGGCATCTTTACGGGTAATTGGGCTCCCCCACCTCAAAACAAACCATAATCCCACAATACCATTATGATTCGTGAAATGGATAAGGAGCCCGAGCATCTCGATAGGGTTCCCAAATGACCTACACTGAAGCAATACGTAATTGAATGTCAGAAAATATCAAAGTCAAAAGAAAGCATTACAAACAATCCAAAGACTTTACTTACATTACCAACATTCATATCATCCAACTGCTCGCGATAATTTATTAGATTTTGAAATGCATTTTTCTGAGAGGCGGATGGCAATGACCAACGTGCAATCCTTGACATGATTTCATCGAACTCCATGTCGATGCATCCGCCAACCCCTGGAAAGTTCTCATATATCCATGACTGCAAAAACACACATATTACGAATTTATTAAAAGAAAGGGGGGAAATTAATAAACATACATAACTTAAATATGAATTTAGATTATTAGTTACCTGTATAAGAGAGAGGCAACCACTAATTTTCCTCACACTTGAGCGAGAGGCAAGGCCCAGCTACTGATACACATGCGCCACGATGCCCATCCGCCATGCTAGTTTACGAACCTTCTTCACGTCTCTAAGAACATGAAGGTAGAGCACGAAAACCTTGTTCTTTGACTTGTCGGGGAAAATTGTGCACCCAATAATGTAGAGTAGATAGGCCCTAACGCAATAGTATTTGACTGCACTTGAGGCATTGGCATCCTAAGACCGTTCCTTGAAATTCGCAGTGAGCCAGTTCAATCGGACGGCAGCCTCCTCCTCAACCTCAACCTCCTTAGCATGAACCTCAACCTCCTCAGGCATCTCCACCACTGGGGCATCCATCTCCATCACATCCAGGACAGCGCCCTCTAAGGGAGTAGCAGACGCAGTCACAGTGGATATAACATGGTTCTCTTCTCGACGCTTCCTCTTTAAGGCAGTCAACAGCTTCCGGTTCTTGCGAGAGTAGGATACTAGGTTATCCATGTTAGACCTGCATTAAAACAATTAACACACTGATGAGTATAATGAAATATAGCATTTCACATAGAATTTATAAGCATAAGTCACCAAATAGTGATCACCAAAAGTTTGTGTATATCAACCTCACTTAATTCATTTTGTGGGATACTTGGAAAGCTATAAACAATTATTTTTTATATAACCTTGGAACATTATCAACATATTTAGAAAGCTATAAACAATTGTTTATAAGCTATAAACAATTGTTTATAAGCTATAAACAATTTTTTTATATAATATTCCAATTTAGGCTGAAAATAATTCATGTATTTATGAAAATAAGTCATGTATTCCAACAAAGTCATTAACATAACTCATTAACATTATTCATGAACAAAGTCATTCGACATAAATCTGTCGAAATATGTTAGTCCATTCGGCATAAATACACCGAGAGGAAGGTTTTATGTCGGGGTGAATGTAGCGAATGGAAATTAGGTAAAAACTAGTTTCATTCGGCATAAATATGCCGAAAAATTATAGTTCATTCGGTATGAATGTAACGAATGAAACCCTAGGTAATAAAAAAAATTATTCGTCATGAACATATTAAATAAATAGAATTCATTCGGTATGTTCATAACGAATGAAACCCTAGTTCGTATCCTTCAACTTTTTCAACAATTCAGATGAGGTTATAATTGGAAAACAAAAATTCACTGGAATTTATGTTAAGAAAACAAACAAAGCAGGGATTGTGATCGTTGTAGTCATTAAACATTATCATTATAGTCATATTGATCTTGGAACAGCAAATGATTCAATCGGTAGTGTATTCAATGTAGATGAATGAGATGGTGCGAACGTTTTTGTTGAAGGAGAATTATAGCTTTGAATGAGTTTGTTACTTTGTAGATGAATGAGTTCGTTACCTTTAACAGCCAGATGGTTCGATCCTTATAGCTTCGTTTAATATATATATATATATATATATATATATATATATACGTGTGTGTGTGTGTGTGTGTGTGTATGTTTGTATGTGTGTAGTTTAAAATTTTGAATATTCAAATGGGTAGTGTATTCAATATACCAACTTGATGTTTAATCTTTAGTTGGAGGAGAATGGATTTGATGATGAAAAGTTTAGAAGTTAAAGATGTAAGGTTTAGAAGTTTGAATGAGTAGAGAGACTGAGAAAAAATGTATATGATTTTTAGAACTTTAAATATTTGGTGACCGTGATGTGATATTAAGAAGTAACTATAAGAAATAAGTGGTATTTTATAGTAAAAACAAAATTGTATTTTGGAGCAAAAAATGTGGTGCCCTTAAAAACACCCAAGGTATAATAGTTTTTTTATTGCGAGCTAATCCCCAAACAGATATAACTAATGGGGATCAAAACCCAAATAGCCCTTTTATTTTTCACTTCTACTTAACCTACGCCCCAAATTTGCAAATCTAGTATCACTTTTGAGACACCCTTATTTATTGAATGGAGAATTTCAGATGAAGTAAAATGCACTCAAAATTATTTAAAATTTGGAGATATCATTTATTGGAATGGAAAATGTCGGATGAGTACTCTATTTCATTGTGAATCTAAGACAGTGAAAGGAGTAACTGCTGCTAATTATGATCCACTGGTTCAACCAACCACTTCAGCTGCTTCTGCCAACTGGTAGTTGTCGGCCACCCAGTTATCTGAATGTCATAAACACCGCTAATCAAGCAGCCTTAACAATTAGAGCGTGTTTATTACAAAGTTGGATGATGATTATAATATAGTTTATTTTTATGAGATATCGAAAAAAAAGTGGAAAAAGATGGGAGTGATTTGTCTTATTTTGGGACTTTTTCGTGGACATCAATTCTTTGGGTGTGAATAAGAAATGTTTTGTATGGAAAATGATAAAAACTATAGAGCAATTTTTATATTTATAATTATTGTTTTCGTAAAACATATTTGAAATCAAGCACCACCGAAGTAAGAAATGATCTACAACAAATATTTTCCATGAAAGAACAAATAAAACCAATCAGATGGCCCTTAGTTTTAATAATTTGGGGCCATGTTTACATGCATATTTTCTGTTGATATATAATGGGTCATTGGTTTTCTAACATTGGATTTACTGGAATATCAAAGAGACTCTCAAGGAAAACTATGAACAAGGTTTCCAAAACTTCAGGCAAACAATTTCACAACACAAGATACTGCTTACCGAGACACAGTATAAAAGCCCTCCATTGATCGAAACTCTCTCTTTACACAGAACGGATACTAATGACTCTCAATGCAAGATCAACAACTGCAAAGTGCACTGCAATGTAGAGGATCCGAATCCCGCATAATATAACCCAAACCAAGTTCTATTTACCATTGATGGTAACTTACTATATCCACACCTCATACTGCCACATTCAACATGAAATAGTAAACTACTATTCACTTACTAGTAAATGCCACTTTACTACATGCCACCAGTGTTTGACAACACGTGACCTACTGCCTGTCAGATCCTTGGAATACCTCCAATTTACATCCTCTGCTACCAAAAAAACCTATGGACTCCTACTAAAATTTAATTTCACCACGTGCTCGTTTGATTCAAGTTTGTGTATATTCTGAGAATTTCAGATTGGTAACTTCACATATGAAGTCTCACAATTGATGTTAAGAGTGCATGTGACTTTATCACTCCAAGATTTCTAAAATCCACAGAAACTAATAACCAACAAGCACTATAGAGGCTATTACTCACTTCTTTTCATCTTGAGTCGCTTGCTGATCCTGTTTGGGAGCATCAGCGGTTTGCCTCTGTTTACTATTAGGGTCTTTATTTTCAGAATCACTTGATTTTGATCTATTTTGAGTATTGGTTGATTCAATGGTTGATGTTTTTTCCCCCTCATTATTACCACCTTCCTTGTTTTCGGCTATGATGCTACCTGATTGTTTCTTTGATTCAACTACGATTTCCTTCAAAGCATCCTCTAGTTTGCCTAGCCTCTCCTTTACATCAATAAGCTCTGGATCCAATCCTGCTTCTTTTTCTTCAGCGGCTTTTATTTCCATCTCTTTTGCTTTTGCCTCTTCTTCAGCCCTTTTCTTCACCTCCAACTCCTGAGATGGGGATTTTGGTAATCAAACAAGGAAAGCCCATAAACAGGGAAAATAAAAATCGGTCATTGGAAGTATAACTGTATAAGGCAGTTTCGCGATTTTTTTTGTTAAAACACTGAGTACTCGTTTGGCTCAAGTTTTGTGCTTTCCCAGAATCTAGAACTATAAATTCACACAAAAGGTCTCATTCATGTCAAGAGTTTAAATACAAGATGTCAAATCATCTGTAGAACTCAAACTTTACATGTGAATTTACGAACTTGGAATTCCAGGAAAGCAACAAAATTCGAACCAAACAAGCACTGAACTTATGTTAGGGAACTTTAATTGCAATTTTATGATACAACGATGGTGAGAAGCATTCCATTAATAAAGGACTTCACCACTCTGCCATCAATTGAAAAAGTACAGCCGAAAGCATGGTTCAAAGTCAAGGCTGATACCGCGACGATACGGCCGAGTTGACTAGGTATCGGTGCCCACCGATCCGATTCCGAGTTACAAGTTGAGTTTTCAATTATTGATATGAATCGACTCTATATTAGTAATTTCTCGGTAATATCGATGATATAGCGATATAATCGGCCCGTATCGACGATATCGCAATAGAATCGGCCCATATCGGCTCATATCGGCGATATCGCGATGGAATCGGCTCATATCGGCGATATCGCGGCGATGGAATCGGCCCATATCGGCGATATCACAATAGTATCGACCATGGTTCAAAGTATCGGCCGAGTTGACTCGGTATCGGCCGAGTCAACTCGGAATCGGAGGGCACCGATCCGATACCGAGAGACGTTTCAAAAAAAACACTGAATCGGCCGAGACAACCGCGATATCGCCCGAGACAACCGATTCCGAGACGCCTCGCCGCGATATCGGCCGAGACAGCCGCGATATCGGCCGAGACAACCGATTCAAACGATATTGTCATATTTTGTTTTATTTTTTGATAGAACTTTTATCTTTTACCATATTTCTTCGTTGTTGAAAATATATTGTAACATTTACAGAATGGTATTACTTTTTCAAAAGTATTAACATTAATTTTTTAAAACATAAAACTCTTTTTTTTTAAATGACTCTACTAAAAAAAATATATAAATCATTTAAAAAGTAGTACTCTTTTTTTTTTAAAAATGACTACTAAAACTCTATTTTCAAAGAAATGTTATTTTTTTACAAAAAATATTCAAATCTTTTACAAAAAATATATAATGTACATTTATGTTTGTAAAAAATGTACATTTCTGTACAAATATTATTTTGTACGTTTTTTTGTAAAAATGTAAAAAAATGTACATTTTTGTTAAAAATATACATATTTGTAAAAAAATATATATTTGTACATATTTGTAAAAAAAGTGTACATATTTGTAAAAAAATATATATTTTTGTTAAAAAAAATGTACATTTTTGTAAAAATGTCCTTTTGTACGTTTTTGTAAAAATGTACATTTTTGAAATTTTTTGTAAAAAATGTTCTTTTGTACGTTTTTATAAAAATGTAAAAAGCAATATACATATTTGTTAAAAAAATGTACATTTTTGTAAAAATGTTCTTCTGTACGTTTTTGTAAAAATGTAAAAAAATGTACATTGTTGTTAAAAAATGTACATTTTTGTAACAACGTTCTTTTGTACGTTTTTGTAAAAATGTAAAAAAATATACATTGTTGTTAAAACAAAATGTATATTTTTGTTTTTCAATATTGTTATTGGTTTACTATGCAATATTAAATCTGACAACTCTGCCGCGCTTCAGTATAACCAATTCTACAATGCAATGCGTATTGAATGATGGGTTTGAATATATCTCATTGGTCCACATTGTTAATCTTATTTTTTTAAAATTTTCTATATTTTTTCCGGAATTTTTTGAGCTCTCTAAATAGCGTATATTTGCGTATCGCCCGATACCGCGACCGATACCGCGACCGAGTTGAAAATCAGGTGTCCGATACCGGGACCGATACCGAGACTTTGAACCATGGTATCGACTCATATCGGTGATATATCGGCCGAGATGGTATAAGTTACTAATAATCAATCTCTCTCTCTCTCTCTCTCTCTCTCTCTCTCTCCCTCCCTCCAGTGTTGTGTTGGTAAGCGTGGTTTTTTGGGGGGGTTACAAAATGCTAATTGTTTTTTTAATTTAGTGTGTTGTGCCTGTGTGTGTGGGTTATTTGGTCATTCTGTGGTGCGTTGTATACGAGCCATTTTTTTTTAAAGAATGCAAATGATCCAAATGTTATTTGTTATTTGTTATTATTTTTTATAATAATGTTCCCAATGTTATATTTTAATATGTTATTATTTATAAAAATAAACGTAAATGTTATTCTTTTACAAATAAATATACAACTGTAATTATTGTAAAAATAATATTTGTAAATTGTATCCTCTAAACATTTGTAAAAATAATATTTGCATCCTTTATGTAAAAATAACATTCGCAACACAAATATAAAAAAATATATGCTTCCTCTTTGTAAAAAAACAACATTTACATCAATTTATTAAAAAACATTTGCAACCCAACAACAACAAAAAAAATAACATTTACATTCCTTTTATAAAAAAATAACATTTGCATCTTTTTTTTGTAAGAAAATAACATCTGCATCCTTTTTGTAAAAAACGATTGTAAAAAAAATGTAGTGTTTTGTCAAAACCACTATTTGTATCATCTTTGTAAAAAAATAACAATACTAAAAAAGAAACATTTCTATTCTTTTTAGAAAAATATAACATACTTAAAAAACACATTTGTATCCTCTAACTAAAAATAATACTAAGAATATAATACTTGTATCCTCTTTGTAAAAAAAATTTATCCTCTTACTAAAAATGTAACATCTGTTTTTCTTTGTAAAAACATAATATTTGTATTTCCTGTGAAAAAAAAACATTGATTTATTATAAAACATTGAATCTGGCAAGTTCGTAGCACGTCAATATGATCAATTGTACAATGTTATGCATATTAAAGGATAGTTTTAAACTTATCTGATTGGTCCACATTGTTAATTGTATTTTTTTTAAACTTTCTAAATTTTTTTCGGAATTTTTCGCTCTCTCTAAATAGTGTATCTTTGCGTATCGCCCGATACCGTGACCGATACCGCGACCGAGTTGAAAATCGAGTGGCCGATACCGGAACCGATACCGAGATTTTGAACCATGGCCGAAAGTGAGAGAGCGATAAATTTAGGAGTTATTAAATTTATATACAAAATTGTAGCTTATACCATTTCCTGACATCTTATAATATGCTACAGAGTCTTGTAAAACAATCATTTCAAATGCAATAAAAGTCGCATAAAAGCAACATTACAATAACCATTCTCTTGACAGTATCTATTGTGACATCATTACATGTTCCCATATCATCCCCATACTGATGATGATGTCATACATTAAAGTTATAAAATGCTACACTTACAAAAAAAATTATAAACATTTTATACAAACTAATGTGGCTCCATGCCCGTAAAAAAATGTAGCCCACATCTTAAATGTTTTTTTCCATCCCTCACTGACATGTCAGTTTACACAATTCTTTTAAATGCTTAGCATTACTCTTTCAATCAATGACAAGCTAGTAACTGCCAAAAATTGAAGAAAGTTGGACAACAGAGGAGTTGAAAGCAATTGAATCAGTTGGAAGATCACTCGTGAAAGAATTTTTATTTTAAATATATTCTTATTATTGCTTGTTTTAATCCAGGTTCTTATTATTGCTTTTATTAATCTAAATATGTTGTTAGTACAAAACATGAATGACCATGTCAAAAGAAGATATTCACTACAGAATAGTAAAGTATAATGCAGCAGTTGTATGGGGAAAAGAAAAAAAAAATACACACACACACACACACACATATATATATATATATATATATATATATATATATATATAGTACTGCTCTTGTGCGGACCGTCCCGCACTTCAACAGTGCGGATCGGACATGTGTCACTTGGAAGTGACCCTAGAAATTATCGATTAAATTATAGTCACTCTCTCTCTTTTCTGGGCTCACCGCCAGGTGACACATATACAGTGTGTACTGTTAAAATACGGGACAGTCCGCACAAAATCAGGACTGTATATATATATATAAAATTAGGGCTGTTAATTCTTAACAAGACCTACAACTAAACATGAAAACAACATTACCAGGTTTGAGTCTTGACTTAAAAAATCATTAACTTGCAGACTCAATTTAACAAATGGGTAACATTAACTCGGATACACACAAACCTACAGTACGAATCACATACGCAACTTATACAGGAGCCGAACTCGACTATAAAATGGGATGGGGCAGTGGTGAGTCAATTTGGACACAATATGAGCCATTGCCAAACCTACGGAAATCAAAATTTTCAACTATTAAAGATGTAGATATAGACGATATGAAAACCAGTGTTTGAAATTGCGCCGTAAAACGCAAAATATTGCTCGCATTACCTTGCAACCCTAAAAAGCAATAAGGCTCAACTGGGTTTGCGAGGTACATTAATTGCATGGACTTAAAAAGTATGACGTGGCACGTGAAATTGACGTAAGCTACACGTCAATGGCTAAGAAAATAAACAAACCCTAACTTTGAAGAGAGAATCAAATGATTTCTTATATTTCAAAATGGAGGAGTGTCTTCAAATGAAGGAGTAGCTTAGGCTACAAGCTAAGGCACTAATTACAAAAATGTCATTACTACTCATTACCTCTAAATAACAAAGCAAAAGAAAGAAAATACAAGTAATAAAATAAAACAAAATACAAAACAAAATAAAATGACGAATAAACCCTAAAATAAGGACCCATTTCCATCTCTCCCTCTCTTAAGACCAAACTCGTCCTCGAGCCTTCAAAAAAAATGGGGATTCGGGAAATGCTAAAAATTGGTGCCAAAAAACTTGTGGGGGCCAAAGCTTAATTTCTGAAACTTGAGGGGGCACATCCCACAAATCTTGGTCTTCATTTCTTCTTTTTCTCTTCCTTCACCCAAATAACCCAAAAATTTCCCACCCGAGTCAAAAACCAATGTTTGGAAGTGGATAGAAGAGTTTGGGGTTGGGTAGGGCAGCTCGGGGGGTTTCCAAGTAGGCCTAGGGTAAAACCCTAGGTTTCCGGGAGCAATTTGGGGTTGGGGGCCTGCGGGACCACCAGGGGTGGTCAGAGGCCAAGAGGGGAGGGGCTGGGGTGATCGGAGGTGAGGTGGGAAGGCAGAGGGGGCTAGAGTCAGCAGTGGTTTTTTTACCAGTAGGGTGGTTGGTGGGTGGGGAGGGAGCTACCGAGGGGGTTCGGGGGCTGGGGCTGCTGGGGGGTAGGGGTTAGGGGGTTAAGAGCTAGGGTTTGTGGGTTTTTTTGGGTACGGACAGCAGTGGCAGAAGGGAAGAGAAGATGTGGGCTTAGAGTTAAGGTCTTGCAACTTGGCCAATTGTTGCATTATGACCTCAAATTTCATGTTAAAATCTAGTGTTTGTTGCTCCATTTTGTCTCTCAACTCCTAAATGCCCTCTCTTACGATGTTACCTCTGGAATCTATTTTTGTTGTTGTTTTGATTTTCTTGGAGCCATTGAAAGTAATGTACGATTTTGAATACATACACACCAATACACCACTTGGGGAACGACACCTTACTCTCATACCAATTTAACATAAACTATACGTCAATGGCCAAGAAAATGATCAAATCCTAAGAGAATCAAATGATTTCTTATATTTCAAAATGGGGGAGTGTCTTCAAATGAAGACTACATGGGTATTTAAAAGGAGGAGTAGCTTAGGCTCCAAGCTAAGGCATTAATTACAAAAATGCCATTACTACCCCTTACCTCTAAATAACAAAGCAAAAGAAAGAAAAATACAAGTAATAAAATAAAAAATAAAATGACTAATAAACCCTAAAATAAGGACCCATTTCCATCATAAATGAACACGAATTGAGCCGTTTTTAGAAAGGTCTAGGCCTTCAAAACATCGTCGCCTTGAAGGGCATACTTTAAAAAAAAATGCTACTTCAATAGTAATACCTTGGGGCTTTTTCCTACATACTCTCTCTCTCTCTCTCTCTCTCTCTCTCTCGTAAAACCTTAATACCTTCTCCCTCTCTGTCGCAGCTGAAAATCTCAGCCCTTTTTTTGAAAATCGCATCTGGTAAGTTAGTTGCTCTCGTTTCAAATCTCAGCCCCACTTTTCCTGACCTTTTATTGCTGCTTCACTTGCTTGTTGTCTTTGTTAGGTTTTAGTCATTACGAATTAGTTAAGTCAATGTATATTTTCGTAACTACTAATTAGTAGCTAGACCTTAGTTGACTACTACTATTATCTTTGGGTTCCTAATTTTGAATTTATTTGTGGAATTATGTGCTAGAATTTACTATTTATCTTTGCATTATATTATTTTCTGATTTTTTTATATATAAAATCAAATACCCCAATTGCTTACGCAAAACACAAAATTGCTTACGCGACGCTACATTGTACCCTAAACATGACGCAGTGCAAAATCGCGATTTCAAACATTGATAAAAACTGGGGAAATTGAACAGGAAAGAAAGTTTTTCAGGGATGATTAGAACACAACACTACCAAAGTTTTACAAATATTGATGTCCACTGGAGTCCATGACAAATGTTTGTTCATTTTCATTCAGTACAGATTAACTTGTGACTTCACTATAATCTTAGGAATAGTGACATGGTGCACGTTTCTTTGAGACGTCATGGATATGAAAAGGAGAATGAATTAGTAACAATTAAGCAAGTGGACAAACCTGAGATACATGGAACTATTGGTAGCACCTAAAAATAGTATGAAAACAGAAATGATTTGAGACCCAATATTTTTTTTTTGAATTGTTGGGTTGTGCCTCTGATTCTAAGTACCATTATGAAGAGATTCTGAAAGGAAATAAATAGAGGGTCGTTGACTAGTGCAATGTAAAATGCTTGACTGATAGAGGGTTATTCTCAGTGAACCAGCAAGAGTTCGGACTGTCAGGCATGAAAAAGCAGGTACAAAGAGTCGAAATGATGTCCAAAAAGGTTAGGCATCTATCCAATCTAAATCCCTCGCCATCCTCCGTAAATGGAGTAGCATTGGGTAATGGGCGTCTCAAAGAAATTAATAGAAATAATAAGTATCGTAGATGTATTTATCGTTTTCTCTTAGTATAAGAATTTCCATAGGACAAACACCACTGAGAGATAATTTATTACGTCATATTGTACTTTGGTGTGATTGAGAGTGTCATCGTCCAAGCTACGGTTGGTCTCGTCAAGACATGGGAGCAGCATCTCCATATTCATATATGGGAGTATTGCCCAGAACAAAATAGAATAAAAGATAGGATTCATGTAGTAAACGCCAAATAATTAGGAAAGACTTCGTTGAGTTGAGTTATATATTTTGTTGGCCTATCATAGTACGCCGCTATGTATTCAGCAACTAAAATCTACATATCACGAGGTAAACAACACGAAAAGCTAACTGACTTACCATCAAGCTTCTGAAGTTTTTTGCTGAAATTGAATCAAATCAAATGTCTTCCAAGGTAATTTTTGTGTGCTATGTATTTTATGTGTTGGTGTTCTATTTGTTTATTTTTCAAAAGGGGACTGCCCCCGAGTATTCTATTAAAAAGAATGGAGGAGAAACAACCTCTCATTGATGGCTTACAAGTAACAAGACCTAAAGATGAGAGGGATCTACGGTCTACCCCAGACCCCGACAAAACCAAGAAATAATTAAACCACATAGCCTATCTAGGTCGTCTAAAACTAGCAATACTAATGTTGAACTCATGGATTTAATCGCGATTATAAAGCATGAGCCTACCTTTGAACAGAAAGCTTTACAAATATCCTCTACATGAACCCTCACCAAACGAGACTATCATCCATGCAAATATTATCAACACGCCCCTGTTACGCGCTTTCCTTATCTCCAAAGTCACAATCTCTGTGGGGAACCCAAATAAAATGGATGTGATATTTTTCTAACCCAAATACAGCAACAAAGATATAACCTTTGATATGATGGATTTAACCCCCAATTTGCCCTCAACATAGGACCAAACCTTCTTCACAATAATGCTAGTTGATAACATGTAATCAAATGGGGCTAACTCAAGGATGCACACAAAAGCATCTGTGGGGAGCTTCATAGTTCATATGAAGAACATTCCAAAGGAAACAAGACCTTCCCAAACCAATTTTAAGGGAAAATAAAATATCTCTATTGTCTGCAAAATCCCAAGCCGAGCTCAAAGAGAATGTCCCATTTCCCTTCGTCCATATTGGCTCATGGATCTCCAAGTCTGTACAGGGGCGTTTCCAAGCATGCGAGGCCGAACCGAAACAGGATGAGTCAAAAATATTAGCACGTTTAACATAATTGGCATAAATAGACTCTCCCCCCCCCCCCCCCCCCCCTCCCTCTTCCCAAGAGTTATGTTAGGATAAACGCCACGATAACTGTAAAAATTCGCTTTGATAATATCACAAAAATAATGCACACCTAAACTACCCTCCTCATGCAAACAAATTTGATCCCAATATATCCAGTATCTTCTCTTCTCGCCATCTGAACTCCAAAGAGAAGCCATCAAGGATCGTTCTAAATGATTTACAACAACTTCAGTAGGGTCGAGGACCACAAATATACTCAAGTCAACCCAACTCTAAAAAGCCTTTTCCCAAGTATTTGGGATCGGCTACATGAATCTTCTTCTTCCATTTCGTTCTGTACATCTCCATTAAACCACGTGATATCATGACTTTTTTTACGATATCCCACCAATTCAATTTAGGCCTACCATTACCCCTAGCGCTACCATCAATATTAAATCACTCTCCCTAACGAGGGGCATTTGTAGTCTACGTTTGATGTGTCAAAACCAGCTTAAGTTGATTTTTTCTAAATTTATCTTCTATAGGAGATACTTCTGCTGTTTCACAAACATGTTTATTTCTAATTTTATCCTTACGAGTTTTACCACACAATCGTATTACAACTGCATCTCTATCACGCTCATTTTCTGCAGTTTTTTTATGGCTCAAAACTTCGTCCCATATAACAAACAGGACAAGACTAAAGGTATACGCCGATCACATAAATATGTCATAAGCACTTCTCCACTTGATTCAATCCGCTTTAATCCTATGGGTAACATCATCATTAATATTTCCATCTCTTTGGATAATCGAGCCTAAATAACGGAAATTGTCACTTTTAGGTATCTCTTAACCCTCAAGTTTCACGACATCCCTATTTCTCCTCCTATTACTATAATTTCCTTTCATATACTGAATTTCAAAGCTACTTATTTGAAACCCTCTCAAATCTACATTTCTCTCCACACTTCCAATCTAGCATTAGTCTCTGCCTATGTTTCATCCACTAAAATAATATCATCTGCAAATCGTGACACCAGATGATAAGGATTTAGTGCTGAGCCTTGGTGCAAATCGAAAGTAATTGTAAATTCATTACTTTCTCCACTTAATGTTCGTACTATAGTCATGACCCCATCATACATATCCTCAATCACATCAATATATCTACTAGCCACTACTATTTTATTTAAAACCCGTTATATTTGTATATTTAAGAATTCTATCATACACCTTCTTTAAATCTATAAAAAACATGTGAAGATCTTTCTTTTCCTCACTATAACTTTCCATTGATCTTCTCTTTCATGCCACCCATCAATCCTCGATCTAATTGAAAAAGGCGGAAGTTGGATCCCCGGGTTTGAAATAATAATCTCAAATTAAAATATTTAATTTCCTTTTTAAACAAATAGATGCGGAAGCGTGAAATACAAGTGATGGTTCAACAAAACAACACAAGGCCGGGTTTTAATATCATGAGAAACAAATTAAAACAACATAATTCAAGTCCTAGAATTTGTCTAAGTCATCATTAACAATTATTCAAAGTTAGGCGAAACCATATTAATGCAAGTGACTTGAATAAACCAAATTTAATCCAATATTAAATTAAAGTCCCAATTTAAATTAGTGTGAATGTAAAACCAAATTTTATCTTGAAATTATCCTAAGCATGCGTTCTAAATTATTGTGCAAGATAAAATAAACAAGGTCACACTACACCGCGATATACGAGGAAAAACCCACTAACGGGAAAAAACCTCGGGACGGCCCTAGCCTCAAATCCACTAAAAACGGTATTACAAAATACAAGACAAAAGACTTACTTCCTAAACTCGAACCCTCTCAAGCCGTGATGCTCCTTCTTGTATCAACCTCCAATTAGCGGATAACCAACGGAGCTCCACCGTGGTCTCGGAATGCACCGATAGGACTTTAAACGGTCACCGTCACCCGAACATGGAGCCTTTCTCCAAACGGGTAGAATCTCAACAAAGGTCTTCTTTGTGATGGGGTGTAGAAGCAAACCCGAAACGTCTCTTGAATTCGGTAGAGAAAACCGGTGCCAAAAACTCCAAGTAAGGATATGGATATATAGAACTTGGAATAAACAACAATGGGTGTAAACTAGAGTGTGTATGAATTTTTCATTAAAAAATAACACTCAAAACTTGAACATTTTCCTTAAATAAATTTGCTCTCAAACTCTCTCTAAGAGATGGATATGGAATGGAAAAGTTAGGAAAAGTTGTCTTGGAAAATGTGTTTCCCGCACATAATATTGCATGAAAAATGTTGGTTGAAAACCAAGTGGAGGAGTGGGGAAAAACTGCAAAAAACTACAAAATAACTGTTCCCGCTGGAAGTTCGTTCGAACGAACGTGATTCTCGTTCGAACGAGACTTCTAACGAGTGACCAGCCTGGGCTCGTTAGAGGTTCGTTAGATACCTCGTTAGAACGAACCTTCGTTCGAACGACATATCGAACGACTGTCCAGTTAGGGTCGTTGGCAAAACTCGTTCGAACGAACCTGGTTCGAACGACAAAACTCGTTCGAACGACATTTCAAACGAACAAACAGAAAGATTGAAAAATTCGATTTTGGCCCAGAAACTTTTATAAACTTTTATATACTTATTTTTAAGTTTCTAATTGATTCTTTCTGAAAAATAAAATGCAGTTTTAATTCACCTAACACCCAATACAAATTGTTCCAAGCTCCTATATACATATAAATACATTCATACCTTGGGAGCATGGAACCTAAGTTGATGACGTACAAACGAGGCACATAAACTACGGCATGTTGATGATGCTTTATACTCTTTGCCGCTACGTCTTCAACAAACACTTCATAGGTCTTGAATATTACAATTAAATAAAATCCTATGAATAAATGTTTTTGTCCGGAATTGAGCCAAAACTATAAGAGGACTCAATTGGAAATTTGTGTCCTTACACTAATTTTGATCATTGGATCATGATATAACGAAATCTTCTTTCATCCCCACACAATGGAATTCCAAGATAATTAAATGGAAGCATTTCCCGAGCAAACCCCGTAGACCACCCAATGATGTTGCAACTATTTGGAGGAGCCCTATCCGATAGGATATAACGGCTCTTTAGCTTGTTGACAAGCTGACCCGAGCTCCTTTCATACGCATTCAAAAATTCCATTAAGCATCCCTGCCACTGGTAAATATTTAAATATCATCCACAAACAACTAATAGAGGGCTGCAAACCAGGTGGGAGAATAAATAAACTCTCCATGTCATCCTAAAATCATCGATCCCACGAAATAGCAGCTCAAAAGCAATCACAGAGAAAACCGGAGAAAGTGGATCACCTTGACAAACCCCAAGGCAAGACTAAAAGAAAACTAAACTTCTTCCATTAAATGATTATAAAATACCAACAATTCCGAATATTACAGCACACCACGCCTCCATATTTCATTAAAAGAAAATGCTCGCATCACCTTCAACAAGAACAATCACGACAAACGATCGTACGCCTTATCCATATTAAGCACGAGGAGCATTAAACCCCCTAACATTTTTGTTAAGCCTGTGCATAATTTCTTGTGCTAAAATGGCATTATCTGTTATAAATCTTTCCTTCACAAATCTGGATTGATTTTGCGAGAGCCACATTTTTTTTAATAATTTTTCTTTATCTGAAACTCAATAGCAAACAACGGTTCACATAAATCTCCACTTAATTAATGCTATCGTCCCTGTTCAAAAACAACAAGTAAAAAGGGAAATTTACAAAGTTTTTGGACGAGTAAGCCCATGAGGTGACCGTAAATTTCAAACGCTCCCAAATCGCCTCTTTCCCCCCATCCTCTCTTCAAAGATTCTTGAATTTCTTTCATTCCAAACTAACCAAAAGAGGGCCATAACAATACATCTCCACAAACACCTTCTTTTAATCTTGTGGCCGTGTTTCACCACCGTGTTTCACCATCTCCAAAGCAAACATGTCTTCCACTTTTATAGGAAGCACCTTCTCGATACCAAATCGAGACAAAATCGTGTACCAAAGGAACCTCGTCAAGGAGCAATGAATAAGGAAATAATCGATGTCTTCCCCCGAATTTCGGCATCACACACACCAAGTTGGGGGGAAAGACATCAATGAGGCTGCCTCTTTTGCAACCAAGCATAAGTTTTGAAATAATCTTATTGTGAAATTACATAAGTTAATAGGCCGAAAATCACCACAATCTTGGGGGTTTGACATCTTGGGGGATAAGAACCAAAGAGGTACTAAACAAACTTTTAGAAGGATTGACCAGAGAAAGAACTCGTCACTGCATTAAAAAGATCAAACTGAATCACCTCCCAACAATTTTTGGAAAAATCTCCAATTAAGTAAAGCCATCCAGACCCTCCGCGCTATCCCTAAACATGCTAAAAAACACTTTCTTGAGATCTTCCAAGGATGGAATCTTAGTAAGGTACCAGCTATCCTCCTCATTAACAATATTAGGAATGACTTTCAGAAGGCTAGCCACAACTTGGGAAATTGTGTCTGTGGCTAGAAGTTTGAATTTTGAGACAATTTCCCAATCTGGGACTCATCCAAAGTCCAAAGCCCAGTTTTATTATTAATACGGTGAATTTTGAGCTTATGAACTCGGTAATTGACCATAACATGGAAAAAATGAGTGCACGAATTTTCTTCCTTCAACCAATTCACCCTAGATTTCCAACGCCGATATATTTCTTCACAGGCAAGTTTCCTTTGCAGAAGAGCCTTAGCTCTACTGTACTCCTCCTTAGTCATGGAGGACTTTCAACTCCAAGGCTGTCTCCTTGGCAATACTTTCTTGCCGATTCGAAATGAACAGCACCAAGGGGCGATGATCCAAATTCAATCTGCTGCGATGCTCCACCAAAGTGTTATCAAAAGTCGAGTACCACTACGCGTTACACAAAATTCAATCCAATCTTCCCAAATACAAGCATGACCTTCATGATTATTACACTAAGTAAGCCCAGAACCTGTGAAACGAACATGCATGAGAACCGAATCTACCAATGCATTATGAAATCACCAACAGCTCCCACATCAATCCATTTTCCCCAAACTTTTCTTCTGCCTCAAGAACGACAAAATCTCCCCCTACCAACCACTATTCATTTATAGCTGCAGAAATAACCCCTAAGCAACTCCATAAACACTTTCTCTCCACTCTATCACATTTTGTGTACACTAACTGCCTCAAACACACATTTGGCTGAGAGACTTAGGTGAAGTAACTAGGCTACATTCATACATTAGTTCATACTCCCAACTTTTCAAAAGCACCCAAATGGAGAAGGAAAGCATTAGTTATACCATAAAAAAAAACATCAGCCTCCTACACAAGCTAGCTATTCTGATCATCTATCTTAGGTTCCAGGAGAACAATAAAATCTACCCTGTAAATTCTAATAAGTTTTTCAATCGACGAATTAAGGTGTTATTGTCAATCCCGCTAACATTCCAAAAAATGGCTTTAATGATGTCAAGACTTACTGGAGAGAATCATTTATTACCTTGCAGTAAGATCTAGTCACCGCTGCATGAGCCACTTCTTGAATTTGTGTTCCTCTTTTGCTTTTGTTTTTCATTTTATATATAAAAAAAAAGCGATAAAATTGATTAAGAACCACTGAACAGTATATCTAGAGTGCACCAGCAATTCACTAAGCAAAGGAAGGGGAAAATCATACAGGAAAGTCAATTAAAGGAAAGAAAAAAATGACAGGAATTGGTCCATCCATAGCAATCAAACTCAGTAGAAATCACACACAACTTGCAGACTGTTTGTCTGAAGGTTCTGTTCCTTCTCAACAATTTTTTATTGTCCTTTGCCTTATCAACATTATTGATCTCTTCTTGCTCATCTTTATTCTGACGAACAGTCTGAGGTTTAGGGTTTAGCCATTTACAATCTATATTATCATGGCCCAAATGTGAGCAATGACCGCAATACGAAGGCAAATGTTCATAATGCACCTGTTGCCAAAACCGGAATTCCGTGCAGCCAATCCAAATCCTTTTAGGTAAAACCGACGTGAGATTCACCTCGGAAAAAACCCTAGTCATGCTAGGTTTTGGAATCGACCCTGTAGCTGCATCAAGTTTAAGGGGCTTGCCAACAGCTGAAGCTATCGAAATAATAGCTGTTTTAGAATAGAGATGAATCGAAAGGTCTTTGTAATGTAATCTAAGCAGGAACCACCGGACTCTCTATGATGTGCTCCATGATGAGGGGCATTTATGTCATTTCTAATTTTGTGGAGTCCTATTTCGTATTTGTCTATTTTCCTAATTTTTCCTTTGTTAGTTGGTAGAAGTTAGAAGGATTAGTAAGTGCTGTAATAGGTATTTTATAAAGGGAATATTCTAGTCCATGTGATGTCATTAGTGATGTCATCCATGACATCACATACATGGTTCAAAGTCTCGGTATCGGTCCCGGTATCGGACACCCGATTTTCAACTCGGTCGCGGTATCGGGCGATACGCAAAGATACGCTATTTAGAGAGCGCAAAAAATTCCGGAAAAAATATAGAAAATTTTAAAAAAATAAGATTAACAATGTGGACCAATGAGATACATTCAAACCCATCATTCAATATGCATTGCATTGTAGAATTGGTTATACTGAAGCGCAGCAGAGTTGTCTGATTCAATATTGCATAGTAAACCAATAATAATATTGAAAAACAAAAATATACATTTTGTTTTAACAACAATGCATATTTTTTTACATTTTTACAAAAACGTACAAAAGAACATTGTTACAAAAATGTACATTTTTTAACAACAATGTACATTTTTTTACATTTTTACAAAAACGTACAAAAGAACATTTTTACAAAAATGTACATTTTTTTAACAAATATGTATATTGTTTTTTACATTTTTATAAAAACGTACAAAAGAACATTTTTTACAAAAAATTTCAAAAATGTACATTTTTACAAAAACATACAAAAGGACATTTTTACAAAAATGTACATTTTTTTTAACAAAAATATATATTTTTTTACAAATATTTACACTTTTTTTACAAATATGTACAAATATATATTTTTTAACAAATATGTACATTTTTTTTTAACAAAAATGTACATTTTTTAACATTTTTACAAAAAACGTACAAAATAATATTTGTACAGAAATGTACATTTTTTACAAACATAAATGTACATTATATATTTTTTGTAAAAGATTTGAATATTTTTTGTAAAAAAATAACATTTCTTTGAAAAAAGAGTTTTAGTAGTCATTTTTTAAAAAAAAAGATTACTACTTTTTAAAAGATTTATATATTTTTTTTAGTAGAGTCATATAAAAAAAAAGAGTTTTATGTTTTAAAAAATTAATGTTAATACTTTTGAAAAGGTAATACCATTCTGTAAATGTTACAATATATTTTCAACAACGAAGAAATATGGTAAAAGATAAAAGTTTTATCAAAAAATAAAACAAAATATGACAATATCGTTTGAATCGGTTGTCTCGGGCGATATCACGGCTGTCTCGGCCGATTCAGTGTTTTTTTTTAAACGTCTCTCGGTATCGGATCGGTGCCCTCCGATTTCGAGTTGACTCGGCCGATACCGAGTCAACTCGGCCGATACTTTGAACCATGATCACATATGACCCAAGCATTCCTTACTGAGCAAGTAATAGACCATTTTTAAATCCTTCTCTTCTCCCTATAAATAATATAATACCCCATTAGGGCAAATCATTCGAGGAATAGATAATTTGAGTATTTACTCTTTGTTTGAGTGTAATTTCTTTGGGTGTCACTGACACCGTTTACATCAATTGGTATCATAGCTTAGTCGTTCAACCCATTGTTATTGTGTAGAAAAATCGTAAACAAAGCAAAAATGGCGGCAAAGAACACCCAAATCGAACGTCGTAACACCAAAATAGAAGAAACTCTCGCTTACCTCACCAAAAGAAAGGAATACCTCATCAGTCATGACCAGCTATCAGCTCTAGCCATACAATCAACATCCATGGTGGTAGCCTATGGCTCCAACACCAGGTGACCACCTGAACTCCAAATCTTCCCCATAATAGTCTCCACCCCTACCTGGTCAGACGACAAGCTTCGACAGCTAGAAACCCCACTCAGATGGGGACGACCACCACCCTCCACAACCTTCATTCGGCGATGGACCAGTTCACAACCCCCTCTTTATGCTCCACTTACCCGAAAAACAACACATGGGAGAACCACCTTACGAATCTACACCCCCCATTACACCCTAAACCCTAGATCTGTTATCATCTTCCACTTGGCTCCACCTCAAAACCCTAGCTGACGGCAGCCCCACCCTTATTCCCCAGGGTGGCCAAACCCAAGAAAACCTCCCCCCGCCAACCTTCACAAATTCAACCCCACACACCCTGCAAGGTCGTGATCCACCCATGACCCTTATCCGACCTCCCCACCTCCTGCTCCACCCTCCAGCACCACCTGCTACTGTCCCTCCACCTCTGCTCACCCAAAAAATTACACAACCCCAATCCGATGTTCAATGGGATGCCGTTCCACCATCACCGCCACCGCTGACCCCCACGACACCACTAGGGATTACAAAGGGTCACAGAGTGGTTCCAACAACCTCTCAGCCTTCACCATCAAATTGAATTTGGTCACTATGTTGGAGGTGAGGAACTGCCTCCCACACATGCCTCACTTTATGAAGATGGTAGAGCACCCATACCAGAAATGGAGAACGAATGTGTCTCCAGTTGACTCTCTCAATCCGAAGGTGGTTCCATTTATATTAATCAAAGATTGTACTTCCTTCTTATACCATGAGAGGGATCATCAAATGGATTATTGCCCCTTTAGGCAATCGGGAGAAGGCGACCCACCTCCGGTTGAAGTAATACCACTACCATATGAACCTTAACCCCCGGCTCCTATGCCCATGGCCCGTGCTCGGCCTCCGCTTGATGATTTCGAGGATGAAGATGATGAAGCTATAGATCAACCATTGGGAAATGACCACCTAGAATACACGTCACGACTGCTCTCTAAGAGCCTAAATGGAGACATTAAGGTGGAAATCCCTATGTTTGATGGTTACCTCAACCCTGATGACTTCTTTGATTAGTTGGATGCGATGGAAAAAGTATACAAGTACAAACGCGTATCAAGGCGTAAATGTGTTCAACTAGCGGCCACTAAACTTCAGGGTTTTGTCCACGTATGGTGAAATGACTAGGTTGAGAGGCGCACTTCCACAACCTCCGATCACAACTTGAGCTCGGATAAAAGACGAGATGAGTGCATTCTTCGTTCCCCCCACTTACGAGAGGGACCTTTTCGCAGATCCAGGTCCCCCATCAGGGTACATCATCAGTCACCGCCTACACAGAGAGAGTGAGGAACAACGGATCAGTCGCTTCATTCATGGTTCGCAGATCTACATCTGCTAAGATGTTAGCCTCGGGGAGATTCCGATTTTTATGAAAGCCGTCGAGTATGCCATCAAGGTGGAAGATCACCTCCGAAGCTCAGCCGCCCTTCCTCGTCCTCTGACCACCACCCCTCTACCTCGAGCCCCGAATACCCCACCCACCGCTATGATGCTTCACATGTGGTGTAGTTGGTCACCGAGCATCCGAGTGACCCAATGGGAAGAAAACATCCCTCCTCGCGACTGATGAGTTTGAGTCGCCAAATGATGATGTAAAACAACATGAGGCCTTGATTGCTCGCATCATTCTGATCGATCCCGATTCTGATGGTGTACCCCTTTGAATTCGAGGACGAACTCTTTTCATTGAGGGGAGAGTGATGTGTTCCATGATTAGGGGCATTTCTGTCATTTCTATTTTTGTTGAAACCTATTTCGCATTTGTCTATTTTCGTAATTTTTCCTTTGTTGGTAGAAGTTAGAAGGATTAGTGAGGACTTGAATAGGTGTTTTGTAAAAGGAATGTTTGAGTGCATGTGATGTCATTAGTGATGTTACCCATGATATCACATATGACCCAAGCATTCCTTAGTGGGCAAGTAATAGACCCTTCTTTCTAGATCCTTCTCTTATCCCTATAAATAGTGTGATACCCCATTAGGGCAAGTCTTTCAAGTAATACATAATTTGGGTATTACTGGTCTTTGTTTTAGTGTAATTTCTTTGAGTGTCATTGACACCATTTACGTAACTCAATCTCTGGTCTAAATTTTGGTGACCACTTGAAACCTCCTTGAGCCAAAGCCCATGGGACAGTGGGAATTAACTGCGTAATTGAGCCAAATAAGGATGTCAGTGTAATTTAACCGTGTCACCAGCCTTTAATGAACGGTCTCAAATATCTTCGCGATTGCTTCCATGGAGGGTTTTTTAAGCAAAAAACTTTCCCACTAATGCAAATCAAAATAGGCTAGCCACTTAATTAATATTATCATGGGAGAAGAACATTGCAAGTTCGCCTTTTTAGGATGCAGAAACCTAATGAGAAATCGTATTTTTAGGAGCACCACAACTAAGAACGGAAGCGAAAGATTTCTTCACTGGTCCGGCTATTTAGGGTTAAAAGGTTCAAAAGATTCAAAACCATGCAAGAAACCTTAGCAGCTCCTAACTTGCCATAGTATTATCCAGTTTGCGCCATGAAACTTTATGGACCATTTCTCGATTTGTGCGGTATTCTTTTATTCACTAAAGCCTCAAATTCCCACCCACCCCCCACCCCCCCACCCCCAAAAAAAAACCCCACCCACACTTTTTCTAGATTTAGCCAAAAGTTAATGAAACTTTGCTTCTTGTATATCTTGGCAAATGCCTAGTTATTTACTTTTAAGGAACCAAGTCAGCAAGTCAGCGCTCCAGGACAATGGACCTCTTATGTCAGCTTTCTCCATACCCCTTTCTAGTACCATGGTACCAACAAAAGCGAAGCAGTGTACCTGTGATGCAGGAGCATATTATTCTGGTGTCTTCTGTCTTTTTGTCATTTATTTTGTTGCCCTTTTTAGTCTTTTGGCTTTTAGGGTTAGGTTGGCTAGTGAGCTAACCTCCCCCTATAAAAGGAAACTTGGTTCCTCATTTGCACTCGCTTCTTATTTTGAGAATGTTATTCTAGAAAGAGAAAATCCCTTTTCTTTTCATCATGTTGTTGTTGTTGTTGCGTAGTTAGTAATTAAATCGTTTTCGATCTTCAAATTACACATCAAATTAGCATCAGAGTGTCGCTCTTGGAAATCCAAGTACGAATGTAGATGAATGGGAAACAGGCTAGTGCTACCCGAATGAGGCACGAGACCTCATTAAAAATGGCTTTCTGGCTGAAGAATTTCCCGGCGGTGCTCCAAACGCTCCAAGGCTACTGCTGACTTCGCCAGAGGAGGTGTCCAATCAGATCCACCCTACCTCCAACCTCCTGGAACAAAACCGACCTGCTTCCAATTACATCCAGGTCAGATGTGGAAGCTGCAAGCTCATTCCAGCTCAGATTCAAGTCAGATCTGTAGCCACTTCACTTCCGACGGGCCCTCCTCAACCGCCAACCTTGTTCAACCACCTGATCTCCACTTATCCTTTAAGACGAACCTCCGATCAGACCAGATCTACAGTTCATACCCTTTAGCCCCCTTGTGATGCCAGAACCGAGCCAATTAGAGTTGATTTTGAAGTCGACGAACCCTCTCCATTTGTACCGACCACTTCCGCAAGTCCGGCGAACCCACAACTTAAACAAGTCCCCGGTTAGAGCCTCACATGGCCAGATCTACAAACAGACCCATTAACCCACCCCCAAACCAAGCCCTACCTAGGGTTTCACCAAAGATTGAAATGAAACCCCTAATTTCCAATATTACCACTACCACTGAAATTCCCTCTATACCCCAAGCATTTCAGCCCACTTTGCGCAAACCCATAAACTTTCAAAAGGAGGAAAACCCATCCTCTTTATCACCCCATTCTACCACACGCATATACGCCGGTTGTCCTTCTTCGGGTATTTTACCCATTCCTTCCACTATCCCGTTACCGGATGCCTGTTCCATTAGTCGCTGCAGCGATGCGTTTTGCCATCTTCAGGAAAAATGCGTCGTTGTCACTCCCATGGACACATCTACCGATATCACACACATTAGTGGCGTCCCCCACCCTTGGCCTGCATTTGGGGCTTTCTCGCGAGTATTTTTTTTATACGTTGCACGGTCAATGGGTGCCTCTGCAGTGTTATCATTGATGGTGGAGCGAGTGACTATATGGTCACTTAGGAGATGGTTGACAAGTTGGCTCTCCCCACAGAGCCCATTTCCAGGTCATGCCACATTGGGTGGCTCGGCAGTAGCGGGTCTCTTGCCCCCAGTAGCCAAAACCGCATTACCTTTTTCCGTCGGTGCTTTACGTCGATGGTATGCACAGTCGTTGAGATGAAGGTATCACTAGCTCCTCGGTCATCTCTGGCAGTACGATCACTTGAGCATGCACAATGGACTTGCAAACACCTACACCTTTCAGTATCAGGAACATCAGTTCCAACTACAGCAGATGGGCGAGATCTATCCCGCTCGTCCTTCCGCTCTCATCATCTCTCACGAGGACCGGGCTACGGAGGCCTTGAACGCCGATCTCTGCTATGCACTCATCAGCCCCATCAGTACTTCGGAGACAGATGTTCCCCCAAAAATTCAGGATCTTTTGATTTCTTACTCTGACGTCTGCACACCGCCAGATGAGATGCCCACACTCCGTGACATTTAGCATGCCATTAACCTTGTGCCCGGAGCCTCCCTCCCCAATTTACGTCACTATCGCATGTCCCCTACGGAGCATGAGGAGCTGCAACGACAGATTTCCGACTTGTGTAACGGGAGCCTTATTCGAGAGAGCATGTCCTCGTATGTCGTCCCCGCCTTGCTTGCCCCAAAGAAAGATGGGAGTTGGCGCATGTGTGTGGACAGTCGTGCCATCAACAAGATCACTGTTAAGTATTGTTTCCTCATTATCCACCTTAAGGACATATTGGATCAGTTGCACAAGGCTCGAGTCTTTTCTAAAATGGACTTGAAGAGTGGTTGTCATCAGATCAGCATGCAATCCAAGGATGAATGGAAGACCGCCTTCAAGACGAAAGATGGATTGTATGAGTGAACGGTGATGCCCTTCGGATTGTCTAATGCTCTGTCCACCTTCATGCGCATTATGACTCAGATTTTTCGCCCGTTCATGGGCAAGTTTGTGGTAGTGTATTTTAACGAGATCGTCATCTATAGTCGGTCAGAGGAGGAGCATTTAGACCACGTCGCCCAGGTCCTTGTCGTCTCGCGTTTTGAGCGCATCTACCTCACTTTAAAGAAGTACGCTTTCATGGTCTCTTCAATTACGTTTCTGGGTTATGTTGTGTCAGGCAAAGACGTTTGTGTAGATAACACCATGGTTCAGGCAATTGTAGGCAATTGTTGATTTGACTTAACTTTACACTCACCTCAGCATCTCAGGTTCGCAGTTTTCACGGCCTCACAGATTTCTACCAAAGCTTTATTGCAATATTCGGCACGATTACGGCCCCCATCACAGATCTGATGTCCGCATCATCGAGCACCGAGTTTAGGGGGACGAAGGAGGCAGACCGAGCCTTTCGTCGCATCTAGGAGTTGATGACTTTCGCCCCCTCCTAGCACTCCCTAATTTCACTCATTTGTTCAAGTTATCTTACAATGCTTGCAAGACAGGCATAGGTGCGGTCCTCAGTCAACGACAAGGCGGTCGCCTTCTTTAGCCAGAAGTTGACAGGAGCAGCATTGAACTATTCTACCTATGACCTCGAGTTTTATGTCATCGTCAAGGCAGTCAAGTTCTCACAAGCCTACCTCCTTCATAAGTTGTTCGTCATTAAGTCTGATCATGAAGCGCTTCGTTATCTTCACAGCCAGCGTCGAGTCAGTGATCGACATGCAATGGACGACATACCTCCAGCGCTATACCCTTCACCTTCACTATAAACCTGGAAAAGAGAATCAGGTTGTCGATGCCCTCATTTGTCAAACGCATGCCTTAGTCACCATTCGCAGTCAAGTGTTTGGTTTTGATGTGGTTTGGGGACTCTATCCGATGGACATCCAGTATGGCCTCACTTTTGTGTGCAGAATAACGACGCTTCGGATGATTATTTGCTTCAGGATGGCTTCCTATTTAGAGGCACTACTTCGTGCATTCCGGCTTCCTCCCTCCGAGAGAAGATCAGTGCAGAGATCCATTCGGAAGCATTATCCGATCACATAAGGCAAGCTCGTACTCATTCCATTCTGCGTGACCGATTTTAATGCCCCACTAAGAGGCGGGATACAAAGGCCTTCATATGCCAATGCTACACGTGTCAAACCGCTAAGGGGCAACACTTTAATGTCGGCTTGTATTCCCCTTATCGATCTCGAATCGACCGTGGCAGGATGTTTCCATGAATTTCATCGTTGGGCTACCCCGCACGTCTCGCGGGAATGACTCTATCTTTGTTGTGGTGGACCACTTCTCAAAGATGGCCCCTTTCATACCATGCGCCCGGACGTCTAATGCCTCCCATATAGCCACCCTTTATTCTCAAGAAATCGTCCGACTTCACAGGGTTCCTCGCAGCATCACCTCGAACAGAGACATCTGTTTCACCAATCACTTTTGGCGCATCCCATGGGGTTTACTCCATTGTTCATTGCAATTCTATACCGCGTTTCATCCCCAAACAGACGGCCAGACTGAGGTCGTGAACAGGAGTTTGGGAGATCTTCTTCGCTACCTTGCCTCAGAGTCTCCGAGGCGTTGGGATATAGTCATCGCCCAGGCTGAGTTTTCGTTTAATAATGCGATTAATTGTTCTACTAGTTTGTCCCCATTTCAGATAGTGCTTGCTTAGTGCTTCACCCACCACCCTACTGGTTTGTCATGGTTTACCTCCAAAAGGCACACCAGCAAGGCAAGAGGCATAAGTTGCAGATGCGCCGTTTTGGGCCCTTTCCGATTAGTCGTAGTTATGGAGACAACACGTACGAAATTAATCTCCCTGCTGAGTCCCGGATGCATGCACGTTCAATGTGGGGAATCTATCTCCATTTCAGGGTACACATGTTCCGCCAATCCCGCTACCTCCTGCCGAGGGACATCCTCCTGTTCATTCGCATGTGAACCACAGAGGGTGTCCTTGCGTCGAAGGACATTTCGTCACTTTCTGATGATTATACCCATTACTTAGTTCGTTGGTTGGGTCGTTCGCGATCGAGGACTCCGGGATTACAAAGGCCACCCTTCAGTGCGTTAACCCGAAGTTTTATCGTCAGTATACAAAAGTACATGGCAACTTATCAAGGGGAGGAAAATGATGTAGGAGTACAGTATTTTGGAGTCTTTTGTCTTTTTGTCATTTATTTCGTTGTCCTTTTTAGTCTTTTGGCTTTTAGGTTTAGCTTGACTAGTAATTTAACCTCCTCCTATAAAACGGGCATTAGTCCCTCATTTGTACTCACTCCTTATTTTGAGAATGTTATTCTAGAGAGACAAAGTCCCTATTCTTTTCATCGTGTTGTTGTTGTTGTTGTCGTCATTGTGTAGTTAGTAATTTAATCACTTCCGCTTTTCAAATTACACATCAATCTGCCTCAAAATAGAAGTCATCATCTAAAGTCAAACATTTAGAGAAAATCGTTATCTTTCAAATTTAATCTTTTTAACAAATAAGATAAAAATGTCCCGAGTTAGTGTTGAAATAAGTATTTTAATGTGCACATTTGAAATATCATATTATTTGTACCGTACAATTTAGAAACATGATTTTCAGTTTAAGAAACCCCAAAAAGATAAGTATGACTTTTAGTTTGGGATGAAGTGTACATTATACATATACGACTAGGCCTATATGTGTGTATGTACATGTGAGTGCCCCTGATTTTATGTACAATTTTGTTGAAACTTAATGGTGATACAGTATTGTATAAGGGATGGGGCAGAAAATAATTTTTGAACTAATAAAAAAGCATCAAAACTATGCGGAATTAGTTTGAACAGACAAAGAATCACTGGACAAGATGCAATTAATCTTCAACCTCAAAACTGAAATCTATCGTGAAGGGTTTTAAGAGTATGACCTTGTAACATTGCAAAAACTGATATATATGCATAGTTGAAAGTCTTTAGGAACTTGAAAGAATAAAAATGATGTTTTTAAAAAACAATTAAAAAGCAAAGCAACAAAGGAATGAAGTTTATTTACCGCCTCCATTCTTCTCATTTCATGACGAGCATATTGAGCCACTAGATATACAGCTGTTACAGGAAACATGTCACTTTAGATAGAAGCACCAAACCAGAAAGCCATTCAAAACATGGAATATGGTACATTTTGAACTTGTGAGTGGAGATACCAAGTGAAGGCATGCAGACAAAGAAGAGTTGTACCAGATGGAAATCGATCCTGAAAATCAGAGAGAATGAGAGGCACATAAGTATATCTTCCAACAACTAAAATAATATTCTAAGGAAGTAACAGATATAAAGATGAATCACCATTCCATCAATACATTTTTGGTATGATATACTTCAAAAAGTTCTAATCCAAACAACAAAAAACAAAAATATTTTGTGGGTACCAATGTAACCCACACTATATCAGATTGATAATTACTACTAATTTTATTATAATTGATTTATTGTAGTTGTTATTGTTGTTGCTGTTGTTGTTGTTATTATGATCATCATTAACATATAAACGTTTTAGGATCATGTATTACAACCCCCTGCTGCAAATGGTTGTCAAGTAAGCCCCGATAAATTCTTGTACTGTACTTATTGCTACCCCCCCAAAGCAGGTGGTCCTATGTCCACCCATCATGATTCAGGAAAAGCACAAATTGATGTAAGGAGAAGTTTGGTAAATATTTTGTCTGCACAAAAACGATGGAGTTTTATTTAATACGTGCAAAAATCAATTACTGTAGGATGGTAGTGTGAGTTTCCAATACCTCTTCGTCTTCATCAAACGCGAAGATCCCGTTGATTGTGTCACTGTGTGATACTTTGGTCGATCAGTCTCCTAAGACTATAGCATTCTTTGTGTGGCCGGTGTGTTATTGGTACTCACACCACTGAGGGTTGTCACCGTCTTCCTTGGTGAGCTGTATTCACGCTGCAGGGAAACAATCACGCTGTCCCCCACTATCTAGTGGTACAGCTCCAGCACTTCTCTCATTGGGCAGGGGAACTCGGGAGGCAGCCCTATCTTCAACCTTCCTCTTTTCCACGATCTTGGCCCAGGCCACCCAGGCTACGACTTTGTCTATTCAAACTATCTGGCATTTGAAACTGCAATCACTGTTCTGTCCGTTCAAACAAAATGACTTGGTCGGTGTTGCAGTCACCGCCTTGATGACACTGCTCATGTTGTTTGCAGCATCTGCAAACTGTTTGAACAAGTCGTACTGCTGGTTGATGATACAGATATGAAACTCGGTGAGAAAGCCTTCAATGCACAGCTTAGTAAGTTGGGGCTTGGGATCGATTCCTGAAATTCTAATGAGCGATCACACAACCCTTTGACAAAGGCTATTATATCTTCATAAGGCCGTTGTTTCTCCATAGCTAGGTCAATGATTGATAACTCTCCTCCATTTGCAAAAGATTACGTAAAACTGACCATTAAGGTCTTCCTAGGGGGAAAAACCATTAAGGTCTTCCTAGGGGGAAAAACTCTGGTGAGCAAATCTCTTTGCCAGTGGTGTGGGAGGGACTGTTGCATGTTCTCCACGAGGATGAGGCATAGGGGGAAGCTTGGAGGGACCACAATTTTTTCCAAAAAGAAATCCATCAATATTTTGTTTGTGTAACATTTCGGTGATGGTTGATTTGTCTCTACAAACACAATCATATACCTTCTATTGTGGCATTTGACTCTTTAGAAGAAATATGACGGTTGAAAGAGTGAAGTCTTTGGACAACGATAAACGTGAAGAATGGGCCTCCAAACCGCCCTACTAAAAAAGTTCGCAAGCAAGGAACATGTCAAACACCTGCCTTTCCATTTAAGTCTAAGCGAGGACTCTTTCATTGACGATGCAACTCCATTGCGACTGCGACAATACCTCCACAACAGAGTATGAAAGGAAAGTGTGAGTTGTGGTAAAGAGAGAGGGGGTGGCACTGCTGTTAACGGCGCGCCCAAGCGTGCGCCTAGGCTCCAGGCTCACCTAGGCTCAGCATCAGCACCTTGCCACACTCAGGCTCGGCTCCTTCAATAAGGCGCGCACCTTGTGCGCTTAGGCTCCAGGCTCAAAGCGCAGTTCAGGCGCGCCTTGTGGAATTTTTTTGGATAACGCCCCCAATACAAGAATGGATCAATTGATATTCTTATTTTACATATTTTCCAATGGAATAAAGAAGATTAGATGATTCCCCACCCCAAAACTAAGCAAAGTAAGTCCTTGAGAATCCTAGGGAAACTTAATCTTTCTCAAAATCACTGGTATAAAAAATCTCGGCACGCCTAGGCTTGAGGCTTGGGAGAAACGCCTCGCCTTAAGTTTTTTACGCCTTATTCTTGGTAAAACCCTTAAGGCGCACTTTTTTCTAAAAACAACAATGCTTTAGTGAAACGATATCGCCTTTTGAAGATTTTTTTTACAAACCGGACCATTATCTCATCCAAAATAATCAAATAGTATTTTAATTTGCAAATATTTAGACGTATTTTTATGATATGTACAATTTTAGTATTTTAATAGCCTTGTTATGGTTAAAAAATATTAAAATATATTAAGAAGGCCTAAACGCCTTTTTACGCCTAAGGCTTAAGGCTTGGCCTCCACGCCTCGATCACGCCCCGCGTTTTTAAGAACCTTGCTCAAAAGAAACAAACAAAATTTAACTCCAATAATGTTGCATCTTTGAATAATTTATATGTTGATTTTGATTTCTTCTTTTCACACACAAGAGTATTTATTATATGAATATGTCAATATATTTTCTTTTGTTGATTATTGGATAGTCAAATTGTTACATAAATTTGATATTTAAATATATATTTTTTTCATATAGTGGTATAAGCTCTATCTCCTTTTGACTTATCTCTTCATTAGCGTGTATAATAATAATTTATGCTATATATTTCTAATTTTAGATCACTAATGATAATATTTATAAAGATACAACTTTTGCACGTTCTATAAACTTTGTGCCTCACTTCGATCAGGCGCGCCCCTCGCCTTGCGCCTAGGCTCCACGAGGACCTTGGCGCCTTGGTGCGCCTTTCGCCTCTAACAACTATGGGGGGTGGAGGCATAACCTATGAAGCATGGACACGTAATTCGTGTTTCAACACGCGACACGTGATTGATCCAAAAACTAGGATACGACACGCTATGATACGTATAATATATAATATATATATTAATGAAATAAAACAGATATTTTTCCATAATATTAGAGCATTCTTAACACGAAATTAAGAAAATGAACCATACAAAATAAAATTTAAACACGCTTTTACATTAAGAATCATAAATAAAGCAGAATCACCATCACATGAGAAAAAACATTAAAAAAAAAATAATTTCACGTGTCCAAAGTGTGTCCCTACGTGTCCTTTTACCTGTCCAAAGCGTGTGCAAACTAAATAAAAAAGGGCTTATGTGTCCCAACATGTCGGCAACATGTCGGAGCATGTCGCGTGTCCAAATTGAGTCAAAACTGACTCGTGGCTTCTGGGAGAGTGTTCGTGCTTCATAGTGTCCGACATGACATGTTGCCTTCTGAAAAGTGTTAGCGCTTCCTAGGGAATAACCTTCTTATAAGGAAAGGGACTAGTATCCACAAGGAACCCTGATACAAAGGATGAGAAGACAATCACCCTAAGAAAGAGATAGAACTTAGGCAGGAACACGAATCACACGATGGACTAGGGGTTTATGCTGGAAAAGACGAAAGGCTAGGTTTTTGGGGTTATGTATGCAATGATCTTCTTATACAAGGAAGACTTGTTTGTATAGTGGGAGTTGATGTAAGAAGAGAGACAGAATCCCCTACATAGTAGGCCAACATGTTAAGCCTGATACATTGTGTCCTCTACAAAGATAGGCCACATGGCATTGCCCTACAGGCCGGTAGATCACGCGCGGTCAACAAGAGGTACAAACAATGGAGGTAGTACTGGCAATCTTTTCTGAAAAGACATGATTTGGTGCGGGGCATATTAGTATAAGACGATACGCACAAACTTAACTTTATGATAGGCCAAAGATATAAGTTTGTGGCGATTCCCCCTCAAGTCTCGATCCTAAAGTGCCTAGACCGGAGTATGAGGATTTCTGTGTTCTAACCTCTAAGCCAAATTTCCTTTACCTGTCTCAATGGGAGGCCCATGGGTCATGTTGTCCCTATGTCGGTTTGGTTTGGCGCCTAAAGGTCCGTAAGTTAGAAAATTTTACTTGTCACTTATACTTGTGTTCTTCACCACTTTCCAGTCGGTTGTTGGTGGCCATATCTTGTTGGTTGCGGATCCACAATTTTATTTGAGGGGGGACAAAATATACTATCAATTTTTAATAAAAAATTTACGATAAAATCAGATATGCAATACATTATATATTGTGTACGAGTGCGCAAGAATTATGAGTACCACGCCAGCTTTGTTGGCTTCAACCTTGTCTCTTTCTATCTAAGTATATAACCCCAGTCATTGTAATATATTACAATCACGCATCCCTTGTACCTTTTTTAAGAGACGTCTACCAACCCGTCTCATGTAAGAGTTGGAGGAGTTTTTTTATAAAAGTTAGGGTTATATTATTTATCCTCTGGGGTTCATTTGCTGTGTGAAATCTGAGTTTGGGATCCAAAAAACTTCATATAATGAAATTGACAACCAAAAGTATTAAATACTTTTTTATAATGATTTTTACCATTTTTTTTTTATAACCCTGAACCTCCACACGAACGAACCCTTTGGACTCCCCCAAGCGAGCTAAACAGGGGGACGTTGTGCCAAAACCGCCCTAACACACGCCCCGCTTAAAATCTAGATAGCTGGGGGGTTTCGAACTCATGACCTATGGCTATTTTATAAGGACTTTTTATAACTTTTTTGAGTATTTATGATATTTAGGACCCGAAACACATAATATGAAACACATTAGATCCTATTATACCCATAAAAATAGACCCGAAAGTGCAAATAGCCCTTAAAGTCGAATACTAAAAAATAATACGAGTTATGTATATTGCCTATCTATTCCTATATATAACATTATGGAAACAAGAAATGCTGCAATCTAAGTGTATAATGTGGAGCCACCCCCATGAAGTTTTATTACCGTGCTCTAAATGTGTACGCCTTTCTACATTGTTTTATACAAATAGAAAAGATGTAGTGACTTGGGTCGCATTCTCAACATTAGATATCTGTTTAGCAGTCTTAAATCCAGTGTACAAAATTATTGAATATGGTGGAAGCAATTGTGGTTCTGATGAGGTATAAAAAATGACCAAAATTATAGGTTTTCACATTGGTTAAAAACTTGTAACATTATTAGTCGTGGAAGGCAAGTGTTTGAGAGATGGACAAAGAGAAAAGTAAAAGAAAAGGGTATGAAATGAATAATACCGACCCGAATTGTTTCTTCTTGGGGGGAGTGGTAAATAGAATCTTAGCAGCAGTCATGAAATCAAGGTTGTCTAGTTGTTTATACGCGTCGGGGCGATTGTCTTTGGAGTTGTTGGTGGTGCAAAAAGGTCTTCTTTGGACTAGTCTCAATCTGTTCCAACCGCCCACCATTCTTCCCATCATTTCTCAGCATCACTCACACACACAGTGTTGTATTGTTACACCACCGCCGCATTCTCATTGGGACTCCTCATTCAAAGTGCAAGCTTAACGGGGACACTTTTATTTTAGATAAAAGTGCAAATTCAGTGCACGAGGCTCCCGTCAGGTACTGAGGGACTGAATGTACGCACCCTTACTCCTGTTTTTAATCATAGTCCATCTCGTATCAAACCTCTCTTACTAAGATTTGGGGGTTACTAAAGATTTGGATTATCAAACCTCTCCAATTGAATTATGTCTTTTCAAGATCACCTCAAATCTCTTGACTCAAGCTTGGCTCACATTTTATTACGAGCTTCAGCGCCGTCGAATTTGATATCAATGACCGTATTATTGTATTTAAGGTCAAAATAATAAATAAAAATTAAAATTAAAAGAAAAGAAAATAATAAATAAAAATGTCTACAACCATTAAGTAAACAGTATAAATTTCTAAAGTTTTAGTATGAAAGAATAAATGAGTTTTTACGTTCTAGTCCTTAGACTAATAATTATGGATAAAAAAAATCGGGCGTAATAAATTTTAAACGATTAGGTCCAACATATAAATATCCCGAAATTAAAACAAAAATGCACTTTTCAAAAATCAAAGCACGAAAAACACTCTTCGATCAAAACACTAAATGTATTGTCTCTTTGATCAAAACACGAAAATGATTCTCATTCTCAATCAAAATTTGGTCAACAACCACATATAAATACCCTTAAATTTCTATACAAACACACTTCACACAAATTAAAGGATCAAACCTTAATCGTGGAAGTTCTACGGAGCTATTCACATTCTCAATCAAATTTTTTCAAACACCACTAACAAGTATGGATACATTCTCGTATATATGTTCTTAAGTTTTGTACTTAAGATTATACCATACACTATGTATATGTTGTGTTCTTATCATTTTATTTCTGATATCACATATTTATCCTTGTGTATTTTGTATTCTCATATGTATAAATTTGTAGACATTACACATGGACTAATGAAATCACGGTCTTCTTCTTCATGATATGAAAAAGTACATTTATTACCCTGATTTTGAAATCAAAACACACTTTTTACATGTTAGATATATAAATTTCATCATTGTACATTTTCTCATGTATACATCATTTATCAAGAACTAGGAATATATACATCATTGGAATATGTACATGTACAAGTCCTGTTTTATTGCATGTACTCTGTGAATTTTGTGTGTACTTTCAAAAGGCACACGCAAAATCCACAGAGTAAATGCACATTGAAATTGAATTTCTCAGTCCAATATGCGTGTACTTTTATGTTTTATACGTGTAATCTATACAATATATATTTCATATTCATATTTGATTGATCATATGTTATTTTGATCAGCGCCAGCAACATTTAAATAATATTCAATGAGTTTTGAGAAGTGCGAACTGTGTGATAATTGATTAAAATAGATTCGCAAGTTTCCAAGAACCCCTTATTTAATTAGAGACCCTAAACATGCATCTAAGGTGCGTGTGTCAACTCATAAATAAATAAAACATGTGACACAAAAATATGCTGAGACACAAATTTCAGGAAAAAAAACCTTTCGGGTAAAACCTTTATTTCACTATAAATATACAAGTCGCAACTTACAATTACATAGAGAAATCTGCAATGGATCAACGCGCAGCCAACCCACAAAGACACGCACTCTTGAACTCAGTAAGAGAATACACGCAGCACCCTCCAAGGACTCACGGCCCAAACAACAAAGGAATAACCGCAGTTCTCCTTAATGACACGCAGCCATAAAACTTTGTAGAGACTCCCTCAGCAATGACACGCAGCCCTCGGTTGCAAAGATCTCTCCACAAAGATGAACAACAACAAAGTTTGTGTTCTAGGGTTTCAAAAGATTCACAAAAGTAATTGGAATTTTTTTGTGTGAATCAAAAAGATGTTTGGCACATCAAAAATTGAAGTCTTGTTGTGTTTGTACTCTTAGAAACGTTTTCTCAAAGACTTGAAAAATATACCACCGAAAAAGGTATATATATAGGAAAAATAAGTTGGTGGATAAAAAACTCACGGGACTGATCGAGTTTATCCCAGGAGGACCGGTCCGGCTTGGAGGCGGATCGGTCTGACCTCGGATCGGTTCTTTTAAAATATGGCTTTATCGGTTTGCTACCAGTCCGGGGTCTACTGGATCTTCAGCAAGGCAGATTGGTCCGGGTAGAGGTCGGACCGGTCCGAAGGCGGATCGGTCCGGTATAGAGGCGGATCGGTCCGGCTTCGTAAAAAAATAAAAAACTTTTAAAACCCTCATTTTGCTTGAAAAAACTTACTTCTTATTTTTATAAAAAACATTTTATAAAAATTTCCCAATACTAAATATGAATTTTAAGGAACTTAAAAACAAAACTTTACCAAGTTCATTCTCGCAAGGGCTATGATGTTGAAGACGCTTTGATATTCGGATCCGTTGATGTAGGTGCGATCTTAAATTTCTTCAACAGTGTAACGGCGTACGACATACAAATTGATAATGGACAAAAATATCCTTACAAGTTTCTAAGAAGTATTATTGTTGTGTTATACATGATTGGAATATGTACATTTACAAGCGTTGTTTTATTGCGTGTACTCAGTGAATTTTGCGTGTACTTTCAAAAAGTACATGCAAAATTCACAGAGTACACGAACATTAAAATTGGATCTCTCGGTCCAATATCTATGTACTTTTATATTTTATATGTGTACTCTATACAATATATATTTCATATCCATATATGATCAACCTATGTTATTCTGGTCCACCCCAACGACATTTGAATGATATTCCATGAGTTTGTAAGAAGTATTATTATTGTGTTAATGTTTAGGAATCATACCATTAAGCATGTCCAACTACAAAATTGTTGCTTGCATCTTTGAAGATCTTAACAGTACAAAACATTTCACATTGACAATCAATACTACTAATGATGACGAAATTTGTTTTCTCCTTCGCATCAATGATAAAGTGAATAGATTATTTGACTTTTTCTACTACTATGAAGACATTAAGTGTACTTTTGATGTGCAAAATCTTCAAGTAACTGAATCGAAAGCGAAGGATTTAGCAAAATGAATTACATATGGGGCAAAGAAACTGTCTGTAAAAGTAATTGGAGCATGAAGTGAAGTGACATATCCAACATTGGGATTTCCTAATGAAACTTCTCAGCGTTTTACATGTGGGGCCAAAGATATTAGAGAATGTGAAGGTTACTTTGGGTTAATCAGATTTTCGTACATAGTAATTTATACGTATTATATATCAAAAGTTGTACAAATTCTAAATAAATTATGCCATGATGTAAATCTATACGAGCTATTAAGATAAATAGTGTTGATTCAACATCCAAACGTCGTCAGGTAAGGAACTACAAGTATTGCAATGCAAGTATGAAAAAGATTTATTCCTCTATCTGTAAAAGTAATTGGAGCGCGCAGTGAATGACCGATCCAACTTCGGAATTTCATAATAGAACTTCTCAGTGTCTTACATGTGGGGCCAAAGATATTAGAGAATGTGATGGTTACTTTGGGTTATTTAGATTTTTATACACAGCAATGTATATGCATTTTATATAAAAAGTTGTACAGATTCTAAATAAAATATGCCATGATATATTTGTATATCTCCTATATTAATTGCGGTCCCCGCCAGCTACATTTATTTAGGGTTGCATGTATTTTATGATATTAGGTGTTGTATTTTAAAGCCCTGTATTATTGCGTGAACTTCGAAATTTTTGCGTGTACTTTGGAATTTTTGCGTGTAGTTTTTGAAAGTACACGCAAAATTCACAAAGTACACGCACATTGAAATTGAATTTGTTCAATCTAATATGCATGTATTATGAGTGTACTTTTACGTTTTATTATGTTATTGTTTAGGAATCATACCATCAGCCATGTTCAACTATAAAATTGCTGCTTGCACCGTTGAAGATCTTAACAATACAAAACCTTTCACATTGACAGTCAATAGTATTAATGATGACGAAATTCCTTTTTTCCTTCTCATGAATGATAGAGCTAAAAGGTTACTTGGTTTCCATAACTACTATGAAGACATTAAGTGCACTTTTGATATGCAATAGCTTCAAGCAACTGAATCGAAAGTGAAGAATTTAGCTAAACGAATTGAGCAGTATTGCTTAAGAGGTTTTAAAAATGTTGGAGCTAATGTATCACTTCTTTTTCTGAATATGTTAGGAAGAGATAATCTTAATTTTTGACTTGTCGAACAATATCTATTAGGTATTACTATGAAATGGACGATATATATTACCGCCTTTGGCATGTATTTTGTTGAGGCTTGTATGAATTGTTTATGAGAATATTGCATGTACTTTTATTAAATACGCTTGTATTTTATTATTTTAGTCTATGTTTTATTCTATTTTGCATGTATTTTCTTTTTTGTACATGTAAATCATCATTATAGGTAGTAATTTAAATTTTGTTTATGGATCAATAGAATGGGGATGAAGATGAACGCAAGAAAAGGAAAGCATAATAAAAAGAGCAGTTCTGAAGAAAGTTCTTCAACCAGCTCTAGTTCTAGTATTGCTTTGAAATCTATATGTGATATTAAGAAGAATGATATGTATAAATCAAATGTTGTTAGTTTTTTTCATGATTATTCTGATATTAAAGAGAAAATAACAATAGGCATATTGAACTGCTTCAGAAGACTCCATTCTAGGAGCTTTTCAATGCCTACTATAGAGAGAAAGTAGTAGAAACGGACCACAAAAAGACTAACAAACATATTTTATCCATTATCAAGCTGTACAATAAGGAAACCAAAAGTTTCCATATGAAGAGCTGTGACACCCCGATTAATTAAATACCGGGTAGCTACTCCTTTATTAAATTAATTCAAAATGCCAAGTTGGTCCAGTTAATAGCATCACTGTCGAAAAGATTTTAATGATTACTAACCACCTAGTATTTAAAAAGTAAGTTGCCAAATTTTAATTTAAGTCTGATTAACATGCAACAAGTGTAATGAAGAATAATAACACATTCATCATAACGAAGTAAATAGAACAACCATCACATAATGTAAATAAAGTTTGGAGGAAAACTCCTCACTACAAATCCCACAACTGAAATACGCAATGAAAATACTGAATACTAAATCAATACATGACAAAGTCTAAAAACTGAAATGGAAAGATGTCTCTAATAGAAATGGGCAACATGCCCTACAACTGATAAATACTGAATCAGGAATCCAAATGATAGAAGCGTCTAAAAGCAAATCCCTGTAGCTTCCACAAACAGCTACAGCTCGTCACCTGAATGAGTATACTATGCCTGGTGTCCTTGTGGCTGGGCACCTAAAATGGTTTTACAAAAAAAATTAGATTTGAAAGCAAACGGGTCAGAGCCCGAACGTGGAGATATTTTAAAAACCTGAAAGTGCTTTAAAAACATTTAAAACGTTAAATGCAAAGTACATGTTAGGACGTGCACTCACATGATATTCTCGCCTCTCGTCTAACTGTGCACTCCTAACGTAAGTACCCATCTACAACGACACAAACCACTAGCTAAGTGACATCATATCTAGCTAGACTGTCATAGGTCCTACCCTTATTACTCGGTTCTATTAACATGATAACGCTCGTAATTAAATAGGGGTTTAACGTAAACTCAGATGCTCAATATGCAATATATTTCACTATCAGCTAACCCGTTATGTTTTTCTCGAAACAATACCGTAATTATATTCACAACATTAACATGAAGATTCCCATTAATTAAGTGTATATTATTCACATCATGAATATACAATACAAGCACCCCGAGAACTAAGCTGCGATGCACACATACTCTGCTATCCATCCCGGTACATCACGTACATAAGGATTACATATTCCGAATCTCTCAGGAATAGTTCACAAATAACAACATCACAAATAATGGAGGCGAACACAGTCACATCACATGGGTCACGCACATACCGACTTATTAATATCCCAATAAGTCTTTCTATGACCTATGTTCATCAAGGTAACCAGTCTAAATCCGGGCAACACAAGGATTAGAGGGCCCTAAGCGAACGCAAACCTCCCGTGATAGCAAGTATGGTAGGTATGTCATACACACAATTCATATACCAATACCAAGTAAACACACGTCTTAGTAATCCCGTAGTTTAATTGTAGTACTATTTTCATTCTAGTACCAATATATAATTTACACACTTTATACGATTCCGGTTTATAATCATACGCGCCATAATTTATTCTCACGTCGTAGTAGACACTCACGTCTCAACCCAACTATCCCTTTAATTTAAATCGCTCATATATAATTTACTCCTCAAAATAACACAAACGTCCCAAACCTATCAATACATCATCAAAGGAAGGTTATCTATATCCTCGAACAAGATTACGGGACTCCCAAAATTAAAACAGGCCCAAAAGGCCTAAACTGCCAGCTCGTTAAAAGTCTCGTTCGAACGAGGCTGTTCGAACGAGATTCCAGTTCGTTCGAACGAACTGTACCTTCTAACGACATCTCGTTCGAACGAATGTATCGAACGAAATGCAGTTCGTTCGAACGAAGGTATCGAACGAAGTCTCCCCTCGTTAGAAGCGACTGGTCAACTCGTTAGAAGCTCGTTCGAACGAGCCCGTTCGAATGACCTGGGAAGGTCTTCTAACGAGGGACCAGTTTCGGCCCAGAATTTCTTAGTTACGTTTTTCATCAATTTTTACTCCTCAAATCTCCTCTAAACTTCGTCCCAACAATGTTTAAAGGTCTCTAATCACTCCTAAACATAACAAGGTTATAAACTAACGTATTTTACTGAGTTAATTCATCCCAATCATAATTAAATCATCAAGTCTCATCACTTTCCCCCAATTATTCAAGAACACAAACCCTAAAATTTTAATTCATGAATTAACCCAATAAAAGTCCGTTTTAATTTCACCCAATCACTAATATCCCCAGTATAATCAACTATCTATCATTCTACATGCAATTCTCCTCAAGATTTCAAGTTCTAAGTTCCAACATACATGAGTTTTCATATTACACCAAGAACAAATCAATTTCATTAAATTCCTATACATGGAAAGAGCATTCTCTGAAATTAATTGATATTAAACCACTTGCCTCGATTGTCTCTGAATTTGGTGTTGATTTTGTAAAGGTTTTCTGCAGAATTCCTTCTCATTCTCTCCCTCTCTAAGCTTTCTTCTCTAAAGGTGGCTATGGTGGCTAGGGTTTTCTTTGGGAAAGTTGGAAACCTAATATGATAACCTCCGTAGCTTATTGGGTCATTAAGGGTTGGTTAGTGGGTTTAGTGGGTCTATTCCCAATCAGATTTACTTCTCTAATTTTCGTCATTTTTAATTCCTAAAAATACGAAATTACCAAAATACCCTTTATATTGCCGGTATGGCCTAAAAATACCCTGGAACCCAAACTACACCCCCGGCTAGTGTTTTCTGACTATTTCGACCCTTCCGGACGCGTTGGCGCACTCAAAACGACCATACGATTAATAGAATTTAAATTCACTTTTATAAATAAAATAATTATATCCCGACGCGACTGTCACACGCGTCCCAATAAAATGACCAAATTGTCGTATATCAATCTCACGACAAATTTCATAATTCAATATTCATATAACATCACATATACTCAATATAGTCAAATACCAACTCACAACTCGCTAGTATTTTACCCGGATTAATTTCTAAATAATTCACATTTAATTAATTAATCCCAAAAATAAATATAGCCAAAAGTACGGGGTATTACATACTTCCCCCCTAATAACTGAATTTCGTCCCAAAATTTGAAACTAGAAAGTACCTGCTAAAAATAACTCTGGATAACGTTCGCGCATCTCATCCTCGCGCTCCCATGTGGACTCCTCGACATTGTGATGTCGCCACTGAACACACACTAACGGGACTATCTTTGACCGCAGTTTCCTCTCGCTTTGGTCCAAAATAGCAATCGGCCCCTCCTCGTAGGAGCTATCCGGCTGGAGATCGATGTCCTCCACAGCAATGTGAGAATGAGCCAAATTATCTCTAAGGTATTTCCTCAGCGAGGAAATATGGAACACATCGTGAATCCGATGCAACTGCTCCGGTAACCCAAGTCTATACGCAACCGGTCCGATCCGCTCAATAATAGGAAACGGCTCCACATACCTTGGTGCCAACTTCCCCTTCTTCCCGAAACGCATAATCCCCTTCATAGGAGACACTCTGAGCAAAACCTGGTCCCCCACTTGGAACTCCCTGAAAAATCTCTTCGCATCAGCATAACTCTTTTGCCTGTCGAATGCGACTCCGAATTAACTCAATTCTTATCGAAGTATCCTGAATCACTTCCGGCCCAAGTAGTTTGTTGTCCCCCACCTCTAACCAACATGCTGGGGAACGACAAGGCCTACCGTACAATGCCTCAAACGGAGCCATGCCAATAGTGAACTGGTAGGAGTTATTATAAGCAAACTCTACCAGTGGAAGGTATTGCTCCCATCCACCTCCAAAGTCAATAATGCACATGCGTAGCATGTCTTCCAACATCTGATTAGTGCGCTCTGTCTGCCCATCGGTCTGTGGATGATAAGCCGTACTCAACCGCAATTCCGTGCCCTTGGCCTCCTGTAAACTCTCCCAAAACCGCGAAACAAATATCTTGTCTCTGTCAGACAAGATATTTAGGGGCACACCGTGAAGTCTCACAACCTCTGAAATGAAGAGCTGGGCATACTGTCCCGTAGTGTAGTCAGTCCTTACGGGTAAAAAGTGAGCGACTTTGGACAACCTGTCCACAATTACCCAAACGGAGTCGTGACCCCTCTGCGACGTAGGCAACCCCGTGATAAAGTCCATGGATATGCTCTCCCACATCCACACCGGGACCTCCAACGGCTGTAGCAATCCTGCCGGTCTCTGATGATCCACTTTTACAAGCTGACAAGTGGCGCATTTCGAAACAAACTCAGCGATATCTCTCTTCATACCGCTCCACCAATACTGGCGCCTCATGTCTTGGTACATTTTGTCCCCTCCGGGATGTACCGCGAACCGTGAGCCGTGCAACTCTGCCATCACCTCGTATCGCAATTTCTCCCCTTCCGGAACTACCAATCTCCCATTGAAGCGTAATCCCCCGTCTGAGCTAACGGTATAGGACTCGGCTCCCTCTGCTAGTAATCGAACTATCTGCTCCTGACAGAACGAGTTATTAGCCTGTGCCCGTACTACCTTCGTGACAATCTGCAGTGTAACGGTCATCACAGACATGAAAGATCGGGCCACTGCATCCTAGTGTCCCAACTCCTTCCACTTTGCCTTCCACACCTCTGCCACCTCATCTGCTGGCCTACGGCTCAATGCGTCTGCTACCACGTTAGCCTTACCTGGGTGATACTGGATATCGAACTAGTAGTCTTTCACAAACTCAAGCCACCTACGCTGCCGCATATTCAACTCCTTCTGCGTGAACAGGTACTGTAGGGACTTGTGGTCCGTGAACAGTTGGAACTTCTCCCCCAAAAGATAGTGCCTCCAAATCCGTAGGGCAAATACCACTGCCGCCAACTCCAAATCATGCGTGGGGTAATTCTTCTCATGAGTCTTAAGCTTACGGGAAGCATAAGCTATGGCCTGTCTCTCCTGCTGCAATACACCTCCAAGCCCTTGCGAAGACGCATCGGTGTAAACCAAATACTCAACTCCCGGTCTCGGCAATGCTAACACAGGTGCTGAGGTCAATTTGTCCTTTAACTCATCAAATGCCAATTGACAGACATCACTCCAGATGAATGGCACACCCTTTCGATTCAGATGTGTCAAAGGGCCCGCTATCTTCGAAAATCCCCGAATGAACCTCCTGTAGTATCCTGCTAGGCCCAAGAAACTACGAATTTCAGTCGGTGTCGTGGGCTGTCCCCACTCCCTCACCGCGGATACTTTTCCCGGATCAACAAATATCCCCCGGTCGAAAATAATGTGTCCCAAAAACTGGACTTCCTTCAGCCAAAACCCGCATTTCTCATATTTTGCATACAACTCGTTCTGACGAAGTGTCTGCAAAACCTGCCTCAAATGCTCGGCGTGCTCCTCCTCTGTCTGGGAGTAAACCAGAATATCATCAATGAAGACAATGACAAACTGGTCTAGGAAATTCCTGAACACTCTGTTCATTAAGTCCATAAACATGGCTGGGGCGTTGGTCAAACCAAAAGGCATAACCCGAAACTCGTAAGAACCATATCTCGACAAGAACACAGTCTTCGAGACATCCTCCTCCCTGATACGCAACTGATGGTATCCCGATCTCAAATCAATCTTCGAGAAGAAAGAAGCTCCTCTCAACTGGTCGAATAAGTTATCGATTCGAGGCAACGGATACTTATTCCGTATCGTGACCTGATTCAACTCCCGGTAGTCCACACACAATCTCAGTGAACCATCCCTCTTCTTCACAAACAAAACTGGAGCGCCACAAGGTGAGGTACTCCTGTGAATAAAGCCCTGACCTAGCAGCTGCTCTATCTGATCTCGTAGCTCTCGCATCTCTGCCGGAGCCATACGGTACGGTGCGCGTGCTATAGGTCTCGTATCTGGCAATAGGTCTATAACAAAGTCTATCTCTTGACTGGGGGGTAAGCCTGGTATCTCTATAAACACATCCGAATACTCCTTGACAACTGGGATAGAATCTAAAGGAATCACTACCTCCTTAGAGGTATCCTCCTCTATATAATACAGATGAGCGGTCGAGCCTCCCTCTGGATAAGGCATCGCCACTACGAACATCTCTTGCCCCGAAATGGAAAAAATAATGCTCCCGCTGAAGCAATCAATCATGGACCTATAAGTTACGAGCCAATCCATACCGATAATCACATCGTGAACATGCATATCTAATACCAACATATCTGCAGGTAATACCAGACTACCAATCCCTACTCCCACTCCCCGGCATATAAAGAATATAAGTAACCCACTCCCCAATGGTGAGTCGACACACGTCACTGTGCTCTCTGCCGTAGCTAACAATCCTAAAGCTTTCGCGAAGTGTGTAGCTATAAAACAATGTGTAGCCCCCGTATCAAACAATACCCGACCCATCGTGCCATGGATAGGAAACGTACCCTCAATCGCGGGCAGTGCCTGTGGAACTGCAACCTGGTGGACGTTATAGACACGTCCATACTGTAGCTGCCCCTGCTGAGCTGGGACTGCTGGAATGGGTGGCAATGCTGCCATCTGTGGCGTTGCGGGGAGAGCGGCGGGAAACATAGGCCTCTGTGGCTCCTGGCGAGCACCCTGCTGCTGCTGCTACTGCTGTGGGGCCCTACCCCTATCAGGACAATCTTGTCGTTTATGGCCAGTCTTGCCACAAACAAAACACTTCCCTGGGAAGTTCCCTCCTCTGTGCCCCTGCAGTCCCCGGCCCTGGTGGCCGTTACTGTTCCTCCCTTGGCCCTGGTGAAACTGCTGCCCATTCTGCCCCTGTTGGCCCTGATGGCCGTTTGGACCCTGATGGCCCTGACGAAAACCTCCTTGTCCCTGTCTGTAGTTCCCTGATCGGAACCTCTTCTGATCCCCCTGCTGCGAACCCTGTCTCTGCCCCTGAACAGATTGTGCCCCACCGGCACCATGTCCTCCAGTCCTGCCCTGATGGCTAGACTCTCCCGACCTCTTGACCTCAGCCATATGAAAGCGGTGGTCCTGGTAGTGTAACAAAGCAGCGTTAACCACATCAGAATACGTGGCCAACGAAAGGTTCCCTAACAGATACTGACGGATCCTCCATGTCAACCCGTCGGTGAATTTCTCAATTTTCTTCTTCTCTGTCGGTATCTCATCCGGAACGATATTCAACAGATTTGTGAACTCGGCCTCATACTCGGCCACAGTCTTACCCTCCTGCTTCAGACTCATCAATTTCCTCCTCATTTCCGTGTGAACAGCTGACGGAAAGTACTTGCGGTCAAACCGCACCCAGAAGTCCTGAATAGTGAGAGTATCCCTCTCCTCCTTGGTGGTAATAGACTCCCACCACTGCAGTGCAGATCCAACTAGCTTGAAAGTAGCTAGCACCTGCTTCTGAACATCCGTGCACTCATACATCCTTAAGTGCCTCTGCATATCCTTCCTCCACTGGCTCGAGACTACCACATCTGAGCTACCTGCAAACTCTGACGGATGCGCTTTCTGAAAAGCGTCACGTACACGCTCCCAAGCAGACGGGAATGCATTTGCCTGTACTGGCGCGGCAACCGGCGCCTGAGGTGGTGCCTTCTGAACAACGGCAATTGCGGCATTTACCGCTTGGGCTACTATAGCTGCAACCTCAGCGGCGTTCATCATGCCCTGAACTGGAGCGGGCTGGGGTTCGGACGTTGCATCCCTGGGAACTCGTCGTGCACGTCGTGGAGGCATCTGAAATAAGAACAAAGTTTATAAGTTCACTGTTTATAAACTTAAAATAGCTGAAGAACGAAGCATACACATAAAGAGTACAACAGTCCTAAAATATAGGGCTCTATATAAAAGGAAGCTTAGCGGAAACATAATAAGCCGTCAGATCCTAAAGGACACAAGAACCTGATGCTCTGATACCACCTGTGACACCCCGACTAATTAAATACCGGGTAGCTACTTCTTTATTAAATTAATTCAAAATGCCAAGTTGGTCCAGTTAATAGCATCACTGTCGAAAACATTTTAATGATTATTAACCATCTAGTATTTAAAAAGTAAGTTGCCAAATTTTAATTTAAGTCTGATTAATATGCAACAAGTGTAATGAAGAATAATAACACCATTCATCATAACGAAGTAAATAGAATAACCATCACATAATGTAAATAAAGTTTGGAGGAAAACTCCTCACTACAAATCCCACAACTGAAATACGCAATGAAAATACTGAATACTAAATCAATACATGACAAAGTCTAAAAACTGAAATGGAAAGATGTCTCTAATAGAAATGGGCAACATGCCCTACAACTGATAAATACTAAATCAGGAATCCAAATGATAGAAGCGTCTAAAAGAAAATCCCTGTAGCTTCCACAAACAGCTACAGCTCGTCACCTGAATGAGTATACTATGCCTGGTGTCCTTGTGGCTGGGCACCTAAAATGGTTTTACAAAAAAAAATAGATTTGAAAGCAAACGGGTCAGAGCCCGAATGTGGAGATATTTTAAAAACCTGCAAGTGCTTTAAAAACATTTAAAACGTTAAATGCAAAGTACATGTTAGGACGTGCACTCACATGATATTCTCACATCTCGTCTAACTGTGCACTCCTAACGTAAGTACCCATCTACAACGACACAAACCACTAGCTAAGTGACATCATATCTAGCTAGACTGTCATAGGTCCTACCCTTATTACTCGGTTCTATTAACATGATAACGCTCGTAATTAAATAGGGGTTTAACGTAAACTCAGATGCTCAATATGCAATATATTTCACTATCAGCTAACCCGTTATGTTTTTCTCGAAAAAATACCGTAATTATATTCACAACATTAACATGAAGATTCCCATTAATTAAGTGTATATTATTCACATCATAAATATACAATACAAGCACCCCAAGAACTAAGCTGCGATGCACACATACTCTGCTATCCATCCCGGTACATCACGTACATAAGGATTACATATTCCGAATCTCTCAGGAATAGTTCACAAATAACAACATCACAAATAATGGAGGCGAACACAGTCACATCACATGGGTCACGCACATACCGACTTATTAATATCCCAATAAGTCTTTCTATGACCTATGTTCATCAAGGTAACCAGTCTAAATCCTGGCAACACAAGGATTAGAGGGCCCTAAGCGAACGCAAACCTCCCGTGATAGCAAGTATGGTAGGTATGTCATACACACAATTCATATACCAATACCAAGTAAACACACGTCTTAGTAATCCCGTAGTTTAATTGTAGTACTATTTTCATTCTAGTACCAATATATAATTTACACACTTTATACGATTCCGGTTTATAATCATACGCGCCATAATTTATTCTCACGTCGTAGTAGACACTCACGTCTCAACCCAACTATCCCTTTAATTTAAATCGCTCATATATAATTTACTCCTCAAAATAACACAAACGTCCCAAACCTATCAATACATCATCAAAGGAAGGTTATCTATATCCTCGAACAAGATTACGGGACTCCCAAAATCAAAACAGGCCCAAAAGGCCTAAACTGCCAGCTCGTTAGAAGTCTCGTTCGAACGAGGCTGTTCGAACGAGATTCCAGTTCGTTCGAACGAACTGTACCTTCTAACGACTTCTCGTTCGAACGAATGTATAGAACGAAATGCAGTTCGTTCGAACGAAGGTATCGAACGAAGTCTCCCCTCGTTAGAAGTGACTCGTCAACTCGTTAGAAGCTCGTTCGAACGAGCTCGTTCGAACGAGCTCGTTCGAACGACCTGGGAAGGTCTTCTAACGAGGGACCAGTTTCGGCCCAGAATTTCTTAGTTACGTTATTCATCAATTTTTACTCCTCAAATCTCCTCTAAACTTCGTCCCAACAATGTTTAAAGGTCTCTAATCACTCCTAAACATAACAAGGTTATAAACTAACGTATTTTACTGAGTTAATTCATCCCAATCATCATTAAATCATCAAGTCTCATCACTTTCCCCCAATTATTCAAGAACACAAACCCTAAAATTTTAATTCATGAATTAACCCAATAAAAATCCGTTTTAATTTCACCCAATCACTAATATCCCCTATATAATCAACTATCTATCATACTACATGCAATTCTCCTAAAGATTTCAAGTTCTAAGTTCCAACAAACATGGGTTTTCATATTACACCAAGAACAAATCAATTTCATTAAATTCCTATACATGGAAAGGGCATTCTCTGAAATTAATTGATATTAAACCACTTGCCTCGATTGTCTCTAAATTTGGTGTTGATTTTGTAAAGGTTTTCTGCAGAATTCCTTCTCATTCTCTCCCTCTCTAAGCTTTCTTCTCCAAAGGTGGCTATGGTGGCTATGGTTTTCTTTGGGAAAGTTGGAAACCTAATATGATAACCTCCGTAGCTTATTGGGTCATTAAGGGTTGGTTAGTGGGTTTAGTGGGTCTATTCCCAATCAGATTTACTTCTCTAATTTTCGTCATTTTTAATTCCTAAAAATACGAAATTACCAAAATACCCTTTATATTGCCGGTATGGCCTAAAAATACCCCGGAACCCAAACTACACCCCCGGCTAGTGTTTTCTGACTATTTCGACCCTTCCGGACGCGTTGGCGCACTCAAAACGATCATACGGTTAATAGAATTTAAATTTACTTTTATAAATAAAATAATTATATCCCGACGCGACTGTCACACGCGTCCCAATAAAATGACCAAATTGTCGTATATCAATCTCACGACAAATTTCATAATTCAATATTCATATAACATCACATATACTCAATATAGTCAAATACCAACTCACAACTCGCTAGTATTTTACCCGGATTAATTTCCAAATAATTCACATTTAATTAATTAATCCCAAAAATAAATATAGCCAAAAGTACGGGGTATTACAAGAGTAGGATTGAAATAAGGCCAATTGATATAAGCTAAATATTTGGCATACCAATGGTAGAGGGGCAAAAATCAATAGAACTGAAAAAGAGATTTACCTCTCATAAACCTGAATTAGTTGCCCGATACTTCACTCGTAAAATAGGAAAGTCAGGAATATTAAAGGGTTTGGAGAAATCGGTCGAGTTGGACACAGATGAGGGCATTGTCGATTTTGTAAAACTTGTCTGTCTCCACTTCTTGACCATGTTATTTTTCTCTAACTCAAACTTCACACTAGGAGAGTTTTTGACAAAATACATCAACAGTATTGATGAAATGAAGAGCTATGATTGGGCATCTGTTGTGCATGAGTTTCTCATAAATTCACTTGACAAAGCAGCAAGTTCAAAACCTAGCACAACAATTGGATGTGTCGTTTCACTATTGGTGAGCAAAACAACATCGTGATATTTATAAATATTCAAACCAATTTACACATGTACTTTTGTAAATATCACGTGTACTTTTATAGTACACGTGATTTTTACAAAGTACACGTGATATTTATAAAATACATATGAACCTTAGTAGTATTACATTTTCCATGGTTGTTATATCACTTGTACTTTCAAAGTATCGCTGATATGTAAACCCATTCACGTGTTTACTTTGTAAATATCACGTGTATTTTAAAAGTACATGTGATATTTATAAAGTACACGTGATATTTACAAAGTATACGTGTACTTTATAAATATCAAAATTGTATGTTGAAAGTACACGTGATTTTTATAAAGTATACGCGTACTTTGTAAATATAATGAGTGTACTTTGAATGTACATGTGATATTTACAAAGTACACGTGTACTTTGTAAATATAAGTACACGTGTACTTTGTAAATATAAGTACACGTGTACTTTGTAAATATCACATGTACATTCAAAGTATAATTGTTATATTTATAAAATACACTTGTAATATAACGTGTACTTTATAAATATCACGTGTACTTTCAATTATGAATAACTAGGTAATACAATTATTAATATCATTTTGTTTTTTGCATGATCACAATATTAGGTATGTGAGAAGTTTGATATAATTCCTCCTGTTGAAAATAAAAAAGAGAAGACACCAAAATTTCTTAGGTGGAGCTTGTCATCTTTGAAAGATTGGTTTGTTGTGAATGATATCGCTTCAGCAAATTTTAAGGAGACTAAAAATAAACTAGCTAGTAAGGAAAGTTTTATGAAAAGTGAAGCTCAGTTTGAAGGGCCCAGTTACTCTTTGAACATTTCTAAAAGAAGTCTTATACATAGTGATTCATCGTTGGAAAAAGCTGCTGAAAAATTTAATGAGAATGAGCTTTCATCAGGTTGGAATATTCCCCTTAAAAACATTGTGAGTCCTTTGAAAAAGAAGGGAAATGATCAACGAAATGATAGTAGTAATTTTGAACCAACAGACGCTGAAAAGGCTGAGAAGTTGAATTTGGAGAAACAAATTGCTACTTTGAAAATGGAATTATTGGAAAAAAATAAGCAACTATCTAAAGCAGCTGAAGACCTTGATTGTGCACTAAAGAAGGCAACCTCTTTGGAGGTGGAAAATGCCAACCTTACTATTATGAATGTGCAGTTGCGGGGAAATAGTGGTGCACTTTTGGAACACACAAAAGGAAATCAAGAAGTTGAAGGTTAAAAATTCTTAACGTTTGAAAGAAAAAGAGTTACTAAATAATTTGGAGGTCGAAAATGCCCAACTTGTCGAGTTAAACAATTCTTTGAAATAAAAGCTTGATCAAACCACGATAAATGACTCGGATAGAATTAACGAATTGGATGAATCATTGAAAAAACAGGTTGAATTATCAAGAATTTTGGAACAAACAAATGCATATCTGTCTCAGAGAAATGAAAATCTAAAAAAAAAAGTGTGAAGATATATTGAAAAAATTGAGAGATGGTGACATAGAAATGGGGACATTGAGGCAGAATCTTGAGGAGTCAGGATTGAAAAGAACTCAATAGGTATTCCGATTAATTTTCAAATGGAAAACATCATTATTCTATAGAGTACAAGCAGTTATTTTATAAAGTAGACTTGTATTTTATAAAGTACACTTGTATTTTATAAAGTACACACATATTACCCCAAAGTACACATGCAATTATTCTCTTGTTATTTGACATATTCTCAATAAAAAGATAGAGAACTTGTATTCCTCAATTTCTAAAAAGGACGAAGAAATAATTTCAATTATGAACTCAACGATTGGGAGAATCCAAGAAAGAGTCGACAGGAAGCAAAATATTGATAAGAATTTTATATATTCACATCCTATTAGTATAAAAAATGATGTTTTCCTAAAGTACACGCAGTTTTCCTAAGTACACGCATTTTTCCTAAGTACATGCATTTTTCTTAAAGTACACGCAGTTTTCTTTGACATTATGTTTATCAATTATTGCTCATAATCTAACATTCTTTTTATATATCAGGAAAAAAATAATAAATATCTCAATTACGAAATTTTGGAGTTGAAGAAAAAGCTTGAAGAATCACAACTGAAAATAACTGAACATGTATCTATAAAGTTATATTCTGTTTCATTTATTTCAATTTGTATTCATTTTTCTTTGACATTATGTTTATCAATTATTGCTTGTAATCTGACATTCTTTTCATATATCAGGAAAGCAATAATAAATCTCATGACAAAATTTCGGAGTTGAAGAAAATGCTTGAAGAATCATAAGTGAAAAAAACTGAACAGGTATCTATAAAGTACACTTAGTTTTTATTAACTATACGCATTATTTGGTTTATAAAGTACACGCGTGTAATTTATAAAATAAACGCAAATTTTGATGAAACTACACGCAGTTTCGATTTCTTTAAAAAAATTCTATAAATTTTATATTGTACGTGTACTTTATAAAATACACTCAAATTTGGTGAAAGAACATGCATTTTATCAAAATACACCAGAATTTAAATCAAAGTACACGTTTTACATTGTTTACTTATAATATTCTTTGAATTCATTGTTATAAAAAAATGCTTACAATCTTACATTCTTTGTTTAAATATATCAGGAAACTACTAATAAACAACTCGTGGACGAAATTCTGAACTTGAAGATTGACAAAGAAAATAAGCTTACAATCTATAAAGGGCATGTTACTAGAGGACAAAAGAAAAAAAACGATGACAAAGAAACCGAGAAGAATCACCCAATTAAAAAACAGAAGGGGACAAAGCTGAGAACAGGCAAGCTAACCGTAGCTCAAAAATTTAAAGAAACTCACTTAAAGCTTGAAGCAGTCAATGAATACAAATTTATCGATGAAGTTGCGAAGAATAAAATTAAAGAGTTTATTCAAAAGGCTGAGCCAGGGTAAAGTGTATTGTTTTATGATTTGTCACTTCACTAATTTATATTTTGTTAGGTGCAAAAGAATAAGGATATTCTTATTATACAATTGTTATTGCTTATATTAAATGCAGGGAATTTATTTACAAATCACTGGTTTCGTATATCCCATGGGAAGATTTTATTGAAGTCCTCAAGAATCAAGAAATATCAAGCCAAGTATGTAGTCCAAATATTAGACATTCATTAAATGTCAACATTATTATTTTCTCACCATTTTATATTGTGTGAAATAGATAATAATCGCTTTTAGTTAAGTATTGACGTTAAAATTGTCAAGGAAGGGCTCTCCCACTCACACACTTTTTCTGATTATTGTTGGGTAAGTAAAATTAAACCTAAAGCTTTGTGAATCAAAATTTTACAGTTTTTTTTATTAACACAATGTCTATAATTTTTTCCTGATAGAAGCTTGTAGCAAAAATAAAGTCAATAAGAAGGGAGAGTTATACAGAGATTTATTTGAATACTTAGGCACTTGTAATAATTTGTTCATTGTACTAAGACATAACACAGGACATTTCACATTACTTGTGATATACAAAGAAGAAAAGAAAGTCGTCCATATGGATTCCCTTCGACCGGACGATAATGAAGAAAACAAAACATACTTCGATGATGCGAAAAAAATGGTTAGAGCCTAAACTTAATTAGTAATGTTACTTGTACTTATATGATTCATGTGCACTTAACCATATAATGCGTATACTTTGTATTAGTTGCACACAATTACCCAGATTATCAAAGTACACACAATATATTTTAAAATACACGTGAAATGGACAAATACAAATCACGTGCACTTTAATATTATGCGTGTACTTTTCACTTTTTAATCTACATATACTTTTTTATTTGTATACACTCACTATTTATCCTCTTAACAGTTTTCTGTCTTTCCAAAAACACTGTACATATTAAAGACTAAAGCATAAATAATGAAAAACAATTATTTTAAAACTCAGAGAACTACTATATCTATATATATGCAACAAGACACAATAACCAAAAATTATTTATTAAGCTCAACTACTCACTATCCCAACTACTTTTGGTTAAAGTAATAAATAGCTTTAATTTGGCCTATAAAAGAGTAATATTTGTCCTATCTTAACCATTACATCTCAAGTAAAAATTAGATAATGAGTATCCCAACAGAAAAGTTGCGAGCTACTCTTAAGAATGATGAAAGAAACAAAAACAAATTAAGGAAAATTGAGGAAAATCTTTCCTTATATGAAACTGGCTTTGAGCAGTTTCAAACATATGTGAGGGAAGGCTACTCTGGACATCCTTTTAATCCCATATATTTATTTGATGTGGATGAGGACCCTCCTCAAATACATGAAGACCTCATGTCTTTTCATACACAAGAGGTTCCATTGAAAATTGGTCAGATGAAGAAAAATAAGGCTTACCATGAAGGCCATATAGCTGTCATGGAAGAAGAAATTTGAGCGTGCTCTAATTTAATTGACTATATTCCTAACGCCATAGATACATTTAATAGCTTTCCCAACTAGAAGTATTCTTTAGTTTTTTTCAGCTTTTGTTATGTCAAAAATTGTACTTTATTTTTTTTGTTTTAATAAATATTTTATTTCTTTCATGCATGTCTTATGACTTATATCATAAACTAAAACCTACATAATATAGTGCTATCTCGAACCATGACTCATATATAGTGTAAAAATATAAAATACACGCAAATTTAGTAAAGTACATGTGAATATTAGGCAAAATGATCACGTGTATTTCAGTAAAAATGCGTGTACTTTGCTGAACTGCTACATAAAAAAAGAACTAACCAGTAAACATTAATATTACACTCATTTATGCTAAAAAAATGGGTTATTACATAATTTATTCAATCAAAATGTTAAAAGAAATTATTCAACAATCATACTAAAGAGTGTAAAGTGTAAAGTACACGCAAAGTTAATACAGTACACGTGAAATGACGTGTACTCCTAAATAATATGTGTACTTTGTTGAACTGCCATAGAAAAAAATTAAAACATGAGACTAAACATCAAACACTAAAATTACATTCATTTTATTCAAAATAATTTAATGGGTTCTTTACATATAGACCTGCAACGATCAATTTTAAACATAATAAAACGGGATCCTTACATACGATCCATAATACTCGTAGGAATGTGAAAATATGATTGACTTGTTCATTAAATATTGAAAAATAATATAATAGAAACAAAACATTTAAAAAAATTGATAATAGAAATTACAATGTCAAAATTGAATAAAATATATTTAAAGTAAATCACAATAATTTATTCAAACGTGAATGTTCATTGATTTTATTTAAAACTACTGTTACAATGAATGACGATTTTTATGTCATGTTTAATGCTGCAGGCGCTGACCATAATATACGTAAGAATGTGAGAATATTAGTGACTTGTAGATTAAAAATTGAAAAATAATATGAGAATATCGGTGACTTGTACATTAAAAATTGTAAAATAATATAATAGAAGCAAAACCCTTACATAAATTAATAATAGAAATTATAATGTCAAAAATAAAGAAAAGAAATCTAAACTAAATGTATAGTACATAAATAAAAGTGACAAATATTAGTTTTAAGTTATACAATATATAAAGTTCACGCATGTTTTCATAGAGTACACGCACATTGTACTGACCAAAACCATTTTCTAAATGCGTGAACTTTATATATCATATGTGTACTTCATAAAGTAAACGCATATTTTATTAAGTACACGTGTTGATAAAATGGGTTTGGTCATTACAATGTGCATGTATTGTACAAAAATATGCGTGTACTTATGTGAAGTAGACGTGAACATTAGAAACAATGATCACGTGTATTTTATAAAAAATACGTGTACTGCTATACAAAGAACAAACTAAAAAATGAGACCAAAAACTAAACACTAAAATTACATTCACTTATTCAAAACAAATGGGTTATTAAATAATTTATTCAATCAAATGGTTAAAATGAATGAATTCAACCATTTTAAACGTAATCAAATGGGTTCTTTACATGTAGACCTGTAATGACCCGTTTACTACACCTAGAGCAAGTAACTTCCCTCACTGTGATCTCACCAGAAGACTTTATTCTCTTTTTTCTTGGCCTACCTATCGGTCTCTTTGTCATTGGTGGAAGGACATATGGATTTTCAAGTATAGGATATTTAAGAAAATCAAGTTAGGAAGAGGAACTATAGGTATCGAGTATGATTTTCTGTAGAAAGATACCTTATAGTACTCCTCAATATACTCATAAATACTGGTACTTATTCTCCGTACAACAGAAATAACACGGGAACGTGGAAAACATCTTATCTGCCAACTCTTATAAGAATAAGTTCTTTCTTCTAAGTCAACCGTTGCTCGCACTTTTGAATAAACTTCAAATACATTTTGACTTGAGCGATTGATAGTCCAATATCGGCTTTTATTCCAATTTTCATTTAGTAACTTTTGAAACAAAGTACGTAGATTTTTTTTCTAAGTGTCAGACTCAATAAATTTGTTTGCATTGAAATTCATAATCTTCACTATCAATTTATCGAGCATATTTATTACTGGTAAATGTCTTTCCTCCAAAATCCATGAATTGAATGATTATGCAGCACTAGATGCCATGTCACCATACCGTTTATCGGGGAAATATGCACATGACCAATTCTCAAGAAGCAAACTATCAATGAAATCAGCAACACCAGTTCCTCCTTCCTTTTTCAATGCTTCAATATTCTTGTGAAATTCATCTATTGAGACAGCATATGCACAAGATAAAAAATCTTAAACAATTTTCTTTCGAAATCCACCACAATTCCCACGAATTTTCTTCTTTATATTCCCTTGTAAATGATGTATACAGTAAGAATGTGCAGACATCAGGAAGACCCTTGAAATAGCTTCAATTAATCCATTGTTTCGATCAGATATAAACACTATGTTTCGATATTAATCAACTACTGCATTATGCAAATTGACAAGAAATCACATCCAGTTATCATCTGTTTCAGAATCAACAATAGTATATGCAACACGAAAAAGGCCTGAAATATTAAAATATATCAAATTAAAATAAATAACATATCCATGTAGAACACATCGTAAATTGAATCTGTTGGCGCAAACCTCAAAACACATAGGAATATATTATATGTTTACTTTGCATTATTTGCAAATAACAAGACAAAACATAAAAATGTACAGTACACTTGATCAATATACAAAGACATGCAAGTTTACTTTACAATCCTTTGCTTGTACTTCGAATTGGTTTCAAATAATAACATTATCATTAAAGTATACGCATAAAAATGTAAAGCACATGTGAACTAAACAAAGACATTCAAATGTACTTTACATATCATCAAAGTACATGCATAAAAATGAAAAGTACACGTCAAATTATCAAAAACATTCACACGTACTTTACATTTTTATGCGTGTACTTTAGTTTGTATTCAACATAACAACACATATCATCAAAATACACGCATAAAAATGTAAAGTATATGTGAACTAAAAAAAGACATTCAATGGTAATTTACATTTTTATGCTTGTATTTTGATGATCTGCAATGGAACAAACAAAATGTGAATGCAATACACAAAATAAAATGTTTAGAATTAATTTACCATTTTTCCCATTCCTTGCAGCTACTGACAATATTGTTCTGAGGTAACGACTCTTAAAAAAGGCACTGTTAAGAAATAAAATAGGTCTGCAGTATTGAAATCCATAAATACATCCTCTAAACATTACTAATATTCTCTTGAATTTTTTACTCTCATGCTCCACATAAGGATGCAATGCGACCCGAGATTATATTGTAATAGAAGTTCGCGATAATTATTCATTAATGCATAAGAAATATTTTCATCACCATGTATATCAACAACAATCGTCTCTTTCGCACGCCATACGTGTTGATAGGCTGTATTGAGACCATAATTCTTCTTCATATCTCTAACTACATCAATTGGTCTCAATAGTGGGTTATCTCTAAGATCATCGGTCACCAATATAGAAACCAACTTGGAGTCTATCATTTTGCTCGGCGGACTACGAAAGACACCTCTATATGTATGGTCATTATTCAAACTTTGTATGTAAAAGTATCCATTTATTGTAGATAATAAAGCATGCATTCTCCACATGCAATTCTCAGTAGTCGTTTTACAGCATTCAGCTATCACTCGAGTTTTATCATTCTTCAAATACACATACTTGAACCCAACCTCAATGGCATACTTTCATAATTTATCCCAAAATTCCACTACACCTCCTTCAAAACATTGCTGCTCATGACTTATATATGTCTTCCAATCATTGGAAAGATAGACTTTCAACTTACTTGACTCCACACCTCCAAGATAAAAGTCATTTTTAATGCCACTATTAAAATCATTTATAATTCCTGATGATAAGGATTCTAACCTCTGTGTATTTGTATCACCACTATCAACCCTCTTATAACTTATATTACTGCAGTCAACCCCTTCACAAATTCGAATAGAGAATTTAACTCGTTCACGACATGTATTACTTGGCAATGCTAATGAATCAATGACACATATCCAAATGAAATCAGCTTTCACGATCAATTTGGACCGCAACATACAATGAACGTCGTTGTCACAAACCAATATGAACTTACATTCATCACCAAATGAAAACCTCAATGAAAAACTCCCAATTCTCAAATCAGTAAACCTAATATACAACTCATTATATATGAAATCTAATTAGCTATCTTCAAATATTTTAATGCAAGTCATATTATCCAAATAACAACACCTTGCTATTATACTACTTACCATAAAGTCTTGCAGTAAAAGAGAGACGGAAATCATTTACTTCACGGTCAACAATTGTAAAAATGTTGGTAATAGTTAAACAATAGTAGTAATTTAATGCAAGAAATATCAAAATATTTATTTATAATTAAGAGTAAATTACATGCACTATTTATAAAATAAATGTGAAGCTATAAAGTACATGCACCTTTTAAAAAAAAACATTCACATGTACTTTATAAATAATGCGTTTACTTTACAAACTGATGTCGATTTGGTTAGTTTCACTGACGCGGACCCATATCAATACGCGATTCAATGCCAACTCAAAATTAAGTACTCTTAAAATTAGTATGAAACATCAATAATTCTATAGGCACTATTTATAAAATAAACGTGAATCTATAAAGTACATGTACCTTTTTTTTAAAAACATTCATGTGTACTTTATAAACAGTGCGTGTTGATGATGCTAAGATTCAACACCACCAGATAAGTGATGATGAGCTCAAACAGTAATAACAATGGCAGCTATAGAGGCATATATATGTGTGTGAGTGTATAGAAGTGGATGCGTATAAGAGGAGTAAGATACTGATATATAGTGATTTAGCCAATTAGGCCTACATCCACTGTGAGTGTGTGATCCACTAAATATGGGCACTAATGGCCTTGGATACAATGCACATAAGCTCACTCTCTCTCAACTGTGTACAAGCAGAGTTTTAGCTAGGGTTACAATTATCGATTCCTTTACAAGGTTGAAGGTGACAAGTATATTTAGGGCTTGGGGGGAGTAGGTTACCCTCCAAGCATGCATGGTGCATGTGAATGATGATATAGCCAATCCCCTGCTGACACCTGGATGTGATGACATAATATTCCCTCATGTGAGGGCGTGATATTGTTATAACTGTCTTGTCCACGTGCCATATGAGTCCTACGAACACTGTTCCACTCGTCTCCCAAATCATGCGCTGTGATGAAATCACTCTCGGCCTAAGATGCCAGGACGAGGCTAAAGTTGATGCTGTCATTAGATACGACTGAATGTGGCCTCGTATTGTCGCCCCCTCATACTGTCGTTCAGGACATGATGAGGGGTCGACCCCTTGAAGGGTCATCTGGGCTATGATGAGGGGTCGGCCCCTTAAAGGGTCATCTAGGTCGTGATGAGGGGTCGACCCCTTGAAGGGTCGTCTGGGCCGTGATGAGAGGTTGGCTCTCCATAGGGTCGTCTGGGCCATATTGGGGGTTTATCCTGGTCAATCCTTCTTGTAACGGTGCCGGACTTTGGTCTCGTCTTGGGCCTGAGCCCTCGTCTGGGTGGAGGACATCCTCAGCTTGGCTGAGGGTATATATGGGTATATCAATCACCCCCAGCCCTTAGCCATCGATGTTGTTGAGATGGCTGAGGGGTATGTTGCCTTGGAATTCTTAATTGTGTGGTCAGATGGATGAGTGACATCTATCAAGTTGCATATTATCAGGTGTCCATCGTCGTTTCAGTTTCCCAGGTGTGGTGGCTGCACATAGCTTGGGGCATTGTTCCCTAATGACGCCTCTCCTCGTGGGCTGTGTTTTGCATTAATTATTGGGCCCACTAATAACAAAGTATTTAAATGATTTTTTGAAGTCATTTCTTTTCTTCTTCTTCTTCGCGCCTTAGCTTTCTCTCTTTAGCTTCTCAACAGCTCCATCGCCATTTCTACGATTTCTTCTGTATCAAGCTTTGCCCAGTCGTCGTCTTTGCCTCCAGGTAACTCTTTTGCCACTAATTCCTCTTTTAGCTTCTATTTTCATTTTGTTTCTTGCATTTGGGTTTGTTTACCCTCTTTTCTTGGTTTCTTTGCTTTTCTGACGAGTAGACCCACCTTACAGTGGTGGTTGTAGGGCAGCATTTAGGTTTTAGTTTCTTCAGAGTTCATCCCCCATCTTTCAGTGGTGGTTTAGTGCCCCCTTGTGGCATTCTTAGGGATTTCTTGCACTTTTCGGCGTCCTTCTCCGGTGAACTATTTTTTACCTGTTCTTGAGCGTTCAAACCTAAAAACTCTTCATTTCTTTAGGTTTGATCCAAAAGTCAAATTTAGTCAATTGTGAACTTGTTTGTAATTAGCTTAAATAAATTCCCTTAAGTATAGGGTCTTCCCCTTAATGCTTAGAAGACTTTACGATTTAGCCGAGGAGTTCCCAACCTTGAGAGAGAAGTTCTTTACAGAGATTAGATGAATAGAGGAGGAGGATGAGTGAAGACAAGGAGCTGACCCATTTTCCCCATTCCTTTAGCCACATAGTACCATCTGAGTCTTGTAGGTCGTCTTGTCGTCCAACCAATAGTTAGATATACGAGGGAGAAATTAATGAGAGAGCATCATCGCAGATGGGTGCTGGACCTTTTGAAAGGAGAGAGACATCCAATCTTAGCCCAGGCTGACAGGCCGAGGGCACAACACCTTCTGAGGCTGTCCCTGTAATAACCCTGTCCCCTCTTGCTTTTCAAATAGCCTTTCTAGATGGCCCTTCGATAGGCGACGAGGCTGAGGGATCCGAGGATGAGAGGGCTGAGGACGATAATGAAAGTTCTGATAATGGTGATGGTCAAGTTGATACTTCTAGTGCCTCAACTTATGTATCGTGAGTTAAAGATCATGATCTCTTAATATGGAGGCATTTTTTTGGTATACAATCCAATATAAGTATGAGTGTCCCAACTGAAGGTGAAAGAGTCTTCCAGGAGGACGAGGGAGAGATTACTGTTTATAAGCCGATGTTAAGGGTAGGTGTTAGGTTTCCTCTGTACCCTGCAATAGTTGACATACTATGTGCCCTTGGGGTTGCTCCTTCTCAACTTCCTCCCAACTCATGAAGGACTATCCTCGACTATATCTCGCTTTGGAAGAATACATTTACCGATGAACCCTCAGTCGATTTATTCATAGCCTGTTATAATATCACATCATCGTCCAAGCAACCTGGGTATTTTCATCTGGGGGAGAGTAAGTCTTATAAAAAACTTCTTCATATGGCACAAACTTCTAATCATGATTAGAAAAAGAGGTTTTTCTTTATCTCCGGGGACTGGGAATTCCCCGTCGAGGGAGAGCCCGTGGAAGACAGTTTGAGGGTCCCAAGGGTATGGTCCAACCCTTCAATGAAAGCACGATCAGACCCTAGACTCATCTTGGAGGAAAGGGTGATTGTTGACTACCTGAGGGAGCGAAGGAACGAGGGTGAACTTGCCAAATTTAAAGATTTGATAACCCCTCGCTTTCTCAAAGAATCTGGTCTGAGGGTCGGCCCCCTGACAGAATTATGTGAGTGGTTTTTTGCTCAAATTTTGATTTTTTCCAAGTGTTTCATCTGTCTTTGTATCTTTATGATATATCGTCTCCTTTTCAGGTCATCCTGTAAATATATCTGCTTTGGGAGATGACTGCTCCAAGTTTACTGTCTGGATTGGGAAAGAAAAAAGATAAAGTGCCTTAGCAGCCTCCGAGAAAGACAAAGTCCGTGGGGCCGACACATGTTGAGCCGACCGTCGATAGTAATAAAAGAAAGGAGCCATAAGTTCTTGTTGCCCCTTAACCAGATTCTAGGATGAGGACGAGGGTAGAGGCCCCTCAGATACACACCGAGGGGACTAGTTCCTCCTCTTTCATGGGTTCCTTCTAGGCCCAAAGTCTGACGTTTCTGAAGGCTGAACCTTCTTCTCTCATAGCCCATCTAAGGGCAGCAAAAACTTCCATATTTTCTGCTCCTTCGGCCGTGGATTGTGACTTTTTATTGAAGATGCTCCCGACCAAGGTCTACGACTACAGTCTGCATACTCTGTCTCATGTATTCTTAACTTTATTTCTTTAGTCAGATTTTTACAAACTATTCCTTCGGTCTCTTAATATATGCTTGTCTCTGTGTAGACGGTCTGCGCCTTTACCTCAACCACCAAGTGGATGGCCAAAAATCAAGGAAACTTTTATGAGGCCAAGAGAGCCATTCACATGAGGCCGACTTACAGACTAAATTAGAGACTGCCAGGGATGAGCTAGAAACTGCAAGGATTGGGCATGCCAAGGTTTTGAATGAGCTGATAAAACAGCACGATGCTTTCTTGAAGGTGAAGTAAGACCTCATTAAAGAGAAGGAAGAGGCCTTGACCAACTAAGGGGTCCCATTTAAGGCTGAACTTGCTGAGGCAGTGAGAAAGACCGAGGTTGATGCAGTGGAGGCCTACAAGCTTTCGGATAAGTTTCAAGGCTTTGGTCTTGAGTACTTGGAGAGGGGGATTAAGACGGCCTGTCGGCGGGTCGTCCTTAAGTTTATTGATGCTGTATCGTCAGTTCACCCCTCTCTTGAGGTAGTTCAGTTGGATGACCCCCTTATTGCTGAGGCTTTAGCCCATGTGGAGTCCCAAGTGCACGTTGAAGGTATCGACACATCTGAGGATCGGCCTATTTTGGTTGTCGAAGAGACTCCTATTGATGTTGAAGCCCTGCCCTCCGCTGTCGCTCAATAGGGTGGTTGTCTGTAGCCAATACCCTCTTCATGTAACAAATATATTTGTACTTTATTTTTGTTGGACAAGCGTTTGTAATACTTTGTTTATAATATAATGCCTCTTCCTGTCTTCTGTGTCTGCCTCTTGCGTGATTTATCTTAACTCATGATATTTTGAATTAACCATCCCATTAACTCCCCTTTGTCTTTGTTGAGGATGAATGGGGGGTCATCCCCACCATTTGCCCTCATCATAGCCGTGGGTGGTTTCCACCAACTAAATGATGTTTTAAATTTTAAGTCCCCCCTCATCTTTCTTGAGGTTGAATGGGGGGTCGTCCCCACCATTTGCCCTCATTATAACCGATGGTGGTCTCCACCAACTAAAATGTTTTAAATTTTAAGTCCCCCCTCGTCTTTCTTGAGGGTGAATTGGGGGTCGTCCCCACCATTTTCCTTCATCATAGCCGAGGGTGGTTATCACCAACAATGATGTTTTAAATTTCCCCCCTCGTCTTTCTTGAGGGTAAATGGGGGGTCGTCCCCACCATTTGCTCTCCTTATAGCCAAGGGTGGTTTCCACCAACTAAATGATGTTTTAAATTTTAAGTCCTCCCTCGTCTTTCTTGAGGGTGGATGGGGGGTCGTCCCCACCATTTGCCCTCATCATAGCTGAGGGTGGGTTCCACCAACTAAATGATGTTTCTTCTTTGAAGTCTCCCCTCGTCTTTCTTGAGGGTGAATGGGGGGTCGTCCCCACCATTTTACCTCATCATAGTCGATGGTGGTCTCCACCAACTAAATAATTTTTTAAATTTTAAGTCCCCCCGTCGTCTTTCTTGAGGGTGAATGGGGGGTCCTCCCCACCATTTGCCCTCATCATAGCCGAGGGTGGTTATAACCAACAATGATGTTTTAAATTTCTCCCCTCGTCTTTCTTGAGGGTAAATGGGGGGTCGTCCCCACAATTTGCCCTCGTCATAGACGAGGGTGGTTTCCACCAACTAAATGATGTTTTAAATTTTAAGTCCTCCCTCGTTTTTCTTGAGGGTGAATGGGGGGTCGTCCCCACCATTTGCCCTCATCATAGTCGAGGGCGGTTTCCACCAACTAAATAATGTTTTAAATTTTAAGTCCCCCTCATCTTTCTTGAGTGTGAATGGGGGGACATCCCCACCATTTGCCCTCATCATAGCTGAGGGTGGTTATCACCAACAATGATGTTTTAAATTCCCCCCCCCCCCCCCCCCCCCCCCCCCCCCCGTCTTTCTTGAGGGTAAATAGGGGGTCGTCCCCACCATTTGCCCTCGTCATAGACAAGGGTGGTTTCACGAGGCTAACCTCAATCATACTAGAATTAACAAACACAAGATTAGGGGTCAATATGACATTCTCATTAACATTTCAAGTGTTCTATTAGAGAAACACATTCATTACAACTGTGGTCCGATGGGACATTACATTATTGATAGTATTTCTTCAAATGATCTGCATTCCAGGGGTTGGAAAAGGGTTCCCCTTCAAGGTTCTCTAGTCTATAGGTTCCAGAGACAACTTCATCAATGACCCATCAATGACCCTATATGGTCCATGCCAATTTGGGTGGAGCTTATTAGGCTTTTGCCAAGTCCTTTTAAGGACTAAGTCCCCCACGGCGATTGGACTTTTCTTCACCCTTTGGTTGTAAAACCTGGTAGTCCTTTGCTGATATGTTGCTTGTCTTATCTCAGCGTCTTCCCTTCTTTCCTCGATCAGGTCTAAGTCAAGTCTCCTTTCTTCCATATTTCTCCTTGGGTTATACATTTGGACTCTGTGAGTAGGAAACTCAATCTCGGTGGGGATAATGGATTCTGAGCTATACGCCAGCATGGACGGGGTTTCTCCAAAGGGAGTCTTTGTCGTCGTCCTGTAGACCCACAATACAACGCACAACTCCTCCACCCATCTTCCTTTTACCTCCTCGAGCTTTTTCTTTATCCCATCTAGGATTGTTCTGATTGTGACTTCAGTTTGCCCATTAGCCTGAGGTCGTACTGGGGTAGAGAAGAACTATTTTACCCCCATTCTTTCACAGTATTTCTCCAGGGATACATTTATGAATTGATTCCCATTATCTAAGATGAGGGTGTTAGGTAGACCATATCTGCAGATAATATTTTTCCAGATAAACTGGAAGGTCTTCTGCTCGATGATCGTTACCATCGGCTCCGCCTCCCCCCGTTTTGAAAAATAGTCAATTGCTACGATCAAGTATCGATAGTTATTGATGACCCTAGTCAAGGGTCCTACTAGATCAATTACCCATACTGCGAATTTCCACGGGGATATGATAGAGGTAAGGGGCTGATGGGGCTGGTGAGGGATGGTGGCAAACCTTTGACATTTATCGCACTTTTGTACATACGTCGTGGCGTCTTTCCCCAAGGTCAGCCACTAGTATCCCTGGGTGACTATCCTCTTTGCTAATGACTTGCCCCCAATATGGATTGAACATGACCCCCCGTGCACATCTTGCAAGATATGTGGGACCTCAGAAGGGTGCACACATCTGAGCAAGGGGAACAAGAACCCCTTTTTATACAAGGTGTCTTCGATGACAGTGAACTTCGCGGCTCTGTATCTCAACTTCTTTCCTTGTTTTTCTTATGGCATCTTCCCCTCTTTAATATATTTGATTCAAGGTATCATCCTTGAAGCTTCCCTGTTGATATTTAAGAAAGAGACAAGTGTTCCATTTGCCTCTTCAATCGTTGGTCGAAGCAAAATTTCTACTGGGACTATCCTCCTGATATTTGTCCTAGTTGCTTAGGCCAGCTTAACTAGTGCATCAGCTCGGCCATTATCAAGCCTAGGTATCCTCTTCAATTTTACTTTTCCGAAGTTTTTTAATAGTGCCTTTACTCTTTCAATATATTTGGCCATTCTCTTATCCTTAGCCTCGTAGGCTCCTAATATTTGATTCACTTCTAGCCTTGAATCACTATGGACCAAGATGTGGCTGACACTAAGAGACTTAGCCAAGGAGAGGCCTGCTATCAGGGCCTCGTATTCAGACTCGTTGTTGGAGGCTTTGAAGTTGAACCTCAGGGCGTACTCAATGTTTATATCGTCTGGTGCTGATACTATTAATCCAGCCCCACTTCCGCTCTCGCAAGAGGACCCATAAATGAAGAGGTTCCACACAACCTGTTCCTCTGAGAAGTTTCCCTCGGTGAGGGATCCCCATCTAAAGAGATATCTTCCCTCTTCATTTTTTATAACTTTTTCTCTAGCGGTGCTTGTCTCAGCCTTACCTGCGGATGGGTCAATAATTCTGCTTTGTTGGGCATCTGTCTTCTCGAGGCTTTCCTCTTTAGCCTCATCATCTTCCCAAGTAAATTCAGCCATGAAATCAGCTAACGCTTGCCCCTTAATGGCCGTCCTTGGTTAATATACAATGTCAAACTCTCCCAGCTCTATAGCCCAGGCCATTAGTCTCCCTGATTTTTCTGGCTTGTGCAAGACCTGCCTAATAGGAGAGTTAGTGAGGATGACCATTGTATGGGACTGGAAGTACGACTTCATCTTTTTGCCGCATGGATCAAGGCATAGGCTAACTTCTCCATCCTTCGGTATCTTTACTCTTCCCCCTGGAGTGCCTTACTATTGAAATACATAAACTTCTGTACTCTGCCCTCTTCTCTCACAATGGCTGCGCTGATGGCTGATTCTGAAATGCCTAAGTACACATGTAGCCGTTCGCCCTGCACTGGTCATGATAATAGTAAGGGAGACTCTAGGTATGACTTTAGCTCCTTGAAATCCTAATCACACTCTTCACTCCATTCAAAGGCCTTTCTGAGAATTTTGAAGAATGGTAAACACCTGTCTATGGCTCTGGACATGAACCTATTCAAAGTATCCACTCGCCCTGTGAGCCTCTGAACGTCTTTGATGGTCTTGGGGGTCTTCATTTTTATGAGGGACTTTATCTTTTTAGGATTGTCCTCGATGCCTCTTTGGTTGACAATGAAACTCAAGAACTTCCCTGCTCTGACCCCGAAGAAACATTTGGGCGGGTTGATCTTCATTTGGTACTTGTCCATCGTGTTAAAGGTCCTCTCAAGGCCATCCACATGGTTTTCGGCCTTCAAACTCTTAGTTAACATGTCATCTACATACAGCTCCATAGACTTACCAAATTGGTCTTCAAAATTTTATTCACAAGGCGTTGATATGTTTCCCCCGCATTCGTTAGGCCAAAGGGCATAACCTTATAACAGTATGTCCCCTTGTCGGTAATAAAAGCCATTTTTTAGTCTTATGGGCTCATAAAGATCTGGTTGTAACCTGAATAGGCATCCATGAAGCTCATTAGCTCATGGCCCGTGGTAGCGTCTACCATATGATTAATGGGGGGGGGGGGGGAGAGGGAAGCTGTCTTTGGGATAATGTTTATTGAGGTCGGTGAAGTCTACACACATCCTCCACTTCCCATTGGCCTTGGGGACTATGACTGCGTTAGACAGCCATTCGGGATAAATGACCTCTCTGATAAACTCAGCATCTTCCAGCTTCTTAACCTTGTCCGTTATGACCTCATATTTTTCTCGAGAATAAATTTTCCTCTTCTGTTTTACCGGCTTTACACCTTCTACCATGTTGAGCTTGTGGCACATGATTTCGAGTTCGATCCCCGACATATCTGCATGACTCCATACGAAGACGTTCCGTCTTCTCCTTAACAACCTAAAAAAGGTCTTTTTTTATGTTTGTCTTTAGAGTTTTGCCTATTTGGATGATTTTTTTCTGTTCATCCTCATTGAGGATGACGGATTATACCTCTTCCGCGGCTTCTCCTTTCTTCAACTTTATCTCATACCTGGGGTCAAGGGTGTCAATATTGTAAGTGGTCGTTGCCTTCTTGTGCGCCTCTCTTTCTTTGACTGAGTTGAAGTAACATTCCTGTGCCATCGTCTAGTCTCCCTGAACTTCTCCTACCCCATAAGGGGTCGGGAATTTTATCATCTGATGAATCGTGGATGGCACGGCCTCAAATTCCTTGAGGGTCACTTACCCCAATATAATGTTGTAGGTTGAGAATACGTGTTCATCCATTACGAAAAAGTTAACCTTCTTGGTAAGCCATCTCGGCCATTCGTCCCCCATCCTAACATCGGCTTCATACACTCCTAGATGATGAACTTTCTCCCCACTAAAACCAATCAATGAGTGATGGTATGGTACAAGCCTAGCACGACTAAGACCTATGGCTTTAAAACACGACCATAACATCACATCTGCAGAACAACCCCCATCTACCAGGATCCTCGGCACCTCACATCCATGTACCCTAGTCGTGATGACGAGAGGGTCATCATGTGGGGCTAAGAGGCCTTTGAAGTCCATTCTTGAGAATCCCACTATTAGGGTGTCCATGTCAACTTTCTTCCTCTTTTTTGCCTTTGCTTCCATGGAGGTTGAGTGTACAGCTTTTGTTACCGCCTTGGCCTTAGCTACATGGGACTTCCTGTCGGCGACCTCTGACCCTCCTCCTGCTAGACCCCCGGAGATCATCCCAACGCCAAGTGAGATTAGATTAAGTCTTTTTATAGGGCCCTGATCATCTCTCTATGAGAGGTCATGGTCATACTCATCTTCCGAAGGGTCGTCCCATCAGTTTGGAGGTTCTTCTCTGCATATGTCACCTCTCTTCTTCCCGGGGTCACCCCCTTGGTCCCTCTTGAAGGCACTCTTGTCAACGTATTTCCTTAACTTACCTTCTTTTAACATTTTTTCAATTTCGTCTTTTAGGGCAAAACACTTGTCCATCACATGGCCATGGTCTTGATGAAATTCACACCATAAGTTTTTGTTCCTCTTGTGGGGGGCTGCCCTCAACTTCTCAGGCCACTTCAGGGACTGGTTACTCTTTATCTCATTTAGAATATGTTCGCAACTGACTGTCGGAGGGGTGTAATCAGCGAACTTGTCAGCTGCAAACCTCTACTTCCCCTCTTTGTTCTTTTTCTGGTACTTACCCCCACTAGTCCCTCCTTTTTCATCTTCGTATTTTGAGTCCATCGCCTCTTTGGTTTTCATCACCTTTCCTGCCGTCGACATCAATTCAACCATTATCCTCAAAGGGTCTTCAACAAGCTTCCATAATAGATTCTCCTTCTGGAGTCCTCCAGTGAGGGCTGTCATGGCTATACACTCCTGGTAATCTTCGACCTCTAACTTTTCTTTGTTGAATCTGGCTATGAAGTCTCTTAGGCTCTCATTCTTCCCATGCTTAACATAGAGCAAGTGTGTGGTCTTTTTTTGTGGCCTCACTCCAAAACAAAATTTATGGATAAACCGGTCTGCTAACTGCTTAAAGCTTTCAATGGAGTTCTTTGGAAGAGATATATACCAGACATGTGCAGCACCAGTCAAAGTGCCAAAAAAGGCACGACACCTTATCTCATCTGAGATAGAGTATATGTTTACCGTTGATTGGTATATCTCAATATGATGGATAGGGTTGGTACTCCTGTCATACCGTGGGGTGACCACTGGTGGCTTGAACTTAGATGACGTTGGGAAGTTGACTATCTTCGCCACAAAGGGTGAGCCTATGGAGTATCCTCTCTGAAGAGGGTCCCGTCTCTTTAGAATATTGCCAATCTTATCCTCCAACCTTTGTATCGAGTCTTTCCAGGGCTTCTTAGGGTCAGCTTGGTTGATGTTATCCCCTACTGCCTCTTTAAGGTGAACAGAGGGTTCTGCTGCGGCAGGTATGTGTCAGCTGTTTACTTCTCCCTGAACGTCGTCCCGTCCATGGGGTCATCCCCTGTGGGGTCGACCATATACTACCTCCCTTCGGGACCTCGCAATACTTTTTAATCTGAATAATTTTTCCCGCAGGTCATTTACTAGGCCCAGCCTCTCAAAGGCCGCCCCCCTACTCAGACGATCGAAAGAAGATCCTCTCTGGCGATCGTCGGGATTTTGCCTTTCACACTTCCCTCTGTTCTCTTGGATGGGTCGCACAGTATTGTTGGAGACCTCATATGGCTCCCAACACTCTATAGGGGCCTCTTCCACCTCCAGATCATCATATCTGTCTTCTGGGAAAGGGTTTCCTTATCTCCCCAGGCATAGACGCCGGGGGTCAGCAACATCCCTCCACCGCTGTGGAGGTGGCAAGTTTTTACGTGGTTCCTGGGGTGGTCCCCTGGCCTCATGCTGCCCTGGGGATGTTGCCGAAGTAATCATTTTTGGTGAGACTCCTGGAGGTCTTAGTATGTTTTGGCTAAGAGATGTAAATTCCTCCTGCATAATCCGCTGGCTTGTTGCTAAAGACTTCAGGGCATCCGCCACATCAGCCATCTCAGACTGAGGGGGTACCTGGATGGAACTAGGTCCTACTCCACTATCAGGTGGAGGAGGTGGTGGTGGAATCTTTGGTGCCACGTGTTTGATCTATAGAGAGCTGGATGGTCAAAAGACTGATGAGCTTGAGAACTTTAATGGGTCTCTTTCAATGATGAAATAACTCCACAAAGGGGGAGAACTGGTTCACCACCAGAGCACCTGGTGAGGTCAACCTGTATAAAGGAAGAGATGTCTTCTTGTTCCCACAGACGGTGCCAAACTGATGATGCTAAGATTCATTACCACCAGATAAGTGATGATGAGCTCAAACAGTAATAACAATGGCAGCCATAAAGGCATATATATATGTGTAAGTATATAGAAGGGGATGAGTATAAGAGGAATAAGACAATGATGTATAATGGTTCAGCTAACTAGGCCTACATCCACTGTGAGTGTGTGATCCACTAAATATGGGCACTAATGGCCTTGGATACAATGCACATAAGCTCACTCTCTCTCTACTGTGTACAAGCAGAGTTGTAGCTAGGATTACAATTATCGATCCCTTTACAAGGTTGAAGGTGACAAGTGTATATAGGGCTTGGGGGGAGTAGTGTACCCCCCAAGAATGCATGGTGCATGTGAATGATGATCTAGCCAATCCCCTACTGACACCTAGATGTGCCAGTTGCAATTAATGATGACATAATATTCCCTCACGTGAGGGGGTAATATTGTTATAACGGTCTTGTCCATGTATCATATGAGTCCCATGCGCACTGTTCCACGCGTCTCCCAAATCATGCACTATGATGATGTCACCCTCGGCCTAAGATGCCAGGCCGAGGCTAAAGTTGATGCTAGCATCGGATTCGACTGAATGTGGCCTCGTACTATCATCTGGTCCATGATGAGGGGTCGACCCCTTGAAGGGTCGTTTGGGTCGTGATGAGGGGTCGGCCCCTTGAAGGGTCGTCTGGGTCGTGATGAGGGTTCGGCCCCTTCGAAGGGTCATCTAGGCCATATTGGGGGTTTATCCAGGCCTATCCTTCTTGTAACGGAGCTGGGCTTTGGGCTCGTCTTGGGCCTAAGCCCTCGTTTGGGTGACACCCTCGACCTGGACGAGGGTATATATGGGTATATCACCTGTACTTTACAAACTGATGTCGAATTGGTTAGTTCCGCTGGAGCAGACCCATATCAATAAGTAATTCAATGCCAACTCAAAATCAAGTACTCTTAAAATTAGTATGAACGATCAATAATTCTACATGTAACCGCATTTCAATACCCGATTGAAAACACATGTTTACATGGCGTATTAAATTGTTTAATCCCGCTGGCGCGGACTCATATCCATAAATGATTCAATGTCAACTCAAAATCAAGTACACTTAGAATTAATCTTGAACATAAATAATTCTACACATAACAAAAATTTCAGACCGCATTGAAATAACTTGCGTGCATGGTGTTTCAAAATTGTGTAATTCTGCTGGCGCGGACCAACGTCCATAAGCGAACTAAAATATTTCAACAACCACGTAGGCATGCGGTTTCATTGCTGTCTAAAAATGTGTCACGCATAAAATTAGTCTTAAAACATGTCCAGTATATTAGCATTGTGTTTTGATTTTATCTGTTTATGCATCAAAACACAACATTTGACACAAATATATATATAAAAAAAATCAAATCATTTAGAGAATATTGAAATTCATTCAGCACATACATCTAACAATTACAATGATGTCATTCACTCGAATGAAATACATACATTAAACTATTATAAATGATCGAGATATAAAATAATTATTGATAAATATAAACTTATATATGATAAAATCAAAACATAAATACATAAAAACACAAAATAAAAACATATTCATATAAAACATATAAAACGTTATTCAATCACGTAAATTACAGAATTACAATGAGTTCATTGAATCAAAACAAAGTTCATTGACCTATTTTAATCAATAAAAAAAACGATTGACCTATTTTAATCGATAAAAATGATAGAGCCAAGTGATACAAGTAGAATCGATTAAGAATGCTGTAATCGATTATTGGATAGACGAAAAAAGCAGCAAGATTGATGTTATTTTCGATTTCGAAAAATAGTAGTTAGTTGCAAAGAAACCTCCAATAGCCGATTAGGTTTATGAATTTTTTAGATTGGGGGTATTTAAATGTGTACCTAATTGTTTAAAATTTGTTTGACCTTTTTTTTGTCTAAAATTGTTAGTCAAATGACTAGACCGTAAAAACCTAAAGAATAAAACAAAAAAAACTCATTCTCTCTCTCTCTCTCTCTCTATATATATATATATATATATATGAGTAATATAATTTTAATTTTTCATTTAAGAACACAACTAAATTTACTTTACAAACAAATATACAACTTTTAAAGAAATAGTATCACTGCGTGGTCATAAAATGAAGAGATCTACAACCCCACATCAGTTGAATAAGAAGATGGAGGAGCACTACAAATATATAAATTAGATCCAAAGCTGAAGGAGCACTATGAGCCATCATTAGGCCTTTTGGTCCAATAGTCTGCGCTAAACTAGTTAGTTATCGGGGCTTGAGCACATTTGATATTAGTTTAAATTTAAATATTTTCAGAACGGCTTCAAGTTTGCTAATATGAAAATTTTACATTTTCGGTTTGCGATGTAAGGACACAAGTCTCTGATTGAGTCTTAATATAGTGTTGGATCAATTTCGGACAAAAACCTTTGAGTCATAGGATAGAGTTCTTGACCATCCATCAAGCCTATGACATATTAAAGTTGAAGACGTTGCGGCCTACTTATTAAGAGAACATCATTGACGGTTTACATGTGCCTCGTTTCACGTCATCAACTTAGTTCCAATCTCTCCTAAGGTGTGAATGCATTACACACACACACACACACACACACACACACACACACACACACACACACACATATATATATACATATATATATATATATATGAGCTTGGAACATTTTTTAATGGGTGTAATTTTATTTTAAAATGAATTTTATTTTCAGAAGGTTACTTTAGAACTTTGAATAAAAAGTTTTTGGGCTTAAAATGTAATTTAACCATTCTGACATTTCGTTCGAACGAGTTTGCCAATGACTTTTCCCTTTTGGCCACTGGAACTTCGTTAGAAGGTCGTTCGAACGAGACTTCGTTCAAACGAAAATCTCATTCGAACGAGATTTTCGGCGGGAAAATATTTTGGCAGTTTTCTCCATGTTCTCACCTCTTTTGGTGCCAATAACTTTTCCATACTTAATATGTACGGAAACTAACAATGGAAAACCAACTTTTGACATTTTCTAAACACATTTTTGAGAGAACATTTTTAGAGAGAAAAATTTCTTAGTTTAAAAGTTCACTGTCTAGTGTTTTTGAGTATCCATTAATTAATCTCTACGAAAACACTTACACCCATTAGTTAAAGTCTAATTCAAGTTTCTATTATTATATACTTGCTTGAAGAGTGTTGGGCACCGGGTTTTACTCTACCGAATTGAAAATTTTGTTTGGGTTTACTTCTACATCCCATAAAGAATGTAACAACCCTTGTTTTTGAGCGACTATTTTATATTATTTTGCCTGATGGGCTAATTTTATAAAATTGGGGATGTTGGAGTAAATATTATTTCCCGTGAGACTTAGGGATAATATTTACTATGTTTTGCCTATTTACCGTTATGAGAAGGTAAATGGCATTTTATTGTGTATTATTGCGTCGTTATGTGTAAAACGAAGGTTATGACCTATATTTAAATTTGGGTATAATTAATGAAATAAAATGAAATTGGAACGTAAAAATAGTTCACACTTTCCCGAATGCCAAAATAGGGGGTGCGGTTGTTTTTAGAATAGTCGAGATAGTCGAAATAAGTGCCATGTTGTATTTTTGGGTTTCGGGCACTTTTTACGCGTTATGGATCAATTAAGTGGTTACGAGTCATTTTAGTGTTGTATTAGCAATTAAAAGTGGGGATTTATGTTTTGAGACCCGTATAAATCCCCCACCCCCTTTATTTTTCTTCATTCTTTGTGAGAGAAGCCAAAGGAGAGAGAGAGAGAAGAGAGAGTTGGGAGAAATAGAGAGAAAGAGAGAAAATGGAAGATTTGGGCCGGATTCCGTCGTTTTCGGAGGTGATCCGAGACTACGAACCTCGAGGCAAGTTTCTTACTTGCTAGATATTGATTTAATGTGATAAATCTTCATGTGTAGTTAAGTTTTGGGAGGTTTAAACCATAAATGGGTTTTTGTAGATTTTGGTGTTTAATCCCTTAATCTTGTGTTTTAATTTGATTTGAGGTGAAATAATTAATTGTATGACGTTTAGAAGTGATTTGGTAGCATTATTTGTTGTTGTGGTTGGGTGGAATAGCGGGTAGAAGCTTGGATGGCTCTTTAATGACTGAAATAGCTTCTCGGAGAAGAAGCTGTCTGCCAGGATCGATCGATCGAGCCTGGGGGATTGATCGATCGAAGCCTTCGATCGATCGACGGCCAGGGGTCGATCGATCGACCCCTTCTGAAAAAGTGAGATTTTTCTAGTTTTGATTTAGCCCTTTTCTTTTCGGTTCAAGGTTTAGGAACCTTCCTTTGGGAAGTAATGGGGAGTCCTAGAGGGTTGTATTGGGTAGACTAATGTCCTAGGCTAAGAGTGGATATTTGGGTTTACCCGAGGGCTAGTTTGTATAGGTTAATGTCCAATTGATATAGGAGGTTAACCTAAAGATAAATTGGAAGTTAAAATATTAATGTTGAGCTTTTGGGAGACACTCCTTCATGGAGACTCACTTTGAGGGTTTATGAACTCTTCGAGGCTAGTTTGAAGTTAGTGGCACTTTGGGTCTTAGGTCATTTTTTTAAAATATGACTTAATAAGAATGAAATTAACATTCTAAAACTTGGGGCTTAATAGTTAAATGAATGATTTTGGAAAGAATAAAATTGGAAGTTTTCAAAAATGGAAAAAGTAATGTTTTTCATAAATGTTAATTTATGGATACACACCTCTCTAAATCGCTATCATAAGGGAAGTTGCGCGCGTTGTGGTGAAGCCCCCTAGCTAATGAATGCAGGGTGGATATAGTCCCTAGGCCATGTGAGCGTTTGTTGATATATATTTTTCTGCGCTGGTTAGGAGATTCCGGGTGTGCATGGCCGCTTCCCGACTTTTTGATAGGATCCCAGGTTGTCTTGGAGGCCCTGGAAGATGATAGCCATTTAGGGGCGCGCACAGTGGGGAAACCCGGACGGGCGGTCTTAGAATCGTTATATATATATATATTTATAACTATTCTAAATCAAGTTGGACTTGACGTATGATGGGTGCCATAAAGAGCACAATTGAAATTCCACAAAGTGCATGAGAAAGTGCCACAAAGTGCACAATGAAATGCCATAAAGAGCATGTAATGATGAATATATTCCTGATAAGGAAGAGATTTTTACAAAACGTGTAATTGAGATAAATGCCATAAAGAGCATAAAAACTATGATTATATTTCCTGATAAGGAATGGAATTTCGAAATGAAATAGTATATGATGAATGTAATTTGGTAAACATTTGATAAAATGTTGTACCATTTATATGTATATTCCTAAAGAAAGAAATTAGAAATTTTGCCATTAGATGATGGATGGGTTTTATTTCATTTATTTGAGTAGCTGTAGATGTAACCTCCCACACTTATGCACACACATACATTTATTGATTATTTCGTGCTAAGGATCTAATGGATCTCAACGATCAAACTTGTCTAAGTAGTATTGTATCGGGGGGGTTCCTTGTTTGGATTTCGCTTTGCGAGACACCCCACGCACGAATAGGGCATAGTGTTGAGACTGGGGAGAAGTTAGCCCTTAGTACTTAGGGTTAACTAGAACATCTCATAATATTACGCTAGGTTGCTGCTAGATTGAGAGGTGAGAAATATTACTGTTATCTACGAGAGAATTACGCACTTAACTGTCATGCATTTTTAGTCACATGGTAATCATATCAAACCGGGCCCTGACCCGTATCTATATTTCTCTGTTCCTGCATATCCTTGCCGTTACAGGTGCTCTATCGCATGGACACCCGTGATTACATTTCCATTTTAGTTGTCATGGAGCTACAGCATATTGCGGATGTTGTAGGTTACTTGTATTAGACGCTTCTTTCTATTGCACTTTAGTTATGTTCAGTAAATTTATTCGGGCGTGTTTTGCCCAAGTTATTGCACTCATTCATTAAATTTTAAATATTGAAATGTAATACTCGATGTAATTATTTGTATTGGTCTGTTCACCGACAACTTATTCGGTGATATTTATTATATTTTCATTCTTTATCCATTGATTTTTGGTATCCACCGTTTTTGCAAATGAGATTGTCTAAGTGTTTTTCTTTTACTTTCTAAATTTTTAAATTGACAGTCCGTTTTCTAAAATGATTGGTGGTTATCTCATACTATTATTTTAATCGACAGTGATGCTAAGAATGGACCATCTATGATTCCTGTGATTATTGGAGTATTGGGCTGGCCACCTATTATTTTAGTTGGCGGGTTATCAGAGATGGTATCAGAGCATTAGGTTCTAGAGTCCTTAGGAATCTGTGCGGATGTTCTACGTCTTCTGCGTTTCTCTCTGTTTGATGTAGAGCCTTAGGAATAAGGTCGTTGAATTCTCTTGTGAGATTTCGTTCTCCTGCTATGGTATGAGAACCCCGAAGATCTTTTGATCCTTCAGGTGAGACTTGTAAGTCGTCAGATGAAAGGCGTTGAGGAAGGCCGTTGTTAAGACGTCATAGGATGGGATTACTATAAGCTGTAGGCTGTGGTCGGGAATAAGGGCCGCTTTGGAGGTCTCTCCCTTTCTAGCATTATTTTATATTGCTGCCATGACTACTAAGTACGGTGAAAATAGTTTCCCAAGTACCGCTGTCGGTAGAGAGTGGTACTATGCTTGGGATTCCAAGCAATGTCAATTCGAAGTTGAGAGGTCCTTGACAAGGACCCCATATTGAAGTTCGGTTGGATAAAGGAAGTGTAACCTCATTCGGTGAGAACGTAAGGCCCGAGAGTTTTGGCCTGAGGGATGGGTATATAAGTGCCCAGGTGTGAGGGTTTGGAGAGGACCTTTCACCCATTGGAGTAAGGTTGAAGTGGCGGAAATGATAGTCGCCTCTTTATGGTGGGGCAAAATGTTTTTCCCATAAGAGAAAGCCTTTTAGTGGAAATGCTAGGCTAGTAAGTAAGTGTTGGTAACATTTCTAGAGAAGTAGTGTTCATGAGACCCCATTGGTGGACATCCAACCGGGGAAGACTTGTGGAGCTAAGGCCGGGGAGGCTGAAAGAATGTTCTCTTTACTGAAGAAGTCAAGGGAACTACGCATTCTGATCTTGTCGATCGAAGATAACCGGCAGGGATGGGACTCCTAGTGGAGACATTGATGGAAGTAGTTTGGTTCAGATAAAACTTGAGTGACGTGTCTTGGAACCATTGGTAGTAGCCAAGGAGATTGGCTAGTATGTTGGTGGGATTTCCAACTAGGGTGCGAGTGGTGCATTCCTTAAGGTAAGATGGAGTAGTATGGTGTTAACCCTAGATTCGGGTGTGTATATCGAGCTTGTGGTAGTATCGGTGTATATTTATATATATATATAGTAAATATATCGATATAACTTCCATGATAGGGAAGTTTTGTATTTTCCTTTCACTCGTTATGGGGCGAGTGATGATATGTGTGGTATGTACTACTTGTATTATATGTATCATACGAGTAGGGATCTTCTTAGATGGGGTTGGTGTGATAGCAAGAGAATAAATCGCGAGGATATCCTATTTCTAGTTCTGGGAGAAGGACTAGTTGTTCTATAATATCTCCCCTGGATACGGGTCGAGACTTTATAGAGGTGGTTTACGGTATGTAGATAGTTTCCTTTATTTTTGTTTTTATTCTATTTACTTGCTTTGTTTGCTTTGCTTGTGTATGTTGTGCCTTATCTCCACGACCGGCTAGTTAAGGGGATTGTGTGGAGGGGTTCCTTGTTTGGATTTCGCTTCGGCGAGACGCTCTACGCATGAACCTTAACGACGTTGGGAGTGGAGAGATGTGCATTTTTTTTCTTTTCTGTTCTTTCTTTCATTTTTTGTTGGTTAAGTGCTGGGTTGGAAGGTTTAGCCAAGAATCACGTATATGAGTGATTAAGGGCTCAGTTGATGTGCAATATATGAGCACTATGATAGTTTTCCTCTGATCAATGTGGGTAAGACTAAGATGATGAAAGTCCGATAGAGGCTTATGGTTGTGCCTTAATGAGAAGGCCATTTGAATATAGCTATTTGTGTATCTTGGGGGAAAGTATTAGTGGCATCTTACTGAAGGTAAATGCCTCAGTCGATTGTTATGGTAGGAAGTAGAAGTATATATGTATTAGTAGAGTTTTGAGTTAGGATTTCGTTGTTCCCGATCATGTGTCTTCGGACGTTACTTCTCGACGACCGACAATGCGAGGTAGTAGTGTAACGGGAGGGTTCCTTGTTTGAATTTTGCTTCGGCGAGACGTCCCACGCATGAAACCGAGATAATGTCGGAAGTCAAGAAAGGTCTTAGACACTAGGGATATATTTAGTATTATACTTATACAACTAGACTAGACATAATATAGATCGACCTTAGGATTCTTAGGACGCTAAGGCCTTAGGGCATGTGACGTTAAGTTTAGGAGGATGGTAGGGAGTTGACCACAATAGGGTGTGGGTTAACTCTAAGTAGGATTTGGTCCCTAGACAAGAAGTATGGGATCTCGAGCTAATTGGAACGATAGGCCATTAGTGGTGAGGCCTCTCGTAGATAGAGGGTTACATTGGTAACCTACTTTTGAGGAGTTGAAGTATAAGCTGACTTTTTCTCCTGCACTCTGTAATACCCCGTATTTTTATGCTATAATTAATTTGGGGATTTATTTAATAAAAATCCGGAAATTAATTATGTTATAATTATTAACGTGACGTGAGTTAGTAATAATATGAAATTGTTGAATATTACTTAGGAGCATAGTAATATATGGTAAATGTCACGAGTGAATGAAAATGACAATTTTGGTAATTTTAGTCGGGACGCGCCCGTGTCGCGTCGGGACTAATTATTGAGATATAAAAGTAAATATTTTATGAGTTGTCCGTATGGTCGTTTTGAGTGCGCCAACGCGTCCGGAAGGGTCGAGATAGTCAGAAAGGTGTACCCGGGGGTTTAGTTTGGGTCTCGGGATGTTTTTAGGCTTAATTAGTGACTCAGGAGGGCGTTTTGGTCATTTTACAAACTAGGGTAATTAAACCCACAAATTTCAGCCATCCTTAGCAGCCATTTAAGTCAGCCTTTTAGGGTTAGATCATTAAGAACCCTAAGACGGCTAGTGGAGAAGAGAGGAGAGACCTTGCTAGGTGATTCAAGGCCAAAAACACCACCTTTTGCACCACCGTCACCACCAACGCGTAGATCGCGAGGAGGAGAACGTAACCACACCAATATCAGCAGGAAACCAGACCTCTGAAATTCCAGGCAAGTGTTTAACTTGCGTATTTTCGTTGGTGCAATAATCATGTTAGTGTAGGAATGATTAGGAGTATAATTTATGGAAGAAAACCCCACTTTGTGATAGGAATTTGCATGTAGACAAGATTAAAATTATATTCTCGAAGTCTTATGTAATGTAGATGATAAACCTACGAATTTTTGATGTTATTGTAGAAGAAAATTCTGGAGAAAACTGATTAGAACAAAAGATTAAGAAAACTTAGGGTTCTTTATGATTAGATGAGATTTTAGGTTGTTTAATCATGTTTAATGATGGTTATATGCATGCTTAACGTTAGAAACATCTGGAAATATATTACCATGATTGTAGTATAAGTTTTGGGACGATTAGTGTTGGAAATTATGAATTTGAATGAAGAATATTAGTTAAACCCGTAACTGCACTTCTGCAGAAATCGAAATACCTGTTTGATCGATCGATCGACCCTATAGCGTCGATCGATCGAAGGTTCGATCGATCGAACCCCAGTAGTCGATCGATCGACCCTTCCTGGCAGCCTATTATTTCCCTTGTTTAATTAGTTGAATTAATTTATCATGAAAGAATTCTTGGGCATTTCAAATAAAATGTTTTGGGATATAAGAGAGACCAGTAGGACATATGATTAAGTGTTGAGAACTTTATTATGAAATGATAATTGGGTTTAAGGAATAGTTAATTAAGGAACGACGAACTACGTATTTCAAATGAGAGAATTCAACGAATACCTACGTTAGTGAATAGACGTCTACCTACTAAATATATTACTTGGATGGATAGAACCCACGAGTGTCCCATAACTAGTGAGAAAACCCCTTCGAATTAAGGTTAGAGGCGAAACCTTATACGTTATACTAATAAGGTGAAATTTAGGACAAAGGTTGTAATTATGGGTAATGAGAGTGACCTATATTAATATGATAAAATTGGTATATTTATATGAATGTGTGTACATATATTATATACATGTGAAAAACGTACCCGCGCTACTTGTTATCCCTGAGGTTACCGCGCTGGGACGATCGTATCCTGTGTTGCTTTATGGGGATATTGAATCGTACCCTAGAAGATAGAGATCCTAGGTACGGGATATTAAATTGATAGTCGGACGGTCCTAAGAGACGTGTGGGTATGTACTGACCTCTTGGACTTGGAATCTATGCTTCGCCTCAACGTTGTTTTGTATATGTTAATACAGTTCGAGAGTGATTCCGAACTTGTATTTCCCTTTATGTGAGCGATACGGGGATTGGATAGCAGAGTATGCCCGCACCATAGTTTAGTTGGGGTGCCATTATATATATATATATTTATTCGAGTAGTTAATATATATATAAGGTTATAAACTTTGAACTTCCTACTGTGATTTGATAAGTAGAACATGGTTGTTGATTCAAATTATTAAATACTTGTTTTGTGAAAAAATGAAAAGGCACGGGGAAATCTTATAATTTAATGAAGCTAAAACGAGAGGAATACTACAAATTGAAAGTAACCTTTTTATAACATTGTCATCGTTCAGTTTTGAAAACATATGAGTAAGTTAAGATAAACGAACCATTGGGAAGGTTAGTACGATAGGAGTGCACATTAGAAGAGAGGTGAGTAATTCTCAAGAGAGAGACGAACTAATATGATGTTGCATTGGCCTGTATCAATTTAAATACTTGCTTAACGTATTTTAAAATCAAACACACTTTCGGGCCCTGACCCGTTTCCTTTTCTCTCTCTCTCTTGTGTATATATATGTATATTTTCAGGTGCCCAGCCACAGGGGCGTCTTGCTTAGGATTCTTTGAGAAGAACGAGCTGCAGCTTAGGTGGGAGTTGCAGGTCCCTTGAGTAGACGGCTTCCGACATTGACTCCACTCTCATTACTCTCATTTATGGGGCACGTGTCGCCCTTTTTATCATTTCATTTATTGTTGGGGATTTTTATATTTCAGTTATTCCAGTATTGTTTATGGGATTTGTTTCAGGATGGTTTATGATTTTAGTTTTATATTATTGACATTCGTTTGGTTAATGTATGGTTTTATTTAAATTTCGTGGTATGATTATCTATTGTAGAAATGTTGTTTTGAATTAATAAAAATCTTTTCTTTAATTAAAATTTGGAAGTTCGTATAAAAAAAAATGTTTTTTGACACTTAGCTTAATTATTTAGGGTGTTAAATTGGAAAAATTATTTTTATCGACAGTGATGCTGAGAATGAACCAACTGTTTACCTTGATTTAATTTAATAAAGGAGTGATCGCCCGGTATTTAATTAGGCGGGGTGTCACAGGTGGTATCAGAGCATCAGGTTCTAGTGTCCATAGGATCTGTACGGCTTATTTCGCTTTCAGCTTAACGTTACTTGCCATAGAGCCCTATTTTTAGGACTGTTGTATTCTTGCTTTTACGTTTAAGTCTTCAGCTATTCGAGATTTGTTGATAACTGTAGACTAATAAACTTGTTCACGTTTCAGATGCCTCCGAGACGTGCTCCGAAAGATAGGCGTGCCCAAGCCGACCAGCCAGCAGCTCCGGCACCAGGCACTATGAATGCGAATGAGGTAGCCGCCATCGTTGCTCAGGCGGTAAATGCCGCGATAGCGGTGATTCAGCAGGCTCCACCATAGGTCCAGGCAGTCGCGCCAGTACCAGCACAACTTCCATCTGCATGGGAGAGGGTTCGGGATGCTTTTCAGAAAGCACATCCCCCTGAGTTTTCTGGTAGCTCCGATATTATTACTGTCAGCCAATGGAAGAAGGACATCCAGTGGCACCTCCGTATGTATGAGTGCACCGAAGTGCAGAAGCAGCTATTGGCCTCTTTTAAACTGGTGGGAGCCGCATTACAGTGGTGGGAGTCCACTACTACTTTGGAGGAGAGGGACACGATCCCTATTTAGATGTTCTGGGAGCGGTTTGACCGCAAGTACTTTCCACCCGCAGTGCAGACTGAGATGAGGCAGAAATTGCTAAATCTGAAGCAGGAGAACCTTACTGTAGCCGAGTATGAGGAGGAGTTCACGAGACTTCTCACTATTGTGCCGGATGAGGCACCCACTGAGAGCAAGAAAATTTTGCTGTTCGTTGACGGGTTAGCTTGGAGGATCCGTCAGCACCTTATTGGGAATCTATCCCTGAGTACTTTCACTGACGTACTCAATGCAGCGCTACTACATTGCCAGGATCACCGCTTCCATCTTCAGGGAAGCAAGAGAGCAGGAGAGTCCACCCAGCAGGGCAGGACCGGGGGTAATAGTGCCAGTGGGGCACCAACTCAGGGACAGACTCGTCAGCACGAGCAGAGTTCCCATCAGGGGGACCCTGCTAAGCGATTCCGTTCAGGTGATTCTAGGCAGGGATTCGGGGGATTCAGGCAGGGCCATCAGGGTCAGCCTAATCAGCAGGGCCAGCAGGGCCAACACCGACCGCAGGGTCAACAGCAGGGCCAGCAAGGCCAACAGCGTGCACATCAGGGCCAACAGGGCCAATGGCGTGGAGGTAACGGCCAGCAGGGCCGTGGTCAGCAGGGACAGAGGGGAGGTAATTTCAGAGGCCGGTGTTTTGTGTGTGGCAAGCACTACCATAAGCGTCAGGATTGCCCAGAGGGCGATAGGGCCCCACAGCAGCAGGGAGCCCGTAATGAGCCGCAGAGACCACTCTTTCCACCTGCCCTTCCAGCTCCAGCCCAGATGCCAGCCCTACCAGCCATTCCAGCAGCCCCAGTGCAGCAGGGGAAATTGCAGTACGGACGTGTCTATAACGTCCACCAGGCAGCAGCTCCACAGGCACCACCCGCGATTGAGGGTATGTTTCCTATCCATGGTACTATGGGTAAAGTTTTGTTTGATACGGGGGCAACGCACTGTTTTATAGCTACGCATTTTGCAAAGTCCTTAGGATTGTTAGCCATAGCAGAGAGCACCGTGACGTGTGTTGACTCACCATTGGGGAGTGGGTCGCTTATATTCTTTATATGCCGGGGAGTAGGGGTAGAGATTGGTGGCTTGGTATTGCCTGCAGACATGCTAGTCTTAGACATGCACGAGCATGACGTGATTATTGGTATGGATTGGCTCGCATATTATAGAGCCATGATTGATTGCTTCGGTGGGAGCATTGTTTTTGCCATTCCGGGGCAAGAGATGTTTATAGTGGCGATGCCTCGCCCAGAGGGAGGTTCGACCGCTCATTTATATTACATTGAGGAGGATACCTCTAAGGAGGTTGTGATTCCTTTGGATTCGATCCCAGTTGTTAGGGAGTATTCCGATGTGTTTCAGGAGATACCAGGCCTACCGCCCAGTCGTGAGATAGACTTCGTTATAGACTTATTGCCGGATACGAGATCTATAGCACGCGCACCGTACCGTATGGCTCCGGCAGAGATGCGAGAGCTACGAGATCAGATTGAGCAGCTATTAGGTCAGGGTTTCATTCGTAGGAGTATCTCATCGTGGGACGCTCCAGTCTTATTTATGAAAAAGAGAGATGGCTCACTGAGATTGTGTGTGGACTACCGGGAGTTGAACAAGGTCACGATACGGAACAAGTATCCGTTGCCTCGAATCGATGATCTGTTCGACCAGTTAAGGGGAGCAACTTTCTTTTCGAAGATAGATCTGAGGTCGGGGTACCATCAGTTACGGATTAGAGAGTAGGATGTTTCGAAGACTGCCTTCTTGTCGAGATATGGGTCCTATGAGTTCAGGGTGATGCCGTTCGGACTCACAAATACCCCAGCCATTTTCATGGACTTGATGAATCGAGTGTTCAGAGAGTTCTTGGATCAGTTCGTCATCGTTTTCATAGATGATATCTTGATATATTCACACTCCGAGGAGGAGCATGCCGAACACTTGAGGCAGGTTCTCCAGACCCTACGAGAGCATCAGTTGTATGCTAAGTACGAGAAGTGTGGATTCTGGTTGCGAGAGGTACAATTCTTGGGCCATGTTGTTTCTGAGCAGGGAATAGCAGTTGACCCGAGCAAGGTGTCAGCGGTGAGGGAGTGGGGGCAGCCCACGACACCGACGGAAGTACGTAGTTTCTTGGGGTTAGCCGAATACTACAGGAGGTTCATTCGGGGATTCTCCAAAATAGCGGGTCCATTGACGAATCTGACTCGCAAGGGGGTACCATATGTTTGGGATGACGCTTGTCAGTTGGCTTTCGACGAGCTGAAGGACAAGCTTACTTCGGCACCAGTCCTTGCTTTACCGAAGCCGGGTGTAGAGTACCTGGTTTACACAGATGCGTCCTTACGAGGACTTGGGGGAGTACTTCAGCAGGAAGAGAAGGCTATAGCTTTTGCTTCCCGCAAGCTTAAGCCGCATGAGAAGAATTACCCCACCCACGACCTGGAGTTAGCTGCGGTCGTCTTTGCATTGAGAATTTGAAGGCACTATTTATTGGGCGAGAAATTCCGTTTGTTCACATACCATAAGTCACTGCAGTACCTGTTCACTCAGCGAGAGCTGAATATGCGTCAGCGCAGATGGTTAGAGTTTGTGAAAGATTACCAGTTCGATATACAATATCATCCGAGGAAAGCCAACGTAGTTGCTGATGCGTTGAGTCGTAGACCGGTTGACGATGTAGCGGACATCTGGAAAGCAAAATGGAAGGAGTTGGGTCACCAGGACGCGGTAGCACGTTCTTTCATATCCGTGATGACAGTCACATCCGAGATTGTTACGAGGGTGATACAGGCACAGACCACAGATCCGTTTTGTCAGGAGCAGATTGTACGACTTCTAGCCGAGAGTGCTGAGTCCTATTCTGTTAGTTCGGATGGAGGGTTGCGGTTTAATGGGAGACTAGTGGTTCCAGAAGGAGCAGAGCTACGTCATGAGGTAATGACTCATTCTCATGGGTCCCGATTTGCAGTACATCCGGGAGGCGATAAGATGTACCAGGATATGAGACGTCAGTACTGGTGGAGTGGGATGAAGAAGGACATCGCTGAATTTGTGTCCAAATGTTCTACTTGCCAGCTGGTGAAGGTGGACCACCAGAAACCGTCGGGATTACTTCAGCCGTTGGAAGTACCTGCGTGGAAGTGGGAAAGTATTTCCATGGACTTCATTACAGGGTTGCCTACATCACAGCGAGGCCACGATTCTATCTGGGTGATTGTAGACCGTCTGACCAAGGTGGCTCATTTTCTTCCAGTAAGGATAGATTATACCACGGGTCAGTATGCCCAGTTGTTCATCGCTGAGATTGTCAGATTACATGGGGTGCCCATGAATATTGTGTCAGATAGAGACAAGATTTTTGTGTCGCGTTTCTGGGAAAGCTTTCAGGAGGCTATGGGTACAGAGTTGAGACTGAGTTCAGCTTACCACCCACAGACAGATGGACAGACATAGCATACTAATCAGATGTTGGAAGATATGCTACGCATGTGTATCCTCGATTTCGGGGGAGGTTGGGAGCCACATCTTCCACTGGTCGAGTTTGCTTATAATAACTCCTATCAGTTTAGGATTGGCATGGCTCCATTTGAGGCTTTGTACGGCAGGCCTTGTCGCTCTCCAACCTGTTGGCTCGAGGTGGGGGACAACAAGTTATTAGGACCAGAAGTGGTCCAGGAGACCTCCGCGAGGATTGAGATAATCAGGAGTCGTATTCGGGTAGCCCAAGACAGACAGAAGAGCTACGCCGATGCGAAACGATTCTTCCGGGAGTTTAATGTGGGAGATCAAGTGTTGTTGCGTGTATCTCCTATGAAAGGAGTGATGAGGTTCGGGAAGAAGGGAAAGTTGGCTCCGAGGTACGTAGGACCATTTCCCATCATCGAGAGAATTGGGCCAGTAGCATACAGGTTGGGTTTGCCAGAACATTTACATCGCATCCACGATGTATTCCACATCTCGTCGTTGAGACGATACCTTCGGGATGATATGGCCCATACTCACATTGCGATAGATGAGATCGACTTGCAGTCGGATAGCTCTTACGAGGAGAGACCGGTGGCTATTCTAGACTACAGTGAGAGGAGATTGAGGTCGAAGATAGTTCCACTCGTGCGGGTCCAGTGGGAACATCATAATGTGGAGGAATCCACTTGGGAGCGTGAGGAAGATATGCGTGAGAGATATCCAGAGTTGTTTTTACCAGGTATGCCTTATTTTCCGAATTTCGGGACGAAATTCCGTTATTAGGGGGGAAGTATGTAATACCCCGTATTTTTATGCTATAATTAATTTGGGGATTTATTTAATAAAAATCCGGAAATTAATTATGTTATAATTATTAACGTGACGTGAGTTAGTAATAATATGAAATTGTTGAATATTACTTAGGAGTATAGTAATATATGGTAAATGTCACGAGTGAATGAAAATGACAATTTTGGTAATTTTAGTCGGGACGCGCCCGTGTCGCGTCGGGACTAATTATTGAGATATAAAAGTAAATATTTTATGAGTTGTCCGTATGGTCGTTTTGAGTGCGCCAACGCGTCCGGAAGGGCCGAGATAGTCAGAAAGGTGTACCCGGGGGTTTAGTTTGGGTCTCGGGATGTTTTTAGGCTTAATTAGTGACTCGGGAGGGCGTTTTGGTCATTTTACAAACTAGGGTAATTAAACCCACGAATTTCAGCCATCCTTAGCAGCCATTTAAGTTAGCCTTTTAGGGTTAGATCATTCAGAACCCTAAGACGGCTAGTGGAGAAGAGAGGAGAGACCTTGCTAGGTGATTCAAGGCCAAAAACACCACCTTTTGCACCACCGTCACCACCAACGCGTAGATCGCGAGGAGGAGAACGCAACCACACCAATATCAGCAGGAAACCAGACCTCTGAAATTCCAGGCAAGTGTTTAACTTGCGTATTTTCGTTGGTGCAATAATCATGTTAGTGTAGGAATGATTAGGAGTATAATTTATGGAAGAAAACCCCACTTTGTGATAGGAATTTGCATGTAGACAAGATTAAAATTATATTCTCGAAGTCTTATGTAATGTAGATGATAAACCTACGAATTTTTGATGTTATTGTAGAAGAAAATTCTGGAGAAAACTGATTAGAACAAAAGATTAAGAAAACTTAGGGTTCTTGATGATTAGATGAGATTTTAGGTTGTTTAATCATGTTTAATGATGGTTATATGCATGCTTAACGTTAGAAACATCTGGAAATATATTACCATGATTGTAGTATAAGTTTTGGGACGATTAGTGTTGGAAATTATGGATTTGAATGAAGAATATTAGTTAAACCCGTAACTGCACTTCTGCAGAAATCGAAATACCTGTTTGATCGATCGATCGACCCTATAGCGTCGATCGATCGAAGGTTCGATCGATCGAACCCCAGTAGTCGATCGATCGACCCTTCCTGGCAGCCTATTATTTCCCTTGTTTAATTAGTTGAATTAATTTATCATGAAAGAATTCTTGGGCATTTCAAATAAAATGTTTTGGGATATAAGAGAGACCAGTAGGACATATGATTAAGTGTTGAGAACTTTATTATGAAATGATAGTTGGGTTTAAGGAATAGTTAATTAAGGAACGACGAACTACGTATTTCAAATGAGAGAATTCAACGAATACCTACGTTAGTGAATAGACGTCTACCTACTAAATATATTACTTGGATGGATAGAACCCACGAGTGTCCCATAACTAGTGAGAAAACCCCTTCGAATTAAGGTTAGAGGCGAAACCTTATACGTTATACTAATAAGGTGAAATTTAGGACAAAGGTTGTAATTATGGGTAATGAGAGTGACCTATATTAATATGATAAAATTGGTATATTTATATGAATGTGTGTACATATATTATATACATGTGAAAAACGTACCCGCGCTACTTGTTATCCCTGAGGTTACCGCGCTGGGACGATCGTATCCTGTGTTGCTTTATGGGGATATTGAATCGTACCCTAGAAGATAGAGATCCTAGGTACGGGCTATTAAATTGATAGTCGGACGGTCCTAAGAGACGTGTGGGTATGTACTGACCTCTTGGACTTGGAATCTATGCTTCGCCTCAACGTTGTTTTGTATATGTTAATACAGTTCGAGAGTGATTCCGAACTTGTATTTCCCTTTATGTGAGCGATACGGGGATTGGATAGCAGAGTATGCCCGCACCATAGTTTAGTTGGGGTGCCATTATATATATATATATTTATTCGAGTAGTTAATATATATATAAGGTTATAAACTTTGAACTGCCTACTGTGATTTGATAAGTAGAACATGGTTGTTGATTCAAATTATTAAATACTTGTTTTGTGAAAAAATGAAAAGGCACGGGGATATCTTATAATTTAATGAAGCTAAAACGAGAGGAATACTACAAATTGAAAGTAACCTTTTTATAACATTGTCATCGTTCAGTTTTGAAAACATATGAGTAAGTTAAGATAAACGAACCATTGGGAAGGTTAGTACGATAGGAGTGCACATTAGAAGAGAGGTGAGTAATTCTCAAGAGAGAGACGAACTAATATGATGTTGCATTGGCCTGTATCAATTTAAATACTTGATTAACATATTTTAAAATCAAACACACTTTCGGGCCCTGACCCGTTTCCTTTTCTCTCTCTCTCTTGTGTATATATATGTATATTTTCAGGTGCCCAGCCACAGGGGCGTCTTGCTTAGGATTCTTTGAGAAGAACGAGCTGCAGCTTAGGTGGGAGTTGCAGGTCCCTTGAGTAGATGGCTTCCGACATTGACTCCACTCTCATTACTCTCATTTATGGGGCACGTGTCTCCCTTTTTATCATTTCATTTATTGTTGGGGATTTTTATATTTCAGTTATTCCAGTATTGTTTATGGGATTTGTTTCAGGATGGTTTATGATTTTAGTTTTATATTATTGACATTCGTTTGGTGAATGTATGGTTTTATTTAAATTTCGTGGTATGATTCTCTATTGTAGAAATGTTGTTTTGAATTAATAAAAATCTTTTCTTTAATTAAAATTTGGAAGTTCGTATAAAAAAAAATGTTTTTTGACACTTAGCTTAATTATTTAGGGTGTTAAATTGGAAAAATTATTTTTATCGACAGTGATGCTGAGAATGAACCAACTGTTTACCTTGATTTAATTTAATAAAGGAGTGATCGCCCGGTATTTAATTAGGCGGGGTGTCACACACTCGTGTTGTTATGATCGAGAGTGGATTTAAAGAACGAGTCTTAGCCAGGAATGGGATGTACTAATACGGTGGCATGGACCTATTGTTCGTGTGTCTCATACTTTTACGAAGTGTCATCCCATGCTTGATTTAAAATTCATGGAGGTAGTATTTGCGTTAAAGACTTAGAGGCATTTCTCCTGGCCAGGAATTTGGGTCTTTTCACGAACAACAAGTTTGTGATCGTGGAGGGCTATCGATAGGATATTCCCTTTCCCTAAGGCAATACGAACGGGGGTAGTATAGGCGCCGAGTAGAAAACTGTCTGAGAGTTTAATCGTGGCATGGAATGCCAATGGTACGAGTTAAACCGAGGGGGCTCTATTGTAAGAGCATTTAGGTCCGTGATTGACCCTTTCACCTACTTGTGTGTGGAGAGTAGCATGGAACGAGGACGGGTATATCCGTGGACATTTCTATCGAATTGCCGATAATGCAACGGTCATGATCCTAGTTGAGAAAACTGTGGATCATTGGACCAATCGCGGCTTACTCAATGGAAATGGGTGGACTAATTATAGAGGAATACACCCAACCCTGCGTGGTGGAGTTCTAGAACTGTATGCGGTTCCTAGAAACAGTGGTGAACTAAGAGAGACATTCGTGTCGAGGTACTGGTAAAGTTTCCAGGAAGAAATAGGAACCGTGTGGATATGGGGTATATCCTACCACCCATAAGCGGATGGGTGGGTTTGATTTAAAGGAAGGATTGGAGTAGTAGTTCTTATGGATCGAATTTCCGTACTATAGTTCGGATCATTTTCGATAAGCATGATGCCGTGTGTAGCCTAGTATAGTTGGCAGTGTGCCTTGTTTGTTCATTGGAATGGAAACAGCGAATAGTATATTTTTGGGCTTGGAGTAGTCCAAGAATATCTTTTTCAAGATTGGGCTCATTGAGCCGAATTCGTTTGAGGTCTAAGCCGAGGGATACGCCAACGCGAATAGGAGTTAGTAGTGTTGGGGTTAACGATTGTAAGTTAGTGTAGTTATTCCCTAGTAAGGGTGTAATGTGTTTCGAAGTAAGGCAATGTGTGCCGAGATTGTGTAAGTATCTTCTCCCTTAGTAGAAGGGTGGGATCGATAGTTCATGAGGAATGATTTGGCGCTATGTTATAGCATGATGTTGGGGACTGAGATCGAATAGTAATGACCTTAGTCTGAGTCCTATGGGGACGCTGCACTGCAGAGGGGTTTGCTAGTATGCTAGCACGGTTTTTAGTATAGTATACCCTTTATATGGTTATGGTTACGCTTGAATTTTGAGGGCAAAATTCCCCTTTAAGGGGGGGAGTATGTAACAACCCAGGTTTTTGAGAGACTATTTTATATTATTTTGCCTGATGGGCTAATTTTATAAAATTGGGGATGTTGGAGTAAATATTATTTCCCATGAGACTTAGGGATAATATTTACTATGTTTTGCCTATTTACCGTTATGAGAAGGTAAATGGCATTATATTGTGTATTATTGCGTCGTTATGTGTAAAACGACGGTTATGACCTATATTTAAATTTAGGTATAATTAATGAAATAAAATGAAATTGGAACGTAAAAATAGTTCACACTTTCCCGAATGCCAAAATAGGGGGTGCGGTTGTTTTTAGAATAGTCGAGATAGTCGAAATAAGTGCCATGTTGTATTTTTGGGTTTCGGGCACTTTTTACGCGTTATGGCTCAATTAAGTGGTTACGAGTCATTTTAGTGGTGTATTAGCAATTAAAAGTGGGGTTTTATGTTTTGAGACCCGTATAAATCCCCCACCCCCTTTCTTTTTCTTCATTCTTTGTGAGAGAAGCCAAAGGAGAGAGAGAGAGAAGAGAGAGTTGGGAGAAATAGAGAGAAAGGGAGAAAATGGAAGATTTGGGCCGGATTCCGTCATTTCCGGAGGTGATCCGAGACTACGAACCTCGAGGCAAGTTTCTTACTTGCTAGATATTGATTTAGTGTGATAAATCTGCATGTGTAGTTAAGTTTTGGGAGGTTTAAACCATAAATGGGTTTTTGTAGATTTTGGTGTTTAATCCCTTAATCTTGTGTTTTAATTTCATTTGAGGTGAAATAATTAATTGTATGATGTTTAGAAGTGATTTGGTAGCATTATTTGTTGTTATGGTTGGGTGGAATAGCGGGTAAAATCTTGGATGGCTCGTTAATGGCCGAAACAGCTTCTCGGAGAAGAAGCTGTCCGCCAGGATCGATCGATCGAGCCTGGGGGATCGATCGATCGAAGCCTTCGATCGATCGACGGCCAGGGGTCGATCGATCGACCCCTTCTGAAAAAGTGAGATTTTTCTAGTTTTGCTTTAGCCCTTTTCTTTTAGGTTCAAGGTTTAGGAACCTTCCTTTGGGAAGTAATGGGGAGTCCTAGATGGTTGTATTGGGTAGACTAATGTCCTAGGCTAAGAGTGGATATTTGGGTTTACCCGAGGGCTAGTTTGTATAGGTTAATGTCCAATTGATATAGGAGGTTAACCTAAAGATAAATTGGAAGTTAAAATATTAATGTTGAGCTTTTGGGAGACACTCCTTCACGGAGACTCACTTTGAGGGTTTATGAACTCTTCGAGGCTAGTTTGAAGTTAGTGGCACTTTGGGTCTTAGGTCATTTTTTTAAAATATGACTTAATAAGAATGAAATGAACATTCTAAAACTTGGGGCTTAATAGTTAAATGAATGATTTTGGAAAGAATAAAATTGGAAGTTTTCAAAAATGGAAAAAGTAATGTTTTTCATAAATGTTAATTTATGGATACACACCTCTCTAAATCGCTATCATAAGGGAAGTTGCGCGCGTTGTGGTGAAGCCCCCTAGCTAATGAATGCAGGGTGGATATAGTCCCTAGGCCATGTGAGCGTTTGTTGATATATATTTTTCTGCGCTGGTTAGGAGATTCCGGGTGTGGTCTTGGCTATCCCGTAGGCACATGGCCGCTTCCCGACGTTTCGATAGGATCCCGGGTTGTCTTGGAGGCCCTGGAAGATGATAGCCATTTAGGGGCGCGCACAGTGGGGAAACCCGGACGGGCGGTCTTAGAATCGTTATATATATATATATAGTTATAACTATTCTAAATCAAGTTGGACTTGATGTATGATGGATGCCATAAAGAGCACAATTGAAATGCCACAAAGTGCATGAGAAAGTGCCACAAAGTGCACGATGAAATGCCATAAAGAGCATGTAATGATGAATATATTCCTGATAAGGAAGAGATTTTTACAAAACGTGTAATTTAGATAAATGCCATAAAGAGCATAAAAACTATGATTATATTTCCTGATAAGGAATGGAATTTCAAATTGAAATAGTATATGATGAATGTAATTTGGTAAACATTTGATAAAATGTTGTACCATTTATATGTATATTCCTAAAGAAAGAAATTAGGAATTTTGCCATTAGATGATGGATGGGTTTTATTTCATTTATTTGAGTAGCTGTAGATGTAACCTCCCACACTTATGCACACACATACATTTATTGATTATTTCGTGCTAAGGATCTAATGGATCTCAACGATCAACCTTGCCTAAGTAGTAGTGTATCGGGGGGGTTCCTTGTTTGGATTTCGCTTTGCGAGACACCCCACGCACGAATAGGGCATAGTGTTGAGACTGGGGAGAAGTTAGCCCTTAGTACTTAGGGTTAACTAGAACATCTCATAATATTACGCTAGGTTGCTTCTAGATTGAGAGGTGAGAAATATTACTGTTATCTGCGAGAGAATTAAGCACTTAACTGTCATGCATTTTTAGTCACATGGTAATCATATCAAACCGGGCCCTGACCCGTATCTATATTTATCTGTTCCTGCATATCCTTGCCATTACAGGTGCTCTACCGCATGGACACCCGTGATTACATTTCCATTTCAGTTGTCATGGAGCTACAGCATATTGCGGATGTTGTAGGTTACTTGTATTAGACGCTTCTTTCTATTGCACTTTAGTTATGTTCAGTAAATTTATTCGGGGGTGTTTTGCCCAAGGTATTGCACTCATTCATTAAATTGTAAATATTGAAATGTAATACTTGATGTAATTATTTGTATTGGTCTGTTCACCGACAGCTTATTCGGTGATATTTATTATATTGTCATTCTTTATCCATTGATTTTTGGTATCCACCGTTTTTGCAAATGAGATTGTCTAAGTGTTTTTCTTTTACTTTCTAAATTTTTAAATTGACAGTCCGTTTTCTAAAATGATTGGTGGTTATCTCATACTATTATTTTAATCGACAGTGATGCTAAGAATGGGCCATCTATGATTCCTGTGATTATTGGAGTATTGGGCTGGCCACCTATTATTTTAGTAGGTGGGTTGTCACAAAGAAGAAGTTCATTATTTTGCTGCAACATACTCACACGGTGCAAGGGGCATTGTGCGAGGGTTGACGGTTGTCTAAAAGATTCATTAGTGGATTCCATGGTCCAGTGGATTCCGGGATTGTCGACTAAGTAGAGGTTGGTACAAGAAGACGCGTCAGGGGATTGAAGGGAGTCGAGTCGAGTTGAGTAAGTAATTTACCTTGTACTTGTAAAATTCCGTACTTAGTGGACTTAAGGCTAGGGCCATCCGAGGTTTTTTTCGTTGTGAATTTTTTCTCGTACATCGCGGCGTAGTGGTTGTGAATTTATTTTTTCTTGCAAATCATCTAGAACGCATGCTTGGGATTAAAAGGTAAAATATGGTTTAATTCACTTCTCTAGTTTAATCTGGTGCTTAAATATGTTTGGGTAAAACTTAAGTTGTTTAATTCAAGTCAGTAATTTATATTTGCTAAAATTTAGTTTGGCCTAATTTGGATATATTGAAAATATTGTGTAGGCAAATTTTAGGACTTGTGTTAAATTAATTTTGGACTAAAAGCAAATTTCTCATAGTTAACTTCATGTGTTAGTTTTATTTGTGAGAAAATCCTAATACTGGTTTGTGTGAATTTTTTTTCTGTGTGTGTTCACCATAATTCACTAATTTGGGTTTAATTTCAACTTTGTTTGTAGAAATAAAAATTTGTGTTTAAGTTAATTTTCCATCTTTAAGAAAAGAAAATCAAATAAAATTTGAAAAATTTAATTGTTGTGTTGAACCATCTTTATTTCGCATTTAAAAGGAAATTAGAAGTGAAATAATTTTAAATTTGGGGCCCTTACGTTCCCTTCAAATTGGTATCAGAGCCGGAGCGCTAATTTACTGCGTTAAGGTCCTTTATATATTTTTGGTTATAAATGGATTTTTCCCATTTTAAAAATTTCCTATTTTCAATGGTTCTAATTATGCATATTGGAAAGCACGTATGCGTTCGGCACTTAGGTTTCTAAATGAGAGGGTTTGATTGTCAGTCGTTAATGGGTGGTCCCCACCCACACAATTGGTAGACAATGAGCGTGTTCCTAAACCCGCAGAGAGATGGAGTAATAATGAGTTTAAACTTGCAAATTTTAATTCCTGAGGTTTAAATGTCTTGTTTAGTGCGATCACACTGGATGAATTCTGACCTATCGTGACGTGTGAAATCGCTAAGGAAGCTTGGGATATATTACAACTCACTCACGAGGGAACTAGTGTAATTAAGGCTTCTAAACTACAAAACCTCACCACTCAATTTGAAACAATCAAAATGAATGAAACAGAAATATTCAATGAGTTTTATGCTAGACTCTCCGATATAATAAATTATTCATTTAATTTAGGAGAGAAAAAACCCGACGACCGAGTTATAAAGAAAATTCTTAGGTCCCTACCTGATAGATTTATCCCTAAGGTGACCGTGTTAAATTCTTTACCCACCTTATGCTCTACCAAACTTGAGGAACTAGTAGGTGATTTACAAACTTATGAGCTAGATATGTTCCCTTCCAAAAATGAAAAGAAAATAAATAAGGGCATTGCTTTGAAAACCGGAAAGGAAGAAAAATAAGTTATGGTTGATGAGAGTGATAGTGACTCGGAAGATATGGATATGTTTGCCAGGAAGTTTGATAAATTTCTTAAAGTTAACAAAGATAAATTTAAAAATTATTTTAAGAAATTTGAAAATTCTTAGCATGACAAAGCCGAAAAGATCCCTAAAACTTTTAATGAAAATTTAAATAGGGACGAGTCAAATAGGTGTTAGGGTTGTGAAGGATATGTCCATAGGGCTTTTGAGTGCCCCACTAAACTAAGGAGAGAGGGTAAGCAACCAATTCCTGTAATGTAACCCTTAGTGATAGTGATAAGGATGAGGGATCCACTTCCCCCATTGAGCGCAACTTTGTCGAGTTCATGGAAAGTCATGTGAGCACTGATAATGAATCTTCTCATGAAGATTTACAAATTCATGACACTTCCAAGGCCTTTGTTTATGAAGCTATAAAAGATGATGGTAGTGAGAGTTGAGAAGAAAGAGAGAGTGAAAATGAAGAAGAGGTTGATGTGAGTGAACTTCAATTTGCATTTCAAGAATTATATGAAGAATTTATTAAATTAAAAAGAGAAAATTTGAAGTTAGAAGAGAGTTTAAAGAGTGTGCCAAGGTTGTCGATGAGATTGGGTTAGTTGATGACCTTAGGACACAAGAGAGAGCTCTTCGAGAGAAGCTTGTGTCTGTAGAAGGTGAGAGAGATAGCCGTAAGGGTTTAATGGAATCCTTGAAAAAGGAGCTTCTCGCGTTTGAATAGCGCAATGTTTTATTAGAGTCTCACATTTTAGATTTAGAAAATAAATTAAAAGATTCTAGTAAAGTCAAATTTGATTTGGAGTGTTGTTCGGAGAAATTAGATAAAATATTAGGAACGGTTCAAATTAAAACTGACACATGTGGTTTATGCTTTGATACTTGTAATGAATCAACTCATAAAGCCAAAACCAATGTTTTAGGAGAATCCTCTAAGAACAATGTTATAGATCATTCCTAAGGCAAGTCTTTTCGCCGAGTCTTTAGGTGTTCTCATTATGGTCGAAAAGGTCATCTTAGAAAGTTCTATTTTGATCTCAAACGAGGTCCTAGAAAATCCTAACGTAAGGCAATCGAGGTAGCCAAAATTCCTATATCCCATGATTGTCATTCATCATTAGTTTGGGTTAGGAGATCCGACTTGGTAGCTTTACAACATAGGATTTTTTATTCTCATTTACTTTCACACGATACCTCCCTTGCAAAATCCAAAGATTGAATGTGTTAGTTGTTTGCATACTTTAGCTTTTGTGCTTCATGCTATATAATCATGCTAATTGTATGCTTGTTTATCATTTTCTAGTTATTGTTTTAACACATATCTCATGATAGAATTATGATGTTTATTTATCTTTTGTATTATATTTTTTTAGTTTGCATTAAATAAAAAATACAAATGATTTTTATTTGTCTTTTAAGTAAATAATTTTTGTTTGTTTGGTTAAAATTTTCAAAAACTCAAAAAGTTTTATTATGGGTATTTTAATTTGACACACTTTATGTGGCATATACTTGTGTTTGAATCCCATCTTTTTTTCCTTCCATGTGGATAGAACTTTTGGTTAATATTGTCAATCGTTAAAATGTTCTTTACCATGCTTACATGGACTAGTTGGATTTTGTGTTGCTTAATGGATTCTATTTTTATATGCCTCAATTCACACATGCATGAGCTCACTTGAAATTTTAACTTCACATGCATATTTGAGCTTTGTGAGGTGTTCTCCTACTAATCTAGTCATCTACATATTTTGTGACCTAGGAGGACTTATGCATGTTAAATCCGTTGCACGTGAGATTTTTGTGATATAAAAAATGTGTTATATGAATGTGCACGGGGAGGGGCTCTGAAAGAAAATTTATCCTTTGCGAGTAAGCCACTGTTTATAATGGACCTAAAAGAAATACATGGTCCAAAGGCCTAAAAGAAAATGCCAGTAAAAGAAAAGTTGATATAGTCATTCCATAACTATATACATATTTTGAGGGAGTTTGGATGGTATATCAACGGTTTTGCACAATGTTCGTTTATCCTAGTTGCACTTTCATTGTCATGACTCTATTGATTTGTAGAATCATCAAAATTCTAGGCTTATATGCATTGTGTATGTTTGTTCATTAATTTCAATTTATATTGTCACATGAGGCTATATCTAAATGTGATAAAATTTTACAATCAAATAAGAACTTTGTGAAGATGTGTTAAGTGATTGGGTCGAAATTTAATTGTTACTAGTTCACACCCCTACACTTCCGTTTACCACATATATTTGGACACATTTTTTCCATACGACTGTGAAAATTTTAATGTATTTTGTGTCATGTGTGGTGTTTATACCTATATATATGTGCGCGTGTGCGTTTGTGATATTCATTATGTCTACATATATATGATAATTTTTTTGTCTTTGCCGTTTTTTCTTGTCCACCTAATCTTTAATTCAGAATTGGTATCTAACTGGTTGCAAAATGTTTGGTTGATATCACGCTTAGTATCTTATTTTTCAAATTGGTATAATTTTTTTTGCATCATATGTTGGTATCTATTTATCCTTGTTATGGATTAGTTCGTGCTATTGTTGCCCATATGCTTTATGCACTTTTGTTTTATTAATTCTATCACCTTTGTCTATTCCAGAACAAAAAGGGGGAGAATAATAGGGGGAGAAATGGTATCTAATCCTATTATAATCATATCTTAGTTTTAGGAGATTTAACTTAGGGGGAGAGCGCTATCTTCTTAGGTTAATCATAGTTGATAAAGGAGAATTAATTTAGGGAGAGTATTTAATTTCATTGAATTTAAATCTTTGATATTCCCTATGCGTTTAATGTTTGCTGAATTGTGCAGGAATTCTATTTAGCCGCAACCTTTCATCGGCAAAGCTATTGATCCTTGGATCTTGAGTCAAATTTTATATTTTTGAGTAGGATGTTTTTTAGTCTAGTAGAGCTTGACGACCCTTTAGGATTTTGTTTTGATTTTTGTCCCAGAATAGCCAAAGGGGGAGATTTGTAAGGTAAGTACACAAGTCTTCGATTAAGTCTTAATGTAGTGTTGGCTCAATTCCGGACAAAAACTTTTGAGTCATAGGATAGATTTCTTGACCATCCATCAAACCTATGACATGTTAATGTTGAAGACGTTGCGGCCTATTTATCAAGAGAACATCATTACCGGTTTACATGTGCCTCGTTTCACATCATCAACTTAGTTCCAATCTCTCCTAAGGTATGGATGCATTACATATATATATATATATATATATATATATATATATATATATAGGAGCTTGGAACATTTTTTAATGGGAGTAATTTTATTTTAAGATGAATTTTATTTTCAGAAGGTTACTTTAGAACTTTGAATAAAAAGTTTTTGGCTTAAAATGTAATTTAACCATTCTGACATTTTGTTCGAAGTTGTCATTCGAACGAGAATTTCGTTCGAACGAGTTTGCCAACGATTTTTCCCTTTTAGCCACTGGAACTTCGTTAGAAGGTCGTTCGAACGAAAATCTCGTTCGAACGAGATTTCTGGCAGGAGAATATTTTGGCAATTTTCTCCATGTTCCCACCTCTTTTGTTCCCACTAACTTTTTCAGGATTAATATGTGCGGGAATCAACATTGGAAAACCAACTTTTGACATTTTCTAAACACATTTTTGAGAGAACATTTTTAGAGAGAAAAAAATCTTAGTTCAAAAGTTCATTGCTTAGTGTTTTTGAGTATCCATGAATTAATCTCTACAAAAACACTTACACCCATTAGTTTAAGTCTAATCGAAGTTTCTATTGTTATATACTTGCTTGGAGAGTGTTGGGCACCGGGTTTTACTCTACCGAATTGAAGAGTTTATTTGGGTTTACTTCTACATCCCATAAAGAAGAAGTTCGTTGTTTTGCGGCGGCATACTCACACGGTGAAAGGCATTGTGCGAGGGTTGCGGTTGTCTAAAAGCTTCATTATTGGATTCCAAGGTTCCGGTGAATTCTGGTATTGTCGACTAAGCAGAGGTTGGTATAAGAAGACGCGTCAGGGGCTTGAAGGGAGTCAAGTCGAGTTGAGTAATTCATTTGTCTTGTACTTGTAAAATTTCGTATTTAGTGGACTTAAGGCTAGGGACATCCGAGGTTTTTTTTCGTTGTGAGTTTTTCCTCGTACATCGCGGCGTAGTGGTTGTGAATTTATTTGATCTTGCAAATCATCTAGAACACATGCTTAGGATTAAAAGATAAAATATGGTTTAATTAACTTCTCTAGTTTAATTTGGTGCTAAAATATGTTTGGGTGAAACTTAAGTTGATTTAATTCAAGTCAGTAATTTAAATTTGCCAAAATTTGGATTGGCCTAATTTGGATATATTGAAAATATTGTGTAGGCAAATTTTAGGACTTGTGTTAAATTAATTTTGGACTAAAAGTAAATTTTTCATAGTTAACTTCATGTGTTTGTTTTGTTTGTGAGAAAATCCTAATAATGGTTTATGTGAATTTTGTGTGTGTGTGTGTTCACCATAATTCACCAATTTAGGTTCAATTTCAACTTTGTTTGTAGAAATTAAAATTTGTGTTTAAGTTAATTTTCCATCTTTAAGAAAAGAAAATCAAATAAAACTTGAAAAATTAAATTGTTGTGTTGAACCATCTTTATTCCGCATTTAAAAGGAAATTAAAAGTGAAAGAAGTTTAAAATTGGGGGTCTACGTTGTCTTCACTCGAATTATTCATTGATCCACTACGAATTGGTTAGGTCGTGATCTAAGGGTGCGTGTGGTAGTCTACTTAAAGGAATTAGGACACTTAGGTAGCGACTCCACTTCTTCTCCCAAACCTTCGAACCGTTTTTTTTCCCAATTGGGTTTTTAGATTTAAAACCTTAAATACTTCAATTTTTATTTAATGCGTGGATTGTGGAGTACACTAATCTCCTATCTTTATCTTCTTATCTAACCAATTCCCCACTAGCGGCATGACCCGAGACAACCAAGTATAATTGGATATTATCAATAATTTTTTGCATTGAAAAGATTTGAGGTGAGATAATATTGAGCTTGACTTCCTCCAAGGCATCATTATATTCTTTCATCCTCACCACTGAACGAACTTTCCTCAAAACCTGACATAATAATAGGTATTTATCAAACTATCTTGAGATGGACCAATTCAGAGCTATCGTGTTGCTTTGTGTGATTAAATATATCAATAACTAGCCCGAGATGAATCTGAAGGCTCAGTTAGGCATTTAAACTCATCTCCTATGATTTTAGGACCGAGCGATTTCTAGCAAGGTCGGTATTGACACAAAAAATTATCCATCTACGTGGGCTAATCAGAAATGGAAACCTATCTCCTTACGTGGCAACAATCCTAGTCAGCGTCCACTTTACCAACCTCGAAGATAGTTGCTCGACAGTCAGGCCGACTAACTTGAAGAATGTAGATCATTACGGTAGATAAATAATCACCACTTGGGAGGTGGCAAATGGTCCTTTTGCACGTGGTCTATACTATAAACCATCACATTCATTATGCACGGGTGTAAATGCTTGAATATATAAAGACATTCCAATCCTTGATCTCCGGGTCACTATAAATACATTGTATTCCTTTCACAAAAGGCAAGATGTAACAGATTCTAAGTTATTATTCTTAACAAGAGTATTTAGCTTTCTGTAATCACTCAAATCAATACAATAACAGTGGATGTAGGCTTTCTTTCACAGCCGAACCAATTTAAAAACTCTTTGTCTCTCGATGTGATTATTTCATTACAATCTTATATTTTATTTGTGAATAGAAAATTATATCTAATCCATTTTTTACATCAATAGATTAGCGTCGTTTGTGAGAACGTGTGTCTATTACCGTTCTTTATCTTGTACTTTTTTGTTCAAGGGAAGATGAATGACCCTGAGAGTAATACCAAAAATGAAGGTAACACTACCGTCCCACCTACTCCACCTACAACAACTGATTTAAATGGAATTCTTGCCAGTAATGCTAGGGGTCAAGATGCCATGCAAGAAACCATGAGACAATTGGATCAATCATTACAAGCTAGGTCTCTAGCTCTTTCCAGAAAACATACGGTTCCTTCTCATAGAAAAGAAATATAACCTCCGCCTCCTAGGCATGGACGACATAACTATTCCATATCTTCACGTGATAGGTCTTATCGTCTGAGAGTAAGATCATCACTTAGATCCATATAATTATATGATGGCCATTATCTTTCTCCTGAAAGACCAAGTGTTTTGGAAAGATTGATTAGAGCTTCGCCTTTTAATTGTTTGGTATTGCAAACAAATAAGAATCATCCCAAAGAGTTATTCAGAACCAATTAACACCCAGCTGAACATCGTGAAGCCTCAATTAGGTCCAGGTCAAGCATTCGATGATCTATGCACGCTGATTAGACTTCTTTGAAAGAGAGTTCAACGCAAACACATGGTCGGGATGACTAAGCTTCTTCGCATAGATCTGATACAGGAAATCTTTCATGAAAAGGATCAATCTAATGATTAGAAGATCGACTGGGGGAAATGTCCAAGGCAAAGAATCCATTACAACAGAATTTTATCAAGGGGTCTCTCTTCATCCAGACAATATTAATTTCCAAACTCCATCCAAGTTTAAAGCCCCAGTGTTCACCCCCAAATATGATGGTGAAACTGACCTAGTTTTGCACATTGATCAATATCAAGATGCAACTTACATATATTCAGTTCCTGATAAAATGAGATGTAGAGCTTTTTTAAGCACCATTACTGGTTCAACCCATATATGGTACAACAACTTGCCCCGAGGATAAATTGCCAACTTCAATCAGCTTACCAAGTTATTCATTACTAACTTCTGTTTAAGGCCAAGCCATCTAAGAGATTAGCCCACCTCCTGAGTGTTAGACAGAGAGCAGAGGAAACCACTATAGAATACATCACTCGTTTTAACATTGAGAAACTGGAAGTGGTTGATTATGAAGAGAAAACAACCATGACCGCTTTAATGAGTGGATTACTTCCAAAGAAGTTATACTACGCTTTGGCAAAAGATCCTCATGAAACCATGACTGAGTTCATGGCTATGATAGGAAAAATCATGAATGTCGAGGAGGCAATGGCTGCAAAGCAAAGTCCCGACACTAAGTCTGAAAAAAAGGAGCAGAAACCGAAGAAAGATGATAAGCCCAAAAAGTATGGATTCTATACTCCATTAATGGGCTGCATTCACTATGTCTTAGAGCAGATTAAGTATAATAAAGATTTGAGATGGCCCGAGAAGCTGAGGTCACCACCTAATAGGAGGGATAAATCTAAATATTATGAGTTCTATAAGGATCACGGCCACACGACCGATAATTGAATTGCTTTAAATAATGAAGTGGAATCCCTCATTCACCGTGGAAAGCTGAACAAATTTATTGATTGGCATGAAAGTCGAGAAATCAGAGAAAATCCAAATTCTCCCTATAAACCCAGAGACGACAGGAAACGAAACCATAAAGATAATTATGAAGAGAATCCTGACATGCCGAAGAAGCCCAAATAACCAGAACTTGAAGTAGCTATAGTACATTTTGGTTCTTTTGATAATCATATAATTACAGGTAGAAATACAGGAGGGGGAGATCAAACTATAGAGATAAAGGATTACCTGAATGAAGCACATGCCTTCTCCTATATACAACGAGTCAATTTTAACGAAGATGATCTGCCTAGAAAATTCAACAAAGATAAACTAGTCATCGACTTTTCCAAAAATGATCTCTCTGAGATGATGTATCCCCATGATGATTCATTGGCTGTTAAGTTTAGAATTCAAGGGGCCATTATCGCCAGGATTCTAATAGATAATGGGATCTCGGCTAATATCATATTTTACCTCTGCTTTCAGAGTTTAGGACTGAAATTTAGCCAATTGAAACCATACCACAGGCCCTTGATAGGCTTTTCAGGAGAAAAAGTTTTCCCCCTCGGGACAATCAAGCTAGAAGTGTTATTCGGCACTTGGTCGATAAGTTGCACTAAAAAGATACGCTTTTTTATGATGGGGAAAAATGTTCAGTCTTCTTATAATGTAATCTTCGATAGGGCAGGACTAAAAAAGTTTAAAGCTGTACCATCCACAGTCCATCAGTGTTTGAAGTTCCTTACTAACTTTAGGTTTGATGTCATGAAAAGTGATCAAAAGGTGGCCAGAGAATTATATTACTCCTTAGTCGAGTAAGAAGATTTGGTTGATTTGAATAAGAAGACCACCACTTATCAGGTAGACACTACAGATCCCAACTGTAAGTCAGAAGTTGATACTCTGGATCCCCGAGATGAAACGGATTTAGTCAAAGGGCATATTATTTAAGCCACTAAAAACATAATCCTAGATGATGACAAATCGGAGAGAACCTCCACTCCTTAAATAAGAATTGATCGCGTTCTTGAGATAACAGAGGAGTGCGTTCGCTTGGAGTCACGAGGATATGCCTGGGATTGATCCCAATTTCCTTTGTCATGAGCTCAACATTCATAAGAATTCCAAGATAATTAAGCAAAGGCGTAGGGTGTTCAGTCTGGAGAAAAACCAAGCCATACAGGAAAAGGTGGAGAAACTACAATTGGCCCATTTCATCGAGGACGTCAAATATCCAGCATGGTTGGCCAATGCTGTGATGGTCAAAAAGAAAAATAATAAGTGGCGAATGTGTGTAGATTTTACTAATCTTAATAAAGCTTGCCCAAAGGACCAGTTTTTCTGCCTAAATTGATCAGTTGGTGGATGCTACATCAGGACATGAGCTTTTGAACTTCATGGATGCTTATTCTGGGTATAACCAGATAAAAATGAAACCAGAAGATAGGGAAAACACTTCTTTCATTACCAGTCGAAATACTTCTTGCTACAATGTAATTCCCTTCGGGCTCAAAAATTCTGAAACAACGTATTAGAGATTGGTTAATAAGGTGTTTAAAGAGAAGATTGGGAAAAATATGGAGGTTTATGTAGATGATATGTTAACTAAAAGAAAGAAAGCTTCAAATCATATCAAGGACCTTAGTCAGACTGGAAAAGCATCGAATGAAGTTAAATTCAATTAAGTCCATGTTTACTGTGCAAGAGGGGATGTTCCTCGACTTTATAGTAAACCAAAGAGGAATTGGAGTTAATCCTACCAAAATCAAATTCTTGATAGAGATACAGTCAGCGACCTGCAAAAAACATGTTCAAAAACTTACTAGTAGAGTAGTAGCTTTAAACTGGTTTGTTTCTTGAGAAACAAATAGGTGTTTACCATTCTTCAAGGTGCTAAGAAAGACCTTTAAGTGGAATGAAGAGTGTGAAGAAACATATCAAGAATTGAAGAAGTATTTGGGATCACCACTATTATTGTCCCGACCTATTTTAGGAGAAAAATTATTCTTGTACTTAGCTATTTCTGAGTTCGCAGTTAGCTCGACTGCAATTCGGTTGGAGAATGGGATCTAAAAAATAGTATACTACACTAGAAAGGCATTTCAGGGAGCCGAAATTAGGCATCCACGCTTAGAAAAACTAACTTTAGCACTTATAGAAGCTTCCAGGTGCATGAAGCCTTATTTTCAAGCACACATTATAGTTGTGTACACTGATCTACCTGTTCGTCCAACCCTTTATAAACCTAAGAAGTAAGTAAGATTAATGCAATGGGCAGCAGAGTTCAGACAATATGGCATCATCTATGAACAAAGGTCATCATTGAAAGGACAAGCTTTGGCAAAATGCATTACAGAGTTTACCTATCTAGAGGTTACCGACCAACAAAACTTATCTTCCAAGCAGACTTCTTCGGAAGAGATCTTAGCTGAAAAGCAATCCAAAGTCATAGCCGACCAACCTAAATCATCCAGAACTCAAGAAATGGCTAAAAAGTATGCAAATAAAAGTAAAAAGATATTCCGCCGTGGAGTTATATCTGCATATAACTTTAGTAGTAATATTCCGTTAAGGAACCTATATGTGGATGGATCTTCATGCGCAACTAGAAGTGGAGCGGGTATCATATTTAATACTCCTAACTATATTGATGTTGAATATGCCCTTAGTTTTCAATGCAAGGCATCAAATAATGACGCTGAGCACAAGGCTTTAACAGTCGGACTGGAATTAGCCCATTCATTAGGTGTCAAGAAAGTAGTGCCGCACATTTGGTTGTCAACCAAGTGCTTTATCTATATGGAGTCAATGGATAATTAATGACTAAATACTTGACCAAGGCAATGGAAGTCATTTCCAAATTTTAGGCATACAAATAAACAGGATACTAAGAATAGCTAATGCCCGAGATGATGCACTTAATCGGTTAGCTTTAATAATACTAATATAACTACAGGGAACATTCCAATTGAGATCTTGGCAAATAAGAGTATATAAGATGATCCAATGATCAGTTTCATTACAGTAGATTTGGGGCCTTCCTGGATGGATACGATCAGAGCTTACATTGAAGAAGGAATCCTACCGGTCCATCCAAAATAAACGAAAAAGCTCCGAAATAAAGCAACCATATATTTATTGGATAAAGGTGTCTTATATAAAAGGGGCTTTACTATTTCCTTATTACGTTATGTCTATCCATTAGAGATTTAAGATTTTATTAAGGAGGTTCATGAAGTTTCTTATAGAGCTCATTCAGTTGGTCGATTTTTACTCTAGAGAATCAATACACAGGGATACTACTAGACAACTATGAGGGTATACTATGGGGCCTTCATAAGAAAGTGTGATTAGTTCCAGAGGTTTTATGCAATTCACAAAGCACCCAACGCTGCTCTAGCACTACTTACTTTCCCTTGGCCATTCTCTATTTGGGGCATTGACTTGGTCGGCCCACTGCCGACCACCAAAAGCAGGTTCAAGTACCTGGTAGTTACTGTTGACTATTTCATAAAATGGGTGGAAGCAAAACCGTTAATAGAAATGCCTTATGAGAAGGTATACTAATTCATCTAGAAGAGCATCATATGTAGGTATGGCATGCCTTATGCCTTCATTACAGACCATAGAACCCAGTTCGATAATGATGAATTTGAAGCATATTGTGTTCAATCCAAGATTCAAAAACTCCACTCTGCACCAGGCCATCCACAAAGTAATGGTCAGACGAAAGTGACAAATATAACCTTGCTTAATGGTCTAAAGAAGAGACTTAATGCTGCCAAGGGTAATTGGTTTAATAAAAACTACTCTGTTCTTTGGGCCTATAGAACAACCCCGACGACAACAACTGGAGAATTACCTTATATGCTTGAATTTAGGACAAAGGCCATGGTACCAGCCGAGATAGGTCTACTAACTCACACATGTAATATCCCGTATTTTTATGACATTTAATTTTGGGGATTTATTAAATTTAATTAGAGAGATTAAATTAATATTAATCCGAAAAATCATTTAAATACTTACTAGAGTGATGAGAGGTAGTAATTATTTTTGTTATAAGTTACTTCATGGGTAAAGTAAGTGGTGTAATTATGATTAGTAAAATTATCACGAGAATCTAATTTGATAATTTTGGAAATTTATCGGGACGTGCTTGTGTCGTGTCGGGATTAAATTCGGAATATTAAAAGTAAAGAAATTATAAGTCACCCGTATGGTCATTTTTAGTGCGTCAATGTGTTCGGAAGGGTCGAGATAGTCAAAATAATGTACCCGGGAGCTTAGTTTGGGTCTCGGGGCATTTTTAGGCCTAATTAACACCCCGGGAGGGCGTTTTTGACATTTTACATTTATGGGCATGAAAACCCACGAAAATTCTAAGCGTATTTCAGTTGGAAAGAGTCATCTTCTAGGGTTAGAATCACCATAAACCAAAGACGGCTATATGAGAGGAAGAGGAGAGGCTTTCCAAGGAGTTCTAGGCCAAGAACTCCACCGTTTGCACCGCCGTCACCGCCAAACGATAGATTGTGCAACGAGGATCACAACCACACAAATCTCTCCCCAATTCTGAACCAAGAATTTCTCAGGAAAGTATATATCTTGCCCTATTTCAGTTAATTCTCTAATAATATTAGCCTAGGATTGATTAGGACTAGTTTTTGTGAAGGAAAAACCTATTTTGGAGATTTGAATTCGCATGTTGTATGAGAAATAGATGTATTCTGGAAACCCAATTCATATGTAGAGATTGAACCACGAAATTTCAGTAAATAAAGAGTATGAAATTTGGTAAAAGAATGGGAAGAAACTAAACAAAAGAAATATTAGGGTTCTTGATGTTTTTATGGATTATGCCCTTTTAATTCGTTATTCATGATGAAAATTCGCATGCTTGACGTAGGAAATCACTTATTTGAGGTTATAATACTTGTAGTATAAATTATTGGGAGTTTGGTAGTCAAATATATCGTTTTGGATGATTTTGGAAGAGGAAACCCGTAACTGGAAATTCTGCAGATTTGCCATACCTTCTTGATCGATCGATCGATGATTCGATCGATCGAACACCTACCATCGATCGATCGACCCCTCTTGTATAACTCATATTCCATTTTTAATAGGTCGTTCCAACTTTAATGATTAGACATTCTTGGTTATTAATGTTAGAATATTTTGGGATATAAAGAAGACCAGCGGGACTTTAGAAATATATGGAACCGTTGATGTAAGGCGAGATTAACATTTCACGGGGGTGTTTTACATATAAGGGGCCATGGGAACATGTGTAAAAGGGTGAGGCTCGTAAGGACGTTACGTTGTAAAATAAATGAGTACCTACTGAAATTACACTTAGGGAGATAGGAATCCACGAGTGTTACGTAAAAATTTGGAATAATCCCATGAATAAGAATAAGAGACAAACCGTTATACGTGATAACTAAATAATGAGTAATAAGGATAAATATCATAATTATGGGTCGTGAGAGTATACCTAAATTTGATATGGAAATAGTAGTATACATATATGACTGTGTTTATGCATATACTATATACGTGTAAAAATCTTGCCCGCGCTACTTGCTATCCATGAGGTTACCGTGCTGGGACAGTCTTATCTCGATGGGACCTTTATGGGGGATATTGACTCGTACCCTAGAACATAAGAATCCTTGGTACAGGCTATCGGATCGATAGTTAGACGGTCCTAAGAGACGTAAGGGTATGTGCTAACCTCTTAGTGACTTGGAACTATGCTTCGCCTCAATTTGTATGTGTTTTGTGTTAATACAGTTCGAGAGTGATTTCGAATTTCTATTTCCCTTAGTACGAGTGATACGGGGACTGGATAGCAGAGTATGCCCGCACCATAAATTTTATGTGGGGTGCTGTTAGAATATATATATTATATGAGTATTTAATATATATATTTAAATATGGAATTTGGGAAGTACCTATTGTGACTATGGTACGTAAGAAATGAATAATTATTTTAACTTGGAAATAAGTGTTTGAAAAGTATGCTATATTACTGAGAAACTTTATAATCATATAAGTGTAATACCCCGTATTTTTATGCTATATTAATTTGGGGATTTATTAAATTTAATGTGAATTAATTATTTAATATAAATTCGGAAATTAATTATGTTATAATTATTAACGTGATGAGAGTTAGTAATTATGGAAAATTTGTTAAATATTACTAATGAGCAAAGTAATATATAATATCGGTTATATTAAATGTCACGAGTGAATAAAATGACAATTTTGGAAATTTTAGTCGGGACGCGCCCGTGTCGCATCGGGACTAAATATTGATGAATAAAAGTGAATATATTATAAGTCGCTCGTATGGTTGTTTTGAGTGCGCCAAAGTGATCGGAAGGGTCGAGATAGTCAGAAAAGTGTACCCGGGGGTTTAATTTGGGTCTCGGGGCGTTTTTCGGATTAATTAGTACCCCGGGAGGGCATTTTGGACATTTTACATTTTTGGGTAATTAAACCCACGAAAATTCAAGGGATATATCAGATGTATAAGGTTGTCTTCTAGGGTTAAAACAACCAAAGACAAGTGAGGGCCATAGGAGAGGGAAGGAGAGGCTTTTCCAAGCAATCCAAGACCAACGATTCACCCAGTTGCACCGCCACCACCACCAACGCGTAGATCGCGCGATGGGGAACGCAATTACACCAAATTCGTCATCAAACCAGCATGTCAAAAATCCCAGGCAAGTGTTTATCTTGCTTATTTTCGTTAATGCATCACTCATGTTAGTCTAGGGATGATTAGGATGAGTTTTATGGAAGAAAACCCAAATTTGAGATAGGAAATCGCATGTAGTAATGACTTGAATGTTAATCTAGAAACCCTTAGCATGTAGAGGATTAAACCATGAAATTTTGATGTTTTAGAAGAAGAAAATTATGGAAAAAGACTGATTAGAACCATGTTAAAGAGAATTCTAAGGTTCTTGAGATTTACATGAATTTTGGCCTGTTAATCCATGATTATTAATGGAAATTTGCATGCTTTACGTAAAAGATGTATGGAATGGATTTATACTATTAGTAGTACAAATTTTTGGACGATTGGGAATGAAAAGTTTGAATTTGTATGGAGTTATGTGAGAAAACCCGTAACTGGTAACTGCAGAATTCGCCATACCTGCTTGATCGATCGATCGAAGGTTCGATCGATCGAGCCCCAGACCTCGATCGATCGACCCCTCCTGGCAGACTCATAATTTCCCTTTTTAAATTAGTTGAATTCAATTTAATGAGAAATAATTCTTGGGCACCCTTATTAAAATGTTTTGGGAGATAAAGAAGACCAGTAGGATATATAAATAATTTTGGGATTTTTAATGTAAGACGAGAGTTGTATTTTTGGGATACTTACATATAAGGGATGAGGAAATTGTGTATTAAAGGGAGAGACGCGTAAGATAGTTACGTTGGAACATAAATGAATACCTACTGAATTTTTCCACTTGAGAGGATGGAGTCCATGAGTATTACGTAATGAGTTGGAAAAATCCCTCGAATTAAAGTTAGAAACGAACCGTTATACGTGATAACTAATAATGGGAAAATTAGAATAAATGTTGCGATTATGGGTTATGAAATGAACCTAAATTAATATGATAAAAGTAGTATATTTATATGACTGTGTGTATACATATATCATATACATGTGAAAATCATGCCCGCGCTACTTGCTATCCCTGAGGTTACCACGGTGGGACAGTCTTATCTCGAATGGGCCTTCATGGGGGATATTGACTCGTACCCTAGAAGATAGGAATCCTAGGCACGGTCTATCAGATCGATAGTCGGACGGTCCTAAGAGACGTGAGGGTATGTACTGACCTCTTGGACTTAAAAACTATGCTTCGCCTCAATATTGTTGTGTGTGTGTTAATACAGTTCGAGAGTGATTCCGAACTTGTATTTCTCTTAGTACGAGAGATACGGGGATTGGATAGCAAAGTATGCATGCACCATAATTTTTATGTGGGGTGCTGTTAGAATATATATATTATACGAGTATTTAATATATATATGAAATTCTGAAATTTGGAAAACTGCCTACTGTGTTATGGTAAGTAAGACATGTATAATGACTCAAATTGGATATACTTGTTTTGGAAAAGTATAATGGAACACTGGGAAACTTTATTAGTAAATAAGGTTTAAATGAGAACTTTGTGATCAAATGAAGTTATTTTCTTAAACAATTATATTCTTCAGTTTTGAATCTTACGAGTAACCTAAGATAAGTTAAACCATTGGGGAGGTTAGTGCGATAGGCGTGCACAATAGAAGAGAGGTGAGAAACTCCCAAGAGAGTGTCGCACTAATATGTTGTTGCATTGGCCTATAAACATTTTAAATACTTGCTAAACAAATTTTAAATCATCTACACTATCGGGATCTGACCCATTTCTATTTCTCTCTCTCTCTCTTGTATATATATGTATATATTACAGGTGCCCAGCCACAGGGGCATCTTGAATAGGATCCTTTGGAAGGAACGTGCTGCAGCTTAGGTGGGAGTTGCAGGCCTCTTGCTTAGACGACTTCATTTATTTGACTCCACTCCTAGCACATTCATTTAGTGGGGCATGTGTCGCCCTTTCCATTATTTAGTTGTTTATTTGGACATTGTGATTCAGATATTTCTAGTATTGTCACTTTGGGATTTATTACTGTCTGGATGTTTTACTTTAAGTTTTAATGTTGGGATTTAGTTGTTGAATGTTTAAATTATTTGGATTATATGTTTTAGGATTATTGTGGTGTGATTCTTTAAATATTGAATTGTTGTAAATAACTAAATCTTTTTTTTCAAAATAAAATTTGGAAAGTAATGTTTAAAAATGGTTTTGACACTTAGCTTAACTAATTAGCGTGTTTAAATTGGAATAGTTATTTTTACGACAGTGATGCTAAGAATTAACCAACTGTTCACCTTGATTTTAATTTAATAAAGGAGTGATCGCCCGGTATTTAATTAGGTGGGGTGTCACAGGTGGTATCAGAGCATCAGGTTCTAGTGTCCTTAGGATCTGTACGGCTTATTTCGCTTTCAGCTTAACTTTTTTGCTATAGAGCCCTATTTTAGGATTGTTGTATTCCTGCTTTTACGTTTACGTCTTCAACTATTTGAGTTTTGATAATAACTGTAGACTAATAAATTTCTTCACGTTTCAGATGCCTCCGAGACGTGCACTAAAGGATAGGCATGCCCAAGTCAAGCAGCCAGCAGCTCCGGTAGAGGGTACTATGAATGCTAATGAGGTAGCCGCTATTGTTGCTCAGGCGGTTAATGCCGTGCTAGCGGTGGTTCAGTAGGCTCCACCTCAGATTCAGTACCTGCACAACTTTCATCTGCATGGGAGCGGGTTAGGGATGCCTTTCAGAAGGCGCATCCCCCTGAGTTCTCTGGTAGTTCAGATACCATCATCGTCAGCCAATGGAAGAAAGACATCCAGCGGCATCTTCGTATGTATGAGTGCACAGACGTGCAGAAACATTTATTGGCTTCTTTTAAACTAGTGGGGGCCTCTTTGCAGTGGTGGGAGTCCACCACCACCTTGGAGGAGAGGGACACGATCCCGATTCAATCATTTTGGGAGCGGTTTGACCGCAAGTACTTTCCACCCGCCGTGTAGACTGAGATGAGGCGGAAATTAAAACAGCAGAATTCTACCGTTGCTGAGTATGAGGAGGAGTTCACGAGACTTCTCACCATAGTGCCAGATGAGGCACCCACTGAGGGTAAGAAGATAATGCTGTTTGTGGACGAGTTAGCTTGGAGAATCCGTCAGCACCTTATAGGGAATCTATCTTTGAGTACTTTCACTGATGTACTCAATGATGCTTTACTACATTGCCAGGATCACCGCTTCCATCTACAGGGAAGCAAGAGAGCAGGAGAGTCCGGCCATCAGGGCAGGACCGGGGGTAGTAGTGCTAGTGGAGCACCATCTCAAAGACAGACTCATCAGCACGAGCAGAGTTCCCATCAGAGGGACCCTGCTAAGCGATTCCGTTCAGGTGATTCCAGATAGAGATTTGGGGGTTATAGGCAGGGCCAGCCTAATCAGCAGGGCCAACACCGATAGCAACAGGGTCAGCAGCAGGGCCAACAGCGTTTTAATCAGGGCCAACAGGGCCAGTGGCGGGGTGGTAACGGCCAGCAGGGCCGTGGTCAGCAGGGTCAAAGGGGAGGTAACTTTAGAGGCCGATGTTTTGTGTGCAGCAAGCATGGACATAAGCGCCAGGATTGCCCAGAGGGTGATAGGGCCCCATAGCAGTAGGGTGCCCGTAATGAGCCACATAGGCCACTTTTTCCAGCTTCCCTCCCAGCACCAGCCCAGGTACCATCCCTACAAGCCGTTCCAGCAGCTCCAGTGCAGCAGGGGAAGTTACAGTATGGACGTGTCTATAATGTCCGCCAGGCAGCAACTCCACAAGCACCACCCGCGATTGAGGGTATGTTTCCTATCCATGGTACTATGGGTTGAATTTTGTTTGATACTAGGGCTATGCATTATTTTATAGCTACGCATTTTGCGAAGGCCTTAGGGTTGTTAGCCACAACAGAGAGCACTGTGACGTGTGTAGACTCACCACTGGGGAGTGGGTCGCTTATTTTCTTTATATGCCGGGGAGTGGGGGTAGATATTTGTAGCTTGGTATTGCCAGTAGACATGTTAGTCTTAGATATGCATGAGCACGATGTTATTATCGTTATGGATTGGCTCGCTGCTTACAGAGCCATGATTGATTGTTTCGGTGGGAGTATTATCTTTGCCATTCCGGGGTAAGAGATGTTTGTAGTGGCGATGCCTCGCCCAGAGGGAGGCTCGATCGCTCATTTGTATTACATAGAGGAGGATACCTCTAAGGAGGTTGTGATTCCCTTAGACTCGATCCCAGTTGTTCGTGAGTATTTCGATGTCTTTCAGGAGATACTAGGCCTATCGCCCAGTCGAGAGATAGACTTTGTCATAGATTTATTACCGAATACTATACCGATAGCACACGCTCCATATCGTATGGCTCAGGTAGAGATGCGAGAGTTATGAGATCAGATAGAGCAGCTGTTAGGTCTGGGCTTCATTCGCAGGAGTACCTCACCTTGGGGCGCTCCAGCCTTGTTTGTGAAGAAGAGAGATGGCTCACTGAGGTTATGTGTGGACTACCGAGAATAGTACAAGGTCACGATACGGAATAAGTATCCGTTACCTCGAATTGATGATCTGTTCAACCAGCTGAGGGGAGCAACTTTCTTTTCGAAGATAGATCTGAGGTTCGGGTACCATCAGTTACGTATTAGGGAGTAGGATGTTTCAAAGACTGCCTTCTTGACGAGATATGGGTCCTATGAGTTCAGGGTGATGCCATTTGGCCTCACAAATGCTCCAGCCGTGTTCGTGGACTTAATGAATCGTGTGTTCAGAGAGTTCTTGGATCAGTTTGTCATCGTCTTCATAGATGACATTTTGATATATTCACACTCCGAGGAGGAGCATGCCGAGCACTTGAGACAGGTTCTTCAGACTCTACGAGAGCATCAGTTGTATGCTAAGTACGAGAAGTGCGGATTCTGGTTACGAGAAGTACAGTTCTTGGGGCATGTTGTTTCTGAACAGGGGATAGCAGTTGACCCGAGTAATGTGTCAGCAGTGAGGGAGTGGGGACAGCCCACGACATCGATGGAAGTGCGTAGTTTCATGGGGATATTCGGATACTACAGGAGATTCATTCGGGGATTCTCCAAAATAGCGGGTCCATTGACGAACCTGACTCGCAAAGGGGTACCATATGTTTGGGATGATGCTTGTCAATTGGCTTTCGACGAGCTGAAAGACAAGCTTACTTCAGCACCAGTCCTTGCCTCACCGAAGCCGGGTGTAGAGTACCTGGTTTACACCGATGCCTCTTTACGGGGACTTGGGGGAGTACTTCAGCAGGAGGAGAAGGCTATAGCTTTTGCCTCCCATAAGCTTAAGCCGCATGAGAAGAATTACACGACCTGGAGTTAGCAACGGTCATTTTTGCATTGAGGACATGGAGGCACTATTTATTGGGGGAGAAATTCCGTTTGTTCACAGACCACAAGTCACTGCAGTACCTGTTCACTCAGCGAGAGATGAATATGCGTCAGCGCAGATGGTTAGAGTTTGTGAAGGACTATCAATTCGATATAAAGTACCATCCGGGGAAGGCCAACGTAGTTGCTGATGCGTTGAGCCGTAGATCGGTAGACGAGGTAGCGGACGTCTGGAAAGCAAAGTGGAAGGAGTTAGGACACCAGGACGCAGTAGCCCGTTCCTTCATATCTGTTATGACAATGACACCCGAGATTGTTACGAGGGTGATACAGGCACAGACCGCAGACCCGTTTTTCCAAGAGCAGATTGTCCGACTCTTAGCTGAGGGTGCTGAGTCCTATTATGTTAGTTCTGATGGGGGTTTGAGGTTTAATGGGAGATTGGTGGTTCCAGAAGGAGCAGAATTACGTCATGCATTGATGACCTAGTCTCACAAGTCCCGATTTGTGGTACATCCTTGAGGAGATAAGATGTACCAGGATATGAGGAGACAATAATGGTGGAGTGGGATGAAGAAGGACATCGCTGAGTTCGTGTCCAAGTGTTCTACCTGCCAGCTGGTAAAGGTGGACCATCAGAAATTGTCAGGGTTGCTTCAGCCATTGGAAGTACCCGCGTGGAAGTGGGAAAGTATTTCCATGGATTTTATTACAGGGTTACCTACATCACAGCGGGGCCACGACTCTATCTGGGTGATTGTAGACCGTTTGACCAAGATGGCTCATTTTCTGCCGATGCGGACAGACTATACCACGGGTCAGTATGCTCAGTTGTTCATTGCTGAGATTGTCAGATTACATGGGGTGTCCCTGAATATTGTGTCAGATAGAGACAAGATTTTTGTGTCGCATTTTTGGGAGAGCTTTCAGGAGGCTATGGGTACTGAGTTGAGATTGAGTTCAGCTTATCACCCACAGACAAATGGACAGACAGAGCGTACTAATCAGATGTTGGAGGATATGCTACGCATGTGTGTTCTTGATTTTGGAGGAGGTTGGGAGCCACACCTTCCACTGGTAGAGTTTTCTTAAATAACTCTTATTAGTTCACGATTGGCATGGCCCCATTTGAGGCTTTGTATGGCAGGCCTTGTCGTTCCCCAACTTGTTGGCTCGAGGTGGGGGATAACAAGTTTCTGGGACCAGAGGTGATTCAGGAAACCTCCTTGAGGATTGAGATGATCAGGAGTCTGATTCGAGTAGCCCAGGACAGGAAGAAGAGCTAGGCCGATGCGAAACGGTTCTTCCGGGAGTTTAATGTGGGGGACCAGGTATTACTACGTGTATCTCCTATGAAAGGAGTAATGAGGTTCGAGAAGAAAGGGAAATTGGCCCTGAGGTACGTGGGACCATTTCCCATTATCGAGAGGATTGGGCCGATAGCATACAGATTGGGACTTCTAGAGCATTTACATCGCATTCACGATGTATTTCACATCTCGTCGTTGAGGCGATATCTTAGGGATGATATGGCCCATACCCACATTGCGATAGATGAGATAGACTTACAACCTGACAGCTCTTACGAGGAGAGACCGATGGCTATCCTAGACCATAGCGAGATAAGATTGAGGTCGAATGTAGTTCCACTTGTATGGGTCCAGTGGGAGCATCATAATGTGGAGGAGTCCACTTGGGAGAGCGAGGCAGATATGCGCGAGAGATACCCAGATTTATTCTTACCAGGTACGCCTTATTTTTTGAATTTCAGGACGAAATTCCGTTTTTAGGGGGGAAGTATGTAATACCCCGTATTTTTATGCTATATTAATTTGGGAATTTATTAAATTTAATGTGAATTAATTATTTAATATAAATCCGAAAATAAATTATGTTCTAATTATTAACGTGATGAGAGTTAGTAATTATGGGAAATTTGTTAAATATTACTAATGAGAAAAGTAATATATAATATTGGTTATATTAAATGTCACGAGTGAATAAAATGACAATTTTGGAAATTTGAGTCGGGACGCACCCGTATCGCGTCGGGACTAAATATTGATGAATAAAAGTGAATATATTATAAGTTGCTCGTATGGTTGTTTTGAGTGCGCCAAAGTGTTCGGAAGGGTCGAGATAGTCAGAAAAGTGTACCCGGGAGTTTAATTTGGGTCTCGGGGCATTTTTAGGCTTAATTAGTACCCCAGGAGGGCATTTTGGACATTTTACATTTTTGGGTAATTAAACCCACGAAAATTCAAGGGATATATCAGATGTCTAAGGTTGTCTTCTAGGGTTAAAACAACCAAAGACAAGTGACGGCCATAGGAGAGGGAAGGAGAGGCTTTTCCAAGCAATCCAAGGCCAACGATTCACCCGGTTGCACCGCCACCACCACCAACGCGTAGATCGCACGACGGGGAACGCAACCACACCAAATTCGTCATCAAACCAGAACGTCAAAAATCCCAGGTAAGTGTTTATCTTGCTTATTTTCGTTAATGCATCACTCATGTTAGTCTAGGGATGATTAGGATGAGTTTTATGGAAGAAAACCCAAATTTGAGATAGGAAATCGCATATAGTAATGACTTGAATGTCAATCTGGAAACCCCTTAACATGTTGAGGATTAAACCATGAAATTTTGATGTTTTAGAAGAAGAAAATTATGGAAAAATACTGATTAGAACCATGTTAAAGAGAATTCTAAGGTTCTTGAGATTTACATGAATTTTGGCATGTTAATCCATGATTATTAATGGAAATTTGCATGCTTTACGTAAAAGATGTATATAATGGATTTATACTATTAGTAGTAAAAATTTCTGGATGATTGGGAATGAAAAGTTTGGATTTGTATGGAGTTAAGCGAGAAAACCCGTAACTGGTAACTGCAGAATTCGCCATACCTGCTTGATCGATCGATCGAAGGTTCGATCGAGCCCCAGACCTCGATCGATCGACCCCTCCTGGAAGACTCATAATTTCCCTTTTTAAATTAGTTGAATTCAATTTAATGAGAAATAATTCTTGGGCACCCTTATTAAAATTTTTTGGGAGATAAAGAAGACCAGTAGGATATATAAATAATTTTGGGATTTTTAATGTAAGACGAGAGTTGTATTTTTGGGATACTTACATATAAGGTACGAGGAAATTGTGTATTAAAGGGAGAGACGCGTAAGATAGTTACGTTGGAACATAAATGAATACCTATTAAATTTTTCCACTTGAGAGGATGGAGTCCATGAGTATTACGTAATGAGTTGGAAAAATCCCTCGAATTAAAGTTAGAAATGAACTGTTATACGTGATAACTAATAATGGGAAAATCAGAATAAATGTTGCGATTATAAGTTATGAGATTAACCTAAATTAATATGATAAAGTAGTATATTTATATGACTGTGTGTATGCATATATCATATACATGTGAAAATCATGCCCGCGCTACTTGCTATCCCTGAGGTTACCGCACTGGGATAGTCTTATCTCGAATGGGCCTTCATGGGGGATATTGACTCGTACCCTAGAAGATAGGAATCCTAGGTACGGGCTATCGGATCGATAGTCGGACGGTCTTAAGAGACGTGAGGGTATGTACTGACCTCTTAGACTTGAAAACTATGCTTCGCCTCAATATTGTTGTGTATGTGTTAATACAGTTCGAGAGTGATTCCGAACTTGTATTTCCCTTAGTACGAGAGATATGAGGATTGGATAGCAGAGTATTCATGCACCATAATTTTTATGTGGGGTGCTGTTAGAATATATATATTATACGAGTATTTAATATATATATATATATATGAAATTCTGAAATTTAGGAAACTGCCTACTGTGTTATGGTAAGTAAGACATGTATAATGACTCAAATTGGAAATACTTGTTTTGGAAAAGTATAATGGAACACTGGGAAACTTTATTAGTAAATAAGGTTTAAATGAGAAATTTGTGATCAAATGAAGTTATTTTCTTAAACAATTATATTCTTCGGTTTTGAATCTTACGAATAACCTAAGATAAGTTAAACCATTAGGGAGGTTAGTGCGATAGGCGTGCACATTAGAAGAGAGGTGAGAAATTCTCAAGAGAGTGCCGCACTAATATGTTGTTGCATTGGCCTGTAAACATTTTAAATACTTGGTAAACAAATTTTAAATCATCTACACTATCGGGCTCTGACCCGTTTCTATTTCTCTCTCTCTCTTGTATATATATGTATATATTACAGGTGCCCAGCCACAGGGGAGTCTTGCATAGGATCCTTTGGAAGGAACGTGCTGCAGCTTAGGTGGGAGTTGCAGGCCTCTTGCTTAGACGACTTCATTTATTTGACTCTACTCCTAACACATTCATTTAGTGGGGCATGTGTCGCCCTTTCCATTATTCAGTTATTTATTTGGACATTGTGATTCAGATGTTTCTAGTATTGTCACTTTGGGATTTATTACTGTCTGGATGTTTTACTTTAAGTTTTAATATTGGGATTTAGTTATTGAATGTTTAAATTATTTGGATTGTATGTTTTAGGATTATTGTGGTGTGATTCTTTAAATATTGAATTGTTGTAAATAATTAAATCTTTGTTTTCAAAATAAAATTTGGAAAGTAATGTTTAAAAATGGTTTTGACACTTAGCTTAATTAATTAGGGTTTTTAAATTGGAATAGTTATTTTTACGACAGTGATTCTAAGAATGAACCAACTGTTCACCTTGATTTTAATTTAATAAAGGAGTGATCGCCCGGTATTTAATTAGGCGGGATGTCACAATAAGGCTTATGTGAGAACTTTGCTGTTAAATATAATTAACCTCCTTAACATTTGAAATTGTCGGTATGAAACCTTTCGAGTAACTTAAGATAAGATAAGTTAAACTGTTGGGAATATTAGTGCGATAGGTGTGCACATTAGAAGAGAGGTGAGAATTTCTCAAGGGAGTGACGCACTAATATGTTGGTTGCATTAGCCGGTAAGTATTTTAAATACTTGCTAAACTAATTTTAAACTGTTTTACAATCGGGCTCTGACCCGTTTGCTATTTTCTCTTCTCTCTTGTATATATGTATATATTACAGGTGCCCAGCCATAGGGGCGTCTTGCATAGGATCCTTTGGAAGGAACATGCTGCAGCTTATGTGGGAGTTGCAGGCCTCTTGCTTAGACGACCTCATTTTTTATTCCACTTCTAGCACTATTTTATCCAGTTGGGCATGTGTAGCCCTTTTCCATTATTCAGATATTTTATCAGAGATTGTGATTCGTTTATTTCCAGTATTTATACTTTTGGATTTATTACTGTTAGGATGTTTTTCCTTTAAGTTTTAAAGTTGGAATTAATTAGTTGGATGTTTAATTATTTGGATTGTTTGTTCCGGTATAGTTGTTGGGTAATTCTTAGTTTATGAATTATGTAAAGTTTTAAATATTGGTTTTTAAGTAAATTTGGAAATTGATGTCATAAAAATGGTTTTGTCACTTAGCTTAATCAATTAGGGTGTTAAATTGGAAAAGTTATCTTTGCCACAGTGGTGCTAAGAATGAACCAACCGTTCACCTTGATTATAATTTAATAAAGGACTGATCACCTGATATTTAATTAGGCGGGGTGTCACAGGTGGTATCAGAGCATCAGGTTCTAGTGTCCTTTAGGATCTTTACGACTTATTTCGCTTTCAGCTTAGCGTTCTTGCTATAGAGCCCTGTTTTAGGATTGTTGTATTCTTGCTTTTACGATTACATCTTCAGATATTTGAGATTTGATAATAACTGTTGATTAATAAATTTCTTCACGTTTCTGATGCCTCCGAGACTTGCACCGAAGGATAGGCGTGCCCAAGCAGAGCAACTAGTAGCTCCGGCTCAGGGAACGATGAATACAAATGAGATAGCCGCTATCGTTGCTCAGGCAGTGAATGCCGCACTAGCGGTAGTACAGCAGGCTCCAACCCAAGTTCAGGCAGTGGCGCCAGTACCGACATAGCTTCCATCTGCATGGGAGCGAGTTAGGTATGCCTTTCAGAAGGTGCATCCCCCAGAGTTTGTGGGTGGTTAAGATATTATTGTAGCCTGCCAATGGAAGAAAGATATCCAGAGGCATCTGCGCATGTACGAGTGTACGGACTTACAGAAATAGCTGTTGGCTTCCTTTAAGCTGGTGGGGGCCACTTTACATTGGTGGGAATCCACTACCACCTTAGAGGAGAGGGATATTATTACTATTCAGTCATTTTGGGCGCGGTTTGACAGAAATTACTTCCCATCCGTCTTGCAGACTGAGATGAGGAGGAAGTTACTGAGTCTGAAGCAGAAGAATTCGACCGTTGCTGAGTATGAAGAGGAGTTCACAAGACTTCTCACTATAGTGCCAGATGAGGCACCCACTGAGGGTAAGAAGATACTATTATTTATGGACGGGTTGGCTTGGAGGATACGTTAGCACCTTATAGGAATTCTGTCTCTGAGTACCTACACAGATGTACTCAATGATGCTTTGCTACACTGCCGGATCACCGCTTCCATCTACAAGGAAGCAAGCGAGCAGAAGAGTCCGACTAACAGGGCAGGACAGGGGTTAGTGGTGCTAGTGGAGCACCGACATCTCAGGGACAGAATCGTCAGCATGAGCAGAGTTCCCATCACGGGGACCCTGCCAAGCGGTTCCGTTCAGGTGATTCCAGGCAGGGATTTGGTGGATTTAGGTAGGGTCAGCAGGGCCAGTCGCAGGGTCAGCAGCAGAGCCATTAGGGCTAACAACGGTTTCAACAGGGCTAGCAGGGCCAATAGCGGGGTGGTAACGGCCAGCAAGGTCGTAATCAGCAGGGAGATAGGGGAGGAAATTTCAGGAGCCGATGCTTCGGGTGTGGTAAAAATGGCCATAGGCGCCAGGATTGTCCCGAGGGTGATAGGGCCCCACAACAGTAGGGTGCCCATAATTAGCCATAGAGGCCACTTTTTCCAGCCGCCCTCCCAGCACCAGCTCAGGTACCAGCCCTACCAGCTATACCAGTCGCTCCAGTGTAGCAGGGGCAGTTACAGTACGGACGTGTCTATAACATCCACCAGGCAGCAGCTCCACAGACGCCACCTGCGATTGAGGGTATGTTTCCTATCCATGGTGCTATGGGTCGGGTTTTATTTGATACTGGGGCGACACACCGTTTTATAACTTCCCATTTTACGAAGGCCTTAGGGTTATTAGCCACAGCAGAGAGCACTGTAACATGTGTAGACTCACCACTGGGAAATGGATCGTTAATTTTCTTTATATGCCGGGGTGTGGAAGTAGAGATAGGTATCTTGGTATTACCAACATACATGTTAGTCTTAGATATGCATGAACATGACGTCATTATTGGTATGGATTGGCTCGCAGCATAAAGGACCATGATAGATTGTTTTGGTGGGAGTATTGTCTTTGCCATTCCGGGTCAAGAGATGTTTGTAGTGGCGATGCCTCGCCCAGAGGGAGGCTCGACCGCTCATTTGTATTACATAGAGGAGGATACCTCTAAGGAGGTCATGATTCCCTTAGATTCGATCCGAGTTGTTTGTGAGTATTCTGATGTATTTCAGGAGATACCAGGCCTACCCCCCAGTAGAGAGATAGATTTTATCATAGATTTATTACTAAATACTCGACCTATAGCACGCGCTCCATACCGTATGGATTCAACGGAAATGCGAGAGCTACGAGATCAGATAGAGCAGCTGTTAGGTCAGGGCTTCATTCGTAGGAGTACCTCACCTTGGGGTGCTCTAGTTTTGTTTATGAAAAATAGAGATGGTTCACTGAGGCTATGTGTGGACTACCGGGAGCTGAACAAGGTCACGATACGGAATAAATATCCATTGCCTCGAATCGATGATCTGTTCGACCAGTTGAGGGGAGCAACTTTCTTTTTAAAGATAGATCTGAGGTCAGGATACCATCAGCTACGTATTAGGGAGCAGGATGTTTCAAAGACTGCTTTCTTGACGAGATATGGATCCTATGAGTTCAGAGTAATGCCATTTGGACTCATAAATTCTCCAGCCATATTCATGGACTTGATGAACCGAGTGTTCAGAGAGTTCTTTGATCAGCTTGTCATCGTCTTCATAGATGACATCCTGATATATTCACACTCTGAAGAAGAGCATGTCGAGCATTTGAGGCAGGTTCTTCGGACTCTATGAGAGCATCAGTTGTATGCTAAGTACGAGAAGTGCGAGTTCTGGTTACGGGAAGTGTAGTTCTTAGGACATGTTATTTCTGAGCAGGGGATAGTAGTTGACCTGAGTAAAGTGTCAGCGGTGAGGGAGTGGGGACAGCCCACAACACCGACGGAGGTACGTAGTTTCTTGGGGTTAGCTGGATACTACAGGAGGTTCATTCGAGGATTCTCCAAAATAGCGGGTCTATTGACGAACCTGACTCGCAAGGGGGTACCTTATGTTTGGGACGATGCTTGTCAATTGGCCTTCGACGAGTTGAAAGACAAGCTTACTTCAGCACCGATCCTTGATTTACCTAAGCCAAGCATGGAGTACCTGATTTACACTGATGCCTCTTTACGAGGACTCGGGGGAGTACTTCAACAGGAGGAGAAGGCTATAGCTTTTGCCTCCCGCAAGCTTAAACCGCACGAGAAGAATTACCCCACACACTACCTAGAGTTAGCAGCGGTCGTCTTTGCATTGAGGATATGGAGACACTACTTATTGGGGGAGAAATTTCATTTGTTCATAAACCACAAGTCACTGCAGTACCTATTCACTCAGTGAGAGCTGATAATGCGTTAGTGCAGGTGGTTAGAGTTTGTGAAGGACTATCAGTTCGACAACCACCCGGGGAAGGCCAACGTAGTTGCTGATGCGTTGAGCCGTAGACCGGTAGACGATGTAGCGGATGTTTGGAAAGCAAAGTGGAAAGAGTTGGGTCACCAGGACGTAGTAGCTCGTTCCTTCGTATCTGTCATGGTAGTGACACCCGAGATTATTACGAGGGTAATACAGGCACAGACAGCAGACCCATTTTACCAGGAGAAGATTATACGACTTTTAGCTGAGGGTGCTGAGTCCTATTCTGTTAGTTTCGATGGAGGTTTGAGGTTTAATGGGAGATTGGTGGTTCCCGAAGGGGAAGACTTACGTCATGCAGTGATGACCCAGTCTCACGGGTCTTGATTTGTGGTACATCCTGGGGGAGATAAGATGTACCAGGATATGAGGCGGAAATACTGGTGGAGTGGGATGAAAAAGGACATCGCTGAGTTCGTGTCCAAGTGTTCTACCTGCCAGCTGGTAAAGGTGGACCACCAAAAACTGTCGGGGTTACTTCAGCCATTGGAAATACCCGCGTGGAAGTGGGAGAGTATTTCCATGGATTTTATTATTGGGTTGCCTACATCATAGCGGGGCCATGACTCCATCTGGGTGATTGTGGACCGTTTGACCAAGGTGGCTAATTTTCTGCCAGTGCGAATTGACTATACCACAGGACAATATGCTCAGTTGTTCATTGCTGATATTGTTAGATTACATGGTGTGCCCCTGAATATTATGTCAGATAGAGACAAGATTTTTGTGTCGCGTTTCTGGGAGAGCTTTCAGGAGGCCATGGGTATAGAGTTGAGGTTGAGTTCAGCTTATCACCCACAGACAATGGACAAACAGAATGTACTAATAAGATGTTGGAGGATATGCTACGCATGTGTGTCCTTGATTTTGGTGGAGGTTGGGAGCCACATCTTCCACTGGTAGAGTTCGCTTATAATAACTCTTATCAGTTCACGATTGGCATGGCTCCATTTGAGGCCTTGTCATTCTCCAACGTGTTGGCTATACGTGGGGGATAACAAGTTACTCGGACCAGAGGTGATTCAGGAAACCTCCGCTAGGATTGAGATTATCAAGAGTCGCATTCGGGTAGCCCAGGACAGGAAGAAAAGCTATGCCGATGCAAAACGGGTCTTCTGAGAGTTTAACGTGGGGGACCAAGTATTACTACGTGTATCTCCTATAAAAGGAGTGATGAGGTTCGGGAAGAAAGGGAAAGTGGCCCCGAGGTACGTGGGACCATTTCCCATTATCGAGAGGATTGGGCCGGTAGCATACAGATTGGGACTGCCAGAGCACTTACATCGCATTCACGATGTATTCCACATCTCGTCGTTGAGATAATACCTTCGGGATGACATGACCCATACCCATATCACGATTGAGGAGATTGACTTACATCCCGACAACTCTTATGAGGAGAGGCCAGTGACTATCCTAGACCATAGCGAAAGGAGATTGAGGTCGAAGGTAGTCCCACTTGTTCGAGTCCAGTGGGAGCATCATAATATGGAGGAATCCACTTGGGAGCGTGAGGCGAATATGCGTGAGAAGTACCCAGAGTTATTCTTACCAGGTACACCTTTTTTTTTCGAATTTCGGGATGAAATTCCGTTATTAGGGGGGAAGTATGTAATACCCCGTATTTTTATGACTTTTATTTTGGGGATTTATTAAATTTAATTAGAGAGATTAAATTAATATTAATCCAAAAAATCATTTAAAGACTTACTAGCGTGATGGGAGTTAGTAATTATTTTTGTTATAAGTTACTTCATGGGTAAAGTGAGTGGTGTAATTATGATTAGTAAAATTATCACGGGAATCTAATTTGATAATTTTAGAAATTTATCGGGACGCGATTGTGTCGTGTCGGGATTATATTCGAACTATTAAAAGTAAAGAAATTATAAGTCACCCATATGGTCATTTTGAGTGCGTCAATGTGTTCGGAAGGGTCGAGATAGTCAAAATAATGTACCCGGGGGTTTAGTTTGGGTCTTGGGGCATTTTTAGGCCTAATTAACACCCGGGAGGGCATTTTGGACATTTTACATTTATGGGCATGAAAACCCGCAAAAATTCTAAGGGTATTTCAGATGACAAGAGTCATCTTCTAGGGTTAGAATCACCATAAACCAAAGACGGCTATAGGAGAGGAAGAGGAGAGGCTTTCCAAGGAGTTCTAGGCCAAGAACTCCACCGTTTGCACCGCCGTCGCCGCTAAACGATAGGTCGTGCAACGAGGATCACAACCACACAAATCTCTCCACAAATCTGAACCAAGAATTTCTCAGGAAAGTATCTATCTTGCTCTATTTCAGTTAATGCTCTAATAATATTAGCCTAGGATTGATTAGGACTAGTTTTTGTGAAGGAAAAACCTATTTGGAGAGTTGAATTCGCATGTTGTATGAGAAATAGATGTATTCTGGAAACCCAATTCATATGTAGAGATTGAACCAAGAAATTTCAGTAAATAAAGAGTATGAAATCTGGTAAAAGAATGGGAAGAAACTAAACAAAAGAAATATTAGGTTTCTTGATGTTTTTATGGATTATGACCTTTTAATTCGTTATTCATGATGAAAATCCGCATGCTTGACGTAGGAAATCACTTATTTGAGGTTATAATACTTGTAGTATAAATTATTGGTGGTTTGGTAGTCAAATATATCATTTTGGATGATTTTGGAAGAGGAAACTCGTAACTGGAAATTCTGCAGATTTGCCATACCTGCTTGATCGATCGATCGACCCTAGATCATCGATCGATCGATGATTCGATCGATCGACCCCTCCTGTATAACTCATATATACTTTTTAATAGGTCGTTCTAACTTAAATGATTAGACATTCTTGGTTATTAATGTTAGAATATTTTGGGATATAAAGAAGATCAGCGGGACTTTAGAAATATATGGAACCGTTGATGTAAGGCGAGATTAACATTTCACGGGGGTGTTTTACATATAAGGGACAATGGGAAAATGTGTAAAAGGGTGAGGGTCGTAAGGAAGTTACGTTGTAAAATAAATGAGTACCTACTGAAATTACACTTAGGTTGATAGGAATTCACGAGTGTTATGTAATAAGTTGGAATAATCCCATGAATAAGAATAAGAGACAAACCTTTATACGTGATAACTAAATAATGAGTAATAAGGATGAATATCATAATTATGGGTCATGAGAGTATACCTAAATTTGATATGGAAATAGTAGTATACATATATGACTGTGTTTATGCATATACTATATACGTGTAAAACTCATGCCCGCGCTACTTGCTATCCACGAGGTTACCGCGCTGGGACAGTCTTATCTCGATGGGACCTTTATGGGGGATATTGACTTGTACCCTAGAACATAGGAATCCTTGGTACAGGCTATCAGATCGATAGTCAGACGGTCCTAAGAGACGTGAGGGTATGTGCTGACCTATTAGTGACTTGGAACTATGCTTCACCTCAATTTGTATGTGTTTTGTGTTAATACTGTTTGAGAGTGATTCTGAATTTCTATTTCCCTTAGTATGAGTGATACGGGGACTGGATAGCAGAGTATGACCGCACCATAAATTTTATGTGGGGTGCTGTGAGAATATATATATATATTATATGAGTATTTAATATATATATTTAAATCTGGAATTTGGGAAGTACCTAGTGTGACTATGGTATGTAAGAAATGAATAATTATTTCAACTTGGAAATAAGTGTTTGAAAAGTATGCTATATTACTGAGAAACTTTATAATCATATAAGGCTTATGTGAGAACTTTGCTGTTAAATAAAATTAACCTCGTTAACATTTGAAATTGTCGGTATGAAACCTTTCGAGTAACTTAAGATAAGATAAGTTAAACTGTTGGGAATATTAGTGCAATAGGTGTGCACATTAGAAGAGAGGTGAGAATTTCTCAAGGGAGTGCCGCACTAATATGTTGGTTGCATTAGCCGGTAAGCATTTTAAATACTTGTTAAACTAATTTTAAACTGTTTTACAATCGGGCTCTGACCCGTTTCCCATTTTCTCTTCTCTCTTATATATATATATATATATATATATTATAGGCTCTGACCCGCACTAATATTTGAGCTTTGCGAGGTGTTCTCCTACCAATCTTGTCATCTATATATTTGTGACCTAGGAGGACTAGTGCATGTCAAAATTCGTTGCACGTGAGATTTGTAAGAAATAAAAATATTATATATAAATGTGTACGGGGAAGGGCTCCGAAAGGATTTATTATCCTTTGCGAATAGTAAACCACCATTTGTTTGGACCTAAAAGAAATACGTGGTCCAAAGGCCTAAAAGAAAATATGGAATTAAAAAGAAAATAATTGCTAAGGCCTATGTTTGATTGATATATTCATTCAAAATTAATATATGCTTATTGAGGGAGATTGGATGGTATATCAACGGTTTGCACAATGTTCGTTTATCCTATTTGTACTTTCAATGTCATGACTCTATTGGTTTGTAGAATCATCAACATGCTAGGCTTGTATGCATTGTGTATGTTTGTTCATTGAGTTTAATCTATATTGTCACATGAGGTTATATTCAAATGTGATGAAGTTTGCAATCAATTCAGAACTCCGTGAACATATTTTAAGTGATTGGTTCTAAATTTAATTGTTGCTAGTTCACACCCCAACACTTCCGTTTCCATATGACACATTTTTTCCATACGAGTGTGAAAGTCTTATCTTGGTTTGTGTCATTTTGGTGTTTATATCTATATGCGTGTACTTATGCTTAGCTTGTATCTATTGTGTATACATATATATGATATTTTGTTTAAGTCTTTGCCATGTTTAACTAGTCCATTTATGGTTCAATTCATAATTGGTACCTTGTTTGTTGTGCAGTTTGTTTGATATCACATGCTTAGAATTTTATTTGTCAAATTAGTATCATTTGTGGTCGCATCATAGTTGGTATTCATTTTTATGTTATAATTGGATTAGTTATGTTATTGTTGCACATATGCTTTCATGTTCTTATCATGTTTAAATTAGTTTTATCCCTTGTCTATTCCTGAACAAAAAGGGGGAGAATGATAGGGGAAGAAATGGTATCTAATCCTACTGTAATCGTATCTTAGTTTGGGGGAGATTTATCTTAGGAGGAGACGTCTTTCTAAGTAGGTCATTTGTTTGATAAAGGGGAGAATTAATTAAGAGGGAGTCTTTATTTACTTGCATTTAATATTTTTATATTCCCTATGCGTTTAATGTGTTTGCTTAAGTGTGCAGGAATTATATTCTAAGTGGAAACTTTTACCAAAAAAGATTATGATCCTTGGGTTGTTTGGGTCAAATATTGTATTTTTATTTGGGTGGGACATTTTTGTCAGTCTAGTGGTGCTTGATGGCCCTTTAGGATTGTTTGGTTTTTGTCCCGGAATAGCCAAAGGGGGAGATTTGTAAGGACACAAATTTCAAACTGAGTCCTTTGTAGTTTTGGCTCAATTCCGGACAAAAACGTTTGAGTCAGAGGATAGATTTATTGATCATCTTTCAAGCCTATGACCTACTTAAGTTGAAGACGTAGCGGCCAAGTTCATAAAGCTTCATCAAATGCCGTGTTTGTAGTGCCTCGTCTCTATGTCATAAATAATGTTCCATTTACTCCTAAGGTATGAATGCATTTTAATATATATATAGGAGCTTGGAACATTTTATATTGGGTGTACGTTTATTTAAAACTGTTGTTTATTTTCAGAAAGATTTTAATAAAACTTTAATCCAAAGTATATAAAGTTTCTGGTCTAAAAATAGAATTTTTGAAACTTTTTGGAAGTTCATTCGAAGTGTCGTTCGAACGAGTTTGTCATTCGAACAACAATGTCGTTCGAACGAGTTTGCTAACGAGTTCCCCAAAAGGCCACTGGAATGTCGTTCGAAGTGTCATTCGAACGAACTTGATGTTCGAACGAGATTTCCAACGAGATTTCTAACGGGTTCACACTGGAACTTTGTTAGAAGCCTCGTTCGAAGGAGATTTCTTTTGAACGAAAATGTCATTCGAACGGGTTTTGGCTGGAACAGTTTTTTGGCAGTTTTGAGCAGTTTTTGACCCACTTTCCCACTTCTTTTCCCACTATCTTTTGAGAGAAATTCTTAAGTGTGGAAATGAACTTTTTCTAATTAACTTTTCATACTATTACAACTCCTAGAGAGAGTTTTTTTAAAGAAAATTCTTCCAAGAAAAGTTCATGGTTTTGAGTGTCTAATTGTTTCAAGAACAAATCATTTAACATTCTAGTTTACATCCAAAGGTTAGTTTATCCAAGTTCCATATATATATATATATATATATATATATATATATATATATATATATATATATCATTTCTTGGAGTTTGGAACCGATTTTCATCTCTACCAAGAGAAGTTTGGGTTTGTTTCTAAATCCCACAAAGAAGAAGAAGTTTGTGTTGATTTACCCACTTGGAGAAAGGCTCCTTATTCGAGTGATGATGACCATATAAAGTCCAATTGGTGGATTCCGAGACCGCGGTGGAGCTCCGTGGTTATTCGCTAGGCAGAGGTGTATACAAGATGTTGCGTAGGGGTTTGAGAGGGATCGAGTCGAGTGTTGTAAGTCATCTTGCTTGTATTTGTAAATTTCGTGCTTAGTGAATTTGAGGTTAGGGCCGTTCGAGGTTTTTTCCCGTTATGGGTTTTTCCTCGTACATCGTGGCGTAGTGATCCATTGTTTAATTTTATCTTGCTATACTCACCTAGAACGCATGCTTAGGTAACAAGATAAAATTGGTTATAATCACTACATGTCTAATTTGGTGCTAATTAATATTGGGTAATGTGTAGTTAATTCAAATCATTAATTTAACGTGTTAAAATTTGGTTTGGCCTAATTTGATTAAATTGGAAAATATGACTTAGGCAAATTTCTAGGACTTGAGTTAATTAATTATGTTTAAGTGAAATTCAATTTGTGTGTGTGTCTTAATCATATTTCACTTGGTTTTATTTTAATTTGAAAAAAGAAATTAAAATTTGTTTATTATTTAATTCGAATCATCTAACGCTTCCGCATATCTATCTATAAAAGGAAATTGATTTTAAAGTGTAAGATTTTAAAATCGGGGGCCTATTGTTCCAACACTAGCCATGCCAGAATTAATAATAAGAGAGAATGACCCTGCATAGCCATGTCCTCCTGAATTTTCTCGACCAACTCTTGGTCGACAACACTCTTCTCAACTAGATTCTCAGAAAGACCTTTTCTTAACCTCTAGAATTGAGGTGCAACAGTATTAATCTCCCTAATGGTGATGATATGAGGAACTTATTTAGTAACTTTGGGTGTTTTCTTTGATTTCTTAGCATTAGCAACCCTGCCAGCTTTCTCAGTAGCCCTCTTAGTAGTGGGAGACAAAGCTCCAACCAACAAGTTAGGAATCTTCCTCTTTCCCAGGACATCAAATGGGGAGGTAGGAATAGTAGAAATGTCCAACGACTCAAAAGAAGACAAATTCCATAAATCCTTTTCAACTCCTGCAGACTCCTCAACGAAAGAAGTAGTAACTAGTTCCTCTTTTAAATTTATGGGGGCTAAAGATGCTACAGTGGTGCGCTTAGCAACAAAGGAGGTAATTAAACTCCTATACTGTAATAAGTAGGAGGCTGATGTGGGGGTGTTCATCGCCAATCCTCTGATGAAGGTTACACATAAGTTTTAACTCTCGAAGGTTGATGTCCCCTTCTTTGGGACACTTTTTCTTGCTCTTAGCTGTGCAAAACAGGACAAGAAACATTAGTCAACATATTATCAAACAATTGGTTAACAAAAAAGAAAAATAAAGTAATAAAAATCAACAACCTATGCCATGTCCTACTTGAGGGCATTCGGGGCCATCATACATTTCTCCTCTTTGAAGAGGAGCATGTTGCTAATTATTTAATATTACCCCATAATCAAATTAATATTTGTTAGAGTCTGGTAAATTGATAACTAGGGCTTTATTGGTAAACCTAGTTTTCATATAATAGGTATTGTCACTAGAAACCCATTTGTACTAAAACATAAACTCAGGTATGCCAATGTGGGTTCCATGTTTTGGTTAAGCCTATGTATCCCTTTCATTACTCTTTAAGTGTTGGGGGCTACTTTAGTAGGGACGTCATCAAAATATTGACAAAACTCTAGAAAAAAATGATTGGGGAAAAAGTGAAACCACACTCAGCTATGAACAGTGACGGAATCTAGGGACCCTATGGTAGTGATGGCACCTCAACTGGTGGTACTGGCATTTATAACTCTACCCAATCAGGGATGTTCCTTTCCCGCTTAAATTCGTCTAAAGAATCCCCATGAACTATGTAAACTATGATTACAGCAAAGAAAGAAAGAAATTGAATATAAAGGGAAAAAGAAAGCTTATAGAGAAAATGGTGGTAGAACCAAGGGTAAGACGCAAAGGAAAGCTCAAAGACAAAAATCTTGGAGAAGAAAGAGAGTTCGAATGCTTGAAAAGTTGTGTAGTAAAAAATTGACAAAATCTGATCTCTTATAGCTTACCTTGAAAACTGTGCAAGAAATGATTACTTGTATCAATGATTGATAATCTGACAGCTACAGAGTTCTGAAAGCGTGAAAATTCCAATATACCCTTTGGCGGTTCACTAATTTTCAAATTATTCAAAAAATCTCCATAACATAATCAAGGTATGGAAAATTTTCACAAGTCCCATGCGTCAGTTTACACCGACCAACTTGGAAGAAAATACACTCCATTCCTTCAATAAAAACATCAAAAATGAAGTATTGGGGGATTCTATTGACAGAAAAAATTATCCATCTATGTGGACCATTCAGAAATGGACACCTGTCTCCTTATGTGGCAACAATCCTAGTCAGCGACCACTTTACCAACCCTGAAGATAGTTGCTCGACAGGCAGTCCGACTAACTTGAAGAATAAAGATCATGAAGGTAGATAAATAGTCAACCCTTGGGAGGCAGCCAAGGGTCCTTTCGCACGTGGTCTATACTATCAACCATCATATTCATTATATACGGGTGTAAATGCTTGAATATGTAAAGGCATTCCAACCCTTGATCTCCGGGTCACTATAAATACATTGTATTCCTTTCACAAAAGGCAAGATATAATGGATTCTAGGTTATTCTTCTTAACAAGAGTACCTAGCTTTCTGTAATCACTCAAATCAATACAATAACAGTGGACGCAGGCTTTCTTTCACAGCCGAACGACTTTAAAAACTCTTGGTCTCTTGTGCGATTATTTCATTACAATCTTATGAAAATTAGATCTAGTTCATTTTTGACATCAACAGTCGGTGATGTGGTTAACTACCTATTTTCTCTTTACAATCATGTCATCAATAGATTCTTTAATTATTGTGTCAATATACTTCTTAAAAGACTGGATCACGACTCGCTGATATGTTTCCCCAACACTCTTTGAACCAAAGGCATGATTTTGTAGGAGTAATGTACCAAAGTCATAATGAATGAAGTTTTTTCATGGATATACATGAATAAAGGCATGTTATGATCTCCCTTAGGGCAAGCCTTATTGGGATTAATGAGGTTGACTTAACTTGAAGCCGTCCTTTATACTTCCTCGCCACAATTGTATCAATTTTCCATGATGGTATTTGGACTTTTTGGATGGAGTTTGCCTAAAGTGGTTTCTCAATTTCATCCTCCACCATTTGAACTTTTTTTAGGGGTGACTCATTAAGATTTTACTTAAGAAGTCCGCGTGTTATAGAATTTCTATTGAACCCGATGAGAGAACCACCCTTAGTGTCAATGCCTTTCAAATTATATCTTAACTCATAGATGATATAGACTTACATGAAATCTAAAGATATTCCTTGATATATGAATATTCTTCTAAAGGTGAAATTTATAACCCTAAATCTCATAACCAAGGCATACTTATGGGAAAATTAATGCCGTCTAAGTCCTTATCCCAAAATATGATGACTCAGTCTATGTCGACTTCCTTATCTTCCCTATGATGGAATATAAGTTTGGAAACTTCAATGGAAATCTTATTTAATGTTGGTGGAAACATTAATTATTCGTGTGAGATTCCTTCATGTGAATTGTGATGGGTTAGTGAAGCCCTGAATGCCGATCACTATAACATTCGACAGATCTTTATCGTTTAACTTACATGTGTATTTTTATTGTCCTTACTTATGGGGAAAGAGGGATGAAATCTCTAGGCCATCATCTTCAGCTTTTATTATAGCGATAATAAATCCAATTCATTAGAAGGGGGGCTAGAGCTGCAGGTAGGCAATGCAAATTAAGAGATATAGATATCACCAAAAGCAATGCCCTTTAGAGCGCGTTGCTTAGGCTAGGTCAAAGTTGATGATCTATTTTTATTATATTCTCTTCCTTGGGAAACACACCTCCGACATCATATGTTATCTCACATCCATTAGGATGAGTAATGCGTCAATAGCACGAGTTCCCATGCACTTATCGATAAGGATTTTATGAGAAAGGTATAGTTGGTAAGTATGTGAAACATTTTTTATGTTTTGGTTTAATTCAGATTATAATAATGGATATGATTATATTAATTTTAAATTGGTTTTTTAACTGTATAATAATGTTCTCAGTATCTCATTCGAACGAGAGATCATAAGAGGGTCTCGTTCGAATGAGGTCCTCGTACGAGGATTTTTTAGAAGATTATTTTTTTTGTCTTTATTTTGTGGTACGATGAGGATTTTATATGAGTTCATAGTATGAGTAAATACTTTACCTTATAAAAATATCACTTCATATGAGAGCTTAATACAAGCCACAAATATTCCTCATATGAAGCTCACATCGTACGAGAGATTAATATGAGCTTTAGACTTTCTTAGTATGATATATTATATGATGTCCACACCATATGAGGGAGCCTTCTCGTTCGAATAAGGGTTCAAAAACCCTATGCGTTTTATTTTGTGTCTCTAAGGTATTTGTATCATAAAAAAATGACGGAATCTGTCATTTTACAATACACATTTTTATTAGAACCCGATAACCCGTTTATGGTAATAACTCAAAATGACCCGAACATGAATCGATTAGCTTGTATAGATTTAAGAGTACCCAAAAATTATACTAAACTAAATATCAATGCGACCTGAAAATGACACGACTAACCCGAATTGCCACCCCTAATTTTTATCAGAGAAACCACAATTTTGATAATTTTTATTTTTACTTGAGACGAACAAGCATGTTCCAATTGTTTGTTCTGAGTTAAAACAAACCATATATTTTACACCAATGGAGATTAGATCTATTGGAAGAGCGTTGCACAGAGGATCCATATCAGATGAAGTTTTATGACAAATCGGTGCATATCAAAACCCGGGAGTTATGCCTCGTTGGTGAGGCACTGTGGCAAAAGGCAATAAGATAGTTTGGGTAGAGATTGTTAGTCAAAATGTCAATGGAAGATTCATGGACAATGGAGGATCCATGCACAAGATATGGTGGGCAATTGACCATTTTGAGTTTATGAGACTTCTTAAACTCAGTATTACAAAGTGGAAAATTTAAAGAAAAATTGATAAATTTTTTACAATAATAACTTCTTGCCCACCTTAAATTTTGACTAATATGCAAATATTACATTTTGCCCACCTTAACTAATAGTTTTGCCTCCGCCCTATTCGTGGCATAATATTGAGTTTATGATATAATTATTGTCATACAATCTTTAAAAATTCTTAAACATTCATTAATAGTAGTGGAATTTGGTGCGCACAATGGTTTTTTTCGTAAGGGTTTTGACTAAAAAATCGTGTATTGTGTGTGATTGCATTTATCTTCCGAAATTTGTATTTTCAAGTTACAACACATGAAAATTTGATCTATTTAAGAACATTGGGAAAATTGATAAAATTGATCACACTTGAAATTAATTGGATTCAATTTGAACTGGAATTACCTTTTAAAACTAATTAAAACTGGTTAATTAGATTTAAGCAACCCAGTTAAAGTGTACATTTGTGTTCCCCAGATTTTCAAATTCCTATTGAAAACCTGAATATGAATATGGGGGGTGGGGGGGTTGCTTTAGAGGTTAACTCAATGTTACGTCTATGCATGTTTGATGGCAATAACTGTGCCTACTAGAGGGTTTATGTGACATACTTTTTGAAATCTCTAGACGATCGTGTTTGTAGAGAATGGTTGGTCCCAATCCACTAAATGAAAGATGAAAATATGGTCACCGAGACCGTTGATAAGTGGACTGAGGGGGACTACAATGTTTGTAATTGTAACTCACATGGTATTAACGCTATATTTATTTTCATCACTCTAAAGGATTTCCACCATATTATGACATGGAAAACTTCTAAGGAGGCATGGGACATCCTTAAGGAAGCCTGAGAAGGGATGGATTTCTTGAGGGCATCGAAGATCTAACAACTCACCACATGGTTTGAGATGTTAAATATGAAAAGAATGAGACTTTTAATGAGTTTTATGATAAGTTGTGTTACTCACTAAACTGATCCTTAAACTTGGGAGAGAAGATCCCTAACTAAAAGGTATTTGGAAATATCTAGAGGTCATTACCTTTGATATTTATCCCACATGTCACACCCCTTAATGTGATAGAAACATTGGCTGGATGAAGTTTGAAGAACTTATAAGCTCTTTATAGAAAGTTAATCTTGAAAATTGTGCTCCACCTAAGAAAGGGAATGGTATCTGTGTCCATCTCGAGGGGGAAGAGGAGGGATTCCCCCCTCTTCTTGTGCATGCGTACGATATTGCGCCCTTTATTGGGGCACTCGTCCGTCGTCGATGTGGGGTAATATGTAGAGATAAATTCATCAACTTATTTTTCACAAAACAGGCAAAAGAAATGTTGCTGCCTCGAAAGAACGACATCAAGGATAATACTGATGCTTACGAAACCAAGTAGTTCAAGGGTCCGGGGACTAAGTTATGGAATGGAAAGTTATTGGCCACCCATCATGCTCTTTCGGTCTCTCATGAGCATGTGTTAATCTTCTCTTTATAGACTCCATGAAGTGTGTGCTTATGTGCATAATATAAATGAATAATAGAATCACTCAACCCGCGTCATGGAAAAATACAGAGAGAGGTCATCCTTAGGAGGGTTCTCAAAATAATAATTCAAAATATAACGTAAGTGTTTGTCAATAACAAGTCGTTATAGAAGAGCGAATGTATACATCGGACAAGACACAAGCATGCAAGCATATGAAATCCATTAAGAAAATATACATATAATGAAAACAAGGTAACCAATGTGCATAAGGGAGTATTTGAGTCTAGGGACTGACCCAAGACACCTATGTAGCCTAAGGAGCATCAAACTTCACGTAGTTCTAAGATAACATAGGGTGGGGTTTAACCCATGAAGCTAAATGGGGGATTTATATGTGTGTACAGAGACAAACGTGCTTTAAGTGTGAGAATGTGTAGTGAGAATCCCTCTTTTGGAATTTATAGGTAAACTCTATTTTTTGTTTATGAAAATAAAGTTTGTGCAAATATTGATAATAAAGGTCTGAGATTAAGGTATGTGATGTAATAAAATAAAGCGTTAAAGTAGAAATAAAGTAACTAATGCAAAAATAAGATAATTTAAAGACAATGATGGAGAATTAGACCTCCTTATGAAGACTTGAAGTGGATTGATAAGCACCCAAAAATGTATATTTTATACCCTGAATAGACCATTTTTAGTTGCTAATTCTCGACAATTTGCGTCCTATGCACGTAAATGTTTAATGTGCAGGCTTGATTGCAGTTGCGGTGTCAAAAGTATTATTTCAAGGTAAATTGCATCAAGAATGGAGCTAATACCCTGTCCCGTAACCTTACCCGAGCCTAAACCTATTTCAAACCCCATGTGTGTTTAGTTTTTGCTTTTTAGATTTTTAGTTTGAGTCATTTTATTTTTAGGATTTATTTTAGATTTATTTAGAATTTTCTAGAATTTATTTTCTATTTTTCTATTTCTTTTTAATTAGTGTGATTTAATTTTGATTTTGATTTTGATTAGTTTTAGTTTTTAGTTATCTTTATTTTATTAGGATTAGTTTTTATAGCATTTCATTTATTTTTAGTTTCAATAGATTTTACATTTTTTTAGGATTTTAGTTTTAGTTTTAATAGATTTTTATTTTTATTTCTTTTTAGTTTAATTTTTTTAATTGAGTCTTTATTTTATTATGAGAGTAGGATTTTATTTTTAGATTTTTAGTTTTATTAGTTTTATTTTTTTAGTGTTATTTATTTTTAGGATACAAATTAAACACACTCACACACACTTATCCTACACCACGCACTCACCCCACCCTCACACAATTCCCATGTACCTCACCACACATAATCAAACCCATTGCCATCTTCTTCCCCAAACACCCTCTCTCTCTCTCTCTCTCTCTCTCTCTCTCTCTCCTCACCTCCATTATCATCCACCATCAATACAAACACCTAAACCCATCTCACCACTTAACCTGACAAAACCCATAACCATTAACCACCCCAATCTCAACCCTTATACTTACCATCTCCCCACCTCCTTACCCGAGTTCCAAATCAACCAACCCATAAATCCTCCTATCCAAATCTGCAAATTCCATAATCCCTTAACCTGGTTCAATCGAAACTCAAACCTTAACCCCCTCTGCCACCGGACCCAACCCTCGACCCATAATCCGAGATCCAGGACAACCCGTTTTCCATACCTATCCCCGAACCTGCTACCCTCTGTAATTCGAACCCTGATGGAACCCAAAATCCGACCCCATTACCCACCTAACTCCGGCCACCAGTAGCACCTACCTTAACCCGTCCGCGACCCAATTTTCGGCGCCGCAATCCACATAAAACCCGACACAACCACCTGCCCGTACCCATTGTCAACCCCTTGACCCGAGCTGCAACTAACCTCTACCTCCAACACCTTAACCCTACTCCTACCGACCAGAACCCAATGCTTCCCATCCCACCACCTACTCCGGCTGAGCACAACCCGTCCTCCATAACCCGAGATTGACCCAATATCCCGAAAACCATCTCGAACCAACAACCCATTTTAACCCCCAATCCATACACGAATTCTTCGTCGGCCAAAAATAAAACCAAGCCAAGTCAACATAAATTAAAAGACCCACATGTGTTTTATATAACTTTTACCCCATTTCCCAAAATGCCCATTAACCAAATCTATTTTTTATTCCCTCACCCCTCATTCACATGACCTCACACAATCCATGCGCATGTGTGCATTTCCCCATTTTAACCCCAACTTATCCTCACACCCCTCATGTCCATTTAATCCCTATCTAATTTACCCTTAACTCCATGCCTACTATTTAAGGAAGAAGAAGACCATTTTGAAAAAAAAAGAGTTAGGCTAGAGAGAGAATAAGATAGAGAAACACCTTTTTTATTTTTTAGTAGTTTAGTTTTTTTATTTGTTTTTAGATTAGAGAAAAAATTCAATAAATTGAATGTTTGTAATTAATTGAGATGATGGAAGAATTGGAGAATTAATGCAATTGAAGGCAATTTTGGTTTGATTACTCCTCTCTAATTTTCACTTTATGCTCTTATTTGATTCTAATTTTTATTGGATGATGATTATGGAGGACTAATCATCTCATTAAAGGGATGAATTGAAACCCTCATGAATCCAATTTGATTTAATTGTCAATTCTAATTTTGCTAGTTTCCTTTGATTAGTAAATTTAATTCCTACTTATTTTCGCCTTGAGAAATGGAAAATTATCCTTGAGAGAGGATTGGAAATTGTATTATCATTTGATAATTTGATTCAAACTAGAGATATGCTTATCATTTGATTTAAATTTTAGTATAATTTTCATCTACTCTTGTTTTTATTTTATCTAATTAAAATTAGTTTGATGAATTGATCCTAGCGGGTGATTCATTTAATTGATTTTAATTCATTTAGAGTAGTGCTTGTGGGGATTAAACTTACTTTTCTAAAAGAATATTCAATTAATTCATTAGTGTAATGAGAATTAGCTTTTGAATTAAATGAATCTTTTGGAAATTAATGAAATTAATATAGTGTAAGTTAGATTAATTTGTGTGAAATGGGGGTGGATTTTCCATCCCTTGGATATTTTCTTTCATTTAGTTACATCTCACTCATTTTCATCACTCACTAGTTTATGTTTTTCACACTTTTATTTTAGTTAGATTACTTTTTTTATTTAGTTAATAGTTAACTCACCTTAAATCTCAAAATTGTTTTAATTGAAAGACTAAAAAAAAATCAAAAAAGCGTAAAAATCCAAAAAGAGATAATAATTTTTTTTGAATTACATGCGTTTTCCTCTCGTTTCACTCCTTTGATGTGGATTGATACCTCACTTACCACTACACTTTAGTTTATTATATTTTGTAGGTATTTGATATTTTTTTATTAGAGGAGCTTTTCAAGCAACGATGAAAAATATACGAAAAAGTAACTCTATCATGGATCTTGATTGTAGATGCGTTGATCTCACAACGAGGTGATGGTGGTATGAGGAAATGGAGGAGAATTTACTAAATGGAGTATGAAAAGGATGGAAAGAATGAGGAGATGGACTTTTTAGGAGGGGAACAACTCTAAATTCAAGAGAATGTCCTCTGAATTTCTCGAGGGATGTTCAGGGGTGCTTTTTAAAATGTGGTATTGACATATATTTATAGGTTCAAGAGGAGTGCCAATCGGCAGGGTCCTAGACCAACCTATCGGCATAGAACCCAAGACACGATACCGATAGGCAAGGTCTTGGGGGTGCCATTCGGCAGTATGAGACAGATTTTTCAGAAAAACAATTGTAAAATGTGAACCATAAGTCAGAATTGTGCACATGATAGACCGTTGGAAAGTGGATTTAGATCCATTTAAGAATCCATTGAGCCAATCCCGAGTTTGGGAGTTAGCCGATGTCAAACGGGGCCTGAAAGTGCCTGTTGGTCACTAGATATGAAGTTTTCAAAGCGCAATGGATTGTTCGTCCGAACTGTAAGTCCGATTTATGCATGGGATGGACTGTTGGAAAGGGTATTTAGAGCCTTTTAAGATTTTATTCATCTTCATTTAATTTGGAGAGCTGACCAAGGTCAAATGAGGTCCAAAAATGCTCGGTGGTCCTTTGGAGTAAAATGGGTCGTTCGTCCGTACCGTAAGGCTGATTCATGCACGGGGTGGACCGTTGAAAAGTGTATTTAGATCTATTAAATGATTCATTTATCTTCATTCAAGTTGGAGAGTTGTCCTAAGTCAAATGGGGCGTGGGAGAGCCCGGTGGCCTCTAGGTCAGTTTTCGAGGTAATACGAATTGCTCGTCCGTAACGTAAGGCTAATTTGCACACAGGGCAGACCGTTGGAAAGGGTATTTAGAGCCCTTAGAATATTCATTGATCATTCACTTATGAGAGGAAGTTGATCGAAGTCAGACGGGTCCTGGGAGTGCCCGATGGCCTCTAAATCAATTTTTAATATTAAAACGAATTGTTCATCCGAATTGTAAGGCCGATTTGTGCACGGGACACCATTAGAAAGGGAATTCAAATCTCTTCAAATATTTATTGAGCTTCCACTCAGGCGAGAAAGTTGACACTATTCAAGCGGAGCCCGAGAGATCTCGGTGGACTCTAAATCAATTTTTGATATTAAAATGGATCGTTTGTCTAAATTGTAAGGCTGATTCGGACACAAGGCGGATCATTGGAAAGGGGATTCAGAGCCCTTTTAAGATTCATTAAGCTTCCACTCAGACGAGGAAGTTTCATGGAGTAAAATGGGAAATGGTACTAGGAGGATGATGTAGGGTTTGCGATGAACGAGTGAGCTCTGAAGACCTAAAGAGGTGCTTGGGGGGGGGGGGGGGTCTAAGATGGGGTGTCTACAGGGAGCCCCTAGATGGGAGATATTGGAATAAGTGAAGGTCGTTAAATTATTGACACCACATCGACGTTAGGAAAGAGAATTTTAGGTAAATTATGTGGACCTAGGGGGTGGGATTGACCGATTTAGAGGGTTGAGGTCAGTTCTGAGGACCTAAGAAGATGAAAATGACCGATTCAGAGGGGAAAATTAATTTTAAGGGTTTAAGGATATGAGGATGATCGATTCGATAGGTCGGGGTCAATTCTGAGGACCTAAGAAGATGAGGATGATCAATTCAGTGGGTTGAGGTCAATTCTGAGGACCTAAGGAGATGAGGATGACCGATGCGGTGGGTCGAGGTTAATTCTGAGAAACTAAGGAGATGAGGATGATCGATTCAGTGGGTCGAGGTCAGTTCTGAGGACCTAAGGAGATGAGGATGAATGATTCAGTGGTTCGAGATCAATTCTGAGGAATTAAAGATGTGGGTGACCGATTATGAGGGCTGAGGTAAATTCTGAGGACCTAAAGTTGTGATGATCAATTATGAGGGTTGATGTTTATTCTGAGAACCTTGAGTTATATCGAATAATTCTGAGGGCTGATGTTAATTCTGAGTACCTTGAGTTGGGATGACCAACTTTGAGGGTTGAGGTTAATTTTGAGGACCTAAAGTTGTGACGACCAATTCTGCGAGTCGAGTTCAATTCTGAGGACCTTAAGTTGGTATGAACAATCCTGAGGGCCGAGGTTAATTTTGAGGACCTCGAATTATGATGACCAATTATGAGGTCCGAGGTCAATTCTGTGGACCTAAAGTTATGACGACCAATTCTGATAGTCGTGGTTAATTTTAAGGATCTAAAGTTGGGATGACCAATTCTGAGGGTCGAGGTCAATTTTGAGGACCTTGAGTTTGGGACGACCAATTCTGAGGGCCAAGGTCAATTTTGAGGACCTTATGTTATGAGGATCAATTATGCGGGTCGAGGTCAATCTGAGGAACTTAAGTTAGGACTACCAATTTTGAGAGCCAAGGTTAATTCTACAAACCTAAAGTTATGACCACCGATTTTGAGGGTCGTGATCAATTCTGGGGACCTAAGGTTGTGGCGACCAATTCTCAGGGCCTGAAATTGTAGCGTGGGGAATGGATCTCATAGGGAAATTTAAATTACCTTAAGAGTACAGGTGCACTTGTGGTTCTGCTGGGAAGTGTGTTATCTTGAAACTCCATTAGGGGATGTTAATTTTAAGGTTTCATCTGGGGAATTATAATAAACTTGGATACGGGCGCATCATTTGTTCTATTGTGGAGTATGCTAAGGATAAGAGTGTAAGATTAATCCAACTGGGGATTTTGAGAGTTTGTGAGGGTTTTAGTGCTCCAAAAATAATTTTCTTGAGGAAAATAATGTTTCATATTTTTTCAGGTATTTTTGGAAAATTTTCAGGCAATTTCTGGCACTTTTTATAGAAAATTTGAAAGGAACTTTTGATAGGCAGGCTGGAGGGGGTGCCAATTGGTAATGGCACGGATTTCTGGACTTTCATAGGAAGAAGAAAGGGCGGTGCCTATCGGTATGTGTTGGGGGATGCCGATCGGCATGCCCATTAACCTTCTATAAAAAGGGGGTGATCCCTCATGATTTTTCATACCTTTATGTGTTTGAATCTTCTATTTTATCTTTTTAACATCCGTTCCTATGTCCTTTTTGCTTCAAGACTTCAAATGGATAGTTCTTCAAGTGAGGTGTACAATAGCGAGTGGTTAGCTATTGATGATTGGATCGGCTTGGAGTGGTGGTCTATAGTGCCCCTTGCATTGGTCAATGAGAATGACTATGATTATATTGAGCTTATAGATGATAAGCATATCCTGTTACATGAGCTCACATATCACCGTTCATCTAGGGTGAAGAAACCTAGTGGCTATGTAAGTAAGATGACTTTATGTATTCCATTTTACTTTTTTTTTTGTGTTAATGAAGGGTTTTTCTTCTTGAATACTAACATAGCTTTTTCGAGCATTCGGTCTCAGTGGATGACTACTAGGATAAAGGAGGTTTAGAATAAGCTCCCCCTATTGTGCGCTAGATGGTTTCATATACCAACTTTGGTTATATATTATGGTGTTGTGTTCTTCGGGGGAGAGGTGGTGGGATACTACCCACACACTCCATCTTGGCTTCATGGAGATGATTTTTACTCCCATATACTTTCAGCAGCTGATGGAGGTGGATTGTGAGGGGTTCCAAAAAGTGTTGGACTGCACATTGAGGGTGACACCGAAGGCAGTGCATTGGGGACGTGGGTATAATCGTGTTAGGAGATTCTATCCGCATTTCTATTTTGAGGGAGATAATTTTGAGGAGGATAGTGGACGTGACCGATGGGTGAAAGTTGAGACAGATATCCCGTTTGTTTATTTTGATTTTGCTGGGTGTCTTTTTAATGGCAACAAGCTCCGACGTTGTCCATCTTTGGTTATTGCAATATTTGAGGACGATTTCTGACATCCAGCTGTAAGATTAGGGGAGCTTGAATTTGGCGTCCCTTTATTCTTCTTTGTATGCTTTTAGTCGGCGCAGTCGTCGGACTTTTATGGGGGCCATGTATCTTTTGGAGGTAACTTTGTATTTTTTTTCCCTTTTGTGCATTTCTTTGAATTCTTATTTTATTATTTTTTGACTAATTCCTGTCTTTTGCAGACATGGTTATAAGAGGTGATTGGTCATAATGAAGGGTTGATGGCCCTGAAGGATGAGAATTTTAGGGAATTTTGCAAAATGTTCCGGTGGTGAAAGTCCAACCGACGGTCGAATCAGTCTTTATCTTTGGCGAACGTGCGATGGGTTCTAAATGCCCTAACGAGCGACCAAGTTATCTTTCATATTTTTCTGAGTTCTTTTTAGCATCTTCATTTCTTGAGTAGATATTGATTCTCTATTGGGATTGTAGGTGACCTTCTACCCCTATGGGTGACTCCGCTGGATACTGTGATAGTGGGCCTACATGCTCAGATCCAATAGTTGATTGTGAATGAGTTTGGGTACGTCTAGTAACTGGGAGAGAAGGTGATGAGACAGATTGTGGAGGAGGAGGTGGTGGTCCCACCACCGACGGCCCCTATGTATATGAGGCGGGTGAGGGAGATGTCGGACGATGCTCAGGTGGCAACGATGATCGGTGATGCCTATGCGCTCTACATGGATACCATGGCGAGATATGATTACCTAGACTTTGTGATGAGCTGGTTGATGCTCTCATGTATCTATGATGTAGATAACATGCCTCCACCTACCGCGGCTTCGGGTAGGGGTACCGGTGCGTCGTTGGGATCGACCCACAACACGGGTGGCAGTATATCGATGGCGGCAACGATGGTAGAGGAGGCTCCGATCATTCAGGTTACTCCCCTTCCCCATAATTTTCAACTGAGTAGCGGGGAGTCACTGAGCGTGCCACACCATCCTCATGCATCGGTGTCTGGGTTGACGGGGCTGAAGTCAGCTTCAAACTGCTTTGTGCCACCTGCCACCTAAAATGAGGGTTCGAGTTCTAGGAGTGGAGGATCTACCGCTCGTCATTGAGTAAAGCATGTCCGCTATAGAGGTTGAGGGCTTGAGAGGAAAAATTGAGGGTTCGGGTGAAGTTCCATTTGTATTTTTCTATTTTCTCTTTTCCTTCTGCAAAATGTAACTAAGTGAAGCAAAAATATATACGAAAAATATGCGTTTTCTTCTTTGACATTTTTCTTGATTTAATGACTTATCCTATATGCACTTTTAATTTTCAGCTGAGATAGTTTATGCAAAAATAGAGATAAGTATGATAAAAGGCAAAATGTTTATTTTTTTAGAAAAAAATATTTCTGAGTAAGAATTTTGTTGAGAATGAAAATAAGATATTTATTAAATAAATAGAGAAAATGAGTGATTTTAAAGGGAATGACCCGAGGGTAGTTTTTTAAAATAAGATTTTTTCTTTAGAAATTGATTTTGGTAAAAGTGGAAAGATGGAATTTTTCAAAATAATGGGGGTGATGATCGGCATACCCCTTGAACTGCCTATCGGCATAGGGGTCAAGTCAAATCATCCCAAGGCTTTGATTGCATTTTCCCGCACATTAGTGTACTCCTGTAGGGCTGAGAATTAATTGAATTTCCAAAGTTGTTATTTTTTGTCAAGGATTTTGAGTATAAAAGGAGTGGTATGGGATGTGATTTCTCCATCAATACCCACATTTCTCTTTTTGCTTCTCATTCTTTTATTCCTAAATGGTTATTCCCATGTATGAAAAATTCTCTTCTTACCTTGATGGTTGATAACCACCCAAAAGTGTCTATTTTATACCCCGAAGAGATGCATTTTAGTCACTTGTTTTTAACTAAAATTGGCCTTATGTCATATTTTATTATTTTTCAGGTCAATCAGCAGTTGCAACATCAAGTAATGCTAAATCAAGTCAATTGCGACTCAATAGCGATCAAAAGCGATAAATGAAGAAATTCAAAGCGCCCGAGAAGTCCGAAGTCCTATTTGAGCTGGTCAAGATCAGTTTCGATGTCCCAAACCCTATCCCCGGACCAAGCCTAAGCCTACACCAAGCCCAGTCCATACCCCGAGTCTCATGTGTGTTTAGTTTATGTGTTTATTATTTTTATTTTGAGTCATTTTTATTTTTAGGATTTATTTTAGAATTTTTTAGAATTTATTTTCTATTTTTTTTTTATTTTTATTAATTTTTAATTTTAGTCTTTATTTTTAGTTTTTCTAGATTTTATATTTTATATTTTTTGGTATTTGGTTTTATTTTTTTACTTCTTTTGTAGTTTTTATTTTTTATTTGAGTTTTATTCTGAGAGGATTTATTTTTTTTAATTTTAATTTTAGTGCGTCGAGTATTTATTTTTCCTTTATCTTTGTTTATTTTTATTTTTTTGTTTGTTTATTATTATTATTTGTTTTGTTTTGTATATATTTTATTTTATTAGTTTTTATTTGAGTCGTGTTTAATTTTTAGAGTTTATATTGTGTGTCGTGTTTTTTTAGTTTTATAGTCTTTTTAGTGAGTTTTATTTTTAATTAATTTTTATTTTTAATTTAGTTTAGTTTTTATCTTTATTTTACTTATTTTTTATTTTATTAGGTTTATTTTTATTTTTTTTAAGAGTCCAAATAAAACACTCACTCACACACACACATTAGCCCATACACCACTCATACTCACAAACAATACACTCGCCCACACCCTAAATCCTATTCCCCCCACCCCCCCACCCAAAAAAAAAAAAAAATACACTCACCCATCTTCTTCCCCAACACCTTTCTCTCTCTCCTCTTTCCTCCATAGCCCCAAACCACACAAACCTTTAACCTCCAAAACCCAAAATCGAAACCTCCCATCTCCCTCCAAACCCAGACCCCTTACCCGCGAACCCATTATTACCCCATTCCGATCCACTTCCGATCCTGTTCGCTCATACCCAGAACCACCCAACCCACCGACGATCTCAAAACCCGAGCTGCTATCATCCCGGTCAGACCCTAGCTCCAACTAAGTCCAACCTCCAACCCGGAATTAAACCCGCTCCCATCCTTGGCCATTCAATCCATTTCCATTTCAACCCCTTCAGTTGCTTTATCCCCCAACCCGAAATCAATCCGGATCGAACCATCGAAGCCCGGACCCATTTAACCCGGTGACCAACCCCTGCTGCTCTGCCTAACCAACCGCTGGTGAGACCCACATCCAACTCCGGCGATGACCAGACCTGCGGACCTCCATCCTTATTTCTCCCACCAAAATAGGACCCCATACCCACCTGCCAAGCTTCCCCACGAAAAAAAAAATGACGTGCATATCCTTTTATCCAAAGAAACCTTGACTTAGCGAAATTAAATCCCCCAAAAAATCACCAACACACCAACTTCGTAGGACTCTACAAGTTATAAAAATAAGTAGGGACTCACACAGAAAAGACTCTCATATCAGAAGATGTGAGACAAAAAAGAAAAAGAAAAAAATATTACAGAGGGTACAAAAAGTCAGAAAAAAAAATTAGTTTAAGATTAGAATTTTTTTAGATTCAGTCTTTTATTTTAGTTTTGTAATCTAGTTGAGTTTTTGTGATGAGTTTGGGACGTGTGTTCATGCACACAATTCACACGAGGAATTATTGCGTGTCGTATTTCTTTCTCTTCTTTGTAATTTCTTGTTTATTAATTATGCTTGTGCTGAATTTTTAATCATGTCTGGCTAAATACCCCATTCAAGGGGTGGGATGAAACGCGTGTGTTGAGTTATTTAATAAATTAATTATTTATTGATGTGTTCTAGGCTAATTAAATTGGAAAAAAATCACACATTAATTTATGTAACTAGAGTTAATAAATTTATGTTGAAAATTGATATTGGATTTTTGGATTTGACTTAGAGATAGGTCCTATTCTTAAATTCAAGTATTAATTCCTTGTGTGCAATTCAAAGATTCATACAAATTTGTATGAATTGATCTTAGCAGATAATTTGTAAGAATAAGTATGAATCTTATTTTTTTATGCAGTGACAATTCTTGATTTAATTGCTGAAAAAAATAAAATTGAATTTAGGATTGTAACGAGAGTTAAGTTTTAAATTCAATATTATTTCGAACTATTCAACTCAATAATGAGGACATTAAATTAAATTGACTACGCGGTGTAATCCCACCTCTTGTTTCTTCTCATAAATTCTAAACTAGTTTATTTTTAAATTTTTCGTAGTCATTTTAATTGCAAAGATTTTCGTTTCCTCCCTTGAAATTGTTTTTAAATATAAAACTAAAAAAAAAAATTAAAAATTAAAAACACAACACGATTATTTTTATAAAAATTGAAGTTGGATGTTTTCATGATAACCGTTTCAACACTTGAAATTGGATTGATACCCGAATTTACCATGATACTGAATTTTTAACAAGTTTTGAAGGTGATTTCAAGGGAACTTTAATACTCGAAGTTTGGCCGCAACGACTGACGAATCAAGAAATTAAGTCACACAAAAGACGAAGTATCAATGGTTAGGATGCCATGTGCTTATATAATGTGGACTATAATGCTTTCAGCCTATGTCGGGTTTCTCTATGGTTTAATCGAGCCATAGACTGGAACTTATTAGCAGCGACGGTATAATTCTGGTACCCAATGGACCATATCTTCCGTTTTGGCCTGGACATGGTCTCTCCTACCTACGAAGATTTTTCAGCAATTTTGGGGGTCAGCTTCAGTGTGGCGACGTCTATGCCCGATTTTCCCCATTCTCCCCGAGAGTTTCTGGCAGAGTTGCTCCATATTTCTCTTTCGACAACTCGTTCGCGGGTTACTAGATAGATTATTTCTCTTCAAGCGGTTATGTATTCCTTACGCCTAAGGGGTTTTAAGGATCCAAGCTTGGCTGTAGCTGTTGCCTTGGGACTTACAGCAAGGCTTTTGCTGGTGACAGAGAACTTGAGGGTGGATCCCCAAGTGGTTGTGATAATGGCATAAATGTCTTACTATCATAATCCTACAACGGCGGTGCTGGCTGAGACTCTGACTGGTCTGGATGCTTGGAAGGAGTGTCGTTATGACTTTCTAAGGGGGAGCTAGGTAATATTATTCATGTGGCTTATAGAGAGGTTTCGTATGGCGGGCACTCCTGAGTATCTCTTGGTAAGTGTGCCTAGTTTCTTTTTTCGATTTTTCTTCAGTTTCGACCCATCTATAGATAACTGGGTCAACTGTTTTGTGGAACACGAAGCTCAATGTCTCTGTTGGCCAATGCCATGGTGGGCAGACTTGGAGGTTGTTTTGTATCTTAGAGAGTATTAGTATGTGCGGTTGGTTGGCCTTCAGCAGACTTCCTTCTATTTCCCCTGACAGCTTTTGTGTCAAGTTAGATGGGAACAAATTATGCCTCATCGCATAACAAACTTCTTTATAGTGGAGGACCTAACTAAATCATTATGGATGATGCTGGGCTCCTTGTGATAGTGTTTCCAGTTGTCTACCCGTCCATCACTGTCTATAGGAGGGGCCTCACATGTATTTGGGGAATACCTGGAGTGGTTATAAAAGCAGGTAGTGGAGAAGATCATGAAGGAAGAGACTAGCCAAAGGTGGTTTGTTTCCTTCCACACCATGGAGGAAGGTGTTGTGGTTATCTCTAGGCTTATCAGGGCATACGCTCCATAGAACGCATACGAAGTGTTAACCAGGATTGGGAGACTTGGGGACTTCTGGGGGTCGGAAGTGATGATGATGGAGGGCCGTCGGGCAGTTAAAACCAATGTCTTATGAAGCTAGGATAATTTTGGGTGTTTTGTGTTTTAGGGGTTTGGAATAGTTTTTTTATAGCTTAGTAACGATTAGGTTTGTCTAAAGATGGATTAGTCAATGGAAGAGGGTGGTTTGATTAACTCCCTTTATTGATGCTTCATGTAACAACACTGTATTCCTTAATTAAAAATTGATTTCAATCATATTTTTTTCTGCCTCTTGATGAGTTTCGCATTTGAATTATCTATACCAATCGCTAAGGCATACATAATTTTTTATTCATGTAAATGATAATATGGACCGCCGTTCTTGGAGTTTACAGAAGAAGGCATTTTATGAAAAAGAAGAAGACTCTGCCCATATATGGCGTATGGGTTGCCTATGTACCTCTGGGGGTTTGAAAGTTTTCATGAGTTTCAATTTGAAAAGAAAATGTTTTTGATATGATCAAGTCCCACGTAGGTCTGATTAGGGGAAATGAAGATTTTTTTTAATAGAAGGGGGATGAGAAGAGTCATAGCGCGCCATGATTTCAGACTAAGGGTAAAATTTCTTGAGACGGTCCAGGTTGACTGGACGTTCCATCTCTTCTCCATCGAGGTCTGTGAGCATAGCTGCATCTTATGAGAGAATTTTCTTCACAATTTAAGGGCCGCTCTAGTTCAATTTGAATTTCCCTCTAGGGTCCCAGACGGGCTCTATGATATCCTTGAGGGCAATGTCTCCTTTCTGAATACCACGGTCGTTAACTTTTTGATTGAATGATAGAGCTATTCGGTGATGGTACCCTTATATATTGTATAGAGTCTTAAGTTTCTTATAGATATATCTATCGATAGTACCCCTTTATATGGTATACAATCTTAAGTCTCTTTTCATCCAAGAGTGATAGTTCATCAAAGTTGCTCTGTTGCCAGTATTCTTTGCTAACTTTGCTCTCGAGCATGATGCACATAGAAGGTATTTTTAACTCAACTGGTAGGACTACTTACATACTGTATACTAGAGAATAAGGTGTTGCCCCCAGTAGGCATTATAATTGAAATGTGGAATCTCCAATGGGCATAAGGGATTCGGTCGGCCTAATATTTCCAACTCTCAATCATTTTGTTAATTATGATTTTGAGGCTTTTGTTGGCGGCTTCGATAACACCATTGGTTTGGGGTCGATAGGGAGAAGATTTGTGTCTTTGAATTCCATACTCATCAACTAGTTCTGTGACCTAAACTTCGAAATGGAGTCCATTATATGATACTAACTCATGAGGAACTCCATATTAGTAGATGTTCTTTTTTATAAACTTAACCACTTTCTCAGCATTCAATACTGCGTATGACTCAGCTTCGACCCATTTGGTGAAGTAGTCAATGGTGACTGGGATGGATTTATGACCGTTTGAGGCTATAGGAGTAACCTTCCCTATGATGTCAATGCCCCAGGTGGAGAAGGTCGAGGGAAAGGTCATGTTGTATAGTTCTCTAGGAGGTAAGTGCTAGAGGTTAGCAGACTGCTTGCATTTGAGGCATCTTCTGACATATGCAATGCAATTTAAAACATGGTGGTTTAATAGTACCATTAACGGATTATATTCTTAGTAAGAATATGACCGTTCATGTGGGGCCCATATTACCCACTGTGGATCTTTTGGATCATTTCTTCAACATCAGCCCCTGTTATGCAGTGCAAATGGTTTTAATCGAAGTTTCTATTAAAAAGCGCTTTAGCGTAGATGATATAACGGGCAACCAATTTATGAAAGGTCTCACGGTCTTTCATATCTTTGTCTTGGGGATACTTACCATATTTGAGGAGGTGCTAAATACCATAGTATCGTAACCCAACGATATCAGAATCTTCCTCAGTGACTAGTTCAATGTGGTATCAGTGAGTGGGCATTGCTTGTTTCTGAATCAGTAAATGGGCCATTGTTATTCCCTCAGGTATGTCGAGCATGGAGGTTAGGGTAACAAGGGCGTCAACTAGGATGTTCTTTGCAGAAGGCATGCAAAGGAAGTTGGCATCTTTGAACTGGGAGGCCAGATCTTCTAGGTGGGCGTAAAAGGGTAGGAGTTTCTCATCTTTGACTTTTAATTTTCTGAGGATTTGGCCGATGATGAGGGAAGTTTTTTCGTAGATGTCTAGGTGTTGGATTCTTTTTTTAAGGGTGATCTTGAGGACTAACGTGCATGACTCATACTTACTTTTGTTATTAGTGAAAGGAAAGTATAGTTTGATGGCAATGAGGATGTGAGAGTCAGCAGGTGCGATCAGGAGTATCTCAATGTCGTATCCTTTTTTGTTGGCCACTCCATCAAATAATATTTTCCATCTATGGTCCTCCAGAGAGGTGCAGGGAATGTTTTCATTCGGGAATTCAGAGACCCAAACATTATTTCCTTCCATGGGGTAATCAACAAGGTAGTCGAAGATGGCTCTCCCTTTCATAGCTTTCTGCGTGACGTAGTCAATATTGCCCTCGACTATAAACATCAACCAATGGTCCATTCGGATGGATAAAACAGGCTTTTCTAGCAGGTATTTGATGGGATCCATATGGGATACTAGTCTGATGGCGAAGTCAAGCATGTAGTGTCGTAACTTTTGCATGACCCAGACTTGGGAGACAAATGCTTTCTCCAAAGAAGTGTAGTTAACTTCATACCTGACTAGTTTTTGACTGGCGTAATAAATTGCCCTTTACTTACTGGATTCTTCAATGTATTGGGCTAGCCAAACTCCCACTACAATATATGTGACGGTCAAGTATTGGAGGAGGGGGAGACATGGATGTTGAGGCATCAATAGAAGAGGTGGAATGAGGTATTGCTTGATTCAGTCAAAGGATTTTTTTGCAGGCCTCATTAAAGAATTTACTTAAATCCTTTTGGAGAACTTTAAAAATGGGTTCGCAATTAGAAGTCAGTTGGTTGATGAGCTAACTGATGTACTATAGTTTACCCAGGAATCCTTGGACTTCCTTCTCCATTCATGGTGGTGGCATCTCAAGTATGGCTTTCAGATTGATAGGGTTTACTTTGATTCCCTCCTCTGTCCATGAATGCCAAGAGTTTTCCTTTCGTAATGTCGAAAATAAATTTATATTGATTTAGCCGCATCTGGTATTACCGCATTTTCTCGAAGAACTTACGGAGGGGAGATATGAAATTTTTGAGTCTTAGACTTAGTGATCATATTATCTACGTAGACTTAGACCTCCTTGTGAATAATGTCATGCACGATGGTTGTGGTAACCCTTTAGTACGTAGTCTCAATGTTCTTGAGTCTGAATGGCATGACAATATAGCAGAAGGTTCCCCATGGGGTAATGAAGACGATTTTCTCTGGATGGTCAGGGTGAATCTTGATATGGTTATATCGGGCAAATCCATTGACAAACGACTTGAGGGAGTAGCTGGTGGTGTTGTCCACAATCATGCCGATGTTGGATAATGGGTAACCATATTTTTGGAATGCTTTATTTAAATCCCGATAATCGATGCACATGAGGACTTTTCTCCTCGACTTTAGCACAGGGACGATATTAATGCACCATATTGGGTATTCGACTACAAGAATGAAACCCATGTTCAAGTGTTTGACCACTTCCTCTTTGACTTTGAGCAACCATTTGCTACGGAGTTTCTTTAGCTTCTGTTTGACTGACTTACATTTTGGGAATGTCGGGATCTCATGATGAGCTATTTTTAGGTTAGTGACGGGTATGTCATCGTAGGAACATGTGAAGATGTCCACGAATTCTTTTAATTGATGTTTAAATTATGCACGCTTACGCTCATTAAGGGTGGAGCCTGTCCTAATCTCACGTCGATGGTTATTAGAACCAAGATTAATAACAACAGTCTCATTATCATTAGTTTGAACATGGTTATGTTATTTATTATTCTCCTTATTAAGATTAGTTAAGAATTGTTACTTTATAAAATCATCATCATCAAATGTTTTATTAGAATTAAGAAAATAAATTTAGGGCATAACAAGATACTCAAAATCTTTGTTTAATTCATTTTTGAGAAAAACATTATTGAGAACCATGTCAAAAGAGGTCTTAATTACATTGATGTCAGGAAAAAGGAAAAACAACATCAAGTGAAGGAACTTGGGTAGGGTAAACAACAAGGTCATGTTAAATCTGAGCATGTTAGACTCATATGGCATTCTAGTTGAGGAAAGGCATGTCAGCAGCTTTGATTTGAGTGGATGGGTCTGATAGCATGGTATTTGATCAGATCATGCAGAGACTCAAACCCAGTGTCTACAAGTCAAATGAGTCATTGAAATCACTTTCCTTAGAATCCTCGGTAACTGTCATGGCTTTCTCGATGAGGGGTTGTACTTCATGTTTACACTATTCGACCCGAGAGTTACTATCTTGAAAGAAGATTTCCAGCCTTGGTTTCATCTTCTTATCGACATGGTCGTCCCATGGTTCAGGTAAGACACACAAGGTAATGTCTTCACCTTTATTAACAAATCTTCCATTCGAAGAGTCTCTTAAAATAGTCATTTCATCTTCTAATCTTGTTTTCGATCTCGATCGATGGAGTGCTTTGAGTTCCTCCAATGAAGATTGGTAACCCAGTCCACATGGGTAAAATGACTCCTTCAGTACTATGGACTCAAGGATCCCTTACTGGATTTACCCTAGTCCCATTTCGGGAATGAAGTGCATGGTCTTGAACATATGAATCACATTGACATTATCACAAGGGTTGTGTTCTAGATAGACTCGATCTTTAAAATTATCTCCTGATGGAAAGGAAAGTGGATCAACTTTGAAACCAGAGAAGAACATTCCATTCGTCCCATGAAGGATTTCTAATACTAGATTACTAGTGCTAGCATTGTCTATAGTGTTGTTATCGCCCAAAATGGTGATAACTCGACCTTTGGTAAAGAACTTCAGTTTCTGATGAAGAGAAGAAGATACCCCTCGGATCCTATGAAGCCATGATCAACTAAGGAGTTGATTGAAGCATAGAGGTATGTCAATGACTTGGAACTTAGTGAGAGGATTTATAGGGTCAGCCCCTAATGTGAGTTTTATGGACCCTATTACTTCTCGACAGGTATTATCATAAACACGCACGAGGGCAGAACTAGTGACATAACTGACTTTCAATCCCAAATAATTGAAGTTCTGAGAGGATAAATATTGAGAGCAGATCCGTTATCAACAAGTGAAAGTGGAACTATCTTTCCCAAGACTTCAATGGAGATATTGAGAGCATAATTGTTATCTGGGTCGAACTTCGATATCTCTTCTTCAAAAAAGAAGAGGAGTCTAGAAGAGTTCAGGGACCAAACTATATTTATGACTTCTTACGAAGTAGTGGAAGGAGGGACTATGGGTCTGATGAGCAACTTTATCAAGGAATTTTAGTGCAACTGAGAGGACATAAAAATCCCCCATAGGGTGATATTGGCTTGGGTTCTCTTGAGATGATCAAGGACTTTGCTTTCTTTGATGGTCATCTCTGGAATTAGAAGTTCTTTGACTAATCCCTTTCCTTTACTGTCTCAATCACATAAGGAATTGGATCTTTGTAGTGTCTCTCTGACATGGTCATGTGATTCGCTGAGGTGGGAAAGAATGAGAACCCTAAGGCTTCATTTACCTCGGGCTGAAGGGCCACCTTATTGATTTTACATAACAAATATTCGAAGGATATCATTCCACATAGGCTGGTTACTGGACTGACTTTTTCTTGACTCGGTTCACCATTTGAGATGTTAAAATTATCCCCCTATTCGTTGGCGACTATATCTTCTTACCAAGATTAATCAATACATTCGATAAACTTAACGGTTTCATCACATAGATCTTCCGGCTCAGCGGGGAGGTACAAGAGTGAAGGGACCAAATGTCCCTGAAGCTTCAAAATTGTGAGTAAATTCAAAATTCTACAGATATTACTTGTCTGTCAAAATATATCATCTATGGCCTGTACCACATCATATAGACTGAATTCTTTAATAGGTACCACCCATTCTTCTGATTCTTGAGCCCATTTCTAGGCTTTCATGAATAAGCCACTAAATTTTTGACACTCAACGGCCATCTCAGCGAGAAATTTCAGCCCAAACTCTAAGATTTGGTTCAACATAGTTGGTAACTCCATGTCCCCCCACAGATCGGGTGCGGACGGTGATGCATGCCCTTATAAATAGTGCCAAAGCTTGATCCGTGAATCATGTATGGTGTAGGAGAAAATATGGTCAAACCTTGAGCAGTTTGGGTGAGACTATAGGGATGATGGGTACTTTGTTGGGAATGATTGGAGTAGATGGGTGAAATTCTGGGTCACTTTATAGAAAAATGGGATTCGTATGTGCTGAAAATGGAAGCATTGATTAGTGGTATGTCCTATGATTTGGTGGAAATCACAGCAAGCATCGGGCTTGATGTTTTTAGGGAGTGGATATGTTAATGGACGAGCATCTAAGGGTTTGATGAGATTTTGGCTTAAGAGGGCCTGGTAGACTTTGGACTGGGAATAATGGAGCCCGTTTTATTCTTTCTTGGCAGTATTAATGTGACTTTTTGGTGCCCAAAAGGTTGTGGGGTGCGAAATGTGGTTGATGGTTGAGACAGTAGAACTAGCGGGCTTCTCATAATTTCGAGGACTGAACTGTCCGCTCACTTTCTTTGGTTATGATTCGACTTTTGTAACACTTTCCTCAATTTCTAAACCAGCCTCTCAAATGTCTCGAAAGTGTGGGTAATACTGTCCTCATATGGACGCTCGAATATGAGGCAAGAAGTTCTTCTTCATAAGACTGACTTTTTCCTCCTCGGAGGGTTTGTTGGTCATAGTTGCAGTTTTCTCTCTCAAACTTCCTTTGAAGCTACTAATTGTTTCCCTAGGGTTTTACTTAAGAGGCTCTTGATCTCGGTGCGTAACATCTAGATCTTCATTATACTTATACTAAGACATGAATTCTTCTGCCACATCCTCCCAACTACGGATCCTGGCTCTTCGAGAGACCGAAATTACCAGAGGGCACTTTCTTTAAAGGTCTGCTAAACTATCTGGGCCATTATCTCTTCGGAGGCAATAAGGAGGGTCATGGCTCGGTGATAGATTTGAAGATTAATAATTGGGGGTCCGCTTCCCCCGAACTTTTTGATGTCTGGCGTATTGAATTTCTCTAGCATTTGATCTTTGGGATAAGGAGATATATGGGTGTAGTCCATGTAGTTCCTGGATATTTTGACTCGGTCAAACTTCTTTGATAGCAATTTGAGGTCTTTATTGACCTTGTTCATTTCATCCTCTTTGGGATCCGAGGCTACTGACAGGTTAACCCCTTGTTGGGCAAGTTTTGAAATAGAGAGTTGAGCTAGCAGTGACCCTTTGGTAGGTGGGGCCCGCAGAGCATGCTGGTACTTTTCTGGGACCCAAATAGGCTCGAGAGTGAGTGAACCCATGGCACGAGGAAATACAAATTTGGATTCTTTAGGAATCTGGGCTTGATGATGTTGTATGTCATGGACCTCAATTTGAAGGTTGTCAATCTTGGCACTGAGTTGCGCTAAGATGGTCATCAGATCGAGCTGGACATTCGGTGCTTGGTCAGTGTTCTCCATGAAGAGCTCGTGAAGGTAAATCCCAAACATAGATGAAGTAGTAGAAGAATCGGTGAATCTTTATTTGACGGAAGACCTAAGACAATAGGGAGCCAGGCCAAAATCCGATATGCGATCGACCGAAGAAGGAAAATGGTATAAAAATATTTTTAAAGGAAGGAGGGAGAATTTTTTTGGTATTTCGAAAATAGGAGATATAATGTTTTTGGAATTCTTGGTTTTTAAAAAATAGGAAAAAGGAGAGGAATCTTAACATGATTATTAGTGATGTTATTATTAGGTTCTCACTTATATTAGGTTTGCCTAAATGCATAAAAAATGACGAAAAAGACCCAAGCTTGAGAAATAGGGGTTGAAAATATGTAAGACACAGTTTGACTTGTTTTTAGGCTCACGGACAGGGTCCTGTTTTGAAAAAGGCGAAATAGCACGAATATTCGAGCAATATGTCGACCCAAAATTTTGGTAGAGTTTCGCTTGGTAACCGACAAACTAAATATGACTGCCCTAGGTTTGACACCTATATGAAGTTTATGTTCTTGCTAGGTTAGTGGAAGGGTTCCCCCCTTTAGCATGACTTCCACGATATACCTCTTGCTTATAAGGGCAATCATTCATCGGTACATATGGACAAGCCATTTGATATACCTTAGTGTACGTGAATTGCCTCACTATATACATCGTGGGGATAGTAGTTTAAGAGACAATTCGATATACTAGACGTACGTGAATGATTTCCCTGCTATATACCTCCCACGAGAGTTCGATTAAGCGGTACGATGCGCGCCCGCGCGCGCGGGGTGGGGGGGACCAGTTGATATACATAAAAGGTACCAGGCCAATAGAATGTGAGAGTCATATCGCTTAGGCTAACTGCGCCCCGTAGGACCAGTGTCCATTACAAAGTGACCCCCCAGTATGGAGTAAAATTTTGGTCAATATTGCCATGCTCTTGGTGATGTAGTGTGAAAAAATCTACGAGTATTAATTATCATATTATGGGGATAGATTATTTTTTATTTATTTTTTTATTTTCATGATGAGCAAAGGGAATACCATGATAATAGGGGATCATATATGTGTATTATGAAAAGCAAATCTACCATGAAGACTATATTATGCATGGATATATGTGAGTGAGTAAGTGAGTAAGTGAGTAAGTGAGATGGGAATATATATGAGTGAGTGTGCTTGGTAGTGGGCCTATACATGGATCAACTACAAGTGATGTGTGATATGTGTAAGTGAGCATAGAGATATATACAAACATGGGAAGTGTGGATGTGTGCTCATGAAGCCTAAGCATGTATATTCTAAGTGGTGTGTGAAGCATGAGATTGAAAGTGAAGCTAAATGAAAGTGGGTGAAGTGCACGGATTTAATGGGACCTTTGGGGACTACTATTTTATGTGGAAACTCCTACATTCTTTTCATTGTACATGATTTTTCTAGATTTACTGGGTTGCTTTTATGAAAGAAAAATTCGACACTTTAAAAAAAATTACAAACCTTTTAAGGATTTAAAAGGATATTTAAGCAACTAGGATTCGAAGTGACAATGGTGGAGAGTTTAAAGATACTGGTGTCATAGGATATTATATAGGAAATGGTTATAAACATGAGTTTAGTTCACCCAAAACTCCTCAACAACATGGGATAGCTGAAAGAAAGAACCGAATTATACAAGAAATGACTTGTGTCTTGCTTCATGCTAAAAATTTGCCAAAATATTTATGGGTTGATTCTACACAAACTGAATGTAGTATAATAAATCTTGTATACTTAAGGAAAAACTCTAAACAAACTTCATATGAAATTTGGTATGGAAAATAACATAATTTGACATACTTTAGGGTGTTTGGCAGTGAATGCCCTGTTTGTAAAGATAGAGAACATTTCTCAAAATTTGGCACTAGAGGTGATAAGGTTATCTTTTTAAGTTATTCACAAAACATCCGTGCATATCGCGTGTTTAATGTTAAAACAAAATCTATAATGTAATCACTCCCATCATATGGAAGAAAGTGAAAATACTATACCAATTGGCCAATCTGAAAATAAAAATTTACCTAAACAGTCAACAGATAGTAATTCGATCTCTCTACCATTTGACGAACTTGATGTTTTTAACTAGTTTAAGGCAAATCACCCCATGAAAAACATTGTAGGAAATGTCAAAGATCCCATGAGAAATAGATATCAATATTTTAGTGCTTTATTTTTTTGTCATGTGTCTTTGATTGAACCTAAATATATAAAAGAATATAAAAGAAGGTCATAGATGAATCTTGGTTATTAGGTATGTAAGAAGAATTAGTACAATTTAGATTATATGATGTTTGGTAATTAGTCCCACGCCTTATCACATTAATATAATTGGAAGATGATAGATTTTTAAGACTAAATGTGATGAATCTGTAAATGTGTTGAGAAATAAAGTTAGATTTAGCATAAGGTTATTCTCAAATAGATGGCATAGATGTTGATGAAACCTTTGCTCCTATAGATAATCTTGAATCTATTAGGCTCTTACTTATCGTGTCTTTCTATTTAAAATTCAAACTTTATCAAATGGTTGTAAAATCTGTATTTATAAATAGAATTTTAAATGAAGAAGTTTATGTTGAACAACCTAAATATTTTCTACATTATTTCTTTCCAAATCATTTTTTAGATTAAAGAAATCCATTAATGGTTTAAAACAAACACCTCGCTCCTACTGTGAGAGATTATCAAATTTCCTAATGGAAAATGGTTTAATTGTGGAGGAGTTGACCGGACAATGTTCATTAAATGTAATAAAATTTTTATGTTAATTGCTCAAGTTTACATTAATGATATCATTTTTGGGTCCACTTCTCCCTTGGAAGCTGAAAATTTTGTTAACATAATGAAATCTAAGTTTCAAATGTCTATGATGGGAGAAACTCCAATTTTTCTTGCGTCTTCAAGTAGCTCAAAAAGTTGATCGTATCTTTATTTATCAATAAAAATATGCTATTTATTTGATCAAACTTTTTGGTTTAAATATTGCTAAGATTTCTACAACACCTATGAATTCTTATATCAAACTATCAAAAGACTTATATGGGAAAAATATTGATGTCGCTTTATATCGTAATAGATAGGCAACTTACTTTACTTAACTACGAGTAGACCAGATATAATGCATAACGTGTGTGTGTGTGTGTGTGCTAGATATCAATGTGAATCTAAATAATCCCATCTATATGTTGTAAGTGTTTTATTAAATACATAAGTGTAACTATAAACTATGGTATCATGCACACTTTTAACACCAAGTCTAAAATAATTGGGTATACAGACGCTGACTGGGCTGGTCGTGTTGATGATAGTAAAAGGACCTCCGATGGATGTTTTTACTTAGAACGCAATCTAGTCTCATGGTCATCTAAAAGAAAAACTGAGTCTCGATTTCATTAGCAGAAATCGAATACATTACTACTGCCAGTTGTTGTACTCATCTTCTATGGATGAAATAAATGTAAATTGATTATGGTTTAAAAGAAACTTATGATCTAATTTTATGTGACGATCAAAGTGCCATTGATATCTCAAAGATACCTATTTTCCATTCTCAATCAAAACATCTAAAAAAGGTAGAACACTTTTTTAGAGAATTGATTTAGAAAAATAAAATTGTCATTGAATATCTTAACTATAGATCAATTGGAAGATATTTTCATAAAACCATTACAAAAACTCTTAGAATGCCTATTGGTACTTGTGCATGCCCTATTTATTTAGTTAGGATTGAATGTTAGTACCTCTTTAATCATAGTATCTTTTGGTGATAACATCCTTGTAGGTTCTTCCCTACCCTTTGTCCCTTTGTGACAAACATGGGAAGAATATGAGTCTTTATTGTTTTAATATTGGAGAATATTTGCAACTTTCGATTTACTAGTGTATGTATTAAGTCTTTTAGGACACATGTGACCAGTTGAGTTATATACTCTTCTTTTTAGAAATCATGTGTATAGCTGAGTTATGTACTCTTCTTTTTAGGAATCTTCTCTATACTTGAGTTATGTATTTATATGTATGAGACTTATCCTTTTGAGTCTCAATTTGGTTTGTCCCAAAATTGGCTAAAGGGGGAGATTGAAAGTAACATTTTTAATCCTCCGAGTTTTGTGTTGGCTCAATTTTGTAACAATAGTCCCAAATACACTGGTTTCATTACACACAGTAAACGTAATCATAAAAAGATTTTTAGTGACTTAAAAATTATTTTATAAAACCCTTTCTAATTTTTGCAATGATTTACTTATTTTTTTATTTATACATCCTATTCACATTTTATATTTGAATATTTATTATATTACAGTTTTCTTGGATTTATAATTTTCCAGACTTTAAAATTAATTTTCACATTTTATGTGATTTTCTGGAATTTTTAAATGCTAATTTAAAAATTTAAAAGAAATAAAATTAAAATTAATTTTTGTTTCCTAATTAAAATGAGATAATAATCTAAACGGAAATGTGGCCATCCCCGATCCTGATCCTTGCGGGCGGGCGCGTGGAGGAAAGGATCCTTCGGGTCCCTCGCGTCCCTCTCGGGAGCGCTTCGGCCGGCGTCGTTTGTGGTGTGAAAAATTTAGAGAGATTCAGAGTCGCCAGTCTATTTTACTCAAAACAGACAAAAGAAAAAGGGGAATCCACCTCGAAGAGTGGCATCCAAAGACATACTGGTGCATATGAAACCAAGATGATTCGAGAAAGGTTCAGAGGCTTAGTTACGAAATGGGAAGGTGTTAGGCACCCATTCCGCCCTTTCGGTCTCTCATGAATATTTGCTATTTTCCTTTATGTTTCCCCCCGTGATATGTGTGCATGTGTATATATATAGAATGGAGGTAGGAATCCTCAACTTCTATCATGGAAAAGATAAAGCGAGTCACCCGTAGGAATATATAAGAGTAATATTAGAAAAATGAGATTTACGCGATTACCCCTACGTTGAACGTTATAAGGGAACGATAACGCATATGGGGTAATACGTCACTAAGAACAAGTATATGTATAATATAAGAAAAATGGATTTAGAGAAGATAGAAAATGAGAGAAAAAGTGATAAAAAGGACTCGAGTCTCGGGTTTTACCCCGAGACGCCTACGTAGACTATAAAGGCATCAAAGTCCACGCAGTTCGCATATAAAACGAGGGGTGGAGTTTATCCCATAAATCCAAAATGGGGAATCTCTTATTTGTGAGTGAGTGTGTGTGTGTGTGTAGAAAAAAGTGTTTTAATTGTGAGAAAAGTGTGAGGAAAACATGAGAATCCCTTATTTGAATTTATGAGCAAAACCCTTTTTTTCTTTTTTTTTTTGGGTTTTATGAAAATAAAAGATGTGCAATAATACTAAGTAAAAAGTATATTAGGATGTGTGAAAAGGGATAATAAAAGTGCTAAGTAAGAAAACAAGTTATTGAGAATTCAAGAGAATTTAAAGAGAGAGCTTGAGAAAGTTGGACCTTCTTGAAGATTTTGAGCTTGATCTTGAATGTTGGGGAGCAGCCCTTCCACTTTGGATGATGATGGAGAGTGGCTAATTCACCAAGTTTGATGAAAGGGATGATGAAAAGGGTAAGTAAAAAGGGGATTTGGAAGTTGAAATCACGTTACCTTCGAGAGAGGTTTGTGGGATTCGTTAAGAGGGATTTTTATCAGATCTGGGCCCTTTGAAGATTCATTCAGCCTCGGTCGAGCTGAAGAGTTGACATAGGTCAAACAGATCCTGGGAGCGCCCCGTGGCCTCTAGGTCAGGTTTTGTACGCAAACGGACTGTTCGTCCTCATGGTAACTCGAAATCGCGCACGGGGCAGACCGTTGGAAATGGTATTCAGTACCCTTCAAAGATTCATTCAGTCTCTATCGAGACGAAGAGTTTGAATTTTGGGTCAAACTGAGTCGGGGAGTTCCCGATGGCTTTCAGGTCAGTACTCGGGACGTTACCTGGGTTTACAGTTATGAAGGGAGGTACTAGGGACCTAAGGAGATTCAGGGGGTAATTGAATGGGGTGTCTACATGAAACGTTTTGAAAATTGGAGGATCGCTTTGTTTGTGATCTGTATGATTGGGTTTTAACCAATCAGGGCCATATATGTAGATCACTCGATTTCATCATACGTGAGCTGGGGGCTTGGTCTTCTTGACTGCAGGTTGTCGATGGTTATTTTACCCTATTTCCCATCACTATACCATGGTCTTTACGCATGTGCCATCACCGACCCATCTTTTATGCGATGCCTAATTTACCCTTAGATGCCCTTGGCTATCTACTGAACCACCCTTATTATTTGGGGAATTATAATTAAACCAGAGGCATTCCTCCGCCTCTATAAATAGAGGGCTTGGGGTCTTCAATTTTAGTGAGAAAAATTTCTAAAAACCATCCAAAACTTTGCTAAATTTTTTCCAGCCTTCTCTCTCTAATCTTGTTCAAATATTTACATACATTTGAGAGTTTTTCTAAACATCTTTTATAAGTACATTTTCATCCTATATTGTTTTTAATTTTGGGAGGGTTTCAGGTTTTTATGTGTTGAGGCTTTTAGAGTTCGTTGCTTGAAGTTATTTTTTCTTTGCTTCTGAGATCTCTCCCGAGGTATAATTTTTAAATCTCTTTACGTACATGCAAACCTTAATTGTTTTATTTGAATGGTTTAGAATGCTTTGAAATGTTTTACAAACTCCTGTTTAAATAATATATATTTTCTCGTACTGATCTAAACATAACCTATAACACACACACACACACACACACACACACACACACACACACACACACACACACACACACATATATGGTTTAAAATGAATTCCGTGTTATACACTCATATATACTCAAGAACTGTCTTAATACAAATCACACACATTGGAGGCGAACATAGTTCATATACCCATGGGTCACGCACATACCTACGCTCCCATGGTCAGCTGACTTATCAACTCACAAATAAGTCATTCATAGTCCTATGCCCTTAAGGTACCAATCTAAATCCCCCCGAAGGCACACAAAGATAAGATGGTCCTTTTCCAAAAATTAACCTCCCGTGATAGCAAGTATGGTAGGTATGTCATACACACAATAATCTAGATACAAAGTAATCATAAAAATTAGGTAATCAACACATTAATATAAGTATATAGCAACCCTATATCTGAAGTCTCATACGTATCATAGTGCCATCCCGAATATTTTACGTAACATGTTTAGCGCAACAAGTCTCGTTGTATCATAAGGTTATTAAGTCTTCCACTAGTCTCTAAGGTTATCTCAGTAATTCCAAGTCCCTCTTCTACTGGTCCTAACCTTAAATTAACACTCGTCTGCTTTAAATCCCAATTCTATGAAACTTCTAACCGTACCTCACTCGGTACACACTTGAAAGTATTCCATCAAAATCCCATAATGTATAACATATTCCGGGCATTAACTACAACCCTACTGACCTTAACCAAGTCCCCCAATATTCTATTAAAACCCCTAAGAGTTCTTACAAGCTTGGGATTTGCCGAACCTTAACGGGAAATAATCTACAAAAATCAGAAGGGGTCGATCGATCGACATTCATGGGTCGATCGATCGACATTCATGGGTCGATCGATCGACATTCATGGGTCGATCGATCGATCAAACAGGTATTGCGAATCTACATAATTTTGCCTATGGGTTTCATCAAACTTAACCCTCAAATCCACTACTATAATGTCCCAAACTCCCAAATATCTATTCTTAACATGATACCAACATAAATACATAATTTCAACGTTTTAGAATCATCAAATCAAAATGGGAAATAAATTTCTTGGATCAATTCACATAATTTTCATATAAAAACCCCGGTTCTTCTATTTTATTAAATAAAACTATATAATTCATTACAAATTCATAATCTTCTAAACATGGATCATAATTTCGTGGCAGCTATATTCCCAGAAGTTAAACTACATGCAAAACCTACCCGGTTACGATTTTAATTCTTCAAATCCATTCAATTATCACTATTCAAGGTTATTCTCCAATTTTAACCTAACATGGATGATATACGCACTGAATTATTGCAAGTTAAATCACTTTCCTGGGAATGAAGATTCTGATCATTTGAAGACGATTAAGGTTGGTTCTCTTTCTCTTTCCGGTCACAAATTCGGCGATAGTGGTGGTTTTGGCCATGGAAACCCTTGGAACTTCTCCTCTTTATTCACGTTGACCACTCTTTGGTTTTGAAGGATAATTCCCTAAGCTTGGGTGATAAATAACAACTAATTTTCGTAGGTCACTATTCATTAAAAATTAAAATGACTAGAATATCCTCCAGAGTTGCCGGTTAGGCCTGAAAATGCCCCGGAACCGAAACTAAACCCCCGGCTAGTGTATTCTGACTATTTCGATCCTTCCGAACGCATTGGCGCTCTCAAAATGACCATACAGATGATACAAATATAATTTACTTACAATTTCATTTAAATTGATTCTTGACGCGACTAACACGCGCGTCCCAATTTAATTTTCGAATTGCCGTATTTATAACTCACGACAATATTAATAAATTTAATAATCATATATTACCATATTCACTCAGTAATATTCAACATTATTATCATAATCAAATACCAACTCTCGTCTCGCTAGTATTTAAATTCAGATTAATTTCCAATTAATTATCTTAAATTAATTTATTTAATCCCATAATTAAAAGCAATTTTATTTAATTAATCTCATAATTAAAAGCCATAAAAATACAGGGTATTAGAGATAAGAGATTTACCACTTTAGATAAAAACAACATCATTAAAATAAACCAAATACCCATTCAAAACCAATTTTGTAAATTAAATTTCATTTAATGCTAGGAATATAAAAACAATCTATCAATATTAACTTATTGTCTTCACTAAAATTTAAAACTAAATTTTCCACTGTTACTACTGCTGACTTGCTACGATCATCCATTAATAAAAACATTTCTCCACTAGTGAGTTCCTTGTTTACCTCGAACCCCTGAAAATAATTGCAAACATGATTAGTGTGTCCTGATTCTACACACCAATTAATAGTAGATTGCACCACGAAATATGTCTCCATGACTAAGGAGAAATTACCATTTTTATTATTTATTGCTAAGAATGTCAGGCACTACTTCTTCCAATGTTTAGACTGTTTACGGATATTAAAATTGCCTTTTATTTTTTTACCTGGTGCCCGAGGCTTAAAATTAGTTTTAACAACAATAGGTTGTGCCTCATACTTTCTTTTATTTTTTTCTAACCTTGCGGAGTATAAGAATATGGGTCTTTCTGAACAACCTGAGCCCCACCCTTATGCTTGGTGATATTCTCTACAACTGGGAGTTATTTAAGTAGTTTTATTAGAGGGTAATCAAACTTGTTCATAGAATATTTTAGGATAAATTGTTTAAAGGACTCCAGGAGTGATTGGAACACGATATCAACCTGGGTTTTCCTATCTATTTTAAATTCAAGAATCTCAAGTTCTACCAATATGGAAATCATATTAAGAACATGATCGTGCATGGGAGTAGTTTTCATCATCTTGGTTTTAACTTACGTTGACCTAGAATCTAGCCTTATGACATGATTCTGATACTCAAATATGTCCCTATGGTTCAGAATCATCTCATAAGCGCTCGACATGTGCTAATAATGGTGTTGCAACACATTGGTAGAGGACAATATGTATCGATGAGCCATTTGATCAGCCTTTTACCACCTCCGATAATCTTGGACATCCCTTTCGTGCGCTCCATCATCAAGTTTGGTAGGGTAGGTTTTAGTCAACACAAACTTATAGTCCTCAGTAGTTAGGATAATATTTTGTATTATTTTCCACTCTATATAATTCATGCCAATAAGTTTGTTATCCTTTCATATTGATGACGTGGGTTGAATGAATAGACCATTTTGAAATATAAAAATCATAATTTCGAAAACTTAATTAATTTTAATATATACACATGATAATTAACTTTGATTTAATTTTAATTCGGCATCCCTCTACCATCTAATAAAATAAAATCCATCTGATCATCCTAGTTCCCTTATGACGTGAGATTTCTCGATAGGAGATTAAATCACTTCACCTTTAACTCGACAAACTTTTGCCTTTTAATTATGTACTCCGGACACTTCAAGAACTTCTGTCCAACATAATTGAATAGTCGACCTCTTTTGATCCCATAAATAATGACAATGGCTTAGATGGGGGAGGATATCAAGTTGTGTTTAAGTGTATACCATCGGTTTGTTCAATGAAATTAATCCCGCTCGTGTAAAATTTCCTCATTGGGCAAACATACTCGCATTTAATTTTAATGAACTATCACGTAAGAACTTTAAAATTTCCATGATATTGAGGACATATTAAGTTGACACGAGGAGTTAACCACATCACAATTTTAAAATACCGATGGAGACCATGGGGTTTATGTTGAAATCCATTTCCCACTTAATATTTAAAAACTTGAGGGTTTTTGAAAAATAATTTATTCCATTCTAAAAGCCCGAATTACATCCTTGTTAATTTTTTAATTTAACTGTACAAATTAAATTGCTTGATCTCACTATTTTATTTTTTAAAAATAAAAAACATTTTTAAATTAAAACAAAATTTGGCGATCTAAATTTAATTTACACCTTTAAATTAATTACCTAATTAATTCAAATTATAAAATAATAAATTAAAACGACTTTTCCAAAAAAATCGTGATCTAGGTCGGTCTTTAAATAATAAATCATGTTGTTCATAAAATTGGGTGTCCTTAATTATCCAATTAATTAGAATACGAAATAACTCAATAAAATATAATAAAAAGAGATGAAAATATAAATAATTGCATAAAAGAAATGAAATGATAAAATTATCCCTTTCCATCATGGCCGGAATCCTTCATGAAAGAGTCCTTGAAAAATGAGGACAATCATGCAAATCAACTTGTTATAGAAGAAAACTGTTGAAAAGAGTCCTAGAAAAAATCAACCACTGAGAATTCATGAAAAAAACTTATCGTTTCTTGTTGGAATGAACCTTACAGCCGATAGTACTATAATACCCCATATTTTTATAGCATATAATTATTTCATTTATTTATTTGTGGATATTATTGAGTGGTTATTTCATATGACATGTGATATGTCATTTGTGATTTGAGAACTTGGACTTTTCTATATAAGTTTTAGTAGATTAAGACGTGACCTTGATATATTACATGTGTGTTATACGTAATTGAGTTACGTGTTATTGCTATAGATGTTAGCAAACTCATAATAATTAATTAAGATAAATAATTAAGGGGCTTAGTATTATGGATGACTATGAAATCATCAGGGGCTAGGGGTTGGTGGTTTATTTATTTGTATTATTCCCTTGGTATCAGATCCCATTGATCGTGAAATCAATTCTTATAATACCAATTCACAATCGAATTAATTAATAATTAATACTTAAACTTAAGCTACACGTATTAGCTAATCTATTACTTCAATAAGATAATTAACTTGTAAAATATTTTTAACCTTCGTTTTAGTTCAATTAGTGATTAGAAAGTCCGATTTGATCTTATTATAATGGAATTTTGGTCTATTTGAAAACACTTATCTATGCACCCTATAAGTTTGAACTTATTTGGGTTGTGAATCTAGAAGGTTCTCAAGCTAGTTGGACACATTATGATAATATTATAATGTAATATTGAGTCTAGATTCAGTAATAAGATCCATCCAAGACAACATCAAGACCTTACTTAAGTTCATCTTAAGACAGTATAAGTACCTTAAGAATCCCTATTAAGATACACTCGCATCATGCACATCACTTGCATAATACATCACTATGCACATTTTATGTCTTGTGTATGTTTGCTACATTTTCATTTGGTGCTTTATATTTTTTGATATTTTATTTGATTAAAAATTGGGATCTTGTTAATCCTTAAATATGTTAAGAAATTAATAACGTTTTTTTAAAAATTGAAAAAAATGAATAAAAATTAATTTACCATGTGAAAGTTGTTAATATAAATTTTAGAATCATTTTCTAAATTTTCTGATTTTTAATTGAATTTTAAATAACTTTTTAAAATGTGAAAGCCTTATATTAATTCTTTTAATTAATGTCCAAAAAGTTATGTTTCTTTTGTGAGATTAAACTAAAGTGGTTTTATAGCCGTTAGATCCTTTTAATCAAGCGACAAGGCCTTGATCCTCGTCATCCGCTTTTGTCCAATTATAATGCATTTAATCCTGGTCCCTTATTAGCCGTTGGATTTATGGTGTTGCCTAAGAAAAGATCTCAACTGCTATTTTTTAAAAACCCTACTCAACTGACCTATTTAAATAACATTTCTCACTTCATTTAGGGCTCGTTTGGGAGTTTTGAAGAGAAAAGAAAAGACACAAAAATTTTATTCGGAGAGAAAAAAAAGAAGGGAAAGTTAATAAGAGAGAAAAGAAAAGAAGAGAAGAGAAAGGAGTTTGGGAGAGAAAAGAAAGCAACTTTCTTTCTTATGTTTGGGAATTTGGAAGGAAAATAATTTTTTTAAGGGAAAGAAGGAACAATTCATTAAAAAACTTTCCTTTCTCTTCATTTCTTTTCGATTTGGAAAGAAAGTTTTGGAGAGAAAGGAAGGGAAAGTTTTTAAAAAAATTTCCTTTCTGTTATCTCCTTTTAAACTCCCAAATAAGAGAAAGTCACTTTCCTTCCTACTTAAACTCCCAAACGAAGGAAAATAAACACACTTTCCCTTCCTTTCCTTTCTTTTCTCTCTAAAATAGAAGTCGAAAAAAAACTTTCAAAAGTTTTGGGAGTAAACCATATATACATTTTTCACACAAAAGCCCTTATCTTCTCTACCTGAGATAGAGAAACATTGAGATATAGTGAGAGAAATAGGGATTGAGAGTGAGAAAACATACGTACTTACACCTTCATTATTCTCACTTCATATATACAATTGATTCTGTTTTTTTTCACACACGATTTGAAATAGGACTTTATGGATCTGGTTTTTTGAGAGTGAAATGCAACCTAAAAAGGAATTTTGATGTTGAAATTTGGATCAAAATGCTTGTATCCCGTATTTCCGGTTTGATCCAAGACTTTTTGTTTTATTTGTTTATAATCCCTACTATATTTCCATCTACTGTTTATATCTATAGTTTGTGTGTAGTTAACATTTCTATTAACTTAGTTTATGAAAACACCTTGCTATTGTGTTAGATCATGTTGTTTATCTCGTCTGATTTATCTATCTTTGTTATACAAACTGTTTTTTATTTTTGCGATTTAGATCCAATTTTTATAGTTAACATTTTGTGTTAACTGAGTTTATGGTATTTCCGAGTTGCATCCTTTTAATATCTTGTGTGGATTATATATTTCGGTGTATGTAATCTAATTTTTGTGAAAATATTGTGTAGATTTGAGATTTTTTATGAAAAATAGTTTTCTATGTTGCATGTTTAGATCCAGATTGTGCTAATCTTGCTATTTTCTACAAATTTTTTTGTAGATCTGTTTTTTTATACTGTGTTTAAAAAAAAATACGATACACAAACTTTCTTGTTTAATCTGAATTAAACATAAATTTTTTATTTTAATAATATATTTGGTTTTAACTATTATAATATACATTATTTTTTATAAACCAAACTCATACTATCTTGCATGTGTAATTTTTAGAAGGTTTGGTTTCTTGAAAAATATTTGAAACTAATTTAAGAAGTCCGATTGAAATGTTTTAACTTAAGACATTTTAGATCTTGACTTTATCGTGTACATTCGAAGACAGTATATTCTACCTTGTTGTATTTCATTTTCTGATTTAATTTTGAGTTGAATATTTGTGCCACAACCTTGTTTATGATTGTTTGAATAAAAATCTTAAATTATATATCAGTGAGGGATTTCTTTGTTAGGTGTGTTGTACTCATTCTTTAGTATATACATTTTTTTGTGAATTGTTTTATTATGTTTTAAGCCAAAGTAATTTTAGACATTACTGTCTTGGAACATAAATTTTGGACACGAAAGTACTTAATGTTTATATAATGGATAGTAGGTTATAGAGTGTTCACAACATTACACTTCACAAATAACATACACTATATCACGATTTAGAATTTGAAAAATTTAAAGTTTTAGTTAGACTTAAAATATTTTTAGAGAAATTAGTTTGAAATTCTAAGTTAAACTTTATTAAAACTATAACAAAAGTGTATAGGATTTTTGTTGCATGAGCATTTGGTCTGTAACATTAAGTGTGGGTGAGTTCATGTAGTGTAGGACACCTTACCCTCACTCACATAATTCATTAGATCAATTAGGACAACACCTAGTCGTTCTGAGGTATATTTAAGAGGGAACTACAAAGATGGTGAAGGGAACAAGTAAGAAAAACTAGGGCTGCTCAAGGACAATCAAATAACGAAGAGAGGTATCACTATTTAGGATTTACTTTTGAGTCATTTTTTATACTTATATGAATCGTTTTGGTTTTTTATTAGTGGACTTTAGGTTGAACGTAGAGGGTTCGTGGATGTTTCTCTCATGTGAAGGGAGTTTTACCATATAAAATATCAATATTTCATTTAATTACTGAATTTAATATTATGGTAGCTATCACACATTCATATTTGAAAATTCTAGGATTGTTATTAGAAAAGCACCTAAAAACTGGTTTAATAATCTTGAAATATAACTTAGGTTAAATATAAAAGATTAGTGGACTTAATTTGGTTATTTACAATAATTGAATGGTTTATGTAGAAAAGATTAAACTGGTCCCCTTCCTATCACATTGGGTAAAATTTAGTAAATATAGGTTATTCACTACAAATATTTTTCGCTCTTACTGTCAAGTGGTATCAGAGCCTGACTTTTCAAAACATTTTTCAGAGCTACTACACATGGATCTTATGGGTCCAAATAGGGTTATGAGTTTAAATGGTAATTCATACATACTAGTTATTGTAGATGACTACTCGCAGTTTACTCGGGTGGCCTTCATGAAATAGAAATCTGAAACTTTTAATGAATTTTTGAAAATTATTTATCGTATTGAAAATGAAAAAGATACTCAAGTAACACACATATGTAGTGATAGGGGTGGTGAATTTAAAGAAACAAACATTATAGAATATTGTGAGACTAATGGATATAGTCATGAGTTTAGTGCCCCCCAAACACCCCAATAGAATGAGATAGTAGAGCATAAAAATAAAATGGTTCAAGAAATGGCCCGAGTCTTGATTCATGCCAAGGAACTTCCCACTTATTTTTGGGAAGAAGCAGTTTGCACATAAGTCCTTATAATAAATATAGTCTACCTTAGAAAAAATACAAAGGAGACCCTTATGAATTATGGTACAACAAGAAGCCCAATGTTAAATATTTTTGCACCTATGGTAGTACTTGTTATATTTGTAAAGATGGATAACAACTCTCTAAGTTTAAGACCAAAGGAGACAAAGGAGTTTTCTTAGTATATGCACAAAACAGTAGGGCTTATAGGGTTTATAACTTGCGTACCAAAACTATTATGGAGTCTATTAATGTTATAGTAGATGACACTGCCTCTATAAATACTTATATAAACCCACATGCATCTCTTATTATATAATCAAATGATTTAAATGAATCTGGTATTCCTATAAATGAGTCTTTACCCAAAGAACACCCTGCTAAACCTGGAAGAGTTTCTAAAGACCACCCATCCAATACTATTGTTGGAGATACTTATTAGCCTATTCGAACTAGGAACTAACTACATTAAGTGGTTTACTTAACTTGTTTTGTGTCCTTAATTTATCCCAAAACGATAAAGGAATCCCTTGATGATCGCTATTCGAATGGTGCGATGCAATAGGAGCTAGCGTAGTTCAAAGATCATGACGTATGGTACCCTGTCCCTAGGCCTGAAAATATTAAAGTCATCGTAACAAAATGGATTTATAAAAACAAAACTGATGAACATGTGACGGTTATTAGAAACAAAGCTATGTCGGTAGCACAAGGGTACTCCTAAATAAATGGAGTCAATTGTGATGAAACATCTGTGTTTGTCACTCGATTATAATATGTTAGATTACTTCTTGCAGTTGCATGTCATTTATGTTTTACTCTATATAAAATGGATGTGAATTATGCTTTCTTGAATTGTATATTATCTTAGGAAGTTTATGTAGAATAACTTAAGGGTTTTACATACCTAAAATATTTCAGACCATTTATACCGTCTTGAAAAGGCTCTCTATGGCTTATAGCAAGCGCGCAGAACCTGGTATGACCGCCTAATAAGATTCTTAGTCAATAAGGATTTTGTTAGATGTGGTGCAAACCAGACACTACTTGTTAAAAAGACCAAACAAGTTATTATGATTGCTCAAATATATATTGATGATATTGTGTTTGGTTATAATTCCTTTCAAGAGGTTGAAATGTTTTCTAAATATATGTATGGAGAATTTAAAATGTCTCTTAGGGGAGAGTTATAACTGGTTTTAGGGCTACAAACAACACAATGTAATGATGGTTTTTTCTTATGTCAATCTAAGTATGCTAGATACATAGCTAAGAATTTTGGATTGAAAATTCTAAGACAACCCAAACACGAATGAGCACTGGCGATACTGATATAGACCCCACTTTATATAGAAGCATTATTGGTAGTCTTTTATATTTGATAGCAACAAGGCTTGATATATTATTTGCTATTTGTGTGTGTGCTCGGTACCAAGCCGCTCCATAAGAATCTCATTATAAGTGTGTTAAACACATTTTAAAATACATAAAAGGCACATTTGATCATGGGATCTATTACACTAATGATACCTTGAGCGATATCATTAGTTACTCAGATGCATATTGGGTTGGATGAACAGATGACAGTAAGTCCACATCTGGTGGTTGCTATTATATTGGACAAATTTTAGTTGGTTGGTCTAGTAAAAAGAAAAATTGTGTGTCCTTATTCACAACTGAAGCTGAGCATATCTCTGCTGGAGCTTATTGTGTCCAATTAATTATGATAAAACAAATGTTATTTGATTATGGTGTGAATGAGTCTAAGGTTAATCTCTATTGTGATAATGAGAGGGGTATAAATATTTTCAAGAATCCTGTTCAATATACTAGGACTAAGCATATAAAGATTCGTCTTAATTTTATTAGAGAACTTGTTGAATCTCAAGAATTGATTATTGAACATGTTCCTCCTGATAAGCAATTAACTGATATTTTTACTAAAGCCCTTGACTGCTCTCCGTTTGAAAAATTGTGAAATATGATTGGGATGATTGTGCTTGATAATTAAATAGTGATTATTTGATTATGTCTTACTTATTTTATACAAGATCTCTGAGGTTTTAAGATAAAAATATGGAGGTTAATACCGTATTTCTTAAACCATGTCAATATAGGAGCACATTTCTTTTTGGCATACTGGTAATCATTAGTTAATTAATTCACCATTGTCCATTTATGACAAAATGGGGGAGAAGAGTACATAGTCTTTCAATTATATTTCTTAATATTGTTATTTTTTCTTGATATATTCTTGATACCTTGCTTGATCTTATGAGAAATCACTACACCAAAATGTCTAATATAGCACTCTCAGTCAAGTATAATTTGTCACCCTTTTAAATCGTGCTAGAATCTAGCGCGATTTAAGCTCAATCTGACACGGTGTAAAATCATGCCAAAATCTGGCACGATTCAAAACCGTGCCAAAAGCGTGCTAAAATTTATTATTAAAAAATAATACTAAAACTAATTTCATTTTTGACTTTGGAGCCAACACATCCTCCCCGCTCTTTCTCTACCAAAAGTTGTTCCTACCAAATCCTTCTCTCTTTACCTAGGTTCCACTCCATTGTCCTCTCTTTGAGATTAATCCCATACAATTTTGGGATTTGTCTAGTTAGATTTAAGCTATCGTGGTGATATTATTGGTTAACGAAGTTAGGGTTTGTGGGTATTATGGTCGATTTAATGGTTCCATGTACTGGGTCGGTGATATATGATCAAGTTAGGGCTTTTATTAGTTATTATGTTCGAGTGTTGCTATCTTGGGTCATATTTGGTGGCCGTAAATTAGGACGGGTTGAATTTCGTGGTTTCACAATAAGCTTATGTGAGTATTAAGAATCGTTTTTCAGATTATGTTAATATTATGTATGTATATGCTTTGATTATTACCCTTCATGTAAATTCATGATATGTGAAGGAAATGCAACTTCCAATTCATTTGTAAATATTCACTTGTAATACTTAATTTTGTTCACAACTTGCAACTATTCATTGGTTTAATTTTCTTGGGTAGATTATTGAATTCACTTGTAACTGATTTTTTTTATATTTATGTTGAAATCAAACAACTTATATAGTTTAAATTGTAATCACTTCCCTGTGTTGACGCAGGAAAATTCAATTCACTAAGCAACTCTATTTTATATAAATGAGATTATGTATCCTCAGTATCTTGTCTTACTCTCTGAGAATTTTGTTGAGGCACATGCGACTCTCAACAAGACAAAAAAAGATTTAGTTCTATTTTCTATAAATGAGATTATTAGTTTCTCTTTCTCAGATGATGATATCACAAATTAAAAAAAATATTTGGTTAAGAAACAATGAGTCAACAAGAATATATTCCTATTGTAAATGTACTGCCAGAAAAGGCAAAAGACAATAAAATGAGGGTAAGATTTTTCTAACATAGACAAGTAAAAATAAACACGTAAATTATCTACTTTATGGAAATGTCGCTACATGTTTTTAAATTCCTACCTCAGGTGATGCCTTATTGGTTCTCCATGAAAGAGTGTGTGAACCTGCAATAAATAAATAAAAAATTTATGGAGACTTCAATTCGCAAGAGAATGTTTCAGTTAATGACAATAAGTTCGAACTTACCTAGATGGGAATTGTTTGTCCCCACATGTACATCACTCATCAATGAGTAGTTTGGGATTTTAACTTCACTAAAACTTGTAGCCAATTAGTTGTAAAACTTCAAAAGGATATGAAACTGTAAACATATCACAACGTTTAGTAGATCTTCAAGGATGAACAAGTCCTTTGGGACACTCGCCAATAGAACTAAATCGAAAACATCTTTCGCTCATCGCAAACACAAAAACAGTGTTCAACCACAAGGAATATTGTCGAGTACAAAAAAGTGTGAGAGGTTAGTAATTCCACTTGTGACAAACAATATATACTGATTTTATGATGAAATTTACTGAGGACTAAAATATATTTTCTTGACATCTATGGTCTTTTTAGGGGGATATAACTTCAAATGAAGAAGGAAAACCCGTGTTTGTGAATAAACTACTGGTATGATTTCGTACATAATTTCTAAGATATCCGTTGTTTCCATAACAAGAATATTTGTTTATGCATAACATGTTTAAATTTAAAGTTTACATTGTTCTCAAAATTATTCTTTACGTGGGTGTTAAAGCTCATGTCGATCCATGTAGGCATAAGGTGATTGTATTATAATGTTGTGAGTAATTAGTATATAAAGCATTAAATACCTTATTTTCTAGTTATATATACTTTGATTTCGTAGTGACAGGCCCACAGGAAGAAATCAACTTCAAATAAGTATGTTTGTGGAATACCATTTTTTGGATTTTTTTCTCAAATTAATACATCTCCTTTTTAAATTGTGTCACAAGTTTTAAAGATTGGTTACATTCTCTAATTTTTATATCAAGAACTTTCCCTTAAAAATACTTAAGATTTCTTTTGATGGTCTAAAAGCATAAAATGTTATGGATCATCCACATTTTTTGCAGCATTTATGATCTTTGCTAAAAAACTTTTATTCCTTTCTCAGGAGCCTCATCAACTGGCCACAATCATTACATGTGAATTTTCAATTATTCAAGAGACATATAAATAATAAGTAATAATGATTGCCAAAGCTAAAAGTTATGTCTGTTAATAGTGATTGACAAATTGGTGTTTTATCATTATCATCTAATTTGCTTATTTCCCTATTTCCTAACAGTCCATATGAAGGTGATATAGAGTATCTAATCCTCGAGGAGAAGAATTATTTCACAAAACTCGATCAAATTATAGATAAGAGTCTTGTAAGTCAGGCTAATAATTTTCTCATACCTCTACTATCTTCGTGATGTTTTCTCTTCATATTACTTTCTAATTATATTCAAACTTCACATTTAAGACTCAAGTATGATGGATGTTGGAACACGAGGACCCCCAATTTAAAAAAAAACTTTCACTTTAATTTCCTATAAGTGCGTAATAAAGACGGTTCCTAACAAAATTTAATTTTTCAAAATTTATTTAATTTTTTTTCTTTAAAAGATGGAAATTATAGTGAAGACAAATTTTATTTTCTTAAAAAAAATTAAAATCAAACACTACAAAGTGAATTAAAGTAAACACACACACTTTAAATTCACTCAAACTAAATTAATTTAATTATCAAGTTTAAAAAATTTAGGCAAGAATATTATCCAATTAATTTAGTACCAACTTGAATAAAATTAACTTGAAATAAACTTACCCAAATAATTAAACATGCACGATTTTAAGAAAGATTTTGAATTAAACCCAAATTTTACCTTTTTACCCTAAGCATGCGTTCTAGGTGATTTTTGCAAAAGATAAAATAAATTCACAACTACTATGCCGCGATGTACGAGGAAAATCCAAATGGAAAAAACTCGGACGACCCTAGCCTTAAGTCCACTAAGTAGGAAATTTTACAAATACAAGACATATGACTTACACAACTTGACTCGACTCCCTTCATGCCCCTAATGCGTCTTCTTGTGCCAACCTCTGCTTAGCCGACAATGACAGAATCCACTGGATCTTTGGACTCCTCCAATGAAGTTTTTTGGGAACCCATAAAAAACACACGGTGCCTTTTACCATATGAGAATGCAACAACAAAAACACGACTTCTTCTTTTTTGAAAAATAGAAGCAAAACCAAACTTATCCTTCTTGTGGTAGAGATAAACCAATGGTGCCAAACAAAACTCCAAGTGACAAATATATATAAATACAGAACTTGGAATGTTAAACAAACTAAATGGGTGTTTATCTTTTGTGTTTTGAAGGAGTTTAAGCCATCTAAATTAAACACACAAAAGAGACTTTTCTAAACATGAATTTCTCTCTCAAAAGCTATCTAGAATAATGTGAAAAGTCTTAGAAAAATATGATCTCGAAGTTGGTTATATTCTGTCAAAAATTAGTGGGACAAAATAGTGAAAAAATGGAAAAAATTGCCAAAGTTGTTCCCGCCTGAAATCTCGTTCGCATGACTTTTTCGTTCGAATGACTCATCTAATGAAAAGTCAGTGTACAAAAGGGAATTTGGAACGACATTCTCATTCTAACGAATATTTCGAACGAAAAACAGAATTCCCATATTTCATTTTAAGCTAAAAAAACTTTCTGAAATTTATTTTAAATAAAAGTTTCACGCATTAAAATTATTCCAAGTCTCTCTCTCTCTCTCTCTCTCTATATATATATATATATATATATATATATATATATATATATATATATATATATATATAGCATTCATACCTTATTGGAGACTTGAAATATGATGAATTGTTGAGGACGCAAAAGGCACTTGAAACTTGGCAAGGATGATGTCTTCACGTTGAACTAGGCTGATACCATTATCCTATGACTCAAATGTTTCTGTCCGGAATTGAGCCAACACTACCTTAAAGCTCAATTGGAAATTTGTGTCCTTACAATGGACTAATTAAAAGGGTACCTTTCCCTAAACAATTATAACCCTTCACTTTAATGAAGGCAGAAGTCAGTCACGTCTTTAAAACAAATTATCGAGATGCAATGCAAAGTTTTCTGACCAAAACAACTTGCATATTTATCAAAAATTTCAATGCCATGCTTTAAAGAGGTATTATCACGTTTAAAAAATACCATAATATCATCATCATTGATGAGGTGGCTTAGTGCTTTAAATCCTCTTGGAGAAGATATGTTGTGAATTTTCCCTGCTTGAACTTTCATCAAAATCATTCTGCTCAGCAACGACCTTAAGACATGGTAGTTGCCCAAGTGTCGGGATTTGTTCACACGCATTGCACTTTCTCAGTTTTATTTTAAACACATTGTGAGGTATTAGAAATGATTGATGTTTTGTCATCATCTAAGAAGAAAATTTTCCACCCCTAAAGTTTTCAATCCTTAGACCTTTCAAACTAGAATGAGGTATCAACCATTTTAAGATGTACTCATGAGTGTCATTTGACCCTATCAAAACTGCCCTAGTATCCTAATTATATTCCAGACTATTGATGTCTAACTTCCTAATTTGACATCCCTTTAACTGGAAAATGAAAATATTCACCAAGTTAACCAAGTTCCCAAACATCTTTGTAATGTATTTCAGATACTTCAGCCTCAAAGTCGGCGAATTATAGAGCTTCGTTATATTATTTGACAGTGTACGGATATTAGTCTTTAAGATGTCCAGATAACTTAAATGTTTCATCCCCCCTATCAAACCTGGAAACCCTGATATAATTGTTGACCAAAATTAGAACACGTAAGCATTTGAAGTTGGTTACATGTTTCCAATGCGACCTCCCTTCAAAAATAGTTTTCCTAACCTTTGTAGGATTTGATAGTATTCATTTCCAAGTTAATTCATTTGGTAAGGCACCAAGTCATGTCCTCATAAACAAAGGAACATTATTACTTACTACAACTTTTCAGTTTATAATACTTTGTGTTTGTAGAATATGTGCAAAATGTAAACTAAAATGCATTGTATTGGTCATATGCCTAAGGGTCTACGAGGCTTTACATTTGATTAAGCATTATAAACTCTTTGGGATAGTTCAGGTATTCACATTCTCTGATAAAACATGGGTAATTGATCAGGAGGTTTAAGAAAATAAAACACTACCAAATCTTGTAACATTTTAAAGTTCCACTCTTATTTTAGATAAGTATATAACTTCTGATCATTATATAACTTCTGAGTTATAATATGTGCAGTAGTTACACTGTTATATTCATTTAGAAGTTCCACGCTTATTTTAGATCATTATATAACTTCTGAGTTGTAGTATGTGCAGTAGTTAACTACACAAAACCTCACATAATTATAATTTCAACCAGTTCTATCTAAATCCTAGAAGAAGAAACATAAGAAATTAGAGAAAATATCAAGTGGTTCTTTAGACCACCAGAGCTATTTCCTTAGATCTTTTAAATTAAGGTTCCAGATTGGAATGCAAGAGGAACTTAAAATTCCCCCCACTTAAAGAAATCTCAAAACTCTATGTTTTTCTCATAGACTAGATTGTTTATGTATTTCTGATCCTAAACTTCCTTTTTCTTAGATTTCTATTCACTGTTAGAATTATCTTGGAATGACTATGTCGTCCAAAAATAATATATGGAATCTTCTTTATAACATATGACTTTTTCCCTCGATTAATATGCCATATTCATCTATTATCTCAACTATTCTCAACAGATCACCATTCAATCTAAAATGGATCGAATTTGTAGCATAATTTCCTTCATCAATGCCTCTATAGATTATGCTAAAAGGAAGTTTATGTCTTCATCCAAAAAATATTAAAAATCATGAATGACTAAATGCTTAGGACTCCATCTCTTGCATAACTTAACATATAAGAAAATCTGATAACCATCTTATTCTTCTCACTAGCTCTAAAACTAATATGAATGGAATTTAGTTCATATCTTTAGATCTCCAATGTTTGTGTTATATGATGTTGATTATAACTTTTTGGATAATGGTCTAATTGATTTTGTTGTTCTAGCTATGGCCAATCATGCAGTGGCTTAGAAGTTCTATTTCTTATATCAACCAGTGGAATCATTTTGAGGCTCTAAGACTCAATGTCATAGTTAGCTCTCTTATCAGAAATGGTAAATGGCATATTCTAGCAGAATTATCTACAACTTTACACCATATATCTGATAAGATTTCTCAGATTCATTTCCATATATTCAATGACATGATAAGCTTACTGGCCTTACTCTCAAAATGGTGAATTGTCTTTTAAAGATGATTCTCTCCTTTTCAGTCTAAATGATTAGAGTTATGTGAGAATTTGTTACTTCACAACTATGCATTGATTTATGTATTTATTCTGCCATTTTTATACTGACAAGGACCTTACTTAATTAGACAAATAACTCTTGATCCAACAGTTAACACTTGGTTTCAATGTTGGATTATTGTAGGATTCTGTTTAAAAATTTAAGTGAATAGTTTAAAGACCCCATGTTACCTAGAACACGAATCATTCGATTTAAGTTATATAAATTTTGTACTGATGAATTTCTTGTAAAACCCATTACTATATTGAGAATATGGCGATAATTTGCAATTATCTAGACTTAGGCTTAAAAATATGCCGTTAGAGGGCGAAAACTCAAAACAATCCCCAAATGGCTCTGTAAGAGGTATGGACACCTCACATGTGACCAATGAATTATAGGAACTGATCGCGTAGTCACAGGACTCTCGATTTGAGAGTATGATGATAATTTACAAATATCTACACTTAGACTTAAAAACATGTTGTTACATGGTGAAAACTCAAAACATTCCCCAAAGGGCCCCATAAGAGGTACAAACACCTCTCACGGGACTAATGTAACTCGTAGGAACTGACAGCATAGTCACGGGATTCTCGATTTGAGAATATGATGATAATTTGCAAAATATCTACATTTAATCTTAAAACACATGCTGTTAAATGGCGAAAACCCAAACCAGCCCCCAAACGATCCTGTAAGAGGTATAAACACCTCACACGGAACTAATGTAACTCATAGGAACTGACCACATAGTTACGGGTCTCCCCACTTGAGAGTATGATGATAATTTGACAATATCTATACCTAGGCTTACAAATATGCCGTTAAAAGGGTGAAAACCCAAACTAACCCCCAAATACTCCCATAAGAGGTACTAACACCTCACACATGACCAATGTAACTCCTAAGAACTGAGTGCATAGTCACGGGTCTCCCCGTTTCAGAATATGACGATAATGTAAAAATATCTGGACTTAGGCTTAAAAATATGTCATTAAAAGGGTGAAAACCCATACCAGCCCCCATACGGTCCTGTAAGAGGTACTAACACCCTACACGGGCCCAATGTAAACTCGTAGGAATTTACCGCGTAATCATGAGTCTCCTGGTTTGAGAATATGACAATAATTTGAAAATATCTAGACTTGGGCTTAAAAACATGGCATGAAAACCCAAATCAGCCCCCAAACGATCCCGTAAGAGGCACTAACATCATGCAAGGGACCAATGTAACTCATAGGAATTGACAGGATACTCAGGGTCTCCCGATTTGAGAATATGACGATAATTTGAAAATATCTAAACTAGGCTTAAAAATAAGCCGTTAAAGGGTGAAAACCCAAAAAACCCCCAAACGGCCCTGTAAGAGGCATGAACAACTCCCACGGGACCAATGTAACTTGTAGGAACTGATCGCGTAGTCACGGGTCTCTCGGTTTGAGAATATGATGATAAATTAAAAATATGTAGATTATGCTTAAAAACATGCCTTTTGAGGGTGAAAACTCAAACCAACCCCAAAACGACCCTGAAAGAGGCACTAACACCTTATATGGGACTAATACAACTCATAGGAACTGACTACGTAGTCATGAGACTTTCAATTTGAGGATATAATAATAATTCTAACTCGTATATGCAATTTTTCAGCATGAATAAGATTTTTTTAAAATTACTTGGTTACTAATATCATCTCTTTTTTGCAGGATACCATTTTATCGTTAGCTTTTATCAACGTGGAATACACAAAGAAGTCAATGGTTTACAACAACGGGATTATTTAATTTATGTCGTTAATATTCAGGATTCTAATTTTTATGTGTTATGGCCGTGCCGACTTTTTTAGTTTTATTTTTAACTTTTATAGCCGTGTGAGCTTTTGTAATTTTATTCTTATATTTTATGGCTGTGCAGGCTTTATATTACGCAAGTTTTATATTAACAAGTTTTAGAATGTCCAGACAATTAAAGAAATGCTGACCAATTTTTTTTGGTCTGTCAACTATTAAGACTTGTAATATTTTGAAGTTTGTATGTACAGCGTGCGATATTCGTAATTTGTGATTTTTCTTGACTTTTTTTTGCAAATAATAAATATATTTACTTCCTAATTTGGAATTTGCTGATTTTCAAATTTGTTTTTAAATAATTTTTTTTACTAATTGAAAAATCTCGTGCCAAATTATAAATTTGAGTAGGCTTATAAAATAATCCGACATGCTTTATAAACATACCAAAAGCATGCCATAAATGGAAATTTGGCACGGTTTAAAAGTGTTCCAAAAGCGTGTCAGATTTAATATCTGACACGGTTTAAAAGTGTGCCAAAAGAATGCTAGATTAAAATCTGGCACGGTTTAAAAGCGTGTCAAAAGTGTGCCAGATTGGGCGATCTGTCACGATTTTCAACTTTGCCAGAATATCTGGCACCCCTGATTCTGACACGGTTTTAAACTGTGCTAGATTCCTATTTTTTGTGTAAAATGTGTGTTTTTTATTTTGCAAATTTTGGAGTTTTGAGATCATTTTTCTTTCTAGGATTGAATTGGATAGATTATAATTTCTTGTATAGGATCTTAGGTATGCTTTACCTTAGTGCATCATTTGATGTACTCAAGGGTTTTGTTACAACGTGTCCAATGGGGGAGATTGATAACACCTATCTATGCACCTAATAATTAGAACTTATTTGGGTTGTGTAACAAAAAGGTTCTCAAGCTAGTTGGAAACATTATGACAAGATTTTAATGTAATATTAAGTCTAGATTCAGTGATACCTTCATTCTTCCAAGACAACATCAAGACCCTATTCAAGTTCATCATGATAAGGTACAAGTACCTCAAGAATCCCTATTAAGATACACTCACATCATGCACATCAATTTCATAATACATTACTATGTACATTTTATGTCTTGTGTATGCTTGATACATTTTTGTTTGGTGCTTTATATTTTTTAAAAACCCTCTCTCTTAATTTGAGAAATTTTGAGATTCAGCCGTATATACATTTTTCACACAAAAGCCCTCCTCTTATCTACATTAGAAAGAGAAACATTGAGGTTGTTGGATGATTTTAATATTAATGGGAATTAATGGTTAGAGAAAATGAAAGGTTAAAACCATTAATTAGTTGGAATAAGAAAAGACAAAGGGAAGTGGGAAAACCAAAGTCCCACATTGGAAAAGTGTGAAAAAGTTAGTGGGTTAATAAATGCTCTTGTTTCATAAGAGATTACATGTGTGCATTAAAGTGTATGCTACTAGTGTACACCAAGGATAGTGCAAAGCACCATCCGCACACGCACACGCGCGCGCGTGTGCGAAAGTGCGATTGGGCGTTTAGGGCGCTTTGGGCGCTTTAGAGGCGCACTTTGCACGTCGCAAGGAGCAGTAGGAGCCTTTGATTTTTGACAATGTCAAAAGATCAAACGGTCCAGCTTAAATCCATAATAAATGACACATAATTATGGCGCGAGTGGATCTGAACCGTCAGATTTTGGCGCCATTTCGTTAAGTGTTAATCCGTACAGTCGCACCTTTTTAGTTGAAATCTGGAACGTTCAAAATATAGTTATATATCCAAGGGCCGTGATTAAATGACCTTTGGATGTGGTGTCTGTTCATGAACAGACACCACAAGAGGCTATATATAGAAGGCAAAAACCTGTCATAATTAATTTCGAAAATTTTCTTTCTCTCTCTATTATTTCTTCTTACCAATTTCATAGAGTGTTATAGGTTATTCTTCAAGTTTGCTACTTGAATAAACCCGTGGATTTGTTGTATCTTTGAGATAATTTGCCTAGACTCATTAGCAAACTCTGTATGAGTGGGGGCAAATGGACAGTAGTTTATTACGCCTAAAATCCAATCATCTGTTTATATTTTCTGCATAATTAAAAATTCCTCAACAATATTAAGGTGTTATTTCATGGAGGCGGAAAAGAATATGAATATGTTTCTGAATCCCAATGTGCATTTGGACCGCTTTGATGGAACAAATTTCACTCACTGGAAAGGAAAATTATTCTTCCTTCTCACAGTTTTGAAAATTGCATATGTTCTAGATCCTAAACTAGAAGCAATTCCGGAACCAAAAGAAGACGATAATGAAACTGTCAAAGAACAACGGAAGAAACGTGAAGAAGACGAATTGGTGTGTTTGAATACACTGTCTGATCGATTATATGATCTTTACAACTCTATGCAGTCTCCGTGGGAAATCTGAAAAGCTCTTGAATATAAATACAAAACAGAGAAATAAGGTACGGATAAATTCTTAATTCTGAAATATTTTGAATTCAAAATAAGTGATAACCAAACTGTTTTAGACCAAGTACATGAGTTGCAAATATTCTTAATTCTGAAATATTTCGAATTCAAAATAAGTGATAACCAAACTATTTTAGACCAAGTACATGAGTTGCAAATCCTTGTCACAAAGCTTCGTGAATTAAAGGTGGAAATTTCTGAATCGTTTCAAGTTGGTGCAATTATTGAAAAATTACCACCAAGTTGGAATGATTTTCGTAAGAAACTCCTACATAGGAAAGATGATATAAGTTCGGAGGAATTACAGAAACATTTAAGAATTGAAGAAGAAACCAGATCCTGTGATCAAACAAATGTTTCTCATAATTCCACCAAAGTTAACTTTGTTGAAGGAAAGAAATATCATAAGAACTTCAAACCTAATGGTAAGAAGTTCAAGAAAAACAAGTCCAATAAGAAACAGTCCAATGGGGCTTGTTTCAACTGTGGCAAAAATGGCCACTATGCTCGTGATTGCAGAAACAAGAAACGAAAGATAGATGCTACTGAATCTAAAAATACAAACAATGCAAATATGGTGGAAAATAAGATCGAGGATCTTGTAGAAATGGTATCGGACATGCAAATTGGTATGATTACCGAACTAAACATGGTGGCAATAACGAAGTCTTCTGACTGGTGGCTCGATTCTAGGGCTACTATACATGTCTGCAATGATAAATCATTGTACTCCGCATATGAAAAAGCAGAGGACGGTTAAGAGGTTCTAATGGGGAATCATAATTCTGCCAAAGTTCTGGGAAAGGGAAACGTTGAACTACAATGCACATCTGGAAAGAAGTTAACGTTGACAAATGTTATGTATGTACCAGAAATTCAAAAAAATCTAGTGTCTGCAAGTTTGGTTTGTAAAAGCGGCATTAAAGCCGTCTTTGAGTCTGATAAGTTAATTCTGTCTAAGAATGGGGCATTTGTTGGGAAAGGGTATGCTTGTGATGGAATGTTCAAACTCAGTATTTTGATTAATAATATGAATAATTCTGCTTATATTGTTGAGTCTTTTGATGTTTGGCATGCTAGATTAGCGCATTTAAATTTTAGATCATTGAACTACATGTCTAAACATAAATTAATAACTTGTGATAGTACTTCTCATGAAAAATGTGAAATCTGTATTCAAGCAAAATTAACAAAAAGACCTTTTCCTAAAGTCGAATGAAGTGCTGAATTATTAGAATTAGTTCATTCTGATATATGTGAATATAATGGTATTTTAACTAGAGGTAGAAAAATATACTTTATTACATTCATTGATGATTGTTCAAAATTCACATATGTATATTTGATAAGACATAAGGATGAAGCTTTTTCAATGTTTAAACGTTTTAAAGCAGAAGTTGAAAATCAAAAGGAAAAGAAATTTAAAATTCTTCGTAGTGATAGAGGGGGAGAGTATTTTCCAAATGAATTTGACTCATTTTGTGAAGAACATGGAATAATACATCAAAGAACTGCCCCTTATACTCCCCAACAAAATGGTTTGGCTGAAAGAAAGAATAGGACTCTTACTAATATGATCAATTATGTGTTGATTAATTCAAACTTACCAAGCAATTTGTGGGGAGAAGCTTTACTCACCGCTTGTCATTTACACAACAGAATTCCATCAATAAAAACACATGTTTCTCCATACGAGGTATAGAAGAATCGAAAACCAAATCTGGACTACCTAAGGGTCTGGGGTTGTTTGGAGTTCTATAGAATTCATGACCCAAAAAGTTCAAAGTTGGGTGCAAGAGGAATTAAAAGTGTTTTCATAGGATACGCGGAAAATTCTAAGGCATATAGGTTGTTGGACTTAAATTCTAATGTTGTAATTGAATGAAGGGATGTTGAATTTATTAAAAATAAATTTATAAAGATTCATGTGTCGAATTAGATGCCAATCCTAATACATCCACTAGGTTGATTCCTAGACCATCAATTAATAATAAAAGGAATGAACCCGAAACAGAAATAGAACCTAGAAGAAGTCAGCGTGCTAGAAAAGAAAAATCTTTTGGCCCTGATTTTATTTCATCTCAAGCCTTAGCCTTTTTGGCTGAAGGAGATAGAGATAATATTCTTAATAAAATGCCTATTTTTCTTAACGTAGAAGAAGATCCTAAAACCTTTAACGAAGCAATGACTTCAAGAGATGCTTCTTTTTGGAAAGAAGCTATTAATGATGAGATGGATTCAATTCTATCAAATTAGACATGGGTTTTAGTGGACTTGCCACAAGGATCACAACTTATTAGTAGTAAATGGGTATTTAGAAGAAAATACAATACCGATGGTTCTATTCAAACCTTTAAGGCTAGATTGGTAGCAAAAGGTTTTAAACAAAGAAAAGGGATTGACAATTTCGATACTTATGCACCTGTTGCTAGAATTACATTCATACGTGTTTTGATGGAAATCGCATCTATTTATAATCTGTTTGTGCATCAAATGGATGTTAAAATAACATTTTTGAATGGTGACCTAGATGAAGACGTATATATGGAACAACCCGAAGGGTTTGTTTTGCCCGAAAATGAACATAAAGTTTGTAAATTAATTAAGTCACTTTATGGGTTGAAATAAGTACCAAAGCAGTGGCATGAAAAGTTTGATACAATAATTCTTTCTGATGGTTTGAAACATAACAACGCTGATAAGTGCATTTATGCTAAATTCACCGATGACTATAGTGTAATTATTTGTCTATATGTTGATGACTAATTAATTTTTGGTACAAACATGAGAGATATATATGAAACTAAGAAGTATCTTAGTTCACAATTTAAGATGAAAGATCTTAATGAAGTGGATACCATCTTGGGTATTAAAGTTAATAAACATAGTGGGGGTTATGCATTATGTCAATCTCATTACATTGACAAAGTTATTCACAAATTTAATCACTTGAAAATAAAAGAAATATGATTCTAGTATAAAATTATTAGAAAATTCTGGCAGAGCAGTTGCACAACTTGAATATGCTAGTGCAATTGGAAGTTTAATGTATGCGATGCATTGTACAAGGCCAGATATTGCATTTGCAGTAGGTAAAATGCCAAGATATACTAATAATCCAAGTGTGGATCATTGGAAAGCAATTGGGAGGATTTTTGGTTACCTCAAGAAGACCAAAGAATTAGGTCAATTTTATTATGACTTTCTAGCAGTTTTTGAAGGATACTCTGATGCTAGTTGGATAACTAGTGCAAGTGATAATAAATCCACATCTGGATGGATATTCACCTTAGCGGGTGGGGCGGTATCTTGGGCATCCAAGAAACAAACTTGCATTACACATTCAACAATGGAATCTGAGTTTATAGCAGAGGCAGCACCGGAAAAGAAGTAGATTGGCCATAATAGTGCTAAAAACATATTGAACATCTCGTAGAGATTGGGATATCTCATGTGTGATATATATTCGGTTCTAAATAATAAGACAAGGTTTAATGCATGGCACACCATTGTCTTATTAGAACATTGATATATATATTCACTAACTGAAGGTTTAAATCGAAAGATACCTCCTTGTGTGCATGAGCTTATCACAAGAAGAAATTGCATTAATAATAAAATCTACCGGGGGATTGTTGGATGATTTTAATATTAATGGGTATTGATGGTTAGAGAAAATGAAAGGTTAAAACCATTAATTAGTTGGAATAAGAAAGGACAAAGGGAAGTGGGAAAACCAAAGTCCCACATTGGAAAAGTGTGAAAAAGTTAGTGGGTTAATAAATGGCTTTTATGTCAATCTCATTACTTTTGTGTGTAATTAACATTTTCTTTTAACTCAGTTTGTGAGAACACCTTATTGTTATGTTAGATCAGGTTCTCATCTTATTTATTTATTATATAAACTATTTTTTATTATTACGGTTTAGATCCAATTTTTGTAGTTAACATTTTGTGTTAAATGAGTTTATTGGGTTGCTAAGTTGGATCCGTTTAGTATCTCGTGTGGATTATATATTTCTGTGTATAGAATACGAGTTTTGTGAAAATATTGTGTTGATCCTGGACTTTTTAGGAAAAATAGTTTTCTATATTGCATGTTTAGATCCAGACTTATCTTGTGCTAATCTTGCTGTTTTCTACAATTTGTTTTGTAGATCTGTTTTTTCTTGTACTATTTCTTTAAGAAAACATCATGTTGTAGCCTAAATTTATTAGGCTACGTGGACCACTGAACTAGTGACAGTTGTCCATATATCCATTTGACTTTCTATAACGGGTAAACCTATTCGGCCCCAGAAGCCTCTAGTCGGCTGCCCATCCTACCACAACAAGGAATTTGAAACATCAGTCAGATGAAAAGACACATATGGTGTAATCAACAGTCACCATGCACATGCACATGAATAAATTCCAACTACATATTATCGTATAAAGGTATAAATTACTAAAGTTATAAAGCCATTCCATCTCTTGAACTTTTAATGACTATAAATATGTTATTACCCCCAGTTGCGGCCAACTGGGGAGGGGGCGATGATATACAAACTCGTACATTTTGTGCTAAACCCCATAAATGTACCTAAGAGATTGGAACTAAAACTTTAAACAATTAGTAGTAACACCCCATGGATGTAGGCTCCATGTTTAAGCTTAACCACGTACAATTATCTGGTGTCTCTTTCTATATTATTTATTTCTTATGTCTACGATTATAAATTTGATAACTAAGGCTAAGATCAATATTCCAAATTTAAACATCAATAGATTGGTGTCATACGCGGGAAACACAATAAGTCATTATTATTTTCTACTAAGTTCTTTCAATAATCCACTCTTCATACCTCTAAAGGATGACAGACATCCTAAAAAGCAGTCTTGTTGGAGGCAATACTCTTAGTCCTTCCGCTCCTCCTGGCATATGATACTTGCAAGGATTCTACTCAATATTTCCAAGGGCAAGAAGAAATGTAGGAAACTGTAAGGAAACTTCCTCAGATACTTTAAGATAGACCTGCTACGGCCCCATCTTCAAGGAGGGAAATGCCTCTGCCACCTCCTAGAAATGGTAGAAGACCAAATATTTCGGATCTTTACAAGGTCGATCTTATCACCATAGATTTACTTCTTCTATTAGATATAATAATTATTACGATGGTCAATCTTTCACTCAAGAACGACTGAATGCCCTTAAAAGGTTAAGTAAAGCCTCTACTTTCGATCACCTAGGTCCCCAAGAAAATAGGGATCACCAAAGGTTACCATCCAAATCATGATATTTCCAAGAGGGATCTGTTAAATCCAGAGATAGCATATAAGGTTTCTTGAGAGCCGAGTAGACTTCTCAAGAAGAGATCTTAACACAATCGCATGGTAGACCTATTAGAGATATTTTAGTCAAGACTAATCCAGTAGACCACCCTTAAAAGGGATCAATCCAACGATTGAAAGATCACCTATGAGAAATAACTAAGTCTAAAAATCCATTACAAAGGAGTTTTGTGAAATGATCTCCTTTTGTTCCAACTATAGTGGATTTCCCCACGACGTCTAAGTTCAAATAGCCTGTGGTCAGTCCCGAGTATGATGGTAAAACTCATCACGTCCTTTATGTCGAACAATACTAAGAAACAAATGATATTTATTTACTCCGAGATGATATGCATTGTCGAGAATTCTCAGGTACCATTATTGGAACTGCACACATTTGGTATAACAACTTACCCCGAGGATAAATCTCTAGCTTTCAATAGTTCACCGAGATATTCATCAGTAAATTTTTCTTTGGGACCAAACTCATTAAAAGAGTAGCCCATCTACTGAGCGTCCGTTAGTGAACAAGGGAAACCACTCGCGAGTATATAACTCTTTTTAATAGTGAAAATTTGGAAGTGGCGGATTATGAAGAGAAGACTGCTATCACTACTTTAATGAGAGGACTGCTCCTCAAAAAGTTTTATTATGCACTAGCTAAAGACCCCCCAAAACCCTGAATTGATGGCTAAAGAAGGTAAAATTATAAATGCCGAGGATGCTGTGGCTGCCAAGCAAGTCCCACGTACTAAAGCCCTCAGTTATAAGAGTTCTGATAAAAAGGAACAAAAAGATAAAAAGACAGAGAAACCTAAGCAGTATAAGGAATACACTCTTCTCATTATTGGAATGCATCACATTATGGAAGAGATCATAGGAAGCATAGATCTCAAATGGCCGATAAAATTGAAGTCCATTCCTAACCGAAGAGATAAATCTAAGTATTGCGAGTTCCATAAGGATCACAGGCATACCACATGCAATTGTATTACCCTAAAAAATGAAATAAAAAATCTCATCCGTCGTGAAAAGTTCTCTAAGTTCATTTATCAAACAGAGGGGCGAGATTCTAGAAGACGATCAGAATCTCCTTGAAAAAGCAGGTATGATAATAAGAGAGGTTGATATGATGATTTAGACGGTGATCTGGATCTACTGAAAAAACCCCGAGAACCTGAACTTGATATGAAAATAATATCTTTTGGTTTCTATTTCATTATAGGAGGAGACACAAGTCGTGGATACGAGGTAGCTGAGTGAAAGGCCTATTTATATGAGGTCAAGGAATGTTCATATATTTAGCAAATCAACTTATCTTACAAAGTAAATGGTCACTCAAGAAAGGTGAACAAAGACAAAACTGGTAATTGGTTTATCTAAGAATGACTTGTATATAGTGCTTTACACCCATGATGATCCTTTGGTCATCGCTATGAGAGTACACGAAGCAAGGGTGTCCAAAATCCTAGTAAATAATGATAGTTCAGCCAATGTTATGTTCTACAATTATTTCCACAATTTGGGATTAGGTGACAACAAGTTAGAATCTTATCACAGACCCCTGATAGGCTTCTGAGTAGAAAAAGTATGCCCTTTAGGAATTGTGAAATTAGAGTTTCTTATCGGTACTTGGCCTGCTAGTAGGATTGAAAGGATCCATTTCTTCGTCTTAGATAAGAACGTCCAATCAGCCTATAATATGATCCTCGACAGGGTCGACCTAAAAAAATTTGAAGATGTACCATCTGCTGTCCATCAGTGTTTGAAATTCCCCACTCATTATGGGGTCGGCATTGTGAAGGTAAATCAAGTTGAAGCTAGAGAATGCTATTATACTTTAACCGACCAGGAAGAAGTTAAGAAGATCACTACCACCGACTAGATTTAGATCCTCGCGAAGAATTTAATTTGGTTAAAGGACATGTTGTGAAGGCAAATAAAATAATTGTCCTAGATGATGAAAGATTGGAAAGAACCACACAGACCGACTCATCTCTGGAACCAACCCTCAAATAGGAATTAATCAAATTCCTTAAAGAACGAAAGAGTATATATATGTGGAGTCATGAAGACATGTCAGGAATTGATCTAGAATTCATATTCCATGAGCTGAACATCACCAAAGATGCTAAGATGATCAAGAAAAAGAGACACTTATTCAGTCTTGAAAGGAACATTGTTATCCAAGAAGAGGTAGACAAGTTGTAGAAAGAAAAATTCATCGAAGATGTCAAGTACCCAGACTAGTTGGCCACATAGTAATGGTGAGAAATAAGAATAACAAATGGTGTATGTGCGTGGACTTCATGAACCTTAATAAGGTCTGTCTAAAGGATCATTTTCCCTTGCCAAGAATTGATCCGTCGGTCAACGCTAAAGCCGAACATGGATTTCATGTCGAATCAAACTGTAAGTTTAAGTCATGTTCTCATTCTTATGACTCTAAGCTGAAGAGCGTGTCATTTTTCATTTATATTTCTATGGCTTGTTGAGTTTTTGCACTTCCATCTTAATATTGGGAGTTGGAATCTTTTGCTTTAAAATCTTGACATTAATTACAAGACTTTATACTCCCTTAGTAAGAGTCTATAATCTCCTGTATATTTTTTTAAACGTATTGAGCAACTTCATTAAATACTCTTTATATTTTTCATGTTTTGTTTAATTTCAATTCCAATTATAAACAATATTTCGGTTGTGATCAGGGGGAGGCATCCTCTAATCAAGTGGTGGATAAGGAGATGCCTAGGTATAATCTTCTATGAAATATTAGTTTTGTTTTTATACCCCATTGGTGTAATTTTGAATGATATTTGGATAATTATTTAAAAGAATGCATCTTAATCTAAATATATGTGCCATTGGTGTACTTTAGTTACACTTTTCTTATGACATCTTGTTACAATCATCTTTAACATTTGATGATGGTCATAGGTGGAGGTCGAGGTGGATGGAAAGCAATATGATTGTTCTCCATTAATGAAGATTTAAATATGGAGTTGTCGGACTTGTTTTTTTATATTTCATTTTCTTGGTTATATTATAAAAATATCTCATTTCGGGATGATTATACTAGGATGTTATATTGGATGCATTTGTGAAAATAATGTAACTTTGGGTGATTGTATTATGATGTTTCATTTGTTTGGTTTAAATTTATTTTGTAAATAAAGAGTGGTGGCTTATACAAAATGCAAATGTTGAATATAATTCCCTTGTTTATGTGGACTATTTTTGTATATGTTCTTAGGATTTGAAGTGTGGTAAGAATAATTAAATTTGTTTAAATTCAAGATACTGGATTGTGAAAAATATATATTAATATTACTAACGGACCTTTACCGTTACTAAATCTATCGAAAGTGTTATAGAAAGGGTGTAGTAAGGTAAAAATCGTAACACAAAAGTCCGTTAATAAATCAGAATTAGTAACGGTAAAATACTGCTGGTGAATTCAGAATTAGTGAGAGATTTTTACTATTACTAATAGTTTATGTAAAATTTAAGTACTAACTTTGTTCCCTGCGCCTTTTTTCTAACGAAAAATTTCTGTTACTAATATTTTTAGTAACAGAAAAATACTGTTACTAAAGGCATGTTTTGGAGTAGTGATTTCCTATAATCGTAATGAGATTTCCCAAAATGGAATAAAAAAAGATTTTAATTATAATGTTGTGCTTCTTGATGAGTTTTACATTTGAACAGTCTATACAATTCGCTAAGGCATACATAATCTTTTTGTTCATGTAATTGATGAAATGAACCCTCATTCTCGAGGATAAGAAAATAAATCACTTTGAGAAAAATAAGGGTATCGTGCTCATGTAAAACGTATGAGCTACCTACGTATCTCTGGGTGTTTTGAAATGTTTTTGAGTTTAATTTTTGAAAGTAAAACATTTTTTAGGATAGGGACCCATGTAGTTCTTAGGAGAGGGAAATGAAGATTTTTTTAGAATAGAAGGGGGATGTGACACCCCGCCTAATTAACCCCGGGTGATTAGTCCTAAATTAAGTTAGAACAGGTTTCTCAGTTGGTTCATTCTTAGCATCACTGTTGCCTTTTTAATTACTAACCACCGAAGTGAGAAATAGACTGGTGCCAAGTTTTATCTTTCATTAAGTTAAATGAAAATCTCATTCGGAAATAAAATAATATAACAATCACAGTTAACTGAAACAACCATTCACAATTAATTAACTCACCGAATAAACCATCGGTTCAAAAATCCAACAAAAGTAAAGACAAGAAATAAAACTGAACAGGTTTGACAAATAATAAATAATCTGTGAGCAACATGCTCGAATAACTGATAAGAAGTCTCTATACTAGAAATGAAAGAATGAGGCGTCTATCAAACTCTCACAACATCCACATATGCTACAGCAACGGATCCCTGCAATTGAGTTAAGCCTGGCGTCCTTGTGGCTGGATACCTAAAAGGTTTTTAAAAGTTTTTATAGCAAGGGTTAGTACCCAAAACATTTCAAAAATATTTAGAAAATTATTAACTTGCAGTACTAAATAAATATGCATGCTCTCCATATTTTAGTTAGTGCCGTACTCTCTTGAGGACTTCCTCACCCCTCCTCTAATGTGCACTACGAACGCCTTAATTAATTCACCTAGTTATTTATCTCATGAGTAGATAATTAATAAAACCTCCTTGCACCCATACTACTCTAACCGAGTGTGCTATGATTATGATTTTGAAGTTATTAGCGGCATCAACTTAATTAATCATTTCCCTTTTTAAATTCATATAACTTTCACACTTGTTATACATGTAATACAACTCATGCTTCGTATTAATTAGCCCGTATATAATTAATTACCTAATTATATACTTATAGTCATATTGCAGCATTCACAAACATACTGAAATACATTTAATAATAGCATCCACCAGAGTAAAGACTCACGGGATATAAATTCTCTAAAGTGCTATCCCACTAGGTATATTCACATAACCTAGTTACCCCAAGTCAGAATTGCTCACTAACTTGGTTAATACATACAATTGGAGGCAGTCATATTCCTTCCCAGAAAGTGATATTCCCCTCACCCATATAATGGATGCTATGACATGGGAATATACTCACCCTACTCCTCAAGCTAGGGGATTCATCCACTACGCGCAACCTCCCCCTATAGCACTAGAGTACATAATAATAATGATATATAACCATTGATATTAATGTACACAAAATATATATATACTATCACACACAAAATATATATAAATATAAACATCCCGGCTACACCGTGTACTATGTCCGAGACACAAGCTATTCAAATTATTATGAGTTTATAGTCCAACTGTAATTATTAATTAATTCGCACATTAATTACTTTTGGCGTCCCAACCAATATATTCGGACTTACTCTCGTGGCCCAAAATAAAAACAACACCCGAGTCTAAATTCCCGACTCTAAATTATTTAGCTTTCACCTAAATAAATTTAACGTCTTGGTATCGCTTAACCAATGACCCCGGACTTACCCACTAAATCCATCTGTAACCATTTTTGAAATATTATTCCCACAATTTAATCATAGTGTGCCACACCTAAATTTCTCCCAAGTCCCAATTAATTTCCCTCACAATTAATTAGTTTGTAACTCCATATTTATTTCTTATTACATAAGGCATGGAAAGATTTTTATTTAATTTTCTCTTATATAAACAAACTGGCCGAACTACCTAAATTTGCCGACCTTCGATCGATCGACCCCCAACCCTCGATTGGTCGATCGAACAGGTCATCGTCTTCCTCGAGTAGTCTGTTTCAGCAATGGATGAATATCTCCAAACCTAACGTCTTCTACAGTAAAAACCAATCTTTCCCATCGACAATAAATACCAAAAACCTTATAAGGAACCCCCATAAAGTCCAAAAACATCATTTAATTTACTTTTTCTACTGTTTTCATTTATTTGGGAAAAAATCAATTTAATCTTCAACCCATTTAAACATCAATTCATTATCTCAAATTCATTTCTAATCCATCCGGGTTTACACATCTTACTAGATACATATACAAGTATCAGATTATACATGAATTTCTACTAAATTTAGAAATCATATTCGTGGTTTACAAAACCCCATGTTTATACCCTTTAAATCCCAAAACGAATTTCTTTGATTACTCACATCACATGAATATGAATTAAATTACAATTTAAGTTGTACAGCAAGTTAACCACTTGCCTTAGGGTTCATAGAGTCTGATTTTTGGAGTTGTGAATGCCCAAGGTTGAAGATGACCCCTTTGTTTTGGCTCTCCTTTGATCCGCAAATTTGCCTTTAACTGCTATTAGGGTTTCCTAATCCACTAAGTCTTTTTCTAAACTCAATTTAGCCATTCCCTTATTTCTAATAATTTCTTAATTAGGCTAAATCCCATTTTTTGCCTAATGGGCCAAGCCCTAGTGACCCAAATGTCCCCGTGTGGGCCCGGCTATGCCTAAAAATGTCCCGTGGCCCGTTTACTACCCCCGGGTACACTTTTTCGACTATCTCGGTCCATCCGGACTCAAATGTGCACTCAGAATTTGCATCTAAATTAATTTATGAAATTCCTTATCTCACACCCAATTTAGTCTATACCGACTCCCGGCTGAGATAAGTGCATACCCCGTCATTAATACCCGAAATGATGTAAATAAATTATTACTATTCACTTAGTACATAAATTTACCTAAATACTAACCATCCAATCCGTGATTAATATTTAAATATATATTGCCATAATTAATTCAATTAAAATTACGACACACAAGTAATTTTAAATTCCCAAATTAATTAAATATTAAATGCACAAAAATACGGGGTGTTACATACTCCCCCCTTACAAAAAAATTTCGTCCCCGAAATTAGGTCATACCTATGGTGAAAATCTCTGGATATTGTTCCTGCATATCCTCCTCCCGCTCCCTGGTAGATTCGTCAACATTGTGATTACCCCACTGTACTCTAACTAGTGGAAAAACCTTGTATCATAGCTTTCGCTCACTACGGTCCAGAATAGCCACCGATCTCTCCTCATACGAGATGTCTGGCTGCAAATAAATTTCCTCGAGTGGAATGTGCCAAAAGGCTCTCTCGCTCCTTCTATATTTCTTCCGCGATGCCACATAGAACTCATCGTGTATCCACTGAAGATGTTCTGGCAACCCCAGTCTACATGCTACCGGTCCTACCCTCTCAATAATAGGGAAAGGTCCCACGTACCTTGGCTCTAACTTACCCTTCTTGTCGAACCTCATAACCCCTTTCATAGGGGATACCCGGACTAATACCTGGTCCCCAACGTCTAACTCCACATGTCTCCGTGAAGCATCAGCATAACTCTTCTGCCTATCCTGAGCTATCCAAACCCTCGGATCAACTCTATTTTGACAGACATCTCTTGGACAATCTCCGGCCCCAATAGCTTGTTATCCCCCACCTCTAACCAACAAGCGGGTAAACGACAAGGTCTCCCATATAATGCCTCGAACGCTGCCATGCCGATCGTGAATTGGTAAGAGTTGTTATACGTGAACTCTACCAAAGGAAGATATTTCTCCCAACCTGCCCCAAAGTCTAATATGCACATTCTGAGCATATCTTCCAACATCTGATTGACTCTCTCAGTCTGCCTGTAGGTCTGTGGGTGATAGGCTGTGCTCAAACGTAACTCCATGCCCATGGCCTCTTGAAAGCTCTGCCATAAGTGCGCCACAAAATTTTTATCTTTGTCAGATACAATATTTATTGGTACCCCGTGTAGCTTAATAATTTCCGCTATGAATAGCTGTGTATAACGCCTCGTCTCAAAGTCTGTACGAACCGATAAAAAGTGGGCGACCTTGGTCAACCGATCCACAATGACCCATATGGAACTGTGACCCCTTTGTGATGTAGGTAACCCAGTAATAAAGTCCATTGAGATGCTTTCCTACTTCCACACAGGAATTTCTAGCGACTGTAGCATCCATGATGGCCTCTGATGGTCAACCTTCACAAGCTGACACATGGCACATTTCGAGACAAACTCTGCTATGTCCTATTTCATTCATGCCCACCAATACTGCCTCCTCATATCTTGGTACATTTTATCCCCACCGGGATGTACTACGAATCTAGAACCATGGGACTTTGTCATAACAGCGTGGCTCAACTCCTCATCCCCTGGCATAATTAACATCCCATTAAGGCGTAGGCCTCCTTCCGAGCTGATCGCGTAACCCTCTGCTGCCTCAGCTAACAACTAACTCACCCTATCGCAATAGATCTGATCATCTGACTGAGCCCTCACAACCCTCATAATGATCTCAGGTGTGATGGATAATGCTGATATGCAGGCCCTGGCCACATCATCCTTATATCGAAGCTCTCTCCACTTCACTTTTTAGACTTCTGATATTTTCCTAGTCGGTCTCTGGCTCAATGCATCCGCTACTACATTAGCCTTACCAGGATGATACTGAATATCAAACTGGTAGTCTTTCACAAATTCTAGCCACCGCCTCTGCCTCATATTCAAATCCTTCAGTGTGAAGAGATACTAAAGTGACTTATGATCCGTGAATAAAGTGAACTGCTCTCCTAGAAGATAATGTCTCCATATCCTCAAAGCAAAAATGACCGCTATTAGCTCCAGATCGAGAGTGGGGTAATTCCTCTCATGGGGCTTTAGCTTTCTGGACGCATACGCTATAGACCTTTCCTCCTGTTGAATCACACCCCCAAGTCCCTGTAAGGATGCGTCATTGTAAACCTGATACTCTAGTCCTCCCTTCGATAAAGTAAGTATGGGTGCAAATGTCAACTTGTCCTTTAGCTCGTCGAAAGCTAATTGACAATGATCACTCCAAGTGAAAGGTACCCCTTTTCGAGTCAGATTCGTCAAAGGGCCCGCAATCTTTGAGAATACTTTGATGAACCGCCTATAATAACCTGCCAATCCCAAAAAACTATACACCTCGGTCGATGTCGTGGGCTGACACCACTCCCTCACCACCGACACCTTACTCGAATCCATCGCAATATCCCGGTTTGACACCATATGGCCAAGAAACTGTACCTCCCATAGCCAAAATACACACTTCCCGAATTTGGCATAGAGGTGATGATCCCTCAATGTCTGTAGAACCATACGCAGATGCTCTGTGTGCTCCTCCTCGGTGCGCGAGTAGATCAGGATGTCATCAATGAACACGATGACAAACTGATCGATATACTCCCTAAAAACCCTATTCATGAGATCCATGAACACTGCTGGTGCATTTGTGAGCCCGAATGACATCATCCTGAACTCATATGATCCATAACGTAATAGGAAAGAGGTCTTAGGAACATCCTCCTCTCGAATTCGCAGTTGATGATACCCTAACCTCAAGTCGACCTTGGAGAAGTAAGACGCCCATCTCAATTGGTCAAATAAATAATCAATCCTAGGCAACGGATACTTATTCTGTATCGTCTCCTTGTTGAGCTCCCTATAATCCACGCACAAGCGGAGTGAACCATCTCGCTTCTTTGCAAACAACACTGATGCACCCCACGATGATGTACTTCGCCGAATAAAACCCTGACCGAGGAGCTGTTGAATCTGTTCCCTCAATTCATGCATCTCTGAAGGAGCCATACGGTAAGGTGCCCGAGTAATCAGCCTCATCCCCGGCGCTAAGTCGATAACAAACTCGATTTCTCTACTGGGTGGTAACCCCGGTATCTCCTGGAACACATTCTTGAAGTCCCTCACTACTAGGATTGAGTCCAACGAAACCACCACCTCCTGTGAGGTTTCCTCCTCGATGTAATACAAGTGTGTGCGCGACCCTCCCTCAGGTAGAGGCATCGCTATCAGGAACGTCTCCTGTCCTGGAATGGAGAACACGATTGTCCTCCCGTAACAATCTATGATCGCTCGATATCCTGTTAACCAATCCATACCCAAGATGACATCGTACCCCTACATGTCTAACACTAAAAGGTCTGCTGCTAAATTAAGCCTCCCAATTAAAATGTCCAGTCCCCTACAAATCGAGTGAATCAAAGCCTCGCTGCCTACTGGCGACTATACACACATATAAAGACTACCCGCGATCTCTAATAACCCGACTTGCTTAGCAAAATTAGATTTAATGAATGAATCTGATGCTCATGTGTCAAAAAGTATACTACCCTCATGACCATGGATGAGAAACATACCTTTAACTGCTGGCGACGCCTGCTGTTCTGGAGGATTGGGAACATCCCGAACGTTATACACACGCCCATAGTACATTTTCCCCTCCTGCTATGGGGCGGGTGGAGCTGGTGCTGCTGGCGGCATCTGCCCCTATTGCCCTTGTTGGGCACCCTACTGATGACCTCTGCCCCTCTGTGGGCACTCCCTCTTGAAGTGTCCTGGCTGGCCACAGACAAAATAACGTTTCTGACCGTCCCCTTGTCGTTGGATGTTTTGGCCCTGACGTGGTTAGCCCTACTGACCTCCCCCATTGTTCCCCTGGCCCTGACGACCCTGAGGAACTTGCTGCTGCTGATTTGGGCCGGCTGCTCCTGCCTGAACCCCTATCCTCCCTGTCGGAACCCACCATGCCTAAATTTCTTAGCCTGATTCCCCTACTGACTGCCAGTCTGCTGCTGAGTACCACTCGTATCACCACTAGTAACTGCCTTACCCTGATGGTTCGGCGTCCCTACTTTCTTACTCACCTTCGCATAGAAGCGATGATCCTGGCAATGTACGAGGGCGGCATTAACGACATCTGTATAAGTTACTAACGCCGGATTCCCAGTCAAATGCTGCTTGATCCTCCAGGATAAGCCATCCATGAACCTCAACTTCTTTCGCTCTTCATCGCTCACCTCATTTGGCACAAAGTTCGCCAAAAAATGTGAACTCTTCCTCATAGTCTGCCACTGACCGGTCACCCTGTATCAACTCACGGAACTTCTTCCGCATCTCAGCCTCTACCGCTGGTGGGAAGTATATGCGGTCGAACCGCACCCAGAATTCGGATATCGTCATCAAATCCCGCTCCTCAATGGTGGTAACTGACTCCCACCACTGTAAAGCTGCCCCCGACAGACAAAAGGTAGCAAGCATCTGTTTCTGTTTCTGCACATCGGTACACTCCAGCATGCGCAGATGGCGCTGGATATTCTTCTTCGAGTCACAAGCCTCAACTACATCGGTACTACCTCGAAACTCAGGTGGGTGACCCTTCTGAAAGATCTCCCTAACTCGCTGCCAAGATGGTGGCCCTGCTGGACACTGAACTGCTGGTGCCACTAGAGGCAGTGCCTGGGGCTGTGGAAAATGAGCTGCCATAGCTCGCATCAGTGTCTCAATCGCCTAGGCCACTATCATTGCCACCTGCGTAGTGGAAATCAACTCGGGTGGTGGTGGTACCTATGGATCCTGATGAGCCTCCCTGACCTCATCCCTAGCCTCAACCCTCTCTGCTCTCTGTCTCTACGGTGGCATATGAATTAGATTGAATTGTATAAATACAGAATTTATACAAAAACTAATAGTAGAAATATGATATGTCACAAGCGGAAAAATGAATCAACAGTCCTAATAATAGGGCTCTATAACAACCGAACACTATGCTGAAATGTAGTAAGCCACACAGATCCTAAGGACATTAGAACCTGATGCTCTGATACCATCTGTGACACCCCGCCTAATTAACTCCGGGAGATCAGTCCTAAATTAAGTTAGAACATGTTTCTCAGTTGGTTCATTCTTAGCATTACTAACCACCGAAGTGAGAAATAGACTGGTGCCAAGTTTTATCCTTCATTAATTTAAATGAAAATCTCATTCGAAAATAAAATAATATAACAATCACAGTTAACTGAAACAACCATTCACAATTAATTTACTGATCGAATAAACCATCAGTTCAAAAATCCAACAAAAGTAAAGACTAGAAATAAAACCCAGTAGGTCTGACAAATAATAAATAATCTGCGAGCAACATGCTCGAATAACTGATAAGAAGTCTCTATACTAGAAATGAAAGAATGAGGCGTCTATCAAACTCTCACAACATCCACATATGCTGCAGCAACGGATCCCTGAAATTGAGTTAAGCTTGGGGTCCTTGTGGCTGGATACCTAAAAGGTTTTTAAAAGTTTTTATAGCAAGGGTTAACACCCAAAACATTTGAAAAATATTTAGCAAATGATTAACTTGCAGTACTAAATAAATATGCATGTTATCCATATTTTAGTTAGTGCCGTACTCTCTTGAGGACTTCCTCACCCCTCCTCTAATGTGCACTACGAACGCCTTAATTAATTCACCTAGTTATTTATCTCATGAGTAGATAATTAATAAAACCTCCTTGCACCCACCCTACTCTAACCGAGTGTGCTATGATTATGATTTTTAAGTTATTAGCGCATCAACTTAATTAATCATTTCCCTCTTTAAATTCATATAACTTTCACACTTGTTATACATATAATACAACTCATGCTTTGTATTAATTAGCCCATATATAATTAATTACCTAATTATATACTTATAGTCATATTGCAGCATTCACAAACATACTGAAATACATTTAATAATAGCATCCACCCGAGTAAAGACTCACAGGATATAAATTCTCTAAAGTGCGATCCCACTAGGTATATTCACATAACCTAGTTACCCCAAGTCAGAATTGCTCACTAACTTGGTTAATACATACAATTGGAGGCGGTCATATTCCTTCCCTGAAAGTGAGATTCCCCTCACCCATATAATGGATGCTATGACTTGGGAATATACTCACCCTACTCCTCAAGCTAGGGGATTCATCCACTACGCGCAACCTCCCCCTATAGCACTAGAGTACATAATAATAATATATAACCATTGATATTAATGTACACACAATATATATATACTATCACACACAAAATATATATAAATATAAACATCCCGGCTACACTGTGTACTATGTCCATGACATAAGCTATTCAAATTATTATGTGTTTATGGTCCAACTCTAATTATCAATTAATTCGCAGATTAATTACTTTTGGCGTCCCAACTAATATATTCGGACTTACTCTCGTGGCCCGAAATAAAAACAACACCCGAGTCTAAATTCCCGACTCTAAATTATTTAGCTTTCACCTAAATATATTTAACGTCTTGGTATCGCTCAACCAATAACCCTGGACTTACCCACTAAATCCACCTGTAACCATTTTTGAAATATTATTCTCACAATTTAATCATAGTGTGCCACACCTAAATTTCTCCCAAGTCCCAATTAATTTCCCTCACAATTAATTAGTTTGCAACTCCATATTTATTTCTTATTACATAAGTCATGGAAAGATTTTTATTTAATTTTCCCTTATATAAACAAACTGGCCGAACTGCCAAAATTTGCCGACCTTCGATCGATCGACCCCCAACCCTCGATTGATCGATCGAACAGGTCATCGTCTTCCTCGAGTAGTCTGTTTCAGCCATGGATGAATATCTCCAAACCTTAACTTCTTCTACAGTAAAAAACAATCCTTCCCATCGATAATAAATACCAAAAACCTTATAAGGAACCCCCATAAAGTTCAAAAACATCAATTAATTTACTTTCTCTACTTTTTTCACGGATTTGGGAAAAAAATCAATTTAATCTTTAACCCATTTAAACATCAATTCCTTATCTCAAATTCATTTCTAATTCATCCGGGTTTACACATCTTACTAGATACATACAAAAATATCAGATTATACATGAATTTCTACTCAATTTAGAAATCAGATTCGTGGTTTACAAAGCCCCATGTTTATACCCTTTAAATCCCAAAACGAATTTCTTTGATTACTCACATCACATGAATATGAATTGAATTACAATTTAAGTGATACAGCAAGTTAACTACTTGCCTTAGGGTTCATAGTGTCTGATTTTTGGAGTTGTGATTGCCTAAGGTTGAAGATGACCCCTTTGTTTTGGCTCACCTTTGATCCCCAAATTTGCCTTTAACTGCTATTAGGGTTTCCTAATCCACTAAGTATTTTTCTAAACTCAATTCAGCCGTTCCCTCATTTCTTATTGTAAGGACATATATTTCCAATTGAGTCCCTGTATTGTTTTGACTTAATTCCATGAACAAAACTGTGTTTGTAATATGTCAGGGAGAATTTTATTTTGTCACGATCCCACTTGGTCTATGATGTATTGAAGAAATTAAAGATGTTGCGGCAAAGCTTCAAAGAAATAATCATGCCGATGTTTATTTGGTGCAAGTTTACTCATCTTGAAAGTTAATTTCATTCCGAGATCACTCAGGTATGAATGCGTATAATTAATGGTGCTCGGAATGATTTTATAAAAGATAAGAATCTAATTTTTATATAGAAAAATATTTTTAAATGTTTTAAAAGTGTTTTAATGGTTTAAACTTCATTTTATGATGATAAGCTCGAAATAGAGTTTGACTAATTTGAATCTCTTTGTTAAGAGACGTTTTTATTCGAAAGTTAAACTTTCGCGAGGTCGCTCGAACGACATTGGATCTCATTCGAACGAGATACAATGTCGGGCGAACGACATGCTTAAGTCATTCGAACGACATGTTTTTTGAGGCGGTGTTTAATTCCTATTTAAATAGTGTTTGCATCATAATTTCGTAAGAGTGCTTTCTGGAAAACAGTTTTACAAATCAGAACCCTGTTTGCACATACTTTCTAAGGTTTACAAAGCATAAACACATCCTTAGAGTTTGCAAAGATCCGAGTTATCATTCTTATATGTTTACGTGATCTTGCTGCACCAAAGTTGTTTGTTCTACTCATTGAACACAAAGGGTTTTGCGGTGAAGAAGCGACGGACATCGTGTTCGACATCGTAGACGTATCAAAACTATATCGGTGGACACCGAGACATACGTGGACGCGTGTGTTGTGGAAAGAGATCGTGGAAGATAGAATTTCTGCGTGGGAACTATTGAAGAACGGTTGAAGATCAGAAGGAGCGTCAAGACCCGTGGGGATCGAGTCTTAGTGTAAGGCTAATCTGTCTTTCTAAAACCATTATTCATAGTGATTGTCTGGTTTGGGCCGTACGAGGTTGTTTTCTCATTTTTGAGTTTTTTCCTCGTACATCCGGCGTTGTGAGTATTCTTTACTTTACTTTACTTGCGTTAATCAGTAGATGCATGTTTAGGATTAATCAAGATAAAATTGGTTTAAAGTAAGAATTGACTTTTCACAACTTGGTTTGGTGCATAATTAAAAGTTGGATCTTTTTTGGAGAAAAAATGGTTTTGTTTGAAAATACACATATCGGGCCATTCACGCACTCTTCGCTTATAATTTCTTAATTAGGCTAAATCCCATTTTTTGCCTAATGGGCCAAGTCCAAGTGACCCAATTGTCCTCGTGTGGGCCCGGTTATGCCTAAAAACGTCCTGTGACCCGTTTACTAGCACAATATGACAGGAATAAATGCTCAAAAATATTAGCACAATGAATAAATCGCAATAATATGAATTTCATATACAAATCAAATGCAACATTGAAGCATTATATCAATATTAATTTCTCAACAACACATCAATGAGTCATTAGGCCTCACCTCCCCTCCCTTAGGCATCTCAAAGTCATATACCGATTTGTGGGACCAGTGACGGGTGCCCATTCTTTGTGCCATATTAAAATCTCATGTAACGATACTTAAATCACAATATAATATATCACAATGAATCAAATTTTAGATTCCAACAATTTTTCAGATTTCAAATGAATATCACAATTCATTATGAGTGCAATCGACACAGAAAACAAACGGAATACTCTCAAGAGAATTTATGAGCATATTGCGTAAGTCCCGTCTCTTAAAATCATTGAATGAATCACCATATAAATTAATCCTTAAAATCTGATCGCACCATCCTGTCCCTCTCGCGAAAATAATCAAATCATATTCTAGCCCTAACACGAGATAACCCCAAATAGTCCTATTTTAAAAACTCAGAAAAATTAGCTCTAAAAATTATTCGAATCGCTGATTTGACTTCAGATTTGGATTCTACATGAAAAAATGAGTCAGGTGTGTGTTTTGGATTTTTCTCAAATCTCATCTGAATGCACTCAAAAAGAAGATCTAAACATTTCAAATTCGCTCTTCTCATTCCACTCGTTTTTGCCTCTTTGGATTTCGTTTTTGCCTCTCTTTTTCATCTTCCTTTCCTTATAATCACCCATAATATTCCTTATATAGTCTCTCTCTCAAACCCTAGCTTGGTGCCTAAGCTAACCTATATTACTATATTTCCCTTTAATTCAAAATTGTCAACTTTACATATTTAAACGATTACCAAATGTCCAAAAATAATTTAAATTTAAATGCTTGATTCGATTTCAAACCAAAATAAGTTATTTTATCCCCGATCAATGAAATAATAATATTAATGAAATCTTGTATAATATTAAAAAATAACCCTTAAAAGAATGGAGTATTACAGTAGTGCACCGAGATTTTGAGCTAGGAGTAGAATTTATTGACACGGTCCAGGTTGACTGAACGGGCCATCTCTTCTCCGTCAAGGTCAGTGAGCATAGCAGCGCCTCTAGACACGATCTTCTTGATAATATATGGGTTGTTTATGTAAAAAACTAGACTAGGTCTAATTAATTTTTAAGGACATAAATTTTCAATTGAATCCCTGTATTATTTTGACATAATTCCGTGAACAAAACTGTGTTTGTAATATGTCATAGGGAGATTTTAGTTTGTCACGATCCCACTTGGTCTATGAATTATTGAAGAAATTGAAGATGTTACGGCAAAGCTTCAAAGAATTAATCATGCCGAAGTTTAATTGGTGCGAGTTTATTCGTCTTCAAGTTTATTGCATTCCGAGATCACACAGGTATGAATGCGCAAAATTAATGGTGCTCGGAATAATTTTATAAAGGATAAGGATGAATATTTATAAGGAAAATGTTTTTAAAAGTGTTTTAAATGTTTTACACTACATTTTATTCTGATAAGCTCGAAAAAGAGTTTGACTTAATTGCATCTCTTTTGGAAGAAACGTTTTAAAGAAAAAGTCAAATTGACACGCGCGTCATTCGAACGACAGCTCGGATCGTTCAAGTGAAATGTCCATGTCGCGCGAACGACTGGTCAATCTCGTTCGAGCGACACAATTTTTTAGGTGGTTACGTTTTCCTATTTAAAGCGTGGTTTCGTAAGAATTTAAAAGGGTGTAATCTAGAAAACAGTTTTCAATCCAGTACGAGTTTTGCACATGTTTTTCTAAGATTTCAAAGCTTAAACACATCCTTAGAATTTGCAAAGATCCGAGTTATCATACTATATGTTTATGTGATCTTGCTGCACCAAGAAGGTTTGTTCTATACTTGAACATCTGGGTTTTGCGATTAAGAAAAGAGAAGGACTTCTTGTTCGACATCGTAGACGTATCAAAGCCATTTGGTGGACACCGAGACATACGTGGACTCGTGTGTTGTGGACAGGTATCGTGGAAGGACTTTCTGCATGGGCACTATGAGAGGAGTGGTTGAAGATCATAAGAGCATTAAGACCTGTGGGTATCGAGTCATTGAGTGAGTCTTTTGTTTGTTCGTTGTAATTCCACATTCATAGTGATTGTCTGGCTTGGGCCCTCCGAGGTTTTTTCCCATTTTGGGTTTTTCCTCATACATCCTGCGTTGTGAGTATTCTCTACTTTACTTTGCTTGCTTTAATCGCTAGATGCATGTTTAATATTAATCAAGATAAAATTAGTTTAAAGTAAAAATTGGTTTTTCACAACTTGGTTTGGTGCTAATTAAAAGTCGAATAATTTTTTGAGAAAATTGGTTTGATTTGAATTGCACGCATAAGGTATGAAGAAAAGCCTACATCCATTGTGCTTCTTGTTGACTGGTATTTCTCTTTCAATCAGCCCATTTTTTATGAAGGGATTATAGCGTATTTATAGCCTAGTAGGGAGACAAAGAGATGGGATGTTAAAGGATGGAATGCTTTTATACATTAGGCATTTACATAAGTACAAATGGTCCATAATGTTTTTGGCTGTTGGCATTTTGCTGATAGTGTTGGTCAGCCTCCCTACTATTGGCCGAGATCCCTGGCATTGGTCGGAATACCAGTATGATGGTAGGCTTTCCAGGCCTTAGTCGGTGGTTAAGCCTTGCTAACTAGGATTATTGCCATCGTGTGTGACACATGTATATTTCTGATTGATTCACGTAAATAGGTAATTTTTTGGTATTAACGGAAGACCCTAATGTTCCATGCTTGATGCTTGCTTGAAAGTATGAAGTATTTAGTTCTGGTGGTAGCTCGGGCTACAAATCTAATGCTTGGTCGGTTGTCGACTTCCCACACTTGTAAAATTATTAACTTTGCTAATGGTTCACACTGCTGATGGCATTTTTGTAAATATCCAAGCTTGTAACGAATCGTTATGGGGAAAATACATTTTTTTCCGCTTAGTCGCCAAAATTTTAATCGTCGTTTCGCTTTAATCATTACGTTCCACAATTTTTGAAGCAATCTATAAGAGGCGGTAAAATCTTGGTCATCTCTTACCTCAAACTATCTAAGTTTTTGTTGCAATTTCTTGAGCTTTCGTGCGATCATTCTTCATGTCTTCTAATTCTTTATGTGTTCTTAAGTCTTTGTAATAATTCTTTCTCTTTCTTATTTTCTTCACATCGAAGCATGATTTACGCTATTATTTCTCTATATGAGTTTAGAAAAAAATGGAACATACCAGATTGGGTAGACTTAGAGTTTCCCAATCCCCCTGTAGACATTTTTTCTTTGCATGAGGGTCATTGGATCCCTTCCTTATTTGTTGCTGAATGCGATTTTACCTTTCCCCCAAATCATTTTTGTGTGGAATTTTGTTAATATTTTGACATTATACCTGCTAGAGTAGCCCCCAATACTTGAAGGGTTGTCAATGGTGTTCATATGCTCAATCAACTTCATGGGACCCATATAGGCATTCTTGAAATCATGTTTTATTATAAGTGGGTCACCAGTAATAGTACTTACTATTTAAAAACTGGGGCTGTAAATAGAGATTTAGTTGTTAACCTTCCTGACTCCAATAGGGATTACTTTGACCATGGAATGATTGCCAAAAATTAGCAATATGTACGCCTAACAGGGGTGAAGTGTACAGTGGGCCAAAATGCCCCCAGGAGGGTCATGGGATAGGTTATTTTAAATTCTTATGTGACTTTATTAACAGTTTTTCTGTTAAAATGTTAATTAATCACTAGTTGTTTATTTTCTTGTAGTTGATAGGAAGAGGAAGTGTCTTAAATATGGTGACTTTAAGCTTAACGAGCTCAAGTTTCTGTGAGGCCTTCATTAGAAAATTGGCGAGGAACAGACTAGGTTAGCATCATATTTGTTGAAATACAGGAGTTTTATGACATCCTTTATTGCCCAACCTTCTGCTGTTGCTCCTACCATTGTGCTTAACTTGAACCAGGATCGAGTGTACACTTTATTAAGAAGTGGTGAACTTGTGCTGGTTCTTTTTCATCTTTAGACTTCGACCTTCCTATTGCTGCTGCTATGGGAAAAAGAAAATTCCCCAATATAATGGGAGATGTTGCTGATCCTGGCTCCACCAAATCTGTTAGTAGTGGGGACACTAATAAAGAGGATGATAGGAAGAAGCCTCCAACTAAGAAGGGTGAAGAGTCCCTTCTTAGACACATAAAAAAGGGTCTTCCTTCCAAACTTGCTGAAGTAAAAGCTGCCACTGCCGATAAAAAGAACTTGGGTAATTTGCCTGTTGCTTTTATTGGCTCTCCTGTAGCCATGGGTCATGGCTTAATCAGGCAATTAATAAGGTCTGGTACTTTTCCATATTAGAGGGGTGATGCTTTTTCCATGCCTCATTTAAAAATTTCTAAAGGGGATGCTCAAAGCCTTGCCTTGGTAAGAATTCTTGCTTCTACATACTAGTAATTTTTTACTGTTTTCTTGTACTAATTTGGCATCTCTTTTTTTGCAGTTCCTGGTTGATTTCAACTAGATATTAGAGAAGGATGATGCACTTCATTCTTCTTCAAAGGACATAGAAGAGGCTTTTGAATGCATGAAGAAGTCCTTGCTTAACTCCCAACAAGCATTGGAAAATGAGAAGCAGTCTTGGGAGAATAAAATAAAGGCTACTGAGGATGCTCAGAAAAAAGTTGAATATCAGGCTATTGCATCTCGGAGACAAGTCTCTGGGTTGGAGAAGAACTTGGTTACTGATACGGCCAAGAGGGTGAAGGCTAAGGAGGCTTCTTTCAATAAGGGGTGGGAGAAGGCCATAGCAGCTGCTTTTGGCCAGATTGAGTTTAAAAAGAAAAAATATTACAAGAACGGTTGGTCAGCACCTCTAACTGAAGTTCGTACTCCATAAGAGTTTGAGCTCTTCCTCAGATATGACCCCGGTTTCCCACCAAACTTGGATGAGGAAGTTGAAGATCATGTGGGATCAGGGGGTTCCATCCTTTTCTGGATTCTTTTGCCGACCAACTGTAGACAGTTGCTGAGTATTTTCTCCCCAAAATGTTTGAGCAAATCACTCCACCCATTCCGATCTCCAATCAAGTTGAAACTTCTATTGAAAGGGAGAAGGTGTAGACTTGCTCGGTAATCAGCCTTTTTCCTTTTTGTCTTAATTTATTTTTTATTTCCTTTCACTGTATTTATAATCTGATTTTTATCAATGAAAATGTCTATTTTTTATCTCTGCGTTTGTCTTCTCTTGATTAATGATTCAAACTCTTTATTTTATTATTTATTGTATATTTCTTGACTCTTATAGTTCAGAACAAAATGGATCAACTTTCCTCTACTGACTCTGAGCTACTCAAAAATTGCAATGATCTTTTCAAAGTTGATCAGGGCTAACATTTTAGATCACGCCAATGAAGCTTACTTGTACCTGAAGTGTCTTCTTGATCGGGTAGTAGCTAGTAATGTATCTTACTTTGAAATGATTGAAGAGCTTTTGAGAATCACGAAGAAGCCAAGGCTCTCCTGCCTGCTGATTATGAGAAGAAGTACAAAGCTCTAAGTGAATCTTGGGGTTTGAGGAAAAATTAGAGAAATTTGCCTCTTCTTTTAGGAAGAAAGAATTTTTGCTCAAGTGTGAACCAAATGAGGTTAGGGCCATTGCCAAGATGTTGGAGGAAGAAGATTGAAAACGATAGGAACCCCCAATGTTAAATTTTCTTTTAAAATTAAATACGAATTTCCTAAAGTGCAGAATGAAATGGCTCAAACACAAAACACACAACTTATAAATTTTAATTTCATACAAATTAAAATTAAACTAATCTAAAAGTGACATCAAAATAACCAACTAACAAATATTCACTTTATATAAATTAACTCAATTCAAGTCCTAAAATTTGCCTAATAAGATTAATTCATTATTCGCAAATTAGGCTAAACCAAAATTAACCAAATCATATTAACTTGACTTGAATTAAATTAATCTAAAATTACACCCAAATTAATTTAGTACCAAATTAAACAAGAGTAGTGAGTTAAACTATATTTTATCTTTTAGTCTTAAGCATGCGTTCTAGGTGATTTGCAAGATAAAATAAATTCACAACACACTACGACGTGATGTACGAGGAAAACCCAAATGGGAAAAATCTCGGATGACCCTAGCCTTAAGTTCACTAAGTACATAATTTTATAAATACAAGACATATGACTTACACAACTCGACTCGACTCCTTCAAGCCCCGGACATGTCTTCTTGTACCAATCTCTGCTTAGCCGATAATCCCGGACTCCACCGGAACCTTGGAATCCACTAATGAAGCTTTTTGGGAACCCGTCAACCACACACGGTGCCTTTCATTGTATCAAAACACCACAACAAAAACCAAGACTTCTTCTTTTATGGGATATAAAAGCAAACCCAAAATTCTCCTTTTTGGGGTAGAGATGAACCAATGGTGCCAAACAAAACTCCAAGCAATATATATATGTGTAGAGGTACATAGATAAAACAAACTGATTTATGGCTGTAAATACATGTGTATGAAAGAATTTTCCTATTTAGATTTAACACATGAAAAACTAGGACTTTTGGTTGGAAGTATTTTCTCTCAAAAGCTCTCTAAGGATGCTCAAAAGTGTTTGAAAAAATCTGGTCCCGAAGTGGTTAAAAACTATCAAAAAGTAGTGGAAAAATGCCAAAAACTGTTCCCGCCTGAAATCTCATTCGAACGACTTTTTCAATCGAACGACATTGCATTCAAATGAACTTTCTAATTAAAAGTCAGTGTTCACAAGGGAAACTCGTTGGCAAAACTCGTTCGAACGATATTCTGGTTCGAAGGACAATTTCGAACGAAAGGTTAGAATATGCAATTTTAATTTTAGGCTCAGAAAAATATATTTTAAATAAAATTACACTCATTAAAAATTATTCCAAGTCTCCTACATATATATAATGTGCATTCATACCTTTTGGAGACTTGAAATATAAACCGTTGAGGATGCAAAACGAGGCACTTGAAACTCGCCAAGGATGATGTCTTCACGTTGAACTAGGCTGATACGTCTTCAACTCAAACTTGACATAGGATTGAAGGATACACATGAACACTATCCTATGACTAAAATGTTTTTATCCGGAATTGAGTGAACATATGTAAGACTCAATTGGAAATTTGTGTCCTTATAAAAATAATGTTTGAGAGAGGAGCTGAACTCTTTGAAGGTTTCTTCAACTACTCTTGCTGCTTGTGAGGGAGTCTCATTTTTGGAGACTAAAAATGCTAATATGAGGGAAGAATTAGAGGCCTTAAAAAAATTCAAACCTTCTACCTCCTCCCGATCAGGGGAAAGGCCTTGCCGATCTAAAACTGATGAAATCAGGACTCAACAGACACATGTAAATCAATATGCACAAATAAAGGCCAAGAATTTAGACATTGATAAGATCTCCCAAAAGATCCAAGCCCAGGGAGAGCAAATTTCCCCCAGTCTTCTCGACTACAAATCAAGGATGGAGTGCTGAAGAAACTGTAACACTAGGTTGAGAAGTTAACTTTCAAATTTCACAAGCAACCTAGAGAAGTTTGGATGGAGGGGTATAATGAGGCTCTTGGTCATTTTGATGAAAGCTGTAGTCAAGCTCAACATGAAGGGTATAAATGGGGCTGGATTAATTGCCTAACAATTGTGAAGGTTGGTCAGGATAGTAGACTATGGTATTGGGTAGATCTGGGGCTTTTAGAGTGTCAAAATCCTCCTTTTAAACTGGATATCAGCTAGATCCCTGTAAAAACCATTCCTCAATGTCTGATCTCCAAATACTTAGGGGATTATGGTCTGTATGACGAGCTGGAAAAAGTTCATCCTCCTCATCTGTTATATGCCCTGAGCAACAGTAATTAGAGAATGCTTCAAGATTTTAACTTCATTAACTCCCTATACACATTATATGATCCTCCAGCAGGCATGGAACCAACCTCGAGCTCCTCTAAAGCTGAAGGAAAGCATCCTATAGAATAATCTTGAGCATAATTTGTTCCTGTAATTTAATTATGAACAATATTGTCATGTAATGATCATTTATATGAATGAAAAACATTTGATTAACTTATCTTGTTATTTTTTGGATGTTTTAACATCTTTATTATTTCATTAGTTCTACTGACATACCTAGACATTTACTTAAATTTAGTATAAGTAACCAATGAGATTATCATAGGTTCTACTGATATACTTAGATTTCTAAGTTTAACACTAGTTACCATTGATGTGATCATAGGTTCTACTAGCACACTTAGATTTAAATCCAAGTTTAGTACTAGTTACCCATGGCATTTCCACAGGTTCTACTAATGCACCTAAATTTTTAGGTTTAGCATTAGTTATCAGTGGTGACCACCATATGTGAAATATGTGTCTACATTCCTATTTAGGAATCTTCATAACGTTTTTCCTCCATTTTGCCAAGTTTGGATAAAACTTGTTGATTTTTATACAGAGTTTTATCCCTGATTATGTTGACCAAGTGTTATTGGGGACTTAAAGTCCCATCTTAACTTGGGTTTTGTATGTTGTTTTGTATGTTTCCGATTAACGTTCGTTTATGCCGACCAACTTTTGAATTTTTCGTGTGCCTACCAACTTTTGAATGGGATCAATCAATTATGTGGTTATTGTTCTGAGCTCTATTCAACGATGTGGTTATTGTTCCGATCAAATTTTGCATGTTTACCAACTAAGTATGTGGTGATGTATATCATTAGTACTCCTCAAAAAATAAAAAAAATAGAGGAAATCACCATTTATTGATACTGATGTGACATGATTACAAATATTTGTCTCATTACATTACTAGTAATATTTCCTAAGATGCACGACATGCCAAGGATTTTTGAACTCTTCTCCTTCTAGAGTCTAAATTTTGTAAGTACCCAGTCGGACAACTACTGAGATACGATATGGCCCATGCCAGTTGGCTTTAAGTTTGTTGGTGTTATGAATCACCTTTTTAAGCACATAATTCCCTTCCTTCAAGTTGGTCAGCTTCATCCTTTTGTTATAAAACCGTGTTGTTCTTTATTAGTAAGCAGTGTTTCTTAAGGCTACATCCTCGTGTACTTTATCCAACATGTCCTAGTCTAATCTTTACATCAAATCACTAATAGGAGAATTAAAATTTAACACTCATTGGTTTAGAAAACCCAGTTCAGCTGGTACCACGGCTTCGGTTCCAAACGCCAACATGTATAGTGTTTCTCGAGTAGTAGTTCTTGGAGTTATTTGGTATGCCGATAAAACGAAGTGTAGTTCATTAATCCAATTTCTTTTAGACTCATCAAATCTTTTATTTAACCCATTGAGTAGAGTCTCGTTCGTCACTTTAGTTTGCCTGTTTCTTTGAGGAGGACCTAGAGCAGAGTGCAGCTTTTGAATGTTTGATTGGGTACAATAGGTGGTAAATTCTTTATTATCAAACTATGTGCCATGGTCTGTGATTAGGGCGTAAGGCAGACCATATCTACAAATGATGTTTTTCCAGATAAACTGGTAGACCTTCTCATAGGGCATGTCTACCAATGGTTCTAGCTCAACCTATTTTAGGAAATAGTCCATAACCACGACTAAGTAATTAAATCTTCCTCAGGTGGTCGAGAGTGTCCCGACCAAGTCTATTCCCCATATAGTAAATGGACAAGGTGAGAGGATTGGAGTTAGAGCGGCTTGTGGAGTTTTGCGAATGCTGGAGGACTTTTGGCACTTGTCACATTTTCTTGCGAAAGCTGTACAGTCTGCTCTCATAGTAGGCTAATAGTATCCATGGGTATTAATTCACTGCAACAATGATCTGCCTGCCATATGATCCCCACAAGACCCTTCATGTACTACTTCTATCAAGTCTTAAACCCCCATTGGATGGACATAATGATGCAGAATATCTGTTAATCCTCTCCTGTACAGTATTCCTTTTTCTAGCATATATTTTGTTGATTTATACTTAATTTTTTTGGCCTTGATTGGATCTATTGGCAAGATTACTTCTTTAATATAAGCTTTGATAGGACCCATCCAAGATGGATCCATATCTACTATAATGAAATTAATAATCACGTATTCATTAACACTCCTATTAGGTAAAATTCTAATGGGAATAGTTATTCGGAAATCAATTCTAGTGGATGATGCCACCTGAGCAAGTGCATCAGCTCGGGCGTTCTTTAATCTTGGAATTCTGCTCACTCGAATAACTAGTAATTTGGCTATGACTTCCACCGCCTTGGATAAGTATTTTATCCTTATCTATCCTTTGGCTCCATACAAACTCAAAATTTGATTCACCACCAATTGATAATCACTGTGTGCTACAACTTGCTCGATGTTCAGTGATAGATCTAGACTTAAGCCCACAATGAGAGCTTCATACTCTTCTTCATTATTTGAGTCCTAAAACTGGAATCGCAGAGCATATTCAATATTTATCCCATAAGGAGTGTTGAGTATTATACCTACTCCACTTCCTATTGCACAAGATGATCCATCTATATATAAGTTCGATATGAGGACATCGTCGTCAAACGCTTGGTCTGATAATATACCATGATGGAATATTTTATTCCCTGCATCCTCATATCTTTTGTCCATCTTCTGTGCTCTCTTCGTGAATAGCCTGGTTCTTCTCGGGTCTAAATACTCTATGCCATTTCTTTACTGGATTGGCATCTTTGTTGATGTTGAGATCATTACAAAGGAAATTAGGATCAATCCCAGGCATGTACTCATGACTCCAAGCGAACACGTGCTTTCTCTGTCTCAGGAACATCACTAACTTCTATTTAAGAACATGATCCAATACTGGTCCTATTTGAGTAGTTCGTTCCAACTTATCATCATTTATAATAATGCTCTCCGTTGCTTCTACTATATGACTTTTCACCAATTCTGTTTCCTCCCTCGGATCTAAGGTTTCAACCTCAGATTCACTATTGGGCTCAGTAATGTCCACTTGGTAAGTGGTGGTCTTTCTCCTCATTTCTGCCAAATCGTCTTGCTCAATAGAAGAGTAATAGCATTCCTAAGCTACTTTTCAGTCACTTTTTACCACGCCTACACTAAAGTTGGTCGGAAACTTCAAACATTGATGGACTATAGATGGCACAACTTCAAATTTCTTCAATCTTACTCTTCCTATGATCATATTGTAGGCATAATGAACATTTTTGTCAATAAAAAATGTATTTTCCCTGTCCGACTTACTGGCCAGGTGCCGATCAACACTTCCAGTTTGATTATGCCCAAGGGAAATACTTTTTCACTCGAAAAACCTATTAAGGGCCTATGGTAAGGGTCCAATTGACTAAGCTTCAAGTACAGACCGTCTAAGCATGGTTAAAACTTGATGTCCGCTGAGCTACCATTATCAACCAAGACCTTGGAAACAATTATATCTTGCATTCTGACCTTGACTACTAGGGGATCGTCATGGGGATAAAATACCCCTGAAAGGTCATTTTTGGAAAATTGAATCACCAATTTTTCTTTGTTAATTTTCCTTAGCCCATATTCTTTGTCCATATTGATCCTTTGAATTTAGGAGCAAGCTTAAGCCTTATTGATGTACGCTTTCCTTTCAGTAGTATCATCTCCTCCTCTTTCATCTCCACCTATAATCATCTGGAAATAAAAAGATCCAAAACTAAGCATGAATACCTCACGTTCCATTTGCCTGGGTCTTTTGGGAAGGTCGGGATCATCTTCATGAGTTCTCTTTTTCTCATCCCTAGGCTTGCATGGAGACTTTGACCTTCATCGAGATCCACTATTATCCTATTTATTAACAAATCAATCTATCTTTCCTCTTGGAATAAGTGCTTTAATTTCATTCTGAAGAGTAACACAGTATTTTGTTGTACGCCCGTGATCCCTATGAAATTAGCAGTATTTAGACCTATCCCTCTTTCCAGCAGGTGATCTAAGATTTTCAGGCCAATATACCTCCTGCTATGCTTTATTTCCTCCAAGACATCGTGGATACCCATTGTTAATGGAGTGTATTTATGATATTTCTTGATTCTATCAGTATTCCCATTTTTCTTTGATTCCCTATGCTCCTTATGCTCTTTGTGCTCCTTTTTGTCAATTTTGTCTCCAGTCTTTACTCCTAAATTTTGTTTGGATTCCATGGCTTCCTCGGCATTCAGTATCTTGGTTGCTTTGGCCATAAATTCTGTCATCGTCTTAAGAGGATCCTTAACAAGTGTATAGTAGAGCTTCTCGGGGAGCAATCCACTCATAAGGGTTGTGATTGCTATTTTCTCCTTATAGTCAATGACTTCCAACTTTTTGTTGTTGAAACGAGTAATATAATCTTTGGTTCTCTCTCCTATCCTTTGCCTTACACTTAGCAAATGAGCTTCTCTTTTCACCGGTTTGTCTCCAAAGAAAAATTTACCAATATTATCTCGACAAGCTGGTTGAAACTAGAAATTTATCCCCGAAGAAGGCTATTATACCAAATCTGGGCAGGCCCTGTAATTGTTCCTGAAAATGCCCTGCATCTCATTTTATCAGGAACAACATAAATATCAGTTGCTACTTAGTATTGCTCTATATGAAGAACATGATATGTTTTCCCATCATACTTTGTAGTACCATAAGAGCGTTAAACTTTGAAGGAGTAGGAAAGTCTACAATATCTTGCATAAAAGGAGATCATTTCACAAAACTTCATTGCAAAGGGTTTTTTGTCTTTGCCATTTCTCCAATCTTATCTTCCAATCGTTGAATAGATCTCTTCCATGCATTATTACCAGCATCAAATTTGTGTGTTATAGCTCGGCTGCTTCGACCAATTATTTATGCTGAACTCTCCTCTTATAAAGTCTGCTCGGCACTGACAGTTTGTTGGGCATCTGATCTGGATTGGGCTGAGCCTTTACGCTGACCGATTGGTCATCGAGTATTTGTTAATAATGCCCTAAGAATATTTTTGTTCCCCCTAAGTCCAAAATGCTCAAAAGGAGATGCTCTACGTAACCTTTCCAGAGCACTCAATCTTCGAGGAGTTAAAGATTGTTCATTATATGGTTCTGAAGTTCTAAGTGAAGAACTTGCTCATGGACGGTAAGAAGTATCTTTGGTAGTCTTGGATTGGATATGTCTGCTATTTCTTAGAGTCTATGGTGGCATATTTCCATGAGTGGACAAGGCAAGGGACCCGGCCTACAACGTTTGGGCTAGCTACCTTATGGTATCTTGCATAACCTATCGACCTCTAGCGAGGATAACCAGGATTCCAGTGGGATCATTATTTATTGGGGGAGTGGATGAAATAGGTGGGATGCCATCATTTGTGGTACTGGATTTAGGAATACCAGTCGTGTTTTAATTAGTGAGACCATTTAGAAACACGTTCCCACAGACGATACCAATTTGTTGATGTAAAAAACTAGACTAGGTCTAATTAATTAATCACAGATATTATTTATAAGTAAAAGAAAGATATAAAGAGGTTTTTAAAGTGGTTCGGCCTATGAAGAAAAGCCTATGTCCACCGTGCTTCTTATTGCCTAATATTTCTCTTCACTCGCCCCCTTTTTGACGAAGGGATTATAACGTATTTATAGCCTAGTAGGGGGACAAAGAGCTGGGATATTAAAGGATGGAATGACTTTATAAATTAGGCATTTACATCAGTATAGAAGGTCCATAATGTTTCTGGCTGTTGGCATTTTGCTGATAGTGTTGATTCATCTCCTTACTATTGGTCGGGTTTCCTAGCATTGGTCGACATCCCAGTATGATGGTCGGCATTTTAGGCCTTGGTTGGTGGTTATGCCTTGCTGACTAGGATTATTGGCATAATTTATGACACATGTCTTTTCTGTTTGGTCCACGTTAGTGGATAATTTTTGGTATCTACAGGGCCCACTCCAGTTTGGCTTGAATTTCCCCTTGGGGTTCCAGACGGGATTTGTTTAAGGTCTAAATACCCTTCTCGAATAGTAAGGTCATGAAATTTCCTGCTGAAAGATCGTACTATCTAGCGATGGTACCCTCTTATATGATATAGAGACTTTAGTCTCCATTTGTTCAAGAGCGATAACTCGCTGAGGCGGCTCTAATGCCAGTCTTCTTCATTGATTTTGCTTTCAAACATAATGCGTAGTGAAGGAATTTTTATTTTAACGGGTAGGACTGCTTCCATGCCGTATACCAGAGAGTAAGGGGGTAACTCCTATAGATGCTCAAACTGAAGTACAATAGATGCAAAGGGCGTAAAGGATTCGAATGGACCAATCTCGATAACTCTTGGTCATCTTGTTGATGATTTCTTTGAGGTTCTTATTGGCGACTTCAACTCCATTGTTGGTTTATGGTTGGTGAAGAGAAGATTTGTGTCTCTGAATCCTATACTCGTCGACCAATTAGGTTACTTATTTCTTAAAATGTAACCCCTTATCTGACACTAGCTCATGCAAAACCCCGTATCAACAGATGATGCTCTTTTAGATGAACTTGGCTACCTTTTTGGCATTCTTCACTGCATAGACTCGGCTTCAACCTATTTGATGAGGTAATCAATAGCAATCAGGATGAACTCATGCCAATTGGAGGCTTTGGGTGTGATTTTCCCTTTGCTATCAATGCCTTATATAGAAAATGACATAGGAGAGGTCATGTTGTATTATTATCATGGGGGTAAGTGCGAGAGATTGGAAAAATGTTGGCATTTAAGGCATCTTCAAACATAAGCGGTGCAATCTTGAACCATGGTCATCCAATAGTAACCCCATTGAATAATCTTCTTGGTAAGCATATGTCCATTCATGTGGGGTTTGTATTACCCTCTGTGGATCTTTCGCATCATCTCTTTAATTCTATCCCTTGCGATGCAGTGTACTATATCGCAGACAATGTACTGGGCAACCAGTTTACGGAGGGTTGCTCCATCTTTCTTGTTGGCATCTTGGGGGTTCCTACTGTGCTTGAGGAGGCGTTAAATGTCATAGTACCAACACTCAATCATATCAGAATCCTCTTCTGTGATGAGATCAATGTGGTGGTAGTGGGTTGGTTTATTTTTCTTTTGGTCTAGAAAAGGGGCCATCGTTATTCCCTTGGGCATTTCGACCATGGAGTCTAAGGTAGCAAGGGCATTGTCCAAGATGTTCCTTGCTTGGGTCAAGAAGTGGAAGGTGATATCTCGAAATTAGGAGGCCAACTTTTCCAGGTGGGCATGGAAGGTTAGGATGGTCTCATCCTTAACTTTCCATCTTCTAAAGACTTAGCCTATGATGAGGGTAAAAATCCCCATAGACTTCTAAGCATTGGATTTATTTCTTGAGGGTGACTTTGAGGGCTACGGTGGATGATTCGTATTCGGTCATGTTGTTGGTACATGTAAAATCTAGCTTGATGGAAATGGGAGTGTAAGAGTCATCATTGGCAATCGGGAGTATCCCAATGTTGTATCCTTTTTTATTAGCAGTGCCATCAAATAATAATTGCCACCGGAGGTCTTCTTGAGAGGTGCAAAGGATATCTTCAACTGTGAATTCGGAGATCCAAACGTCGGCTTCTTCCATGGGGTAATCAGAAAGGTAATTAGAAATAACTCTTCCTTTCATAACTTTCTGCGTTACATACATAATATCAAACTCGAATAGCAACATTAACCACCAGGACATTTGACTAGACATGGTAGGTTCCTCGAGCAAGTATTTGATAGGATCCGGCATAAGTCTGATGGGAAAAGCGAGCATATAGTTTTGTAATTTTTGAGTGATCCCGATAAGGGTGACACATGCTTTCTCCAAAGTAGTGTAGTTGACTTCGTACCCAAACAATTTGCGACTGGCATAGTAGATAGCCCTTTCTTTACGAGATTCTTCAAGATATTGGGCTGGCAAAGCCCCAGCTGCGGTGTCTGTTGCGATCAATATAGGAGTATAGGTAGACCAGGCTGTGGTGGCATGAGTACTAAAGGTTGGGTAAGATACTGCTTGATTGGGTCAAAGGCTTCTTAACAAGCTTCATTCTAGACTTTGGTGGAATCCTTTTGGAGGAGGTTGAAGATGGGTTTATTAATAGAATTCAACTGACTGATGAACTAACAGATATATTGCAAATTTCCCAAAATATTCCTTCTCTGTTCGGGGTGGTGGCATTTCGAGTATGGCTTTCATTTTGGCAGGATCTGCTTTAATCCCCTTCTCCCTAAACATGAATCCCAAATGTTTTCCTTTAGTAATGCCAAAAATACATTTCTGGGGGTTAAGTCACATCTGATATCGCTGTAGCCGCACGAAGAACTTTTAGAGAGCGAGAACATGATCATCCTGAGTCTTAGACTTGATGATCATATCATCCACATAGACCTCGACTTCTTTGTGTATCAAATCATGCATGATGGTTATGTCAGTCCTTTGGTAGGTAGCTCGTGCATTTTTTAGACCGAATGGCGTAACTGTGTAACAAAAGGTTCCCAATGGGTGATGAATGCGACTTTTTCTTGATGATCAGAGCGCATCTTGATCTGATTGTATCCGAAAAACCCATTAACAAATGACTTAAGAGCATGATTGGTTATATTGTCCACAATCTTGTCGATATTGGGTAGCGGGTAATCGTCTTTTGGAGAAGCTTTGTTCAAATCTTGATAATCAAAGCACATGCGAACCTTTCCTCCTGATTTTTTCATGGGTATAAGATTGTCTAATCATGTGGGATATTCAATCACTCGGATGAAGACTACGTTCAACTGTTTGACCACTTCTTCTTTAACCTTGAGCAACAATTCAGTGCAGAGCTTTCACAATTCTTGTTTGATCGGTTTACATTATGGGAGAGTTGGAATCTAGTGCTGAGAAATTTCAAGATAAATGCTGGGCATGCCATTATAGGACCATGCTAAGACGTCCACAAATTCCTCCAATAGTTCTTCAAGTTAAGCGCGCTCATGCTCGTCAAGGGTGGACCCTATCCTAATCTCGCATAATTGGTTACTAGAACCGAGATTGATAATAATTTCATCCTCATTAAATTGAGCACAGTTTTGTTTTTTGTTATTAACCTTATTAAGACCAGTTAAGGATTATTCATTTGTAAAATCATCATCATCAAGAGTTTGATTAGAATCAACACAAGTAATGTAAGGCACGATATGATACTCAAAATCTTTGTTTATTTCATTCTCGAGAAAATTAACGTTGAGAACCTTGTCAGGGAGGTCTTGATTACATTATTATCAGAAAAGGGAGGAATAACAAAAGAGGAAGAAATAGGATAAACATCTGGGTTGAGTTGCTTTTTAGCAAGTGGAACTAGTATAGCATTCCAGTTGAGGATGGTACATCAATAGTCTTGATAAGGATGGATATATCTAATGATGTAGCATCTAGGTGGATCATATAGAATGTCAACCCCGTGTCTACATATTAAATTAGTCCTCGAAATCACTTCCCTAAGAAACCTCGATAATAGTTTTAGTCTACTCAATGTGTGGTTACACATGATGCTGGGAACTTGCAGCCCATGAGAAGTCATCTCGGAAGAAGACCTCCATCCCTAGCTTTATCTTCTTATCCACATGATTATTTCATGGTTCGGGAAAGCCACAAAAGGGAAAATCTTCACCCTCATTAAAGAATATTTTATTCAAGTAATCTCCTGAAATAGTATTAACACTTTTAACCTTCTATTCAACCGAGTTTGGCTGAGCATTCCGAGTTCTTCTGATGGTGGTTGATAACCCAAGTTACATGGAGGAAAGGACTTCTTTATTACTATGAGCTCAAGTATTCCCTATTGTCATCATCTTAGACCCAGTCCGGTCATAAACTGCATATTCTTGAACATCTTGTATGACGTTGACATTATCATGAGAGTTATGTCGTGGACAAACTCTTTCTTTGAAATCATCTCTGCTGGGAGTGGAAGTGGTTCGACTCAAAAACTAGACCGAAGCATATCATTCACCCCATGTTGTATTTTTAATATCGAATTACTGGTGCTCGCATTATCAGTATTATCATACTCTCCCAAGATAGTGATGATATGTCCCTTGGTGAAGAAATTCAGTTTCTAATGGAGAGAAGATACCACTTGATGCTATGAAGCCATGGTTGATTGAGTAATAGGTTAAAACAAACAGCTATGTTGATGACTTGGAACTTAGTAACATGATTTATAGGGATATCCCTATTATAAGGTTTATGGATCACATCACCTCTCGATGATTATTGTTATAAGATTCCACTACAGAGGAAGTTAGAGCAAGGTCACTTACATTCAAACCAAAGCAGTTGAAGGTTTTTAACTGGAAAACATTAAGTGCTGATCCGTTATCGATGAATGAAAGTGGGGCTATGTTCCCCATTACCTCAACAGAGATGTTAAGGGCATACTTATAATTAGAGCCAAACTTTGGGATTTCTTCTTTAGATAAAGAAAGCATTCTATTAGAGGTTAAAGACCCGACCAGGTTCACTGCTTCTTCTAGAGTGGTGGAAGAAGGGTCTGTGGGCCCGATAATAAATTTTATTAAGGCATTTTGGTGTGGTTAGGAAGACATAAAGATTCCCCATAAGGTGATGTTAACCTGATTTTTCTTCAACTGGTTGAGGATCTTACTCTCCTTGATGGTTATTTCTGACATTCGAAGTTTATTGATGACACCCTTTCCTGTATCCATCATTGTTGATTAAGGGTTTAGACTCTGGTAGTGCCTCCCAGATCTTGTCATATGGTTCACAGAATAAGGGAAGAACAAAAATCCTATTTCTTTATCCATCTCGAGATATTTGTCCACTTTGTCGATATATCCTTGAAGATCTCCAAACGATATCATCCAACATACACTGATTATTGGGTTAATAATTTCCTGGCTTGGATCTTCATAGGAACAACTAAATTCGTCCCCCCATCCGGTGACAATAATTTCATCCATTCTATAACCTCAATGGCTTCTTCATATAGATCCTCCTACTCAACGGGGAGATCAATAAGTGAAGGTACCAACCACCCTTATAGCTATAAGGCATCGAGTAACTAAGATATATTGCAAATCTCATTGGTTTGTTGGACTAAACCTACAATGATCAGAACTGCATCATCGAAACTTACTTCATCAATGGTCACTACCCAATTATCCTACCCGCGATCCCACTTTCAGGCTTCCATGAACAGTGTACTGAACTTCTAGCAGTCAATAGTCATTTTAGGGCAATTTCAGCCCAAAATCTAGGAGTTGGTTCAACACTACTGGTAATTCCATATCTTTCCTTATGGACTGAGTACAAATGGTAATGCACGCTCTTATAAGAAGTCACAGGGCCTAGTCAATGCAAAAGGTAGGATGTAGGAGAAAATATGGGAAAACTTTAAGGGATTTGGGTGAATATACGAGTATAATGGGTGATTTACTGGTTTGATGGGTCGAATTCCAAGTTATTTTCAAGGAAGATAACATTTGCATGATTTGGAAGTGGATTGTGAGTAGTGTTTGGTTTAAGATTGGCTGGTGGGGCGATGACACCTCGATCAATCAGATATTGGATTATATTCAGGATATGGAAGCACTGATCAATGGTATGGCTAACATTTTGATGGAAATCACAATGGGCGTTGGGTTTGAATTTTTTAGGAAATGGGTTTGGTAATGGACGAGGGTTTAACAACTTGATGAAATCTCGACTCAATAGGGCTTAGTAGACTTTGGAGAGGGGATCATAAAGCTCGGTGTATTCTTTTCTTACTAGAATGTCATGAATTCTTGGCACCCAAGAGGTAGAAGGCTGTGAGATGTTGTTGATGGTTGAGACTGTAGCGTGTTTCTCATATTTTCATTGAGTGAATTGTCCGGATACTTTCTTTGGATCAGCTTCTATCTTGGCAATACTTTCTTCAATCTCCACTCTTTCTTCTCAGAGTGCTCAAAAATGTGGGTAATCATGTCCTCCCATTGTCTCTCGAACATGGGGTAAGAAGTTTTTCTTCACAAAACTAACTTGCTCCTCTTCGGAGGGTCGGTTGGTCATGGTGTCCGATTTCTCCCTCCACCGTTCTATGAAATTACTGATGATTTCTTCAGTATTTTCCTTGAGAAGTTATACATCACAACATGTAACCTCTAACTCCTCATTGTATTTTTACTGTTACATGAATTCATGGGCAACATCCTCCTAATTGCGAATTCGAGCATTATCTTTCAGAGTTTGCTGGAACATATGGACCATTATTTCCTCAGAGGCACCTAGGAGAGTCATGGCTCGGTGGTAACTTTGGAGATGTGCAATCGGGTCCCTCCTACCCCCAAACTTCTCAATGTTAGGAATATCCTTAATTTAGGGTAGGGTGACATATGGGTTTAATATATGTAGTTCCCGAAGATTCGAACTAGGTCAAACTTCTTGGTCAACAGCTTAAGGTCCTCCTTAACCTTGTTTAACTCTTCTTCCTTCGGATTGACATGTATAGGCAGGTGAGCCTCTGGGTGGGAAAGATTAGGTATAGGGAGTTGAGCAAGTGGTGACCCATTGGTAGGAGGGGCATGTGGAGCGTGCTGATATTCTTTTGGGATCCAAATAGGCTCAGGTGAAAGTGGACCCATAACATGAGGGAAGAGGACCTCGGGCACCTCGGGAATAGGGACCTGATATCGCTGCATCTCATGAACCTCGATTTGAAGGTTGTCAATTTGGGTGGTAAGTTGGACTAGAACCGTCATCAAATCAGGCTATACATTTGGTACTTGATCTGTGTTCTCCATAGAGACTGGGTGAAGGTGGATTCTGGACTTGGAAGAAGTAGCAGGAGAACTGGCGGAGCTTCCAGGAGGTTCGATGGAAGAACAAAGACAATAGGGATCCAGGCCAAAGGTCGGGTTTGTGACCGACCTAAGAGGGAAAAATAATTCGAATTTATTTTTGAAAGAGAAGAGGAAGAATATTTTATAGGAAAAGAGAATTTTGTTTTTGACATTTTAAAAAAAAAAGGAGGACAAAATGTTTTTGGGAATACTTTGATAAAAGAGGAGGAAAAAATGTTTTTGACATTATAAAAGAGGGGGGAAAATGTTTTTGGTATTTTTGATAAAAAAGGAGAAAAAAAAATATTTTTAGACACTTTTGGTAAGGAAGGAGGAGAAGTGAGAAAAGAGTCTCGACATGATTATTATTATTATTATTATTATTATTATTATTATTATTATTATTATTATTATTATTATTATTATTATTATTATTATTATTATCATTATTATTATTATTATTATTATTATTATTATTATTATTATTATTATTATTATTATTATTATTATGTTTTCACCTGTATTAAGTTTACCTAAACGCAAAAGAAATGCCAGACGGGATTCAAGCCTAGAAAAATTGGGTTGGAAAAATATGTAAAACATGGTTTGACTTGTTGTCAGGCTCACGGATAGGGTCGTTTTGGAAAAAGACAAAATCACGCAAAATTTTTGGCGGTATGCCGACCCGACAGTTCGGCATAGTTTAAGGTAGTAATCGAAAAACTAAATATGAGTGCCCTAGGTTTGACGCTTATATAAGGGTATGAAGTTGTTGGGTTAGTGAAAAGGTTCCCCCCCTTTGGCATGGCTTCCACAATATACGTCTTGCTTTTGAGGGCAATCTGTTTGTGTGGACAAGCCATTTGATATACCCAAGTCTACGTGAACTGCCTCACTATATACCTTGTGGGGATAGTACGTGTGAGAGAGAATTTGATATAATCGATGTACATTAACGAGTTCCATGCTCTATACCTCCCGTCATGACTTCATTCAAGCGGTATGATGCGGGAGGAACCGTTCGATAGACGTCGAAGGTACTTGGCTAATGGAAGGTGAGAGTCATATTGCTTAGGCTAATTGCGAACTGTCGAACAAATGCCCATCAAAAAGTGACCCCCTAGTATGGGATAAATTTTTTGCCAATATCCATTCTCTTGGTGATGTAGTGTGAAAATGCATGATTCTTGATTAGTATATTATTGAGAGAGTATTTTATTTGGCATGATGAGCACTGTATTAATAAGGGAGAATGTACAAGTATTATGAAAAGTAAATCTATCATGAAGATTATACTAAGCATGGATATGTGGGAGTGAGTGATATGTGAATATCTATAAGTGAGTGTGTGGGAGTGAACTTAAGCATGGATCATCTACAAGTGGTGTGTGATAAGTGTGAGTGATCATGGATATATACAAGTGTTATAAGTGGAGGTCTGTGCTAGTGACACCTAAGCATGGGTATCCTAAGTGGTGTGTGCAACATGTGGATATAGGTGAGCTTATATATAAGTACAAGTAGTGTGAGGTGTAATTGGAGATTATTTACAAGTGTGTGAAGTGAAAAGTGAGTGAGAGGTGATATAAACATGAGGTAGATATATACAAGAAATAATATAGGAGAAAAAGGGAACATACAGGTAGGTGCCTATGCACATAAGGAGAAAATGATAACCCCCATGAAAATAGAGTCTAAACCTCTTAAGTCCTTCCCCAGTGGAGTCGTCACTATGGCCATCTCGAGATCTTCCCCCTCCCGAGGAGGTTTCGAGGAAAAAAGAGGGAGAGATAAAGGTCCCGTTCTCCTCGCTACATCGTGGGGTGCTTCGATCGTCGTCGATGTTGAGGTGATGTAAAGAGATAGAGTCGTCAACTTTTTTTTTAAAAAATAGGAAAAAAAACATGTCATCGTCTCGAGAGAGCGACATCAAAGACAAAGTGATGTTTGTGAAACCTATAGATCAGAGGTTCGGGGGCTAAGTTATGGAATGGGAGGGTGTTAGGCACCCATCTCTCCCTTTTGGTCTCTCATGGGCTTATGTTACTATTTTCTTTAATTTCTCCTCAATGTGTGTGTGCATGTATATAAGAGGAGTTCGGAATCGCTCGACTCACATCATGGAAAAGATGGAGTGAGGTCATCCATAGGAATTTTTCCAAAATAATAATTAGAAAAAAATATGGTGTGTGCACTTATCGAGATATTGATCATTATGATGAAACGATAATATATGTTAGATAAGGCACAAGTATGAATCACATGTATGATGAATGAAATATGGAAAAAATAGGGAAAAAATGAAAATAAAAAAATAGGATTCGAGTCTCAGGTTTTAGCCCGAGATGCCTACATAGTCTAAAAGGCATCAAAGTCCACGCAGTTTGCATGCGGCAAAAGGGTGGGGTTTATCCCATAGATTCAGATGGGAATTTATTATATGTGTGTGTAGAAAATATATTTTTAGTTATGAAAAAATGTGATGAAGAATCCCCTCGAAATTTATGGGCATAACCCTCTTTTTTATTTTTTATTTTTATAGAAAATAGATTATGTGCAATATAGTTAATAACGTATGGGATATTAATGTGTGGGATCTAAATTAAAAAACTAAATTAAAAATTTATATAATTAATGCGAAAATAAAGAAATTTAAAGAGAGAAGGATGTTTGGACCATCTTTGGAGACTTAAGGCGTGACGTTGATCCTTGATGAGCTTACTTGCAAGTTAGGATGAATGTCGGATGAGAGACACGATTTTTTTTTTCTAAATTGGGCATGATAATGATGGGAATGAAAGGTGGAAAGGAATTTTACACAAGGAAACCTTGCTGATTGTATAAGAATGTTTTTGAGATCACTGAAATTGATGGATCTGGGGTGTCTTTCGAAGTGGACTCATACTATCCTTATATAGGGTAGGGGGACTGCCGATCGTTATAGTCCTTACCCTGCCAATCGACAGGTAGCCCAACATATGCTGTCGATAGGCAGGGAAATGGGCCTAACACTTAGCAGTCTCGTACAGATTTTTTAGAAAAATGATCGTAAAACTCAATCTATAATTCCAAATTGTGCATGGTTTATACCTTTAGAAAGGCAATTCAAAGAAATTTAGGAGTCCTTTTCGCTGCTCCCGAGTTTGGGGTTTGACTTTGGGTCAAACTGGGTTCGAAAGCACCCATCGACCCTTTGGACCGGAAGATTGTCGGATGACGATGGATCATTCGTTCCAATAGTAAGTCTAAATTGTGCATTGGGTGGACCATTATAAAGGTTGTATGAGTTACTTAGATGTTCCAAATTGCTTCTTTCAGTTCAACGAGTTGATTTTGGTCAAACGGGCCTGAGAGCGCATAGTGACCTTTCGGAGTAAAATGGGTCATTCATCCATACTGTAAGGCTGATTTGTACACGAGATAGACCGTTGTAATGGGAATTTAGTGACCTTCAAAGATTCATTCAGTCTCGTTCGATCTAAAGAGTTGACTTTGGTCAAACAGAGCTTTGGAGCGCCCGATGTCTTTTGAATCTTCGAGGGAAAATGGATCATTTATTCGAACCATTATGCCATTTCACGCACGAGTCATATCGTTGGAAAAGGGTTTCAGTTAACTTGGGTATTAATTAAGCTTTCACTCTGATTATGGGTTTTACTAGGGTCAAATGAGGACTCAGGAGCACCCGGTGGCCTCCAGATCGATTTTTAGTAGCAAAATGGACCGTTTGTCCCAACTGTTATGCTGATTTGTACATGGGGTGTACCATTGCAAAGGGAATTTAGATCCCTTTAAATATTAATTTAGCTTTTTCTCTGACGATGAAGTTGACCGGAGTCAAACGGTGCCTAGGAGGGCGCTCGATGGCCACTAGATCGGTACTCAGAGTATGACCTACGACATGTAGTGAATTGGAGAGATTCTAAGGACCTAAGGAGTGACTTAGGGGGTCATAGAATGTGGTGTCTACAGTAGATAAGACTGATTTTCATTGATCATATTTTTTTTTACATGAGTTGTTTTTCATTACATAGACTGCTTTCTTAAATAAATCAAATTAGTTTAATGGTAATATGTCCTCAAGTGTTCCACATTCCAAGTATTTTTAAATGATTATCCCTCCAGAGTCTCGATCATATTTTTAAATGATTTTTAAATAGGTTCTAGCTTGTTCCCTTTTTGGATAACCTATTTTAGAACTAAGTCTCCCTACTAAAGGGTTCTCATTTTTACTCTTTTGTTATATAATCTCACAGTTCTATTTTAGTATGCCTCAACTATGAGGGCATATTCTCCCTGATCCCTTCCACCAGATCTAAGTCAAGTAGATGCATGAGGTATTTCCTTAAAAAGTTAAAGTTTAACACCCTATATCTCGACAACATAATATATTTTGGTATAACTAATTCAGTGTCGAATGCCAGTATAAAAGGTGTTTCTCTTATGACGATTCTTGGGGTCATTATATAGGCCTAGTAAACACTTTGTAACTCATTGATATAATTTTATTTGGTCTCGTCCAGTCTCTTCTTCTTCTCATCCAGTAGTGTCGTGTTGGTAACCTCGATCTGTTAATTACATTGGAGGTAACCAGGTACAGAGTGATGCTTTTCAAGTTTGGATTAAATACAGTACACCTCAAACTATTTATTATCGAACTGTGTGCCATGGTCTATGATGAACGCAAAGGTTATCCCATAACGGCAGATGATGTTCTTTTACATAAAGTGAAAAATCTTTGATTGTGTTATTATCATAAATGGTTTGGCGTCAACCCATTTAGTGAAGTAATCAACTTCTATAACCACATACCAAAACCTTCCATTGGTCTTCGGTAGTGGGCCAATAAGATCTATCCCCAAATGAAAAATGCCCAGGGGGATGTGATAGGTGTCAAAGTTACTAAGGGTCCCCAGTAGATGATGGCATATCTCAAGCACTTGCCACAATTTTAGACATAAAATATGTTGTATTCCCTCATAATTGGACAATAAAATCACTATGTCTCCACCCTCTTTACCAAAGATCATCAAGCTAAATTTTCCCCATAAGATCCTTCAAGGACTTCCTTGATCATGTATGGGACCTCCTTTGCATGAAAGAAACGTAAAAGAGGTAAGATAAAACCTCTTCTTAATAAAACTCCATTTTCCAACACAAATCTTTTCGCCTTATATGACCATCCGGGTCATATTCCTCTGGCATGGGGGTGGGCCTCGAAGTTGGGATAAGATGAGGAATATGGAAGGAAGAAGGTTCCCCCCCTCTCTTCCCTTTTTCAGCCTTGAACATGCAAGTGATTCGAGGATATGGAGTTCCTCTTTCTGCCACTCGTGTAGGCGTCTTCGTGGTCTAGTCTCGAATATAAAATTGGTCGTTATAGAATGGGGGTAACACGAAGAGATAGAGTCGTAAGCCTATTTTGCTCAAAACAAGCTAAAGAATATCTCCACCTCGAGAGAATGGAATTAAGGTCAAACTGATGCATACAAAACCAAGTGATTCGAAGGTCCGATGAATAATTTATAAAATGGGAAGATGTTAGGCACCCATTCCGCCCTCGATGTTTCATAGGCTATGCTAATCTACTCTTTTCTTTTTTCGTGATGTGTTAAGTAACGGGAGAATGAAATTATCTAACTCGTATCATGGAATGTACTAACAGACTCATCCGTAGGAGTGTACCCAAAGATAATAATAACATATATGATGTAAGTGTTCACTAAGTCATGAATTTCTATGAAAGAGCGAATGTGCACTTCAAATGAGACACGAGTATGTAAGAGTCCAAAACTCACAAAAAAGATATAATATACTATAAAAGACATGGAATGAAAGAGGAGGACTCGAATCGCGAGATTGTCCCAAGACACTTAGTAGACCAAGGGGCATCAATGTCCACGTAGGTCGAAATTAACACAGGGGTGGAGTTCAACCGATGAATCCAAGTGTAGGACTCCTCTTGTTTATTTTCGGAGAGAAATGTGTTTAAGAGTGAAAACGTGGGAAAATGGATGTCTTACTTTTAGAATTTATAAATAAACCCTCTTTTTGTATTTTTTGGATTTTTATGAAAATATTTGTGTGCAATACTCCTAAAAAAAAAGCGAAGATTGTTTGATGCGAGATAATGAAACAAAACTAGAATATATCACAAAATGAGAATAAAGTGAATAATAACATTTAAATGATTGAACTAGAAAAGAGATGAGGAATGGACCTCCTTGTAGATCTTTGTTATTAAATTTAGTATGTATGTAGGCTGATTTTTGTAGTGGTATGAAGGTAATATGGTAGGGTGAGGTGGGTAGCAAAGTGAGATAAGGAAGTGAGGTGAGGGAATGTTTAAAAATGGACTTTAAAAAAAGGTAAGGCTATGATTTCGAGGAGAATATTTTCTAACTACTGAAGGGCACCTCCTTCCAAGGGTGAGGTCATTGTCCTTTTTATAATGGAATTTAAGGTTAAGGGGGTGCCTATCGACATGGCCCAAGGCCTACCAATTGGCATAGGGCTTGCCTTGTTGTTCAAGGAAAGGTATACCCTTCCAATAGGCAGGGTGTCTGGGGGGATATATGCAGTTTGAAACAGAATTTTTGGAAAAATGGGCATAAATACAAATCATAAGTCCGAATCGTGCACGTCCAGGACCGTTGGAAAGGAAATTCAGAGACTTAAAGAATACACTTATCCACTCCCAGGTCCGAGAGTTGACCAAAGTCAAATGTGGATCAAAAGTGCCAAATGGTCTCTAGATGGGAGGTTTTCAGAGGAAAATAGATCGTGTTGAAACCATATGCTCGATTCGTGTACGGAGTGGACCGTTGGAAAGGGAATTCAGTACCCTAAGACATTTCATTGAGCTTCACTCGATTTGGAGAGTTGACTAAGGTCAAATGGGACCCAAAATCTCCTGATGGATCTTTGGAGTAAAATAAATTATTCGTGCTAACCATGAGGTCGATTCGTGTACGAGATGGATCATTGGAAAGGGGATTAAGGTACATTCAAGGATTCATTGATCTTCACTCAAGTCATCGAGTTAATAGAGTCAAACGAGGTCCAGGTGCTCCCGGTAGCCTCCATATCAATACTCAGAGTTCAATATAGGGTTTATAGTGAATGGATGAGTATTAGGGACCTAAGAAGGTGCTTAAGGGGGCCCTAGGATGGGGTGTCTATAGAGACCCTCGACGGTCAAACTTGGGACAAGTGAACGCCATCAAAAGATAGACACCACATTGATGTCCAAATGAGGTTTGAGGTCGATTATAGGGACCTAAGGGAAGAGGTAACCAATTCAGAGGGTCAAGGTCAATTATGAGGACCTAAGGAGTTATGACTGCTTCAGTGGGTCGATGTCAATTATGCGAACCTTAAGTTGTGATGACCTATTTTGTGGGTCGAGGTCAATTTTGAGGACCTAAAGATATGATGACCAATTATGCGGGTCTAGGTCATTTCTGAGGACCTTAAGTTATAGCAACCGATCCCGTGGGTCGAGGTCAATTCTGCAGACCTTAAGTTAAAGTGACCAATTTTATGGGTCGAGGTCATTTCCGAGTACCTTAAATTGTAGCAACTAATTATGCGGGTCAAAATCAATTATGCGGACTTAAAGATGTAATTACCAATTCAGCGGGTCGAGGTCAATTCTAGTCACTAAAAGATATAATGATCGATTCAGCGAGTCGAGGCCAATCCTTTAAACCTAAAGATGCAATGATCGATTTAGCGGGTTGAGGTCAATTTTGTGGGCCTAAAGATATAATGACCGATTCAGTGGGTCGAGGTCAATTATGTCGACCTGAAGATATAATGAAAAATTATGTGGATCTAGGTCAGTTCTGTTAGCTTAAGGATGTAATGATTGCTTTAGTGGATCGAGGTCAAGTTTGTGTACATAAAGATGTAGTGGTCAGTTCAATGGATCGAGGTCAATTCTGGAAACCTAAAGATATAATAGCCGATTCAGTAGGTCGAAGTTAATTCATCAAACCTAAAGATGTAATGACCGATTCAGTGAGTCGAGGTCAATTATGCGGACCTAAAGATGTAATGACCGATTAAGCATTTTGAGGTCAATTTGTGGACCTAAAGATCTAATGACCGGTTCAATGGGTCGAGGTTAATTTTGTGGACCTAAAGATGTAATGAAGAATTCAGTGGGTCGAGGATAATTAAATGGACCTAAGTATGTATTGACCAATTTAGCGGGTCAAGGCCAATTCTGTGGACCTTAAGTATTGATTTATGAGGAGTATCTCCACTAGGGAAATATGTTGACTTGCGGTTTCACTGGGGAAGGAGTAGAGTGATTTGGGGTAGGCACACTTTGGATTCTTGGTTCCATTGGGGAAACGTTAACACTGTTGGTCGTGTTGGGGATTTTTGAGAGTTTATAGGTGCTCCAAAAGGGATTTTTCATTGGAGAGATAGTGACCTGGAATTGGCGATAATTTTCTTAGAATTCTTGGTATTTTTTTGAATATTTTTTGTATTTTTCTAGCATTTTCGAGATGAAATTTGGAGGGGACTGCCGATAGGCAAGTCTGGGAAGGTTCATACTGGTATAGGGTATAGACTCATAGGGTTCTTAGTAAAGGTAAAGGTCAGTACCGATAGGCAGGACCAGGGTATTGGAGATTGGCATGCCCCTTTGCCTTCTATCAAAAGGGGGCGACCCCTCATTATTTTTCACACTTCCAAGCAATTGAATCTCTTGGTTTCTCTTTCTAAAAGTCATCTGAGTTCCTTCTTGTTTAAGACTTTAAATGGCAGGTACTTCTAGAAATTCTAACAACGAGTGGGTGTATGTTGATTACTGGACATGTTTGGAGTGGCGAGTTATGGTGCCGCTTGCATTGGGCAATAAAAATGCCTACGACTTATTTAAGTCGGTGACTGATGAGAGGGTCTTATTGTACGAGTCGATGCATCACTGTTCGGAGAGGGTGAAAAACCTTAATGGTTATGTGAGTATTCCTCCTTTAGTTTTCCATTTCTTTTCTTTTCTTTTTTTCTTCTTGGGCTAATGAAGGGTTTTCTTTGGTTTCTTATAGACTGATATGGCTTCTTTGAAAATTAGATCCCGAGGGAGAACTAGGATAAAGGATATGGGACCATCTTCCTAAGGAGGTGCAGTGGATGGTGACATCCACCGATTTTGGTACTTTAGCGAGTTCACTGGATGAGATGCCATGCTATTCTGCTATGCTATGTGCACTTGGTGAGAGGTGGTGGTATATGACCCACACATTCCATATGGGAGTTGGGGAGATGATTGATACTCCCTTGGATGTCCATCAGTTGAAGGGGATGGATTGCTATGGGCATCAGATTATGGTGAATCGTACATTAAAAGTTACGGAGGCGGGGGTGGGGGAAGTCTTGGGGGATTTTGGTAGAATCGCATCAAGGGATTATATTCGTATTTCTCTATTAAAGGAGACTCTGTTGTCGAGTCAAATTGATGATACGGATGGGCGGTAGGTGAGACAGGCAACCCACTTATTTATTTTTCTTCTACTAGGAGGGTTTGTGGTAGCGACGAGTGGCGACGTCGCACATCTTTGATTTTTTCCGTATTCGAGTATTATTTTGAATGTCCCACGTACCTTTTGGAGGTAATCTCTAAGTTTAATTTCCATTTTATTTTCTTGTAGTCCTTTTTTGCTTTCTTTTCTAATTATTGGGGTTTGCCTTTTGCAAACGCGATTTCATGAGGTGATAGGTCTAAACACGGGGTTGGTTTCCATAAAGGAGAGTGGGTTGGATGAGTTCTGTAGGATGTACTGGAGGAGGAAGTCGAACAAATGTTCAAACCAATACCAAGCTTTCAAGAACATGCGAAAGGTGCCGAACGATCTGACAAGAGACCAGTTTAGGTTTTTTGGCTTTCGTTTCTTTCTATATTTTTGGAATCTTTATTTCCCTGTGTAGTTACTGGCTCTTGGTTGGGTATGTAGGTTACCTTATACCCTTGGAGTCTTCCTTTGAGGGTCGTGAGAGTTAATGCATACACACATAGATGAGGCAATTTTTGGCACATGAGTTTGGGTACGTCTGGTACCTTGAGGAGAGGGTGGTACATCAAATTATGGAGGTAGAGGTGGAGGTACCACTGTCATCGCCCTCAGGGTATATGAGGAGAGTGAAGGAGATGATGGGTGAGGTGAGAATGGTGGAGATATAAGGCAAGCCCTATATGCTTTACACTGATATGATGGCGGGTTTGAATATCTAAGCATTATGACCAACTAGTTGATGACTTAATTTATATATGGTGTGGAGAACATGCTTCCACATGCTACTTCTTCAGGGAGAGGTACCAATATGCTGGTGGAATTAGCCCACGTCACTCGAGGAGGAGCAATTGCAGTGGTGGAGGAGGGTCTACCGCTCATCGAAGAGGAAAGCGCGTGCATCGTAGAGGTTTAGGGTTAAACCTAAGAGGGTCTTTTGGGGATATGGGCAGTGTCCCCTTGTATCTTTTTTCTTATTTTTTCTTCCCTTTTTGTACCTGCAAGAAGTGTAATAAAGAGTCATATATAAAATGCATTTCCTTTTGGTATTTATCTTGATTTAGTGACCTACTCTACATGCACTTTAATTTATCGCTGAGGTTTCTCATTTATATGTGAATATAGAGATGAAAATGAAAAAAGGGACTCAAAGTAAATGAAAAATGTTTACTTTTCGAAATTATGCATAAGAGGGAGAGTAAAGAGGGAATAATCTGGAGTTCTAATTTTTTCAAAGTAAAATTTTTTATTTTGGAAATTGATTTTGTGTAAAAAAGGAAAAGGCCTTTTTTAAAAGGATGGGTAGTCGATGAGCATACCTATTGACCTGACTATCGACATAAGGGTCAAGTCTAAATCACTCCTTTGGCTTTGATTGCACTTTTTGCATACTTTGGGTACTATGGGAGTAGAGAAACTGGTGAGGCTTTGAATGATTCATCTTTTGTGGGAACTTTTAATATAAAAAGGGGTTTTGGGAATGTTTTCTTGACCATCTTTCTCATTCTCTCTTTTGTAACTTTTTTTTTTGCAAATGGCTCTCCCGATGTCTGAGGCTTTTTCTTCCTAACTTGAGAGTTTAGAGTCAATGTGCTTCTATAATGTTGACTACGAACCTTTAGTTTGCATCAAGCTCCTTATAGCATAGCTATGCCATAGATTGGAATCTTCGAGAAGCAGCGGTATAGTTCTAGTACCCCGAAGACCACATTTTTAGGTTCGTCTTAGACAAGGTGTGCCCCACCTATGAGGATTTATTCGTGATGCTGGGTGCCAGCCCCAATACAGTGAAAGCTATGCCCAATCTTTCCCGTTCTCCCTGGGTGTTTTTAGTGGCATTTCTTCATATCTCCCCCTCAACTGCTCAGCCATTGGTTCCCTAAGGAAATATCATCATATCGATAGTTATGAACTCGGTGTGCCAGAGGGATTTATTTTAAATTGGTTTTGGTGGAGCTGGAACTTTGGGACTGACTGCGATATTTTTATCAGTGATAGGTGACCAGAAGGCTAATCCATAGGTGGAAACAATAGTGGCGTGGATATCATACGTTGTAGTTCTGCGGCAGTGGTGTTAGTGGAGACTTTGAATGACTTGGATGCTTGGAGGGATTGTTGGTTTTACTTTCTATGGGGGATCCCTTCCATATTGTTCATGTGGCTTGCTGAGGGATTTTACCTGACGGCCCCTCCTGAATACCCTCTGTTAGGTGTTCCTATTTTTTTTACTAGGCTCTTCTTCAGTTTTAACCCTTCGATGGAAAATTAGGTTAACTGGTTAGTTGAGGACGAGGCTCAATGCATTTGTTGGTCTGTGCCATGGAGGGGGACTTGCAACCCATTTTCCTACCAGGGGAATACCGATATGCGCGACTAACTGGTTTTACCTCGACTTCCTTCTACTTTTCTTGGCGGATTCTATGCCAAGTAGGAATGGAGAAGACCGTGCCACCTCGTATAACCAATTTCTTCTAGTGGAGAACTTTATCGAGTCCTTGTGGATGATATTGGGGCCTCTATGCCAGCGTCATCGGCCGACCATCTACCAATCCATCACAATTCATTGGAGGGGCTTGGTTTGTGTCTGGGAATTACTTAAAGTGGTTATGGAAGTGGGTAGGTGGGAAGATTTTGGAGGAGGAGACTGGGCAAATATGGATTTTCTCCTTTGATACCATAGAGAAAAGTATTGTGGTTTCATCGAAGCTTATTAAGGCATACCATTGCATGGAGCACATTCAAAACACTAGTCAGGAGTGGGAGACTTGGGGACCTCCGGGAGCAGGTAACAATGATAAGGCAGGGTCGTCTGGTAGCTGATGATAAGTTTTAATGAAGATTATTTTTGGGTTTATGAGAAATTTATACTGGTGTAGGTGTAGGTGTTTGGGTATATTTTTGGACTTTCTTGTGAAGCTGGTTATTAGTAGGGACGAGTAAGTTGTATGGTAGGTTAAAAGGGGAGTGGTCTGTTTGACTCCCGTTACTGATATTTCGTGTAACAACATATTCCTTAATTTGAAATAAATGAAGTTTTGATATATTTTGTTGCGTCTTTTGATGAATTTTGTATTGGAATTCTATACCAATCACTAAGGCACACATAATCCTTTTGTTCATGTAAATGATAAGATGGACTGTCATTCTCGGGAGAAGTAAAGAACATCATTTTGTGAAAAAGAAAGGATTGCGCCCATATGTCGTATGGGCTGCCTAGGTACCTCTGTTGGTTTTTTGAAAATTTATGAGATTCATTTTTGAAAAAGGGTGTTTGAGATGATCAGGTCCCACGTGGTTATAGGTAGGGAAAATAAAGATTTTTTTAGAATAAAAGGGGGATGAGAAGAGTCGTAGCGCGCCAAAAGTTCGGATTAAAGGTAGAACTTCTTGAGACGGTCCAGATTAACTGAACATGCCATCTCTTCTCCGTCGAGATCTATGAGCATAGCGACACCGCCTGACAGGATTTTTTTTTATGATGCTGGGGCTATTCTAATTAGGTTTGAACTTCCCTCTGGGGTCCTAGATGGGTTCTACAATTTTTTTGAGGGTAAGGTCTCTTTCTTAGACACCGCAGACCTTGACTTTCCTATTGAATGTTCGCACGATCCGGCAATGGTACCCTTGTATGTGTTATATAGGATTGAATTTCTTTTCATCTAAGAGTGAGAGTTTATCATAGCAGCTCTGATGCCAGTCTTCCTTAGTGACTTTGCTTGTGAGCATGACACATAGGGAAGACATTTCTAGTTTGATGCGGAGAACCGCCTCCATGCCATATATTAGAGAATAAGGTGTAGCCCGATTGGTCATCCTGATAGAGGTGCGGTATCCCCAGAGGGCGCATGGGATGCGATCGACCTAGTCTCTATATCTTTCAGTCATCTTGCTGATGAATTTTTTGGGGCTCTTTGATGATACGAGAAATCGTCCACTAGTCGTTCTCGTACCAGCAAATCAAGAGAAAAGTGCATAATAACGAGTAAAGCAAGTAAATAGAGAGAAGACAAGATATAAAGTGGTTCAACCCCTAAAATGGGCCTACGTCCACTGTGTTTCTCCATTCTCATTATATGAGTTGCATTGTACAATATAATCATGCCTAAAGAGGCTTACACGTATGAGAATAAGGGTGAATACATGGCAGTATTGTAGATTCCGGTGAGCCAGGGAGGTGGTTGTGATGTAGATTTGTGCCTCCAAGAGGTATGATGAGGTTGTGTAGAGAGAATCTGTATTGTAGAGCCTGCCCCGATCGGGTATGGAATCAATCCCTTTCCCTCGAAGTGTGGTCCTCTATTTATGAGGTAAATGTGCTGAGTCACGTGCCCTGAGCACGTGACTTATACCAAGTCTGCAGTAGTTACGGATGAAGGGAGTGCCACCTGCAAAGCAAGCAGCGTTGTAAGATGTTGGGGGCGTGCCGCGCAGCGTACGGGGGAGTGCCGCGGGCCATAAGGGCTAGGGCTGCACCCTGTGCCAAGCATGTATGGCGTCTTAAAGAGATGTCGTGCCCTGGGTGAGGTTTGGCCGCGCCCTGTATAACCTATGAGGTATGCCTGTGAACTGAATAGAGAAGAATACATTCCGCAGCAGGGTGCTATATTTGTACTATCAATAAGCCCCCAAGCCGTAGTGCCAAGGGAGATTAATTGGGACTGCGGCTCAGTAGCCTAGGTGCTGCGGTGCTTCCAAAGCGACGATTCGTCTTCCGCTCTCCCTTATATAAATTGTTTCTGGCCGTGGACTTCATTACGTTTCCAAAACTTTGAGAGCACATCGAGAGCGAAACTCTACACTTCCTTTCTCTTACATATTTCGGTGACCTTCAGAGGCGGTGTGTGGCGGTCCAAGGAGGTCTGAAGTTGAGCATCGCGATTTTCTTCATTTCCAGGTGATTTTTCAACCACTTCACTCTCTTAAAAGCCTTCGAAATTCAGGGTTTTGTTTATGTTTGTACGATTTGATTTTTTCCTCGTATGCTGCGCATGAAACACATAAACGTTCTTGGTGTTCATAGTCGAACCCTTCATATTCTGTGAGTTTGATCTTAAAACGGTTAAAAATTAGATAATCAACTGTTTAGGATAGAGGCCGCGACATGATAGGATTACAATAACCCATTCCCTTGAACTGATTCGACCCTTATCTGCATCATACCGTGCCAAATGGTCGTGATCCATTAAATTATCATCCGTGGCGTTAAATCACCACCCTTGTAGTTTCGAACAACCTTCAAATTTTCATGAACCCAATACATATACATGTTAAATAACTGTAATTGCTACTAGAGCACATCAAATTGATTTTGAGTAAATTTAGGAATGGCCGTGGCCTGGAATCTCTTAAAGCAATTGGATCTTATTACTGTGGCCGCCTATGTTCCTCTGCTGATATGGAGGTAGCCGTGGCTAGTTGGGACAGTACGATCCCATACGTAATAGAGTTGGCCCATTAATAACTGCGTTAGGGAAATAATTCCAATGACATTTTTAATACTTAAAAATAACCCTTACGTGGGTTCTTGAAGTCTTTTCCAAACCATATTGGCTGCGGCGCCTAACTGCGAACTCTGCTTTTCAGGTACTGCCGCAGCCATATGAGCTTTGACCCAGACGAGTTCCTGAGAGGCTTTTGGGCAAAGCACTTCGGAACCTCTCCTCCCGAACTCCCTTTCGTGCTCCCCCTAAGATCAATAGGGCCTTGCAAATTAAAAGATTGCCCAAATTGTGTGAAACTTGACTCAGACTCTGCGGGTTCTGCAACTGGGAAGGATTTCCAATCGGTGCCGATGGAAGAGGAAGCCAACTCAAGCACTCATCCAATGGATGCCGCGGCAGTTAGAGATAACCCAGGTGGTGTATCGGGGAAGGGTGAGAGACCTTTGGCCGCACTTGATATTCGCGGCTCCATGACCCAAGATTGGGTTGAGCAGGTGGCTGAGGCCTTCAAATTTCTAGAAAATTTGACATGCTCAGCTCCTGTCGCTAACCAAAGACCGTGCACGGTTCTATCCAATGATGGAATTTAGTTTCCTCTGTACGCCTTTATTTACGGGATGCGGCTACCTATTCCAGTTCCTATCCACTGCATTTTTCAGACAATGAAACTGGCCCCAGCCCAGTTGGATCCTAATGGCTGGAGAGCCATTCTTACTGCGGTTGTCGTTTGGGAGAACTTGTTCAAAAAGGACATCACTCCCGCGGAATTCTTACACTTCTATCGCCTAAAGGAGAACTCAGTGAAGTTGGCGGGCTATTACTACTTCTCAAGCCGCGACAAAGACGAGACACTTTACACGGGGAGACCAACCAGTGTGAAGAAGTGGAAGGGGAAATATTTTTACATTTTCGACGAAGGCTGGGAGATGCATCCCGAGGAGAATGAGAGGGAAAATACATATAGAATGCCGCGGTAATGGGGGTCTCCCTCAAAATTAGGTACTAAGACCATAGTCGCGTCCTTTCATTTCACATAAATATGCATAACTTCCATTAACCTTTGAATTGTCTTTTCTGCAGCCCTTGACAATCTGCATTTGAACAAGCGACAGGAAAAAAGAGTTTCTGAGGCCACGGCAGTTCCTGTTGAACATAAGAAGTTCAGCACACTTGTAACGTTAGCAACCATATTTGAGGCGGGATTTTTCCCAAACAAGTCCATTCCTCAACAAATGGGCGTGGAAGGTAATTAACATCGCCATAATTTTTACTCCGCGGTCATTTATACACTTGAACTCATGCTTTTGCTTTTTCAGGTGAAGAAATTAACAGGGAACTGTTAGCGGCACAACTAGCAGAGATGGATGAGGACGCGGTCATCCTAAATAATACTGCGCGGAGGAGAAAGAGGAAGAGGTCCAAGGTCAAGGGACCTGCCGTGGCTCACTCCTCAGAAATAAATGCTACTCCTGCCGTAGCTCACTCTGCCGAAAAAATTACAACTGCCGCAAATAAAATGGTTAATGATGAGAACCTCCCGCATGATCAGTTTGATGATGACATAGGGGAAAACCTGTCCACGGTGGGCTTGATGTCAACTGATGTCCCCCTTCATTCATCCTCTCCTCCGCCGCTAGCTTTTGTGGCGGTTAACGTGAACTTGCCACCTCCTCAATTTCGCGGAGAGTCTGGGCCTGATGGTAGACCAAAGCCCCAATTAAGGCATCCTGACCGCAATTCTTCTTGGGACACCACCGCGAAGGTTGCACGGAGGATGAAAAGAGACTTGGGTGCCGCGGACCTTGACAGGCTAGTGGGAGAAGATCATGACGATCTGGAGGACTGTGGCCTCCATAGTCTTCTGAGGGTACGTGCCAGTTGTTATTCTTTAACGTTTGTATCCCATATTTTTTCCATATTTTTTCTAACTTCTTTTATTTCAGGCCGCGGATGTGATGGTGGTCCAGAAGAGGAAGTACGAGGCCTTATACATATTGAAGGAGGCCGAGAAGAGTACTCATGTCGCGGACTTGCAGGTTGCACGGACCTCTTCATTTGAGGCTGGCAAGATGTCTGCTGCCACGGCACTTCAAGCGGCCCAAATAAACTTGGAGGTAGCAAAAAAGGCAAGGGAGGAGGCGGAGCAAAATTTCATACAAGCCGTGGAATCCCTTAAAGCCTCCCAAGCTCAAACCGCGGAAGCTGCCCAAGCTGTAGAGATTGCTAATAACAAGCTCCAATTTCTTCAAAAGAAGTACGATGAGCTGGAGTCCAAGTCTTCCCAGGATGCACTAGACCATGCCGTGGAAATAAAAAGGTTGGAGGCTAATCATGGTGATATCCTCCAGCTAGCCATAGATCATGCCGTGGAGTCATTTAAAGGCTCTAAGGACTTCTTCCTTGTTAACAACAGGGCCTACCTCCGTGGCTACCAGGAGCTGCGACAGAGATTTATTAAGAGCTTCCCTGAGGCTAAGGAGGAGGTCCTTTCTTGGAAGTTAAGCAATGCCGAACATCAAGAGTGCATCGCTGAACTTAAGTCCACGACGGAAGAGAGAGCAAGGCTCAGGGCTGAGGCGGAGGTAGCGGATGCAGATGGAGAGACAGAGACTGCCGTGGACGGAGAAGAGGCTGATGATGATGATGACGCATCCTCTTAAACTCATTCAATTTTTGTTGAATCATTAATATAGGGCTGCGTCCCTCCTTTTTGTAATCTTAATTTCTATTGTGGCTGCGGCCTTCATTCTGTAATCTTGACTACTAATACCAAGGTTGTGGCCATATTTACCACTTTGTATACGATTGATTGCCTGCAATTCCTTGATCTTTTACATTGCATGTTTTACATTGCTTGCTATAATGAATGGTTGAACGTAACTGCTTCATATTTGAAAATGCATCCTTGTCTAGTAACATTTTAAGTCCATGGACAGAGATTGATTTCTCGTAGAATGATTATTTTCCAATGTCCGAACCCACATAAATGGTGCAATATTTTACTCTTGAAGTAAAGGATTTGGCTGCATCACAAGGCTTCTGCATGCAAGCCGTGGCCCTTTATTATGCCGCGTCACCTAAACGTCTTCACTTGACTACTGCGAACATGATTTCAAGGTTGGGGCTTTCTCATTGCATGGAACCCCAGCTTCTTTCACTACACCTGGTTTTCTGAACCGCTTATCTTTTGTAATCCCATAACCGACATGGAATATGTAGAGAAAGCCTTTCCTTAGACTTAGTACCATTAATTCTCTTCCACCGCGGCATTTGACATTGTAGCTTTCTCATGCTTCAAGAGGTTAGTGCCTCAACACTTTTATGAATGAATGGCTCCTAGATCTCTGCAATCGTATCGGTGGGCTGCGGCACATTTCTAGCCCATCTGAACAATGTGCCTCTGTAGACATACGTTGGTATTTCCAAGTCTTCTCGGGCTGGGTCATGTTACCAATCCACCCACAACTAATATGCGAGACACTATCAAGCCTCTTCAGGTTGGGTAATGTTATTAAGCCACCAACAGTTAATATGCGAGACACTATCAAGCCTCTCCAGGCTGGGTTATGTTATTAAGCCACCCACAGCTAATATGCGAGACACTATCAAGCCTCTCCAGGCTGGGTTATGTTATTAAGACACCCACAGCCGCTGATATATATAAAGCCATCCCTGGCTAGATATTATAAGCCTCCTGGCTCGATGACGCATCCCGAAAGCTAAGAGCGAGCATTGTAAGCCCCCGCGGATAATTATGATTTCCAAAAGCTGAGAACGGGCATTGTAAGCCCCCGTGGCTAATAGGAGCTCCTTGAATTCTCAGATGCTTTCACGAATATGATCATCAGAAGATAAGATATAGTTGCACCTCATGAGGGGAACTTTTGAGCTGATTAAGATTGCAATCCCTCCATAAGTGCATCCCGGAGTAAAATAATCCTTCGAGATAATTTTATTATCCTTCCTCTGGAATCTGTTTGAGACAAAAAGTCTTTTTGTGATATAACAGATTATGAAACCAAGAGAGATATCAGATATGGAAAAATTTGCTAATTCATATATATATATATATATATATATATATATATGCTTCAGCTAATGACTTTGTTAACAAAACATATAGTCTTGAGTATTAAGGCTATGATGAGCTTCATAAAACATAAACATATATATTTGAAATTGGAAAGGCTAAGGATGAGGCGCGACATGTAGCCTCTGTCAGGTCCGACTGAGTCCTTTACGCATTCTTCAGGAATCGCTGTAGCATCCCTTGCCCAATTAGCCTTTCAACTTCATCCTTCAGAGCATAGCATTGCTCTGTGTCATGGCCATGGTCCTGATGGAATTTGCACCAGGTAGCTTTGTTCCTCTTGTGGGGCGGAGTCTCAATTTTTCTGGCCACCTCAAAAGCTTGTCCTCTTTGATGAACTCAAAGATCTCTTCAATCAGGAAAGTCAACCGTGTATAAATGCCCGGTTTTTTCTCTGATTTATCTGTTCTCCTTTTTTTACTTCTGCCGGTTGATTCCGCTGCTTCTTTAACTGCCGCGGCAGACAAGGCTGGTTGAGTTTTTTCCTCTACACCCGCGCCTATATTCTGAGAGGCTGCGACCTCTAGCATTAGCACCCTCTGAGTTAGATAATTGACCTGGATCTGAAGTGAGGCATGGTTGTCATAAAGGTGATTAAGGTGATTGTACAGTTGCACAATCTCATCCTTGACTTCTACGATCTGGATGGATTCTCCTTCCATTTCTTCTTTTGTTAGTCTTTATAAAGTATATATAATCTGAGACAAAACTAATAGAAGTGAGTGATCACAGAAGTATTGGGAAGGAAGGGTTGAACTGATCTATGATATGTGCTTAGGAGGTCGCGGCCAGTATGACACATAAGTGCACTGCCGTAGCCATTTAATGCTATTCACCAAGGTCGATCCAAAGGCCACTTAAGTCTTTCCCACGGTGATTTTGAGCTGTTGTAATAGGTCCGCACTAGTAGGGGTCGTAGCACGAGAGGCTGTTGAACTTACAGGCTGCACCCCTGCCTAGGCAGTGGAGAGATCCCAAGACAGGAACTGGTATCCTCTCCCCCAACACGTGAAGAAAACCTACTAGGGTCCATTGATGAGAGAATTCCCTTGCGGTGCACAATACGGCACAATTTCAATGATAACCCCTAGATCATAGGTAGATGGCAACAAAAAGGGGAGTAAACATAGCCCTTCCCTAATCATCCACCTTTTCAGGACTAAAGTCCATCATGCCTTTCAGCATTATCTAGATGGAATGATATCACAGGCGTATGTAAAATAGATCCAAAGCCATCAAATAAAGATCCAAATACAGATCCAGAAATATGAAATACCCGTTAATGGGGGCGAATGTAAAGCGGAGCCCAATAACCAGTAACCGACCCATGAGAAGATGATCCATAGGATCCTCAGGGGTCTAATAAGGTGTTTAAGAACTCATATATGTAGAGAAACAAGATTGAAATATATCGATTCCCACAGACGGCGCCAAACTGATGATACGATAAATCGTCCACTAGTCATTCTCGTACCAGCAAATCAAGAGAAAAGTGCATAATAATGAGTAAAGAAAGTAAATAGAGAGAAGACAAGATATAGAGTGGTTCAGCCCCTAAAATGGGCCTACGTCCACTATGTTTCTCCATTCTCATTATATGCGTTGCATTGTACAATATAATCATGCCTAAAGAGGCGTACAAGTATGAGAATAAGGGTGAATGCATGGCAGTATTGTAGATTCTGGTGAGCCCGGAAGGTGGATGTGACGTAGATTTGTGCCTCCAAGAGGTATGTTGAGGTTGTGTAGAGAGAATCTGTATTGTAGAGCCTGCCCCGGTCGGGTATGGAATCAATCCCTTTCCCTCGAAGTGTGGTCCTCTATTTATGAGGTAAATGTGCTGAGTCACGTGCCCTGAGCACGTGACTTATACCAAGTCTGCAGTAGTTGTGGCTGAAGGGGGAGTAGCCTGCAAAGCAAGCAGTGCTGTAAGCTGTTGGGGGTGTGCCGCGCAGCATACGGGGGAGTGCCGCGGCCCATAAGTGCTAGGGCCGCACCCTATGCCAAGCATCTATGACGTCTTGAAGAGATGCCGCTCCCTGAGTGAGGTTTGGTCGTGCCCTGTATGACCTATGAGGTATACCGGCGAACTGAATAGAGAAGAATACATTCCGCGGTAGGGTGCTATTTTGTACTATCACTCTTGTTGGCGACTTCGAAAGCATCGTTAGTTTGGGGCCTATAGGGAGAAGACTTGTGCCTCTATATTCCGTACTCATCGACTAATTTTATGACCACGACTTAGAAGTGGAGTCCATTATCTAATACCAAATCATGGGGGTACCCCGCATTAGTATATGATATTCTTTCTAATAAACTTGGCCACTTTTTTTGCATTCAATACCACGTATGACTTGGCATCAACCCATTTTGTGAAATAGTTAATGACGACCATGATGAAGTTATTCCTGTTTGAATATTTGAGAGTGACCTTCCCTATAATATCTATGTCCCAGGTAGACAAGGGCCAGGGAGAGGTCATATTGTACAATTCCCAGGGAGGCAAATGTTGGAGGTTGGAGAATTATTAGCATTTTAGGCATCTTTGAACATAGGCGATGTAGTCTTAGATCATGGTGGTCTAATAGTACCCTTTATGGATTATTTTCTTGTCAAGCATGTGACCGTTCATATTGGTCTGCATTCCCTGCTGTGGATTTTTTTGCATTATTCCTTCAATATCGACCCCTTCTATGTAATGCAAATGGGTTCCATCGAAGTTTTCTTGAAAAGTGCTTTGTCGCAAATGATGTACTAGGCATCTATCTTATGAAGCGTTGCACGGTATTTCTTATCTGCATCATGGGTATACCTTCCATGTTTGAGAAGGCACCAAATGTCATAGTGCCATAATTCTGCCATGTCAGATTCTTCTTCGGTGATGAGCTTAATGTGGTAAGAGTGCATGGGAACATCTTGTTTCTGAACCAGGAAAGGGTCGTTATTATTCCCTCAGGCATGTCAACCATAAAGACTAATGTTGCTAATGCGTTGGGTAGGCTATTCTTCGAGTGAGGGAGGTAATGGAAGGTGACATCTTTAAATTGGGAGGCAAGCTCTTCTAGGTGGGCGTGGAAGAGTAGGAACTTCTCATCCTTAACTTGTTCTTTTCTGAGAATTTAGTCGATGATGAGGCCTGAGTCCCCATAGACGTCTATGTGCTTGATTACGCTCTTGAGGGGATCTTAAGCCCTATGGTTTATGCCTCATATTCTGTCATGTTATTGGTTTATGGGAAGTCTAGCTTCATGGCAATGTGGGTGTGAGAGTCATCGAGAGAAATTATGAGTACCCTAATACCATACCATTTCTTGTTGGCAACTCCATCGAAGAATATCTTCCATTTGAGATCCTCCTAAGAGGTGCAGAAAATGTCTTTGTGTGGGAATTCAGATACCTAAACCTTGATTCCTTCCGTAGGATAATCTGTAAGGTAGTCAGAGATGGACATCCCTTATATAGGTTTCTGTGTGAGGTACACAATGTTGAACTCGTATAGCAACATCAGCCAACGGCTCATTTGACTTGACAGTGCGAGTTTCTTTAGCAAGTATACTATGGGATCTATTTAGGATATTAGTCTCATGGGTAATGCAAGCATATAGTTTCATAGTTTCTGAGTGATCCAGACTAGGGTGACACATGCCTTTTCCTAGGCAGTGTAATTGACTTCGTATCCGTCCATCTTTCGACTAGCATAGTAGATGTATCCATCCTTGTGGGATTATTTAATGTATTAGGCTAGTAAAGCCCCTATTGCGGTCTCAGTGACGGTCAAGTATAGAAGGAGGGGGAGACTTGGCTGCGGAGGCATGAGCACCGAAGGTCGGGTGAGGTATCACTTGATTTGGTCAAGGTCTTCTTGGCATGCCTCATTCCGAACTTTGGTTAAATCCTTGTGGATAAGTTTGATAATGGGTTCAGTTGGTTGATGAACCGACTGATGTATTGAAGTTTACCCAAGAATCCTCGTACTTTTTTCTCCGTTCGGGGTGGTGTCATCTAGAGTATGGCTTTAAGTTTGGTAGGATATGCTTCAATTCCTTTCTCATTAACCATGAACCCAAGCAATTTCCCTTTAGTGATGTCGAAGACACACTTCTGTGGGTTGAGCCACATCTAGTACTATCATAGTCATTCAAAGAACTTTCTTAGGTCGGGGATATGACCTTCCTGAGTCCTAGAATTAATGATCATGTTATCAACATAGACCTCGACTTATTTGTGAAAGAGGTCATGGCGAACCTTTGGTATGTAGCCCCGGTATTTTTTAGCCCAAACGACATGATGGTCTAGCAGAAAGTTCCCTAAGCGATGATGAAAGAAATTTTATCTTGGTGGTCAGGGTGCATTTTAATCTGGTTGTAGTCGAAAAATCCTTCGATAAATGAATTATGGGCATGGCTGGTTGTGTTGTCTATGATTATGTCGATATTAGGCAATGGGAAATCATCTTTCTGGAATGCTTTGTTCCAATCTCGATAATCGACGCACATGTGAACTTTCTCTCTCAATTTTAGTATGAGGACGATGTTTGCAAGACATGTATGGTATTCAACTATGCGAATGAAACCTATATTTAGGAGTTTGACTACCTCTTCTTTGACTTGAGGGACCATTCCATTTGAAGCTTCCTTAATTTCTTCTTGATCGGTTTGCATTTCAGGAATGTTAGGATCTCATATTAAGCAATATCTGGGTCAATACCATGCATGTCATTGTAGGACCATGCAAAGACATCCACGAACTCTTTCAACGGTGCTTCTAATTGCATCCTCTCATGATCATCGAGGGTGGAACCTATCCTAATCTCATGTAGGTGGCTGCTAGAACCGAGATTAATAACAATAGTCTCATCATCATTTGTTTGAACGCAATTATGTTATTTTTCTTGTTGAGATTAGTTAAGAATTATTCATTTACAAAATCATCATCATCAAGAGTTTTATTAGAATCAATGCAATAAAATTTAAGACACAATAAGATACCCAATATCTTCATTTCTTTCATTATCAGGGAATACAACATTGAGAATCTCATCAAAAGAGGCCTCATTTACATTGATACCATAATTAGGTGAAAGATTACAAGTTCGAAGATTTCTTGAATAGGGTAAATAGTAGGGTTTGGCTAGGCTTGAACAGGCTGGACTGGAATGGCATGACAATTAAGGAGAGGTACTTAAGAAGTTGTGGTCTTCGCGAATGGGTCTTATGGCATAACATATTGGTGAATTATGCAGAGATTCATTCTCAGTGTATCAGGTCAAATAACTCTTCGGTGTCTCTACCCTCAGGGGTTTTAGTGTTTTTGATGGTCTCATCAGTCAGGGTTTCCACCTCGTACTTCCATTTTTTTCCCTAGATGTTTTTATCTTGGAAGGATATCTCCATCCCCGATTTAATCTTTCTCAACGGGATCATGCCATGGTTCGAAGAATCCGTAAAAGGGGAAGTTCTTGCCCTTTTTTATAAACCTTCTATTGAAAGAGTCTCCTGAAAATGGTATCTTCATCTTCCAGGTTTCTTTTATGATGTGGTCGTCAAAGTGATTTGAGTTCAGATAGTAAAGGTTGGTAGCCCAAGCCACTTGGGGGAAAGGTTTCCTTTAGGGCAATTGGCTCAAAGGTCCATTGTCAGCATCATCCTAGCCCTATTTCGGGCATGAAGTTTATACTCTTTAACATCTGGATTACATTAACGTTTCCATAAAAGCTATGTTTTGGACATACTCAGTCATTGAAATTATCTCTCATTAGGATAAGGAGTTGATTTATTTTTAAACTAGAGAGGAACGTGTCATTGGCCTAATGCTGAATCTCTAATACTGGGTTGTTGGTACTAATATTGTCTGAACTGTCATTATCCTTAAGGATGGGGATGAACTGACCTTTAGCGAAGAACTTTAGTTTCTGATGGAGAGAAGAAGATACTCCTCGGATGATGTGGAGCCATGTACAATTAAGGAGTACATTGAAATAAATAGGTATACCGAAGACATAGAACTCGGTCAAAGGGTTGATAAGGCCAACCCATAGTGTAAGATTTATAGAACCCATCACTTCCCGATAGGTGTTGTCACAGGAGCGCATGGAAGTAGATGTGGGAGTGAGATTGGTGACTTTCAATCCCAGGTAGTTGAAAGTCCTGAGTGGATATACATTAAGAGTGGATTCATTGTCTATAAGACATATCGGGACTATCTTCCCCAAAACTTTGATGGAGATATTAAGAGAATAATTGTGATCATGGACAAATTTTAGGATTTATTCTTTAGAGAAAGAGAGGAATTTGTTAGTAGTTAGGGAGGAGGTTAGGTAACCATATTTACGAATTCTTCGGGAGTCTTAGAGGGAGTAACTATGGGTCCTATGATGAGCTTCATCACACAATTTCGGTGCATTTGGGAGGACATGAAGATTCCCCATACGATGATGTTGGATTGGGTTTTCTTGAACCGATCAAAAACTTTAATTTCTTCAATGGTCATCTATGGCATTGGGAGCTCTACAAAAATTCCCTTTCTTTTATCTATAATGAATAGAAAATAAGATCTTTGTAATATTGCCTGGATCGGGTCATGTGGTTCATAGAGGCGGGGAAGAACAGGAAATCCACGGCTTCATTTATTTCAAGTTGAATAGACACTTTGTTGATTTCCCCATAATTCTTCAAAAGATATCATTCCACCCGAGTCGGTATCTGAACTGGCTTCTCCATGATTATATTTATCATCTGAGCTAAAATTATTCTCCCATTCTGTGGCAAAAATGTCCTCTTGCCAAAACTAATCGATGCATTCGACAAACTCTACAACCTCATCAAACAGGTCTTCCCACTTAGCGGGGAAGTCAAAAATTAAAGGACCAGACGTCCCTAAAGTTTAAAGGCTGCGAGCAACTCGGGGAAGATGCATATATCCCCTTTATGGCGAAACAATTTGGACATAATCAGTGCAACATCATCCAGACTAATTTTCTTTACGAGTACCACCCATTTGTCAGATAACCTAGCCCACTTTAGAGCCTCCATGAATAGGCTACTGAATCTCTCATAGTCGATGGTCATCTCTGTAGGTAGATTTAGCCCAAACCTTTACAGTTAATCTAGTACTGCAGGCAGTTCCATGCTTACCCCCTCTGATCGGGTGCGAAGGACAATACATGCTCGAGTAAGGAGCGACAGAGATTGGTAAGCAAAGCATGTGGGATGCAGGAGAAAGGATGGGAAAACTTTGTGAGGTTTGGGTGAGACCGTGGGGGTGCCAGGTATCCTGGCAGGATAAATTTAGGTAGAAGGGTCAAAATCATATTTGTCGATCTTAGTGTAGCACGGAGCTAGGATGGCCATCATGGTTTGAATTCTCCATGAATAACTTGTAGAGGTAGATCTCAATATCGATCAAAGCAGCAGAGGCATCCGTGGAGCTTTGGGGTGGTTTGACGGAAGACCAAACCCAATATGGAGCCACGCCAAAGTTGGGTATACAATTGAAGTGAGAAGGAAAAATGATTTTGGTTTATTTTTTAAGGAGAGAGAGTATTTTAGGTATTTCGAAAAAAAGGAAAAGCATGTTTTTGGTATTTTAATTTTTGAAAAAGAGAGAAAAGGGAAAATCCTCGACATGATTATTATTATTAGGCTTCACTCGTATTAAATTTGCCAAAATTCAAGGAAAATGTCGGACAGGACCCAAGCCGGGGGAAAATGGAGTATAAGATATATGACACGATTTGACTCATTTTTAGGCTCGTGAAACGGGTTCATATTTTAAAAATGGGTAAAATAGGGAAAAAACTAGGGCAGTAGGGCAACCCTAAATTTTGATAGAGTTTCACATAGTAATCAAAAAATTAATTATGAGTGTCCTGAGGCAGACGCCTATATATGAGGTTTATGCATTAGTGGAAGGTTCCTCCCTTTTACATGATGTCCATGATATACCTCTTGCCTATAAGGGAAATTATTCATTGATACGTGTGGACAAACCATTTGATATACCTGAGTGTACGTGAATTACCTTACGATATACCTTATGGGGAAAGTACATAGCGAATTCGATATACTTTACATACGTGAACAATTTCCTTACTATATACCTCCCATCGCGAGTTTAGTCAGGTGGTACGATGCGGGAGGAACCGTTCAATATGCGTCAAAAGTACGAGGCCAATGGAAGGTGAGAATCATATCGCTTAGGTTAACCTTCCCCATAGGACCTACACCTATCACGAAGTGACCCCCCAATACGAGATAAAATTTTGGTCAATATTTCCATGCTCTGGTGATGTAGTGTGCAAGAATGCATGAGTCTTGATTAGTATATTATGGATATTTTTTATTTGTAAGCTAAGTAAGAGGACTACTACCACTATGAGGGAGAATATACAAATATCATGAAAAGTAAAACTAGCATGGAGCATGAAGACTAGACTAATCATGGTGACAAGGAAGCATGTGAATATATAAGTGAGAGAGTAGTGTATAAGCTAAGAGAGTGACATGAGAATAGTGTAAGTGAATAAGCATGTAAATATATACAAGTGAAAGTGTGTGCTAATGAGACTAGGCATGGATCATATACAAGTGGTGTATGAGAGTATAAGTGAAAATGGATATATATACAAGTGAGAGAAGTTAGGGTGTGTGCTAGTGAATCTAAGTAGGGATAATCTACAGGTGGTATATGGATCATGTAAGCAAAGATAAAATTATATACAAGTGTGAGTGTGTGAATGTGTGAAGTGAGCGTGAAGAATATATACAAGTGGGTGTAAGGTGAAATAGGGTCAACGTGTATAAGTGAGTGAAGAGTGATATATACAAAAAAAACATGGTAGAGATAACACATGAGGTGAATTACACAAGAATTAAGCAAAGGAGTAAAGGGAACATACAAGTTGGAGCATATGTATACATGTAGAAAAGCAGGAGAGTAATGAATAACACCCATGTAGAAATAGAGTCTAGTCCTCTAGAACATTTCCCCAACAGAGTTTCCATTGTGGCCGTCCGGGATCGAATTCCTCGAGCATGGGCTCGGGCCTAAAAGTCAAGATAAGGGGAGGAAGAAGGAAAAGATAAGGTTCCATCTCTATCTTTATCTTCCCTTTTTCGACCTTGCATGTGTGGATGATTCGAGGATACGGAGGTCCTCTTTCTGCGCATCTTCACAGTCCAGCCTCGAATATAAAATCGACCATCGTCAAATGAGGGTACCACGAAGAGATAGAGTTGCCAGACTATATTTCTCAAAATAGGAAAAATAATGCCATCGTCACCACATCGAGAGAACGTTATCAAGGTCAAACTGATGCATATGAAGCTAAGTGATTCGAAGGTCCGAGGACTAAGTTACGATATGGAAAGGTGTTAGGCACCCATTCTGTCCTTTCGATCTCTCATGGGCTATGGTAATCTTTTCTTTTCTTTCTCCGTGATGTGTGTGTACATGTGTATAATATAAGTAATGGGAGAATGAAATTATCCAACTCGCATCATGGAATGGATGAAACAGAGTCATTCGTAGGAATGTACCCAAAAACAATAATAAAAAATATGGTGTGAGTGTTCGCCGAATCATAAATCGCTATGAAAGAGTGATGTGCATATCGGACGAGACACAAGTATGTAGGAGTCAAAGACAAAAAATAGATATAATATACTATAAAAGACATGAAATGAAAGGGGAGGACTCGAATCTCGGGATTAGCCCAAGATGCCTATATAGCCCAAGGGGCATCAAAGTTCATGAAGTTCGAAAAAGCATAGGAGTGGGGTCTAACCCATATATCCAAGTGTAGGACTCCTCTTGTGTGTTTTTGGAGAGAAGTGTGTTTAAGTGCGAAAATGTGGGAAAATTGAAGTCTTACTTTGGAAATTTATGAATAATCATTCTTTTTATCTTTTTGGGGGTTTTTATGAAAACAAGTTATGTGAAATACTACTAATAAAAAGTGAAGATTATTTAATGCGAGATAATGAAACAAAACTAGAAGATATCACAAAATGATACAAAGCTGAATAATAAAATTTAAATGATTGAACTAAAAAAGGGATGAGGAATGGACCTCCTTGTAAATCTTTGTTGCTAAATTTAGAATGTATGTAGGATGATTTTTGTAGTGGTATAAAGGTAATATGGTAGGATGAGGTGGGTAGCTAAGTGAGGTAAGGAAGTGAGGTGAGGGAATATTGGAAGATATACCTTTTTTGGAAAAAGGAAGGCTCTTATTTCGTGAAGAATGTTTATTGACTACTGAATGGGACCTCCTCCCAAGGTTAAGGTCATGGTCCTTTTATAATGGAATTTAGGATTAAGGGGCTGTCAATTGTCATGGCCCTTGGCCTGGCTATTGGCATAAGTCGTGCCTTGCTGGGAAATGGAAAGTACACCTTATCCATAGGCAGGGTGCCTAGGGTGCATATAGGCAGTCCAGAGCTGATTTTTCAAAAAAATGGTCATAAAATGAAAAACATAACTGCACATCGTGCATGGCCAGGACAGTTGAAAAGGGAATTCAGAGCCCTTAAATAATCCATTAAGTCACTCTTGGTTTTGAGAGTTGACTGAAGTCAAATAGAGCATGAAAGCAATTGATGGTCTCTGGACTGGTGGTTTTCAGAGGAAAACGGATCATTCGTCCAAATCGTGAGGCTAATTTGTGAAAGGTGTGGACCGTTGGAAAGGGAATTCAGTTCCTTTCGACATTTCACTGATCTTCGCTCAATTTGGAGAGTTGACCAAGGTCAAACGAGGCCCAAAATTTCCAGTATCCCTTTGGAGTATAATAAGTTGTTCGTAAGGACCGTGTGGCCGATACGTGCATGGAAAGAACCATTAGAAAGAGAATTTATAGCCTTTTAAGCTTTCATTGAGCTATGATAACCCGCTTGAAATAATAACGGGTGGCCATCCATATACTACATTAAATCAAGAATCTCAGATGGCTCAGTCTCAGCACCAATTAACTATACCATAACATATAAGGCTAACTACCCGAAATCATATAAGCGAGAAGCCAAAATTAAATAAAACAGGCCATGGACAACAAACCAAAAATATAGATATCTAACAAAAGTAAAATTTTACACAAGTACCAGGATAAAAGAAAGTGCTAGAATAAAAAGAAAATGAGTACCTACCAGGAAATATACCCGAAAAAGCTGTCGGGTCACAAACAGTACAACATCCATAAAGAAGGAATATAAAATGCTACAAATATCTCTTGGGTATAAACCTGATGTACAACATGAATCCTATCTAGATTTACAAAGAGATAGGAAGCGACTACAATCTAGGTCCCGCAACAGTCCGCACCTGTTACGGCTCCCAAAACTCTGGATAGAAAAGCATCTGGCATCCATGCGGTAGGACACCTGTAGTAATATATACATATAGTAGGAGAGAAATATAAACGGGTCAGAGCCCGAGGTGTAAAAATGTTTATCTAGTGTGTTAACCGTGCATAATAAATCTAAATGCACTATTTCATAATTAAAGTGGAGTCGTACTCTCGTGAAACTCCAAACTCACCTCTCATCTACAGCGCGCACCTAATCGTGTCCTGTGACCACCTTACAATGGGCATGGCCTAAACCCGCAAGATTGGACATTCTAACATAACCTAATAATCCTTTTCATTTTAATCACACTTAATTATATTTACACATATATGCCTCATTAGGCTATAGGGGCTCTAAATTATTAACTTACACCAGTTATGAATCTTAATACGTTACACATTAACATTTTGGCTTTAATATGAATTTATTCTCTAAAACATGAATACAATTTAATAAGGACAAAACTTCTCTCTACTCTCAACATTGCACTGTGTTCATTCGTGGGGCGTCTCGCAAAGCGAAATCCAAATAAGGAACCCCCCGATACACTACTCCTTGACAATGTCGATCGTAGGGATCAATTGTGTCATCACACAAATCATAATACTGATAGATACAAGTACAAAGGAAAAAAATTCTCTCTACTCTCAATATTGCACTGCATTTCGTGCGTGGGGCGTCTCGCAAAGCGAAATCCAAACAAGGAACCCCCGATACACTACTCCTTGACAATGTCGATCGTAGGGATCCATTGTGTCATCCACACAAATCCCACTACTACAACTACTTAATTATAGAGGACTACCTAAAACATAGATTGAATCTACACTAAATCCTTGGGTCGACATAACCGCAAACGTCTCTAAGCACGATCCTTTAACCATAAATAAACTCGTACACCAAAATCACCCAAGGTGTATGTCGTAGAAACTTCGTATCCTTTTCACCTATAGGATATACAACTATATATATATATATATATATATATATATATAGAATCATTCATTCCCATAACCAAGTATACACATCACACATAATGTACACTATATAATTTATATTACATAACCGGCTATATGATGCCAAAATAATGCACCATGTTATCATCTTCTAGGGCATCACTTACATACCATCCTGGGAATGAATAATGCACCATGTTATCATCTTCTAGGGTAAGACTCCCTATTATGAGGACTACCCTAGTCGACTAAGGCCTTAATGACGAAGCATTATTCACTAAGATTACTCGTACTAGTTAAGTTGGCATCTTACCAATAACAACTAGACAAACAATACAATAAAAAAATTCAATCTGAGGAAATTTCTAGTAGGAGACTACATCCTAAGGAAAGTCCTCAGCAGTGTTGTATGACTATCAAACGATAACTTGGAACAAAATTGGGAGGGACCTTTCAAGATAAAAAGAGACGACTTACAGGGGGCTTATTACTTAGAAACGCTAGAGGGTAGGGAGATAACAAGAGCCTGGAATGCAACCATCCTTAAGAAGTTATACTTTTAGACTTCTATATTGTTTATTTTTCAAGCATCATTAGTTTAGGCAAATCTTCATTTACAAGCTAATGTTACCTTTCATTTATCATCTTTAGTCAATAAAGGTTAATTGACCAACTCATTCTGAACATCTTGATTATTTAATATCTCTTGATCAAATTTCAATACGCACCCTTTCTAACCAATATGCATCCAACATAAACAGTAGGTGGATCAACTTGCTTCAGCCAAGGAACAAAGCTCCTATAGTGTGCCATATTTAGTGTATGCAATGCTAAAATATATATAAAGCAAGGTTCACAGTTAACCTTCCTCAGGTCTTTAAAACACAATTAGCCTCTTGGGTTGCTCTATCAATAATGAAAGACCAATAGGGGACCCTTAGGCAATAAATCCAACTCAAGGTTAGTCGCCAACTTAGGTTGGTTGAAAAATCCTATTCTGATACCAGATACATTCTCGCCATCGCCCGACTTAGGCCTAAGGAAGTGTGACGGCACGACCTAAAAGGTAAAGTGAGATGGAATGATATGGAAAAGTCATATTAGACTGGGAGAATGTTCAAACACAAGATAGAAAGACTCAATGTCATTTAATCGATCTAGAAACCCAAAATGATTAAAGTTTTGTACTAACTCATTTATACTATGATCAGATTTATCAAGAACCTTCTTAAATTTGAATACTGATACCAAGCAACCAACATGTAAGATTAATACATGTTTAGTCAGAAAGTGCTCAAAACATAAATAATCAGCTTATCTATCATTAAGAATCATGATTTTATTACATTTACATCTATCATAAAGACCTACGATGGCCCAATACGAGGAGCAAGGTAGTCCGCTACTTGAGCTCTCCGACCATCATTAGAATGAGGAACTAAGTCTTCTTCAAAGGTCTCTGGGTGTGGCTATAGAAGATGCACCGGAAGAGCATCTATTAGGATCCATCGATCATCCTTTGAGAAGGGATTTCGCAGAACAAATGAGCGAACAGTCTGATATTTATACCATAGGGCCGATTACTTAGGAAATTTTAATTCCTTAAGGACATTCAACCATCCCCTGATAAAAGCAATTTCTTCAGCCTCTTTCAGTTTGACTAGTGCATTTGTCCAACCTTGGTCATACTCATTAACCCAAACTTGTTGAGGGACCTTTTAGAATAACTGTCTCAATCGTGTAACATCTCTTTGAAGACCAACACCAATCACATATGCTTAATGAACATCTTCCTTCATCTTGATAATCTCCCTCCTGGAAGATTTATTGTCAGTATGAGCAACCACAGCAGATGATGAGGAGGAGCCTCGCAGCACCAAAGGAGGACTAGATAGAGTGTTTTCTTTTAGGCGAGGAATTTATCTCCTCATAGCTTTATTATTTCATTGTAGCAATTCCCCCACCTGAATGATTTCGAATGCATCCAAAATTGTTGCTTTCAAGGCATACATCTCCACCTACGCAGAGGAGCCTATTCCCTCTATCTCCTCAAGCCTATCCTTTATCTTGGTGACCACCTCAGACTGATCCTTGTAATCCTGGTTTCTCACTCGCAGGGATTTACAAATCCTTATAAAATCTTGGCGCGCTTGAGCACTTATGTTCGGACCAAGAATTTGGCCTAGATAGGAGTTAGCAGGGATATATTCTTCTAAATCAATGAGTTACAACCAACCAAATCAATAATAAAAGTAGCAAGAATTAATAATGAGACAAAAAGTTTACTTTTTCATTAAATCAAAGGGCACGGGCCAGTACAAAGAATGGAAGAAGAAAAAATACAACAAGTGGACAAAAAAAACAAGAGCAATGCCTAAAATTCCTAAGAGGCCTCAACCTGGTTAGATATGGAGAGCCCCTTACCTTTATTAGTAGCTTGGTCAATAGGAACCTCCCCTTCACCAGCACCTAGGGAAGATCCTCCAACTGGGACAATATCCCCCTCTGAATTTACCAGTGTAGCCACAACAGCAAAAGTAATGGGCCTCATGCCATCCTGGGCATCTAGTTAGGTAGAGGGAGACTCTACAATAGGATTGCAATCAGGATGGTTCTGAGAGAAGATGGGGAATCAACAGCAACTCCAACAACAGTCAAGGCTTGGTCCCAACCTTTCTTGAAACATGCTTCTCGAAAGTAAGCAATTTAGCATTCAGAGTCGTCATACACTACATCCTAACCTTCATTGTATCCACTCCCTCGAATGGTTTCTTCCCCCCCCCCCTTTAACTTCTCCACTTTCGTTACCAACCCTTTATTTGCCTCTGCCACTACCAACTTGTTCGTAATCACGATATCATAAGCTTCGCGAAGGTCAGATAACTCTTTAGCAGACTTCTCCCTCTCTGTATCAAAGGTAGCCTTCGTGACAGCAAGGACTTTCTCTGAAGACTTTAAAGCTTCATCTAGCTCTGAGTTTCTCCTCGACGGCTTAGCTCGACCACAAAGCAGCACAATATAGTCAGAGATAAACCTCAAAACAGAAAAAGCACAGGATAAGCACAAGATGTTATAGGAAAACCAAAAATGAAGAAGTATAGAGAAAGGAACACTTACCAAATCAAGACCTTGGGCAGACTTAAAGGCTAACTGATCTCCTCCATGCTCGATAAGAGCTTGTGATCAACCACGAGCACTAGTTTCTCCAAAAATAGGGGGAAATTTGAGTAGTAATAGCCATAGAGGCACCCTCAATAACAGTAACAAAAGTCACTATCGAGGCCTTTGAGGCATGTGCCCTTGTCTTCTCTCCTTTTCTCTTATTCTCTCCTTCTCTCTCTCTCTCTCTTTCTCTCTCTCTCTCTCTCTATCGCTTCTCTTCCTCTTCTTTATTCTTTCTCTCACCTACTTCTTTTAAGAAAAAACCTTGGAGCTACCAATAGAGTCTCCAACCTTATTCTTAAAGAATTTATGCTATTAGATAACATATCGTCGTCATCATCATCATCATCATCATCATCCTGGATTAAGATTATTCTCCGCGAATGGGCCATCTCTTCTTCATTGGTCTCTCCTTCACTAGATTCTTTCATGCTTCTCTCACTTTCACCACTTCCTTCCTCAATGCCTTCTACCTGATACTCCCCCGAGCTACTCTCTAACTCAATAGGTTCAGAGGTACCACCAACTTCTTCTCATAGAACCTCCAGATGAGGGATTGTGTCTACTGGACGAGCAATAAAGATGGCAGCAGTATTCCTATACTTCAGCAAGAATGCATTAAATGAGGATGTTCCCCTTCAACAACAGTATATCTAATTCTATAATCTTTTAGAAGTTTTGCAGCTCGAATCGCGTGAAGAGTTGGCTCTTAGTTCTTGGCTTTCGCTGCAAAAGAAAAAAAGGAAAAATTAGAAGGAGTGCACACAACGGAAGCATAATAAGCAATAAAATAGAGATAAGATAATAACCTATGTATTCCTCCCCAAAGGTAGGGATCTGATGTTCCAAGTACCTTATGCGCCCTGATTGGGGATGAAATTTCCAATTCCTGGCAATAAAACCTTCAAACCAATAGTCTTTATGGGAATTAGGTAGGTTTACAACTAATACCCTATCGGGACGTCTTGCATTCAAGTAAAGAAGACCACCACTGGTGTGAGAGAAGGAATAGCAATAGCAAATCTCAACTAATCCTAAGTTGGTGCCATCAAGCCGGTTTATCCTATGAACTCCATTAACAATCTTCCACACGTTTGGAGAACATTGAGCGGGGATTATGTTGAAGTATTGGAAAAATGCAAAAATAAAGGGTTAGGGGAAAACAATAAACCCCATTGTTGAACTAACAAAACATGGATCCAGTAACCATCCTCTAGGTCGTGAACATTTTTGGGGATTGATGTACACTCTGTCTCTACCTCATCAGGGATATTATAACACTTTCTAAACTCAGGCGACTTATTATCAAGCATCACCATGAGAGAAAACACAAAAACCCAAGCTACAGTAGAAGATAGATGCACAAAAGAAAGGAAACTTGAATAAGAAGAAGGATAAAACTTACAAGAAAAAGAGGAGACTTGAAAAGCTAATAAAGTCTTAATTTTAGAGAGTGGGAGTAAGGAATGAACCTTGGGTACACGATATTGACCGGGCGAAAAAAGTGTGCGCGTGTAAAGTGCACAATCGTTGTGTGTTTCGCCGCCGCGATACAAAAGAAAACCTAAGCTACTACTACAATTGACAAACAAGTACAACGGTAAGTCGGGTATCGTAATAAATCCACAGGGAGTGATTGAATTTTAGACGTTAATTGTTTTAATTACTTCAGGAATAAAAGTGTAAAATAAATAAATGAAAAGGTGATGGGTGGTTATGGTGACAAAAGAAAAGAATAAGTTAACTCTAAATTAAAGGAAAACGAGGATCGGGATCGTATACACGCATTCACGGGCTAAACAACTACTAATTAGAATTTCGATTCGAAAACATTTAATCGATCATTTTCAATTAAGCATAAACATCACGCAATAAGGAATTTAAGCCAAAGTTGCGAGATTAAACATTTAACGGAAAATGGTCACACGCGGATTAAATTCGGATAATCGCTATAAACACTAACGTTGCGTGACAAAGAAAGTTAAACGCATAATAATCCGACTTTAATATGCGAGGTTTCAATTAAATGCAATTTTACACAAAACATAATTTTCGAGGTCCAAACCCGTAAATGGCGGAAACGCAATCCCGACCCTATTTATCTAAGGGAAATACATGGAAATTAACTAAATTAAACTAATAAAACTAAGAAAGAAAAAATAAAGCAAGTAAACTAATTATGAAAGCATGTGAATTATCTAGAAAGCAAGAATTAATGGAAAACAAGCTATATTAATGGTAGTGGAGATGAATAGTCAACTTACAAACTAATTAGATTTTCAATCCAAAGAGAAATGAAGAAGAACCATCCAAAACCCTCAAAACCCTAACTATTCTAACCTGAAATCGTTCCTAAACTGATATATGGTCTTATTACAACAAAATTGGCTTATATAGTAAGTTGGAATAAAAATAAAGAAGAAAGAAAAGAAGGCAAAATATCTGCAGAAAACAGAGCATCGATCGATCGACCCATTTGGTCGATCGATCGACCTAGGCAAAACTTCGACAAATCAGAATGGTCGATCGATCGACCATAAGCGTCGATCGATCGATCAAGCAGGGCAGAATGCAGCATCCTACTGCATTCCTCTTTTCTTCTTCTCCCTTCTCCTCTTTTGCTTCCTTGTTTTTTCTCCGCTGAAATCGCCGTAACTTCTTCGTTATGCATCAGAATCGCGCACCGTTCGCGGGCACGCGAAGCTAGCGAGGAGGGATACAATTTCATGAGATGTCGAGCCAGGTACCCAAGCTATGAAAACATTAAAATTCCCTTGCACGTGCGATTGTGTACGGAACTTCACCGGAATGCATTCGAACTTCATACTAAGCATCCAAATACCTACAAAAGCTCAATTAACCCCTGCAAAACATGTTAACATAGAAATCCGAGGTTGTCTGGTTAATGAGCATAAATATAGGATTAAGATACCCGAGGGGGATAATAACGCGTAGGTTAACGGGTGAAATACGCAATATTTGCGTCGTATCACACCCCCTAACTTACACATTGCTAGTCCCTAGCAATGAAATAGGAAACAACAAGAACTACAAGCAAACCAAAAGCAGGAGAAGTATAAAAGTAAGGTATAAAATCATAAGGCCACTTTCACGGGCGATTCGATTGCATTTAGCGTATGCAATAAGCCGTTAAACCCCTAGGTTACCCTAGTGGGCGAGTGTCGTCTCGTGAGGGTTTTCAGGGATGAAACCCACAAACATCACATGGTTTCATCAAAATATGCCCAACCCAACATGCGACAAACTCAACAACAACAAAAAAGATTTCAAACATGTTATTAGCATATTGAACGAATTCAAACAAAAGTCCGTTGTTATTAACAGGTTGAATGCACCTCATAGAATTGAAACTTTAAAAGTGGGAGGGGGGAAAGCAAATGCACAATATGATTTGGTAAAAACTTAAATAAACCGGATAAACAAAGAAAGCATACATTCAATCCTCACAGGCATTACACTCAACAAATGAGTTCACTATGAAAAGGGAGGTAATACACGGGACATGAGGGCATAAAGAGTAAATGTAAATGGAAACTAGGCCGCACACATGTCACAAATGAAGAATGCTATATAGGAAATTAAAAACTTGAATCTCAATGAAAGATACCGCACACTAAAAGAGGAAAAATGTATTTTCACAGATTATCAAAACTATTATGACTTTTAAATTAAATTCACCCTAAGATCACATAGGACTTTATAGGGTTGTAATGTAGGTTTGGGGTTAAGGTACGAAATGAAAGGTATATGTACGGATTCAAAGTGTTCGGAGATGAAAACTTGGGATAATGGGAAGGATACGGGCAATATCAAAAATGGAAAGTAACTTCCAAACAAGCATTAGATATAACAACTGGAGAGTAATCAAAGCTTATTGAACTATACACAACATATACAACTTTCTCTTTCTTTTCTTTTCTTCTTTTTCTCACTTTTTCTTTTTTTTTTTGTTTTCTTTTGCTTTTTGCTTTTTCTTGTCTTTTTCACTACTTTCTTTTTTTTGCTTATCAAACTCTCATATGCCTAAAATTGTAACCGCCATACAACAACAACATTCAATCCCAAGTAACATTCCAAACAAAGGTACGAAAGGTGTATGTATGGTTTAAAACTCCAATGCGGAGTTGGTTATGGGATTTTGGGTAATGAAACGAAAGGCTATATTTAGGCTCAAAGGGGTTAACGAGGGTAAAAACATAAGGGTGAGGTCAAGGCTAATATGGGTGATATAACAAAGATGGCCTATGATCATTTCACAAAGTTTACGCGATTCTCGAGTCAAAACTATATATGAAAATCATGCTCAAGTAAAACATTTCGAGTATGAACTCAATTAATGAACGGTCAAATGAAAGAATAGAGAGATTACCGACGAATTCAACGTTTTTAAAGAGAAAAGAATAGTGTATAACACTCACAAACGACGAAAGGTACAAAGCTTACTCGGTGTAAGTATATACAATGCAATAAAAGATTCCCGAGTTATAAAAATCTTAAACCAAATCAATAGAACAAGGAAAGTGCATATGCTCATGGGATAAAGTTTAATTCATGAAGTTATTCACAATATCAATGATTTGAGGACTAAAGTCTAATAACTTCTAAAATCGAGAACATGCATCATTGAGTTGTCTATTGGATCGGGCAATTATTAAAAGTTATCATCGGAAACAAGGCAAAATGCCCAACAAAGGAGAAAAAAGAAAGAAAATATTTTTGAAATTTTTCACAAAAAGGCATACTTAGTAACCAAATGTGAGCAAATCCATGGACTACACATGAAATGGATAGAATATCCTACACCCCCTAACTTAAATGTTGCATTGTCCTCAATGCGCATTAAGAACACAACACAAGGAGAGGAAAAGAACGATATTACCCAAAATTGGAGCGATCTCCATAAGCGCGAGTCCAAAGGAATCTACAAAACAAGTTAGTACCGAGCATAGAAAAAACAAATAACAAAAAGTTAACTAATTACACTAGACTAAATTAAAAAGAAAAGAAAAAATAGGAAAGAAAGAAAATTAAAAAGCTAACTATTTACAACCTACTATTTAGGCTTCACACTAACTATACACTAGAAGTCTAAATAGTTGAGGGTCCACCCAAAGAGGGATTTGACTTTGAAATATCAACGGTGGACCCTCCAGAGCGAACATGCCTCCCGAAAGATATGAATTCCGTTTGAACAACGGAAGGCATGTGGGTGGTGAAAAAAGTGAACCATCGCCAATTTGAAATTTTGGGCGGACGATGGGGGATTTGGATAATAAGGGGGAAAGATACACTTGAGGTCCAAGAAAAATCGACTCATCTCCCAAAGGTTTTTCAAGTGGAATGGGAGATGGTGCACACACGGGGATAACATCCATCGAAGACAAGTCTGGTAAAGTGTCCTCATCGGCAAAAAGTGTAGAAGTTTTAATTTCTACCGACTCATAGGAATCAACCGGTAATTCTAATGGTTCGATCACGAAAAATGAATATGGTGATGAAACAAAGTCAATCTCAATCGACTCATCGTCGGAAGGAGATTGAATTTCGGGGGAGAAATATGCACACTCGATGACAAATTCTTCGAAAAATTTAGGTGAAACACAAGTTTCCACCTCCTCGTTGTTTTGTGCATAAGAATTCATCTCATCGCAAAGTGCACCAAGTCTCATTCCAGCATCATTTAGGCTTTCCAAACCTTGGGAGTAAAGAAGAAAATTCTCTTCCAAAGTAGGCTTCCTCAGCTCAAGAGCTTCAGACTCCTCATTTGGTAAAATCTCATCTTCTAAATCATCGGAATAAAAATCATCATTGGTTTCAAAATATGAATCCAACTCAAACTCCCAATAACGATTTTCATTGCGATAAATGTTTTCAAGTCTTTCATTTTCAAGAAAATCTTGAAAATGAAAAACTTGAAAACTATCCCCAAAGTATGAATCATTAGAATAACCGTAATAACTATAATAGTAGGACATGGTTACCTCGTTGTTTATAGATGGAGACTCTGATCAAGAAAGTGAGCAACCACGAATCAAAGTTTCTTAGCGCTCAAATATGCTATCCTGCAAAAAAGGTTAAAACAAAGAATACAAATACAAAAGGAAAAATACTACGAAATAATAAAACAATTACTATCTAAAACACACTCCCCGGCAACGACGCCATTTTGTGACCGGGAGGAAAAAGTGTGCACGTGTAAAGTGCACAATCGTTGTGTGTTTCGCCGCCGCGATACAAAAGAAAACCTAAGCTACTACTACACTTGACAAGCAAGTACATCGGTAAGTCGGGTATCGTAAGAAATCCACATGGAGTGATTGAATTTTAGACGTTAATTGTTTTAATTAGGTCAGGAATAAAAGTGTAAAATAAATAAATGAAAAGGTGATGGGTGGTTATGGTGACAAAAGAAAAGAATAAGTTAACTCTAAATTAAAGGAAAATGAGGATCAGGATCGCATACAGGCATTCACGGGCTAAACAACTAATAATTAGAATTACGATTCAAAAACATTTAATCGATCATTTTCAATTAAGCATAAACATCACGCAATAAGGAATTTAAGCCAAAGTTGGGAGATTAGACATTTAACGGAAAATGGTCACACGCGGATTAAATTCGGATAATCGCTATAAACACTAACGTTGCGTGACAAAGAAAGTTAAACGCATAATAATCCAACTTTAATACGCGAGGTTTCAATTAAATGCAATTTTACACAAAACCTAATTTTTGAGGTCCAAACCCGTAAATGGCGAAAACGCAATCCCGACCCTATTTATCTAAGGGAAATACATGGAAATCAACTAAATTAAACTAATAAAACTAAGAAAGCAAAAATAAAGCAAGTAAACTAATTATGAAAGCATGTGAATTATCTAGAAAGCAAGAATTAATGGAAAACAAGCTATATTAATGGTAGAGGAGATGAATAGTCAACTTACAAACCAATTAGATTGTCAATCCAAAGAGAAATGAAGAAGAACCATACAAAACCCTCAAAACCCTAACTATTCTAACCTAAAATCGTTCCTAAACTGATATATGGTCTTATTACAACAAAATTGGCGTATATAGTAAGTTGGAATAAAAATAAAGAAGAAAGAAAAGAAGGCAAAATATCTGCAGAAAACAGAGCATCGCTCGATCGACCCATTTGGTCGATCGATCGACCTCGGCAAAACTTCGGAAAATCAGAATGGTCGATCGATCGACCATAAGCGTCGATCGATCGATCAAGCAGGGCAGAATGCATCAGCCTACTGCATTCCTCTTTTTTTCTTCTCCCTTCTCCTCTTTTGGTTCCTTGTTTTTCCTCCGCTGAAATTGTCGTAACTTCTTCGTTATGCATCGGAATCGCGCACCGTTCGCGGCCACGCGAAGCTAGCGAGGAGGGATACAATTTCATGAGATGTCGAGCCAGGTACCCAAGCTGTGAAAAGACTAAAATTCCCTTGCGCGTGTGATTGTGTACGAAACTTCACCGGAATGCATCCGAACTTCATACTAAGCATCCAAATACCTACAAAAGCTCAATTAACCCCTGCAAAGCATGTTAACATAGAAATCCAAGGTTTTTTGGTTAAAGATCATATATATAGGGATTAAGATACCCGAGGGGGCTAATAACGCGTAGGTTAACGGGTGAAATACGCAATATTTGCGTCGTATCAGATATGCACAAAAACGAACATGGATGATGAACTGACGCTTGAGTTCTTGATAAACCGGTTTCAAACACTCAAGTGACACTTTACACTTATCGAGGAAGATTTGGCGCTTTAAAATCTCACAGAAAGAGAAGCGCGCCTCCCCTATTTCGATGAATTACGAATATGCCATTGATGAAGCTGCACTCTTAGCCATATGTAAAATCCATCCGCCTAAGGATTTTAGGGGCAGTTATGGGGACCAAATTTTGTTCAAAGCCCATAGAAATGGCCGACCTGGCCCAACATATTAAGAAAGTAACCCTGCCTCAAATCACAAAAATAATCTACATGTGTGTACAGTCCACACTGCCCTAAAACCAAGTCAATCCCCTATAATCTCGTGAAGATATTCAAGGGATTCATGGATCATCATGGGCATTGTGGAGTTACTTGAAGAATGAGGATTCCACACTTATATATAATAACCCTAAGACCGGGTCATAGGGTCATGTGACAAAGCATATTGAGAGATACTTAATAGAATAGTAGACCTCTCCGTGGACGTAGGCAAGTTGTCGAACAACGTACATAGTGTGTTGTGTGTGTGGTTTTCTACTTTCCCTATTGATTGTCATTGTTCTTCGTATAATGTCTACTGTGATTTTTTTTAATACCATATTATATATGTGGGCATGTGTCTCCTTTTAATTGGCTCACAGATCATACTAAATTTATGGTATAACAGCTAACTTATCGATTAAATTTTACAAGTCATCGGGGTTAGTAAAAGACCTACCCTCCATCGATTACATGCAAAAAAACCTTAAACATTCATACAAGATGGATAAGAAAGGCAACAAATTTCATTAATAAGAGAGATCTATCAAGGCCTACAGAGTGTGGCCAAACGACCCATATCAAAAATAAAAAAACAAAAGATAATAAACCTAGGTAACTAGGGCTGACCTCCCCTAGCTTTCAATAACTTCATTGCTTTGTTTTCAATGACCTTTAGGAAAATATGACACAACCCTCGGCTGATTAACTTCTTAGCTAGATGCTAAGGAAGATTACCCTTCGCCAATGCCAGTCTTCTCAAGAGGGGGGGTCTCTAATTAATTAAGGTCTCCCTCGGGAATGTTCTATTGTAAAACCATGTAATGACATTTTATTTATTAATAAAAGGATTGTATGCTTCAATTTGAAATGAGAATCATGTTTGTGAGAATTCTTTGTATTTATGTTTCAAATATATTTCTTTATATATGTCGGATAATTGTACTTAGTAGGAATTTTGGTGAGTTAGGTTTGACTCGATTCAGGAGATCGAAATTCTGGTTACAATACAACTAAACAATTTATAACCTAGATAGGTAATTGGAATTTTATTGACATGATTGTGTGTATAATCCGAGTGGTTTATCTCTAACTATGGGAACTTACTTGATGGCTCGAGAGCTTGTATGATAGTTCGAAAAAGGATTGTGACCGGTATATACAGAAATGTTTTCAACATAACCACATATGAGATTTAAGTCTAAGGGTTGTCTTGATTAGACTTAGATTATCTCACACCATTTGCATAGGGTGCATAAATTCTTAATCTCGAGAATTATAAGGATTGAATGCCTATACAGTTGTGGCTTTGACTACTATGGAGTAGATATTATTTTAAATTGGGTTAATATATCCACTTAAGTTTGGCGACAACTGTGTGAGTAGGTCTGAGATCATAATTCAGAGGAATTCGCCTCATGAGATATTTTGGATTATAATAAACCCTTAATAGACTTATAAGATTTGTTTCCACTAGTTAAACTTGATCAATGGATTATTTCATAATCCGGTGGAGTGGCAAGATAAGATAAATTTGAGAATCAGGGAATTGATTTATATTAGTTAAAATAAGTTAGCAAAAAAATTATTTGACGAACCGGGTATCGAAAGCTTAACGCGAGGAATAACATTATATAAGATAATTAACTTTGCAAATAGGACCTCATTATATTCGAGTGATGTTTGAGATAATTAAATTAAATTACATAATAATTATTTCGTGGAATTAATTATGATTAAGTAAATAAAGGAAATAAATTACATGGTTGTAATTTGGGAGTTTCGAGTATTTATTTGGAAGCTAATTGAATTATTTATCTTGGGTCCCTAGTATAGTCCATACACTGAAGTAGTTAGAGCCAAACTCTTTGAAAGCCCAGTTTAAGCCAAGCTCAACACACAAACACACACATGCACATGCATACACATATAACACATATCCAGTGTTCATATTTGAGTGATTATTTATAGTTCTTGAGCTAAACTTTGGACGTGTAGCAAACCTGGCTAATAACGTTCTCTAGCTGAGCACGAGTCTTGACCCTTAGGTTGGAATCTCATAGAATAGTAGAAGGATCTTGACTCTTGCGAACCCAAGCAGGAGTGTCCCCTAAGTCAAGAATAGGGTCCACTATGTGTGTGGGAGGCACAATGATATCATCAATAGAAAGTGCATCATCCTCATCCAAAGAGTTAGAATTAACAAACACCGACCGTTCATCATCTTACATGGTGAAATTTATTGAATACATAACCATAGAGCTACTCAGGTTAAAAACTTGATATGATCTACTAGTCTATGAATATCCTAACAATATTCCCTCGTCACTTCGAGAGTCAAACTTTTCTAATTGCTCTCTATCCTGTAGGATGTATCATTTACTCCCAAAGACATGAAAATATGGAAGGTTGGGCTTCTTTCTAGTCCATCATTCATTGGGAGTCTTAAGTGTGTGTGGATAAAGGTAAACCCTATTCACCGTGTGGCATGCGATAGACATCACCTCTGCCCAAAATTCCTTAGCAACTCTACGACGTAAAAGCATAGATCTATCCATCTCCTAAATCGTTTGATTCTTCCTCTCAATAATCCCATTTTGCCGAGGAGTCTTCACGGCCTTAAATTTATGTTTGATATCGAGGTTATCACAGTAAATATCTACTTTAGCTTCCTTAAACTCAGTGTTGTTATCACTACGTATTCTATTGATAGTGACTCAGTGTTGATTATACAAGACACGACACTTGGTCGTTAGAAATTCCACAGCACCGGATTTCTCTCTCAAAAAACCTACAATCGAATATCGAGAGAAATCATCTACCATCACTAGGATATACCTCTTACCACCCAAACTCTCAGTACGAGTAGGACCCATAAGATCCATACGTATCACCAAAATCACTCGTGAAGTGGTAATATAATTCAACTTCCTATGGGGACTATGGACTTGCTTTCCCAACTAAGAGGGTCCACAAACTACGGAATTTGACTTTCCAAGTGATGGAAAGCCACGTACGAGGTCCTCTTTAGTTAATTTTTCCAAATCTCTAAAGTTCACATGACCTAGACGTTGATGCCATAGATCTATAGGAGTGATCGTGGCGCTGTTGTAGACAAATGAGGACTTTATCACAACCCCATAACAATTATCTTCAGTCCTCACCCCTTGTAATAAAAGTTTATCGACTTAATCATAAATATTACATTCGTTTCGGTCAAACTTTACTATAAAGACAGCATAGCACAACTGGCTAATGCTGAGAAGGTTTTCTTTCAATCCTTTGATGTACAAAACATCCTCTACCTTAGGAAATCTTGGTATCTCTACTGTACCTCATCCTACTATGCTAGATTTGTTCTCGTATCCAACGGTGACTTTACCATCCTTGCGATCCTCTACGTAGGTAAAAAATGAGACATCACCTGCCATGTGTTTGGAGCATCCACTGTCAAAGTACCACTAAGACATGTTATATGCTTTAAGAGAAACATGAACAACAAGGGATTTTGTATCGAGTTTAGGCACCCAAGATGTGGTAACCTTCTATTTGCCCTCGTCATTGTTGGCTCTAGTGGGGATACTAGAAGTGTTTACTGACGGCATAGAAATCTGTTCGAACGCTTCCATTAGACTCTGGGAAGTGGCGACTAGAAACTCAACCAACTCTCTAAGACTCAAAAAATCTCTAGTGGCACGTGGTGGAACAAATTTACATCGTGTCCAACCAAAACTATAACAAAACTCCCTAAGGTGGCCCGTTCTTTTGCAGTAGATACAGAAGTACATAGTTTGTGGCCGACCTTGGTTTAATTTTCTTGGCCGAACTCTTCTTTGGGGTTTTTGGTGATGGCCATATGGGTTCATAGTAAACTTAGGAACCATTTTCGGTGTCACATGGGACGTGGAGGCGCCATAAAAAATAATTCCCTTCCTTTCACGAAAACCTCAAACAGGGGCGAGGAGAATCTTTCCTATCTTTTTACATCTATCCTCAATCTCTACCTTGACCTCCTTAGCTATCTCAAGGTCATAAGTAAGCTGGGATATAAGGGCCTCAAGTTTCTTTCGAGTGTCCATGGAAGTCTAGATCTCACTCGTAAGACTAACCACTTTCTTGGTCAATTCCCCTTTATCTTTCTCTAAACATCTCACTCTTTCACCAAACTGACTCTCCCTCTCTACACAAACTCTTTCTCTCTCAACATAAACTATTTCTCTCTCTCTCAAAGAAGTGGAAATGGAGGACTCTCTCTCTCTCTTATCTCTCCTAAATATTTCTCTAAGGTAACTATCCTAAGAGGTAACTCTTTTTTATGCTTTTTAATTTTGAAAGTATCAGCATATAAATAGCATACACGTGCCGGATATCACTCTCGTTCTCACTTGCACCATCCTCACCCTCACTCACATCACTATCACTATCGAGGTGTCCATGTGAGTTTGCATCCTCATCATCATGAGGAGCATTATCAGTAATCATATGACTATCCATGAATGCGGTGAAGTTACATTCATGCGGTGATTTATCTCCTAAATCCACCGACTCGGCCTCACTATTGTCACTCAGGGAGGCATTCAAAGCAGCTTTGGATTGTTCTAGACGTTTCAACCTAGTTGCATACTCAAAACCCCTATGACCGCTACTGCCACACTCAAAGCATCTCTCTCCATCTTTCTTAGGTGTGTCCTTTTTATCTTTCTCAAATTTCTTTTCAGATTTATTTTTCTCAAAATTCTTTTTATCTTTAAAATTCCCATTTTTCTTTAATTTGAGATTTTTTTTTGAATTTTTTTGCAAATAAGGCCAAATTATCTAAGTCAAAATCAGAATCAGAATCAGGCATCTCTTCCTCTCTTTTTTTAGATGACTCACCTATCTTTCTTGCTGACCCCTCACTCTTCCTAGCTTGGGCTTTTAGCGCCACCCCTTTGTCTTTTGATTCTATTATATTAGGAAACATATCAATTTCATAAGTCTAGAGGTCTCCTACCAATTCTTCCAATTTCAGACTACTCAAATTTCCTATTAAATTTATCACAATGACTTTAGGGATAAAATGCTTAGGTAGTGATCTTAAAATCCTTTTAACTAATCTAGCATCATGAATATGTTCACCTAAGTTGAGAGTAGTGTTTACAATATCAGATAATCGTGCATAAAATTCATCAAAACATTCAGAATCAAGCATGGTGATAGTTTCAAATTGTGTAGTTAAGTTTTGCAATTTTGATTCTTTAACTGCATTAGTGCCTTCATGGGTAAGTTGAAGAACATACCATGCTTCTTTAGATGTGGTACATGTCACGATGCATCAAAACTCGTCAGGTGTGATGGCTCTAGAAATGTCACTAAGCCCACATGAGTTATATGTACTCCATTTAAATTCATCCTCAGTCCATGCAATCACAGATTTTAAAGTAGTTACAGTGACAGTGGGAGGCATTCACCCTCTTTCACACACAGCCCAAACACGTTCGTCTATGGCCGTTAAGTGAGATTTCATATGGGTTTTCCATATACGTAATTTGATCCGTAAAAAATTGGGACTTTATTATATAAGTTTTCCATTGAAATTGCGTTTTTTCAAAGATTAATTTTTAAAACAAAATTGATATCCAAATTTTTTTTTGCGATAAAGTTACAAGGTAAAATTGTGTAATTGGATCTGACACCAATTTGAGAGTGAACCAACAATCAATGTCCAATTTATTTAATTAAATTCTAATTTTAGCCCAATCTAGTCTAAACTCTTGCAAATAATTGTGATTGATAAATGAAATAAATCAAATACGCAAGACAGTCACAATTTGAGGAAAAATCCCCAAAGGGGCAAAACCTTTATATTTCACTGTAATTTGTAAATCTCAACTTATACGGATCACAATGAACTACAATGACACACGAAATACCCGTAGGTGTCGGTTCGGTGTCATCAGCAAGAGGTCTCGTAAGAATCCCAAGATCAGTAGTGGAAAATCAGTCGCCTTCTTCTCCACAAGAACTTCGGATGAGTAGAACAATTTTCTTGGGTTTAGAGGATTCACATAAATGATTGGGAATTATTTGTGAATCAAAACAGTGTATAAAACATGAAAAATGAAGTTTTTTTTTAATGCCGAAGGACTGCAAAAATGTCAGGCCCAAGACTTAGAAAAACGTATAGAATGAACACTTCTTAAATACAGAAATCGAGGCGATGGCCTATTCGAACGAGACGGGGTGTCGCTCGAATGGTGCCAGATGTCATTAGAACGAATTCGCACAACATGAGCTGTCGTTTGAACTATAAGCTTTATCGTTCGAATGATCTGAACGACGTGTACTTGTTCGCCTCTACACTTAGAAAAAATTCTTATTTTGAGATAAAATATTTCAGACTTCAAAAATTTATTTTAAAAATGTTCCCAAATATTTATGCAAATATTAAAAACTCCAATTAAATTATTTTACCATAGTTGCGAGTGGAGTAGTGGGAACAAATGAATGTTGATGATGCACGATGCATGATAGGACAATGTTAACGAACTATGCACGTATAAAGGTACTGGGTGCGTGATAACTTCGGATCCAAGTCAAGGCCGTCATAGATGAACGTGGAGACATGCCGAATGTAGCATCAGACATACTTGCCATGATCTAGGATATATAGAAAAATTTCCTAGATACTAAACGAAAATTTATAAAATAATGTCTTTACACATTATGATTTTCAATCCTTATATGGTTCTTAATCATACTTTTTTTTTATAATTGGTTCTTAATCATACTTGCGTGGAGTAGTTTGAAAATGACTTACTTAATGGATTCACTTTGCATATTCCCCCTCACACACATGCACGAGATCTTTTTTATTTTAACTTCATATGTTACATGAGCTAAGTGAGGTGTTCTCTTAACAATCTTATCATATGCACATATATTTAATTGGGTGATTTATGTATAAAAGAACCAGTACCTGCGATTTTATTATTTTATTGACAATATGAGTGTGCACGGGAGAGGAATATGCACGGAGAAATCTTTCTTGCGTGAAAGTCCATAGTTAGCAAAAGCCTAAAAAATATTAATAGGCAAAAGAAAAGAAAATATTGCCAAGGACAAATTTTGTTTCATTAATTATTTAATTAAGTTTTTATCTTCAAAATATGAGAGTGAAAAAAATAATTTATCTATAATTTTGAAGGTGTTATAAGTTAAAGACCAATGGATTTTCATAATGAATCCTATTTATTTCGTATTTGACGCTATTGATTTAAGAATCAATGATATTTTCTACGCTAGAATGCATTGTGCTTGTTTGTCCATTTATGAGTTCACTTTATCTGTCACCGCGAGGCTAAATTTTTGTCTGATAAAGTTAATGCGACCAAATATAACTCCTTGGACATCTTTGAGTGATTGGGTCATAATTTATCTGTATCTAGTTCATGCCCCTCACTTCTTCCCACATGTTTAGACACATCGATACTATGCTAGTGTGTAATCCTTATATGTTTTATGTCATTTTGTGATAGTTTATACCTATATATATATATATATATATATATATATATATATATATGTGTGTGTGTGTGTGTGTGTGTGTGTGTGTGTGTGTGTATGTGTGTGTGTGTGTGTGTGTGTGTGTATGTATGTGTGTGTGTGTGTGTGTGTGTGTGTGTGTGTGTGTGTGTGTGTATGTGTGTGTGTGTGTGTGTTCCTATGTGTTATTGTCATGTTTTGCATATTTATATATACGGTATTATTTGTTTTGAACCTTTTTGTTTTCATTTAATCCAAGTTTTCCATGTGCTTTTCTTTGAATTAAACTAGCATACAATATGATCATATTGGTATTTTTTTTGCTTGTTTACATTGATTTCTCATACTTCATGTTGTATTCAAGTTGGTATCATTTATTGCATCAATTGGTATTTATTGATCATTGTTTGGATTATTTGTTCTTTAGTTGCCATGTTGTGTTTGTTGCGCTTTACACTATTGCATGGTATTATTTTTTCCTCTATATTTCCAATTGATATCACATGTTCTCACATTTGGGAGGAGATATGGTTTTGGGGTGAGAAATGGTTTTGGGGTGAGAAATGGTTTATTTCTTTGTATATTCCTGAATAAAAAAGGGAGAAATGGTATATTTGACTTTAGTTTAGAAGGATATCTTTATCTTAGGGGGAGACATCTTACCTAGGTGGGAATCATTAAACATAGGGGAAGTTTATTCTTATGAAGATTTATATTGCTATATTATGTTTGCATTTGAAGGTGTGTTTAAGTGTTCAGGTTTGCAACATGCTACAAAGTTTACAAGCGTGCAAAGCTCCTCGAGTTTATGTGTCATTCTAGTTGTAATTTTTTATTTTAGGCTTGGGTATTAAGTCTTTGATGAGCTTTACAGCCCATAGGAGTTTTTATTTTTAGTTTTGTCTCAAAATCACAAAATGGGGAGATTTATAAGGACAAATTTTCGATATAGTCAATTTGTATGTATTTTGGCTTTATTTCCTGTTTGTACAAAAATATTTTGAGTCATAGGTTAGGACTTTAGTATTTTAATCTTTCAAGCCTATGACATGGTTTCCTGAAGACGTAGCGGCCAAGTTAGAAAATCTACGTCATTGTGATGGATGTCTTACATATGGATGCGTACATATTTTGATCCTTAGAGATTTTATATTTGGGTTCCAGGATTTTATTAAAATTATTTTTAAAAATGCTTTAATGATTTTATCTCTTTTAATATTTTTTAGAAGAAAAATATTTTATTCAAGAGTTCATTATAACGACACGAGGTATGGCATTCAAATGATATATGGTACCTCATTAGAATAGGTTCTAACGAACTTTGAACAAACCAACTTCAGCCTTTGAAGGAGTCTCATTGGATACGTGTTTGAAATATATGTTATACCTCATTCGAATGATGTTCAAAGTCGTTCGGACGAGCCTTGGAATTTTTATTAAATTTGAGATTTTCCAAATGACTTTTCATTCTTATCTCATTTTGGAAAGCCTCCTCTAAATAGGAGTGTGGAGCAAAAATTTTATTTGAGAGAAAATATTATGTTTTAAGTTTCCAAACTCTACCAAAAAGCTCTCCGATTTTACCCAAAAAGTTTTAGATGATTCATTATATTATGCTTCGATATCTGGTTTATGGGCACCTTTGGTTTATTCTCCCATCATCGTGATAGAGAAAATTTTCATGCGGTGGATTTCGTGCCTAATCTATTTACATACGGTGGGCTTCGTATTGTGTCACGATTATTGAGTTGTTCAGTGGATATCGAAGCGTGTGTGGACTCACATATTGTGGCAGTTGCATGGGAGGATTCCTACATTATCTTGCTGAGGAGCGATTAAAGGTTGAAGACGTGCCAAGGCTTGCGAGGGCGTCAAGTCATTATGTAAGTCTTCTGTGAGTCTTGTGTAAATCCTTATCATAGTGAATTTTCATGGTTGGGTCGTTCGAGGTTGTTTTATTTGTGAGTTTTCCTCGTAGATCGGGCATTATAGTTGATTTCTTATTTTATGATGCACTCACCTAGATGCATATTTAGGTTATGAGAAAACTTGTTGATACCAAAATTAATCTGCTGACATGGACCAATCATATGAAGACACGTGGCTATCTACATGGAAACAACAAGCACTTCCGAGGAACCCACTCGCTCCGAGGAACAAGACTAAAACGAGGAAGACTAGTTCCCTGAGGAACTCACAAGCTTCGAGGAACAATGCCTCTCCGAGGAAATCTTAAATACTGAAAAGCTTAGGCAGTCCGAGTAACTCATGGCGGTCCGAGCTGCACCTCGAAGCAGGATACCAACAGTTTAATTGATTCATTAAATGCTTATCATTTGGACACGCACGCACAGAGTGCATTAAATATATTACCCTTTCATACTTATATCATTTAATGTATTACCCTTTCATATGTTTAAAAATCTAGTTTTTAAATAAAAAATATTATCATTAACTGCCCATCTATAGCAGAACATGATTTCTGGGATTCCTATGCGAGTTCCATGGACTTGATTTAATGTATGCACCTCATTAACTATTCTCCATGTGTTGGGGGCTATTCGTGCAGGAACAACATCGAAATACTGACAGAATTCCAGACATAAGGAATTGGGTGGAAAAGAAAATCCACATTCAGCAAAAAAGAGACTGGGGAACCATTGTCCCTCAGCCAAATTGAAATAATTAGAAGGCTCAGAAAGTTTTTCCAAGACAACCCAAGAGGGGATGGAGAAATCAGAACGAAACTTCTCAAGAGACTCAACAAGGTAAACCATGGTGAATAAAGAAATAAAGAAGAAGGAAGAAGATCTTACAGGAAAAGAATGGATCTGCTGACAACGAACGGCGGAAAAGACGAACGCACAAGAGAATAGGAAGAGACGACGTAAAACTCAAAAGACGAAAATTTGAAAAGGTAGAAGATGATGGGAGTGTCTGTGAAGTTTAAATACCTTGCCTTGGTAAATGGTGAAGTAATGATTACAAAAAAGGATGATTACGTTACCGGCGGCTAAAAAGATGAAAAGTAGCACGGGAATCAAAGCGGACAACAACGGCTAAAAAGAGGAAAAGTGGCACAGGAATCGAAGCGGACAACAGCGGCTAAAAAGACGAAAAGTAACGGGGGAATCGAAGCACACAAAAAAGTCCAAAAAAGCATGATTCTACGAATTGGGAAGGAGAAATAAATACAAGGGAAACGCTCCTAAAAATCAGGAAGACTATTTAAAGCTACCATATTCTGAGAAATAATGTTCCATACTCCTCAAATTTTGAACTATGAAACATTGGTGGTTTCTGTTAATACCAAAATTAATCTGCTGACATGGACCAATCATATGAAGACACATGTCTATCTACATGGCAATAACAAGCACTTATGAGGAACCCACTCGCTCCGAGGAACAAGACTAAAATGAGGAAGACTAGTTCCCCGAGGAACTCACAAGCTCCGAGGAACAATGACTCTCCGAGGAACTCTTAAATACCGAGAAGCTTAGGCGGTCTGAGTAACTCATGGCGGTCCGAGCTGCACCTCGAAGCAGGATACCAATTGTTTAATTGATTCATTAAATGCTTATCATTTGAACGCACACGCAAAGAGGGTATTAAATGTATTACCCTTTCATATGTATATCATTTAATGTATTACCCTTTCACATGACAGCCTCAGAGCTATAAATACATTGTACAATCCTCATTGTAAAAGGACCCCCCCAGACCGAAATTTCTTGAGATAACTTGTAATCGAGAATTCCCATACAGACAGCAATACCAAAACAGTGGACGTAGGCCATTCTTATAAGGCTGAACCACTTTAAAATTCTTTGTCTCATTTATTTATCTGTGATTGAATTATTAGAGTGATCTAATTTTTTACATCAACAGATTGGCTCCGTCTGCGGGGAACGACTGGTAATATCGTTTTCTCAATCAAATACAATCCATTACCAATGGATGATATTCCTAAATCCAGCAATCGAAATGCTAGAACCCCTTCAAATCCGTCTGCTCCACCAATTGTTCCAGATCTGACTAGAATAATGGCAAATCTGGCTCAGGGCTAGATCGTCATGCAAGAAATGATGCGATAACTCATCCAAACCCTCCATGGCGGTACATCAGCCCATTCCGGACCACGAAGCATTCAAAAAAATACCCGTGCGCCTTCTTCGCGTACTAGGCGTACTGATTCATATCATAATGAGGAATCTGAAGATTTTTTTTATCAACCTGGACGAACTTCGTCCGCACGGGCCACAGAAACTGAACAACGTGTCACCCTCTCCCCGGAAAGGACCAGCGCATTGGAAAGATTAAGTAGAGCTTCTCCTTTCAACCGATTAGGCCCTAGGAGGAACAAAAGTCCTCTTAATGCAGCATCGAGGAGCTTTCAACGACCATCAGATTTAAGGGAAGGATCTTCCCAGTCGCGACCAGCTGCTCATCAAAATAAATCCTATGACCGACCAGCTGCTCGTCAAGATAAATCTTATGACCGACCAGCTGCTCGTCAAGATAAATCCCAGGAAGCCATTTCAACGAGATCTGTTGCTCGAAGCTATAGGCCCGAGAAAGGAAATAATGCATGAAAAGGATCTATTTAGAGGCTGGAGGATAGATTAGGTGAAATGGCTAGGGCCAAGAACCCTCTATAACGAACCTTTGTTCGAGGAACACCTTTTGTCCAGGATATTGTTGATTTTCCAACACCATCAAAGTTCAAAGCACCTGTTGTGACTCCCAAATATGATGGGAAGACTGACCATGTCCTTCATATAGAACAATATCAAGCTGCTGTCGACATCTATGCTGTCCCAGATGAGATGAGATGCAGGGCATTCTCGGGAACTCTTACCGGATCTGCTCAGATATGGTATAATAATCTTCCTCGGGGTAAGATTTCAACTTTCCTTCAACTAGTCGAGTTATCCATTAGGAATTTTTTCTTTGGCGCAAATCCAGTTAAACGATTAGCATATTTGTTAAGTGTTAGACAAAAAGCTGGTGAGAGTATCAGAGATTATATAACTCGTTTCAATAACGAAAAACATGAAGTCATTGATTATGAGGAGAAGACAACGATTACCGCTTTGATGAGTGGACTGCTGCCAAACAAGTTGTACTACACTTTGGCCAAAGATCCAACTCGAACCATGTCGGACCTGATGGGAAAAGCGTCCAAGATTATGAATGCCGAGGAGGCTATGTCTGTGAAGAAGAATATGGACGCCAAAGAAACCAAGGTGGAAGGTGATAAAGCTAAGAAGAAAGAACTTAAGAACAATGGTGGTGACAAACAATCCAAAAATAGGTCGTCATGGGAGGTCTTGAGGAAATTTGACAGTTACACAACTTTGAAGGCGAATATCAACCACGTCCTGGAAGAAATTAAGAACAGCGAGGAGTTAAACTGGCCAAAGAAAATAAAGGCATATCCTGACACGAGGAATAGAGAAAAATATTGCGAGTTCCACAAGGATCATGGCCATATGACTAAAAATTGCATAGCTCTTCAGAATGAGATTGAAACACTCATCCGACGAGGAAAGCTAGCAAAGTATGTTGATCGGAAAAAGCTTACCCCGGTGAGGCTCAAGCTTGCTCGTACATTCAGCGAATAAATCTAGCTGAGGAAGATCGCCCGAGAAAGGTGAACAAGGAGAAATTGGTCATCGGTTTTTCAAAAAATGACCTTGCAGGTGTTTTATATCCTCACGATGACCCACTGGTGATCAAGATGAGAATGAAGGAGGTAATGATTTCAAGAGTGCTGGTCGACAATGGTAGATCGGCAGATATTATGTTCTACTCGTGTTTCGATAGTTTAAATATATAGTTGTCTCAACTAGAGCCTTACCATAGACCCCTCATCGGTTTTGCTGGCGAGAAAGTATTTCCACTTGAGACGATCAAGTTGGATATATTCATTGGTACGTGGCCTGCTTTTCGGAAAGAAAGAATACGTTTCTTCGTGATGGATAAGAATGTCCAATCATCGTACAATATTATCATGGGAAGAGTAGGATTGAAGAAGTTCGAGGCTGTACCATCTATAGTGCATTAGTGCCTAAAATTTCCAACAAACTTTGGAGTAGGAGTTGTGAAAGGTGATCAGAGAGTAGCTTGGGAATGCTATTATTCATCCGCCGAGCAAGAGGAACTGGAAGAATCAAAGAAAAAGACCACTACCTATCAAGTGGATGAAGGTGCAGAAATTGAAACATTGGATCATCGAGATGAGTCGCAACTCGTGAAAGGTCAAGTGGTGGAAGCTACTGAAAACATCATTCTGGACGACGAGTACCCTGAGAGAACTACTCAAATAGGTTCATCGTTGGAAGACTCATTAAAATAGGAATTGATAACTTTCCTTAGAAGCAGAAGATAAACTTTTGCGTGGAGTCATGAAGATATGCCTGGGATAGACCCAAACTTCTTATGTCACGAACTCAATGTGAATAAGGAGATCAAGCCTGTGAAGCAGAGAAGAAGAGTATTCAGTCTCGAGAATAATCAAGCTATACAAGAGGAAGTCGAGAAGCTCCAGAAAGCTTGTTTCATTGAAGATGTTAAATATCCAGATCGGTTAGCTAATGTGGTGATGGTAAAGAAGAAAAACAACAAGTGGAGGATGTGTGTAGACTTCACCGACCTCAACAAAGCATGCCCAAAGGATCACTTTCCACTGCCCCGAATTGATTAACTGGTGGATGCTACCTCGGGACATGAGTTGCTGAGCTTCATGGATGCTTATTCTGGCTACAATCAAATTAAAATGAAACCTGAAGACAGGGAGAGTACTTCTTTTATTACCCCTAGGGGAACTTATTGTTATAATGTTATGCCTTTTGGTTTGAAAAATGCAGGTGCGACATATCAGAGGCTGATGAACAAAGTCTTTGATGAAAAAATCAGTGACAATATGGAAGTTTATGTTGACGATATGCTGACGAAAAGCAAGAAAGCTTCCGATCATCTAGTTGACTTAAGTCATACTTTTGATCAACTAGATAAATATCAAATGAGGCTAAACCCGACGAAGTACATCTTTGGAGTACGAGAAGGCATATTTCTTGGGTACATTGTCAATCAACGAGGCATTGAATAAAATCCTAAAAAGATCAAAGCTCTATTAGGGCTGCGATCTCCAACGACGAAGAAGGAAGTACAGAGTCTCACAGGATGAGTAGCGGCACTCAACAAATTTGTGTTATGAGCAACTGATAGATGTCTCCCATTCTTCAAGATCCTCAGAAAGACTTTTGAGTGGAATGATGAATGCGAGAAGGATTTTCAAGACTTGAAGAGATACTTGGGAGCACCTCCACTATTGTCCAGGCCAGTGATGGGAGAAAATTGTACTTGTACCTTGCAGTGTCCGAGAATGCAGTTAGTTCGACATTGATCAGAGTGGAGAATGGAGTTCAAAAGACAATTTACTACACAAGTAAGGCCTTCCGAGGAGCAGAGATCAGGTATCCAAGGCTGGAGAAATTGGCACTGGCGCTGATTGAGGCGAGTAGGAGAATGAGGCCATACTTCCAGGCTCATACTATAGTAGTATATACTGATATGCCATTGAGGCACGCCCTGCATAAGCCAGAAAAATCAGGAAGATTGATGTATTGGGCAATAGAGCTCGATGAATATAATATAGTCTATGAACCCAAATCATCGCTTAAAAGGCAGGCTATAGAAGATTTTATAGCGGAGTTCACCTATCCTGATATCTCCGAGGAACAAAAGTTGCTCACTGATTAACCTGTGGATGTTACAAGATGTGATGCAGAGATAGTTGTGAGGACTCCGGACTAGAAACAAGAGTTTCTCGCTGAACAACCTGTGGATGTTACAGGATCAACAAACACTAGCTCAGACCAACTCCGGTTGGTAAAAGGGCAAGTGGATGTTACAAGATCATTGACTTCGGGCTCAGACCAACTCCGGTTGGTAAAAGGGCAAGAAGAAATGATCGACGAAGAGCAAGAAAAATCTGAGGAGGAAAGGAAGAAACAAATATTTCACCAAGGAACTCTAACTGATCAGAAATTTGAAGACGAGTTACCTATATGGAGACTATATGTAGATGGCTCACCTTGCACTGCAGGATGCGGCGCGGGGATATATTTGAGCACTCCGGATGAGGTCGATATGGAATACGCCTTGCGTTTCCAATTCAAAGCTTCCAACAATGAGGCTGAGTATGAGGCCATGATTGCAGGACTTAGTTTAGCAAAAATTATGGAGGCGCAACAGGTTATTGTTTTCAGTGATTCTCAATTGATCATAAACTAAATGATGGGAGTATATGCAGTTAGAGGAAAATTAATGATCAGATATCATGCAAAGGCAAAGGAGCTGGTATCAGAATTTTCCGCTATTCAGCTGGTCAGAATACCAAGAATGGAGAATGCGAGAGCAGATGCCCTAGCTCAACTAGCATCAGCTACTCGCACCGAGCTACGACGAACAATTCTAATTGAAGTGTTAGCTAGTCGGAGTATAGATGAAGATCTGACGATGAACTTTGTCACCCTTGATTTAGGACCATCTTGGATGGATCCCATCAGGGCGTATATCGAGGAGGGAGAATTACCAATTGACAAGCTCGCAGCCAAGAAATTGAAGTTTAAAGCGGCTCGGTATGTATTAACTAATGGTATTTTATATAGACGAGGAATTATGAAAGGTTTGCAGAGATGCGTACATCCCTCCGAGGTGAAAGAATTGATTGAAGAAATCCGTGAAGGGTCTTGTAGAGCAAATGTAGCAGGTTGGATGCTTTTACAAAGGGTGATGACGCAAGGATACTACTGGCCAATGATGAGGGATAATTGCATAGCCTATGCCAAGAAGTGTGACAAGTTCCAGCGCTTTTCCTCAATCCGAAGAACTCCACAAGCATTTTTGACACCCATAACTTCTCCTTGGCCATTTTCCATGTGGGAATAGATTTGGTTGGACCACTACCAACGACCCGAGGAAGTTTCAAGTATCTCATCGTCGTAGTGGATTATTTTACTAAGTGGGTAGAAGCTGAGACACTTATTGACATGACGTACGAGAAGGTGTACCAATTTGTTTGGAAGAATATCATTTACCGATATGGTCTCCCCCATGCTTTCATTATAGACTATGGAACACAATTTGATAACGAGGAGTTTGCCTCCTATTGTCATCCGTCAAACATTTTGAAGGTTCATTCAGCACCAGGCCCTCCTCAAAGCAATGGACAAACTGAAGTGACAAACAGAACGCTGCTGAACGGTTTGAAGAAACGATTGAATGATGCAAAAGCAAACTGGATCAACGAGCTACAATTAGTACTTTGGGCTTATCGAACTACTCCCCGAGTAGCAACTGGAGAATCACCATACATGCTAGCATTTGGAAGTGAAGCTGTCATACCTACCGAGTTGGGCCTTCCAAGACACAGGGTACTGAATTTCAATTCCCCTGTCAGCGACTTAATAAGAAGACTGGATTTAAACATGCTCGAGGAAGTTAGAGAAGAAGCAGCCATTAGACATGCTGCTTACCAGCAGCGAACAGCTCTGTTCTACAACAAAAGGGTGAAGAAGTGCGACCTGAAAGAAGGAGACTATGTGCTGAAGAAAGTAATTCAAAAACACAATACGCTGGAAGAAAACTGGCATGGACCATACCGAGTTATAGAAGTTGTTCGACCAGGAACTTATCGAATAGCAACTTTAGAAGGCGAGGAGTTTAAGAATGCATGGAACGCAGAGCACCTGCGCAAGTATTATCAATGATGTATATGTAACACAGTTCCATCAGTATGAATAAAACAAAGATATTCTGCCAAAGTCTCTCCTTTTTATTGAGAATTTTTCGGGGAATACTAGTGCTACACACTACTCGGCAAAACTCGTCAAAGCTCAGACTGCTCAACAAGATATTCCTAAAAATGCCAACTTCGGTTGGTTAGGAAACAAAATATTCCTAAAAATTCCAACCTCGGTTGGTTAGGAAACAAGATGTGACACCCCGCCTAATTAAATACCGGGCGATCACTCTTTTATTAAATTAAATCAAGGTTAACAGTTGGTTCATTCTCAGCATCACTGTCGATAAAAATAAATTTTCCAATTTAACACCCTAAATAATTAAGCTAAGTGCCAAAAACATTTTTCATACAAACTTTCCAAATTTTAATTAACGAAAAAGATTTATTTAATTAAAAATAACATTTCTACAATTAAGAAATCACACCACAATAATCTAAATAACATAAACCATTCATTAATCGAATGTCAACAATTGGAACTAAAACCACAAATCCATCCTGTATAAATCCCATAGAACAATACTGGAAATAACTGAAATATAAAAATCCCAACAACAAATGAAATGATGAAAAGGGCGACACGTGCCCAATAAACGAGAGTAATAGGAGTGGAGTCAATAACAGAAGCCGTCTACTCAAATGACCTGCAACTCCCACCTAAGCTGCAGCTCGTTCTTCTCCAGGGATCCTAAGCAAGACACCCCTGTGGCTGGGCACCTGAAAATATACATATATATATACAAGAGAGAGAGAGAAAAAGAAACGGGTCAGAGACCGAAAGTGTGTTTGATTTAAAATACGTTTAGCAAGTATTTAAATTGATACAGGCCAATCCAACAACATATTAGTGCGTCTCTCTCTCTTGAGAAAATACTCACCTCTCTTCTAATGTGCACACCTATCGCACTAACCTTCCCAACGGTTCGTTTTATTGGTTATCGCACTTGACTTTCTAAAAGATTTAACTTAACTTAGATTACCCGCAAGATTTACAATTCACAATTTCATTTTTAAAAGAATGTTCCAAACAGTAATCAAAGTCCTCCATTTTAACTTTATAAAAATCCATAAAGTTTTACCGTGACATATTATACCTTTTTCAAAACAAGTATTTAATAATAGTCAACAACTATGTTCTACATATCAAATTTCAGTAGACAGATTCAAATCTCATAATCTCATATATATATCTTAACTACTCGTATAATATATATATAACAGCACCCCGAAATAAACTATGGTGCATGCATACTTCCACTATCCAAAGCCCCATATCACTCATATTAAGGGGAATACATTCGGAATCACTCTTGAATTGTATTAACATAAATACACAAACAATATTGAGGCGAAGCATAGATTCCAAGTCTCTAAGAGGGTGGCACATACCGACGTCTCTTAGGACCGTCTGAACTATCACATCGATAGCCTGTACTAAGGACATCTATCTTCTAGGGTACAAGTCAATATCCCCCATAAAGGTCCCATCGAGATAAGATTTGTCCCAGAGCGGAAACCTCAGGGATAGCAAGTAGCGTGGGTATGATTTTCACATGTATATAATATATGTACACACAATCATATAAATATACCACTTTATCATATTAATATAGGTTCTTCTCATCACCCGTAATTAGACCGTTTATTCTTAATTTCACATTTAAAGAATTTCGCATAAAGTTTTATTCCTAACCTTAACTCGAAAGGTTTTCTCACTTATTACCTAACACTCGTGGATTATGACCCCACAAATCTGAAATTCAGTAAGTGACTTTATTAGATTCCAACGTAACTCTCTTACACACCTCACCCTTAAAATTTACAAATCTAATAACCTAGGGTAAATATCCCATAAATATCATTCTCGTTGAATATTAAAGGTTCTAACATATCCATATACCCTACTGGTCCTCAATGTCTCCCAAATACTTTTATTTAAGATGCCCAAGGATCATTTCATGATAAACTTAATTTAACTAATTAAACAAGGGAAATAGGAGTCTGCCAAGAGGGGTCGATCGATCTAAGCTTGGGGCTCGATCGATCGAACCTTCGATCGATCGATGCTCTAGGATCGATCGATCGATCAAGCAGGTTTGGGCAAAAATTCTGCAGAATTGCAGTTACGGGATTAATCAAAATTCTTCATCAATTTCCATAATTTCCAACACTAATCGACCCATAAATTCTGCTACTAACATACTAACATAATTCCAGACGTTTTTAACGTTCAGCATGCGTGTATACATCATTAATCATGGTTAAACAACCCAATATCTAATCTAAATATCAAGAACCCTACAGTTTTCATAACTATGATTCAATTCAGTTTTTCTCCAGAATTTCTTCCTCATATAACATCAAAATTCGTGGGTAATACATCTATAACATCAAGAGTTTCCAGCATAAGGTTTTAATCTTCTCTACATGCAATTTCCTATCAAAATTTGGGGTTTTCTTACATGGATTACATTCCTAATTAAACCTAAACTAATATGAACATTGCACTAATGAAATACGCAAGTTAAACACTTGCCTGGGATTTTCAGAAGTCTGATTTCCTGTGGATTATGGTGTGGTTGCGTTCTCCTCCTCGCGATCTACGCGTTGGTGGTGACGGTGGTGCAAACGGAGGTGTTTTGGCCTTGAATCTCCTAGAAAGGTCTCTCCTCTCTTCTCCAATGGCCGTCCTAGGGTTCTGTATGTTCTAACCCTAAATGGCTAACCTAACCAGCTGATAAAGGCTGCTAAAATTCGTGGGTTTAATTACCCTATTTTGGAAAAAGACCAAAATGCCCTCCCGTGTCACTAATTAGGCCTAAAAACACTCCGAGACCCGAACCAAACCCCCGGGTACACTTTTCTGACTATCTCGACCCTTCCGGACGCGTTGGCGCACTCAAAATGACCATACGAACAACTTATAAAATATTTACTTTTTATTTAACAAAATTAGTCCCGACGTGACACAGGCACGTCCCAACTTAAATTTTCGAAATAGTCATTTAATTCACTTATGACATTTAATATAACCAATATAATATATTACTATGCTCATTAGTAATATTCAACAAGTTTCCCATAATTACTAACTCTAGTCACGTTAATAATTATAACATAATTAATTTCCGGATTTTTATTAAATAACAGTCACATTAAATTTAATAAATCCCCAAATTAAATATAGCATAAAAATACGGGGTATTACACAAGATATTCCTAAAAATGCCAACTTCGGTTGGTTAGGAAACAAAATATTCCTAAAAATGCCAACTTTGGTTGGTTAGGAAACAAAATATTCCTAAAAATGCCAACTTCGGTTGGTTAGGAAACGAAATATTCCTAAAAATGCCAACCTGTTTGGCTAGGAAACGAAATATTCCTAAAAATGCCAGCCTGTTTGGCTAGGAAACAAAATATTCTCGCAAATGCCAACTTATGTTGGTCGGAAGGCACATACATTATCGAAAATGCCAACTTATGTTGGTCGAGAGGTAAGATTATTCCAAAAAGTGCAAAATTTGCTAACTATGGCTGGTCGGGGATAAAAACCCACCAACTGTAGTTGGTCGACAAAGAAAACTTACCGACCTTGGTTGGTCGAAAACATTTAAGAGAAAAATCTACCAAGTATGGCTGTTCGGGGATAAAAACCCACTAACTGTAGTTGGTCGATAAGCATAATTTAACGACCTTGGTTGGTTGGAAAAATTTTAAACATTTTTTATACTCGTGACTTTATTATTAAGTAATCGAGCAATATTATTGAAACTTGAAACTTTTTATTACTGAGCTGGTCGACAAACAACACAATATTGTTATCTTTTTAACAGATATGCATAAATGTAAAGTGTTTGATAACTATAAGATAATAGCAATCAAAATTTGCAAACAAAATGAAAGTCTTTCATTAAATTCAAAATAAATTACATTGATAATGAAATTACAGTTACATTGACATGTACACTAACTATTACATAAAAAATTCCTATTCTACTGGTATCTTCCCCTCTGCTTTTGACACAGGTTCCTCGCCAGCAGGCGGATCATTTAAAGACTCAGGAGAATTGATAAAGTTAAGATCCTTCAGCATTCATCACGGATGGTCGATCTAAGAGATGCTCGGGATGAGATACCTCGATTTGAGAGTGAAGATTGTAGTCACCGAGGTACATTGAAATTAAGTTCCGAGGAATGTCCCGAGCAGGGATCCACTCCATCTTCAAATTGTATGGTGTCACAGGAAAGTCGAGCAAGCCGGGATCATGGTAATCCCACAGATAATGACCTTGTTCGAGCTTCAACACACCTAAGGCATTCAGCCAGCCTTGCTTGTAGCCCTCAATTTTGGCATTCTGGATACGATCGTCCAAGTGGAATAGTGCTTCGTTGTGTCCAGCCATCCAGAACTCCCTGGGTTGTTTGTGGAATTGATAGGTTAGCCTTTCTAGCTGGTCGTGGAGATTCTTGATGAAAAGCTCCTTATTATCCAAGACGGACTTCTGCGCAGAGAGATATTTTTCCAAGTCCCTAATCTTCTTTGACATGTTAGACAAAGCCTGGTTCTTCGCCATTAATTGGAAAGCTTGGTTCTCTAACGCAGACTGAGTTCTCTGTTCTTCGACAAGAACCCGAGCTGCTCTTCCTCGTCCCCAAGGAGCTCTTGCTCGACCGCGAGAAGATGTTGATATGCTAGAACTCTTCAAAGTATCCAACTTGTCCCTCAACTTGGCATTCTCAACCTCTAAGAACGAGAATCCCTCGTCGATCACTGGGATCAAGGCACTGGAAGTGGAGGCTGTAGACTTCAATTGTGATAGCTCTTTTTGCAAGTTGTTGTTCTCTTGCTCCAGCAACTTGGCAATCTGTCTGCATTCCTCGACCTCACCCTTCAAAGTTCTCTCCCTCAGATCATACCCAGCAAAAAGCTTATCGTAGCCCTTGTCAGCCATGATCAGCTTGTACTTCTTTTCGTACCCCTCATGCAACAGGGCAGTTGATTCTTTGTATTGATTTTGAAGGTCTTCGAGGGTACACTGGAAATCCTCGATCATTTCATAGTAAGCCACATTATTGGCCACTGCTCGGTCAAGTAGACACTTCAGGTACTGATATGCTTCAACTGCCTGTTCTGAAGCATCATGACCAAGGATGTCGGCAACTTGTGCAGCACTCAAGTATGTGTGACCAGCCTTAAAGCACTCATTGCACTGTTGTAGTAACTTTGTATCATGGGCAGATAGCAAATCCATCCTGGCCAGAAACTAGCAGAGAAAGAAGAGCAATCATCAATAAGAAGAATAAGCAGAGTATGAATGAAAGATAGATAACAATATGCAAAAAGTTCAAGTTTTATTATATCATAATTCAGAGTTACATCTTCTGAGTTACATTTGATAAAGAGAAAAAAAATAAAGAGAAACCCTAACAACACTAAACCTTTTCCTTATCTCCCAAAACCTTCTCGGGAGGCTGGGATGAAGAGGTAGGTTGATTGGAGGGAAGAGATAGTTTCTCGGGAAGAGTGGGCAGTTGATCGGAGGAAGAAACAATGTGCTGATTTTCCTCAGCAACAGGCTGAATGGTTAGGGCATGATCTCCCATCACCATCGAAGACTCTTCAGAGGTAGCTTCATCCTCTTCCAATTCTTTTGGATTTGGAGGGGGACTAAGGATATGTCTCTAGAAGAGCTCGGAAGACTCGTCGACCTTCATTTCCTGAAGGGAAGCAACCCATCCATCCCTAAAGTATTTGAGACTGCCATAGTCCACTTGCGACACCATGGTAGCCAACCCCTTATCCCACCCCTTATCCCAGCCAGAGCTGAAGGACTTCTTCACAACAGCTTTCCTCTTGGCCTTCTCCAAGGCAAGCTTCTCGGACAGCAGGTTCTCAACAGCCTTTAACTTATTTTCTACCTCCTCCTTCTACCGACCTACTTCCTGAAGTTTAGCCAACTCCTCCTCGGCATCCTTGAGTTTATTTTCCAACTCTCTTGCATCTTTGAGCTTCTCTTCCAGCTCTTTATTTGCCTTCTCCAAGGCATTCTTTTTCTTCTCCAACTCCTTGGAGGCATCAACAATCCGAGCTTTTTTTTGCTCGGAGGAGGCAAGTTTCTTCTCCCAGACAGCTTTGTCATCAGCATATTTCTGGCGAGAATCTGCCAGAGACTTGGTAGCTTCTTCCAGAGCTCCCTCCACACTGGACGAGGAGCAAGAAGCCTTAATCGCTTCATCCTTCTTCAGGATTATATTAAAGCAGCTCGTCAACTGTGAACAGAAAAAGAAAGCAAGTTAGAAACAAAAATAACAAAGGAAATATGAGAAATTCTAAGTAAAGAGACTTACAGAAGCAAGGTGACGAGCAGCTAGTGACGTAACCATATCTCGAGTAAGGTTTTCTTCAGTACCTTGAACCTCGGGAATGATCAAGGACTTTACCGAGCTCATGTCAGAGCTCAGGGAAATAAAAGTGGGAACTCCAGTCCCAGCAGTTGGGGGCTGAATAATGGTGTTAGCCAAATTGACCGAGGAGCTCTTCTTCAGCCTCATCGAGGGAACAGGTACAGATTTAACCAAGGAAGAACCCTTGGTCGGTGATATCACAATCACCTCTCCATGAGCAGCAGACCTACTCAGAGCCACTGTGGGCTTATCAGCAACCTTCTCGACAACTTTAGCAGAAGAAACTGGAGGAGCTGCATCATTCTTCTTCGTCCCCTCCTTTGGGACATCTATCCTACTCCTTTTTGCCTCCCCAAAACCGGAGGCAGTCTTCTCAAACAGGGTAAGAGGTCTTCTCTTCTTCATCCTTTCACTTAAAGGAATATGAGATTCAGGTGACGATCTGGTGGAAGCTGGTATTAGCTCTGATTCACTTATCACTGGACGGGTAGTGAAAGAAGTAGTGTAGCTCTTGTACTGGAGCAGATACAAAGATGATCTAATGTGTTCGTCGACAACACTTTGATGCAGACTCCAGATAAGTTTCAAATGCCTTATATTGACATTTGCTTCTTTTGGGCACTTTCTTTTGTTATCAATTGCAAATAAATAAACATTGTTATCAGTGGCACATTTTATCAAACACAAAAGAAACATGATTTCAAAATAAAATAAAATAAAAATAACCTATCCCGTTGCCATAAGGAGGGCATCTGGGACCTTGGTAAACCTCATCTCCAGCTAATGGAGGGTGTTGCCAATTTGTTATGACAACCCCATGCTCAAAATAATCCCTATTGGCATCAGGGAGATTGACTACTAAGGCTCTGTTTAAAAATCTAGTTTTTAAATAAAAAATATTATCATTAACTGCCCATCTATAGCAGAACATGATTTCTAGGATTCCTATGCGAGTTCCATGCACTTGATTTAATCTATGCACCCCATTAACTATTCTCCATGTGTTGGGGGCTATTCGTCCAGGAACAACATCAAAATACTGACAGAATTCCAGACACAAGGAATTGGGTGGAAAAGAAAATCCACATTCAGCAAAAAAGAGACTGGGGAACCAATGTCCCTCAGCCAAATTAAAATAATCAGAAGGCTCAGAAAGTTTTTCCAAGACAACCTAAGAGGGGATGGAGAAATTAGAACAAAACTTCTCAAGAGACTCAACAAGGTAAACCATGGTGAATAAAGAAATGAAGAAGAAGGAAGAAGATCTTACAGGAAAATAATGGATCTGCTGACAACGAACGGCGGAAAAGACGAACGCATAAGAAAATAGGAAGAGACGACGTAAAACTTAAAAGATGAAAATTTGAAAAGGTAGAAGACGATGGGAGTGTCTTTGAAGTTCAAATACCTTGCCTTGGGAAATGGTGAAGTAATGATTACAAAAAAGGATGATTATGTTACCGGCGGCTAAAAAGATGAAAAGTAGCGCGGGAATCAAAGCGGACAACAGTGGCTAAAAAGAGGAAAAGTGGCACAGGAATCGAAGCGGACAACAGCGGCTAAAAAGATGAAAAGTAACGCGGAAATCGAAGCACACAAAAAAGTCCAAAAAAGCATGATTCTACGAATTGGGAAGGAGAAATAAATACAAAGGAAACGCTCCTAAAAATCAGGAAGACTATTTAAAGCTACCATATTTCGAGAAAGAATGTTCCATACTCCTCAAATTTCAAACTATGAAACATTGGGGGCTTCTGTTGATACCAAAATTAATCTGCTGACATGGACCAATCATATGAAGACACGTGGCTATCTACATGGCAACAACAAGCACTTCCGAGGAACCCACTCGCTCCGAGGAACAAGACTAAAATGAGGAAGACTAGTTCCCCGAGGAACTCACAAGCTCCGAGGAACAATGCCTCTCTGAGGAACTCTTAAATACCGAGAATCTTAGGCTGTCCGAGTAACTCATGGCGGTCCGAGCTGCACCTCGAAGCAGGATACCAACAGTTTAATTGATTCATTAAATGCTTATCATTTGGACGCGCACGCATTAAATGTATTACCCTTTCATATGTATATCATTTAATGTATTACCCTTTCACATAACAGCCTCAGAGCTATAAATACATTGTACAATCCTCATTGTAAAAGGACCCCCCCAGACCGAAATTTCTTGAGATAACTTGTAATCGAGAATTCCCATACAAACAGCAATACCAAAACAGTGGACGTAGGCCATTCTTATAAGGCTGAACCACTTTAAAATTCTTTGTCTCATTTATTTATCTGTGATTGAATTATTAGAGTGATCTAATTTTTTACATCAACAAAACTGATTAATCTATTTAATCACATTTTGTTTAAAATCGATGCAATGTTTTTCTTTGGGTTAAATTGTTTAAGTTTAATATTTAATTTGAAAAAAAAAATTGGCTTTTGTTTAGACCATTCTTTATATAGCACTTTATCAGGATTGGTTACGTGATAACACCTGTTAAATCCATCACGTAAAGTTTCTGATAACGTGGTACATATTCTTTATTTATGTATAAATACTTTTTTTTGCAAAAAGAGAAAAGATAGTTGAACTTCCCCTCATACTAGTCTACCACACGGTCTCCCTAGCGAGGTATTGGGAACTTGGTCCTCATGTTATTATAGATGGCGAGTGGAAAACACTTACCCTTAAATCATTCATTAAGTTTACATTAAAATACTCATGCCTAATAGGTCCTAACTCTAAAAAAAATCAACATCATTCGTAGGATGTATCATGAATGAAATCCAAACAAGGAACCCTCCCGATAAACTTCGGTCTATTTGAGTCTTTCATTAGAACCAATGGCACAAAACTCCCTAAGAATTTATCATTATAAAGAGTACAAATACTAAACGGTACAACTCTAAAGTAATCAAACAATGAAATGCATAAAAGCGATGAATGCATCCAAGGACTTAGGACACTAGAAACTAGAATGCTCTGATAACAATTGTGACAACCCGTAAAACCATAAATAGATTGATTACTTCTAATATAAAATCACGGGTGTTAAAAACAATTAGTAACATTATAATAAAGAATGATATAAATGAAATTGATATAAGTAAAGACACTGTTAAATAATAAAGAGATGAATATATTAAAGCATCTTCGATACCATCTAGCCAACAATAGAATAAAAATCCAAATCTAGAATATAAAGAATCTTAATTTAATAGATCTCATACAAAACCCTGACTCAAAAAATCTCAGCAAATACAACTACCTGAAAACTGAAATATAAAATAATTCTCGAATGCAAATGATATATAATGCTCGACAATTATATCCTAGGAAATGATAAATAGAACTAATGTTGGAGAAACTTCACCAACAAGAAGCTCAAGTCTACGGTAGCGACTGTGACCTAAGACCTGTAAACATAGTTCAATGTAGAGGATTAATCATTGCAAGTCTACAACGCTTAAGAATATAATAAAATTTAGGCCACAATAATAATAACACATTTTCCTCCAATATTTAAGTTGATTTAAAGTGATTTAAATTACCCCAACCCAAACAACCTAAAAAAAACCTGGTTCTAATCTTAAACCCGAATGAGGACCATGTGATATATTTCATCTTTTATGTAAGTATTCTTTACAATATCAATCTTAAGTTCATATATTAAAATAAGAATCTCTTACTCTATGATAATCCCTTACATTAATGATATCTCAGTTACTAAACAATACTCTCTTTCTTTAAACGATCTCAAGTTATGATTATAAATGTATATCTATAATAAATAGACTTCAATATTCATGAATCACAATTAAATATATATTTCCCCAGTATATTTTATAATATTATTCCTAAGTCATAATCTCAAGTGTATACATGTCTAGTATAGTCAACTTTAGTATAATCATCTCAATATACAACTTATGTAAAATCACATAATCCAAAATGCACGCGAGTATGCTCAACCCACATCAAATATTTGGGCTATGGTCAAGCCCATAAATAACTGTACGAATCCCTATCCCTAATGCCTTTGCGTATTGCTCATGACACTATTAGGTATAGTTATAGGAGATCTTAACCATAAAGCCTCAAAACATTAATGGCACGCCAAATCACTACATCGTCACACCAAATGTACAGGGCCATGCTTAAGGCTATACGAGAATACTAACTTCTATTGTCCCCACTCCCTGGGTAGTTAATTAGATAAATAGGACCTACGTAAAATTCCATTGGGGTTTTATTTTTAAAACCATGTAATGACATTTTATTTGGATTAATAAAGGACTTCCTTGTTGATTTTGAAATGAGAATCATGTTTTTGAGAAAGCTTTGTATTTACTTTTAAATGTCTTATTTCATATTAATGTCGGTCAATAGAGATTAGTAGGAATTTTGGTGAGTTAGGTTTGGCTTGATCATACGAGATTGGAATTCTAGTTCTAGAATTATTGAAACGTTCACAGCCTAGATAGGGAGCTAACATCCTATCAGAGTTGTTGCGATGCAATTTTAGTAGTTTATCTCAAACTTCGAGAACTTATATGATATTTAAATAGAGTATTGTGATCAGGATGTCCTGAGAATGTATTGAATTGGACCAATCGCGAGATTTGAGTTTAAGGGTTGTCTTGATTAGACTCAGGCAATCTCGCACCATTTGCAAAGGGCGCATAAATTCTTAATCCCGTGAATTATGAGGATTTGAATGCTATATGATTCTTTCTTTAATTATTATGGGTGAAATTCCATTTTAGATTGAATCAAATAATCCCTGCATATTGAGTTATCTTTATTTGAGTAGGTCTAAGATCTTAATTCGTAGGAATCCACGTTTGGGGATACTTTGGATTAGGATACCCCCTTGATAGAATTATAATATTTGTTTTCACTATTTAAATCTATCAGTGGATTATTTCGTAATCCGATGGAGTAGTAAAATAACTCAAGTCTGAGAATCAAAGAATTAATTAGATTTTAACTAAAATTAATCAGTGTTAAATTGATCAGACCAAGTGGGTATCAAAAGCTTAGTGCATGGAATCATATTATGTACCCTTATCAACTTTGCAAGTAAGACCTCATTATATCCGTGTGATTTCTAAGATATTTAAATTGGAGTGTAGTCATGATTATTTAGTGGAATTAATTATAAGTAAGTAAAGATAGGAAATAAATATGGGATTTGAAATTTAGGATTTTTGAGTATTTATTTGGAAGATAATTTAATTATTTATGTTGGATCCTAATATAGTCTATTTACCCAAGTAGGTAGGTCCGAATTCTCAAGTAACCCAGTTTCGCCTAAGCCCACCTCTGAAACTAGAGCATTATAAGCAACATAATTCATTATTAGGTTTTGATAAGGGGAAGAGAGAATATTATTAACATTTTTATGAAGGATCCTAGAGAGAGAGGTTCATATCTCACTCAAAATCAATAGTTTTCTTTTCCAAAGGTGCCCACACACCTACCTAGCTTTGGGAGGGTCATATACTAGAAGATCTGAGCGTTTTAAAATTTTATAGAAATATTTTGGAGGACTAAAAGAAGGCATCCATGTTTCTACATCAAATACTTTTCTCCACATTGGATTGTAATTGGATTCGCAAAGGTATTGTATTTGGAACCCTAGGTTCCTTTTTCGGATCTAGTTTTTTGCTTTTTTCTTTCTATTGCATAATCGTTTGAATATTCTAGGACTGAAATTTTCATTCAGGTATATCGATCCCAAACAATTAGTATCATATCCCTTATTATAGAATGATCATGCTTTAGTTAGAATCTATGTTACCCACCTGCTTGAATCCTAGGTTTCATTTTAAAAATATGTGCATGGTTGTATATATTTGTGTACTAACATGATTTTGTAGAATTTTAATGATTCATATTCCTTCCATCATAGACATATGAATGTTTTTTATGTGCACGGATCCTATGGTGGTTTATCTATAGTTAAATTTCTCACAGATTCAATTTGGTTGTAATAATTAGAGTTTTAATTATTGCATGTGATTGATGTATTTGGAGGAGTTTGTGAGGGGATTTAATAAGTAAATTTTAGGATTTTATATTCTACATGGGCTTGTGATTTAGGTGGAATATCCATAGCTTTCGGTTGATTTTGATGAAGAACATAGGTCTTTAATGGAGTCTTTGAAGGTTGTTGGAGTCCAAAATGACATAGTTTTTTAGGATCATCATGAACCCTAATGATAATAATAAATGGAGAAGTAATATGGTACAAACACGTGCGAGGCATGACTACGGCATCCTGGCTATGAAAACAGGTCACCAGGGTTGTAAACGCGGTAAAAAGGGCACGAACTCGCGAGCTTGTTCTGGGCATGGTGGCGATTTTGGCATTGGTCAAGAGCAAAATGGTTATTTTTCAACGAGTCTCTCCACTAGCTTATTTCAATAACGATTCTCATTCAAATATATTCTTCACCAATTTGAACTCTTCTTTAAAAGAGTTCTGATTATTCAAGGATTCTTGTTAAAGAAGAATTATGGGCCATGATGGAAAGGAATAATTGTATACTTTTACTTTTATTGGTTTTATTTATTAATTTATTTTCAATGTCTCACTATTATATTTTGTTGCATGATTTCATGTGCTAGTTTAATTGGATAATTAGGGACGCATAATTTTGTGGACAACGTGGTTTATTTTATTGAGACTGACCTAGATCACCGATTTTCTTGGAAAACTCGTGTTAATTCATTCTTTTCTAAATTTAATTAAGTCAGGGTAATTAATTTTAAGGTGTAAATTAAACTAAGATCTCTGTGTTTTATTTTTATTTAAAATTTTAAATCCTTATTTTATTTTTGGAAAATTAAAATGAGAGATCAATATATTTAATTTATGCTAGTAATTAGGAAATTACCAAGGATTTGATTCGGGCTATTAGAATAGAATGAAGTGTTTTTTTGAAAACCTTAATTTTTTTAAATAACTAAGTGGGAGAGGGGTTTCAACATATACCTCACAGTCTTCATCGATATTTGAAAATTGTTATGAAATTGATTCCTCGTGTTAGATTGATCTGGCCCCCATCAAATGAAATTAGTCGTGGTATAACGAAAATTTAAAAATTCTTAAGTGATAGTATAGTGAAATTAAATGTGAGTGAGTTCGGTCCTCCTATCGAGGAAGTTTATTTAATTTCATTAGACGAGCTAATGGTATACACTTAGACATAACTTTTGATATTCTCCCTATCGGAGTTACTTTCATTAACTGTGGAACCAAAAGTCATTGAATATTCAATTATGTTGGATAAAAGTTCCTGAACTGTCCGGGTACATAATTAAAAGATGAAAGTCTGTCTAGTTCAAGGTGAAATTATTTAAGCTCCCATCAAGAAATCTCACTTCATAATGGGACTAAGATGTTCGACGGGATTTTACTTTTAAATAGTGATGATGGATGCCACTTTAAAATTAAATTGAATTCCATATTTATTTTAAAATTAATTTTCTTTTCAAAATTGATGATTCAACGATTTAAAAAATAAATTCAATTTTATCTCAATGTTTTTAGTCTTAAAGTTTTAACTTGAATAAGTTTCAAGGATTGAAAATGTAAATTGGACATTGTTCTAACTTAAAGGGATCGTAAAATTATTTAACCTAAGATTCCCATCAATAGTTTAAAATTTTGATATGATCACCTCGTCTCAGAGTGATTTGTCCCCCATCGGATGATTTTAATTACGAAATCATGAAATTTTAAAATATATGGTAATTCATCAATTTTTGAAGAATTGGCCATTGGGAAGTTGATCATCTTTATTAGTTGATGACTATCAAGTAAAAATAATGTTCTTGAAATGATTTTCATCTTTGGTTAAGCAAAGGATTCTTTGGATTAGATATGGTGAAACCCAACACCATTTCGTAATCCATTAGTGAGAACCATCGGTAACCAAGGAATGGTGTTAGTTTTTGGGAGGATCGTTACTTCTTTCTTGAAAGGTAAGTGCGAGGATAAGGCTAAGTCTATGGTATAATGATTTCAGTTAATAATTTTTTATATTCCTCGGTAGTAGTGAATCAGTCGAAAGCCATGTATTCTCACCACAAGTAGTTGAATAGCACATGTCTGAGTTTTCTTGTTTTATAAGGAAAAGGACATGGTGATGGTCTTTTTCTTACAACTAAATGATTTATTTATGGTCAGATCTATGATAACCTGGTGTGTAGGCTCGGGAACCAAAAATCAAGATAACAATTCATTGTAGAGGTTCCAAGTAATATGACAATTACTTAAAAGATAGATGTTCCTAATTGTGGGAATTAGATTATGGAAACAATATTATCATTATGTTACCTTCTAGGTTTTGGTGTAGATATAATGTAGGTAAATTATTTAGTGTACCTAGTTTTATGAAAGTTGGTTTTGGTTTAGAAAAAATATTCGATTAATTTTATAAAAAGTTATTGATCTAAATTGGGATACCTTATATCTGTTCTGGTACACTGGACAATAATTGATGCATTATAAGCTTTTTCTCACCAATAGTATTATATACTAATATGAATAATGTTAATGGACCATCATTAAAGAGAAAGTTTCCTTCTAGAACCAAAAATAATTTTTGCCCTTGTGCTTAGGTTATTTTATTCTGAAAGGAATTCCAAGACTGGTATTAAAATGGATAATTGAGTTCATTGGAAGTACAAACACTCCTAGTATTGAATCCCCTTTATAAGATAAAATGACCAAAAGGCCTTCACAAACAAAGGTTGAACAGCCTGAGATGTGTTGAAAATTATTCATTTCGATTGATGTGGTTATAAGACTATCCGATCAAGAAGTGGTTTTGAGTTATTCGTTGATTTGATTGATTATTACATTATTATCCACAAGGTTAACGCATTTGATTAGTTAAAAGTGAATACGACTAAGGTGTAGGGGTAAATTAATCTAAACTTTACAATCAGATCGTGGGGAGTAATCTCTTAAGAGAGTGAAAGGATCATTTATCGGAAGTAGGGGATTCCATACTAGTTGTCTACACCATGTCTTCCTTTTTAAATGGTGTCGAGGAAATGACGGAATAAGACTTTTTTAGATATAATAGGGTCTATAGTTAGTTATTCATGACTAAAACATTCATATTGGGATTTTATATAAGAGATGGTATATACATTCTAAATTTAGTTACTAATTAATCGTTCTCTTCAAATTCATATGAAGATGGAATGGTGCAAGCTCATTCTAGGGAGTCTTTGAATTTAGGGGTGCCCCATACTAGTGTTATGGAAGGATCCAAGGAAGTTGAAATTAAGGACATAAATATGTATCTTTGTTGGTTATCACAAAGCTAGCAAAGGTGGCTGATATCATATTACTACGTAAAAGAAGGTTGTTGATTGTATTAATATTCAGATCATAAAACAAGATTATGTAATAAACCAAAGGATCAAGTGGAATCTAGACTTATAAGATCTAATGGAACATCATATTACTAATATTATTAGACTACCTATACAGAATGAAATAGAATCTGATATAGATATTACACTGCCTAACGGTAGTGTGAGTATTACCAATGATCAGGATAAACATGTCATTTACACTGGATAACAAGTGGGCCCATGTCGTAGTGGGAGCATAAGGAGAGGTCCTGAAAGGTTAGTGTTTGGGGTAAATGTTTTGATGAGATCCCAAGTAATTATGAACCGGGCCTTAAGAACTAGAATGAGGCATTCCAATATAAGAACTTTTTCTTTGACTTACGATTATGGATACTAAAAGGGATTTTATGTATTTGAAACAAGTCTTTGGACTTGTAGACTTGATGATGGAATAAGACCCATAGAGTGAAAGTGGACCTATAAGATTTTAAAAGATAGATGGGTGGAAGGTGTAATACTTCATTGCAAGGCTTACAAAAAGGGTTTACTCAGAAAGATATATAGGGATTGACTATGAGGAAACCTTATCGCAGTATCCATGCTAAAGTCTATCAGGATTCATTTAACATCAAGATTGCATTCTTGAACGATCATCTTAACAAGTACATAGTAAGAAGTCGGGAAATCAAAATGATGTAAGATTATAAGATCCATTTATAGAATTGAGCCAACATCAAGGTCATGGTTCGTTAAGTTTGATCCGGTAATCTAGTTTTGATTTGATCAAAGCCTGACTGATACTTGTTGGTTTTGGAAAATGATGAAAACGTGATGGTATTTTTAAGTACAATTTTATGGATAATATTTTCCTAATCGGGAACGATATGGGAGTATTGTCAAACATAAGAGTATGGTTGTCCAAGTTGTTCAGTATAATGTAACTAGGTCAAACTAGACACATTCTTATGATCAAGATTATGATGGATCAGATAAATAGATGTTGGGCTTATCCAAATTTGATTATATTAATGTGTATTCCCAAGATTAACATAGGGATTCCATAAAAATATTTTCTTTTCAATTATGGAACTATTTTTCTAGAATCAGTGGAAACACTTGATTAGATAAAAGTTATGAGTAATATACTGAATGCTTCAGTGGTGGGCAGCCTCATGTACATTATATATTATGTATTAGACTGAATATTTGCTATGCCTTTTTATATGGCCATCATATTTCAGTCTAATAGTCTTATACCATTTAGGTACAAAGAATAGATTTTCAATAGGATGAGGATTCCAAGTTTTCTACCTTAGAATATGTGTTTAACCAAGGAGGTCGAGATATAAGTTAGAGGAATATTGTTAACTCCACTAAGGAGGCCGAAATTGTTGCCATTTCGATGGAGACTTAAGAGGCAATATGACTTGGTTACTTCCTATGTTAGCAGGGTGAGGTTACTTCAAGTGCAGTTGACTATTACATTTTTCAGTGTATATAGGGGTATGATTGCAAGTTTGAGAGAACCCGTAACCCATTAAAGTGTTAAGCACATTCATTATAGGTTTCACCTGGTCTGAGAAATGGAACCAAAAAGTGATAGATTTATGAGTAAGATTTTTATTATATGACATTTGGTTAATCCTTCTATGAATAGGCAACCAATTATCATGTAGATGGGATGGGAGTCAGATACATGACTTTAAGACTAAGTGGGATATTATCGAGGTTTTATTGATAAAACTATATAAAGACATTTTATTTTGATTAATAAATATTATTTTCTTGATTTTGAAATGAGAATCATGTTTGTGAGATTGCTTTATATTTACATATTAATGTTGGTCAATAAATCTTAGTAGGAATTCCAGTGAGTTAGGTTTAACTTGATCATAGGAGATAGAAATTTTGGTTCTAGCACTATTGAAATGTTAACAACCTAAATAGAGGGTAGACATCCTATCGAAAAGGCTGCGAAGAAATTTAGTAGTTTATTTCAAACCAAGGGAACATGTACGATGGTTTGAGAACTTGTATAATAGCTCAATAGAGGATTATGATCGGAATATCCCAGGAATGTATTGAATAGGACTAGCCGTGAGGTTTGAGTCTAAGGGTTATATTTATTAGACTTGGACAATCTCATACTAATTAAAAAGGGTGCATAGATTATCTATCCCGATAATCGTGAGGATTTTAATGCTTATATGATTATTTCTTTTATTTCTATGGGTGTGATTTGATTTTAGATTGAATCAAATAATTCCCACATATTGAGTGATAGTTATGTGAGTAGGTCTGAGCTCTTAATTATGAGGAGTCCATATCCGGGTATACCTGGATTGCAATATCCCCTAGATATACTTAAATAATTTGTTTATACTAGTTAAACCTTGCTGATGGGTTATTTCATAATCTGGTGGAGTAGCAAAATAAGTTAAGTCTGAGAATCAAGGAATTGATTAGATTTTGGTTAAAGTTGATTAGTGGCAAATTGATCTCACCAAGTGGGTATTGAAATTATAACACATAGAATTATTGTGTACCATTATCAACTTACAAAATAAGACCTCATTATTGATAGATAATTTTTTAAGAAGATATCGAATGACCAAAGTTGTTACAATTTAGTTAGACAATAAGAAGCGTCTAGAATGAATTAGTTAGTTAAAGTAGTTTAGTTCGTTAGAATAGTTCAGTTCTAATAAAATATATGTACATTGTAATTTTAATATTATTGTGTACAAATACCTGTGTGTATGTAATCCATTAAGTATTAAATAAAACATAATTATCTCTAATTCAATTTTTCATTTTATAACCTGCTAGATCATCTACAAAGTCTGAGTATAAAGAGCTTACTCAAGTCATAGCTGAACCCTCAGGGATGAAAATGTTATTTCATGATCTTTATATTCCTCTGACACCTCCACCACATCTATGGTGTGACAACCTATTAACTATTTTTCTAGCCTCTAATCATGTCTTTCATGCAAAAAAAAACACATGGAAGTAGATTATCATTATGTCAGAAAACAAGTTCTTTCGAAACCAATTATCATTCATCATGTCTTAACTTAATATCATCTTGTAGATATTTTCATCAAACCACTTCCTTCCCATTGTCTTTATTAGTTGACAACCAAACTAATGGTGATTTACTTACCCATTAGTTTGTGTGGAGCCTGGTAGAGAATTAGTTCAATAAGATAATGGATGACCGAAGCTTTTATAGTTTAGTTAGATATTGAGAAGCACTGAGAATAAATTAGTCAGTTAAAGTATTTTAGTTAGTTAGAAAAGTTTAGTTATAATAAGGCGCGTGTACACTGCAATTTTAATATAATTGTGTCTAAATACATGTATGTATCTAATTTATTCAGTATGAAAGGAAAAATTATTTTCTGTAGTTATGCTTTTCTTGAATTATATCCAAGTGATTTTAGAGATAGTTAAATTGGAGTGCATTAGTTGAATTAATTATGATCAAATAAAGAAAGGAAATAATTACATGATTTATAATTTGTAATTTTCAAGTATTTATTTGGAAGATAATTTAGTTATTTATCTTGGGTCCCCAATATAGTCCATTTACCCAAGTAGTTAGGCCCAGATTATTAAGGAACCCAATTTAGCCCAAGCTCATCTCTTAAACTAATATATATGGATTTAATTTGGGGTTATAATTAACATAATTCATTATTAGGGTTTGACAAGGTTGAGAAAAAATAATATTCATGTTTTGATGAAGAAGCCTAGAGAGAGGGGACCATATCTCACTCAAAATCAAGAGTTTTCTTCTTTAAAGGTTTCCACACATATACCTAGCTTTAGGAAGATCATATACTAGAAAGTACAATCATTTTGGAAAGTTATAGCAATATTTTAAAGGACTAAAAGAAGGTATCCTTGAATATGCATCAAATACTTTTCTCCCCATCGGGTTGCAATCAAATTAACAAAGGTAGTATATTCGAAACCCTAGGTTTGTTTTTCAGACCTAGCTTTTCAGTTTTTGTTATTTCTATTGCATAATAATTCAAAGATTTTAGGGATGAAAATTTTCTTCCATGTATATAGATCCCCAATAAGACTATCTCAATCACTAGGGTATCAAGCACGATCAACGTCGTACGACCCCTATAAGATAACTCCTCGTAGGTTACCCACGAGCACACACACACATGGTATTATTACACATAAGCCAACTAAATCAGCATAAACCTAAAATAATTGGGTTAAACAAATAATATCTTTTATTAAAAGTTTATTACGCACATTTAACTTTAAATAGTTTTATAATTCTATCCAGAACTCCTAAGTCTCCAAAGTGTAGGTATTGCCTGACACCTAACATTTATGATAATCATTGAAAATCAACAACTACCCTACTCGGTGGGTTATAAATCTGTTCTCGTCTTTCATAGGATCTACGCAATCGTTAGGCATCAACCAGTATTATAAATCTCGACCCAAAATCCAAGGCCCTTAACTAAGTATAATCCTCATCCTATTATTTTCATAATGATTCCAAGGAACCTACCCTACTCGATGGGTTACAAATGCGTTCCCGTCTTAAAAAAACATTTATTGACATCACACTTTCATCCTAAACCCAAAGGTATATAACTAGATATTAAGTCTCAAACCTACTTCATTTATGGCTATATAAATTGAATTAAAAGTCCCACGCTTAGGTAAAAAAGACCCAAACCAAACATCCCCTAAACTAACTTAACCTGGACAACCCTCGGGGTTGGATCTATCTTCAACACCTAAAGCCTCTTGTTTTATGAACATATCCAAAAATCTTTGTAGACACTACATTCTAGAACCCCCTAAGTCTCTCCTTAGGTCCCTAGCACCTCTTCAATTCACTACAAAACCTAGTTCATACTCCGAGTACTAATCTAGAGGCCACTGGGCGTTACCGAGTCCCATTTGACTCTAGTCAACTCTATTGTCAGAGAAAAAGCTCAATGAATTTTTAAAGGGCTCTGAATCCCCTTTCCAACGATTTGCCCCGTGCACGAATCAGCATAACGGTTTAGACAAACAGACTATTTTACTACCAAAAACATATCTAAAGGCCACTGGGCGCTCTCGAGACCCGATTTGACCGCAATCAACTCCATGATCAGAGAAAAAGCTCAATTAATCTTCAAAGGGCACTAAAACCCCTTTCCAATAGTTTCTCCATGTGCAAAACGACGTAACGGTTCGGACGAACGATCCATTTTCCTCTAAAAATAGATCTGGAGGCCAACGGGTGCTCCTAGGCTTTGTTTGACTAAGGTCATATCTTCATCTCGAACAAGGCTAAATGATACTTTGAAGGGCATTAAATACCCTTTCCAACAGTCCACCCCTTGCGCGAATCAGCCTTACGGTACAGACGAACGACCTGTTTTACCTCGAAAGGTCATCGGGCACTTCCGAGCCCCAGTTAACCAAAGTTAACTCTCTAAATCGAGCAAAGCTCTTTGGAACGTCAAAGTCCCTTGCATAAAAAATCCAACGGTCAGCCCTTGCATGATTCTGACTTACGATTTGGATAAAAAAACCATTATCGTTCAACGATCTCTCGTCCAAAGGACCAACAAGCGCTTCTGAGCCCCATTTGACCGAAAGTCAACTCCCGAACCCGGAAGCGAACTAAAGGACTCTTTAAGTTCTTTAAATTATATTTCTAACGGTATTCCTAGTGCATGTTTGGATTAACGGATTTCATTCTACAACCATTTTTCTGAAGAAAAAACTGCACAAAACTACCGATTGTCGGGTTCATTTCCCTGCCTATCGGCAGTGTGTCTAGGGTCACCTGTCGATTGACAGGGCTAGGGGTATTCCGATCGGTATTCCCCTACCTTATAAAAGGAGGGCATGAGGTCACTCTCAAGGCACATCTAAGATTCATCAATATCAGTGATCTCATTGACATTCTCTTGCAATTAGCAAAGTTTTCTTGTGTGAAATTCCTTTCCATATTTCATTCCCATTATTTTCATACCCAATTTAGTAAAATCTCCTTCTATCTCATCCAACATTCATCCCAACATTCAAGGGACCTCATCAAGGATCAAGGTCAAGCGTCAATTTTCCAAAGAAGGTCCAAATATTATCATCTCTCTTTAAATTTCAAAATTTTCGTATTAGTTACATAAATTCTAATCTAGTTTTTTTTACTGTAGTTCATGCACATTAACGCCTCATCCTTTATTAGTTATATTGCACATACTTTATTTTCTATAAAAAAAAAACAAAACAAAGAATAAGAGAGTTACCCTTATAAATTCCAACGGGATTTTCCATCACAATTTCTTAGAACTAAAATATCTTTCCTACACAAACACATATAATAAACTCCCATTTGAATCTACGGGATAAACCCCACCCTTCTGTCGCCTACAAACTACATGGACTTTGATTCCTTTATAGTCTACATAGACATTTCGAGATAAAAACCTAGACTCGAGTCCAACTTTCCAATTTTCCAATTTTCACATTTTCATCCTTTTTATTTTATTTATATATTACACATATATATCATACTTGTGATACATATTTTGCGTTTTATCTAAAATATATTATCGTTCCATTATAACGATCAATATCTCGATAAGCGCGCACATTATATTTTATATTATTATTTTAGGAACATTCCTTTGGATGACCTCATTCTATCTTTTCCATGATATGAGCCGAGCGATTCCAATCTCCATTTGTATTGATAACTAGATTTTTGCGTATGGCCGTTGTCTTCAAAAGCCATTCTCAAAATTCCCTTAAGTACGTATAAAACTTGTCTAAAAATAACTTGTATTGCCGTAAGTACGGGTATCAATCCAACTTTCAAGGTGAAACAATTAATGTGAAAATGTGCAATTCAATTTTTTTATTTAAAACAATTTCAAGGGAATAATTAACTAATTAAATGCTAAAATTATAAAATGACTAAATAATGAAAAAGAATGTGCAACCGAGTATGAAATAATGTGAGAAAGTCAAGAGATGGGATTACACTGCGTTTTCAATTATTTTAATTTCTCAATTTATTAATTTTGAAATATTTCGAGATAATATTAAATCGATAATCTAATTCTCGTTAAAATTATAAATTTAATAAAATCTTTTTCAAAAAATTAATTTAAAAATGTTACACAATGAAAAATTAGGACTACACTATTTTCAGAAAATTACCCGCTAGGATCAATTTAAAGAAAAAAATATCAATCCTCAAATTTCAACACCGAATTAATATTCAAATATCGGAAAAATCTCTTGCTAGTTAGATTCCTAAATTCAAACATTAATTTGTTCAATTAATTTACTAACTCTCGTTCCATAAATTAATTGGTGCCAATTAAAATTAATTTACCTACAAATATAAAATTGATGAAACCAATTAATTAAATCAATATCATTCGCAGTGTATCTCACCCCTTGAGCGGAGTGTTTCGCCAAACATTCTCATGTGTGCATAAACAACAATAAGTAATATGTCAAAAAGGAAATAAATTGAAAAGAGAATATAGAAATACAATACGCAATTTTTCTCACAAATTTGTCTTGAAATGCGCCTTAACATGCATCTAACTTCTTCATAATTTTCAACACTTGATTGCAAAAAGATAACTAAAAACTATTCTAAGGCTAAACTATTTTTTTTGTATTTTTCTGGAATTTTTTATGACCCTAAACGGTACATAATATACACCATTATTCCCTCTCTAGCGTCTCTTCCTTTTTCAGATCTGAGAGTCTTTTTTATTTATAACCCACGATTCCTTCTTTAGTGGGAGAGATTTCTGTGGGATTTCAAACTATATCCAAAGGCACTTGGATTTAAGTTTTTTTGGCAAGTAACTTCGATCCCTAATTTCATGGAGTACCAGAATTGGGTTTCGATTTTTTTGGTGGGGGTGGAGGTTGACTCGGTTGGGGTCTCGACATGGGTAAGGGCTGAATCGGGTTTTGAAAAGGGAATCGGGTAATGGGATTGAAATCGAATATGGAAGTTGGGTAGCAGGTGGGCTGGGTTAGGTGGGTACCGGGTTAAGGCCGCGGGTGGTGTCTGGGTATAAACCCGGGTTGGGTTCGGCCAGAGCTGAGACTGCCGGGTTGCAGCAGGTGGGGTGGGTTAGACAGCAGGTTTCGGATTGTGAACCCGAAATGGGTTCAGGTGCGGGTATGCTCGGGCTGTCATGTCCGAGTTTGGACTTGGTTTTGAAGGGTTATGGCAACCATGGTTTTGGGGAAGAGAGAGAAGAGAGTTTAATGGGAGTTTGAAGTGGGGGTTGGTTGTGAATGGTGGTTTTGGAGAGGGAGTTGGTGTAGGGGATGAAGATGGGGTTGGTTATGGAGGAGAGAGAATAAAGGGGTAGATGATGATGAATAGTAGATGCTTTTTTGTGTGTTGTAAGGTGTATGGTAAGGAGTTGTTTAGGTACGAGTGAGGGCATGTGGTTTAGAGTGTGAGTGAGTGTGTTGTGTGTTTAATTTATATCCCTAAAAATTAACACAACTTAAAAAATAAAACTAAAACTTAAAATCTAATAAACCTGAAAAAAACTAACATCTGAATAAAATTAAAAGACACTAAAAAAAATGAAAATGAAAATTAAACAAAAATAAAACTCTATTAAAACTAAAAGTCCTAACTAAATAAAATAAAACTAAAAACTAAAAAAAACAAAATCTTATAAAAAAATTCCTAAAAACTAATCCTAAGAAAAATAATAAAATAAAATAAAAATTAAAAACTAATAAAAATCAGTATCAAAATAAAGAAATAAAAAAATAGAAAATAAATCCTAGAAAATTTTAATTAAATCTAAAATAATTCCTAAAAATAAAACTATTCAAAATAAAAATCTAAAAAAATACTAAATGTACAAACTCAACACTCAACGGGCTCGGGGTATGGACTGGGCTCGGTTTGAGCTAGGTTAAGGTTATGGGACTGTTTCGGGGCATCGGAACACATCTCGTCACACTCAATGGGACTCTAACTTCGCGGTCTCTTTTGATTTCTTCGTTGAACTGCTTTAACCGCTTATATGTCGCAATTGTACTGATTTAGCATTATTTGTACCGCAACTGCGTATTGACCTGAGAAATAAATAAATACGAACATAAGCCCGTTTTATTAAAAATGAGTGACTAAAGTGCATCTATTCGGGGTATAAAATAGACACTTTTGGATGCTTATCACATCACCCTCAAACAGAACATTGGTAGTCCTCGAGGAAAAATTAGAGAGAAAACAAAGATGAGTAATCAAAAGTGTGCCACTTTCGCAGGCACTGACGATTTCACTTAGCATGTGCAACAAGCCGTTAAGTCTATAGGTTGCCCTACAGGACGAGTGGTGTCTCGTGAGGATTTGCAGTGAATGTACCCACAAAATTCAAAAACTTATTTAAATGCAGTATCTGAGTAGATGATGAAATGCTATACAATCCAACTTAAAAGCACATCAAGGAATACCGTATTCAACTATCAAAATGAGATATGAAATTACTTAATACTAAAGAGCGTATTCCTTCCTAAAACTCAGCATGTGTTAATGTGAAACAATCTTAAGTGTCATTAGAGTAATTCTTAGATCACCTATATAGGATCAACGTTTTGACTTCAATTCTCACTGGACATATCTCTCTGAATCGAATTCTCTGAGAATTGGGTAAGTGTATCTCTCTAGTGTGTGTGAGGATGTGAGTAAATGTAAACAAGTTCAAACGTCTCACACACTTTATAGAAAATGATGGATACATGAAAGAAAATTGATCTCATAAACGAATGCTAACCACTACGTTGAGAATGTCAAGTTATTCACCACATAATCTTCTCGTTTGCCCGAACACTTTACCAAGGGTGAAAATGGGGTTTGTGTAAGGTATGAAGGAAAAATGAAGAAGATGAACGATATGATGGAAATGTTTTGAGAAGAGTGTGACACAAGAATAACTAATGTCTTCATTATTCGAATTTTTGATCGCATGATTTCTTTTTCTTCTTTTCTATTTTTTTTCTCTTTTCTACTGCGATGCATTTTTTTTCATAACAAAAATGAAGACAATTTACATTGATAATTTCAAACACTCTTTTTCTCAAAAAAAAGGGCAATGATGGATGGTGTTTGGGAAGAGATGAGTGTATGGAAAAATCAATTTAGTGCTCGGGACAAACTACAAGACACATGTTTCTTACAACTTGAAAGTAATGTCATTGTCAGTGATTAAGCCAATTTTGAAAAAAATAATGTGATCATGCAACGACTAAGTGCGGTATCCAAAGAAAGTTAGGTCAAATCATGACTTGGAGATACGTAAAAACCCTCAAAAAGGTGAAAAGCTCAAATCTCACGGGTTTAAGTCGCCACTATTGGCCTTTTAAGGATCTCTTGAGAATATAATTACTCTTCAACTTTTGATTGTAAACGTGATAGTGTAAAAGTGTCGAGTTTAGGAATTCATAGTGCAAATACACTTTAAGAGGTATTAATTAATGTAAGGTTAAAAGCGTAATTCTTTTAGGTTAAACACAGGTATTTCGAGATTTCTAAAAGAGGGATGATAGACAATTCATGTTGTAAAAATTTAAATTTAACTGCACGAAAGGTTTAAAATCACTTGTTTATGAAAATTTTCAAAAGAGGTACGATTTTGAAAAATTTCCCACCCCAAACAAAAGAGAACATCGTTCGCGATGTTTAAAACCATATATAAAAATAAAAAGCATAAGGGAGGAAAGATATTACCATAGTGAACCGCTAATGAAAATATACCGCATTGCGTAGAGATAAAACCTGAAGAACAGATGTGATACAAAAATATGTACAAGTCTATAAAGCATGTGAAACCACACCACCCCCAAACAGGATAATACTCATACTCAGAAACAATGAACAACGGGCTTCCTTCTGGTATCGCTAAGTTTAACGTCTTTAGTCAGACCGAACCAATCTCACCCTAAGGATCGGAACTAGGAAAGCACGGGTGGCAGAAAAAATTGGGTGATGAAAATCACCCCTAAACAAGACTGAAGCATCAGTCTTGTTGGATAAAGGCTAAAAGAGGACAATGCACTTGTTTAGCAAAGTGCATCACTCGATGCAAAGCATCGGTGGACCAGGGGCAGGTGGGCATTAGGGTAAGGGTGAGAAAGGCAAGGGAGAGGGTGAAGAGGCACCGATCATGGGCCTTATTGAGCGTAAATGTGAGGGAAACAAGGGCCCTATAAGAAAGGTTCTCTAATTGGACAAGGAGGCAAAATGTCTTAGGAATAGTGATGGGGTGGGCCTCATACGACCTTTCTATAAAGGGACGGTGATAATGGTCGCGCCGTGACACGCCAGGGAGCTGTCGATGGGAAAAATCAACACCACATGAGAGTGGATGGCATAGAATAACAAGCTCAGTGTCTCGAAAGTGGAAAGTATCAAGAATACTCACATGGATGGTGGGGTTAATGAGAAGTTAACAAATGGGATCGTGGAGCACTAGGGTGGAGGATGGATATATGTGAGGACCTAAATACGTAGATGGGAACAAGTGATGTGCAACAACAAGGTTCAAATCAAGTGGTGGGGTGGAAGGGAAAGTGGGTGGATAGGGTGGGGCAGTGGGTGGGGGAAGATGATCTAACTCACGAGTAGGAGACACATATTCCTCATGAGGCGCAGAGTGATCCTCAAGGTCACTTGCAGGAGGAAGTGTGGAAATAAACGAGTGAGTGATCAACTTATCCACCATTACGTCACCATCTGAGGTGGTGAAAGGGTCTAACGAGGCTTTAAGATTCGAGATAGAGGAATCTACATCAATATTCGGCTCAAGAGGAGCCAAATATGATGGGGTAGGATCCATATCAAGAGATAGAAACCATCTCGGATCCAATTTCAGAATAGTGTAAAGCACTCACAACCGGAGCTAATCGATAAAGAATTGGTTCCTCGGGAACACACATAAAAGGGTCAAAAGGTGTATACTCTGGCATAATTGTGGATTCGATGGAAAGGGAAATACAAACCACAATGGTGGGTTCGAAAGGATAGGGCGATGTGGGTTCAGTCGCATAATCAATGGAGATGTCAACACAGTTGTCAACTTGGGGCCCGGACCACAGGGTGGTCTTAACTTCAAGATAACCACACTGTTTTGGTCACACAGTTGTCAGTGGAAGGATAATCAGGCCTCCATGAATAGCTCGGGTACTCATACCCCTCGACATTAGATATGTCGTGACAATACATCGAGGGTAGGTCCAAAACAGTGTCATAGGGATACACATGTTCCAAGGTGGATTCAGATGGAGAGAATATAAATGGACACTCATGGGACAAGTGATCGCTAAGAAAGCATTGTGTGCACGGCGAAGAATGTGATGGGTTGACACTCGTCATCGGAGGCGGTGGAAGATGAGATGTGTGCATGGACGACACATGAGTATCAACAGTGTGAGTTTTAAAGCCCTGAATTAATGAATCAAGGGTCGATTCGGGCTTATCATCAAACAAACATTGAGAGAATGTGAAATGGCCAAAGTATTAAGGGACGTTCGTCGGCCATGACAAGAGGAATATTTTTCAAAAGAAAATAAAATCTTTTTGTGATTTTTGAAAATAATAAAAGGAAAATCTTTTTGGTATTTAAATACGGAAAAAAAAAGAAAATCTTTTTGGGATTTTTGAAAATATTTTTTTAAAAAAAGAAAATATTTTTGTTGTTTTTCGAAAAATGGGAAAAATTGGACTCTTGATTTGGTCGAACTAACTAAAAACGACTACCTAAAGAATGGAATTGGACACACACGAGTGAAGAAAAAATTCTAACGCACATGTAGCCAATTATTATCTTCAAAATTAGTGAGAGGGGTAGTCAAATTTTAATTAAGTCCGCGGGCGACAAAAATCACGAAATTTATCTTAGTGATCGCCTCTTGCAAAAATTTGTGCCTACAAGGCTAGCTAGGTGATTGATTTTAAATTTAATGACAGCTAGGGTAGCACACAATGGATACGCGAGTGATTCGGGTGATGAAATATCTTCTTGTTTCAATGATCGGGTCCAGGTCTTAGGTAAATTAATTCATCAACCATTCAATGTAAGTGCGATGTAGAAATTAAAGGCACGCGAGAGAAATTAATCACACAAAAAATGAACTCGCTTATAGCAGATTCACGAGGGATAAAAAAATATACCTCCCATGGTTTTTACACACGTGGGGTGAAGACCGAGCTGAGTCGACCGGGGGGAGATCTCGCCTATCTCAGTCGTCCCCGGGATTCCTACCGACCCAAAGTAGAGAGGCATCAAAATCCTCGCCTTTGGACGCCCTCCCTCTACTTTGTTCGGTTTCCCTTTTCGCTTTTTTTAATTAATAATTATTACAAAAAAATCGGTGTCAAAATGGACTCCAAATAAATACACAATCTTCAAAAATCCTATACAACCAATCTAAGGAGGAGGGAGGAGGAAGAACTATACTAAAAAAGATAAATAAAATTACAAGTCTTCAATCATGTCTCCACGTCAAGAAACTGGAAACGACGCCATTTGATATCTAACTTTTTGCATATGGTCGTTGTCTTCAAAAGTCACTCTCAAAATTCCCTTGAGTACCTACAATACTTGTCTAAAAATAACTCGTATTGCGGTAAGTACGGGTATCAATCCTACTTCCAAGGTGAAACAATTAATGTGAAAACGTGCAATTCAAATTTTTTATTAAAATATATTTTTAAAACAAGTTCAAGGGAATAATTAACTAATTAAATGCTAAAATTATAAAATGACTAAATAATGAAAAAGAATGTTCAACCGAGTGTGAAATAATGTCAAAAAGTCATGAGATGGGATTACACTGTATTTTCAATTATTTTAATTTCTCAATTTATTAATTTTGAAATATTTCGAGATAATATTAAATCGATAATCTAACTCTCGTTAAAATTATAAATTTAATAAAATCTTTTTCAGAAAATTAATTTAAAAATGTCACATGATGAAAAATTAGGACTACACTATTTTTAGAAAATTACCCGCTAGGATCAATTTAACGAAAAAAATATCAATCCTCAAATTTCAACACCAAATTAATATTCAAATATCGAAAAAATCTATCTCTAGTTCGATTCCTAAATTCAAACATTAATTTTTTCAATTAATTTACTAACTCTCGTTACATAAGTTAATTGGTGACAATTAAAATTAATTTACCTAGAAATATAAAATTAATGAAACGAGTTAATTAAATTAATATCATTCGCAGTGCATCGCACCCCTTGAACGGGGTGTTTAGCCAAACATTCTCATGTGTGCATAAACAACAATAAGTAATATGTCAAAAAGGAAATAAATTGAAAAGAGAATGTAGAAATACAATACGCAATTTTTCTCACAAATTTGTCTTGAAATGCGCCTTGACATGCGTCCAACTTGTTCACAATTTTCTGCATTTGATTGCAAAAAGATAACTAAAAACTAAAGCTAAAAACTATTCTAAAGCTAAACTAATTTTTTTGTATTTTTTTGGAATTTTTTATCACCCTAAAATGTACATAATATACACCATTTTTCTTTCTCTAGAGTCTCTTACCTTTTCAGATCTGAGAGTCTTTCTGATTTACAACCCACGATTCCTTCTTTAGTGGGAGAGATTTTTGTGGGATTTCAAACTATATCCAAGTCAAAGCACTTGGATTTAAGTTTTTCTTGGCAAGTAACTTCGATCCCTAATTTCATGGAGTAGCAGAATTGGGTTTCGATTTTTTTGGTGGGGTGGAGGTTGACTCGGTTTGGGTCTCGACATGGGTAAGGGCTGAATCGGGTTTGGAAAAGGGAATCGGGTAATGGGATTAGAATCGGATATGGAAGTTGGGTAGCAAGTGGGATGGGTTAGGTGGGTACCGGGTTAAGGACGTGGGTGGTGTCTGGGTATAAACCCGGTTTGGGTTCGGCCAGAGCTGGGACTGCCGGGTTGCAGCAGGTGGGGTGGGTTAGATAGCGGGTTTCGGATTGTGAACCCAAAATGGGTTCAGGTGCGGGTATGGTCGGGTTGTCATGTCCGAGTTTGGACTCGATTTTGAAGGGTTATGGCAGCCATGGTTTTGGGGAAGAGAGAGAAGAGAGGTTAATGGGAGTTTGAAGTGGGGGTTGGTTGTTAATGGTGGTTTTGGAGAGAGAGTTGGTGTAGGGGATGAAGGTGGGGTTGGTTATGGAGGAGAGAGAATAGAGGTGTAGATGATGATGAATAGTAGATGGGTTTTTTTGGGTGTTGTAGGGTGTATGGTAAGGAGTTGTTTAGGTATGAGTGAGGGCATGGGGTTTAGAGTGTGAGTGAGTGTGTTGTGTGTTTAATTTGTATCCCTAAAAATTAACACAACCTAAAAACTAAAACTAAAACTTAAAATCTGATAAACCTTAAAAAAAAAACTAACATCTCAATAAAATTAAAAGACATTAAAAAAATGAAAAATGAAAATTAAACAAAAATAAAACTCTATTAAAACTAAAAGTCCTAACTAAATAAAATAAAACTAAAAACTAAAAAAAAAAATCTTATAAAAAAATTCCTAAAAACTAATCCTAAGAAAAATAATAAAGTAAAATAAAAATTAAAAACTAATAATAATCAATATCAAAATAAAGAAATAAAAAATAGAAAATAAATCCTAGAAAATTTTAATTAAATCTAAAATAATTCCTAAAAATAAAACTACTCAAAATAAAAATCTAAAAAAATAGTAAAGGTACAAACTCAACACTCAACGGGTCGGGGTATGGATTGGGCTCGGTTTGGGCTAGGTTAAGGTTACGGGACTGTTTCGAGGCATCGGAACACATCTCGTCACGCTCAATGGGACTCTGACTTCGCGGTCTCTTTTGATTTCTTCGTTGCACTGCTTTAACCGCTTATGTGTCGCAATTGTACTGATTTAGCATTATTTATACCGCAACTGCGTATTGACATGAGAAATAAATAAATTCGAATATAAGCCAATTTTTATTAAAAACGAGTGACTAAAATGAGTCTATTCGGGGTATAAAATAGACACTTTTGGGTTCTTATCATGTATAAACATGCGCACACACTTCACGGAGAAATTAAGGAAAATAGTAACACAAGACCATGAGAGATCGAAAGGGAGGTATAGTTGCCTAACACCTTCCCATTCCGTAACTTAGCCCCCGAACCTCTGAACTATTGGTTTCTTAAGCATCAACTTGTTTTTGTTGCCGCTCTCTCGAGGTGGCGACATGTTCTTTTGTCTGTTTTGTGCAATATGAGCGGACGACCACATCGACGAAGTTCGAAGCGCTCCTAGAAAAAGAGCACGGAACCTTTTCTCCCCTCTCTGAGTGAGCGTGCGCGAGCACTAGAACCCCGAGATGGGAGGAAAAGAGACAAAAAAGAAGATATGGCCACAGTGGTGACTCTACTGGGGAATTGTTTATCACAAGAGGCTAGACTTTATTTGCATGGGTGTTATCATTTTTTGCTTGTGTGCGTATGTACCTACCTATACGTTCCCCTTTTTCCTCTATTATTTCTTACATATATCAACCAAATATTTATATCACATCTCACTCACAAACTTGTAGATACTCTCCATGTACACCTCACACTACTTACACTAAGGATCACTTATATCCATATATTGCACACACCATTTAGAATATCCATGTCTGGTGTCACTAACACACACCTCCACTTATCACACTTGTATATGTCCATGCTCACTCACATTTTTCACACACCACTTGATCCATGCTTACATTCACTACCACACACTCACTCATAGATATTCACGCATCACTCACTCTCACATGTCCATGCTTAGTATAATCTTCATGCTCCATGCTATATTTACTTTGTATAATATTTGTACATTCTTCTCTATTAGTATGGTGTTCATCATGCTAAATAAAATACTCTCTCCATAATATACTAATCACGAATCATGCATTTTGCACACGACATAACCAAAGAGCATGGCTATTGACAAAAATTGTGTCCCGAACGGGGGGGGGGGGGGGGGGGGGGGGAGATTTGTAAAATGAAGCTGGTTCGGTACGTCGCAGTTAGCCTAAGTAGTATGACTCTCACCTTCCTTTGGTCAAGTACCTTCGACGCCTATCGAACGGTCTCCCCCTGACATCGTACCGCTTGACCGAAGTCATTACGGGAGGTATATCGCAAGAAACTCGTTCACGTACATCAAGTATATCGAATTCACTCTCACATGTACTGTCCCCACGAGTTATATAATGAGGCAATTCACGTACACTCAGGTATATCAAATGGCTTGTCCACATGTACCGACTTCCCTCAAAAGAAAGACAAATATCGTGGAAGTCATGCCAAAGGGGGGAACCTTTCCACTAACCCAACAATTGCTTACCCTTATATAGGTATCAAACCTAGGGCACTCATATTTAGTTTTTCGGTTACTACCCGAAACTTGGCCGAAATGCCAGGTCAACATGCCGCCCAAATTTTTGTGCGATTTCGTCTTTTTCAAAACGGGACCCTATCCACCAGCCTAATAACAAGTCCAACCGTGTTTTACAAAATTTTCAAACTCTATTTTTCTGGGCTCGAGTCTCATTCGGCATTTCTTTTTGCATTTAGGTAAACCTAATACAGGTGAGAATAATAATAATAATAATAATAATAATAATAATAATAATAATAATAATAATAATAATAATAATAATAATAATAATAATAATAATAATAATGCTGAGACCCTTCTCTCGTCTTTTCCCTTTCTTTACCAAAAGTTTCAAAAACATTTTCTTTCCTTCCTTTATCAAGATACAAAAAAATATTTTCCTTCCTTTAATGTCAAAAACATTTTTTTTTCTCCTTTACTCGAAATACCCCAAAACATTTTGTCCTTTTTTTCCAAAAATGTCAAAGACATTTTATCCTAAAATAAAAGTTTTCTTCCCTTCTCTTTCAAAAATAAATTCGAATTATTTTCCTTCTCACGTCGATCGCATACCCAACCCTTGGCGTGATTCCCTATTAGCTTCAGTCTTTCGTTGAACCGCCTCGAAGCTCTGTCAGTTCTCCCGCTACTTCCTCTGAATCTGGAATCCACTTTCACCCGCTTTCCATGGAGAATGCAAACCAAGTACCGAATGTGCAGCCTGATTTGATGACGATTTTAGCCCAACTTACTGTCAAGATTGACAACCTACAAACCGAGCTTTATGAGATGCAGTGAAATCGAGTCCCTATTCCTGAAAAGCCCGAGGTCCTTTTCCCCCGCACTATGGGACCGACCGCACCTGAGCCTATTTGGGTTCCAAAAGAATATCAGCATGTTCCATGTGTCCCTCTTGATAATGGGCCACCGCCAGCTCATCTCCCTATGTCAAATCTTGCCCAACCAGGGGCTAACCTACCCGTGACCGTTGATTCGAAAGAAGAAGAGTTGAACAAGGTCAAGGAGGACCACTACACCAAATCTGCCCATTTTTCAAGGTTATTGACCTTGACAAATCCACCTTGTCAAGGTCAATGACCGTGACATTTCGAGGCGAGACAACTTTTTTTGTCACGGTCGTGTCACGGTCATTGACCTTGACAACCTTGACAAAACACAAATTTTGTGTCACGGTCGTGTCAAGGTCAATGACCGTGACACGCTTGTCACGGTTTATAACCGTGACAAAGTCGTGGCCCTTTTTAAAAAAATTATCACGGTCAATGACCGTGACAATTCTGGGCAGAATTAAAAAAAAACTGCTGGGCAGTATGGCCACTGCCACTGCCCAGCAGTATATTTGTACCTGTTATAGCAACGTTGTACCTGTTCCAAACATCATATATCCGAACAAACTAAAGATAATGCAAATATATATTCAAATATGAAACTATTTAAAAAGAAACAACATCACCATCATTTTATCTCAAATCTACAAACTATTTGCATGGAAAAGAGATTTTGTACCGCGACGCTCGGGAACACCTCCTTATCCTTCCCTTCTCGTCCGAATAGCCACATAAGTATAGAGCATATGTGGAATACCCTTAGGGCCACTCCCTGTCCCCTGAATTGAAATAAAGTAAAATTAGTATCCGCCCCTCAAATATAGATAAATATAAATCGTAATTGAAATCAAAATCGAAATTGACATATAAATATAAATACATTACCTGTAGTGTCACTCAAACAGCTAACTTGAGCTCATATGGCACCTCCTTCCAACTAATGTACCCAGGGCAATCGTGTCAATTATAATTCTCTTCATATCTAAACACTAAGAAATACCATAATCCTCTGGAGGTATGCGTTGCAAATTCCTTCCAACCGTTGTGTAGCCAAAAATCAGCAGTTGAAGTTGTCAACTCCACCTTTGAATGGTCTCCCATGTTTTGCTAGAAGTTCCAAGTGGTGGGGTATGGAAAGTGGAATTGACAACTTCAACCGGTGATGTTTGGCTACATAACGGTTGGGAGGAATTTGCAGAGCATCGCTCCATAGGATTATGGCATTTCTTAGTGTTCGGATAGACGAAGAGATTCAGTCTCCTCTCCACAAATAGGACACCCCAAATAACTATGTACTAATCACCTATTAAAGGTAAGAAGCGTATATTCATGGATTAGTATAAACAAAACTTAGATGTAGTTGGAATATTTATGTATTAATCTCCTCTCCACACACGCACACTACACAAGAGTGAAAATGATAATGTGCAGATCAAGTAAAAGCATTAAAAATGGATGTTTCGCTACAAATTGAAATATTTATTACAAATTGAAAAATTGTTTCAAATTCGGGTTCTCATAAAAAATGGATTGATATTCGGTAGGAGCAGCCAAGTCATCCACACTACTATTTAGACGCCTTGGCGCGTGTTAGACAATTGACCACGGCTCGTTGTTGATATACTCCGAGTAAAACACTTGCTTAACCTTTTGAAATGCACAAACAAATGGCTCATCGCTCACGTGATCGTTGCTCTTCAACTTGGACAAGTCAACCATGATCAAATTGGTGACAGGATCAACTTTACAAGCATTTTTATCCTCAACTCTTACCCATTCACAGTAAAATACAACCTCTTTGAAGCTTATATAATCCAATTCAAATATATTTTGGATTACACCATAGTAAGTCATTTCAGCTTCAACGAGGTTTTTATCTTTTGCGCTCGCTCGAAAGAAAGTAAGAGCCTTGTATGAAATTCCTGAGTTCTGTACATTTGTACTTTTCTCGTACACTTTAGCACCGAAAATGTAATCGTTCAATCGATATTTTTGTACTCTTGTGCCACGAACAAGGGTCCAGTGGCTAGACGATCAAGCCTTGATGTCGCATCACCCATCTTTAGGAGCTGAGAATATAGATAAATTAATTATATTAGTGGTAAAATTTGAGTGTAATGTAACGTTATATAACGACTGTTTTCATTGTAATTACCTCTTGTGTCAACCATAGCCTAAATTCGCTGTCTGATTGTACCACTGTTTTTCGTCTTTTATTGTTCTCATAGGCTTCATATTTACTGCATATTACAAAATTAATCATGTATAAAATAATCTAAAATAATGTTAAACATTATAATATTCGAAACTTACTTTTTCCATTCTTCGACATCTTCATGTGTGTCAAATAGATAACGAGCTACTTGTTCATGTTGCAAACTCGTTAATTTCACTCGTTTTCCCATCACATTACCACCATCATCGAGGAATTCATCAGTGTCATCAACGCTGGTCGAGTTAGTCATATATTCTCGAGTATATATTGATGACTCCACGGTGATGTATTCCTCTGCAATTGATCCTACAATATATCGCGTATTCTTGACGTAATCTTTAAAAACTTTCATCAATCTTTCAAACGGATACATCCACCGATATCTAACTGGACCACAAAGAAGTTCCTCGTCGCATAGGTGTACCAACAAGTGAACACTTATGTCAAAGAATGCTGGGGGAAAGTACTTCTCCAATACACAAATCGCTTCGTTCACAGCCAATTTTGCGGCCACTATGTGTTCTCGATTCACTACCTTCTCACACAAGAGGGAGAAGGTAATACTAATTTGCATAATAGCCCTATGCAAATCCTTGTGCTTGGAGAAACAATGCTTAAACAATAGAGGAACCAATTGCATGATCACATGCCAATCGTGGAACTTATACTTATGTAAATCATGAGTAACATAATTCACAATCCTTTGCAAGTTGGACGAAAAAGTAGATGGGCCCTTCAAATTATATATTGTGTCTAGAAGCACCTTCCTTTCCTCACTCGTCAAAGTAAATGCACCAAGGGGAATTACTGTCCTTCCCCTACTATCTTCTTTCAACCATAGTTGTGGTTTAAGTTTTAACGTTTTAAGGTCTTTTCGTGCATTTTCTCCATCCTTCGAATGACTCCCCCCAAGGCAAGTACCCACAATATGTTCAGCAAAGTTCTTCTCTGCATGCATCACATCCAATACATGGCGCACCGGGTTTTTCTTCCAATAAGGCAAGTCAAATAAAATTGACCTCCGAGACCATGCCTTTCTTATCTCAGTTTTATTCCCAGTTGGGGTCTTCTTATGCTTGACATTCTTAAATTTGGGATTCTTACCAGGCATATTTGGGCCACATTCAGAAGATTTACTTTCAATTTCTGAACCCGAAAGTTGTCTCGACGATAACCTATGTTCAGCTCCGCCCAATAAAAAATTGGAAGCTTTCTCAAATCTGAAACTATGAGCTGGGGGTAAAAACCTCCTGTGGCAATGGTATACCATTCTTACACCTAGTACACGGACATGGAAACTCTTCATCATTACGACATCTCTTTGCATATTTCACAAATTCGTTAGCACCTCTACGAAACACATCCCCCATTCTATTAGTCTCACCCATCCACTCTTTGTATTTCGAATATCCCATCACAGCTACCACAACTAAACACCTATTAAAGGTAAACAAAACTTAGATTTATAGTATGTTTTATTTAATTATCCCATCATTTAATTATCCTATTAAAGGGTAAGTGGTCCTATCCCATTCAAGAATGCATTTTTCTGTAATATACTTAACAGCTCATGCACATTGTTACGATTTGAAAAAAATTCGACAGCATATCCCCTTAGTTCTCCAAGTACATGGCGTAGATTGGCAGGTGTGAGTGCTATTTCAATTGGTCAATTAAAATAACAGTCACACTTGTCAATCTAGTATGTACCCAGAGAACATTAAGATACGACTGCAGAACTTCCTCCAAAAGTAACAACTTTAAGCCAATAAGAATATTATACAGAAATTATACAGTCTCAAACTGTCCAAACGGGACAATTCGAGAGATCTCATTACAGGGGTAATGACTCTCGAACGGGTCTAAGGGTTATTGAATGCGTACGCATAAGAACTAGAATGCTAGTATCTATGCGCACTATATTTAATTTCAAGTATGTTTCATATAATGGGTTAATTCAAATACAAAAATAAATTCATGGCTTAATTCAAATACAAAAATAAATTCATGTATTGACCACATACACACACACACACACTATCTAAGTTGTTCTATAGGTATAAAAACAATTATTATCCAATTATTATCCAACTATTATCAATTATTTATTTTGAATGTAAATAATATTCAAAACCCCACCCACCCCACCCCCTCCCCCTCCAGATGTTTATTATCCAACTATTATCAATTATTTATAAAATTGATGTCTACTTTTAGTGTTGTGTATACGCCACCCCACCCCACCCCCTGCCCCCCTCCCCCACCCCCTCCCCCACCACACACCACCACACACACACACCCCACCCCGCCCCCTACCCCCTCCCCCACCACACACCACCACACACACACCCCACCCCACCCCCTGCCCCACCACACACCACCACACACACACACACCCCACCCCACCCCTTGCCCCCCTCCACCACCCCCTCCCCCACCACACACCACCACACACACACACACCCCACCCCACCCCCTGCCCCCCTCCACCACGCCCCAACCCCTACCCCCACCCTGTCCCACCCCCACACACGCACACACATACACACATATATATATATACACATACACACATAAATATACACACAAATGTATATATATAAATGGAAGAGAGAGAGAGAGAGAGAGAGAGAGAGAGAAACCGACCTGAGAGAGAGAGCAGCGTCGAGAGAGAGAGAGAGAGAGAGAGAGAGAGAGAGAGAGAGGGAACGGAGAGGAAGGAAAAAAGAGGGGGGATAGGGTTTTTGCTGCGAACATTGTCACGGTCGTGTCAAGGTCTTTGACCGTGACAAGTATTTATATTATTGTCACGGTCAATGACCGTGACAATTAGTTGTCACGGTCATGTCAAGGTCAATGATTGTGACATAAAACGCGTGTTTTTTGTCACGGTCATTGACCTTGACAAGGCTGGCCGGCTGAAAGGTGACAATTTGCCCATTTTGGTGTAGTGGACGTCAAGATGTTGACCTAGAAATTTGACCAAGTCCAAATCTCCGGGAACTACTTGGGTTACACACATATGTCTCCCTACCCTAAATCAAGGCTAGAGAGAAAAATTCAAGATGCCCAACATTGAGAAGTTCGGGGGTAATATGCCCCTAATTGTCCATCTACAAAGTTACCACCGAGCCATGACTCTCCTAGGTGCCTCCGAGGAAATAATGGCCCAGATGTTCCAACAGACTGTGAAGGACAACGCTCTCCGCTGATTCTTATCTCTTGAGGAATTAAGAATTCACAGTTGGGAGGATGTTAAAGTGAGTTCATATCGCAGTACAAGTATAACGAGGAGTTGGAGGTTACCGCTGTGATTTAAAACTTCTCAACCTGAACACTATAGAATTTTTTAGTAATTTCATAGAAAGATGGAGAGAGAAAGCGGAAACCATGACCAACCGACCTTCTAAAGAGGAATAAGTCAGTATTGTGAGGAATAACTTCTTATCCTATGTCCGAGTGACGATGGGAGGAAAATATTACCCCCATTTTTTAGCTCTTTGGGAAGAAGGAGTGGATATCGATTAAAGTCTTGCCAAGACATAATTTGACCCAAAGAAAGTATCCGTACAGTTCACTCCCATAAAGTATGAGAAGCCTACCAATACCACAGTTTCAACCATCAATAACATCTTTCTGCCTGCCATTTCATGGGCACCAAAAAGCCACCCTAACCTAGTCAGAAAAGAATACACTGAGCTTCATAATCCCCTCTCTAAAGTTTAACAAGCCCTTTTGAGCTGAAATCTTATTAAGCCATTAGACCCTCGTCCATTACCGAACCCTCGTCCATTACCAAACCAGTTGACCATTGTGATTTCCATCAAAATGTCGACCATACCACTGACCAGTGTTTATATTTTTCAAATGTAATCCAAGGTCTAATTGACCAGAGTATCATCACCCCACCATCCAACCCTAAATCGAACACTACCCACAATACACTACCAAATGATACAAATGTCATCTTCCTAGAAGAAAACCCACATTTTAACTATCTACTCAGATTGTACCCAGCAAACCACCCATTATACTCGTATACTCGCCTAAACCCCTTAAAGCTTGCCTGTACTTTCTCATGCATCTGACGTGTTTTGTCGATCAGGCTTGTCACTTATTACAAGAGCATCTATTACCATTCATACTCATTCCAAAGGAAAATATATGGAGTTGCTAGCAATATTAAACCAACTCCTAGAGTTTGGGCAAAAATTGCCCTCGAAAATGACCATTGACTACCAAAAAATTTAGTACACTGTTCATGGAAGCTCAAAAGTGGGCTTAAGAGTCATATAGTGGGGTAGTACCTACCGATGAAGCCAACTTAGATAATGTCATCCAGATCATGAAAGACTTATTCTAATAGACCGATAAAATTTACAATATGTCTGAGCTACTTGATGCTTTGAAACTATAAGGGCACTTGGTCCCTTCGCTTCTACATCTCACCATTGAGTGGGCGGATCTATATGACAAGGTCGTTGAGGTTGTAGAGTTCATTAAATTCTCATAGAAGGATGACGTCATTTCCATTGGATGGGGATAAATATTTGATAGTTCAGACGAAGAGACAAGCCCAGTAGTCAGTATATGTGCAATGATATCATTTGAGGAGTTGGTAGGAGAGATCAATAAAGTGGCCGAACAACCCGAGATAGATGAAGAAACAGGTTTTTTGTTTTTTCCCTCTTATAAAAATCATATGACTAGATCAGGGAGGCATTACTAGGTTCTGAACCCGCAATTAGTGATGATCTATAAGGGAAATGTTGTTAAAAAACTTCATATGCTGGAAATGACCCCCAAAGAAAGCAAGATCCTCTATCAATTGAAGAAAACTCAAGATAACATCACTATGTGGGGAATATTTATGTCTTCTCAGTTGCACCAAAATGCCTTGATTAAACTACTTACCAGGCCCATAGTCCCTCCTTCCACCACGCCAGAAAAAGTAGTGAATCTGGTAGAATCTCTAACCTCTATTAGAATGCTAACCTTACTCGAAGAATAAATCCCTAAGTTGGTCCAAATCACAATTATGCTGTCAATATCTCTGTTGAAGTCTTGGGAAAAATCGTCCCACTTTCGCTTATCGATAATAGATTGTCACTTGGTGTTTGCCCGTTAAGAACCCTTAATTGCTTGGGACTGAAAGTAAGCAACCTTGATCCAACTTCTGCCGTGGTGCGTGCTTATAAAAATACTCATCGGGAAGTGATGGGATCCATAAAGCATACAATGGGGCTGGCCCTATAAATCCCGTTACTAAATTTTAGGTCATCGATATCCCGACTTGTTTTAACCTGTTGCTCGGACGACTATAGCTCTATAGTATCAATGGTATGTCTTCCTCCCTCCATCAAAAACTGAAGTTTTTCGCTAATGGAAAATTCATCACCATCTTGGACGATGATGATAATACTGAGAATGCAAATGCCAATAATATGCACTAGAGATACAACATAGGGCAAACGATATGCTTTTATCAGGTTTTTGAGTCGAACCACTTCCACTCCTAATAAGGGATGATTTCAAAGTTTGAGTTTATCGAGAACAAAACCCTCATGATAATGTTAATGTGATAAAAATATTCAACAACATGCACTTCATCCCCGGACTGGGGCTGGTATGAAGAAAATAGGGAATTCTAGAACCCATAGTGTTGAAAAAGGCCTTTCATCCTTGTGGCATGGGTTATCAACCATCAACTGAGGAACTCTAAATGCTCTATCAACCTCGATTGAAGATAATTCTAGAAAGTACCATGACTGTCCTAAGGGATTCTTTGAATATAAGATTCATCAAAAAGGGTGAAGATTTCCCCTTTTTAGGATTTTCTCGAACCGTGGTATGATCATGTGGATAAGAAAATGAATCCAGGAATGAAGATCTTCTTCCAAGACAATTACTAATGGGCTAAAAATTGCCAGAATTGTGTACAATCGTTCATTGAGAAGACTATAGCTGCTGCCGGAGATTTTGAGGGAAGTGACTCTGAGGATTTATTTAACTTGCAAATACTTGGGCTGACACTCTGCATGATCCACTCAAGTGATACATCATCGGATCCATCCCACCTGATCAAAGCTACTGATGCACCTCTACTCAACTAACATGTCAAACCGGTTCAACCCTCTAAAATGCAACCCAACTCAATGTTTATCCCATTTCCTCTTCTTTTGTTGTTCCTCCTTATTCTGACCATAATGTAATCGAGACCTCCTTAGACGAGGTTCTCAATGCTATTGTTCCTAATAATGAAATAAATGAAGATTTTGAATATCTTATTGTGCCTTACATTAATTGTCATGATTTTAATCACACTCTTGATGATGACGATTTTGTAAATGAACAATTATTAATTGGTGTTGATAAGGTTAATAACAAACAGCATAATTGCATTCAAATTAATGAAGATGAAACCATTGTTATTAATCTTATTCTAGTATCTAACCGTGCGAGATAAGGATAGGGTTCACCCTTGATGAGAAAGAGCATGCGGAATTCAAAGAATTGTTAAAGGAATTTTTGGACGTATTCGCATGGCCCTATGATGACATGCCCAGAATTGACCCCGAAATAGCTCAGCACGAGATTCCAATGCTCCCCGAATGCAAACTAGTTAAGCAAAAACTGAGAAATCTCTCCATCGAATGGTCACTCAAGGTTAAGGAAGAAATGGTCAAACAATTGAATGTAGGCTTCATCCGGGTGATCAAATATCCCACATGGCTAGCCAACATTGTACCCATGCTAAAATCAGGATGAAAGGTTCACATGTGCATTGATTATCGAGATTTAAACAAGGCCTCTCCAGAGTATGATTACCCGCTACCCAATATCGACATGATTATAGACAACACAACCAGTTATGATCTCAAATTATTTATTAATGGTTTTGTCGAATACATTCATACCAAGATGGACCTAGATCATCAAGAGAAAACTGCATTCACCACCCCTTAGATGTAACTTCTGTTACACCGTTATGTCGTTTGGTATAAAAAATGCTGGTGCTACCTACCAGAGGGTTGCCATAACCATCTTACATGATTTGATACATAAAGAAGTTTAGGTCTATATAGATGGAATGATCATCAAGTCTAAGACTACGGAATGTCATATTCTCGCTATTCGGAAGTTCTTCGAGAGAGTAAGGCAATACCATATGTGACTTAACCCACATAAATGTGTTTTTGGCGATACCAAAGGAAAGATCATGAGATTCATGGTTAGCAAAAAATGGATTGAAGCAAATCCTTTCAGATGGAAAGACATACTCGAAATGCCACCACCCCGAACGGATAAGGAAGTCCGGGGATTCTTTTAAAAATTACAGTATATGAACCAGTTCATCGGTCAGTTGACTACTATTTATGAACAAATATTTAAACTTTCAACCAATGTTTAGAACGAAGCTTGTCAAGAAGCCTTTGACTGAATCAAGCAAAATCTAACCCGACCATCGGTACTCATGCCACCACAGCCTGGTCTCCTCTACTCCTATACTTGATCGTAATAGACACTACAGTCGGGGCTTTGTTAGCACAATATCTTAAAGAAACCCACAATGAGATACCCATCTACTGCGCCAGCTATAAATTAACTCGATACAAAGTCAACTACACTTCTTGGAGAAATCATATGTCGCTCTTATCTGGGTCACTAAAAAATTACGACACTACATGCTCGCCTTTCTCATCAGACTTGTGTCCCGAATGGATCCTATCAAATACTTGCCCGAGAAGCTTTCTTTGTCCATCCGAATGGCCTGATGGTTGATATTGTTAGCCGAATTTGATATTGTGTTTGTCACGCAGAAAGCCATGAAAGGGAGAACCATCTTTGACTACCTTGCTGACCACCCAATGGATGAAGCTGTTGTTTGGGTCACCGAATTCCTGAATAAAGATATCCTTTGTGCCTCCCAAGAAGACCTCCAGTGGCAATGCTCTTTGACGGCATCTCCAATAAGAAAGGATATGGAATTGGGATAATCTTAATAGCCCCTGATGATTCTCACACTCCCACTGCCATCAAACTAGATTTTCCCTGCATTAAGAACATGATCGAAAATGAAGCATACACTCCGGGCCTCAAAATTTCTCTCAAGAAAGGAACCCAATGATTAGATGTCTACGAGGATTCAACCTTTATCATCATCTAGGTTCTTAAAAGATGAAAAGTCAAGGACGAGAAACTTTTACCCTCCCAATTCCAAGATATTACCTACCACTACTTGCCCCGAGCAAGGAACATTTTAGCCGATGCCCTTGATACCTTGGACTCTATATTCTACATGCTCGAAGGAATAACGATGACCCCTTCCTAGTCTAAAAACAAGATAAACAAACCCACTTCTAGCACATTGAGTTAGTCACAGAATAGGGATCCCCACGATTCTAACAAGAAAGATCAAGTAACCCTCAGCAGAATGGATGCCTAGTATTTTATCTGTGATAAAGCAATGTTCAAAAGAAACCTTGATAGAACCCACTTACACTGCATTATAGGGGCTCACATTGAGAGATGATGAAGAGAGTCCACAACGAGGAATGTGGTCCCCACATGAGTGGCCATATGCTTGCCAAGAAAAAATCATTAAACAAGTCTACTATTGAACTACCATGGCTCGAGATTATAATGCCTATGTTCAAAGATGCCTTAAATGTTAACAGTTTTCTATCTCCGACACTTGCCTCCACGGGAATTATACAACTTAACTTCTCCATGGAATTCTCCACATGGGGCATCGATATCATAGGGAAAGTTATACCCAAAGCCTCAAACGGGCATGAGTTCATCTTGGTGGCCATTGATTACTTCACCAAATGGGTCACAGACGAGTCATATGCAGTGATGAATTCCAAAAAGGTGACCAAATTCATCCAAAAAAACATCATTTACCGATATAAGGTCCTTCGCGAGCTAGTGTTAAACAACGGGTTACATTTTGAGGCAAAAGTCACAGAATTGGTCGACGAGTATGGAATACAGAGGCACAAGTCTTCTCATTACCAACCTCAAACCAATGGTGCAGTCGAAGTCGCTAATAAGAACCTCAAAGCAATTATCAACAAGATGACTGAGAGTTGTTGAAATTGGGCCGATCGGATCCCCTCCGCCCTCTGGGTCTATTCCACTTCAGCTAGAGCATCTACTGGGGCTACCCTTTACTAACTGGTATACGACATGGAAGCAGTCCTACCTGTTGTACTAAAAATCCCTTCATTACGTGTCATGCTTGAAAGCAAAGTCAGCAAGGAATACTGGCATCAGAGCCATCTTGATGAGTTATCATTCTTAGACGAAAGGAGACTAAAATCTCTATATCATATAGAAGGGTACCATCGTCGAATAGCACGATCATTCAATAAGAAAGTCAAGGATCGCGGAGTCCGAGAAGGGTATTTAGCCCTTAAAGATATTATGGATACCGTGTGGGACCTTAGAGGAAAATTCAAGCCCAATTGGAGTGGCCCGTATATCGTGAAGAAAATCATATCTGGGGGCATCGATATGCTCACTGACCTTGATGGAGAATAGATAGCCCGTCCAGTCAGCCTGGACCATCTCAAGAAATTATACCTTTAGTCTAAAATAACAGTGCGCTATGACTCTTCTCACTCCCTTTTATTCTAAAAATCTTTTTCAAAACCCCAGAGGTACGTAGGCATCTTATACACTTCACATGGGCACGACCCCCTTCTTTTTTCCTAAAATACTATTCTCTTCTTATCCCCGTGAATAACAGTTCATTTTATCAATTACTTGAACAAAAGTATTATGTATGCCTTAGCGATTGGAATAGATAATTAGAATGAAAAATTCATCAAGAGGCACAAAAATATAATTAAAATCCTTTTTATTCCATTATGGGAAAACCCGACACGATTACACGAAATATCAGCATATGTAGTCAAACAACTACACCCCACCAACATTAATTATCCCAGAAACAGAGCCAAACCAAACTACTCCTAAACAAACTAATTAAACAACCTTCCCAAAAATATTCCTACCAAACATAATAAAAAACACAACCACCTTCACAAATAATCACCAGCTTCACAAAAAGTCCCTACCTACAGCTGCCAGAAGAACCAGACACATCATCATCTACATATTGGGGTCCCTAAACTTCCCCTGCTCGAAGGGGCTCTATGGAACAATAAGCTCGGATCATCCTGGGGAAAACCACTATCCCTCTTCTATGTTGTCAAACATGGCGAACCATCTTTTCCCGATCTCTTTGGCCAACATCCCACTCTTTCAACAGATCGGGAAGGACAAGTTGATGGCCGATGACTCTCACACAAAGAGAATATTCGTATGTGCATGCCTTCAGTTAAATCCTCCATAGGAAAGAAGTCTAGTGTCCGAGGTGGTACAATCTTCTCCCATCCTACTTGACGCAGGAGCCACCAAGGAAAGTAGAAAGAGGTATGTTAGAGGCCAACTATCTGAACATACTGGTATTACCCCAGTTTCATAATGGGCTGCAGCACACCCACCAGGGTACCGACCAGCGCAGACATCGAGCCCCATACTCCACATACCAATTTTCCCAATTCTAGATAGTCGGGCCAAAGCTGATGAAATAGTGGGTGAAGAAATTTGGCACATCTGCTAAGGGATATTCAAGGAGACCACCAAATATAATCTCTCAAATAGCCACATGAACAGCATGACTGGGCTACCTCTTAGAAAATCAGAACGACTTTCCTGCCAAGCATCTAGACCATTCAGGGTCTCTGTCAATATCATCGCCATAGGATTACGACGAGATGACATCCACACTCTAATAGAAGTAAGTTGAGGGTCCACCATTAGGTCCCCAGTCATAAGCAAAAGCCTCGAAGTTAGGCCCAAAGCAACAGCTCTAGTAAAATCGGCACCAATACAACCTCTTTAATACGACAGATTCAGCACAATCCAATGAAGGCGACAATCTCCACTTTACAACCAAGTTTTCTATCCCCTTATCTATAAACCGACCGAGCCTCCAAGGCCTTCCTCTACTAAAATTTTTCCAAAAAACTCATTTTTCCTACCTTTTCTTAGAATAAATTCCTTCAAAAGGGAAGCTCTTTTTCAACCAAGCCTCCAAGGTCACCTTTTACTCAAACATGTTCATAAATTTCCAAAAAACATACTTTTCCTACTTTTTCTCAAAATAAAAACTCAACAGTAAATTAAAGTGAAGGTAGGGTAAGACACTAAATCAAGATAGTAAAATAAAATATGCATTTCTTTTTGCCTTTTTAAGTCTATTTTCAGGTGTAATTCCGCAACATCAAGCATGCAATATGGTTAAATGCCAAGCTCCCACAGTCAGCGGGGAATCTGCAAGAAAATCCCGAGGAGCCATCACTCAAGGGTAAAAGTTCACCTATATCCCCAATAGAGATTCAGCAATCCTACCCAATGTTACCTTCCCCGCCTCAGGTGTCACCCTTATAGACTGGTCCATCTCTATCTAGGTCCCCTCACAATCTAGAGCACAAAGAACAGTCGTAGAACGGGACATCTCATCCAACGCAGATACTAGATGATAGAAAGAATAAACCATCCAATGGACCACCATAGAAAGATCCTCCCACATGTCTCTAAATCTCATCATCCCTTGGGAGAGAATACTCGATGCAGCGATGTCAGTCTATCAAAGGAAAAACTCTAGTAAAAAATTGAAGAAACAAAGAAAATGCAAAAGAAAAATGTGAAAAGGAATACTAAGAGTCATGCGATACTTACATAACTATCAGGGTTCCTCACCCTCAACGATCAATGGTGCGCAGGCTCACGTAGAAGAGTTTGTTCATTAGAAATAGGCTCAAATAAATCAAAGGCATTCTCTATCCAAATGTGCCCATTCATCAACACCTAGCCACGCCATGTGTATATCGCTGCATGAAAATTCTGCCATTTTCTAAGCATAAATGGAGAATAGATGCAGGAATGAAACGCAGAAGAGAGAAGTAGAAGTGGGGAAGGCTAGAATCTACGAAAAATGAGAAGAACTTGACCTATTTTTTAGGAGGCTAAGGGGCATACTGATTTGTAGTCGCCTGACATTAGTCGATCGGCACTATCCTTTCCCTTCCCTAGGAATTCCAAAAGACCATGCCACTACCGTTTGGCAACTCTCACCACCTGTAGGATGGAACCCCCCTAAAATTTCATACAAAAAATCCCAAAAAATGGCATAAAATTCCAAAAAAAATCTAGAAAATTCCTAAGATTGCTAAATGAATGTTGGAACATTTATTCACCAAGAAAATCATTTTTCAAACTCCTACATCCCCAGTCAGATTAAAACCACCTTTTATTCCCAACATTAAAATCCCCAAAAATCATCACATCCATTAGCAAAGACCCCATAATTTCATCTTCAGCCAAAATTAAGTTCCTCCTCAGCAAAGCTACCCAAATTCTTGTATTCTTTCTAAGAAGTTTTCAAAAATAATCCCCGGTGAAATCCTAAACAGCTCAAGTCATCCACGGTTCCCCTAGAGGAACTTCCAAATCCAACTTCCCCAGTAGAGCTATAAGCTAATTAGATATCTTTTCCCGATAGTGTCTCAGAGAAACACATTCCACAGTGGAATCCCAAAACCTCAAGTTACTAACTATTTCCCCAAAATGTAATTTGTAGACTAAGATTTCAGCTCCTCTCAAAAGAAGATAATCCCAAGACACATGTCTCTTCCCCAATAAAGTCTATATATATCAAGATTCCCCAAGAAATTTATTCAACTTAAGGTCCTCATAATTGACCTTGGCCCTCAGAATTGGTCTCTCCTACCTAAGGTCCTCAGAATTAACCTCGACCCTCAGAATTGGTTATCCTGTTAAGGTCCTCAAAATTAACCTTGACCCTCACAATTGGTCGCTCTCTACTAAGGTCCTCAAAATTGACGTCAACCCTGAAAATTGGTCACTCCCCTTAAGGTCCTCAGAATTGACCTCGACCCTCAGAACTGGTCACTCCTATTTAAGGTCCTCATAATTAACCTCGACTCTATGAATTAGTCTATCCCCCTTAAGGTCCTCAGAATTGACCGTGACCGTCAAAATTGGTCACTCCCATCTAAGGTCCTCAGAATTGACCTAGACCGTCAGAATTGATTGCCCTCACTTAAGGTCCTCAAAATTAGTATCAGAATTGGTCGCTCTCTACTAAGGTCATCATAATTGACCTCGAACCTTAGAATTGGTCGCTCCCCATAAGGTCCTCAGAATTGACCTTGACCCTCAAAATTGGTCGCTCCTATTTAAGGTCCTCAGAATTGATCTCGACCCTCAAAATTGGTCGCTCCCACTCAAGGTCCCCAGAATTGACCTCGACCCTCATAATTGGTGTGACAACCCGAATATAATTATGATAAATCATGTTCAAATCATGATTAGCTTATGTGATATGAATAATATGTTATTATATATATATATATATATATATATATATAATGTAAGTAATTATGTTTAGTTTAATCCTACCTTCATAAAGCTTGAAATATCGAATTAGTTACAAATGTGAAATTTTAAAGTTTTCGATAGGAATGTTCCTGTTGGAGGCTAGTTTTGACCTTTATGACATAACAATGAACTTGAGGTGTAAACTAGATATTTTTAGATATATGATTTATGTTTATAACAAAACAAACGGTTCATCGAACGGACATCCGAGTGGGAAGATATTGTCTTTTTACGAACAAGGGGTAAAGTAGTCATTTAGCCTTAAATGATATTTTGTTTTGTGTAATGCCACATGTTATATTTTGATTGGACCAAGAGGGGGTGGAATTATGCCGACTTAAAACCCTTGAATTAAGCTCTTCCTTCAGCATATTTCAGCCATGGAAGAGTTTTAACCTAAGGAAAGAGAGTTTTGAAGTTTAGGAAGAAAGTGTGAGGAGAAATTGAAGAAAAATTCATAAAAAATTACGTAAAAGCCCCTAAGGTATTTTCATCCATAAATCTTGTTTATTTTTTTTGTATTACTTATTTAAATGATTGAAATAATCATTTTTTTACTGAATTTCCATGTCTTTATGTGTACTTATGGATAGATGCAAGTTTAAGCAAACTTGAATGTGTAAACCCTTGAAATTGTTTTGTTTAGGAACCTTGTTTATTCAAACTTCCATATATTTTTGTATACTTACTGGAATTGATTTATTCCAATTTGAGATTAACCTGGACTCATATATGTATGACATATCCGAAAATCATGGGAAAATACCAAGAAATGAGTCTTTGGTGAGAGTTTGAAGTTTGGGTATGAAATCTTCCCTAAGGGTGAAAGTATGCCCGCCATATGTTCGATATTTTGCTTGACATAGAAAATGAACTCTAAAAATTATAAAATTTTAATATTGTATTATTCAATATGTTTACTAATGTTGGTTTAAATATCATATAAGTTTATGATGTAGAAAAATTATGGAAATTCCTGGAATTTGAATGAACGATAAAAGAGCCTATAGGGTAGATTTGCTATGTGGTAAAGAAATGGGCATATCTTGCTCTAAGAGACTTGAAATGATGTACCGTCTTTTGTATTGGAATACTAATAAGATAAGGATTGAATTACCAATAATAAATGAATTTATATTTGGTCTATGATTTGGATATGTTAAATATATTAACATGGATTTGGGTGGAACTTCACTTGTGATAAATGATTTGAATGGAATCATGTGATGATTATGGATTGAATTATGTTTAAATCATTATTTGGATTATTGATATTCTTATGATGATACTAATATTGTAAGAATGATAGGAAGGGAAGAAGAGTTGATTGAAAAAATATCGGATAAAGGCAAGGGAAAAGCCAGTTAAACTGTCGAGGTGAGTGTACTTATGATTTGTTTCATATATAAATATGAATATAGCTCTAAGAGCAGGATTTGTTTGAATACTTTGGTATTCAGGATTTGTTTGGATATTAAAATATCCAAGATTTTTTTGGGTCTTATGATCCAGGATTTGTTATCGCCAATGGGCAGAATTTTTTAGGTCTTATGATCCAGGATTTGTTATTGCCAATGGGCAGAATTATTTGGATCTTATGATCCATGATTTGTTATTGCCAATGAGCTAGATTGTTCGGATTTTATATCCACATATTCGATATAGAATTGTTTTTCTCTTGCAGGGAAGGAGTACCTCACTAATCTTAATGCTTACGGTTTATATTTTAACAATTTCAGGTTCGTACACTGCCAGCTAGGATACCATATGGCCGGTAACTTTGAGAGTTGCACCGTTGGAGAGAGCTGGGGTTTAAAAATGGGGTTTTTATCGTTGTCACACTGAAGATTTTAATATACTCACACATTGTATATATTGATTTAGTATGGATTGAGTTGATCATAGTTAATCAGAGTATTGTATGTCCGCTTAATTATGACTCTGATATTGAATTGTATGGTATAAGAATAATATTATGTTCATTATGCACATTGTGCAGAAAAATATTGATAAATGAATTATATTTTCCAATGGGTTCGAGATTATGATCCAATTATTTTAATAACAAATGATTAGTATGGATATTGGGTTTGGGGGGTGACAATTGGTCTCTCCCACTTAAGGTCCTCAGAATTGACCTCAACACTCAGAATTGGTTGCTCCCACTTAAGGTCCTCAAAATTGACCTCGACCCTCAAAATTGGTCCTTCCCACTGGTCCTCATAATTGACTTCGACCCTCATAATTGGTCATCCCACTCAAGGTCCTCAGAATTAACCTCGACCCTCAGAATTGGTCACTCCCACTTAAGGTCCTCAGAATTGACCTGAACCCTCAGAATTTGACACTCTCTACTAAGGTCCTCAAAATTGACCTTGACCCTCAGAATCGGTCCCTCCCTTTAAGTTCTTCATAATCGACCTCGACCCTCAAGATCGGTCACTCCCATCTTGGTCCTCAAGATTAAATTTCGCCCGTAGAATCGGCCATCCTCAGCATCACCTTAGGTGCTTAGAAATGACCTCGACCCTTTTAATTGGTCATCCATAACCCTTTAGGTTCGTAGAATCGACCTCCATTCCCAAAACATCATATGGTGTCTATTCAAAGGCTTTCACTTGTTCCAAGCTCACCCATAGAGGGGCTCTATAGAGACTACATTCTAGGACCCCCTAAGTCTCTCCTCAGGTCCCTATCACCTCCTCAATTAACTATAAAACCTAGGTCATACTCTGAGTACCGATCTAGAGGCCACCAGATGATATCGAGACCCATTTGACTTCGGTCAACTCTATCATTAGAGCTAAAGCTCAAGAATTCTTTGAAGGGATCTGAATGTCCTTTCCAATGGTCCACCCCGTGCACGAATCTGTATAATGGTTCAAATAATGGTTCATTTTATAATAAAAACCAATAGGGAGGCCCCAAGGCGCTCTCGGGCCTCGATTTAGCCCCAATAAACTCCATCATCATAGAGAAATCTCAATGAATCTTTGAATGGGAATTCAAACCCCATTCCAACGGTCCGCTCCATGCATGAAATGACATAACGATATTATATTTCCCTAAAAACTAATCTGGAGGCCATCAGGCGCTCTCGAGCTTCGTTTGACCAAGTTTAACTCTTAAAATAAAATGAGGCCAAATGAATTTTTCAAGGGAACTGAATACCCTTTCTAACGGTCTATCCTGTGCACGAATCAGCCTTACGGTACGAACAAACGACCAATTTTACTCAAAAGGGTCACTGAGCACTTTCGAGCCTAAGTTTAAAAAGTCAACTCTCCAAACTGAGCGAAGATATTTGGAACAACGAATTCCCTTGCATAACCTTTCCAACGATCTGCCCCGTGCGCGATTCTGACTTACGGTTTGGATGAACAATCCATTATCGTTTGACGATCTCTCATCCAAAGAATTGACAAGCGCTTTCGAGCCATGTTTGACCCAAATTCAACTCCCAAACCTGGGAGTGGCCCAAAGGACTATTGAAGGTATCTGAATTACCTTTCTAATGGTATGCCCCATGCACTATTTGGATTAACGGATTGCATTATATGACCATTTTTAAAAAAAAACTTCACGAAACTACCAATTGGTAAGTCCATTTTCGTGCCTATCGACAGTGTGTCTAGGGTCAGCTGCCGATTGGAAGGGCTAGAGGTATTATGATCAGCAGTCCCCCTACCCTATAAAAGGACGGTATGATCTCACTCTCAAGGCACATCTCAGATCCATTAATATCAGTGATCTCAGTAACATTCTCTTGTGATCAGTGAAGTTTCCTTGTGTGAAATTCCTTTCCATATTTCATTCCCATTATTTTCATAACCAATTTAGAAAAATCTCATTCTCATTCATCCCAACATTCAAGGGATCTCATCAAGGATCAAGACCAAGACCAATTCTCCAAACAAGGTCAAAATATTCTCATCTCACTTTAAATTTCTTTATTTTCTCGTTAGTTACATAGATTATAATCTCGTTTTTTTACTTTAGTTCATGCACAATAACATGTCATCCTTTATTAGTTATATTGCACATACTTTATTTTCTATAAAAAAAAAAGAAAAGAAAAAGAGGGTTACCCCTATAAATTCCAACAAGATTTTCCATCACAACTTCTCAAAACTAAAATATTTTTCACACACACATATAATAAACTCCCGTTTGAATCTATGGGAAAACCCCCACCCTTATGCTGCCCAAGAACTACGCGGAATTTGATGCCTTTATAGGCTACGTGGGCATTTTGGGCTAAAACCCAAAACACGAGTCCAATTTTCCAATTTTTCTATTTTCCCATTTTCATCCTTTTTATTTGATTTATATATTACTCATATATATCATACCTGTGATACATATTTGCATTTTATCTAACAAATATTGTCGTTCCATTATAATGATCAATATCTCGATAAGCGCACACATCAAACATTCCTTTGAATGACCTCGTTCTATCTTTTCCATGACATGAGTGGAGCGATTCCAATTTCCATTTATATAAATACGCATACACACTTCATGGAGAAATTATGGAAAATAGTAACACTAGCACATGAGAGATATAAAGGGTGGGATGGGTTCCTAATACCATCCTATTCCATAACTTATCCCCCGAACCTCTGAACAATTAGTTTCGTAAGAATCAATTTGTCTTTGATGTAGCTCTCTCGAGGCGGTGACATGTTCTTTTGACTATTTTGTGCAAATTAGGCTCGTTACTCCATCTCTTTATATCACCCCACATCAACGACAACCGAAGCACTCCTAGAAAAAGAGCGTGAGACTTTCTCTCACCTCACCGAGTGCGTGAACGAGAGTCCCGGAACCCTGATACGGGAGGAAAAGAGCTAAAAAGGAAGGGATGGCCGCAACCTTCAACACCTAACTCCTCTAAACCTTAAAACTGCCATTTTCCTCTAAAACTAATAACTATATTATTCTTAGCAACAAGTTTCTTCAAGGTTTGGATGATTAACAACTCGTTTATTGATCTAATCTCAGAATCTATAAAAGAAACCATAGGTTTATGTTCTAAACGTGAATACTTTAATTGAACTACGAATTATCATTAATAATTGTTATTATAATAGGGGTTTAATAGATTAAATCAAGTATCATTCACATCTAACAATATCCAGGTATGATTATAATGATTTAAGGCTTAATTTGTTCATTCACTATAAAGTTACATGAGTCCTTCAAATACAAAATAAAGGTTCTTTATTATATTAATATTAATTACAAATGAAGGTTTAATTATGGGCTAAAATCAGATTATTACATCAACTTTATATATTCCAACGCATTACTATCATTATAACATAAATTTAATTACATCCTTAAATGAAAGTAAATTTGCCTTAGATTGATTAAAGAATCAATCTCCAATGGCACCTGATTCTCCAAGCCAAAACTCCAAATCTCCATGTTAGGGTTTCCTCCTTCTCTTCCTTAATAGCTAGGGCTCTCCCAATGTGTGTTATGACAGTTAGGTTATATTAAGTAGGTTATTAAAATAAGATAATCCGAAAGTAGGATTGGTTCCCGAAATAACCTTAACCCAAAAGGCCTAAAACAAGCTCCAAATGGCCTAAAACTTGGCCCAACTCATATACCAATCCAATAGTGAGAGTAAGCGCGGAAAATATTTGTGGCGAAGTAATCTCTGTTTATTAATTTTTATCTAATGTGACAGTAGGGGGAGCTGTTTAACCTTTTCTACTTAAATCGTTAAGTTATTATTAATAACCAAATCAAGTCCATTAATCCGTTTTATTCAACTTAAGTTAAATTGCAAGATTATAAAACCCATTATTAGGTGAGTTTATAATAACAATCCTAGCAATTTTTAGATATGAATATGTGATAGTTAACAGAATATTAAATGCAGTAATTAAACGAAACGTTGATTTTTTACGTGGTAAAACTCCCTTCCCTTGGGAAAAAAATCCATGGACCCTCTACTGTCAACCTAAAGTCCACTAATAAAAAATAGAATGAGTTGTACAAGTACATAATATGACTTAAAAGTAAATCCTAACAATGATATATCTCTCAACTATTGATTGTCCTTGAACAATCCTAGCTTTTCTTAGTTGTTCCCTTCACCATTTTTGTAGCTCCCTCTTGGATATACCTCATAACCACTAGGTGTTGTCCTAATTGACCTAGTTAATTATGTGAGCGAGAGTAATGTGTTCTACACTACATGAACTCAAACACACTTAATGTTACAGAACAAATTCTCATGCAACAATTAGCCTATTAACTTTTGTTATAGTTTTAATAAAGTTTAGCTTAGACTTTCAAAACACTTTCTTTAAATATGTTTTAGTCTAACTAACACTTTATTAATAACTCTTGACAAAAATGTTTCAAAAAAATTTCAGATTCTAAATCGTGATATAGTGTATGTTATTTGTGAAGTGAAATGTTTTGAACACTCTATATCCTAATGTCCAATATATAAACGATAAGTAGTATTGTGTCCAAAATTTATGTTCCAAGATAGCAAAGTCTAAAACAGCTTAGATTTAAAAGAAAAAAAAAATCCCAAAAATGTATACCCAAAGAGTGATTATAATATAGCCATCAAAGAAACACCCATTAACATATATTCTTAGGGTTTTATTCAAACAATCACAAACAAGGTTGTGATACAAATATTCAACTCAAAATCAAATCAGAAAATGAAATACAATAAGGTTGAATATACTGTCTCGGAATGTACAAGAGAAAATCAAGATCTAAAATGTTTTAAGGTAAAACACTTCAATCAAACTTCTTAAAACACTTTTAATTTTTCTTCAACAAACCAAACTTTTTAAAAGTTAATCATGTACGATAATACGCGCTTGGTTTACAAAAAATAGTGTATACTATAACAGTTCTAAACTAGATCTACTATTATAATTAAAAAATTGTGCTTAATTCAGATTAAACATACAAGTCCGTGTACGACGTGTTGATGTCTAAATTTGGATTATTGATCTTAGCCTTAGTTATCAAATTTATAATCACAAATATAAGAAATAAAGAAAATAAAAAGATACACATGAGATTTTTATGTGGTTCAGCTTAAACAGGGAGTCTATATCCATAGGGTGTTTTACTAATTATTTAGAGTTTTTGTTACAATCTCTTAGGTACAATTATAGGGTTTAACACAAAACGTATGAGTTTTTGTATGATCCCCTCTCAGTTGGGGGTGATAGCATATTTATAGTCATTAGAATTTTAAGAAATGGAATGATTTTATAACTTCATGCATTTACACCTTTACACAATAATATGTAGCTGGACATTATTCATGTGAATGTGCATGGTGAATGTTGATTATCCCAAGTGTGTATTTTCATGATATTTCACATTCCTAGTTGTGGTCGGCTGGACGGTTGATTGCGTTTACCCATTGTATAAAGTCAAATGGATATGTGGACATGTTTCCCCAATTCATTGGTCCACGTAGCCTAATAAATTTATTCTACAACAAAAGCCCCCAATACTTGATACTTAGAGGATTAACGAAAGAATGGACTATTCATCTCAAACACTACTCTGTAGGCACTACACAAAAAATAGGAAACTAGCATGGTTTAAAATAGTGTCAAATGCAATCTGGCACGGTTAATCGTGCCAAAATCAGGGGTGCCAGATTTTTTAGCGCGGTTTAAAACTGTGCTAGATTTCCCAAACTGGCACGCTTTTGGCACACTTTTAAAGTGTTCTAGTTTTTTATTTGGCATGCTATTGGCACGCTTTTGAACCGTGCTAGATGTTAAATCTGGCACGCTTTTGGCACATGTTGAAACCATGCCAAATTGTCTATTTTTTGGCACGCTTTAGGCACAGTTATAAAGCATGCCAGATTGTTTTATAAGTGTGCTCAATTTTATAAATTTTTATGATTTTAAACCATGCCAGATTTTTCAATTAATAAAAAAAATAATAGGAAACAAATCTAAAAAATATGTAAATGCCAAATCTAGTAGGAAAAATATTTATTATTTGCAAAACAAAATCAAGAAAATTCACAAATTATGAATATCGCAGGTTTTTGATAAACTAATGTGCATACAAACTTTTGTATTTTCCCATTGCTCTTGTTTCGTGACCACCTTTTGTATCTTCCCATTTCTCTTTCAAACAACCACATTGTACAATATCTAGGTGGGCCAGATGACAATGCCTCATCGGCTAAATGGTGCATCAGGTGGATCATGACCACAAAAAAGGCAGGTGGAAAGTAAATTTTGAGGACACAAAGAGCCTCTACCAATGCTTGTTTTGCCTTCAAAAGATGTTCCCTAAAAATCATTTTTGCACAAAACAACATTAAAGAATATGCTTATCCGTTGTATAGATTTAACAAAGGCTTATGATCAGGAAATGAATGCATAAGCAACGCAGGAAGCAATCGTTGCATAATGATGTGATAATCATGAGACTTGAGATTGGTTAATCCGGGAAGGTCAAGGTTAACATTATTTTTGAAATTTTATGAAAAACCAATCGGTACCTTCAATGTTTTCAAGGTGAGATAAAAGGCTTGTTTCTCTTCCTTTCCTAATGCAAAAGGTGCTAATGACATTCGCCTTTTATTATACCTTCAACATCTTGCATCCATAATTTTCTCTTAAGATTTAATGGGAACTTCAACTATTCTTGATCTCTAACTGTATCTTTATTTGACGATCCTTTCATTGAGAGAATAGTACCTAAAAGAGTCTCTATTACGTTCTTTCCAACATGCATAATGTTTAAATTATGTCAAATATCATGATCCTTCTAGTATTCCAAATCAAATAAAATGGATCTCCTCGAAAAACCCTCAGTACATGTGAGATCCTCGTCGTCACCTTCACTTGGATGATCATCATTATCTAAATCATCTTCCAATACTATTGGCTCTTTTTCTTTCCCCTTCCCCTTCCCTTTACCCTTTCCCTTCCCCTTACCTTTCCCTTTCCCCTTACCTTTAGCCTTCCCCTTCCCCTTGCCCACTCCCTCTCCCTCTCCCTTTCCCTCTCCCTCTTTTTGGGAGCCTTATCGAGCGATAACAGACACAATTTGCTCAACCTATACACTTGTTAACTTTCGTGGAGCCATAACAGTCTCTATTTTACCATTAAATATTTACTTTGATGTGTCGTACCTATAAGTATGGTTTTTGGGAAGGAACATGCAAGATCGTTGATGGAAACATTTCATTGACTTGTGAAGATATTCAGAAGGTGTGTTTGTAGAGCAAACAGGACACCCATAATAACCCTGACTTAAACAACCTGCTAACATCCCATAAGCAGTAAAATCATGAATACCCTACATCAACATGGATTTTAACTTAAAATGTTCATTTTAATTTGCATCCCAAGCCTCGACTCTAGACCATAAGATCTTCAGCTCATCGACTAAGGGTTGGAGGAAGACATCAATATTACTTGATGGTGACTTTAGCCCGGGAATCAATACAGTCAACATTGAAAACTCACTCTTCATACACAATGATGGGGGAGGGTTGAGAGGCTTAATAATCACTGGCCAACAACTATAGTTACGGACAAACATGTTATTAGGGTTAAAACAGTTAGTTGCTAATGCAAGTTGAAGATTTCGCGGATCCTTGGAAAATTGTCTCCACATAATGTTTGCATTTACCCACTCTGCTGAATCTCGGGGATGACGCATAAATTGCATATAAGGGTTTTCTCGTGAGTGCCAAGTCATTTTCTCGGCTATCCATTTAATGGTATACAACTGCTTTAGCCTAGGGATTAACAGAAAATATCGCATTATCTTCTTAGGAACCTTATGAAACTTCTTTTGGCCCTTGGGATATACAATTTCCTCCCCTTTATCATCTCTTGAAGTATACTTGTATAAAATATCGCACCTCAGAAATTTATTACAGTTTTCATGCTCTTTCCAAAATAACATGCAATTATTAATGCACACATCATACTTAACATAGTCCATACCAAGATCTCTAATTGTGTTCTTCATTTCGGTATAACTAGTTGTCAAGTTGTTCCCTTCAAGGAGTAACTCATTCAACAATCTAAGAATTCCACCTGTGGTGCCATCTGACAAATTAAATTTCCTTTTTATATCATTTAACTGCACATGAGCATACATAGTCGTATGGCATGATGAACCAATAAGAGGGTGCAGTGGCTCCATTACGAGTTGATGTAAATGCTCATAATTCTTTCCATTGCGTGTATGTGTGTGAGAATCATTCGGAATATCAAAAGTTTGGGGCCCTTCATCACCACCTACACAATTAGGTGCACTAAGACCTACTTCAGTAGTGAACATCTCACAAGAATCATTCACACGATCATCCAAAGTCAGAATATTAGACACATCAATGTGTTATCCAACATTAGTCTGAGCCGCAGGTTATTCTGGTTGCTAGACTGGATTAAGAATTGACGTCTCCCCATGAAAATGCCATAATGTGTAACTTATATCTATACCATAGTCCATCAAATGGATAAAGATTTCATCTAAAGTAACATGTCCTTTCCTATTGTGATAACGCCTACACGGACATGAATGTATTTCCTCGGGAATAGTGTTACGCACATACTACAGAAAATCTAACACCCCATCTCTATACGAATCGGTCTCAAAGTTTTTCGCTTTTATCCACTCTTTATTGATCATCGACGACATCCTGATAAACATGTGAATGAATAATGTGTTAATAAGATCTTATCACATAAAATAAAATTTCAAAATTTCAACAAGAGGAACTGTGGAGAATTATTAAATTACAGAAATCACATATAATACATTCTAATTATCCAAATTGTGCCATATGTATTCTTTAACCCCTCATTTGATATCTATTGGTGGTCTCTCTCTCTCTCCAACAGGAGTAATAGTTTTTAGGAATTGTGGATCCTTTCTGCATCTTGACACAGTAGTAAATCAGAGAAGCCTAAAGAAATATAAGGGTGGACTAAGATCAAACATCCATTCTTACATTTTAGTTATTAGACATAAACAAAACCTCCAAACCTTAGGTTTTTAGTCAAGAACACATCACGAGCAATAACTCGTGTGCTTGGACAAAACCAACATAAATAGCTTTAAAAACTTCATATATTATCCTGAAAACACAACCAAACATTCTACCCTGCTTCAGTAAACCCATGCCAATGATAATCAAGCCACATGACCTCATCAAATAATAATTATTCGACCCAAGAAAATAAAAAGCCAAAGATGATCTTCACCGTACAAATACCATATCAAAAGAAACCCAAAACCCAGAATCGAGATCAATTTTCATGGTTATAATTTAACGATTTATCATTTCATGGTCACACCATGGTTACGATTTGCATTTACATGTTGATTAATTCAAGTTAACAGGAGAGTGTATTACCATTATAACACATAATCAACACCAATAGAAACTAAACTAACATCTAAAATTATGACACGATTGGAAAAATAATAACCACCAATTTTTAGTTCAATGGGGTATTGTAATTCCAATATTCCACATCCCAAATGGAAAAAAGCAATATATATTGTTAATACATTTACATTAGTGGCAAAATAAAAAACATAAAAACCCTAGTTGGAGATTTCTAAACTACTCAGTATGAATCCATATAAAGAATGATGAATCGATGGGCCAAAATATGAGAAATAACAATAAAGAGTTAAAATGGAAAAGAAATTACAGAAAATGGAGAAAACTAACCTGAAAAGTGGTATGTTCAAAAATCTCTCTTGAACTCACCGAAAATCATAAGGTCTTTTACTGGAGGCAGCAACGATGGGGGGCAGTAGCGACGGGAGGCAAAAGCAATAGGAGGCAGTGCCGACGGGAGCATCGTCGATGAGGCTTTATTTTGGGGTTAGATGATCTCGATTCTGCCGATGAAACGTCGACGGGTAGCGTGGAGAGAGGGAGAGAATTAGGTTAGAATAATTTGCCACCTCTTGAAAATTGGGCCCCCCTTGAAATTTTTGGGGTGTTATTTTTTTAATGAAACATATTCATATTTGGCAGGGTTTAAAATCGTGCCAGATTTTGGCAATGTTTTAAACCGTGCCAAATTATGATAAAGTAGTGAAAAATTCTGGCACGATTTAAAACCATGATAGAATTTCCTTGCCTCAGTGTGCCAGATTAGCATTTTTGGTGTAGTGAGGAAAGGTGTTGGTCGACTTCCAATCTCAAGGACTTACGATTTTTAACTAGGCCATAATAAGGCGGTGGAAATTTTATAAATAACTTGAAAGATAGGGAACCTTTTTTTGGCATTTAAGGATATGATATGTCGTCGATATCGTAAATATTAGTATGTTTAATCATTTAGAATACCAAATTTCAAGAGTCATCATTATACCTATAAAATACCTGCTTCCATTTCCATCACATCTCACTTTGGATTTTGAATTTTTCCTTCCATTGTAGTGTTATTACTTTGCTGGATAAGGATTTCAAACCAGTGCTACTATTGTAAGATCCTCTCTCTTATAGTCTTTTTTTTTCTTTATAATCTATTAGGACAGTTTGTATCGCAGATAAGGGTTCTTTGGAAGAGTTTAGGGGAAAATGGAAAACTCCATCTTGGGTAACTGCAGAGATAGTTTTGGTCCCTGGGATTTATGTGCTTTAAGTGAAGGCCACTGGTTGCCAACATTTTTTATAGATGAACGTGGCATTACTTTCTCGCCAAATAATTTATTTCTCGAATTTTGTCAATACTTAGATGTGGTCCCTACTCAGGTGGCTTTAAATAATTAGAGAATATTTAATGGAGTTAATCGACTAAATGACATATATGGGACCCACTTAGGAATAACTGAACTAATGTATTTCTATAGTTGTGGGACCATTAGTGACAACATTTATTACTTAAAGACCAGATATTCCAACAGAGCACTGGTGGTGAATTTACCTGACTCCAATTAGGATTATTGGGAGTATGGGATTGTAGTTAAAAACGGGTAGTATGCTCCTCTTCTTGAGAGTGCAAGATACACTGGGCTTAGATGCCCTCAGGAAGGGCAAGGCATAAGTCTACACCATAATTATTTCATATATTTTCTTTGTGTTTTCTTTTCCTCTATTGGTTTATCAATCACCATTTTCATGTTTATTTTTTGCAGAAAGAAGAAAGAAGGACTTCCCTCCTGACTCAGAATTTAATTTTGTTGATTTGAAATACATTTGGTTTATCCAAAAAAGTATAAGCGAAGCCTATTCCCATTTGGCCTTTGTTTTTCTTGAATACCAGAGTTCCATCACCTCCTTTATAGTTCGGACTACAAAAGACATTCCAATAGCCTCTATAGATTTGGAAAAGCTGGCCTCATCTTCATCTGTTACTGCCTCTGAATCCACTTTTTAAGAAGAGGGAAATTGTGTTTTTGGAGTAACCTCCTCATATTTTGAGTCACTACACTTATCCACTGTCCAACCATCTTTCCTCTCCTGATAAAATAGTTAAGAGGAAGATTCCAAACCTTCTCAATGGGGACATGTATCCTTATCCTTCGAAACAAAGAAGGACACATATGAGCTGGATCCAAGCTCCCAGTAGTGGTAATGATTGAGGAGGTGAATAATATGGAGCCTCAGTATAAGAGATTGAGAAAATGTCTTGTTAATTGGTAGGAATTAGTGAAGAAGACCTATGCTGACCATGCCTCTGCTGACATTACTTTTGTGGCAGTGAATCCTAGTTTGGTTAGGGGTTTGATTGGTTTTGGATTTCACCTTCTGATAGGTCAGTGGATGCCCCTTCGTTTAGGGCAATATTACTAGAGATGGCCAATCACAATTTGGCTCTGGTAAATTTCCTAAACTGTGATTTTGTATGGTTGGTTGGAATTTTCACTTTATACTTTACTGATTAATTTTGCTCCTCTAAAATTTGCAGTTCTTGGTAGATTACGATCAAATTTTGATAAGGGATAACCAACTTAAATATCGTTAGTGGACATTAAAGCTATTTTCAAAATCTTGAGGAAATCTTTGGATGCCACCAAGAAGGCCCATGCGAAGGATTAAGAGAATAGGTAGGGCTTGCTAGATACTACCGAGAAGGGGAAAAAGGACATCGAGAAGGTTGCTGTAGATAATGCTAAGGCCACTACTGCAGTGGAGGGTAAATATTAAGGCTTGAAGGCCAATGTGAAGAAGGATAAAGAGGACGCCTATATCATGGTTGGGATAAGGCCTTTGCTACAACAGCTTTATAGATTAACTGCCTAAAAAAGACCTCCTGTAAATAAGGCTAGGATGTTGCCCATAAGTAGGTTATCACTACTGATGATATAGAGCTTTTCTAGCAGTATAATCCTAGCACTCCTCCCATTATTAGCAAGGAAATGAAGGATAAGGAGGATACTGGTGAGTCTTCCATGGTACCTAAGACTTCGATGGTGGCTACTTGGTCGGTGGATAAGGTGGCCCAAGATAAGGAGACGGTATAGACACCTTGGGGTTGTTTCGCATTTTCAAATTTTTATTCTATAATGTTTGGTTTAGTTCTCTTGTAACACAGAACAATTATCCTTCTGATATATCTTTTCACAGATTTAATAAGATTGTTCTTTATTTTGCCTGCGTAATGTTGATGTTTATTAAATTTGCTCCTTAATTTTTGTACTCATATCCTATTTTCCAGTTAAAAAGAAAGAGGCATGTCATAACAACAACAGAAAGTGATCTCTTTAGAAAAAGTGTCCAACTTTTTGAGGCAGGTCATGGAGATTTGGAGGAAGACGAATTGGAGGAACTGCTTGGCTTGGATGCCTCTAACTAGGTTACATAAGCTTATGTTTTTTTTTTATCTACATAGGTTATTTAGTCAATTCATGATGACCAATGCCTCCTATTATGAGATGATTCTCAAAATGCAAAAGGGTCATAAAGCATCCATTCCTAGTCTGCGTGCTGATTATGAAGCAACGTATGCTCGGCTGAGCAGCAACAAGGTCTTTAATAAAAAAAATTACAAGATATTTCTTAGGCTTACAGCAAGGAGTTTGTGTTGATATGTGAATTAACTAGTGCTTGGGAGGTGGTGAGGATATTAGAATACGAGAATAATACGTTCAGGAATCAACTTGAAAGTTTAAATAAACCAGTAGGCACCGAGCAGAACGAAGGTGCTTTATTATTAGAGTAGGAAAATGCCAAAGTGATGGAGGAAATTTAAAGGTTGAAGAAAGAAAAAGGCGGCTAGTCATCTAAGAAAGTGGTGGTTTCTCGACCTAGTGTTGAGGAAGAAAGAATTAAGAAAACTTCGGTTGGCAAGGCCATTCTGATCAAGAACCAAGCGACCAATATCAATAAGCTAACTAACAAAGTTTCTCGTCTAACTTTTGACTTTCATAAGAAGCTACGGACTATTTAGATAAATGGCTATGATGAGGCATTAGCGCACATGGATGAAGAGATTAAACAAGGCAAGGGGAAGGTTACAAATGGGGTTGGCTGAATGCTTTGACAGTTTTGAAGGTCACTAGGAAGATTCCTTATGGAATTAGAATGATCCATGTTGCTTGGATTATCCTGATCCTCCTTTCAGTCTAGATGTCAACTTGATTTCCACTACTTCCATACCCAAGCCTTAAAAAAAAGACATGGAAGACTATGGCCTAGATGAGGAAGATACCCTTATTCGACCTCCTCACCTGGTAGATCAACCTAGTCCTAGTCGATAAGGAATACTTAGGGACCTGAGATCCACTATTCGGTATTCTGCCCTTGATGTTCCCTTTACAGGGATAGAAAGGGCCTTGGGAAAATGCCCAATTGAATGAAGAATATTTTCCTTTTCATGTTTAAGCCTTTGTGATTTAATAAAGAGAAACTTTCAATGAAGTTTAATTCTCCTTAAATAATGGACAACATATGGTTAACATTTGTTATGCATAATTATGGCTTAATAATAGTATAGCATTAATATTATGTTGTTGGATGTAAGCCGACAAATCTGCTTGATTGGTTTCCAATTTGGATGAACCTGAGTTGTTTAGCCTTAGGTTCTACAAACACACTTATGGTTGTCCAAATGGATCTTTGTCGTTTTATACCGCCTGCTTGAATTAGTTACCATTAGTGACTAAATTTTATAGTTCATTTGTTCCTTGATTTGGTCTAATAAAACTCCTTGTTCTTGACTTTAAATCATACAAGAAGTTTTTAAATTTATGAACTTATTATTCGTGACTTGTTAAAGACGAAGTCATACATGAAATTTTATTAAAAATTGAAATTAAAAATTCATAAATTGATGTGACTAAACTCATGTGACTATTTGGAGGTTGCTATATCTCCATTTTCCAAAAAGAAAACATAATAAAGGAAGTCGATTTGTTGACAATCCAATGAATTCTTTTTAAACTGAAAAGAGTTGCAACATATGTGTTTGAAACCTTGATCCAGAATTACTAATAATATTTCCTAAGATGCTCGGCGCTCTATAAGTTCTTGAATTTCTCTCCTCCAAGTGTTTCCAGGTAATTGGTACCTAGTTAGATGATGGAAGATAGGGACCACAACAATTAGCCTCCAACTTATTTCCCTTTTGGAGCACCTTCTTTAGAACATAATCTCCCTCATTTAAGTTGCTCAGCTTAACTCTTTTTTTATAAAACCTGGTAGTACATTGTTGATAGACACTTGTTTGAAGTGTAGCATTCTCTCTTGATTCCTCTACCAAGTCTAAATCTAGACTTCTCATGAGATCACTTTTAGGAGATTTAAAGTTGACCACTCAGTGACTAAGCAGACTGATCTCTATTGGAACCAAAACTTCCATTACAAATGCAAGCATGTATGGAGTTTTGTCGGTAGCTTTCCTCGACATGGTTCCATAGGCCCATATGACACTATGCAATTCGTTGATTAAATTTTTTCTGGCATCATCAAGTCTCTTTTATAAATTATCTAGCAAAGTTTTATTGGTCACCTCTGCCTGTCCACTGCACGGTGATGTATGAGTGCATATTGTAACATTTGGATCATGGATTAAATGCACTAGTCCTCAAATTCCTGATTATCGAACTGAGTTCCATGGTCTATGATGAAGGCATATAGCATGTCGTATTGACATATCGTATTTTTCCATATAAACTGGAAAACTCTTTTGCAAGGTATCTCAACTAGCGACCCACTTTGTGAAGTAATCAATAACAACGACCAAATATTTAAATTGACCTTTTGTTCTCGGTAAAGTTCCGACCAAATCAATCACCCAGATGGCAAAAGGCCAAAGGGGACTGATTGGTTTTAGAGTAGCCCCCGGTCTTCTATGTATAGTGGAAAAATTTTAGCATTTGTCACACCTTCTAGTATATAATGGAAAATCTACCTTCATGGTTGGCCACTAATGCCCTTGCACGGCATCTCATTGTACCAATGATCTCCCTATCAAATGAACTCCACGGATCCTTCATGCACTTCTTTAATAAGGTTTTGCACCTCAGTGGTGTGGACACATCGGAGCAAGGACACATTGAATCCTCTCTTATAAAAGACGCATCTTTCTAGTACATAACTGGCTACTTTATACCTTAACTTCCTTGCCCCCTTTAGGTCTTCGGGCATAGATCCTCTTTAAATATACCCCTTGATTGGATATATCCAGAAGGGACCCAAACCTAGTTCTATTAATATGACACTCTCTTCATTTATGCTCCTATTTTCTAGTATTTCCATCGGAATGGTCCTCCTTAGTTCTATCCTATTTTTTGAAGGTAGCCGAGCAAGTGCATCTGCTCGGGCATTCTCAATTCTTATAATTTCGACCATTATAACTACTAAAAATTTAAAGATGATACATTGAACTTTGGCCAGCTACATTGTCATGAGTTCTCCTTTGACTCCATATATTCTGAGAATTTGATTAACGATCAATAAGGAATCACTATGAGTGATGATCTGCTCGACACCTAATGATAATGTTAGTACCAGACCTGTAATCAATGCTTTGTATTCTACTTCATTATTGGAAGCTTGAAATTGAAAATGAAGTGCATAATTTTCAAATGTCATCAGCGGTGTTGATAATTAATCTTGCTCCACTATCAGTTGCACAAGAAGACCCATTTACCCATAATCTTCAAATAGTAATTTCTTCATCAAAGCTTCCTTCGCTTAAATATCTATGTTTGAACTACTTTTTTCTCTGTTCCACATATTGTCTTACAACTTCTCGTGTTGTGGAATTTTTTTTATCCACTTTAAAACTATCTTTTAAATAAGTCATCTCGGCCTCTCTAGGCATTGAGCTCTCTTCCAAGGAAGTCTGCTCGACCAATTAATTGACTAATCTTTTTTCGTAAGTGAACTCTTCTATAAAGTCTGCCACTGCTTGACCTTTTATTGTTGTTCTGGGTTCATAGAGTATGTCATATTATACTAATTCCACTGCCTAATCCATTAATCTCTCTGACTTCTTTGGCTTAGGGATATCTTAACACAATGGTAGGTCAATGTAGACCATAACGGTATGTACCTAGAAATATGGCTTCATTCTTCTTTATGCTTCATAAGGTTTAAGGTCAGTTTTTCATAGCGAGGATATCAAACATATGCTCCTCTGAAGGCCTTACTAGTGCAATACACTAATTTTATACTTTATTTTCTAATCTGATGAGGGTTAAGCTAATCGTTTACTCAAATACAGTCAAGTATAAGTACAACCTTTACCCCATGAGTGTCCACTACAGTAGTGGTGGAGATCCCAAGTATTTCTTCAACTCTTGAAAAGAATTTTCTCATTTATCATTCCACTCAAATTTTTTTTGTAGTACCTTAAAGAATGGTATACGCAAGTCAGTAGCTCGGGAGACAAATCAATTAAGAGTTTCAACTCAACCTATCAACTTTTGCATATTTTTCTTACAAGTGGTAGATTACATGTCAATCAATGCCTTAATCTTATCTGGAATGGATTTAATTCCATTTTGATTTACTATGAACCCTAGGAACATTACTTATTATACACCGAACACACATTTGTTCGGATTGAGTTTCATTTGATGCTTCTTGATCTAATCAAATGTCTGACTCAATTATTTGATGTCGTCGGCAGCTATCTTGCTTTTAGTAATAATGTCATCCACATAGACTTCTATATTTTTTCCAATCTATTCGTTAAAAACTTTATTCACCAGCCCGTGGAATGTTGCTCCTGCATTTTTAAGCCCCAAAGGCATAACGTTGTAAGAGTAAGTACCTCGATTGGTGAAGAATGATGTTTTCTCCCTATCCTTCAACTTCATCTTGGTTTGGTTGTAACCCAACATAGGGTTGGTACCCCTACGTTGCAACAATGCTAGCATGTAACCAAAGAAACCTTCTGTTACAAGGATTACGATTCCTGTAGTGTGGATTGAAATATCACCTAAATATTTACAATCAATTACAATCAATTAATAAGGGCCAGACATGTAAGTTTACCAAGAGGAAAACCACTTCCATATTGATAAGCACAGTCATGAAAATGGAGTTGGATCTCCAGGATCGCCTGGTTTCCTCTGTCTACTTCCAATATAAATCAAATCTAAATCACTTGAAAATTTTGCATCTTCACTTAGCCCATCTACGTGACACCCTCCACGATCGCCATGTATCCCTCCTGTAATTATTGTAACACCTGCACTGCAAAAACTAACCATGTTAGCAACTTAAATATATTCTTTATGGGCCACAATGAAAATATTATCCCAATACTAGAAAATAATGTGGCCTCATCTAGTAATAATATCGTTGGAGCCTTCAGAATAGCTCGCGCGATTGTAACACATTACATTTGTCTGCCGGACAATTGGATACTTCTCTCACCTACTATTGTATCATACCTTGCATAGTCAGCAAATTCTTCAATAGGAAACATGTGAGTAGGATTGGAGGGTTAATTTATACCTGCCGTAAACCACTGATGAACCTATGAGCATTTTCCAACTCGGTTGCTGCTAAAATTTCAGCCTCATGAGCATCGCCTTCCTTCCCATAAATAATGTTGACTCAAATTGTATCGTTGAACAAGACAGGCTCCTGGATCACTAAACCCATCTGCTGCCTTAACCATTTCAATTTTAGATTTTGAATTTTGACTCCGTCTAGCGTGATTTGACCTGAATGAGGTGGTTAGTGATTCAATTTCCATGCACCAAATGTTATTAATATGATCCAATTAATCAATCAAATTTATCTCCATATGGTAATAGGAGCCAATAAACATACCATAACATGCATATTAGTATTCAAACAAAATTTGTGAAGTTAATAAAGCATGTTTTCTGTTCAATAGGGTAAGTCCAAAAGAAAATGTAAAATGTAAACTATCACATAATAAGTAAATTTAGACACTTGTTTTAAAAACTCAGTGATTGAAATAATTGGAAAAGCTTAATTAGTGTAACATCTTTTCTAAACATTTAAAGAAATGTGAAATTTTCCCATTTTCTCCATTCATGACTTAATTATACCGCAAATGAATAGCAAGTCTCCAAAATTATAATTGTTATGGACATTGACACCAATTGTTGGGCAAATGATTTTGATAAATAGAAACTCATATTTTTAAAAAGATAAATGAAAATAGTAACTACTAATTAAAGATAATCAAAATCAATCAAGGATTTTGTTGACATCTAAACCGACAAGGAAACAAAATATAACCAAAAAATCATACATATAAATAACCAACAACCAGATATAATATAAAACCAGTTGTCCACGTGGGCAAAGCATTTGGACACGAGTGTTCTCTCAATGTCCAACAATACCCATCTTCATGAAATAAATCAATGAGCATGTAAGACGAACAAGCATTAGTAAGTAGACCAATGGGGATACATTAGGGATGTGCACACAAATGAAAGGTTGTGCCTTTATTTATACTACCTTGGCAATCCTAATTGAAAATTTTAACTACCAATTAAAGATAATCCTAATCAATTAAGGATTTTCTTGAAGTCTAATTAGGAAAATAAACAAAATATAAGGAAATAAACATACAAGTAAATAAGAAACAACTAGATACGATATTAAAATAGTTATCCACATAGGCACAAAATTTGAGTGTTCTCTTAATTTCCCGCAATACTCTTTGTCTTGAAATAAATCAATACAAATGTAAGACGAACAAGCATTAGTAAGTAGATCAGTGCGGATAAATTGGGTAAGTGCGCACAAATGAAAGGTTATGCCTTTATTTATACTACCTTGACAATCCTAATTGAAAATGTTAACTACCAATTAATGATAATCCTAATCAATTCAGGATTTTCTTGAAGTCTAATTAGGAAAATAAACAAAATATAAGGAAATAAACATACATGTAAATAAGAAAAAACCATATACGATATTAAAATAGTTGTCCATGTGGGCACAAAATTTGAGCATTCTCTCAATTTCCCGTAATACCCTTTGTCATGAAATAAATCAATAAGCATGTAATACAAGCATGAATTGGTAAGTAGATTAGTGGGGATAAATTGAGGAAGCGCACACCAATGAAAGGTTTGAATGCATTTAATGCATCTACTAAGAATTCGGCGTGAAAATGTCCCATAATTTTCTTACTAAATTACACCCCCACTAAACCTCAATCATCTTTTTGACATATTTATTAAACAAGTCTCCCCACGATCACTAATTTTAAACTACTTCAAAATGTGCAAAAATGTACCAAATTTTAGGTTTAGGTTTGTATCTAGTTTAATCTCCCTGTACCTTAGGATGAGAAATGAAGACAATGTGTAACACCCCGCCTAATTAAATACCGGGTGATCAGTCCTTTATTAAATTAACATCAAGGTGAACGGTTATTTCATTCTCAGCACCACTGTCGTAAAATAATTATTACCAATATAAACACCCTAAATAATTAAGTTAAGTGTCAAAACAATTTAAAGTCTCATTTTTCCTTTCTTAAGTACCAACATAAAAATCTTTTTAATACCCAACAGTTAAGAGTCACATAAATACTAAGGATGGCAATTAACACACAAGAATTAAACCATCTATATAATCCAAACCAAGTATAAGAACCATAAATGAAATCATATTGACAATAGTTAACTCCCAAGGAGCATTGAATACCGAAAATATAAATGAACATAAATCTTTGACAAGATCTAAACGGAATAGGAAATCGGGCGACACATGCCCTAACTATGAAGATCTAAAGTAGGAACTAATTCAATGACGAAGTTGTCTAAAGCAACTCCCACATAAGCTGCAACACGTCCAATCCAAAGAACCTAAGGATGACGCCCTTGTGGCTGGGCACCTATAATACATACATATATATACAAAAGAGAAAGAAATGACAGAAAACGTGTCAGAGCCCGAGTGTAAAATAGTTTTAAAAATAGTTTAACAAGTATTTAAAATACTTACCGGCTAATATCACAACCATGTTAGTATGCGACATTCTCTTGAGAATCATCATCTCTCATCTAGTGTGCACTCCTATCGTTTTATTAATCTCATAAGTCTATCTGACTTATTTTCCATAAAGTGTTATCCCCAGAAGTACTAAGGCCATAATATTTAGTTTTAGAAAATCATTATCTTCCATATTCTTACGTTACTTATAACCACTTATTACTGTTACGAAAATTCATGAACACTTGTTATAAAGCTGAAGCATTTATTAATTACCTAACTACTTAGACACACAGTAGAAAGTTTCCATATATAAGTATATATACTGTAACACCCCGCCCGCCCGGGGAGAGCGAACGGAGCGCTACTCATCGATAAAACTAATCAATTACACAAATCACAAGTCATAGAGCATATAAATCCCATAATATAAAAGAAACCACCAATCTCATCTTCAAATTAAATACAACAATTCTCTCGAAATAATTACAACAATCTAACTATCTGGAAAACAAATAAATCTCCAATGCTCTATACATAAAAAATAAATACAATCTTCTCTCTTGTATTAAAATCTTTCCAAAAGAATCCTCGCTAAAAATCAATCTCCATAGCTCCCCAAAATCCGCGCTAACCTGTCACTAAAAGAAAATATGGGGAAGTACACAATACGATAGGAAAGATGCTCAACAAATATGTTAGCGATGAATAAAGCGTAACAACATGAGTATGAATATTCAAATCAAATGCAAATCTCAATAGCATTTATCAATAAATTTCTCAACAACACATCAATGGGTCACCAGGCCTCACCCCATCCGCATATGCTTTATCAAGTCATAGTCTTGGGAAGTAGGAATTTTGGCGTGTGCCCAACCTCCGTGCCATATTAAAATCTTATGACAACGTGCTCAACAACAACATGAATAATACCGCATGACAACGTGCTCAACGAAAACATGAATAATGCCACATGAATCAAAATAATTCGAAAAATTATTTTTCCAGATTTCAATGAATTTAACGATTCAAAATATGAGTTCAATTAACAAGAATTCAACGGAATAAACACTCGCGAGATTTAGGAGCATATTGTGTAAAACCCCATACCTCAAACCACGATGACAAACCAACGATAAATCTGCCCAGAAATCACCATCACAACATCAAGATCATCTCTCCAAGATCATCAAAAGTTCCTCCAAGAACAACCTCAAAACAACCCCAAGAACACCTCCAAAAACCTAAGGTTGAATGCATAAATCAAAGGGCTTATGTGTATATAAAAGTGAGGAATTAAAAATATGTTTTATGAGTATTTTTGTGCCCCAAGGTTGTTCCAAAACAATAGCCAACGATCCCTTTATATGAGATAAAAATACCAAGAGTTGGAAACCAAAACAACTTCTTAAAATTACCTGCTGCGCACGTTTTTTGGGGTGGTCGATCGATCGATCGAACCCTAAGCATCGATCGATCGATCATACCTAAAATCTGACAGTTCGCTTTGAAAAAATTATAAGGGACAAAAATTATAAAATCAATATAAAATCCATTTTAACTCCATTTTTGAAACCGTTTGAAATTCTCGCCTTTAAAAATAATAACCAACATATTTGAACAAAAAAATCATTTGATCTCAAAATTTATTTTTCCTCTTTATTTTGAAAAATACCCCAAAAATTACGCGGGTTGTTACACAATGGTATAGTGATATAATAACAAACCTTAGTGTGACTAGTTTCGATCTTATTTAGTAGAGGATTTAGCATAAGTGAGGAAAATAAAATGAAAATCTACAGAAAGTTTACCTTAATCAAACTAAAATTCTTTAAAAAGATTTCAAACTAAAATTCGTGAGAAAGAAAAATGAAAAACTACAAAAATTTTACCTTAATCAAATCGTACTCAATTCAAATAACCAAATGAGAATCAATCCAAATAAACAAATCTACGTTGCTAAATCCACGTTGAAAATCATAAAAATCGACCAAACAGAGAAGGATTTAAAACAAATATTGATCCTAAACATTCAATGGTAGAAAAAATAAAAAATTGACCAATATGAGTTTGATATAAGACCTAACCTAATGGGTGTAAGTGAATGGTGTCGTTATAGAAAAACCTTTTTTAGACGTGATGTTATTGTGGTGAATAGATCGGAACTGCTTGAGCTGAAAACCAAACTCTTCCCCTAAAATAACATCATAAAATCCTAACTTTCTTATCTCACACAAACTTGATTATAATCTCATCAAAAAAGGTATATAAGTATAATAAACTTATCAACAACAGACACATAATAGAGAAAGAGGCAAGAACACTAAAAGCCATTTATGGTAGCACCCCTTCCGCAAAATGTCTAACCCATCTCCATAAAATTCTCTGTATCTATGAATGAACCATAATCATTATAGCGATTCTCATTTCTTCACCCCATAATAATTCCAATAATTTTTTTCTTACAAAATGACATGAAACCAAATACATAAATAAAGTGTGGTGAAAAATACCAAGTTTAAGTAGATTTGCAAAATAAAAGATAATATCTGGTTTTTAGGCTTTTGGGGTTATGAATGGTGATATATTTTCCTAGTTTGAGTAGCAAATCTTTTTTGTTTGACACGATCTTTTGAATGATTAAAGTTGGTTCAATGGTTTTTGGAGTTTTTTTATCGGCAAAGCTACATTCGGTTAATAAAAAAAGGCATAGAGGTAAAAGTAGGCAAAATAATATTATAACTGTACTCATCTTTCTATATGTTCAAACTAAGGAACTAATCTACTCAGGCCGCTATGCTTCATCCGTGTGTAGCTTTGATATTTGGTTTGTGATGTTTGGGTTATTGAGAAGATGAGTAGTGAATTACCATTGTTGTGCTGCAGGAGCTTGAGAAATTGAAAAGATGAGTAGTGAATCACCTTAGTACGTGCCTTTTTTTGGGTTACGAGTTTGGGATTTTTCTTTGGGAGTATATGATAAGGGAGTTTCATTTAGATGAGAGGGAAAAATTCCCTCTTTTGTTTTTAATATTCATTTTTAAGATATTGAACTATAATTACTAATAAATAGATTAAATTAGTAATGGTAATTTGTTGTAAGAAAAAGTAATGGTATAGTACTGTTAGTAGTTGAAAAATAGTCCGTTACTAAAGGAGAATTTTGGTGTAGTTAATATCAGTGTAGGGATTCAAACAACTACCCCCGCTAACCTAACTACCCTAAAACAAACCATGCCAAACTACTCCTAAACAAACTAACCAAACCCTCCTAAATTATCACCAAAAACGACCAAAAAAATCCCACTCATATAAAAGCTTTACAAATATCACCAGCTTCATAAAAGAGCCTACATGCAACTACGAGAAGATCTAGCCCCATCATCATCTTCTCCTTGAGGCCACCAAACTTCCCCTGATTAATTAGTATGTTGAAGGCGTTCCATGTAATGATAAGCCCGGACTAGCCTAGATAAAATCACTACGCCCCCTCCGTAGTGGCAAACATGGCAAAACATCTTTGCCCGGTCTCCTCGACCAAGATTTTAACCATTACCCTCTTCCACCTCCATTTCATGTAGTCTCCAAACACGTGTCGAACCCTACCAATCGATTGAGAATGAATGGTTGATGGCCGATGACTCCCTCAGAGAGAGGCCAATCGCATACGCATACCTTCCGTCAAATCCTCTACGGGAAAGAAATCTAGGCTAAAAAAGTTGAAGTTGCTCCCATTCGACTTGATGCTGGATCCGCCAGAGAAAATCGAAAGAGGTCTTTCGGAGGCTAGCTAACCGAATCTACCGATATTCCCATAATTCCAGAATAGGCTGAAACTCCCCCCACCAAGGCACTGACCATCACAGACATTGAGCTTCGTCCCCCACAAACCAATTTACCCAGTTCTCTATAGTTGGAAAAAAGTTGATGAGATAGTGAGTGAAGAAATTTAGCACAGTTGCTAGGGGATATTTGAGGGGATCGCCAAGCAGAATATCTCAGACAACCACATGAATAGCGGGCTACCTTTAAGAAAATTAGAACAACCTTCCCACCAAGCATCTAGATTGTTCAGGGTCTCTTTCAGTATCACCGTCACAGGACTGAGACAATATGACATTTACGCAGTAATGGTAACCAGTTGAGGGTCCACCAACAAGTCCCCAATCACCAGTAGTAGCTTCGAAGTTAAGCTAAGGGCAACAACCCCGGCATGACCTGCATCATTAACATTGATATGACGCAAATATTGCGTATTTCACCCGTTAACCTACGCGGTATTAGCCCCCTCGAGTATCTTAATCCCTATATTTATGCTCATTAACCAGACAACCTCGGATTTCTATGTTAACATATTTTACAGGGGTTAATTGAGCTTTTTTAGGTATTTGGATGCTTAGTATGAAGTTCGGATGCATTTCGGTGAAGTTCCGTACACAATCGCACGCGTAAGGGAATTTTAGTCTTTTCACATCTTGGTTACCCGGCCCGACATCTCACAGAAGTTGTATCCCTCCTCGCTAGCTTCGCGTGGCCATGAACGGTTCACGATTCCAATTCATAACGAAGAAGTTACGGCGATTTCAGCGGAGGAAAAACAAGGAAGCAAAAGAGGAGAAGGAGAAGAAGAAAAGAGGAATGCAGTAGGCTGCTGCATTCTGCCCTGCTTGATCGATCGATCGATGATTATGGTCGATCGATCGACCATTCTGATTTGCCGAAGTTTTGCCTAGGTCGATCGATCGACCAAAGGGGTCGATCGATCGATGCTCTGTTTTCTGCAGATATTTTGCCTTCTTTTCTTTCTTTTTTATTTTTATTCCAACTTACTATATAAGCCAATTTTGTTGTAATAAGACCATATATCAATTTAGGAACGATTTTAGGTTAGAATAGTTAGGGTTTTGAGGGTTTTGGATGGTTCTTCTTCATTTCTCTTTGGATTGACAATCTAATTGGTTTGTAAGTTGACTATTCATCTCCTTTACCATTAATATAGCTTGTTTTCCATTAATTCTTGCTTTCTAGATAATTTACATGCTTTGTTAATTAGGTTTACATGCTTTAATTCTTGTTTTCTTAGTTTAATTAGTTTAATTTACTTTATTTCCATGTATTTCCCTTAGATAAATAGGGTCGGGATTGTGTTTTCGCCATTTACGGGTTTGGACCTCGAAAGTTAGGGTTTTATGTAAAATTGCATTTAATTGAAACCTCGAGTATTAAAGTCGGATTATTATGCGTTTAACTTTTTTTGTCATGCAACGTTAGTGTTTATAGCGATTATCCGAATTTAATCCGCGTGTGACCATTTTTGATTAAATGTTTAATCTCGCAACTTTGGCTTAAATTCCTTATTGTGTGATGTTTATGCTTAATTGTAAATGCTCGATTAAATTTCTTTGGATCCGTAATTCTAATTAGTAGTTGTTTAGCCCGTGAATGCGTGTATGCGATCCCGATCCTTGCTTTCCTTTTGCGTAGCGTAACTTATTCTTTTCTTTAGTCCACCATAACCACCCATCACCTTTTCTTATTTCTTTTACACCATTTTTATACCTGAAGTTTTAAAGCAATTAACATCTAAAATTCAATCACTCCTTGTGGATTTCTTACGATACCCGACTTACCGCTGTACTTGCTTGTCAAGTGTAGTAGTATATTAGGTTCTTTTGTATCGCGGCGGCGAAACACACAACGATTGTGTCCTCACACGAACACACTTTTTTCGCCCAGTCACAAAATGGCGCCGTTGCCGGGGAGTGTGTTTTAGATTGTAATTGTTTTATTGTTTCGTAGTATTTCTTTCATTCATATTTGTATACTTTATTTTCCCCTTTCTTTTTGACTTGTGCTAGATTGTTTCGAGAAATTAAAATCTCGGTGCTTGTCGCTTTTGTTGAATAGCTTATTTTGAAATGTCTCGCTATTACGCTTTAGATAACCTTAATTGTTATGAGAATTGTTTTCCAAGTTATACTCCCAAAACAATGAGAGAATGCCTACAAATTCTTGAAAATGAGCGCATTGAGCGTGAAATTCAAGCGTATGTAAGTAATCCCTCATTGCCTTGTGAGAGTAATTTGGAATGCGGGGGATCCGTTAGCTATGAGCAACCCGCACAAGAAGATGAAATGTCTTCTTGTTCGTTTGATTATGAGTTAATGATGAAGGAAATTAATGATCGATCCGAAAGTTCTCAAGCTTGGTTTCTAGAAACTGATGCCATGCTCGATGAGATTATTTCTTTACAAAATCGGGTCGAGGTTGAAACTTGCGTTTCATCTCCACCCCTTTTTGTGGAAGAAATAATTGAGAGTGAGCCAAGCTTTAGCACTTTCGATTTTCAACCTCTTATTAATTCTTCCGATTGTATTGACGTTGTTGGTCCTTCCTTTCCTTTACTCCCTACTATTCCCGAACAATTAAATTTATCGCAAGAATCGGTTGAAAGTCTTGAGGACTTTGACCCGATTCTTGAACGAGAATGTTATTTTGAGATGCTTCATCTCATGGGCTTTTCAATTGCACTTGCCCCACCTCCCCTTCCAATTGAAGAATCTTGGGGATGTGATTCTGATTTTTCTGAGACTAATTTAGTCTTGTCCCCCGTAGTATCCAAATCCCCCATCGTCCCTCCAAAACTTTTAATTGACGATGGTTCATTTCTTTCGCCTTACACATGCCTTCCGTTGTTCAAACGGAATTCATATTTTTCGAAAGTCATGCTTGTATGTGAGGGTACACCGGTTATCCTCCAAAGTCAAATCGTTCTTATGGTGGACCCTCAACTATTTAGACTTCTAGTGTATAGTTAGTCTGAAGCCTAAATAGTAGGTTGTAAATAATTAGATTTTTAATTTTCTTTATTTCCAATTTTTCTTCCCTTTTTAATTTAGTCTAGTGTAATTAGTTAACTTTTTATTATTTGTTTTTACTATGCTCGGTACTAACTTGTTTTGTAGATTTCATTGGACTCGTGCTTATGGAGATCGCTCCAATTTTGGGTAATATCGTTCTTTTCCTCTTTTTGTGTTGTGTTCTTAATGCGCATTGAGGACAATGCAACATTTAAGTTAGGGGGTGTAGGATATTCTATCCATTTCATGTGTAGTCCATTGATTTTCTCACATTTAGTTACTTAGTATGCCTTTTTGTGAAAAATTTGAAAAATTTCAAAAATATTTTCTTTCTTTTTTCTCCTTTGTTGGGCATTTTGTCTTGTTTTCGATGATAAATTTTAATAATTGCCCGATCCAATAGACAACTCAATGATGCATGTTCTCGATTTTAGAAGTTATTAGACTTTAGTCCTCAAATCATTGATATTGTGAATAACTTCATGAATTAAACTTTATCCCATGAGCATATGCACTTTCCTGGTTATATTGATTTGGTTTAAGATTTTTATAACTCGGTAATCTTTTGTTGCATTGTATATACTTACACCGAGTAAGCTTTGTACCTTTCGTCGTTTGTGAGTGTTATACACTATTCTATTCTCTTTGAAAACGTTGAATTAGTTGGTAATCTCTCTAATCTTTCATTTGACCGTTCATTAATTGAGTTCATGCTTGAAATGTGTTACTTGATCATGATTTTCATATATTGTTTTGACTTGAGAATTGCATAAACTTTGTGAAATGATCATAGGCCCTCTTTGTTATATCACCCATATTAGCCTTGACCTCACCCTTATATGTTTCCCTAGTCAAACCCTTTGTGCCTAAATACTAGCCTTCCGTTTCATTACCCAAAATACCATAACCAACTCCAAATTGGAGTTTTTAGCCATACATACACCTTAAATACCTTTGTTTGGAATGTTACTTGGGATTGAATGTTGTTGTTGTTGTGTGGTTGCAATTTTAGGCATATGAGAGTTTGATAAGCACAGAAAAAGAAAGTAGTGAAAAAAGTGAAGAAAAAGAGAAAGCAAAAAGCAAAAGAAAACAAAAGAGAAAATGAGAAAAAGAAAAGAAAGAGAAAGTTTGTATATGTTGTGTATAGTGTTCAATAAGCTTTGATTACTCTCCAGTTGTTATATCTAATGCTTGTTTGGAAGTTACTTTCCATTTTTGATATTGCCCGCATTTTTCCATTATCCCGAGTTTTCATCCCGAACACTTTGAATCCGTACATATAACTTTCATTTCGTACCTTAACCCCAAACCTACATTATAACCCTATATAAAGTTCTATGTGATGTTTGGGTGCATTTAATTTAAAAGTCATAATACTTTTGGTAATCTGTGAAAATGCATTTCGCCTCTTTTAGTGTGTGGTATCTTTCATTGAGATTACAGTTTTTCATTTTATATATAGTGTTATTCATTTGTGACATGTGTGCGGCCTAGTTTCCATTTACATTTACTCTTTATACCCGCATGTCCCGTGTGTTACCTCCCTGTTTTGAGTGAATTCACTTGATGAGCGTAATGCCCGTGAGGATTGAATATATGCATGCCTTTATGTTTATCTGGTTTATTTAAGTTTTTACCAAATCCTATTTTGCATTTGCTTTCCCCCCTCCCACTTTTAAAGTTTCAATTCTATGAGGTGCATTCAACCTGTTAATAACAACGGACTTTTGTTTGAATTCGTTCAATATGCTAATAACATGTTTGAAATCTTTTTCGTTGTTGTTGAGTTTGTCGCATGTTGGGTTGGGCATATTTTGAGGAAACCTTATGATGTTTGTGGGTTTCATCCCTGAAAACCCTCACGAGACGACACTCGTCCACTAGGGTAACCTAGGGGTTTAACAGCTTATTGCATATGCTAAATGCAATCGAATCGCCCACGAAAGTGGCCTTATGCTTTTATACCATACTTTTGTACTTCTACTGCTTTTGGTTTGCTTGTAGTTCTTGTTGTTTCCTATTTCATTTCTAGGGACTAGCAATGTGTAAGTTAGGGGGTGTGATACGACGCAAATATTGCGTATTTTACCCGTTAACCTACGCGTTATTAGCCTCCTCGAGTATCTTAATCCCTATATTTATGTTCATTAACTAGAAAACCTCGGATTTATATGTTAACATGTTTTGCAGGGGTTAATTGAGCTTTTATAGGTATTTGGATGCTTAGTATGAAGTTCGGATGCATTCCGGTGAAGTTCCGTACACAATCGCACGCACAAGGACATTTTAGTCTTTTCCCAGCTTGGGTACCTGGCCCAACATCTCACAGAAGTTGTAGCCCTCCTCGCTAGCTTCGCTTGGCCACGAACGGTGCACGATTCCAATTCATAACGAAGAAGTTACGGCGATTTCAGCGGAGGAAAAATAAGGAAGCAAAAGAGGAGAAGGAGAAGAAGAAAAGAGGAATGCAGTAGGCTGCTGCATTCTGCCCTGCTTGATCGATCGATCGACCATTCTGATTTGCCAAAGTTTTGCCTAGGTCGATCGATCGACCAAAGGGGTCGATCGATCGATGCTCTGTTTTCTGCAGATATTTTGCCTTCTTTTCTTTCTTCTTTATTTTTATTCCAACTTACTATATAAGCCAATTTTGTTGTAATAAGACCATATATCAGTTTAGGAATGATTTTAGGTTAGAATAGTTAGGGTTTTGAGGGTTTTGGATGGTTCTTCTTCATTTCTCTTTGGATTGACAATCTAATTGGTTTGTAAGTTGACTATTCATCTCCTCTACCATTAATATAGCTTGTTTTCCATTAATTCTTGCTTTCTAGATAATTTACATGCTTTGTTAATTAGGTTTACATGCTTTAATTCTTGCTTTCTTAGTTTAATTAGTTTAATTTACTTTATTTCCATGTATTGCCCTTAGATAAATAGGGTCGGGATTGTGTTTCTGCCATTTACGGGTTTGGACCTCGAAAGTTAGGGTTTCATGTAAAATTGCATTTAATTGAAACCTCGCGTATTAAAGTCGGATTATTATGCGTTTAACTTTCTTTGTCATGCAACATTAGTGTTTATAGCGATTATCCGAATTTAATCCGCGTGTGACCATTTTTGATTAAATGTTTAATCTCGCAACTTTGGCTTAAATTCCTTATTGTGTGATGTTTATGCTTAATTGTAAATTCTCGATTAAATTGCTTTGGATCCGTAATTCTAATTAGTAGTTGTTTAGCCCGTGAATGCGTGTATGCGATCCCGATCCTCGCTTTCCTTTTGCGTAGCGTAACTTATTCTTTTCTTTAGTCCACCATAACCACCCATCACCTTTTCTTATTTCTTTTACACCATTTTTATACCTGAAGTTTTAAAGAAATTAACATCTAAAATTCAATCACTCCCTGTGGATTTCTTACGATACCCGTCTTATCGCTGTACTTGCTTGTCAAGTGTAGTAGTATATTAGGTTCTTTTGTATCGCGGAGGCGAAACACACAACGATTGTGTCCTCACACGAACACACTTTTTCCGCCCGGTCAAACATCCCGTATATGCACAAAGTACATTAAAACTGGGAGGGAGATCAGTCCTCCTGTAACCAATGGTCGATCTACCAAAGGAGAGATGTGGAGAAGTCCTGCACATAGCTTCTATTTAGACTACGACCCGACGTAGGTTAAAGGCGTCATAGTCTACATTGTATGAACACATAGCTTCTAAATTCTCAAGATAAGAGGAAAATTTCGCACTTATGGGAAGGGATATTTTTTAAATAACAAGACACAAACAATAATTAAGCAAGAGAAAGAAAATGCGAATGGATGAAGAAACCTCCCCACCACCCCTTTTATACTCGAAATTTTTGGTTAAAAACAAGGGGCCTACGAAATCCGAATGAAAGATTACCCCATCAAGTAATAGTACCTGAAGAATGTGTTATCTAAGCCTTGGGGTGATTTGGTTGGACTGACCTTAAAATAGGCAGGACAAGGGGCATGTCGATCGGCACCCCCGATTTTTAAGAAAATTCCATGTTTCCTTTTATGTCAAAATTTAAAAAACTAAAAAAAATACTTATTTAAAAGAATTCGAGATTTTTCTTCCGATATTTTAATCATCCAAAATTTTCTCTTGAGTAGTTCTAATCCTTTTTATAGTCTCAGCAAGCAAAGTAAAAAGTGCATGTAGATTAAGTCATTTAAGTAAAAGATAAAACAATCCCATTCATTTCATATATATATATTGCCATCATTACATTTTTGCAGTAAAAAGAAGAAGAAAAACTACGGGTCTCAGCCAAAAACCCCAAACACTCTCTCTCTCTCCCCCTAGGTTCCCCCATCCTTGTGATGTGCACAATTCCCCCGAAGATGAGCTAAGGAACCTCCGCTACCTAATCTAGATCCCTTCTTAGAAGTAGCAGACGAAACTAGAGAGGAAGGAAATGGAATTGAATCCATAATATGAGCCATCACAGAAGACACCCAATCTCGAATGTCCCTCAGCCAGGTAGTCGACACCCGAAAATGTTGCAAGAAAATAAAAAGGTAAATCAGTTTGTCTGAAGCAAAAAAAAAGAAATTTGAATGATAAAGGACAAAAAGTGAAGAGAAAAAACTACGGCTAAAGGACATTCTTCGTCATCCCCAATAACGTCGGGTCCATCGCATTAGGGAGATTCTTCATACACATTGATCCCCCTTCAGATAGCCAAATATTGTAGGAAGGAGGAGAAAGATGGAGAAATAGAACATTTGACGTCGTCGCCGTTGCTGATGTCGACGCACCACTAGTTATATGGGCAGACTCCACCGATCGACTTGTACCCCTGCCTGAGGCGGAGGCATATTCACCACGTCATAGAATATGACGGCATCGTCCATCTTATCACGAAGTCAAAGTAGTCGTAACTCACCACTATGTCCATATACCATGATTAGGGCTCACCAATTATCACCGTCGCCCTAACCTCCTTTAACATCTCTCAAACCTGCCTCATATATCTCTAGGGAATTATTGGTGGGACTACAACCTTATCCTTCATGATTTGTAGGACTACTCTCTCCCACAGATACTAAGAGTAGCCAGACTCTTACGCCAGCAGCCGGTGCATCTGCGCGTGCATCCCGATCACCCATGTGTGCTGGATGGACGTCCCCCAGGGATAGAAGGTCACCTGCATTTTTCCATAACAAAGTCAATACTCGTACGAATAAAGAGAACGCAAAAATAAAAAGATTCAGAAGATAAGAGAAGAAATAACCTGGTCGCTCGTCAGGACATTCGAAACCTAACATACTGCCACTAAATAAAGAGACTGCTTCGACCGTTGGTTGGATTTCTACTACCGGTACATCCGACATAAGTTCCTCACTGACTGATAATGCAAACCAATCAAATGGGCATTAAACCCAATCACCTTGTATAACCACATTTGCAAAAGGACATGAGTCAGCAATCAAAACAAATAAAAAGGAAATGAAAGAAAATGCATAAAATGCAAAAAGAAAAATACCTCCAAAAGATATGTTGCTGAAAGCATCCTTAGAAGAATAAAGGATCGCCTAAGTCAGGCTCCCCCAGTCAAAGAGAGAGATATTCAAAAACATCCTCAAATATGGTAAAAATCACAAGTGGACAACGTCGTCGCTCGACGCCACCAAAAACCCTCCCAACAGTAGAAGAATAAACAAGCGAACCATCTGCCTCACCTGCAGCTCATCAGTCTTGTTGATTTTTAGACTCAGCAAAACCTCCTAGAGAATAAAAATACAGATTGAGTCCCTCGAGACTATTTGCCCTAGATCGCTCAGAGCCACATCCCCCACTGCCGTTGACACCCTCAGGGACCATTCCACCTCTATCTGCATCCCCTCACAATTTATTCCCCAAAACTACGTGTATGGGGTGGGTAGTGTCCCACCACCTCTCCCCCAGAGAGAATAAAATGATCGTAGAGTGCGGGGCCTCATCCAATGCAGACGCCAAATGACCAAAAATTGCAAAAGAGACTACCCAGAACACCATCTCAGGAAGGTGCTCCCATACATCCCTAAATCTCATTGTCCATCGGGAGCGAAAACTCGTAGCAATAATGTCAGTCTGTCAAAATATAAAAGAAACCTTTTGTCAGAATTTAAAGAAATAAGAAAATGCAAAAAAGAAAGAAAAGAATGCCAAAGGTCATGTGGTACTTACATAAACACTAGGGTTCATGATGTTAGATGACCGCTGATGCAAAGGATCATGCAGAAGAGTTCAATCATCCAAAATAGGCTTCAACAGATCAAAAGCATTCTCATTGCCCAAAGCTAAAGGCACCCTATCCCGATTCACCCAATCGTCAAAACCTAGCCACGCCATATGGATATCGCTACTTGAAAAATCCACCACTTTCTAGTCTCGAATGAGGAACAAATAAAGAAATAGATTACAGAAGAGATAAGCAGAACATATGAAAGCTATAAGCTCTGAAAAATGAAGATAATTTTCCCCTTTTTATAGGTGGCTAAGAGACATGCCAGTCGGTAGTCCCCTGACGCCCACCGATCAATAGTGTCCCTTCCCCTTCCGAAGGTAGCCCCAAAGACCATGCCACTATCAGTTGGCAACCCCTACAAGATGATGGTTGGCAATCTCCTGAAATTTCGTACAGAAACTTTCCGAAAAATTCCTAAAATTGCCAAATAAATATTGAAAAATTTCCTCACTAAGAAAACCATTTTTTAAGCTCCCAAATCCCCAGTCGGATTAATACCACCTTTCACCCAGCTTAAACCTTAAAAATCAGCGCGCCCGCAAAGCTAACTACAACTCCCCAGATGAATGTTAAAAAACCTCATCCTCAACAGAAATCAAATTCTTCCTCAGTAGAGCTACTCATTTTCCCACAGGAATTCCCGAATAAAAGATTTTTCCCAGAAAAATTCCAATTCTCCCCAGTAAAACATTCCCTGATAGAATCCCAAAACCTAAAGTCATCAATTGTTTCTCCAAGTGGAATTTTCAGACTGAGAATTTCAGTTCTTCTCAAAAAGATGTAAAACCCAAACAGATGCCTCCTCCCCAGTAGAGTCTCAAACAAAAATTCCCCTGGAGAGATATTCCCCACATTCCCACTTAAGGTCCCCAGAATTGACCTCGACCCTCAGAATTGGTATCTCTCCCTTAAGTTCCTTAGAATTGACCACGACCATCAAAATTGGGCACTCCTACTAAGGTCCCCAGAATTGACCTCGACCCTCAAAATTGATCGCTCCTACATAAGGTCCTCAGAATTGATCACGACCCTCAAAATTGGTCGCTCCAACCTAAGGCCCTCAGAATTGACCTCGACCCTCATAATTGATCGCTCCAAGTTAAGGTTCTCAAAATTGACCTCGACCCTCAGAATTGGTGGCCTCTACTTAAGGTCCTCATAATTGACCTCGACCTCAGAATTGGTGGCCTCTACTTAAGGTCCTCATAATTGACCTCGAGCTTTAGAATTGGTCTCTCTAACTTAAGGTCCTCAAAATTAACCTCAACCCTCATAATTGGTCGCCTCAACCTAAGATCCTCATAATTGACCTCGACCCTCGAATTTGGTCACTCCTACTTAAGTTCCTCAGAATTGACCTCAACCTTCAAAATTTATCGCTCCAACTTAAGGTTCTCAAATTGACCTCGACCTTGAGAATTAGTCGCTCCCACTTAAGGTCATCAGAATTGAGCTCGACCTCAGAATTGGTCGCCCCTACTTAAGGTCCTCAAAATTGACCTCGACCCTCAGAATTGGTCATCTCTACTTAAGGTCCACAGAATTGACCTCGACCATCAGAATTGGTCACCCTCTATTTAAGGTCCACAAAATTAACCTCGACCCTCAGAATCGATCGCTCCTACTTAAGGTCCCTAGAATTGTAAAAAACTGTTACTAAAGTCGTTTAATACAAGATTAAACTATTTAAGTAACTCCGAACTGTGTTTTGAAGAAATTATTTTCTTTAAATCAAATCAGGTTAATCATAAGACGTGTTTGAAAATATGCACGAGATCAGTTCAATATTTGTTAACAAGTTTTGAAAAACAAAACTAAAACAATTTTAAATCAGCACACCACCAAGAATGAGATGAGGAGATGTAGAAAGAGTAATGACAAGAGATTTTTAACGTGTAAACCTCACCCAACTGAGGAAACATCCACGACTCTCTCTACGGAGTAAAAAGAAAAATCCACCAAAACAAAATACAAAAGTTACAAACTATATAACACACATGCACACAAATTAGTCCTATACAAGTTTAGGAATGTACCCACTCGTGTCCTTCTAACTTTTCTACAGTTCTGATTATTGATATGGTTCTTCCAGTTTGCTAACTTCCACTTTGTTCCAATCTTTATGTCGACTCTTGTTTCAAGATCTTATTACCAACACTTTCAATTTTGTAGTGTGTAAGTGTTTGTGATGGTGATCTAACACATGCATGCACACACCCACACTTATTTTTACAAACAGTCCTAATAAATTACAAATCAGATCTATATGTCGTGATTTTCAGTTTCTCTCTTCTTAGGAAACTTGAACCTTATTTGACCTTTTAAAATAAACCCATAATCCATGGCTATCTTACTCATAAGACATTTCAAGATCTTAATCAATTTAAGAGTTTTGAAAATGTTTTTGAAATTAAAAACCGCCCAATGTGATTCCAACTAGGTTAAAGGTCTTGTTTCAAAAGAACTAGAAACAGAAAATGATTTTGTGGATTTTGAAAATGAAAACATTTACAGAAAATAATCAACAAAGGATTTCTCAAGACGAGAAACTATAAATGCAGATCTAGGTGCAATATAACATAAAAAGACTAGATCTATGATTTCTATGAAACAAAAACACAGATCTAACCTAATGTTTAAGTTGGACACAAGATCTTAAAATAAAGAGGTTACAGTACGAAATAACTTTCAAACCAACACTCAAAAACTCTCAAAGACTCAAGGTTGGTGTTTGGTATATACTATTTTTTGGTAAAAGGGTTAGGGTTTGAAGAAGTGTTTAGAATAATTTAGGGTTAGGGTTTCTAACAGTGTGATTTCTCTCTCCCTTTTCTCTCTCTAAATGACAACGAAAGGTTCTTAAAAGCTGAGGGTTAGCCTCCTTATATACAGGGATGAGAAGGATCAAGAAGGGGGTTCAAAATCAAGGGCTAATATTAAGTCTTCCAACATTGACTTTCATCAAACGGTTAATGGTAATCGGTTAGTTAAGAGGCTTCTAATTGTAGGAAAGAGGTTCACAGGGATTGTAACAAGTGTGCATGCAGAGCGTTGATAAGCTTAATCCAAGGGCTAATAATAAACATTGGTTTTCTCTCTTAAAAGAAACACACCTTCAGCCAATAGGAAGGCAACAAGTGTAAGTAAAATAACGGATAACAAATGTGAGTCTCAAACTTAATTGCACAAGCACCCTGATGTCTTTTAGCGCTTTCGGATCCTACCCAAGTGAACATTTCAGGGATAAACCCAATAACCATAATTTATATAATGACCCCAAAACTTTTAATTCCAATTTTAATTAAGAAAAAATTGTTTTAAAAACAATTTGAAATTCCCAAAAAATTTACTAAAAATAATTTTAAGGGGAATTAACACACACAACACACACACAAACAATTTAAACAATATGTGAACAATGTATGCAATCCTAAGTGTGTGAGTGTTTGTGATTATACCTTTGATCATTCAAACAAGAGAAATGAATTGTATTGAAGAGACTAAGGATTTTTGGTATCTAGGATGGGGACTCAATTTTGTCTCTATTTCCAAACTAGATGAGAACTTATACAATGTAGACTCAAATGAATCAAGAGTATAAGGTGCTTCAATCTCCCCCTTTGGAAATATGAGACAATATATCCTTTGAGTCATCTTGGACTCGTAGGGCAACAAAAAGAAAAGGAAAAAACCTATTCCTATACAAAAAATCTATCTACCCATTTCCTAGAAAAGAAAATTACATAACTCAACTAATTACAATTCAATACCCTATTACAACTGTTGAGAATAACTGTACAGAATCTTATAAATAATCACTAAGATCAAGCTATTTAGAATATGTACAAAATAAATGAACTCACATGACTCAAATTTCTCCCCTATTTTTTCTCAAATGGACAAAGGGAAAAACTAAGCAACTTTAAGAGTTTATTCAGCACAAACCATTCCAATCGAGTTACGCAAAGAAATAAATCTATTGTAATCCAAAGGTTTCGTAAACATATCTGCGAGTTGAAAATTAGTAGGAAGATAATTGATTTCTAATTCCGTAGTCTCAACTAATTCGCATATAAAGTGATGTCTTATTTTTATGTGTTTTGTTTGCGAGTGTTGAATAAGATTTTTACAGATATTGATAGAGTTTTGATTATCACAATAAAGATGTAATTGTTCCTCTTTAATACCATAATCACTTAGCATTTGCTTAAGCCAAAGTAATTGAGCACAACAACTTCCAGCGGCTATGTATTTATATTCAGCTGTTGATAAATAAGTGCAGTTTTGTTTCTTAATACTCCAACCTACCACATTATTACCAATATAGTAACATGCGCCTAATGTGCTCTTACTATCGTCAGTATACCCTGCCCAATCAACATCAGTGTATCCCATTATAGTGCAAGGAGTATCATTGGTGTAACAAAGTCCTAAATTTAGAGTGCCTTTAATGTATTTTAAAATTCTTTTAACACAAGTCAAATGGATCTCTTTAGGATTGTTTTGATAACGGACACACACGCAAACAGTGTACATAATATCAGGACGCAAGGCAGTAAGGTATAGCGAGTTTCCTATCATACTACGATATAAAGTTGGATCTACGAATTTCCCACTTTCATCCTTAGACAGTTTGACCGTAGTACTCATGGTAGTTTTAGCATCTTTTGCACTCTCAAGGCCGAATTTTTTAACAATCTCTAAAGCGTATTTTGATTGCAAAAAAAATAATCCTTTTGAATTCTGTTTGACTTGAAAACCTAAGAAGAATTGAAACTCCCCCATAAGAGACATTTGAAATTCTTTATGCATAATTTCAGAAAAAGTTTTAACTTTAGTAGGGTAGGGTGATCCAAAGATGATATCGTCTACGTAAACTTGAGTTATAATGATATGTTTATCAAAATGTTTGACAAAAAAGGTTTGATCATTTCCACTTCTCTTAAAACCTTTGTCTAAGAGAAAATTGGAAAGGCTCTCATACCAGGCTCTTAGCGCTTGTTTTAGGTCATACAAAGCCTTTTTAAGATGAAAGACATGATTTGGATATTTAGGGTCAATGAACCCTTTTGGTTATTCTACATAGGTATCCTCGGTCAATATTCCATTAAGGAAGCCAAATTTGACATCCATTTGATAAAGTGTAAAATATAAGTAGCAAGCTATGGCAAAGAGAAGACTAATAGATTATAATCGAGTAACAGGAGCAAAAGTCTCGTTAAAATCTATTCCTTCAATTCAAGAGTATCCTTGAGCAACTAATCTGGCTTTATTTCTAATGACTATCCCACTTTCATCAGATTTATTTTTAAATATCCAACGTGTGCCAATAACCTTTTTGTGATCAGGCCAAGGTACAAGATACCAAACATCATGAATGAAGAATTGAAGAAGTTCTTCCTGCATTGCAGAAATCCAATGAGTATCATTCAATGCATCATTTACATTCTTTGGTTCCATAAGGGAAACAAACCATGCATAATGGGCATAATTTCTTAATTGAGATCTTGTACGTATAGTCTCACTAGGCTTACCAACAACGTTATCTATGCGATGGTCTTTAGAAACCCAATTAGGTACTTAAGGTGTCTCAATTGATAAAGAATTATCTATTTCTCAAGAGTATTTTTCTAAAACATTTTCATACTCTTCCACAATAGTTGGTTCTCCGGTCTTACTCTCTACAGTACTGTCACTTACAATAACATTTATGGATTCCATTAAGGTCTTAGTGCGAAGATTGTAGACACGATATGCTCTACTGTTAGGAGAATGTCCTAGAAAGATGGCTTTATCTCCATGAGTCTCAAATTTGGATAAGTGTTCTCTATCTTTGCAGACATAACACGTACTACCAAAGGTTCTAAGGTACTTGAGATTGGGCTTCTTCCCATACCAAAGTTCATAAGGAGTTTGTTTAGAATACTTTCTAAGATAAAGCCTATTGATAATGTGACACGTAGTACCAATAGATTCTACCCAAAAATACTTAGGTAAACTCTTGGCATGAATCATAACACGTGCCATCTCTTGAAGGGTATGATTCTTTCTTTCAGTAATACCATTTTGTTGAGGTGTCTTAGGAGCACTAAATTCATGTTTGTAACCATTATAGTCACAATACTCTATAACAACAGTATCAATGAATTCTCCACCTCTATCACTACGAATTCTATTTACTTAAGTATCTTTTTCATTTTCAATTCGAAGTTAAATATTCAAAAAGGTTTGGAATGTATCAGACTTTTGTTTTAAGAAAGCTACCCAAGTAAATCTGGTGAAGTCATCAACCATAATAAGAATGTAAATGTGTCCACAGAGACTAACAGTTCGAGAAGGACCCATTAGCCCATATGGATGAGCTCTAAATGTTTAGAGGTAAGGATATCTTTGACTTTCTTATGAGAGGCCTTAACAATTTTTCCTTCCTGACATGATGCACAGACAATATTAGAAATAGGTTTGATCTCAGGAATACCTCTAACTATTTCTTGAGAAGACAGCCTATTAAGGTTTTTGTAATTTATGTGACCCATATGATTATGCCATATCTCATTGTCATCCATTCTGGCAATATTACAGACCTCAACACTGTTTTGAACAGTATAACAATTTTCCCGAGTCCTGTAATTATGCACTCATCTTTTTCATTTAAAATTTTACAATTATTCTTTGAAAAGGTGACAGTATGATTTGAGTCAAAAAATTATGAGATACTAAGTAGGTTAACCTTAAGACCTTTTACTAAAAGAACATTTTCAAGTAAAGGTAATCCTTCTTCTTGGAGTATTCCTTTCCCGATTATTTGAGATGATACCCCATCACCAAAAATAACTTTTCCTCCAGTAAAACTAGTTTTGTTTAAGAGTTTGGTATCATCCCCAGTCATGTGCTTTTAATATCCAGAGTCTAAATACCAACCAGAGGGAGTGTGTTCAGGTTTTAAAGCCGTAATAATAACATTACACTTCATCTAGGGTAATAGCTCATCTTTTCTAACCCAAACATCTCTGGTTTTCATTTTGCTCTTATTTGCTCTCAATTGATAAAATTTGCGAGCATTAGATTTCTGTTGAAAAATGTTTTGCGCATGAGGCTGAATTTTATGGAAAGTGTGAGCATTTGGTTTAGAAAATTATTTAGGAATACTTATTGTAAATGATCTTTTAGGGTTGGTCTTTCTATTTCTATAGTTAGAGTCTTTGTCTGGTGGTCTAAGGAGAACATAATTGTTACTGATTCTCCTAGAATAGTTAAAATTTTGGAACACAGGAGTACTGTAGACAGGATTGACTAAGAATCTAGAATAGCATCCTTCAAAGGAATGACCATATAAGTCACAGTAAGAGAAAAACAAGTTGCTTGAAGATGGTATCTCTTTAGAAAAGTCTCTAAACATAGGCTTCATGGTTTTTTTGGAGTTGAACCTTATTCCTAGGGAATATAGTTTGAAAGGAAGAATCACTCTTCCTATTCGGGAGGGGGGGGGGGGGGGGGGGCAGACATATTTAGTCTTAGGTGAACTTTCACACTTAGAGCAACTTGATTCCCCAATATCAAACTTTTATTGTTTCTCATCAAACGCATTTTTCAGAGAATGAAAGTCTGGACAAGTTTTTATAGGTCTTTTGCCTATTGATTCAAACTTAATTGGTTCAAAGTTTTTAGTTTGAGTCTTCCAATTAGGGAAAAATCCTATTCCAGTTCGATCATCAGAATTAGTTTTGGAATCAACAACAAATCCATCAAAACAGTTTGAATTATTTTCAAATTTTGCAAATTTTTTGAAAACTATTGCTATCTTTTCTTTAGATAGTTCCAATTCTAATAATGTCCCTTTATATTTTTTCTCTAGAGTTTCATTTTCTTCAATCAAATTCTTTAATTTTTGATCAAATATTTTGACTTCATTTTTATGAGTTATACATTGGATAGTATACTCTTCAGCGTTAAGTTTAACCATCAGACTTAGGTCTTCTAATTTCTTAGTGAGATCTTTCATTATCTTCTCTAGTCTAGTGCTTTTCTTGAGGGTTTTCGCATAAAGAGTGTGAATATTAGGGAGGTCTTTAGTGTCCGAGTCACTAAGTGTAGTGTGTGAAGTGACCCCTAAGGATTCAATTCTTAAACTCACACACCTGTTGACATCGTCATTATTGCATTCCCTTTGACTCACACACCCCGTGGTAGAACTAGCAATATTCTCATAAATTAAAGCATCTAAACCAGTAGCATCATGATTCATAACAACAGAAGTAGAGTTACTAGCATCATTCTCATACACATGCATAGGAATATCATTATTGTATATTATCTTGGCAAATAAATATATGCAAGGATCGAAACTATCTGAAGATTCAGGTTCATCATTTTCGAAATCACTTGAATCATCCCATGTTTTACAAATGTTGGCCCTAGTATATTTATTGGCAGTATTCAGTGTCACTCTACAGCCTTATGATAAGTGTCCTTGTTTTCCACATCTAAAACATTCAATGTTCTTGAAGTCTTTATTGGGTCTTATGTCCTTGTAGTGTTTGTCTTGACCTTTCTCATGAGGTTTGTGGTTAGATTGAGTTGGATAATTTGTCTTGCCTTGTCTGTTTGCCAATTTATTTCTAAATTTGATAATTTTCTTAAATTGTTTTGGAAATTAAGGAAATTTGATTACCCAAACTATCTCTATCACATTCCTCATCAGAATCATCAGTGGGAATAGTGAACTCGGGTTTCATCAATATAGAGGAAAAACTCAAGTTGGAACTAGTCTGTTTCCTATGGGACTGGGTTATTTGTTTCTTAAATTCTAATTCCATTTCCACAGTTCGTAGTTAACTACTGAGTAATTCAGGAGTGAGATTTTGATCACACATTCCTTAAATAGTATATCTTTTATTGTCAAATTTCTGTGGTAATGATCTTAGAATTTTAGATACAATTTCATATTTATCATATGATATCCCATTAGCATGCCTTTTGGTCATAATGTAAGTCGATTTAATGAAAAAATCATCAAAGGTTTCAGAATCTAACATAATTAGGGAGTTATACTCTTGAACAAGCATTTGAGTTTTAGCAACCTTGACTCTAGTGTCACCTTCATGCGCAGTGATCAGTATATCCCAAGCTTCCTTAAAAGTGGCACAAGATGAGATACTTTTCAACTCATGTTCATTTATGGACATAAAGATGTCATTCTTGCCTTTGTTATTATTTTGAGAAGTTTTCTTCTCTTCTTGTGTGAATTCACTTAATGCTTTCTTAATCGTCTCATTACTTCCTTCAGTGGCTGGTTTAGTAGGATAAGTGTATCCATTTTCAACAATATCCCTGACATCATCTCCCAAGGTTCCTTGTATGAAAGCAACCATTCTTACCTTCCAATAAGCAAAGTTGTTTCCATTAAAGAGTGGGGGTCTGGTCAAGTTACCAAATCTTTTATTTTTCTCGTCCATTGTTTTGATTTTAAGAAAAAAATTTCAGAAACACAAGATCTTTTTATAAAGATTTCCAAAGCTCTGATACCAATTGAAAAACTGTTACTAAAGTCGTTTAATACAAGATTAAACTATTTAAGTAACTCCGAACTGTTTTTTAAAGAAATTTTTTTCTTTAAATCAAATCAGGTTAATCACAAGACGTGTTTGAAAATATGCACGAGATCAGTTCAAGATTTGTTAACAAGTTTTGAAAAAAAAACTAAAACAGTTTTAAATCAGCGCACCACCAAGAATGAGATGAGAAGATGTAGAAAGATTAATGACAAGAGATTTTTAACGTGGTAAAACCTCACCCAACTGAGTAAACATCCACGACTCCCTCTACGGAGTAAAAAGAAAAATCCACTAAAACAAAATATAACAGTTACAAACTATATAACACACATGCACACAAATTAGTCCTATACAAGTTTAGGAATGTACCCACTCATGTCCTTCTAACTTTTCTGCAGTTCTGATTGTTGATGTGGTTCTTCCAGTTTGCTAACTTCCACTTTGTTCCAGTCTTTATGTCGACTCTTATTTCAAGATCTTATTACCAAAACTTTCAGTGTTGTAGTGTGTAAGTGTTTGTGATGGTGATCTAACACATGCATGCACACATTCACGCTTATTTTTGCAAACAGTCCTAACAAATTACAAATCAGATTTATATGCTGTGATTTTTAGTTTCTCCCTTCTTAGGAAACTTGAACCTTATTTGACCTTTTAAAATAAACCCATAATCCACGGTTATCTTGCTCAGAAGACGTTTTAAGGTCTTAATCAATTTTTGAGTTTTGAAAATGTTTTTGAAATTGAAAACCGCCAAGTGTGATTCCAACTAGGTTAAATGTCTTGTTTCAAAAGAACTAGAAAAAGAAAATGATTTTGTTGATTTTGAAAATGAAAACATTTACAAAAAATAATCAGCAAAGGATTTCTCAAGACGAGAAACTATAAATGTAGATCTAGGTGTAATATAACATAAAAAGACTAGATCTATGATTTCTATGAAACAGAAACACAGATCTAACCTAATGTTTAAGTGGGACATAAGATCTTAAAATGAAGAGGTTACAGTACGAAACAACTTTCAAACCAACGCTTAAAAACTCACAAAGACTCAGGGTCGGTGTTCGGTATATATTAGTTTTTGGTAAAAGGGTTAGGGTTTAAACAAGTGTTTGGAATGATTTAGGGTTAGGACTTCTAATACTGTGATTTCTCCCTCTCTCTTCTCTCTTCTCTCTCTTCTCTCTCTAAATGACAAAGTTTCAAAAGCTTCTTAAAGGATAAGGGTTAGCCTCCTTATATACAGGGCTGAGAAGGATCGAGAAGGGGGTTCGAAATCAAGGGCTAAGATTAAGTCTTCCAACATTGAATTCTATCCAATGGTTAAAGGTAAGCGGTTGGTTAAGAGGCTTCTGATTGGTGGAAAGAGGTTCACGGGGATTGTAACAAGGACGCAAGCAGAGCGTTGATAAGCTTAATCCAAGGGCTGCTAATAAACGCTGGTTTTCTCTCTTAAAAGAAACACACCTTCAGCCAATAGGAAGGCAACAAGTGTAAGGCAAATAACGGATAACAAACGCGTGTCCTAAACTTAATTACACAATCACCCTGATGTCTCTAGCGCTTTTCGATCCTACCCAAGTGAACATTTCATGGATAAAACCAATAACCAGAATTTATATAATGACCCCAAAACTTTTAATTCCAATTTTAATTAAGGAAAAATTGTTTTAAAAACTCTTAGAAATTCCCAAAAAATTTACTAAATTTTTTTTATGGGGAATTAACACACACAACACACACATAAACAATTTAAACATTATGTGAACAATGTATGCAGTCCTAAGTGTGTGAGTTTTTGTGATTATACCTTTGATCATTCAAACAAGAGGAATGAATTGTATTGAAGAGTCTGGGGCTTTTTGGTATCTAGGATGGGGACTCAATTTTGTCTCTATTTCCAAACTAGATGAGAACTTATACAATGTAGACTCAAATAAGTCAAGAGTATAAGGTGCTTCAAATTGTCCTCGGCCTTCAGAATTGATCGCTCTAACTTAAGGTCCTCATAATTGACCTAGACCCTCAGAATTGACCTCAACCCTCAGAATTGGTTGCTCTAACTTAAAGTCCTCAGAATTAACCTCAACCCTCAAAATTATTCTCTCCTACTTAAGGTCCCCATAAGTAAACTCCACCCTCAGAATTGGTCTCCCCTACTTAAGGTTCTTAGAATTAACCTTGACCCTCAAAATTGGTCTCTCCTACTTAAGGTTCTCATAATTGGCCTCGACCCTCAGAATTAGTTGCTCTAACTTAAGGTCCTTAGAATTGATCTCGACCCTTAAAATTGGTCGCTCCCACCTTAGGTCCTCAGAATTGACGTCGGTCCTCAGAATCGACTATCCCCAGAATTACCTTAGGTCCTCAGAATCGACTTTGACTCTAAAAATGGTCATCCTCATCCCTTTAGGTCAGTAGAATTGACCTCTTTCCCAAAACATCATTTGTTGATTCTCGTTTGCTTGCACATGATTCTTCTCTATCCATATCATATAGATGATTGTGTTCATATGTTTTTCATATGCTAGTTTTTGATTCATGATATGTATTGATAAGCACCCAAAACTGTACATTTTATACCCCGAATAGATGTACTTTTGTTGCTAATTCTGGACAATATCGGTCTTATGTGCTTAAATGTTTATCTTGTAAATCAAACGCCCGTCTGCGGTGCTAAAAGCTATCTATCGAGGCAAATGCGCGTTGAATGGAGCTAAATACCCTTGTCCCGTATCCGACCAAACCCAAGCCTAAACCTAGCCCAAATCATCACCCTAATCCTGTGTGTGTTTAGTTTGTGCCTTCTTATATTTTTTAGATTTTTAGTTTGAGTCATTTTTATTTTTAGGATTTATTTTAGATTTATTTAGTATTTTCTAGGTTTTATTTTCTATTTTTATTTTATTAGTGTAATTTTATTTTATTTTGATTTTGATTAGATTTTAGTTTTATTAGGATTAGCTTTTAGGAGTTTATTTTTAGTTTATTAGATTTTATATTTTTTTGGACTTTAGTTTTCATTTAGATTTTATGTTTTTATTTCATTTATTTTATTTTAGTTTTATATAAGCTTAGGATTTTATTTTTTAGTTTTAATATTTTTATTTTTATTTTCTTTAGTTTGTTTTATTTTTAGTTAGATTTTATTTTTTATTTTTATTTTTATTAATTTTAGTTATGTCTTTATTAATTTTTTTAGGGTCACAAATTAAACACACTAATACACACTCACACCCACCTATCCTATACACACTAATACACCTAAAACCACCTCACTCACCCTCAACATTTTACCCTACAACTCACCACACACAATAACCCCCACACTCATCTTCAACCTCCCATCCAACCTTCTTTCTCTCTCCCTTCACCCAAAACTCCATTAATCTCTCACACCTCCAACAAACACAAAACCACCATACCCTTATACCTCCACAACACCTCAATCTCCATAGCCAAACCAAAGCCAAAAATAAACCAATATCCCCACATGCCATTTAAAACCCCCTTTTCCTACTTTACCCAATATGCCCTTAAACCCACTTAAAACCCATTGTCTACCCACTTAAAACCCACCAAACCAAGCACAATTCCTTACCTGCATAAGCCAAAGACCAAAGCCAAACAAATAACTAAATGCCCCATGTGCCTAATTAACCCTTTAACACCCAACTTCCCATTATACCCTCTAAACCAAATCAGATTTTGTCACCCCATTTAACCCTCATGCCCTCACACCTCTCTTACTTCATGTGTACACACCCCATTTTCATGCACATTAAACCTTCCCAAAAATACCCCTTAACCCCATGTGTGCCATGCATCTACTATAAAAGAATACTCAAGACCCCATTTGAGGAGATATCATCAAATAACGAGAGAAAATTCTAGAGAAAAGTAGAGAGTTAGGTTAGAATAAATTAGGTAGAAATATTTGTAAATAGTTTTAGTTTTATTTTTTTTCGATATTTATGAGTGATAAATGTGTGAAAGTCTTTAAGAGATTGAGTTGATTATTGTTGGATGCTCATATTTGATGGATTATGCTTGATTTCAGGGAAATAAGAGTTCAATTTCACTTTAAGAGATTGGGTTTGATTGTTCTCTTCTCTTCTCATTTATTTTATGCCTTTGATTATTAATTTGTCAAATCTTATACCATGTTAGGCTAAATCCCCTTTCAAGGGGTGGGGGAAAACCCTTATTTGATGTTATTTTAGTTTAATTAGTTTGATTACTTGAAAATTCCCTTTGAATGTTGTTTTTGATCCCTCACCCTTAAATTTACGCCTCGAGAGAGGGTAAATAATTTTCGAGAGAAAATCAAAATTCTAGTTATAATACCCATTTTAGATTCGAACTAGAGATAGGGTTTCTTAAGTGGGGTATTATAACTTGAATTTCAACTCCAAATTTATTTTCTAAGATTTATGTAAATTTTAATTAATCGATCCTAGCGGGTGATTAATTAAAAGGAGTGTATATCTATTTATCTAGAGTTGTGGGGTGTTAAACTTAATTTTCTAAAAGGTTACTATTAAGATTGCATTTGCAATGAGAGTTGATTTGTGAAGTTGATATTACTTTGGGAGAATTCAATTAATTAAATTAATTAGTTAGAATAGCTAAAATTTGTGGTGTAATCCCACTCCTTGATTGTTCTCACAATTATTTACCTCACTCTATCTCTTGTTTTAGTGTTAGACCTTATTTTTCACTTTTAGTCACTTTCTAGTTAGTTGTTTTCATCTCATAATTTAGTTTAGTCTTATTTCACCTCACCTCACCCAATTGTTTTAATATTAAAAAAGCTAAAAAAAATATTAGAAAAGTGAAAAAGATCAAAAGAAAATAAAAAGTGAATTACAATTATGTTTCCTTTGCTTTACCCCCTTCGAAGTGGATTGATACCCTTACTCACCTCTATACTTGAGATTGTTAAATTTTGTAGGTATTTGAGGATTTTGATTAGAGGAGCTTTTCAAGCAATGACGAAAAAAAAACATACACCAAAAAGTTCTTTCTATCAAATGGCGTCGTTGCCATTCTTGGGAGTGTGAAGCACTTGGAGTGGATTTCAACTTGTAGTTAATTATTTTTTTTTTTGCACTTTATTATTTTTTATACCATTTTTTGTATTTTATTAGAAGGCTTGTATTAGGTTTATTTTATCCTTGCTTGTATTGTGGTGCATAGAGACACTATTATTGTATTTTTCATTTTAAAATTGTAATAATCAAAGACAAGCGTGATAGGGAAACCGAACAAAGTAGAGAGAGGTCATCCATTGGCGAGGAATTAGAAGCCTCTCTACCTTGGATCGGTAGGAATCCCGGGGACAACTGAGATAGGCGTGATCTCCCCCCCGATCGACTCAAATTTTTTGGCACCCCACGGCCTAATAACCATGGGAGGTACATTTCTCAAACCCTCGCGCCTCTCCTGTTAGCGAGGCAATTCTTTTGTATGCTTTGTGTGCTCTTACTTGATTTTATTTTCCCATATATTTTCGAATGGTGTGATGAATTAATTAACTAAGACCTACACCCGATCATTCACGAGAAGGGATTTCGTCACCCGACTCACTCGTTTACCATTGTGCGCTACCTTAGCCCTCACTAAATTTAAAATCAATCAACTAGATAGCCCACTAGGAGAACATTTTACAAAGGCGGCCACAAAGATTTTCGTGAATTTTTATTGCACGCGGACTTAATTAAAATTTGATTACCCTTTCGCTAAATTTAAAGATAATAATTGGCTATGTGCTAGTTAGGATTTATCCTTGACTTGTGTGTGTGTCCAATTCTATTTTTTCGGTAGTCGATTTTAGTTGGTTCGTCTATAATTAAGGGTCCATATTTTTCCCCACATTTTCTTCTAAAAACTCCAAAAATATTTTCTTTCATCTTTATAAAAAAATCCAAAAATATTTTCTTTCATTTTTGTAAAAAAGTCCAAAAATATTTTCTTTCTTTCATTTTAGAAAAATCCTAAAATATTTTATTTCTTTCATTTTAGAAAAATCCAAAAATATTTTCTTTCCTTTTGAAAAATTTAAAAAACAATCAAAAAAATATTTCTCTCCTCATGGCCGAAGAACGTCATTTACAGGACTACTTTGGTCATTATCCATTAACACACGACACGTGTGAGAGTGGTCCCGAGCCATCTCTTTATGATATTTTTAGCGGTTTCACCTATCTCACGAGAGCCGTAGATACTCTTGACCCGTCCATGCACGCACTTCATTTTCCATCACCCTCGATGTCAAGTGTCGACGTGTCTCATCCTTTGTTGTGCACCCATTGTTATTATGCCAATAACATGTCCCATGAGTGCCCTTACATTCCATATCCATAAAAAATCACCATGGAACATGTGTATCCAAATGACACTGTTTCGAAACCCACCTCTGCCCACTATCCCGATGAACCCAATCTCGAGTGGTGTGAGTACCCCAGCTATTCGTGGAGGCCAGATCACCCTTCCACGCAATACGAATCCCAACCCGATGTTGCGGATCCTCACACATTCCAACCGTTGTCATGGCAACCTTGTGCACCCATTCCCGATCAGTTACCTCACTACGCACCCCATGAGTATCGACCATTTGTCCATCACGAAAGCGATCCTTTCGTGTATGATGAACTTGCCCCCACTCCAACCACTTCATTTGAGTACTCTCCATATAGTCATGATCATAGAGAGTTGTGTCCACCTTCACCACCGCCACCACCCATCACTCAACCAACAACATCCACATACACTCTCGAAAGCCTCTTTTAAAAGTTCATACTCGAGCAAGAGCAAGCCACTCAAATCCAAACTCAAGCTCTCCAAAGGCTTGGACAATGATTAAATGAATTTGAGTGTGTGAGAGAGTCGGACATTCTCATACATCCACCCATTATTGCACCCGAGTGTGATGATGATGTGTCCTCTTGTGACACGAATTGTGAGTGTAACTAACCCTAACACACCGAGAATCTGAAAGTTGAGACCATTCCATGGTCTGGGCCCCAAGTCGATAATTGTGTTGACTTACCTATCGATAGTGAGCCTGATCCAATCCCACCATGTCCAAATGAACCCACACTTAAGGTTCCCACTCCCGAGATATCCAAAAATATGCCCGAGTCTACACCTATAGAGCTTCACCCTTGCGTTCCCGAGGAACCACTTCATTATAGGTTAGCTCCGGCTATGAGTGCTCACCATTTTTTCGAGATAGAATCCGTGATAGTTCCTAACTATCTGGATATGGATCCTGATCCACCATGCATGGCTCCCATTGAGCCTGATATTTCTAGTGATTCCTCTATCTATGATCTTGATGCCTCGTCTTACCCACCCACCACATTCCCTGATGCTACTCTTATGGAGAAGTTAACCAATCTATCTTTAGAAACCACACTCCCTTGTGAGTATTCTTTTACTCCTCCCAATGAGTGTGTGTCTCCCACGCTTGAGTTGGATCATCTTCCTCCACTATTTATCCCACCCAACCCACCCATTATCCCTTCCACCCCACCACCTGGTTTGGGTCTGGATTTTCCACCTTTCATATTTCCATCTACATTTTTAGATCCTCACCTGAAACCATCCCCCACCCATGAGAGTATTTGCGGTACTACTCTCTACTTCTGTGACATCGAGCTTGTTCCTCTATGCCCACCACTATCTTCTGGTGTTGATTTTTCTTCTCAACAGCTCCCTGGTGTGTCACGGTGCGACCATTATCATCGCCCATTCATAGAACGATTGTGTTCTTTTTATGAGCCCCACCCCATTCCACTTTCTACACCATTCTGCCTCCCTCACCAATTAGGGCACCATGCGTATAGGGCCCTAGTTGCCCTCACTTTTAAGCTCAACAAGGCCCGATACCGATACCTATTCACCCTTACCCTTTCCTTTCTTACCCTTTCCCTAATACCCACCCGCCCTTGGTCCACCGATGCTTTGCATCGCGTGACGAATTTTGCTATACAAGTGCATTGAACACTTTTTCCCCGATCCAACAAGACTGACGCTTAAGTCTTGTTTGGGGGTGATTCTCATCACCCAATTTTTCTACCGCCCCGTGCTTTCATAGATCTTATCTTTAGGGTGAGATCCCTTCAGTCTAGCTGAAGACATTAAACTTAGTGCTATCGGGAGGCAACCCGCGTTTCTTTTACTAGTCTCATCCTATTTGGGGGTGATGTTTCTCATTACCCTATGTTTTACCATGCTTATAGACTTGTACACTTTTTTTCTTATCATTTATTCAGGTTTATTCTTGGCTCCTTCTGTCCACTTCATTAGCGGTTGTTTCTGGTAATCTCTTTCCACCTTATTCTCTCAATTTTAAAAATCATTTTATCTAACATCGAGGACGATGTTCCTTTTTGTTTGGGGGTGGGGAATTTTATCAAAATCGTACCTCTTTTGAATTTTTTTTATTTTTAAACCTGATTTTTAAAATTTCGTGCAGTTTCTTTCATCTCACTCATTGATGTGAATTTTCAATCATCCATCTTTCAAAGTCTAGGAATCAAGCTAGAGAATATTTTTTTTCTAAATAGCTTATGTAATACATCCCAAGGCATGTTGCACCATGAATTTCTAGACTTAAAAAAATTTGCGCACTTATCACGTCAATATGATTTAGAGTTGAGGAGTACTACAATTTTAAAGAGAACCTTAAGGATCACTAGTGGAGACTTAGCCCGTGAGATTTGTACCTTTCACCCTTTTTGAGTGTTTTACGCAATCTCCCAGTCACAAGTTGATTCAACTTCCTTTGGGTTCGCATTTAATTTGTTGTATGATCTCATTATCCTTCATTAAAATTTGGCTTGATCACTGAGAATGACATCACTTTCGAGTTGGAAGAAACACATGTCTTGAAATTTGTCCCGATCATTAGGTTTTCATCCATACACCTACCACTTTTCCATATCACATTTCCATTCACTCACCCATTACCTTCCTATTTATTTCCCTCATCATCCATTCACACTTCCCACTCCATTCATATATCATCCATCATCATTCAAAATAAAAGAGTGTTGATTCTAAATGTTAAATGTCGTCATTGTTGGTTTGAAAAGTGAGAGAAAAAGAAAAAGAAAAAAGAAAAAAAGAGAAAAACATAAAAATAGCAAAAATAGAAGGAAAAAAAATGGAGAATAAGAAAAGAAAGGCGGAAAAAAAGAGAAAAAAAAGAGAGAAAAGAAAAGAAAGAGAGTTAGTAGTTAGTTTTGAAATAAATACATTTGTTCTTATAGTACACTCTTCTCGCTCATCCATCATACATCCTTCACTCATAAATACATTTGTTCTTCATAGTACACTCTTCTCGCTCATCCATCATACATCCTTCACTCATTATTCATCCATACACCATCCATCCATAATATCACCATCCTACCTTATACCATCTTTCCCATTTCATTTTCCCCTCACCCTTAAACATCCATATTTCCCCTAGGTGTTCGGGCAAATGATAGCCAACGTGATGAATAACTCGACGTTCTCACTATAGTAAATGGAATTCTTTCATGAGATCATTTTTCTTTCTAATTTGGTCTTTATTTCTTATGTGTTTGTGAGACGTTTGAACTTGCTTACATTTACTCACCTCCTCACACACAAGAGCGATACACTTACCCAAATCTCGAGAGTTCATTTGAGAGAGAGATATCGAGTTGAAGCGTTGATTCCGATAAGGCAATCTAGGAATTACTCTTATGATACTTGACCCGTTTTGACTGATTCACACCACACACGCTGAGTTCTAGGAAGGATTTACCTTGAGTATTTACTTAGCTTAATCTTTTTACGCTTCTAGCTTGTATTTCTGAAAATATTCTCTTATGATGGATTGTGCGATTATTCTATGTCTAATAAGAGATTGACTGCCCTTCAATAAATTTTTGCAAAATAAGAATTTTGTGTGTATATTCCCTGCAAACCCTCACGAGACACAACTCGTCCTATAGGGCAACCTATAGGTTTTAAGGCTTATTGCATAGGCTAAGTGCAATCGAAAGTGCCCGCGAAAGTGGTACACTTTTGGTTTCTTATCTTTCTCTTTCTCTCTATCTTATTGCTCGAGGACTAGCAAGGCTCTGTTTGGGGGTGGTCTGATAAGCACCCAAAACTATACATTTTATACCCCCAATAGACGTACTTTTCTTGCTAATTCTTGACAACATGGGTCTTATGTGCTTAAATATTTATCTTGTAGGTCAAACATCCGTTTGTGGTGTCAAAAGCTATATATTGAGGCAAATGTGCGTTGAATGGAGATAATTACCCTTGTCCCGTATCCCACCACACCCGAGCCTAAACCTAGCCCAAATCATCACCCCAAGCCCGTGTGTGTTTAGTTTGTGCCTTTTTATATTTTATATATTTTTAGTTTGAGTCATTTTTATTTTTAGGATTTATTTTAGATTTATTTAGTATTTTCTAGGTTTTATTTTCTATTTTTATTTTATTAGTGTAATTTTATTTTATTTTAATTTTTATTAGTTTTATGTTTTATTAGGATTAGTTTTTAGAAGTTTATTTTTAGTTTATTAGATTTTATATTTTTTTAGGACTTTGTAACGCCCCGCCTAAGTAAATACCGAGTGGCCAGTCCCATACCAAATTAAAACAGAATATACAGTTGGCTCATTCTTAGCATCACTGTCGAAAACATTAACTAATCACCCAATACCCAATTAAGCTGATGTTAAAAACTTTCCAAATTTTAATTTTAATAAAAACCATTTTTAGTTTAAGAATAGCAATACACATTTTATTCTACAACACGAATAACCAAATAGATAACACAAAAGAATTTAAATGCAATTGGAATAAACATTCCCACATAATAATCCAATACAGTAATCCCAACAATAGTAAATGTATTAACATCACAAGAGTATAAGAGTATTTGACTCCGATAGAAAAGAGAAAGTTGAATTCCCTTGGGCGACATACCCTAACTAAAAGAATACTGTGAATCAAATGAAGATACGCGTATAAGCAATACTCCATAGCTCATCATAATCCGCTAAGGTTGGCGTCCCTAATGCTGGACACCTGATATAGAAGGTACAATAGAAAAGAAAATATGCAAGGAAATGGGTCAGAGCCCGATTGTGAAAATGATTTTTTAAAACAACAAGTATTTAACAAGTGCAATAAAGCATTTATTATGTACATGTTATCATCCAGACTCTCACTAGCTATTCTCACCTCTCATCTAGAGTGCACACTTAACGTTTCCTATTAACCTCCTAATTAATGGCTCCTCTTCACTAGTTCCCATAATATGATTCCATTCCATATCATAACCCCGTGTGTCCCATACCATACGTGATATAATCATTCATATACGTTTCTCATTAACATGAATCGTTTCTCATTTATATGAATTAAGATTTTCAATTCTATAAGAATAAACATTCATTAACTTAATTCCATTCTCTTTCTCTATTCACCATTATCTACAATAATCACAAAGTAGATGATTTAACGACTATATACATTCATTTAATTCATTATATATATATATATATATATATATATATATATATATATATATATATATATATATATAATACGTCACCTCGAGTCACAGCTTCGGTGCATGCATTACTCTGCTATCATGTCCCAATATCACTGGCCACCGAATAGAGGACTAAAGGTTCTGTAAGGATTTCACGAACCACAAACATCAACACAAATACTTGAAGGCGAACATAGTTCTCGTATCCATGGGTCACACACATACCTACGTACCCACAGTCAGCGGACCTATCAACTCCCCAATAAGTCTTTCATAGACCTATGTTCTTGAGCGAGAAATCAAAGATCCCATGGTTTCATCAGGATATGACTGCCCTCACGTGCAAACCTCCCCATCGATAGCAAGTAAGCTAGGTATGTCATACATATAATCATCAATCAATCAAATAGGTATTATCATACCTATAATATCAACAAGGTAGTCACATTACCCTAAGATTGTTCCCATATGTAGAATTATATCTCTCAAATCCTACGTATCAAAATATTATGACTTTACTTCTTTAATTCAATTATCCCCGAGCCTCACTCATTACTCAAGGTTCAAATAGGTTTTCCTTCAATAGTATATTCAGTAAGAAATCACTAATATCCTACTAGTCCATATCATCATATCACCCGAATTACTACAAATTAAACTCTCCCTTTAATTAGGGTTAAAATCAATAGTTTCAAATCTCTTATAAACACATCCTCTATCAACTAGTATTGAATACTATCATCACATGGCTCATAGTCTATAGTGTTTCATTCACACTATATGACTTATCAACAAAATCAACATCCTCGCATCCTATAACATCTCTCCACTCCCGACGTCGTTAAGGTTCATGCGCGAAGCGTCTCGCAAAGCGAAATCCAAACAAGGAACCCCTCCAATTACACTACTACTTAATTGTGTCGGTCGTGGAGGTCCGTCAACTTCAAATATGCATTCGGGATAACCTCATCCCCTCTCTCAACCAAATGTGGTTTAAACTACCATCTATATCCAGGAGCCATACCACTAAGCGCTTGTACTACACTCAGTCCTTGCGCAAACAATAATGAGCTTAAACTCAGTCCTTGATGTTCAAATTGTAACCCTAAGGCTACCCAGGTGTTATATTAAATCTCCCCTAATGGACCTATCCTTAATCCTCATGCAATAAAATTAGAATCCAACACATGAATCTAGCAACCGAAATTCTTTCAATTTAATTATCATAATTCTAATCAATTAAATCCCAATAAAATCAATTCAATTCTTAACTAGGGCTTACTGATCTTTTCTAAGTCCCATAATATCCAATTAACAATCACCAAAGATCTAAAAAAGTTTTGGGATCAGAACGAACATTAAAAAGAAATAACTTTAACCATTCTGGGGAGGTCGATCGATCGAAGGCAGGGGGCGATCGATCGATCGCCCAGGTAACAACCCAGTTTTTCTACATTTCTTCTACTACGGGTTTAACCATTTTTTATCAATAAAACTTTCATATTAACAACCCAAACTACTTATAATACTTACTACATGATATATCAACATATATAAATCCTAGAATCATCAATAGATTGAATTTAAAGCATGTTTATATCATTTTTTTCCAGAAAAATATCAACATAATATCTTCAAGAACACATTAATGGTTTTTAGAATTTCTTCAATAGATTTATGATTATTTCATGGATTACTAACTACCTACAACATGAGTTTGATTCCTATATATTTTCAGTTTCCAAAAATCCATTTAAAAACTCCATTACTTCTTCCAAACATGAAAAATCATCTCTTTCTATAATTATTCTAACATGGACAATATACAAACTTAAATTGCAAATATTGAACACTTTCCTCTAATGAAGGTCTGGTCCTTTGGTGTAGTATATCACAGGTCGTTCTCCCTCCGGCCAACTTTCGGTGGTGGGTGGTAGTGGTGACCTTTGGTCTTTTGGTTCTCCTCCTTCCAAGAAAGCTTTTCTCTTCCCAAGCAACCTTTCACTCTCTCTAGGAAGATGACTTCTCTATTTTGTGTAGAAGAAATGAATAACCCACGTACACTTAATCTCCAAATGCTTATAATAGGACAAAATCCGAAATCACTATTCACCCCCTATAAAAATGACTAAAATGCCCTTTTGGGTTGTCTATTCATTTCCAAATGACCCGAGACCCAAATTCAACATCCAAATAGACTTTTCTAACTATTTCAAACCTTCCGGACGTAACGACGCAGTCGAAATGACAATTAGGTCAATAGAAAATAAATTTCCTTTTTAATTTAAACAAATTAGTCCCGACACGTCCCATACCGCGTCCGAATAAAAATCCAAATTTCTGAATTAATATCATATAGCCATATCAATAGCGTCACATTTATATATTACCTAAATATCTTTAAGTAATATTTAGAATCATACATTTTTAATATCCACAATTCGGATAGAACCCAAATGAATTAATTAATAATAAAATCCAATTAATCCATTAATTTAAAACATAACCCATTTTAAAAGTCATTAAAATCACGGGGTATTACATACTTTAGTTTTCATTTAGATTTTAAGTTTCTATTTATTTTATTTTAGTTTAGTTTTATATAAGATTAGGATTTTATTTTTTAGTTTTAATGTTTTTATTTTTATTTTCTTTAGTTTGTTTTATTTTTAGTTAGATTTAATTTTTTATTTTTATTTTTATTAATTTTAGTTGAGTCTTTATTAAATTTTTTTAGGGTCACAAATTAAACACACTAATACACACTCAGACCCACCTATACTATACACACCAAAACACTTAAAATCACCTCACTCGCCCTCATCATTTTACCCTACAACTCACCACACACAATAACCCCCGCACTCATCTTCAACCTCCCACTAAACCCTCTTTCTCTCTCCCTTCACCCAAAACTCCATTAATCTCTCACACCTCCAACAAACAAAAAACCACCATACCCTTATACCTCCACAACACCTCAATCTCCATATCCAAAGCCAAAAATAAACCAATATCCCCACATGCCATTTAAAACCCCATTTTCCTACTTTACCCAATATGCCCTTAAACCCACTTAAAACCCATTGTCTACCCACTTAAAACCCACTAACCCAAGCACGATTCCTTACCTGCATAAGCCAAAGACCAAAGCCAAACAAATAATTAAATGCCCCATGTGCCTAATTAACCCTTCAACACCCAACTTCCAATTATACCCTCTAAACCAAATCAGATTTTGTCACCCCATTTAATCCACATGCCCTCACACCTCTCTTACCTCATGTGTACACACCCCATTTCCATGCACATTAAACCTTCCCAAAAATACTCCTTAGCCCCATGTGTGCCATGCATCTACTATAAAAGAAGACTCAAGACCCCATTTGAGGAGGTATCATCAAATAAAGAGAGAAAATTCTAGAGAAAAGTAGAGAGTTAGGTAGAAATATTTGTAAATAGTTTTATTTTTTTTAGATACTTGTGAGTGATAAATGTGTGAAATTCAATTGAGTTGATTATTGTTGGATGCTCATTTTGGAAGGATTGTGCTTGATTTCAAGGAAATAAGAGTTCAATTTCACTTCAAGAGATTGTGTTTGATTGTTATCTTCTCTTCTCATTTATTTTATGCCTTTGATTATTAATTTGTCAAATCTTATACCATGTTAGGCTAAATACCCTTTAAGCGGGTGGGGGGAAACCCTTATTTGATGTTATTTTAGTTTAATTAGTTTGATTACTTGAAAATTCCCTTTGAATGTTATTTTCGATCCCTCACCCTTAAATTTACGCCTCGAGAGAGGGTAAATCATTTTCGAGAGAAAATCGAAATTCTAGTTATAATACCCATTTTAGATTCGAACTAGAGATAGGGGTTTCTTAATTGGGGTATTATAACTTGAATTTCAACTCTAAATTTATTTTCTAAGATTTATATAAATTTTAATTAATCAATCCCAGCGGATGATTAATTAAAAGGAGTGTATATCTATTTTTCTAGAGTTGTGGGGTGTTAAACTTAATTTTCTAAAAGGTTACTATTAGGATTAAATTTGCAATGAGAGTTGATTTGTGAAGTTGATATTACTTTGGGAGAATTCAATTAATTAAATTAATTAGTTAGAATAGCTAAAATTTATGGTGTAATCCCACTCCTTGATTGTTCTCACAATTATTTACCTCACTCTATCTCTTATTTTAGTGTTGGACCTTATTTTTCACTTTTAGTCACTTTCTAGTTAGTTGTTTTCATCTCATAATTTAGTTTAGTCTTATTTCACCTCACCTCACCCAATTGTTTTAATATTGAAAAAGCTAAAAAAAAGATTAGAAACGTGAAAAAGAACAAAAACAAAATAAAAAGTGAATTACAATTGTGTTCCCTTTAGTTTACCCCCCTTGGAAGTGGATTGATACCCTTACATACCAGTACACTTGAGATTGTTATATTTTGTAGGTATTTGAGGATTTTGATTAGAGGAGCTTTCTAAGCAACGACGAAAAAAAACTTACACCAAAAATTTCTTTCTATCATGTATCTTCTATGTATAAATTTTTAAAAAAATACAAAAGATTTTATTTTGATAAAATTATTTGAAAATCCAAAAATTTTGTATTTTGTTTGCTTCGTTTATGGATAGACACTTAGGATGACGAAGTCACAATATCATTCCATATTTCTCATGTGACTATTTGATAGTGTTTTGAGTCAATATATCATGTCATATTTGTGCTTTATAATGTTTGGAGTCATAAAGATGTAATTGAGTGTTACTTCCTACATGTTTGACTCATGATTTCCTCTATTGCACACATGCACGAATTTATTTGATTAATTGTGCTTGTCTTATCACATGTTGGTTGGGTGTTTCACTTCAATCATGTCCTTAAAACGAACCAAGCATGATAAAACTTGATAAGAAAGGTGTGCATGTAAAATCCGTTTGTGAGTTTGTGTGCTTTATTTGAAAAACGGTGAAGGACTACGAAAGGTAATTATCTATCCTTTGCGAATATTAAGACACCGTTATAATGGACCTAAAAAATTGGGAAATTTTATTATCCGGGGTCCAAAGAGGTTAAAAGAGCCTGAAAAAAGTTAAAGGCAATAAAAATAAATACATGCCAATTATGGGCCATTTAGGTTTTTGCACCAATTATCCAAAGCTTGAGAATTTAGTTTATCACCTCTAAAAGAAAATATATTTGAGGGTGTTTGGTTGGAGATTTTATAACGGGCTTGCACGCCTTTGAAAATCTTGAAAAAGCGCTAAACAGTTTTGGACGTTATTGGTGTGGAAATCACTTTAACTTTGATTTGTTGATTTGTATAAGACGATGTCATCTAAATTCAACAATGTTACACCTAAGGATTCTTTTGATGTTCATTCGTTAGGAGTTCACGTATTCATCATGCACATATGATTGATTGAGTTTATTTTTCTATCGAATGTGTTCACAGCCATACATTCCATTTCCATAACAGGGTTATTTGAGTTTATATCCATGGTTTTATTTTTAGTATCTTATTTTTGTGTAAATTTTTTTAAAAAAAAAATATTCAAAAATAGAAAATTCCTTTGTGACATTTACCAAATTCCTTGTTGTATATTTTGGGTAAAAAAATTAAAAATAAAAAATAAAAAAAGGGGGGAATTTTTTTTTTTTGCAATTTTCAAAAAATAGAAGATTTTTGTGTGACATTTTCCATATCTTTGATTCTCATATCTGTCTATTTGGGGACATCATAAAAAGGGGGAGAATGAATTATGGGGGAGAAAATTATGTTGATTTATTAATGATTTTCTTAAGCTTAAATGATCTTTGATTTTTGCATATCATTATAAATCAAACTGTTGCGTGTCACGGGTATTTGCTTTATCTCATATGTGTTGGTACAAAGTTGATATCTATTGGATTGCACACCCTAATGAGAAAAGCTTTAGAATTTTCTAAAATTTTGAAGTTTTGAAGATGTTGAAATTTGATTGAAGACATGTCATTTAGTATTCTCGGTTTGAGGGTTTAATGGGGATATTATCTTATATGCCATTTGTTTTGGGGAGATTGCATAATTCGGATTTTTTATGAATGTACCGGCATAGACATAGGGCGACATTTGTAAGGACATAATTTTATAAATGTCTGAGGTAGAATCAATGATTTTTTAAGTTTTTCTTAGATCACAGTTTGTATGTCTGATACCGCTACATTCGGCACGTCATCACGATCATCCACGGCGACCTTTATCCGAATCCATGCATCCATCATCTTCACACGTGCATCAAGCTACATGCTACGTACTGCTCAACCATTTCCCAAAACTCCACGACGCACTACCAGTAAAATGATTAATTGGAGTTGTTTATATTTGCATAAATATTTGGGAATTTTTTAGAAAATATTTGGGAATTTTTTAGAAAATATTTTTAAAGTTTGAAGTTATTTTTTATAGAATGCAAATTTTTTTCTAAGCTGGAACGGACTTTTTTGGAAAGTGTGCTCGTTCAAACGAGATGTCACTGTCGTTCGAACGACATAGACATATCATGCGATGTCGTTCGAACGACATAGACATATCATGCGATGTCGTTCGAATGACACGTGTCCTCATTCGAGCGACATCCAATGACGTTCGAACGACGCCACCGACCTTGATTTTTGTGCCAAATGCTGTCACCACTACTTAATGGACAAAACTCTTTTCCAGCATATTGAGCAAAATTCGGCCCTTATTCTTCCTTTTTTCCCTAAAGTTGTTTTTTAGGCTTTAATCCTTACTTATAAAAGGAAACTTGTTCCCATTTATTCAATGCAAAACATAAACCCTCAAGAGATTTATTTTACTCATTTAGGAGTATTTTATGGAGAAGTCGGTCCCTTGTTCATTACTGTCCATCTGGAATTCTTACGGGAGATTCCAGCCGATGACATTGGAATCGACACCTGTGGGTATTTTCGTATGTCACACTTATTTTCATTATAATCCGTGTAACCGTTCTTTTCAAATTATAGTGAAAATAATATGGTTTTGCCCTGTGGGGATTTTTCCTGATATTTTGTGTCACATGTATTATTTTATTTGATAAATCATCTAGATGTATGTTTTTTGGATTAAATTGAAAAACTATGTTTAATTAAATAACTTCTTAATTTCGAGACACAGGTACACGTTTAGGGACTGTATTTATTTCGTTCAAAAATAGACTCTAATTAAATATGGTTTAATTGGAAACTAGCGAATAATTTTTATTTCGATATCACACACCGATTTTGGTTAATCACGCACTTTCATTCTAGAAATAAACGAATGCATTGCACCTGTATCAAACAACACACGACCCATATACCCATGAATGGGAAACTTACCCTCGATAGCTGGCGGCGCGGGCGAGGATGGAGGCAGTAAAGGATGGTTAATATGATAAGGACGCCCATGCTGTAATTGTCCTTGTTGTGGAGGGACAGATGGAATAAGCACCGGTGGAGGGAGATGTGCCTGCTGCTACTGAGGAACTCTAGGTAACTGTCCCCCAATCAACTATGGACAAGCTTTCTTGAAGTGACCCGGTTCCCCACATTGAAAACATCATCCCGCCATATTCTCCGGATAACGACCCCTATTGTTTCGGAACTACCCCATGCCTTGACCCGGATGGCCTCGATCCCCATTATTACCTCGACCTGCATGGCCTTGCTGGCCCACCGACTACTGCTGCTACTGGGCACCCTGACCGTGCCTGAAACTGCTACCACCAAAATTAAAGCCCCCAAAACGTTGTCTCTTGGACAAATCCCCTTGTTGGGTGTCCCTTTCCTTCTGCTTGCTTCCCGACGATGTGGATGAGGGTAGTTCCCCACCGGCACCAATACCTCCTTGTTTACTAGGTTTCCCCGACACTGAAACCTTCTTACTTCCTTGCACATGTCGACGATGATCTTAGCAATGAAGCAATGCGGCATTCAATACGTCACCAAATGTTTGTAAAACTGGATTTCCCAGCAAGTGTTATCGTACTCTCCAATGCAAACCTCCAATAAACTTAGATATTCTCCCTTCCTCTGAAATTACCTCACCGGGCACAAAACTAGCCAGACGAGTAATTTCTCCTCATACTCTGCCACGGAACGTTCTCCTTGGACTACATCCTGTAGCTTCCTCCTCATCTCCTTTTAGACAGTGGGAAGAAAATACTTTCGGTCGAACAAAACCCAAAAATATGATATAGTCATAGTATTTCTTTTCTCTGGCGTAGTCACCGACTCCCACCAGTGTAAAGCTGCTCCGACTAGTTTAAAAGTGGCAAGGATATTCTTATGTTCCCCATTACAATCTACGATTAAGAGATGACGATGCATGTCCTTCTTCCATTGGTTTGCTACTATTACATCAGAACCACCCTGAAATTATGGGGGGTGACCCTTTAAGAAATATTCTCTTACTCTCTCCCACGGGGAAGGTCCCGCATGGGCTTTCACCTCTTGTACTATCAGTTGTTAGGCTTCAGGAAACTATTGAGCCATTGTAGTCATTGCAGCATTGACTGCCTGGGCTAAGATGTTAGCCACCTCCGCAACATTTATCGTTCCTTGTTGTGGAGGGGGTTCTACATTATCTTCTACAACTCTATTTCTCCTCGCTGGGCGACCTCTTTTAGGCGGCATCTGAGACGAAGAAGCAACTGAATCCAAATACAATTAAAACAATTTATCTTTGCAGAAGATCGCCAGTGTATACAAATAAAATAATCCAAACAATAGGGCTCTATATCAAAGAACGCTACGGTAGAATGTGATAACTCCGCATAGATCCTAAGGACTCTAGAACCTAATGCTCTGATACCATTTGTGACACCCCGCTTAATAAAATAAGAGGTGGCCAGTCCGATACTCCAATAATTGTAGGAGTCATAGATGGTCCATTCTTAGCATTACCGTCGTGAAAATAATAATATGGTATAACCACCAATTATTTTAGAAAATGGATGTCACATTAATTTGAAAGTTAAATAAACCCATTTAGGCAAACCAATTTTTAAAAGAGACGGATACAAAGACAAATAATAATTACATTCATTCACAACATAATAACCGAATAAGCTGTCGGTTAACAGACCATTATAAGCAGGTTACACCCAGTATTAAAGTTAAATAACACAATACATAAACAAGTAGAAAATTTGGGCAACACACCCAAACATATGGACTGATCATAACTAGAGTACAAAAAGATAGAGGCATCTATAACAAATATCCTATAACATCCGCAAAAATGTTATAGCTCCAAGACACTTGGATATAAAGTTAAACATGGGCGACCTTGAGGCAGAGCACCTAGGCGTAAAGATAAATCATGCAAAACAAGAAATATAAATGGGTTAAGGCCCGATTTGAGATTATATACATGCGAATAAAATGTACGACAGTTATGAATATTTAACATTATGAACAAGCTGATTTCGCTCTTCACAATCAAATAATCCTCACCTCTCTTTTACATGCACAACCTAGCGAAAAGTCATATATAATGATAACTATGCATTAATGAAAGAGAAATAACTCAATTTCAATTTGATAAGCTTAGAAGTCAGATGGAAAAATAAGATTTCACAAGTTCAAGTTCTCATTCGGAAACTTACTTGAAACAAATGATTTAATATATGTGAGAATAGTTATAATCACAATACATAATAATTCTAAGACCATCCTTCCGGGAGTCACCCCAATGGATGTGCCCCTAAATAACTATCATATTCCAGGGCCTATCACCAAGACAACCTGGGCATCCTAAATCGCGTCACGTGGGAAGCGGCCATATACCTTCGACAGTGAGTCATAACCATACCCGAAATTACCTCACTTCGAATAAAATAACATGACAATATAACAAATGGTCCTATGGCTGAGGAATATATTCACCCTACATTCACTAGCCAGGGGACTTCACCTTATTCGTGTAACTTCCCTTATGATAAAATTTTGAGAGGTATGTATATGCAAGTCAATATTCACAAGGTATGCTAATTAAAAAATGTACGCTACATTATTCGGAGCTATATATGTTTAACAACGTGAAATACAATATTCAATTATCTTCACATTATTCTCCATAAATTAACAGCAACCCAATAAGCCATCAAGTGAGATTACCTCATACCAATCTCTAAAAGTCTAAAACTATGTAAACCCACTCTTCCCTAGTCCTAGGCTAGTTTACTAATTTAAGAAATTACCTTACATTCATTATATAGCACCCAAAGTACGCCCAATACCCCCCCCCCCCCCTTCTAGTTTAGAGTATTCATATTCCTAATACAAGACTTAAGTACTCCATTTTACTTCATAAGAGAAGGTTCCTTGGACTTAAACCTAGAAGAAAATGGCTAAAACTAACCTAGCAAAAACATCATGAAACAGTAAGATTCCTGAATAGATTCGCCTCAAGGGCCGAATCGATTCAGTTGAGAATACCAAACTCCCTACCTCATGCCAAGCCGATTTGTCCTTAACCCGAATCGATTCGGCTCCCCATACCTATAGCCTCCCTTTTAAGAGAATCGATTCGCCCTGACAGATTTGCCAAGTTTGGGGGCTACTGGTTATGAACCCTAATTTTACCCAAAACTCACACTTCTCTCCTCAAATCTCAACCAAATCAACTCATATTAACCCCACACCATTTTTAAATCAACAACACATACTAAAACCAACTTAAATCAAATCTAATACCATTTTTCAGGGTTTAAACACCAAATTTCTCAAAACTCACAATTTGTTCAATTCTTTTTAATACGCAACTATCAATACAATTTATCCACAATGGGTCATAGATTTGCATGTTAGAAACTTGCCTTAAGGATGAAATCTCAGATTGTCCTCCGGTAGAAACAAATTCAAGCTCCAATTTTTCAATCCTCTTCCTTTTTCTTCTTTTCTCCTAATTTCTCTTTCTCTCTCTTTCTCTCAAGGGTTAGGACATATAAATGAGAATAAATGTGGTTGGAAGACTTAAATGCAACTTAACACTAATTGCTATCTTTAAATGTCACTACATCATTAAAATGACTCGTAACAACATAATTAAGCCATAACTGGTCGAAAGTACCCGGAACTCAAAAATACAACATTGCAAGTATTTTGACTATCTCGACTATTTCAGGACTAACCGCGCCCTCTAAATTTACATCCGGAATAACATTAATCATTTCATGTTCTAACATCATTTTTTTAAACCATAACTGTCACTTAAGCACAATGACGCAATAAAACATAACATGATGCTATTTACATTTACTTAACAGTAAATATGCAAACCTTAGTAAATATTATCTCTTAAATCACTTAAAATAATAATTACTCCAACTTCCATTATTTTATATAATTACCTCACATGGCAAATAATATAAGAACAATTACTCAAGAATAAGGGGTATTACACCTTATCCCTTAGAGAAGTCATAATCAAGAAGTTTGTCGACCTGGGGAAACTAATGTGTCACAAAGTTAGGTCAAGCACAAGATGTACCAATTAACCAGTAAGTTGAATGAAAGCATTAATGAACTCAAATAATGGTGAAATTTCATCTTCACCGGCATACCCGAGTGTTCTAGTCTTCATTATTTTGGATGGCCTCGCTTTGAGGGGGATACAATTGACTATCTCGAAATGATATGATGAGAACGTCACTAGCCATGACCAAAGACAACGTCTACAAGGATAGTAGGGGAATATTGAGTTCATTCCTATAAAATCCCTACCCAGACAACATATGTTCATCCAGCTGTATCTAGGAAGCCAGGTCAGGTGGGCGAAGAGCTGACCATAAGATTGTGCAATGACTCAAATATTGGAAGGTCTAATTTAACTCAAATCACTATTTCAAAAATATTAACTAAATTAACTATATGAAAAATGTTTTGTGCAGTAAGACATATTTCCAAAACACATGTTATATGTGGAGGATAATAATTGACTAAGAAAATTCACTTGTCCATTAAAAACATAAGATAAATACTACACTTGCATTCGAAAGCAAAAATTAACTGTACGAACAAAGTTAATAGATCCATTCAAATAAAAATCCAATAGAAAATTCAAGTTACAAGTTACAAGTTACAAGATACAAAACCAAGTGTTTAAAAATTACAATGAAAAATTAGTAGACAAGGCATCATAAAGGAAAAAACCTCAAACAATAAGATGATCTTGTGTGGCATTTCCAGCAGCTGTATCAATCATTTTCATGTCCCGAGGGTTCTCTAGGACTACCTCACGAACAATGGAAAGAATTGGCTATGTGGTCATGACTTGCTCAACCTTTGCAGAAGACTATATCTCTAGAGTAGGATTGTCTACCTCCATAATATTGTCAGCATTAGCCAAAACTATGGCCTCTTCATTATCTCCCTCCCAGGTGCTGATGACCTCAATAATATTAGGATAATGCATTATTACTCCCTTCTTGAGTTCATCATACCCCTCAGCCAAGAAGGATATTATATCCATCTCATATTCTGGATAAGCCTTGTACTTCATAATTGAATTCTCATCGGTTTTAGGCAGATCATCCTTAGCCTTGGCCAAATCTTTATTTGAAATTTGGATGGTTTTAACATTTATATTGACATGATCCTTAGGTTTTTTATTTCCAACTCGATCGTACTAAGATCCTTGACTTTCAGAGTTAACCGATTGCTGGTTTTAATCAGCTCATTATATTTCTATTTAAGATCATTATTTTTTTACTTCAGGTCATCCAGGGCCTTTGTAGCCTTGGCTTGAGAAGTGATTAGCTTCCCACTCAAACTGGAGACCTGATTTTGGATCTACTGGCTTATCTTCTTTTGTGTTCAAAAGTTTGAACTTTGGTTACAACAACGGATGTCTCTTAAATAATAGTAGCCTCCATGCCACCTTATGAAGAAATAAGGGAATGAGATCATCATATCACACAAATTTCATAAAAAGAATAAGGTATTAGAAGCTTACCAAAACCATCGTGTGGTTGGCATAAAGAATCATTATTCAAAGTACTGAGATTATCATAATTCGGATTATAGCCTTGGTAGTCGAGAAGATATAAAGCATTCCTAGCATTAATGATGGACTTGTCATCTTTCCTTAGCATATCAAAAGTAACAGGTGTCTCAAAATCTCTCTTATACTCCTCAATGATAGGATATATATGGGTAGATGGATTTTCCCTACTCAGCTGAAGAGTAGGAAGACCATGAATCATTATGGATGTATCACCCTATTATCATCATCCTCTGTTCCTCCAGCCTCAGCTACTTAGGATCGGGTTGGGAGACGGAGGGCCAAATTGGACTTTTATGGGTGATAACCGAAGACTCCGTAACATCTTTGAGGTCACTTTCACTACACTAACAATCAAAAATGGTCATGGGAGATGGGTCACGACTTAGAACTGTGACCACAGTCAAACATCCTGTGATAGAGGTCGTGACCAAGCCAAAGGGCTTAATCCAATGGATATGGTCATGGCCTTAGATCATTACCATAGGGTTCATGACTATGGTTCATGACCAACCTGTGAAAAAATGGGTGATAAACTCCCACTAAATTGGATCATGACCCCAAACCGTGACTAGGTACATGATAAATTTTAGGGGTTCAGTTAAGTTGATCTCGTCCTTAGGCCATGACCATTTAAAATAGTCAGGTGGTGGTCACAGACTAGGTTCATGACCACATCCTATGATATAAACAACCGGGGTTAGGAATTTATTTCACGTGAACTTTCTCTCTCCCTACAAACTGTTTCCCTCTCTTTACACACCACTGCACTCTCTCTCTCTCTCTCTCTCTCTCTCTCTCTCTCTCTCTCTCTCTCTCTCCAACGACGATGATGACTACCCTAGTTTAGGTACCTTATCTCTTATGACTTATTTTCTAATGAAATTGTGTGTCTACTATATGTATGTGTATGTGTATGTGTATGTGTATGTGTATGTGTATGTGTATGTGTATGTGTATGTGTATGTGTATGTGTATGTGTATGTGTATGTGTATGTGTATGTGTATGTGTATGTGTATGTGTATGTGTAATGTATGTGTATGTGTATGTGTATGTGCATGTGCATGTGTATATGTGTGTATGTACTTTTATGTGTGTGTATGTATTTGTATGTGTATGTGTGTGCATGCAGTGGCGATGGTAGGAAATGTCCTTCAGTAGGGCACTCGATGAACTTGAAAATGCAAAGTTTCTAAAAATTGATGGGGGTTCAGGGGTAGGAGTCTGAAGAATTTTTTAGGGTTATTTATACATTTTCAAAAGTATTCAAGAAAATATTACTAACTCAATTAATATCACAATCAAATTTTAATTGAGACAAAGTGTCGGATTCAAGAAAAAAATTCAAAAAATTAACCACAATAACAGAAATATTTATCCACAATAGCTAACAGGGCCAAGCTCCAAAAAAGTGCTAATGGAGTTACTAATACAACGAAATATTGAGGTAGAGAATGTGAAGATAATTGAGTTTTACACGGCACTATCCTAGATGGGTCCTATGAGGTCGTACTTGGTAACTAACGCACTTCTAGACGACCCAAAAGAAACACATCAGCTACGCTATAAGGCAACAAGCTATGTGTTGGAGAAAGGGGTCTTATTAAAAAGAGGCTCTATCTTACCTCTTTTACTATGCATCCACACAAATGATGTCCCATACATGACCAAAGAAGTCCATGATGATCTTGTGAAGAAAATTTAAGTGGATGATTTTAGTGAAGAGGGTGGAAACACAGGGCTATTACTGGCCGATGATGAAGGAAGACTATGCAGTTTATGCTAGAAATTGGGAGAAGTTCCAAAGATATGCCTTCATCCACTAGAGGCCCTTAGTAAATTTGACACCTGTCACATCCCCTTGAACATTTTCCATATGGGGGATATATCTTATTGCCCCACTATCGAAGACCAAGAGAAATTTCAGGTATGTGGTTGTAGCAATGGATTACTTCATTAAATGGGTTGATGCCGAACTATTAATGATGATAATTATGGTACAATCGAAGTTTTTTCACTTCATATAGAAGGAGATTATCTGCCGTTATGGGATGCCCTTCGTGTTCATCACAGACCATGGCACATAGTTCAATAATGACTATTTCGAGACGTATTACATTAGATCCAAACTTAAAAAGCTGTACTCTACACTTGGTCACCCCCAATATAACTAATTGACCGAGGTTCCTAATAAAACCCTACTGGATAGGATGACGAAGAAACTAGACGACATCGAAGCAAATTGGACCAACGAGTTACAAAGCGTCTTTTAGGCCTACATAGAACCACCAAAGGAGAAACACCTTTTTTGATGTCATTCATCACTGTAGTTGTTGTACCAAAAGAGATCAACTTACCGAGCCATAGGGTGTTAATTTTAAACTCTCTAAGGAAAGGCCTTATGCATCGGCTTGACTTGGATTTGGTGGAGGAGGTCAGGGAGCAGTATGCCCTCAAAGTTGCGACATATTAATATAGAACAATGAGATTCTATAATAAAGAGTCAAGTCGAGCACCCTAAAGGAGGGAGACTTAATTTTAAAAAAGGTTATCCAAAAGGGGAACAAGCTAGAACCAAATTGGAACTGTCCCTATAGAGTCAGCACGGTGGTAAGACCAGCCACGTATATGATCGAGAATCTAGTGGGATAACCGTTTAAAACACTTGGAATATGGAACACTTAATGAAATATTACCATTAAACCAATCAGATTTATTTAAGAATGCAGTCTATGTAATGAAAAGATTTATGTAAAATTTTGCTAAGATTAATGAAAATAAGTCTTATCAACATATTGTTATTTTTCAAGTTCTTCTATTATTTACTTAAAGATAATCAATTTCAATAGATGGGGAAGAAGCTAAGGCTGAAGACATATCCAAAACGCTTAACAAATATAAATTGATTACGACGAGGCATACCTCATAAGGAGCCTTATCCCTTGAATAAGCCATAATCAATAACTTGGTCTACTTAGGGAAACCAATGTGTCACAAGGTCAGTTCGACCATGAGATGAACCAATTGACAAGTAAGTTAGCTGAAAGTATTGGTGAATCATAGTACAAATGACCACATCACTATCCACAACCAAATATTTCACCTACAAGGCTAGTAGCGAAACATCAAGTTCATGCCTAAAAAAACCCTACCTTGACAACATATGTTCATCTAGCTGGTAGCTAGTAAGTCAGGTTAGGTAAGCCAAGATCCGACCACAAGACCATGCAACGACTCAAATACTGGAAGGCCTAATTTAACTATATGATTTATTTAAAAAATAGTTACTAAATTAATTATGTGAAAAAAAAATTTGTGCACTAAGATATATCCTTATGAGGGATAAAGACTTGGATAAGAAAAATAACTTATGCATTAAAAAATAAAAGATAAATACTACACGTGCATTCAAAAGAAAAATTGATTGTATGAGAAAAGTTAAGATATCCATTCAAATTAAAAGCCAATATAAAATTCAACTTACAAGTCATAGGTTATAAAACCAAGTGTTCAAAAATTACAATAAAAAGTTAGCAGACAAGGCATTATAAGAAAAGTGCTAAAGTAATAAGAGGATCTTATATGGCATTTCCAGTAGTTGCATTAATAATTTTCATGTCCTAAGGGTTCTCTAGGACCACCTCTGAAATAATGGGAAGAGCTGGCTTTATAGTCGCGACTTTCTCAACCTTAGCAAAATACTAGATCTCGAGAGCAGGATAGTCCACCTCCATAGCGGAGCCAACATTGGCCAAAGCCATGGCTTCTTTATCGTCTCCCTCCTAGGTGCTGACGACCTCAATAATATTAAGTTAATGCATTATTACTCTCTTCTTGAGTCCAACATACCCCTCAGAAAAGAAAGACATATGGATAAGCTTTGTAATTCACAACTTCTCCTCAGCCTCAACCAGATCTCCCTCGGCCTTGGCTAAAGATTCATTTAGATTCTGAATGGTTTCCACATCAAAGCCAACCTACTCCTTAAATTTCTTGAGTTCCTTCTTTGACGTAATAAGCCTCTTCACTTTTAGAGTTAATAGATTATTGGTTTTAACCAGCGTATCGTCTTTTTATTTTAGCTCATTAATTTTTTACTTTTGGTTGTCTAGGGCTTTTATAGCCTCAGCCTGAGAAGTGATCAAATGCCCACTCAAAATGAAGACTGATTTTGGATCTCCTAGTTCATGTTCTTTTCATTTTTAAAAGTTTAAACATTAGTTGCATCAACAATGAATCTCTCTAAGAAAACCGTAGCATCCATGCCACCCTATGAAGAAATAAGGGAAATAAGATTGCATATCACACAAATTTCATAAAAATAATAAGGTATTAAAAGCTTACCAAAACCATATTGTGTTGAACAAAGTTTCACAAAGAGTCATTGTTCAAAGTCCTAAGATTCTCATAATCAGGACTATAGCCATGGTAGCCGAGTAGATCTAGAGCATTCACAGGATTGGTGATAATGGACTTGTCAGGTGTAGAGCATTCCCATGCAACTAGATGGAGTTTGGATTAGGTTAGTGTATATACATGTTTTTTTCAAATCCTGGGTGGGGCACTTACCCACCCCAATTACACTATGGCTATGCCACTGTGTGTATGTGTATGTATGTGTATGTGTATGTATGGGGTTTAAATACCCAAATGAACTAGGGTAGTTTTGAAAGGAATGTGTTGTTTGGGACTCCATTAATTAGGACTCAAAAAAATAAATAATTCCCCACTGTATGATGAATTACTGAGAGTGCACTATGGTTCAATGGTCCAAACTTATTTAATTAAATGTCAACTTAACCAGTTTTAAACCCTAGTTCATGCAACTATGTGATTGAAAGGAGTAAATCATATAAGCATGCAACCAAACAATCAAGAAGACGAATTTCAGGTAAAATCCCCATAGGGAAAAACCATTTCTTATTTCACTATTATATGCAAATCGCAACTTACATGTAATAGACAAATACAGACATCGTTTTTAAGACAAAATTTGCCCAGGCGACGCTTCGTCTTCTTCAGCAACAATTCCCTCGAGATCCATAAGTCCAGCAGTGGAGACACTTTCTCCATAAGAGAAACTCCAAGAATGGAATATGTGTTTATGAGGGTTTCACAGAGATTTAAAAAATATTGAATGGGAGGATGTGTGAATCAAAAGAGGTTTTTGGACTTCTAAAAGAAGACTTGTTGTGCAGCAGCTCAACAGAAATTTAGGTTTTAAAAGTCTTACGAAATACCTACAAGAAGTATATTTTTATAGGCAAACACGAATTTTGAGGGGGCGTTAAGTTGTTAGAACGAGATCACGAGGTCGTTCGAATGAGATGTTAATCTCACTGGACGCGACCATCTAATGACCCATCAAATGACTTTTTAAAACCAAAACAGTGAGCTCTCGTTTGAACCATATTTGATGTAATCAATCAAACTAGGTATCAAATGACATATGCATGTCATTCTAACGACAAGGCCGTGTCGTTCTAACGATAGAAGGCAAAAATTATTTTATTTAAAAATCCAGCCTTGGTTTTTTATTAAAATAAAACCAAGTAAAATTTAATAAAATTATCCCAGAAATATTTGCGAAAAACTGAGAACTCCAAATAAAGAATATACCATAAAGATGTGGAGTTGTGGAGAGCAGTTGAAGTTTGAAGGTAATGCACATTGAAGATGAGTGGTGCATGTTGATGTCGCGTGTAGCCAAAGATTCGGATTGAGGAAGTTGTGGATGATCAAGCAGGCGTGCTAATATAACGGGACATGCCATATCTCATGTAATCTAGAATGTTAAAGACAATTCCTAGATTTTAACGGACAGTGATAGAAAGTGTCCTTATAATTCCACCTCCATCAATGGTTGATTGCATGTTAGCACTAATCCAACAAAGATGTCATATTTTTGATATAGTAATATAATTTAATGCAAATGATATATTAATCAACTCTCAATTTATGTCTTTCACCACCTATGTTTATGGTATTGAGATCGATATATCTGCTGACATCATCACAGAGCAGGACCATGTATTTTATTTCAGTTGTACATAGAGTTGTCTAATGATTACATCAAAACATTTAAGTATTGCATAGTCAAGAACGTAGCTTGATATTCATGTGGATGTGATCGGTAGATGAGTGAGTTGATTCCCATATAGATTGCCATGCACATCATTTATGGACATAACTAAAATGCATTGTAATTTGTGTGTAACCTCTAATTTAAAACAATTTTATTTGATTTCAAAACCTAAATTATTCTTGATGTTGGTTATGTTCACATTCATATGCACAGTTCCAATTTATATCAGTTTACACAGATGTGTCACATTTTTTTTATCTTCATTGGTTCTAGTCAAAATCGTGCGCACAAAGGGATTTTGTAACTATGCACCTAACGTAGTCAGAATTTTCAAACATTATATATAATTGAATTAAAATGTGAAAATACCTAAAATAAACAAACCTTAAGGTTGAAAAGCTTAAAATTGGATTTTAAACCCTAAGGTTAAAATAAAATAAACATATATTTGACTGGTTCAAAAATAATAACTAGTTAATGATTAATTAGAGCCATTATTTGTAGGACTCATATTTATACCCTCATATATTTTTCTCAGGAAAAATAAGGCACGATGATAGTTACTGGAAATAAGAGTATGAGAGGTTACAATTGGACTACACTTATACATATTTTATTAGTGCACACCATTTAGAGGATACTCCTTTTTACACGTATGGGAATAAGAAGATTAAATAATTTAACTACCTTGAAAATCATTGACTTCATATCATTTTCTATTTTCCCTACTGGAAAGTTGGAATGAGGCTATAGAGAATACATTTCATGTACATAATCCTAACGTAACCCTGATGCTGCTTAAGTTGTTAGAGTTAGTAAAAAAAATACTCATCGATCCTGGATACAACTAATAATAAGATCATTGACAAAGACTGTGATGTCTTACTACACATGCATGTTAAATTGAATATTGCCAATAAGTTGAAGAAAAAATGATTCCAAGTTCATGTCACGAATATCTATACAACAATCATAGATATGCTTCCTGTTAGTTGGCCACATACAAAAATCCATAGACTTTTAAAAAGTAATACTGAACGGATGGAGAACAAACACATTGAAGATATTATAGTCTTATTAACATGATCAGTTATTCGTAAACATGTTAGTATAATGACTTCATCGCTTATTTTTTTTATTGTAGATAATGTCGAGAGAGAGTGGACATAATGTACCAAATGATGATGTGACACCCCAACAAGGATTCTCATATCTTGTCTCCCCCCCCCCCCCCCACACACAAACAAGAATTATCATCACCACATGGTGGAAAATTCTATACTCCGTCATTGGTTTACTCCACCACTCCATCTACGAGAAGGTAATAAATGCATGTTGCTTCAACACCCCACCCCCAGCTCTCGACATCTCGCGAGAAAATGAGAAAAAGCCCATTGGGTTCTCTCTTATTGATAATAATTCTGTTGACAATAAAAATAACCTCTAGACCTTTAAATCCCAGTGTTTATTTCTTGGAAAAATGAATATTGGAATCGGGATAAAAGATAATCGGAACTTAGTTGATCAAGCCATCACAGATAACGTTTATGACCAACTTTGTAAGCATTTCTCATTCGCCGATCTTTCAAAGAAAAAAGTTCTTTCCTGGGTTGCTGAACAACTGAGAACATATTAGAGAAACCTTCGTCAGAGAAGATGTATAGAAAATGATATTTTTCCAAATGGGTTTGGACCCTGTGACTTAGGTGTCTGAGCTCAGTTAAAATAACAAGCTTAGATCCATAAGCCAGTATAAATGGTGTCTCCCCCCTCGGAGTTCTCTTGGTAGTCCTGTTGGCCCATAAGACTCCTAATAGTTCGTTGACCCACTTCATCTTTGCATCCTCAAGATTCTTCTTTATTGCATACAAAATGGTTTTATTTGTGACTTCCATTTGGCCATTAACCCGAGGTCGATCGGGAGAGGAGCAGAATTGTTTGATGCCAACCTTCATACATTATGCCTCTAGGGACTTGTTCTTGAACTATTTGCCATTGTCTGATACCAAGGTATTTGGTAGTTCGTACCAACAAATGATATTTTTCCATTTAAATTTGAACATACTTACTTTAGTGATGCTTATCACTACCTCAGCTTCCACCCATTTAGAAAAATAATCAATTGAGATGATTAGATACCTATAATCTCCCCTTGCCTTGGGAAGGGGGTCGAACAGATCTATCCCCCAAACTGTGAACGACTGAGGGGTCGTTATAAACGAGAGGGATTGGTGAGGCTGATGAGGGTTGCTTGCAAAGCATCGACACTTGTCACATTTATTCACATATTCTGTAGATTCTTTGGTGAGGGTCGACTAGAAATACCCTTGAGTAACGAATCTCTTTGCGAGGGATCATCCACCTACACGACTCATGCATGATCCCTCATGCACATCTCGTAGAACATATTTCATCTTTGTGGCGTGTACACATCGAATTAGTGGTAGAAATAAGCCTTTATTATAAAGCACGTCACCAATGATGGTGAACTTAGCCGCTCGATATCTAGTTTTTTTCTCTCGACCTTTGCTTTCTGATAGCTTCCCGTCCTTGATGTATTCAATTATAAGGTCCATCCAGGATTCCCCCAGATTTAAATTAAGATAAAAATTCATGATATTCTTTTCGGCTTCGATGCTCAGCTTTAACAAAATTTTGACATGTACAAAATGCCTAATCTCTGTTTAGGTTACCGACGCGAGCCTCGCCAATGCATCAGCTCGGCTATTTTCTAGCCTTAGAATCCTCGTCACTTTAACTTCATAAAAAACTATTAATAATTTTCTCACTCTCTTAAGTATTTAGCCATTTTTTCGTCTTTTGTATCGTATATTCCCAGTACCTGATTAACTATCAACTAAAAGTCACTGTGAACTATCATTTGGCCAATGTTAAGTTCTTTAGCCAGGGAGAGGCCTACTAGCAGGGCCTCGTAGTCTAACTCGTTGTTTGATGCTTTGAAGTTAAATAAAAAAGCATACTTAATGTCAGTCCCATTTGGCGCTGATAGTACCAAACCTCCCAACTGTCGCTTTCACAAGACAATCCATCAACAAGCTCCAATGGGTCTTCCTCTCGTCAAAGGACCCTCATCCAATGCCTCTTTCTTAATCAATAAATCCTTATCTACTATTGGATCAGTAATATCGGTCCTTATTTGATCAACCATTATATCGTTTTGAACATTCAGTGGTACTTCGGATTCTTCTTCCACTTAAGGATCATTGTCAGTGGCCCAATTGAACTAGGCTACAAAATTTGTCAGTACTTGCCCTTTAATTTCCCACCTCGACTGGTAGATGATGTAAAACTCACCTAACTCCACTGACCAAGCCATTAGCCTACATGATTTCTAGTGTTTATGAATGACTTACCTCAGAGGAGTATCAGTTATTACCACCATCACGTGTGCCGGAAAGTAAATCCTCATTTTTCTAACGGTATGTATTAAAACATACACAAGTTTTTCCATCTTTGGATAGTTCATCTTTTCCCCTTGAAAATATTTTCTATTAAATTACATAAGTTTTTTAACTCCATCATCATCTCAAATAATGATCGCATTGATGGACGACTCCGAGACAGACAGGTATAAGAACAGTTTATCTCCTTAAACGGGATGAGAGAGTTGCATAGAGGAGCCGAGATAAGCCTTTAACTCTTAAAATGACCTTTCACATTCTTCACCCCATGCAAAGGCTTTTGTTAAGATTTGTTAATATTGAAGGTATCCACTCATCCCATTAGTCTCTGAACATCCTTGATCGTAGTCAGCGTTTGCATGTCGATTAATGCTTTGATCTTGGTGAGGTTCTCTTCGACCCCCCTTTGATTAACAATAAATCCAAGAAATTTCCCCATGTTGACTCCAAACACACACTTCATTGAATTCAACTTCATTTCATATCCATTATATCAAAAGTTCATTCCGGGTTGGCCATATGTGTCTGGGCCATCAAGCTCTTTGTCAGCATATCTTCCACATACACCATCATCATTTTTTTAATCTGATCTTCAAACATTTTATTGACCAACCTTTGATAGATTTCCCCTCTGCTTATTAGGCCGAAAGGTATTACTTTATAGAAGTAGTTTCCCTTATCAGTGATAAAGGAAGTTTGCTCAGCATCTTCTTCACACATGGAAATCTAAATGTACTCAGAGTATGCATTCATAAATCTCATGAGCTTATGTATAGCTGTTGCATTAACTATCTGGTCGATTTGAAGGTAATGAAAATCTGCCTTTGGGGTAAGATTTGTTGAGGTCTGTGAAATTAATGCACATCCCCTATTTCCCATTATGTTTTTATATAATGATAATATTAGAGAGATAGCTCGGGTATTGGACCTCTATAATGAAGTTTGTTGTCTGTAGCTTCTTGACCTCATCTTGGATCACCTCGTATCTATCCTGAACAAAGGTGGTCCACCTATACTTTACTAGTTTAGCATTTTCATCTATGTCTATCTGATGGCAAATAATTTTGGGGTTAATCCCAACATGTCACCATGGCTCCAGTAAAATATACTTTGACTCTCTCTGAGTAGTTTGATCAATTTTTTCTTCACTCTGGCTTTTGTAGACGAGCTCATTTAACTATTTTTTTCGACTCATCCTCATTGAGGATGATAAATTCTACCTCCTCTACGGTCTCTCCCTTGTTAAGCTTTCTCTTGTCCCTTAGGTCAAGAGTATTAATGTTATAAGAAGTTGCCTTCTTTTTATGGGCCTCTCTCTCTTCAGCCGAGGTGAAGTAGCACTCTCAGGCTTCTATCTCATCATCTTGTACTCCCTCTACCACATAAAGGGTTGGGAATTTCATCATTTGGTTCACGGTGGAAGGCACATCATCAAATTCCTTTGGTGCCACTATCCCTAGAAAGATGTTATAGGCCGAGAAGATGTGATTATCCGTTATAAAGAAACTAACTTATTTGGTTAAGTACTTTAACCACGTCCCTATACATACGTTCATTTCATAGACTCCAAGTAAATGCACCTTATCTCTATTGAAATCGATCAAAGGTTAATGGTAAGGGGCCAGCCCCTTCTTGCTCAACTTTAAACCCTTGAAATAATCCCAAAACATAACGACGGTCGAGATTCCATCGTCAATTAGAATACTAGCTACACATTAGTCGCGAACTCGTGTAGCGATGACTTAAGGGTTATCATGCGGACTAAGGTTCCTTTGAAGTCCATTTTCGAGAATCCTATGACCAAGCTATCCATTTTAACCTTTATGAGTTTACCCATATTTTCTTTAATTTCAACAGATTTAACCTCGACCCTCTTGGTTGTTAACTTTGCCTCAACCACGTGAGCTATTCTGTCTTCTATCTCAGTGCCTCCGCCAACAGTTCGCCATAGATTATTTTAACATCAAAGGAGAACATATGAAAATTACCTTTTGCTACTGGATTTTAACTAGAAGATCTGGATCATTGACACCACTGTCATCTGACTCTTCTTCACTCTTGTTTTCTTGCACTTGTTTTTTCAGCTTGTTATCCCTTCCTCCATTGAACCTTTTCCTTCTCCCATCTCGATCGCCACTTTAATCAACATATTTTCTAAGCTTACACCGCTTCAATAATTTTTCAATCTCATCCTTGAGGGATTGACATGCATCTGTCATGTGGTCGTGGTCCTGATGGAAATCGACCACTTACTCTTGTCTTTTTTGGGGGGTGAAGACTTTAGTTTCTCAAGCCACTTGACATCCCTATCTTCTTTAATTTCATTCAAATTCAGCTCCGGGCTTACAGCTAATGGGGTATACTTGGCAAATTTATCATCATTTGACCTTTTTCCCCCTCTTAATCTTTACTTTGGGCGGACTTGCTATTATCAATCTCCTTCACATCTTCTCTCTTGGCAGCCATGGCCCCCTCCGCATTCATGATTCTTTCGACTATTGCCAGAAGTTCTGTTATTATTTTTCGAGGATCCTCAGAGAGGTTTCATAGGATTTTCCCCTGTTGTAGCCCATTGATGAGGGTTGTTATTGCAATGCTCTTGTCATTGTCCTCCACATCTAATTTCTCCTTATTAAAATGAGATAGGTACTCCTTTAAAGGCTTGTTGTTTCCCTATTTATCATTCAAAAGGCATGTCACACGTTTTGACGATTTCATACCAAAATAAAAATTATTGATGAACTTCTCTCTGAGGTGCTTGACATTCTCAATAGAGCCCCTCGATAGACCGATATACCATACATCTGCTGCACCAGCAAGAGTGTTGGAAAACTCTTAGCATCTCATCTCATTTAGTGTCGAATAAATGTCAGCCATCGACTGGTACATCTCATTATGGTGGATGGTATTAGTGCTCCTGTCATACCTGGGTGTTATGATCGGCAGTTTAAACATTCCGAGACTTAGAGAGCTAACGATTGTCGGCATAAATGGTTACCCTTTCATTCACCCTCTACGATTGGGGTCTCGAATTTTTATCAGATTGCCAATTTATTCCTCTAACCTCTAGATATAACTATTTTATGGTTTCTTTTAAGCCACTGCGATGTATCCATCCACCTCAATCATAATTTCCTCAGGGACTGGCTCTCGACCGACATTTCTTTATCGACTATTGACTTTCCTATGATCCTCTCTTTCTTGGTCATGTTTCGGTCTCATCCTAGCGCTGACAATTTACCTACTTGCCACTCATACTATGAGAGCGAGAGTGGTGGTCCCATATAACTTCATCCCAGAGGCCGAGATGATTAAAAGTGGAACCTTTGTTGAGAATATCAAAGTCCGAACCTCTTTGATGGATCTGGAGAGTTTTATAGACTCTTATTCCTTGATAAGTTGGTGCTGGTGTAGCTCTAAGGTGCGAGGAGTTATCTGAGGCCTCATACCTCTCCCAGTAGTCTTCCTTATCACAAGCCTAGTTATCCAAGAATCCTTGGACCTACTTTCTAAGGCAAATACGTTGTGAATCGGTGACGTCCCTTCGCCTATAGTGGTGTGGCGCCCCTTTGGTTAGTGTTGGGAGCTGCATTTGCCACCTCTTCAGCGGCCAGATATGACACTCACCTTTGGATCATCAAGAATCCTACCCGTCGCACCCTGGCTGAAGGCCAGAATCTATTATTGTATTTATTGTTGGTTGATTATAATGGATTTTAGTGTCACCTCCACTTCAACCTTTTAAGGCTGCTGAGGCGATTGGCTAGAGCTAGCCTTGGCGTTACACGATGGATCAGTAGCCATCTTTGGCTAAATTTATCCAAGTAATAAGGAGGGAATAGGTGGAACAACAAGAAACTAGAAACGAGTTGAATTAGATAAATCTTGACAAACACTCAACTCAAGCTCTTTTAATGGTGATTCAGTTCCAATAGTGGTGGGTCTAGATCACCACTAGAGATAAGGATGAGAGTTTTCATGCTAATGAAGAAGAATAAACAAAGTCTCTTCCCACATACACCGCCTTAAAATGATGATACGTAATAATACCCTAAGATTATACCCAACACAATTTCTAGGTCTGTGTAGATATGAGGATAATACATCAACACAATAAGCATAAAGCATATAGAAGAGATGAGAGACAGTGAGGAGGCACAAGCATTTAAGTGGTTTTTCCTTATCCTACATCCACTGTGCAAAATATGAAGTGTATCCACTATAAGTAGAGGCTAGAAGCCATTAAAGTATTACAATCTCTCTCTCTTTCTCTCTCTACAATTGTAGTTTTACATATATAAGTAGGTTAAACAATGATTGATCCCTAGAGAAGATGAAGTAAATTTTATTTTACATTGTTGGGGGTGCCTAGTGTCACCCCTAGCATGAAGATGGTGTGCATGAGGTAAATTAGCTAATGAGAGAATGACATTTGTGTACTACATGTGTGATCCATGATGAAAAATATTTCCCTCACGTCGGGCTAATTTACATGCAATGGTCTTGGTCACATGTTCCATCATTACCCACATCACAATTTCTATGAAAGTTATTTGTGTCGAAGTTATGAGGTTTTTGACTATAAGAGACTGATGAGGTAGCTCTTAGCAGATACGAGGCTGAGGAAGACATCTAGTTTTCGATAAATATAGCCGATGATCGATCAATCGGCTTAATAAATGCACCTAAGGCCAACATAAGCTAGGATCGATACATGGCAATGCCACAACCTAAATCCAGTAGTGACCCTTATGAATAGTAATGGATGTTCCTGGGAGTAAGTCTTAGTGGCCAAGAGTATACAATTGTGCTAGCTACGATGTGGGGTCCAGAATAGGACAAGTCTGAGGTGACTCATGAGGGGGCATGTCATCAGGTAAGTCTCGTCCAGACGAGACCAGACCTATGTATATTAGTAACTCTCTATCGACATGATATAATAATTCGTCGTTTTTCACTCATAAATGATATATAACAATTCACATCTCTATTTAATTATCACCCACAAATAAATAATAATAATCATAAATATTAATCCTCAACTCGCTAATTAATATTTACAGAAGCCAGTTTAATTTTTTCAATTAATTGAATAATTAAATGCACAAGAGGAAATTAAATACTCATAAAAGTACAGTGTATTACATTCTCCCCCTAATAACGGAATTTCATCCCTGAAATTTTTTACCTACCTTCCACAAAAAGTGGTGGATACTTTTTTCGCATGTCATCCTTGCGCTCCTACATCGACTCATCGACATTGCAGAGTACCCATTATACACGCCCCAATGCTACTACCTTTGATTGAAACATTCGCTCACTACGGCCTAAAATTGTAATAGGTCTCTCCTCGTAAGTAATGTCAGACTGTAAGTATATCTCCTCCAATTTTATGTGCCAGTAAGCCACGTCATCCCTGAGATACCTCCTCAACGACGACACATGGAGCACATAGTGAATTCGCTGCAAATGCTACGGTAAATTAAGCCTAAATGCAACTGCCCCTACCCACTTAATAATGGGAAAAGTCCCCACATACGTAGGCACTAACTTCTTCTTATTCCTAAACCACATCACTCCCTTAATGGGAGTTACCGGTAACATCACTTGATCACCCACATTGAACTCAAAGAATCATCAGTTCGCATCGGCATAACTCTTCTGGTGGTCCTAAGCTGACTGAATACTACTCCTAATCAACTCAATCTTCATCTACATATCCTGAATCATGTTCATCTCGAGAAGATTGTTTTCCCCTCACCTATAACAAGCACAAGAGTGAACAATAAGTTCTCTCGTATAAAGCCTCAAAAAGTACCATGCCAATAGTAAACCGGTACGAGTTACACTACACCAAAATAGTTGACTTACCAAGGTCTAAAACCATGACAAGTATGAGGGTGACAACTCACTTTGTCACGGACTTATCATGATTAAAGACCATGACAAGTTCATTATACTTGTCACGAGCCTATCACAATCTTTGACCTTGACAAGTTTTGTCACCGTCAAAGACTATCACAAGCCAGTGACAATTCTGGATAGAATTTAAAAAAATTGTTGGGCAGTATGGCCACTGCCACTTCCACTGCCCAGTGGTATATTTGTACCTGTTATAGCAAAATTATACCTGTCCAAACAACATATATCCAAATAAAATAGAAATAATGTACCAAATCATCGCGTATATAATTCATATCCAAACATAAAAGAAATATAAATATTCATATCCAAACCAACAAATAAAATACAAATAAGAATATCCAATATCCAAATAAAAAAGATAGAAATAATGTCATGGCATAGGGTCTTAAGCATGTTATAAGAGGAGGGAAGGCCACACGATATATCCATTGAGCACCCCATCAATTCTCCGAACGCCGCATTGTCTGTGAACCCACAGAGGTGAGTTCTCCTTTTAGATCACCACATGCGTGACGATCACCCTTGCCTCAATTTCTTAGAGTGGACATCCATGAACTAGCATACCCGGAGGAAGGACATGTCCCTCAACCCCCTTTATATTCACTCACCACAATATATGTCGACTAGAAACAATCTCTACCAACCGATTATTGACATAGGCTGCTCGATGGGAGACAAAATGGGAAATAAATCATATGGCATTGAGTCCGTACGTAAAGGTGATGAATTAGTGACGTCCTCTTCTACCTCTACATCTTTATCCTTACCATGCCCCTTCTCTTTCTCTTTCTTCTTCTCCTTCCCCTTCCCCAACTGACGCTTCATGAAGGCATACGTATCTAGGACCATCACCTCCAACCTTGATAGTTTATCGTCATGGATTTCCAACTTATATGTCAACCCGGTGTTGCTCATATCCATTACGTTGATCCTCTACTTCCCCACTTGTGATCTCACCCCTAGTCCTCCCCTTGCGATCCGCCCCGAGCACTTGTTTGAGTTCGTTTGTAGCTAATGATGCTTTGTCGGCATCAGACCGCAACTCATGCACTTCCTGAAGCTTTGCCTAAAACAAAAAAAGTACACGATTAGTCAATAAATAAATAAATAAATTATAAAGTAATTATAACTATTAAACATTTATAACTTACAATCGTGGTTACGATGCTCAGGCCACCTCTTTGTCCTTACCTTTTTTCGTCTGAATTACCACAAAGGCATCGAGCCTATGTGGACTACCCCCAGGGCAACTCCCCATCTGCTGAAATAAAATAATGCAGAATTAGTAAGTAAAGCAAAGTAATTCCAAATTTGAATAACATAAAAATAAAATTAAAGAAAAATAAAAATAAAAAACTTACCATCTTGTGCTCCACCTCGACATAAGATGTTCGCTCGGAGTAGTGCACGTCCAACTTCTTTGCCCGATTCTCCCTCACCGATTGGTGAGATGGAAATTGCTTCTCATCGATCTCATTATCAATAAAAATTTTCCACTTTGCCAATGAGATAGGCTCCTTCAGGGGAACGGTGTCACGTATACTCAGAATGGACTCCCGGGTCTTCCCATAGTACCACGCTCGCATACTCTTCTTCCATGGATTATATTGATCCCTTAGTTTTTCCAACGTGGAGTCGCGGACATGTGGGGGTAGGCCAAATTGTTCCTGTCAAACAAATACAAACCAAAATGAAGGTATGTGTTAGTTTCTTATAAATATAAATACACTACCTGTAGTGACCCCATGATGTTAATCTTGAGGTCATTAGGCACGACCCTCCAATCAGTGTACCCCTAGTCCACGATCGCCTTCAGTAACTCTAGCGATCTAGTAAAAAATGTCATCTTATTCTCAACGACGAACCTCAATTTGCCCTATTTTGGGGGACTACTGGCCAAGGATCCCTCGTCGCCTCCGCTACTGCGTTGGGATGAAGACATTTTCTACAAAAAATTTATTATTAGTACAAACATGTATATGGAGTTTGAATTAATTCTCAAATTCGATAATAACAATACATACGATATCAATTTCAATTTATACCAATATCAATACTAATTTATATCAAGTTCAATTTATACCAATACCAATTCAATTTATACACTAGCACACTGTAACACCTACCCCCTCCCCCCCCCCCCACCTCGAACACGCTCTCGGGTCATGGACTTTGAATTAATGCTTAAATTGATTAAAATCCTAATTAACATATTCACTAACCATAAATTTTTTTGATTTAAATCCGATAATAACATAGAACTAGAAGAATACACCTATTGGTTATTACAAGAATCAAAATAATCAAGTACAAATGAATAAAAAACATTAAATTATCGTCCAATAATAATAAAGCACTAGAATAATACATCCACTGGTCATTACAAATAATTGGAATACTTATTATAAATCTAAAAAATGTTTCAAATTCGATTTATCATAAACAATGGATTGATATTCGGTAGGAGCATCCAAGTCATCCACACTACTATTTAGACACTTTGGCGCATGTAGGACGATTGACCACGAGTCGTTGTTGATATACTCTGAGTAAAACACTTGCTTGACCTTTTGAAAATAAAAAACAAACGGCTCATCGCTCACATGTTCGTTGCTCTTCAACTTGGACAAGTCAACCATGATCACATTGGTTCCAGGATCAACTTTACAAGTATTTTTATCCTTAACTCTTACCCAATCACAGTAAAATACAACATCTTCGAAGCTTACATAGTACAATTCAAATATAGTTCGAATTACACCATAGTAAGTCATTACAGCTTCAACGAGGTTTTTATCTTTCACACTCGCTCGAAAGAAAGTAAGAGCCTTGTATGAAATGCCGGAGTTCTTTACATTTGTATTTTCCTCGTATACCCTTTCATCGAACACGTAACCATTCAATCGATACTTTTTGTACTTTTGTGCCATGGTCCAATGGCTAGATGAGAAAGCCTTGATGTCGCATCACCCATCTTTAAGACCTGAGAATGTAGATAAATTAATTAGGTTAGTTGTAAAGCTTTCTGGTAATGTGACATTTAATAATAACCATTTCATTATAATTACCTCGTGTGACAACCACAACCTAAATTCGTTGTTTGATTGTGCCATTATTTTTCGTCTTTTATTGTTCTCACATGCTTCATATTTTTTGCATAGATCGTGACGAATGTATTACAAAATTAATCATGAACAAAAATTAAAATAATGTAAAATTCTAAATAATTTAAACTTAATTTTTCCATTCTTCGACATCTTCATGTGTGTCAAATAGATAACGAGTTGCTTGTTCATATTGCAAACTCGTTAATTTCATTCGTTTTCCCATCACATGACCACCCTCATTGACGAACTCATCAATGTCATCCACGTTGGTCAAGCCAGGCATATATTCCTGAGTGTAGATTTATGATTCCACGGTGATGTATTCCTCCGCAATTAATCCTTCAATGTATCGTGTATTCTTAACGTAATCCTTGAAAAGTTTCATCAATATTTCAAATGGATACATTCATCGATATCTAACAGGTCCGCAAAGAAGTGCCTCGTCTCATAGGTGTACCAACAAGTGAACATTTATGTCAAAGAAAGATGGGGGAAAGTACTTCTCCAACACACAATCGCTTCGTTCACCACTAATATTGCGGCCACTATATGATCTTTATTGACTACATTTTCACATAAAAGTGAGAAGCAGATACTAATTTGCATAATAGCCCTCTGTAAATCCTTGTGCTTGAAGAAACAGTGCTTAAACAATAAAGGAACCAAGTGTATGATCACATGCCAATCGTGGGACTTACATTTATGTAAATCATGGGTGGCATAATTCACAATCCTTTACAAGTTGGACGAAAAATTAGATGGAACTTTCAAATTATGTCTTATGTCTAAAAGCACCTCCCTTTCCTTGCTCATCAAAGTAAATGCACCAGGGGGATTCATTGTCATTCCCCTACTATATTCTTTTAACCATAGTTGTGGCTTAAGTTTCAATGCTTTAAGGTCTTTTCCTGCATATAATCCATCCTTCGAATGACTCCCCCCAAGGAATGTGACCACAATATGTTCAACGATATTCTTCTCTACGTGCATCACATCCAATACATAGCGCACCGAGTTATTCTTCCAATAAGGAAAGTCAAATAAACTTGACCTCCTAGACCATGCCTTTCTTATATCAGTTTCATTCCCAGTTAGGGTCTTCCTATTCTTGATATTCTTACATTTAGGATTCTTACATGGCATATTAGGGCCACAATCAGAAGATTTACTTTCAATTTATGATCTTGAAAGTTTTTTCAAGAGTAGCCTATGTTCAACCCCTCCCGGTAAAAAATTAGAACCTTTCTCAAATCTAAAACTGTGAGCGGGGCGCAAAAACCTCATATGGAAATGGTATGCATTTTTTGAGATAGCGGGGAGACGAAGAGATTCAGTCTCCTCTCCATAAATAGGACACCCCAAATAACCATGTACTACATAGCCAAACAATGTCCGATAAACTGGTAAATCATTAATTGCCCACATCAACATAACTTTCAGTATAAACTCTTTGTTTTCTAAAAGAGTCAAATTCTTGCACATCCTCTTCCCATAACTCATTTAATTCTTCTACCAAAGGATCCAAGTAGACATCTATGTCCTCACTTGGTGCCTTTATCTCATGTATCAACAAAGACATGATTACAAATTTAGGTCTCATACATTGTGAAGAAGGGAGGTTGAGTGGGGCTAGGATCATTGGCCATACACACTGATTGGCGCTTAGATTTCCAAATGGATTGAAACCATTTGTTGATATTGCCAAATGACTGTTACGCTGTTCTCGAGTAAAATTGGGATACTCAAAACTCAACCTCTTCCATATTATATAATCAATAGGATGACGCGTGAGATTATCCCCTTCTTTTGCCCTAGCATGCCAAGTAATTTCCCTCCACTATCCATGGTATTGTGAAAAACCACTTTAATTTAGGCCCAATAGGAAAATAATTCAACACTTTTGGAGGCACTTGTGAGCTTATGCCTTCCTTGCCAGTAGATTGGACATATCTAGGTTCATCTTATACTACACACCTATCCAGATTTTCATACTCCTTTAGGTATAGTATACAGTCATACACACAAGCATGAATTAATTTATACTTTATTACCAAACCATTCAAACTGTTTTTCATAGTAGGATAGATATTTTGAAGTGTATTTCGCTTGGGTAGCAAGCCCTTCACCCAATTCAAAATTCATGTCATGCTACTGTCACAAAAACTATATTGGATATTAAAACAATACAAACCAACAATGGCATGTAAAGTTATTTGACCTTTCTCATAGCTAGATTATAAAGGTTGGGTCGCCTTAAATTTTGAACTTTGGTAGTCATCATGAAGGTTTATCTCGATATGTTCATGACCACCTGAACCTTGTACATCGTCAGTGACCTCATTCTCTTCCACTTCATGAACTCCATACGCATCATCAACTAAATCCTTTGGCATATTATGATCTATATTTTCATCCTCCCCATGTACATTTATCCTACTTATTGAAGGTTGTTATGAAGTTTTCTTGGGGATAAAAGGAACTTTTGGTTTCCCATGAAAAACCCAAATTCAATAACTATCTCACATACCCCATCTTAACAAATGTAGTTCAAATGTTTTCCACTCAAACACCTTACCATTCTTACACCTAGCACATGGACAAAGAAACTCTTCATCATCATGACATCTCTTTGCGTATTTCATAAATTCATTAGCACCTCTGCAAAACACATTCCCTAATATATTTGTTTCACCCATCCACTATTTGTATTTAGGATATCCCATCACAGCTACTACAAACAATCACCTATTATGGGTAAGAAGAGTATATTCGTGGATTAGTATAAACAAAAGTGTGAACATTTAGTTCCCATTAGTATAAACAATCACATATTGAATGCATACGCATAAGAACTAGAAGGCTAGTATCTATGCACACTATATGTAATTTAAATTAGTTATAAATGTCGTGCATCCAAAAGAGAATACATGCGGGCCTTCACCCCCAAAGAAAGTGTTATATAAGAAGTTGACTTAATGGAAATTTATTCGTTCATTCAAATTCCTATTTCCTCCATCTCTTCTAAAGGGTGTGTGGTTCTATCCTATTCAAGACCGCATATTTTTGCAATATACTTAACAGTATAAGAACATTGTTCCAATTTGAGGAAAATTCAACAGCCTATCGCCATAGTTCTCCAAGTATATGACATAGATTCGCAACTGTGAGTGTTATTTCAATTTATCAATTGAAATAACACTTAACATCGCATCATCTCGTATGTACCCAAAGAACATTAAGATACAACTGCAGAACTTCCCCCAAAAGTAACAAGTTTAAGCGACTAAGAATATTATTATATAGAAACTATGTAGTCCCATACTGTCCAAATGGGACAATTCGAAAGATCTCATTATCGGGGTAATGATTCTCGAACGGGTCTAATGGCTATTGAATTCGTATGCATAAGAACTAGGAGGCTAATATCTATGTGCACTATATGTAATTTAAAGTATGTTTCATTTAAATCTAATTCAATTCAATTTATACCAATTTACACCAATTTCAATACCAATTCAAATTCAATTTCAATTTATACCAATTTATACTAATTCAACTCAATTAAAATTGAATTTTAATTTAAGTTTTAAATTCAATTTCAATTTTGTTTAATTTCAATTGAATTCAAATTCAACATCAATACCAATGCAATTCATGTTATAAGGTCGGGGCACATCGAATTGTCTAATTCAAATTCACAAACACTAATTCTCACATAGACACACAAACACACACCCCTATACACCTACACACATTACCCTCGCACTACCCTACCCACCCACTGCACCCCCACCCCTACTCCCCCCACACATAAACCCCCCCTCCAAAACACACACACACACACACACACCCTAACCCCACTACCCCCTCTCCCCTACCCCCACCACTCCCCCCCGCTGCCCCCACCCCCACACACCTACACACACATATGAAGACCCCTACACATACACACCCTACACATCCACACACCTGCACACACACACACACACACACATACACATGCAATCCTACACACACATATATACAAAGGAAAGAGAGGGAGAGAAGAAAAAATGACCTGAAACGTATAGAGGGAGAGAGAACTGTCGCTCGAGCAGTTGAGAGAGAAAATGGAGGGAAAGGAAACGGTGGAAAAAAAGAGGCCCCTAAGATTTGAATTATAACAGTTGTCATGGACCTGTCAAGGCCTTTGATCGTGAAGACTCTTTAAAATTGTCACGGTCATTAATCGTGACAAGTCTGTGGCAACTTTACTTGTCATAGACTTGTCACGGTCAATGATCATGACAACCTATTGTCACAGTCATTGACATGACAAAAAATGTGTGTTTTTAAAGGTGACAATTTAGCCTTTTTGGTATAGTGTCATTATACACAAAATCTACCAACAGTAAATAGTTCTCCCAACTACCCTTAAAATCCAGAATACATATCCTCAAACATCTGATTCACCCTCTCCATCTGTCCATCGGTCTATGGGTGATGAGCCATACTAGAACATAACTTCGTCCCCATTGCCTCCTAAAAACTCTTCCAAAAGTGAGATACAAAGATCTTATCCCGATTCGAAATAATGTTGAATGGCACTCCATACAGTATCACTATCTTTGCAATGAAATGTTGGGCATAATACCCTATCTTATAATCTACCCGACCAGGTAAGAAATGAGTTACCTTACTCAACTAGTCCATAGTAAACCAGATGAAATCTTGACACCTGTGTGACGTTGGTAACCCTGTGATGAAGTCCATTGATATACTTTCCAATTTACACGTCGAAATCTCTAATGGTTGCAAAACCCTGGTTGGTCTTTAATGATCAACTTTCTCCATCTGACAATTGATGCACCTGGATAAAGCACCTTATACTCTTGACTCACTTGAGTCTACATTGTATAAGTGATCATCTAATTTGGAAATAGAGACAAAATTGAGTCCCCATCCTAGATACCAAAAATCCTCAGACTCTTCAATACAATCCATTCCCCTTGTTTGAATGATCAAAGGTATAATCACAAACACTCACACACTTAGGACTGCATAAGTTGTTCACATATTGTTTAAATTTTTTGTGTGTGTTATTTGTGTTAATTCCCCTTAAAATTATTTTTAGTAAATTTTTTGGAAATTTCTAATAGTTTTTAAAATATTTTTTTATTAATTAAAATTGGAATTAAAAGTTTTGGGGTCATTACATAAATTCTGGTTATTGGTTTTATCGCTGAAATTTTCACTTGGGTAGGATCCTAAAGTGCTAGAGACATCAGGGTGCTTGTGTAGTTAAGTTTGGGACGTGCGTTTGTTATCCGTTATTTGCCTTACACTTGTTGCCTTCCTATTTGATGAAGGTGTGTTTCTTTTAAGAGAGAAAACCAGCGTTTATTATCAGCCCTTAGATTAAGCTTATCAACGCTCTGCATGCATCCTTATTACAATCCTCGTGAACCTCTTTCCTCCAATCATAAGCCTTTTAACCAACTAAATACCTTTAACCGTTTGATGGATGTCAATACTGGAAGACTTAATTTTAGCCCTTGATTTCGAACCCCCTTCTCAATCCTTCTCAGCCCTGTATATAAGGAGGCTAACCCTCAGCCTTTCAGAAGCTTTTGCCACTTCGTCATTTAAAGAGAGAAGAGAGAGAAGAGAGAGAAGAGAGAAGAGAGAAGAGAGAGAGAGAAATCACAGTGTTAGAAATCCTAACCCTAAATCGTTCCAAACACTTCTTCAAACCCTAACCCTTTTACCAAAAACCAGTATATACCAAACACCAGGCCTGAGTGTTTAAGAGTTTTTGAGTGTTGGTTTGAAAGTTGTTTCGTACTATAACCTCTTCATTTTAAGATCTTGTGTCCAACTTAAACATTAGGTTAGATCTGCGTTTCTGTTTCATAGAAATCATAGATCTAGTCTTTTTATGTTATATTACACCTAGATCTGCATTTTTAGTTTCTCGTCTAGAGAAACCCTTTGTTGATTATTTTCTATTAATGTTTTCGTTTTCAAAATCAACAAAATCATTTTTTGTTTCTAGTTATTTTGAAACAAGACATTTGATCTAGTTAGAATGACGCTTGGCGGTTTTCAATTTCAAAAACATTTTCAAAACTCTGAAATTGATTAAGATTTTGAAACGTCTTCTGAGCAAGATAGTCGTGGCTTTTGGGTTTATTTTAAAAGGTCAAATAAAGTTCAAATTTCCTAAGAAGAGAGAAACTGAAAATCACATCAAATAGATCTGAGTTGTAATTTGTTCGGGCTATTTGTAAAAATAAGCATGAGTGTGTGCATGCATGTGTTAGATCACCATCACAAACACTTACACACTACAACACTGAAAGTATTGGTAATAAGATCTTGAAACAAGAGTCGATGTAAAAATTGGAACAAAGTGGAAGTTAGCAAACTGGAAGAACCACATCAACAATCAGAACTGCAAAAAAGTTAGAAGGACAACAGTGGGTACATTCTTAAACTTGTATAGGATTGATTTGTGTGCATGTGTGTTATATAGTTTATAACTGTTATATTTTGTTTTAATGGATTTTTCTTTTTACTCCATAGAGGGCGTCGTGGATGATTCCTCAGTTGGGTGAGGTTTTACCACGTTAAAAATCTCTTGTCATTAATCTGTCTACATCTCCTCATCTCATTCTTGGTGGTGTGCTGATTTAAAACTGTTTTAGTTTTTTTTTTCAAAACTTGTTAACAAATCTTGAACTGATCTCGTGCATATTTTCAAACATGTCTTGTGATTAACCTAATTTGATTTAAAGAAAAGAGTTTCTTCAAAAAAAAGTTCGGAGTTACTTAAATAGTTTAATCTTTTATTAAACGGATTTAGTAAAAGTTTTTCAATTAGTACCAGAGCTTTGGAAATATTTGTAAAAAGATCTTGTGTTTTTGAAATTGTTTTCCTCAAATCAAAACAATGGACAAGAAAAATGAAATATTTGGTAATATTACCAGAGCCCCACTCTTTGATGGAAAAAACTTTGCTTACTGGAAGGTAAGAATGGTTGCTTTCATACAAGGAACCTTGGGAGATGATGTTTGGGATATTGTTGAAAATGGATACACTTATTCTACTAAACTAGCCACTGAAGGAAGTAATGAGAGGATAAAGAAGGCATTAAGTGAATTCACACAAGAAGAGAAGCAAACTTCTCGAAACAATAACAAAGTCAAGAATGTAATCTTTAGGTCCATAAATGAACATGAGTTCAAAAGGATCTCATCTTGTGACACTTCTAAGGAAGCTTGGTATACACTGATCACTGCACATAAAGGTGACACTAGAGTCAAGGCTGCTAAAACTCAAATGCTTATTCAGCAGTATAACTCCCTAATTATGTCAGATTCTGAAACCTTTGATGATTTTTACATTAAATTGACTGACATTGTGACCAAACTACATGCAAATGGGATAACATGTGATAGACATGAAATTGTATCTAAAATTCTAAGATCATTACCATAGAAATTTGACAACAAAAGATATGTTATTGAGGAAATGTGTGATCAAAATCTTACTCCTGAATTACTCAGTAGTAAACTACGACCTGTGAAAATGGAATTAGAATTTAAAAAATAAATGACCCAGTCCCATAGGAAACATATTAGTTCCAACTTGAGTTTTTCCTCTAAGTTGATGAAACCTGAGTTTACTATTCCCATTGATGATTCTGATAAGGAATGTGATAGAGATAGTTTGGATAATCAAATTGCCTTAATGTCAAAACAATTTAAGAAAATTGTCAAATTTAAAAATAAATTGGCAAACAGACAAGGCAAGACAAATTATCCAACTCAGTCTAACCACAAACCTCATGAGAAAGGTCAAGATAACACTACAAGGACATGAGACCCAACAAAGACTTTAAGAACATTGAATGTTTTAGATGTGGAAAACTAGGACACTTATCATAAGGCTATAGAGTGACAATGAATACTGCCAATAAATATACTAGGGCCAACATTTGCAAAACATGGGATGATTCAAGTGATTTCGAAAATGATGAACCTGAATCTTCAGATAGTTTCGATCCTTGCATATATTTATTTGCCAAGATAATATACAATGATGATATTCCTATGCATGTGTACGAGAATGATGCTAGTAACTCTACTTCTGTTGTTATGAATCATGATGCTACTAGTTTAGATGCTTTAATTTCTGAGAATATTGCTAGTTCTACCACGGGGTGTGTGAGTCAAAGGGAATGCAATAATGACGATGTCAACGGGTGTGTGAGTTTAAGAATTGAATCCTTAGGGGTCACTTTACACACTACACTTAGTGACTCGGACACTAAAGACCTCCCTGATATTCACACTCTTTATGCGAAAACCCTCAAGAAAAGCACTAGACTAGAGAAGATAGTGAAAGATCTTACTAAGAAATTAGAAGACCTAAGTCTGATGGTTAAACTTAACGCTGAAGAGTATACTACCCAATGTCAAACTCATGAAAATGAAGTCAAAATATTTTATCAAAAATTGAAGAATTTGATTAAAGAAAATGAAACTCTGGGAAAAAAATATGAAGGGACATTATTAGAATTGGAACAATCTAAAGAAAAGATAGCAACAGTTTTCAACAAAATTGCAAATTTTGAAAATAATTCAAACTATTTTGATGGATTTGTTGATGATTTTAAAACCAACTCTAATGATCGAACTGGAATAGGATTTTGCCCCAATTTGAAGACTCAAACTAAAAACTTTGAACCAATTAAGTTTGTGTCAGGAGGAAAAAGACCTGTAGAAACTTGTCCAGACTTTTAATCTCTGAAAAATGCATTTAATGAGAAACAATCAAAGTTTGATATTAGGGAATCAAGTTTATCTAAGTGTCAAAGTTCACCTAAGACTAAATATGTCTGCCCCCCGATTAGAAAGTGTGATTCTTCCTTTCAAACTATACTCCCTAGGAATAAGGTTCAACTCCAAAATGTCATGAAGCCTATGTTTAGAAACTTTCCTAAAGATATACCATCTTCGAGAAACTTGTTTTGATCTTACTATGACTTATATGGTCATTCCTTTGAAGGATGATATTCTAGACGCTTAGTTAATCCTGTCTACAGTACTCCTGTGTTCTAAAACTTTAACTATTCTAAGAGAAGTCAAAACAATTATGTTCTCCCTAGACAACCAGATAAAAACTCTAACTTTAGAAAGAGAATTGACCAAACCTAAAAGATCATTTCCAAGAAGGATTCCTAGACACTTTTCTAAACCAAATGCTCACACTTTCCATAAAATTCAGCCTCATGCACAAAACATTTTTCAACAGAAATCTAATGCTCGCAAGTTTTATCAATTGAGAGAAAATAAGCGCAAAATTAAAACCAGGGTTGTTTGGGTTAGAAAAGATGAGCTATTACCCCAGATAAAGTGTAATATTGTTATTAATGCTTTAAAAGATGAACACACTCCATCTGGTTGGTATTTAGACTCTGGATGTTCAAAGCACATGACTGGGGATGATACCAAACTCTTAAACAAAACCAACTTTGCTGGAGGAAAAGTTATTTTTGGTGATGATGCATCATCTCAAATCATTGGTAAAGAAACACTCCAAGAAAAAGGATTACCTTTACCTGAAAATCTTCTTCTAGTAAAAGGTCTTAAGGCTAATCTACTTAGTATCTCGCAATTTTGTGACCCAAATCATACTGTCACCTTTTAAAAGAATAATTGCAAAATTTTAAATGAAAAATGTGAGTTCATTATTACAGGACTCAGGACTCCGAACAATTATTATTGACGCGACTCAGAAAGTGTCTCTAATGTGCATTCACTCTAGGATCAAGTGCAATCCTATCGCGTTAGTAATAAACCCGGTAAGTCGGGATCATATCCACATGGAAATAGGACAACAGAGTTATGACGACGTTGGATAGCCAAGGAAATTCTAACTCCGACTCTAAAGGAAAAGAAAAATGATTTGGTTTGTGGAATAACTACACTAGATGCAATTATGAAATTATGAAAAGATGCAATTATACTAAATTACCTAAAATACTGATGAATACTGATTTAAAACTTTAAACTATATGATGAGAAAAACAGGACGGGAATACAATCACTCAACCCTAGTGTATTGCCGGTATATTTCTAATCATAAATTTAACTGATTAATTAGACCCAGAATTTAGTACTCCCAAGTATTACGTATATGAGGTTCAAGCCTGCACCATACTTAATCAGAGGACGAGTAAATCGGTATTGTGATAGTTACACTCAAATTGCATTCTAAAGCATCCCGATTACCCGAAAGCAAATGAGATCCAAAGATCTACAACTGCGGTCGTAATAAATCACTAAATTCAGAGGATTAATATTATACACATGCAACTATCACATCAGACTGGATTCATGTATCCCGACCTTAGAAAATCTAGCCTAGCATGTTGAAACTAATGAAAATAACTCTTGAATTGCAGAAAACCATGATTAAAGTAAGAAAAATTTGTAGAATGATGTAGAAAGGAATTGGAATAAAGAATATAACTACTAATCTTACCAAAGCAGTAACAACATCAATTAGGAACACTTGTAATCACAGAATTCTGAATAATCTTCTCTATTGGAATTAAAATTGTAATCTACCTTCAAAACTAGGGTTTTACAGAAAGAATTGGAAAATTATATTAATTCTTCGTCCCAAAAAATGATAAAAACTCGGGTATATATACCCTACTAAAATTCATGAGTTTTAGCTTCACTAGGACTCTCAAATAAAAGAAGATAAGAAAATCAAAACTCGATAGTCGGACTGGTCCGGGCCTTATGCGGATCGGTTTGCCGGAAATGCGGACCGATTCTTTTATTTTCTGGTGGATCGGTCTGGGGTGAACCGATTCTTTTATTTTTCTTCCCTCTTCGGTTTGCTTTCGATCCGGGGTCTTCTGGAATGTAGCACTACCGACCGGTCCGGCCTTCCTGCGGACCGGTCTGCCTCTTTAACTTTTTTCTTAAACTTTGACTGCTCATAACTTTCACACCGGGACTCCGATTGAGGTGTTGTTTCTTCCTATGTGCTCGTAATCAAAGGCTCTTCAACTTTTCTTTAGATGTCTCATCAAAATTATGGGTAAAAATTATACTTTTGCCCTTTTGACTTTGCTTCTTTTCGTTCTCAATTCTTCCAGTTTCTTTCTTCCTTTAATTGACATCAAATACCTATAAAATCAATACAAAATACCATAAACACAGTGTACTCGTTAGGATAAGTCAGTAGCAATATTATGAGATAAAGTCAAATCAATTACGTTATTCGAGGTGCTAAAAGTAACTAAATTAAGGGATAAATTAGGAAGAATTTATGCCTAATCAATTATACTGTTCAAAACAGTGCTGAGGCCTGTAACATTGCCAGAATGGATGACAATGAGATATGGCATAATCGTATGGGTCACATAAATTACGAAAACCTTAGTAGACTGTCTTCTCAAGAAATAGTTGGAGGTATTGCTAAGATCAAACCTATTTTTAATATTGTTTGTTGATCATGTCAGGAAGGAAAAGATGTTAAGGCCCCTCATAAGAAAGTCAAAGATATCCTTACCTCTAAACCCTTGGATCTCATCCATGTGGACCTAATGGGTCCTTCTCGAACTGTTAATCTCGGTGGACACAGTTACATTGTTGTTATGGTTGATGACTTCACCAAATTTACTTAGGTAGCTTTCTTAAAACAAAAGTGTGATACATTCCAAACCTTTTTGAAGATTTTACTTCGAATTGAAAATGAAAAGGACACTCAAGTAAATAGAATTCGTGGTGATAGAGGTGGAGAATTCATTGATACTGGTGTTATAGATTATTTTGACTATCTTGGTTACAAACATGAATTTATTGCCCCTAAGACACCTCAACAAAATGATATTGCTGAAAGAAAGAATCGTACCCTTCAAGAGATAGCACGTGTTATGATTCATGCCAAGAGTTTACCTAAGTATTTTTGGATAGAATTTATTCGTACTGCATGTCACATTATCAATAGGGTCTATCTTAGAAAGAATTCTAAAAAAACTCCTTATGAACTTTGGTATGGGAAGAAGCTCAATCTTAAGTACCTTAAAACCTTTGGTAGTACGTGTTATGTCTGCAAAGATAGAGAACACTTATCCAAATTTGAGAATCGTGGAGATAAAGCCATCTTTCTAGGATATTCTCCTAACATTAGAGCATATCGTGTCTATAATCTTCGCACTAAGACCTTAATGGAATCCATAAATTTTATTGTAAGTGACACTACTATAGAGAGTAAGATCGGAGAACCAACTATTGTGGAAGAGTCTGAAAATGTTTTAGAAAAAGACTCTCCAGAAATAGATGATTCTTTACCAATTGAGACACCTGAAGTACCTAATTGGGTTTCTAAAGACCATCCCATAGATAACGTTGTTTGTAACCCTTGTGAGCCTATACGTACAAGATCTCAATTAAGAAACTATGCTCATTATGCATGTTTTGTTTCCCTTATGGAACCAAATAATGTAAATGATGCATTGAATGATCCTCATTGGATTTATGCAATGCATGAAGAACTTCTTCAATTCCTCATTCATGATGTTTCGTATCTTATACATAAGACTTATCACAAAAAGGTTATTGGCACACGTTGAATATTTAAAAATAAATCTGACGAAAGTGGGATAATCATTAGAAATAAAGCCAAATTAGTTGCTCAAGGATACTCTCAAATTGAAGGAATAGATTTTATTGAGACTTTTGCTCCTGTTACTCTATTAGAATCTATTCGTCTTCTCTTTGCCATAGCTTGCTACTTACATTTTACGCTTTATCAAATGGATGTCAAATCTGCCTTCCTTAATAGAATATTGAATGAGAAGGCCTATGTAGAACAACCAAAAGGGTTCATTGACCCTAAATATCCAAATCATGTCTTTCGTATTAAAAAGGCTTTGTATGGCCTAAAACAAGCGCCAAGAGCCTGGTATGAGCGCCTTTCCAATTTTCTCTTAGACAAAGGTTTTAAGAGAGGTGGAAATGATCAAACCCTTTTTGTCAAACATTTTGACAAACATATCATTATAGCTCAAGTTTATGTAGACGATATCATCTTTGGATCAACCTCCCCTACTAAAGTTAAAACTTTTTCTGAAATTATGCATAAAGAATTTCAAATGTCTCTTATGGGGGAGTTGCAATTCTTCTTAGGTTTTCAAATCAAACAGAATTCAGAAGGATTATTTATTTCGCAATCACAATACGCTTTAGAGATTGTTAAAAAATTCGTCCTTGAAAGTGCAAAAGATGCTAAAACTCCTATGAGTACTACGGTCAAACTATCTAAGGATGAAACTGGGAAATCCGTAGATCCAACTTTATATTGTAGTATGATAGGAACCTTACTATACCTTACTATCTCGCGTCCTGATATTATGTATGATGTTTGTGTGTGTGCCCGTTATCAAAACAATCCTAAAGAGAGCCATTTAACTTGTGTTAAAAGAATTATAAAATACATTAAAGGCACTCTAAATTTAGGACTTTGGTACACCAATGATACTCCTAGCACTATAATAGGATACACTGATGCCGATTGGGCAGGGTGTACTGACGATAGTAATAGCACATTAGGCGCATGTTACTATATTGGTAATAATTTGGTAGGTTGGAGTAGTAAGAAACAAAACTGCACTTCTTTATCAATAGCGGAATCTGAATGCATAGCCGCTGGAAGTTGTTTTGCTCAATTACTTTGCCTTAAGCAAATTCTAAGTGATTATGGTATTAAAGAGGAACAATTACATCTATATTGTGATAATCAAAGCACTATCAATATCTCTAAAAATCTTGTTCAACACTCGCAAACAAAACACAACAAAATAAGACATCACTTTATACTCGAATTAGTTGAGACTAAGGAATTAGAAATCAATTATCTTCCTACTGATTTGGAACTCGTAGCTATGTTTACCAAACCTTTGGATTACAATAGATTTATTTCTTTGCGTAACCCGATTGGAATGGTTTATGCTGAATAAACTCTTAAAATTGCTTAGTTTTTCCCTTTGTCCATTTGAGACAAAATGGGGGAGAAATTTGAGTCATGTGAGTTCATTTATTTTATACATATTCTAAAGAGCTTGATCTTAGTGATTATTTGTAGGATTCTGTACAGTTATTCTCAACAATTGTAATAGGGTATTGAATTTTAATTAGTTGAGTTATGTAATTTTCTTTTCTACGAAATGGGTAGATAGATTTTTTGTATAGGAATAGTTTTTTTCCTTTTCTTTTTGTTTCCCTACGAGTCCAAGATGACTTAAAGGAGATTTTGTCTCATATTTCCAAAGGGGGAGATTGAAGTACCTTATACTCTTGACTCATTTGAGTCTACATTGTATAAGTGCTCATCTAGTTTGGAAATAGAGATAAAATTGAGTCCCCATCCTAGATACCAAAAAGCCTCAGACTCTTCAATACAATTCATTCCTCTTATTTGAATGATCAAAGGTATAATCATAAACACTCACACACTTAGGACTGCATACATTGTTCACATATTGTTTAAATTGTTTGTGTGTGTGTTGTGTGTGTTAATTCCCCTTAAAATTATTTTTAGTAAATTTTTTGGTAATTTTTAATAGTTTTTAAAATAATTTTTTCTTAATTAAAATTGGAATTAAAAGTTTTGGATCATTATATAAATTTTTGTTATTGGTTTTATCCCTGAAATGTTCACTTAGGTAGGATCCGAAAGCTCTAGAGACATCAGGGTGCTTGTGTAATTAAGTTTGGGATGCGCGTTTGTTATCCGTTATTTGCCTTACACCTGTTGCCTTCCTATTGGATGAAGGTGTGTTTCTTTTAAGAGAGAAAACCAACGTTTATTATCAGCCCTAGGATTAATCTTATCAACGCTCTGCATGCGTCCTTGTTACAATCCCTGTGAACCTCTTTCCTCCAATCATAAGCCTCTTAACCAACCGCTTACCTTTAACCACTGGAAGGAAGTCAATGTTAGAAGACTTAATCTTACCCCTTGATTTCGAACCCCCTTCTCGATCCTTATCAGCCCTGTATATAAGAAGGCTAACCCTGAGACTTTCAAAAGCTTTTGCCACTTCGTCATTTAGAGAGAGAAGAGAGAAGAGAGAAGAGAGAGAAGAAAGAGAAGAGATAAGAGAGAGGGAAATCACAGTTTTAGAAACCCTAACCCTAAATCGTTCCAAACACTTCTTCAAACCCTAACCCTTTTACCAAAAACCATTATATACCAAACACCAACCCTGAGTTTTTGAGAGTTTTTGAGTGTTGGTTTGAAAGTTGTTTCGTACCGTAACCTCTTTGTTTTAAGATCTTTTGTCCAACTTAAACATTAGCTTAGATCTGTGTTTCCGTTTCATAGAAATCATAGATCTAGTCTTTTATGTTATATTACACCTAGATCTGCATTTATAGTTTCACGTATTGAGAAATCCTTTGTTTATTATTTTCAGTAAATGTTTTCATTTTCCAAAATCAACAAAATTATTTTATGTTTCTACTTCTTTTAAAATAAGACCTTTGACCTAGGTGGAATCAGACTTGGCGGTTTTTAATTTCAAAAACAATTTCAAAACTCTGAAACTGATTAAGATCTTGAAATGTCTTCTGAGCAAGATAGCCATGGATTCTGGGTTTATTTTAAAAGGTCAAACAAAGTTCAAGTTTCCTAAGAAGAGAGAAACGAAAAAGCTCAACATATAGATCTGATTTGTAATTTTTTAGGACTATTTGTACAAATAAGCGTGAGTGTGTCCATGCATGTGTTAGATCACCATCAAAAACACTTACACACTACAACACTAAAAGTGTTGGTAATAAGATCTTGAAACAAGAGTCGACGTAAAAACTGGAACGAAGTGGAAGTTAGCAAACTGGAAGAATCACATCAACAATCGAAACTGAAAAGAGTTAGAAGGACACAAGTGGGTACATTCTTAAACTTGTATACGACTGATTTGTGTTCATGTGTGTTATATAGTTTGTATCTGTTATATTTTGTTTTAGTGGATTTTTCTTTTTACTCCTTAGAGGGAGTCGTGGATGTTTCTGTGACACCCCAACTAATTAAATAGCGGGTTGTTACTCCTTTATTAAATTAATACAAAATGCCAAGTTGGCTCAGTTCATAGCATCACTGTTGTAAACATTTTAACAATTACTAGCCACCTATTATTTAAAAAGTGAGTTGTCCATTTTAATTAAATCCGGTTAACATGCAATAAATGAATTATGAAAAGTTAACATAGCCAACACAATATAGTCACAATAGAATAATTATACAATAATAATGAGTTTGGAGGAAAACTCCTCACAACAATCCGAATACCGAAATAAATAAATGCAAAGTCTGTATCACTAAAATTAATTACAACCCAAAGTCTGAAATAACAGAATAAGTAAGATGTCTCTAAAAGGAATGGGCGACATGCCCAATAAATGATAAAAACTGATAATGGAGTCAATATCGGAAATGGAGGCGTCTCCTGTCAAGGTCCTGTAACTTCCACAGCTGCTACATCACGTCACCTGAAATAGAACTCCTATGCATGGTGTCCTTGTGGCTGGGCACCTAAAAGGTTTTTACAAGAATAGATTTGAAAGTAAACGGGTCAGATCCCGATAGTGAAAATAATTTAAAAATTTGCAAGTGTTTAATATCATTAAACAGTGAATATAAAGTACATGATAGTGTGTGCACTCACATGAGTTCCTCACCTCTCAACTAATTATGCACTCCTATCTTACCCGTACCCATTCTAGTTATTTCCATATCTAAGTAGTCCGTTACAAAATGTAACATTACTATACAATATCCAACTTAAATTCCCAACATCTTCTATTTCAGAGTGTTATGCCTTCGTACACAGTTTCCCATATTAGTACTACTAATTACTAGAGATCTTTCATTTTCACTTTACAAACCGTTGCTATTATTTATACTCACAATTATTCAAGACAATTCATTTCAATTAACAATATATTATTCTCATCATAAATATATAATACTGCCACCCCGAGGCTAAGCTGTGGTGCACACATACTCTGCTATCCAATCCCGGTACATCACGTATATAAGGACCACGTATTCCGAATCTCTCAGGAATCGTTTCATTAAACAACAATCACAAACAATGGAGGCGAACATTGTACACATCACATGGGTCACGCCCATACCTATGCTCCCATGATCAACAGACTTATTAACTTCTCAATAAGTCCTTCTCTGACCTATTTCCTCGAGGTATCAATCTAAATCCCCCCGTAGGCAAACAAAGATTAGATGGCCCTGATCGAATGCCGACCTCCCATGATAGCAAGTACGATAGGTATGTTATACACAGATAACTACATATACTAAGCATTCTCACATCTTAGATATCACAATATTTTATTAGTGGTATACTTCTCATTCTTGTACCAACATTTAGTATTATACAACTCACAAGTCCCCGGTTTATATGTATTTAAGTTATTAACTCTTCTTACGTCGTGATTAGTTATACACTTCCCAATCCACAAATGTCATCCGGCTTACTACAAGATTCAAAGTTTTACTCTTCAATGTACCCCAATCTCCCAACTATACCCACTAGTTAATAAGGAAAGGTAACCTCAACATTTAAATAAGTCTACGGCATACTAGAAATAAATTTAGGCCAAAAAGGCCATTCTGTCAACTCGTTAAAAATATTGTTCGAACGAGGTCGTTCGAACGAGTGTCGTTCGAACGAAATGGCTTTGAACGAACTACCAACTCATTAGAAGGGATACTATCATCTCATTAGAAGTTCGTTCGAACGAGGTCGTTCGCAGGTCTTCTAACGAGATGGCAGTTTCAGCCCAGAAATTCCCAAGTCCGTTTTTCTCAATTCTTCTCTTCTCTAAATCCACCCTAAGTCCATCCAATTTATGTTTTAACGTATATAAACCATTTCTAATCACCCTAGATCATCTTTAACATATTTTAGGGGTCAAATCTTAAAAATCATCATGGAATTAATGTAAATCTCCAAATATTCCCCAAATCCTAGGAACATGAACCCATAATTTTTATTATGCCCAATTACTCATCAAAAATCCATTTTTAAATCATCATATACAACTGTTCGAATATTAAATCCGTCCATTGTCATTCTACATGCAAATCCTAAACCAAATTCAAAGTTTCTCCAATAATTTCATTGGTTTTCTTCAAAACTTTCAAGATAAGAAAATTTCCTACACCCTAAACTTGGAAGAAATATTCAATGCGTTAAAAATATCAAATCAATTGCCTTATATTGTTCTTCAGAATTGATGTTGGTGAATGAAGGTTGCTTCTCTCCTTTCTCTATAGATTTTCTCCCAAGGTTGAAGATGCTGGTTCGAGGTTTCTCTTTGGAACTCTTTAAACTCTCTTATAACTCCCGTAGCCCTCTAACTCACTTAATGCTAATAATGGGCTTAGTGGGTTCCTAAATAATATATAATTAACTCCTAAAATTCGTAGGTTTTAATTTCCATATTTTTAAAATTACCAAAATACCCCTCTAGGTTGTCGGTATGGCCCAAAAATGCCCCGGGACCCAAATTAAACCCCCGGCTAGTGTTTTCTGACTATTTTGACCCTTTCGGACATGTTGGCGCACTCAAAATGACCATTCGATTGATAAAAATAAAATTCACTTTTTAATTCAAATAATTACATTTCTGATGTGACTGACATGCGCGTCCCAACTAAATTTCCCAAATTGTCATATTGCTATCTCGTGACAATTTAAATATTTTCAATATTCATATATTACCATATGTACGCATCATAATCAAATACTAACTCACATCTCGCTAGTATTTATATCCGGATTAATTTCCAATTAATTCTCATTCAATTTAATTAATCCCATAATAAAAATCAATAAATATACGGGGTATTACATACTACCCCCTAATAACAGAATTTCATCCCAAAATTCGGAACTAAAGAGTACTTGGTAAAAACAACTCTGGATAACGTTCACGCATCTCCTCCTCACGCTCCCATGTGGACTCCTTGGCATTATGATGCCGCCACTAAACACGTACTAACGGTACTATCTTCGACCTCAGTTTTCGCTCGCTGTGGTCCAGAATAGCAATCAGCCCCTCCTCGTAGGAACTATCAGGCTGGAGATCGATGTCCTCCAAAGAAATGTGAGTATGGGTCAAATCATTCCTAAGATCTTTCCTTAACGAGGAAATATGGTACACATCATGAATCCTATGCAAGTGCTCCGGTAACCCCTGTCTATACGCAACTGGCCCAATCCGCTCGATGATAGGGAATGGCCCCACATATCTTGGTGTCAGTTTCACCTTCTTCCCAAAATGCATAATCCCCTTCATAGGAGATACTCTGAGTAACACCTGGTCCCCCACTTTGAATTCTCTGAAGAACCTTTTTGCATCAGCATAGCTCTTCTGCCGATCATGAGCTACCCAAATACGACTCCGTATCATCTCTATCCTTGCCAAAGTATCCTGAATCACTTTTGGCCAAAGGAGTTTGTTATCCCCCACCTCTAACCAACATGTTGGGGAACAATAAGGTCTACCGTACAATGCCTCAAATGGATCCATGCCAATGGTGAACTGATGGAGTTATTATAAGCAAACTCCACCAGTGGAAGGCACTGCTCCCAACCACCTCCAAAATCTAGGATGCACATACGCAACATGTCTCCCAACATCTAATTTGTTCTCTCTGTTTTCCCATCGGTTTGTGGGTGATAAGTCGTACTCAATCGCAATTCAATGCCCATGGCCTCCTGGAAACTCTCCCAAAACCGTGAAATAAATATCTTGTCTCGGTCAGACACGATATTTAGAGGCACACCGTGAAGTTTCACTATTTCCAAAATGAAAATCTGGGCATACTGTCTCGTAGTGTAGTCTATCCTTACGGGTAAAAAATGAGCAACTTTGGTCAAACGGTCCACAATTACCCATATGGAGTCGTGACCCCTCTGTGACGTAGGTAACCCCATGATAAAGTCCATGGATATGCTCTCCCATATCCACGTTCGAACCTCTAATGGCTGTAGAAGTCATGTCGGTCTCTGATGATCCACCTTTACTAGTTGACAAGTGGCGCATTTAGAAACAATAACTGCAATATCCCTCTTCATCCGGGTCCACCAATACTGTCGTCTCATGTCTTGGTACATTTTATCCCCACCAAAGTGTATTGCGAACTGTGAGTCGTGCGACTCTGCCATCACCTCGTGTCGCAAGTCTTCCCCTTTCGGAACGACTAGTCTCCCATTGAAGCGTAATCCCCCGTCTGAGCTAACGGTATAGGACTCGGCTCCCTTTGATAATAATCCAACTATCTGCTCCTGACAGAACGAGTCATTTGCCTGGGCCTTTACCACTCTCGTAACAATTTGCGGTGTAACAGTCATCACAGACATGAAAGATCGGGCTACTGCATCTTGGTGTCCCAACTCCTTCCATATAGCTTTCCACACCTCTGCCACCTCATCTACTGGCCTACGGCTCAATGCATTTGCTACCACATTAGCCTTTCTTGGGTGATATTGGATATCAAACTGATAATCCTTCACAAACTCAGCCACCGTCTTTGAGGCATATTCAACTCCTTCTGTGTGAAGAGGTACTGTAGAGACTTGTGGTCCGTGAACAGCCGAAACTTCTCCCCTAGGAGATAATGTCTCCAAATTCGAAGGGAAAATACAACTGCTGCTAACTCCAACTCATGGGTGGGGTAATTCTTTTCATGAGGCTTAAGCTTACGGGAAGCCTAAGCTATGGCCTGACTCTCCTGCTGCAGTTAGCCTCCAAGTCCTTGTAAGGACGCATCGTTATAGACTATATACTCAACTCCCGGTCTCGATAATGCTAACATAGGTGCTGAGGTCAACTTGTCCTTCAACTCATCGAATGCCAACTAACAGGCATCACTCCAGATGAATGGCACACCCTTACGAGTCAGATGTGTCAAAGGACCCGCTATCTTTGAAAACCCCCGAATAAACCTCCTGTAGTATCCTATTAGGCCCAAGAAACTACGAATTTCAGTCGGTGTTGTGGGCTGTCCCCACTCCCTCACCGCGGATACCTTCCCCGGATCAACAGATATCCCCCGATCTGAAATTATATGCTCCAAAAACTGAACCTCCTTCAGCCAAAACCCACACTTCTCATACTTTGCATAAAGCTCGTTATGGTGTCTGCAAAACCTACTTAAAATGCTCGGCATGCTCCTCTTCTGTCTGGGAGTAAACCAGGATGTCATCAATAAAGACAATGACGAATTGGTCTAGGAACTCTCTGAACACCCTATTCATCAAGTCCATAAACACGGTTGGAGCTTTGGTCAAGCCAAAAGGAATAACTCGAAACTTATAGGAACCATATCTCATCAAGAAAGCATTCTTCGAGACGTCCTGCTCCCTGATATGCAACTGATGGTATCCAGATCATAAATCAATCTTTGAGAAGAAGGAAGCTCCTCTCAGCTGGTCGAATAAGTCATCGATTCGGGGCAACGGATACTTATTCCGTATCGTGACCTTATTCAACTCTCGGTAATCTACACACAACCTCAACGATCCATCCCTCTTCTTTACGAATAACACAGGGGCACCCCACGATGAAGTACTCCTCCGGATAAACCCCTGACCCAATAACTTCTCAATCTGATCCCGTAACTCTCTCATCTCTACTGGAGCCATTCGATAAGGTGCGCGGGCAATAAGCCGAGTTCCCGGTGTCAAATCGATCACAAAATCTATCTCTCTACTCGGAGGTAGTCCAGGTATATCCTGAAATACATCAGCGAACTCACTAACAACGGGTATCGCATCGAGTGGTATCACCACTTCCTTAGAGGTCTCCTCCTCTATATAGTACAAATGAGTGGAAGATCCTCCCTCAAGGCGAGGCATCGCCACTAAAAACATCTCCTGCTTGGGAATGGTAAAGATAATACTCCTACTAAAACAGTCAATCAAGGCTCGGTACGTAACTAGCTAATCCATAACAACAATGGCATCATACTCAGTCATATCTAACACTAATATATCCGCGAGTAAAGTAAACCTCCCGATCTCTATACTCACACCTCTACAAATAAGAGAAATCACGGAACCTCTACTCAACGGTGAATTTACACAAGTAATCGTGCACTCGGCGGTGTCTAACAACCCAATAGTGCATGCAAATCTCATGGCAATGAAATAATGTGTGGCCCCTGTATCAAATAAAATACGCCCTATAGTCCCCTGGATAGAGAACATACCCTCAATGGCCGGTGGATCCTACGGGGCTACGGCATGCTGGAGCTGATACACTCTCCCATACTGAAGCTGTCCGTGCTGAACTGGGACTGTTGGAATGGGTGGTAGTGCAGCCATCTGTGATGGTGCTAGGAGGGCGGTGGGAAACATAGGCCTCTGTGGCTCGTGTCGAGCACCCTACTGCTGCTGCGGTGGGGCCCTGCCCCTATCAAGACAATCCTGGCGTTTGTGGCTAGTCTTACCACAAATGAAACACTTTCCCGGGAAGTTTCCCTCTCGCTGTCCCTACTGTCCTCGGCCCTGGTGGTTCTTACCATTCCTCCCCTGGCCATGCTGGCCCTGCTGAAACTACTGCTGCTAACCATTCTGACCCTGATGGCCGTTCTGACCCTAATGGCCCAGTCTGAAACCTCTCTGACCACTCCTAAGACCTCCAGATCTGAACCTCTTATGATCCCCCTGTTGGGAACCCTGATCACCCTGCCTGTGTTATCCTTGAACAGATTGTGCCCCGCTGGCACCATTTCCCCCGGTCCTTCCCTGATGGCTGGACTCTCCTGATCTCTTGCTCTCAAACATGTGGAAGTGATGATCCTGGCAATGAAGTAGTGCAGCGTTAACCACATCAGAATAAGTGGCCAACGAGAGATTACCCAACAAGTGCTGACGGATCCTCCAAGCCAACCCATCCATAAACTTCTGAATCTTCTTCTCCTCAGTCGAAATCTCATGCGGAACAATGTTTAAGATATTAGTAAATTCAGCCTCATACTCGGCTACGGTCCTCCCCTCCTGCTTGAGGTTCATCAATTTCCTCCTCATTTCAGTGTGAACAGTTGACGAAAAATATTTTCGATCGAACCGCACCTAGAACTCCTGAATAGAAAGGGCGTCCCTCTCCTCTGCAGTGGTAAGGGACTCCCACCACTCCAATGCAGATCCTACTAGCTTGAAAGTAGCCAGTATCTGCTTCTGAACATCTGTTCACTCGTACATCCTAAAGTGCCTCTGAATGTCCTTCCTCCACTGACTGGATACCACAACATTGGAGCCACCTGCAAACTTCGGAGGGTGTGCTTTCTGAAAAGCATCACGGACGCATTCCCAAGAAGATGGGAATGCATGATCCTGAATAGGCGTGACTACCAGCGCCTGGAGTGGTGCCTGCTATACAACGGCTAGGGCGGCATTTACCGCTTGGGCTACAATAGCTGCAACCTCGACGGCATTCATAGTGCCCTGAACTGGTGCAGGCTGTGGCTGTGGCTCTGGCTGTGCATCCCTAGGAACTCGTTGTGCACGTCTTGGAGGAATCTGAAATGAGTGTAAAGTTTTATAAGTTTGCAGTTATTATCTCAAAATAGCTGAAGAGCGAAGCACACACAAAAGAATACAACAGTCCTAAAATATAGGGCTCTACATCAAAGAAATCTCAGCGGAAACATAACAATCCGTACAGATCCTAAGGCCACTAGAACCTGATGCTCTGATACCACCTGTGACACCCCGACTAATTAAATACCGGGTAGCTACTCCTTTATTAAATTAATACAAAATTCCAAGTTGGTTCAGTTCATAGCATCACTGTCGTAAACGTTTTAACAATTACTAGCCACCTATTATTGAAAAAGTGAGTTGTCCATTTTAATTAAATTCGGTTAACATGCAATAAATGAATTATGAAAAGTTAACATAACCGACACAATATAGTCATAATAGAATAACTATCCAATAGTAATGAGTCTGGAGGAAAACTCCTCACAACAATCCGAATACCGAAATAAATAAATGCAAAGTCTGCATCACTAAAATTAATTACAACCCAAAGTCTGAAATAACTGAATAAGCAAGATGTCTCTAAAAGGAATGGGCGACATGCCCAACAAATGATAAAAATTGATAATGGAGTCAAGATCGGAAATGGAGGCGTCTACTGTCAAGGTCCTGTAACTTCCACAGCAGCTACAACACGTCACCTGAATAGAACTCCTATGCATGGTGTCCTTATGGCTGGGAACCTAAAAGGTTTTTTACAAAAAAAGATTTGAAAGTAAAAGGGTCAGAGCCCGTTAGTGAAAGTAATTTAAAAATTTGCAAGTGTTTAATATCATTAAACAGTGAATATAAAAGTACATGATAGTGTGTGCACTCACATGAGTTCCTCACCTCTCAACTAATTGTGCACTCCTATCGTACCCGGTACCCATTCTAGTTATTTCCATATCTAACTAGTCTGTTACAAAATCTAACATTACTATACGATAACCAATTTAAATTCTCAATATCATCTATTTCACAGTGTTATGCCTTGCTACACAGTTTCCCATATTAGTACTACTAATTACTAGAGATCTTTCATTATCACTTTACAAACCGTTGCTATTATTTATACTCACAATTATTCAAGACAATTCATTTCAATTAATAGTAACGTATTCTCATCATAAATATATAATACTGGCACCCCGAGGCTAATCTGCGGTGCACACATACTCTGCTATCCAATCCCGGTACATCACGTATATAAGGACCACGTATTCCGAATCTCTCAGGAATCGTTTCATTAAACAACAATCACAAACAATGGAGGCGAACATAGTTCACATCACATGGGTCACGCACATACCTAAGCTCCCGTGATCAGCAGACTTATTAACTTCTCAATAAGTCCTTCTCTGACCTATGTCCTCGAGGTACCAATCTAAATCCCCCCGTAGGCAAACAAAGATTAGATGGCCCTGATCGAACGCCGACCTCCCATGATAGCAAGTACGATATGTATGTTATACACAGATAAATACATATACTAAGCATCCTCACATCTTAGATATCACAATATTTTATTAGTGGTATACTTCTCGTTCTTGTACCAACATTTAGTATTATACAACTCACAAGTCCCCGGTTTATATGTATTTAAGTTATTAACTCTTCTTACGTCGTGATTAGTTATACACTTCCCAATCCACAAATGTCATCCGATTTACTACAAGATTCTAAGTTTTACTCTTCAATGTACCCCAATCTCCCAACTATACCCACTAGTTAATAAGGGAAGGTTACCTCAACATTTAAATAAGTCTACGGGATACTAGAAATAAATTTAGGCCAAAAAGACCATTTTGTCAACTCGTTAGAAATCTCAATCGAACGAGGTCGTTCGAACGAGTGTCGTTCGAACGAAATGGCTTCGAACGAACTACCAACTCGTTTGAAGGGATACTATCATCTCGTTAGAAGTTCGTTCGAACGAGGTCGTTCGCAGGTCTTCTAACGAGATGGCAGTTTCAGCCCAGAAATTCCCAGGTCCGTTTTTCTCAATTCTTCTCTTCTCTAAATCCACCCTAAGTCCATCCAATTTATGTTTTAATGTATATAAACCATTTATAATCACCCTAGATCATCTCTTAACATATTTTAGGGGTCAAATCTTACAAATCTTCATGGAATTAATGTAAATCTCCAAATATTCCCCAAACCCTAGGAACATGAACCCATAATTTTTATTATGCCCAATTACTCATCAAAAATCCATTTTTAAATCATCATATACAAGTGTTCGAATATTAAATCCGCCCATTATCATTCTACATGCAAATCCTAACCCAAATTCAAAGTTTCTCCAACAATTTCATTAGTTTTCTTCAAAACTTTCAAGATAAGAAAAATTCCTACACCCTAAACATGGAAGAAATATTCAATTCATTAAAAATATCAAATCACTTGCCTTTGATTGTTCTTCAGAGTTGATGTTGGTGAATGAAGGTTGCTTCTCTCCTTTCTCTACAGATTTTCTCCCAAGGTTGAAGATGGTGGTTGGAGGTTTCTTTTTGGAACTCTTTAAACTCTCTTATAACTCCCGTAGGCCTCTAACTCACTTAATGCTTATAATAGGCTTAGTGGGTTCCTAAATAATATATAATTAACTCCTAAAATTCGTAGGTTTTAATTCCCATATTTTTAAAATTACCAAAATACCCCTCTAGGTTGCCGGTATGGCCCGAAAATGCCCCAGGACCCAAACTAAACCCCCGACTAGTGTTTTCTGACTATTTCGACCCTTCCGGACACGTTGGCGCACTCAAAATGACCATTAGGTTGATAAAAATAAAATTCAATTTTTAATTCAAATAATTGCATTTCTGACGCGACTGACACGCGCGTCCCAACTAAATTTCCCAAATTGTCGTATTGCTATCTCGTGACAATTTAAATATTTTCAATATTCATATATTACCATATGTACGCATCATAATCAAATACTAACTCACATCTCGCTAGTATTTATATCCGGATTAATTTCCAATTAATTCTCATTTAATTTAATTAATCCCATAATAAAAATCAATAAATATACGGGGTATTACAGTTTCCTCAGTTAGGTGAGGTTTTACCACGTTTAAAATCTGTTGTCATTAATCTTTCTACATCTCCTCATCTCATTCTTGGTGGTGTGTTGATTTAAAACTGTTTTAGTTTTGTTTTTCAAAACTTTTTAACAAATCTTGAACTGATCCCGTGCGTATTTTCAAACACGTCTTGTGATTAACCTAATTTGATTTAAAGAAAAGAGTTTCTTTAAAAAATAGTTTTAAGTTACTTAAATTGTTTAATCTTGTATTAAACGGATTTAGAAACAGTTTTTCACTAGAGACAAACTCTTTTATGTCCCGCTTCATACCGACCCACCAATACTGCCTCCTCATACCCTGGAAAATATTATCCCCTCCTAGATGGAATTGTAACCCATTAAAGTCCTCCATAACTACGCATCATAGGTCCTCAGCATATGGGAGAATCAACCTCCCATTAAATCATAAGCCAACCTCAGAACTGACTGAGTAGGAGTTCACTCCGCTTATGAATAACAGTGGACAAGAAGGATCCCCTGCATGTGCCTTCCATTCCCTCAAAATGATCTTAAGTGTGATGGTCATCACTGCCATATAAGTCGGACTACCTCCTCCTCCTGACGAAGCTCATCCTACTTTGCCTTCCAAGCTACTACCAACTGCTACCAGGTATACGACTCAACGTATCTGCCACCACGTTATCCTTTTCTGGATGATACTTAATATCAAACTGGTAATCCTCATGAACTCAATCTATCTACACTTCCTCATTTTAAGATACTTCTACGTGAAAAGATATTGCAGTAATTCGTGATCCATGAAGAATCGAAACTTTTCACCCAGTAAATAGTGTCTCCAAATTCTCAAGGAAAAAATAACTTCTTCTAACTCAAAATTGTGTGGGGGAGAGTTCTTCTCATGGAACTTACGCTTGCGAGATGCAAAAGCTATATCTCGTTCCTCCTGCTGTAGAACTCACCCAAGTCCCTATAAGGACGGATCAATTAAAACAAAGTACTCCACTCCTACCCTAGGCAATGTGAGCACTGGTGCTGAATTCAACTTGTCCTTTAGCTCATTAAAATTTAACTCACAGTGGTCATCCAAAAAAATGGTACTCCCTTACGAGTCAAATTTGTCAAGGGACATGCAATCTTAAAAAATCATCTGATAAAATGTCAGTTGTACCCTGCTAACCCCAAATAACCATGAACCTTCCTTGGTGTCATGGGATGGACCCACTCCCTCACCACTAACACCTTACTCGAATCCACATAAATCCCTCTCTTGGAGACTGTGTGACCCAAGAACTTCACATCTCGTAACCAGAATCCACACTTCTTAAACTTGGCATAGAACTGATGGTCTCACAAAGTGTAAATAACCATACAAAAGTGCTCTGCATGCTCGTCCTTTTTCTGAGAGTAAACCAATATGTCATCTATGAAGATGATGACAAACTGATCTACGAAATACCTAAACACTCGGTTCATGAGATTCATGAAAATTGTTAATGCATTGGTTGGCCCTAACGGCATAACCCTGAACTTATAAGACTCGAATCTGGTAAAACATGCAATCTTAGGTACATCCTTCTCCCCGATACATAAATTATGGTACCCTGATCTCAAATTAATCTATGAGAAGTAGGATGCTCCCCTCACATGGTCAAAAAAGTCATCGATGAGCGATGATGAATACTTGTTCTGAATTGTGACCTTATTCAACTTCCAGTTGTTGATACATAATATCTACGACCCATCTTTCTTCTTCAAAAATAGTATTATGGCACCCCAAGGTGATGTATTCCTACAGATAAAACCCTGCCCCAAAAGCTGCTAAATCTGATTTCACAACTCAGGTATCTTTAAAGGAGCCATATGATATAGCACACACACTATTAGCCTTGTCTCTGGTGCTAAATCGATCACGAACTCGATCTCCCAATTTGACAGTAACTCTAGTCTCTCCTAAAATGCATCAGTCAAGTCCCTAACCATACGGATCGAATCTAGAGAGATGATAATACTCTATGATATAATATAAATGCGTGCTCGACCCTCCCTTCATATGAGGCATCACCATAAAAAAACATATCCTACCCTGGAATAGCAAACACGATTGTCCTACTATAATAAGAAACTATCTCTCTATACATTGTTGACCAGTCTATACCAAGAATAACATCATACTCGTATATATCATAAACAGGCATATCCGCTACTAAGCATAACCTCCTAATGTCTACACCTACTCCCCTGCAGATGGAATGGATGAGAGCCCCGCTACCCAATGGTGAATTTACGGTCATAATAATATCAGACGCTGCATCCACTAAAATTATCTCACACGTGAATCTAGTGCTAAAAAATAGTGTGACGCACCCGTATCAAACAATAACCACCCCATGTGCCCATGGATAGGAAACATACCATCAGGCAGTACTGGTGGCAAAACTAGCCAATAGATGTTATAAACGTGCCTATACTAGAAGTGTTGATGGGGCTAGAAGTTAAGGTAACTGCTACCCCTACTGGGCATCCTCCTACGAACCCCTAGCCCTATTCGAGCACGCATGCCGCATGTGAACCTTCTTCTGACATATAAATCATCTTCTTGTAAAATCTATCATCCTTTGGCCCTGGAGAGGCGGCCCTACTAGCCTCCAATCTGGTTCCCCTGGCCCTGTTAGCCCTAAAGAGCATCTTGTTGTCCTCGATGGCCCTGCCTATAATTACCACTACCCGGACTAGACCTCTTAGTCAAATCCCTCTGCTTGAAACCCCACTCATATTGCCTACCCTGATGTTACTACACCCCGCTAGCACCGCTACCCCCAGTCTTTCCCTGCTGGCTCGATTCTCCTATCCTCTTCACTCCCCTCAGACATAAGTGATGGTTCTGGCAGTCTAAAAATACGGCATTAACTATATCATTATAATTCCTCAATGCCGAGTTCCCCAACAGATGCTAATGGATCCTTCTAGTGAGCTTGTTCGTGAACTTAAGAATCCTTTCCTCATCATGCTCACCTCATTTGGCACAAAATTCACTAGACGAGTGAAATCCTACTCATACTTGACCACTGTTCGAACCTCCTCCGTGAGATCCAAAAATCTCCTCCACATTTATATTTGCACGGCTGACGAAAAGAACTTGCGCTTAAACCATACCCAGAACTCCTGAATAGTCATAACATCCCTCTCCTCGGGTGTGGTAACTGACTCCCACCATTACAGAGTTGCTCCAACTAGCTTGAATGTAGATAGTACCTATTTATGAATGTCGGTACACTCAACCATATGAAGATGACTCTGTATGTCCTTATTCTATTGGCTTGCTTATAGTACGTTTTCACTGCCTTGAAACTCTGACGGATAACGCTTTTTAAATACCTCCCTGACAAACAGGAATCCAGTTTGATTTCATTCTCAGCATCACTTTCGAAACAAATATATAAATATAACCAACATGAACATACATCAAATACAATGACAGAACAACTGATAAGCATAATACAAAAAATATAAACCGAATAAAGCATCAGTTACCACAAATAACCATCCAACATAAATAAATACTAAGAAGTAATAAAATTTCTGACATAAATAAAATCCTATCCAACTATGGGCAACATGCCCAAAAGGAAAACTGGAACTGAAACAAAATCCTAGCTACTTAGAAATAAACTGAGGTGACTGCAATCAATCTCATATCATCCACAACTACTACATGCAATGACATGAAAGACTAACCCACGTGTCCTTACTGCTGCACACTTGGGGTTTTGAAAATAAAAATATATTTACCAATGGGTCAAAGCCTAAAAAATAGTTGAAAATATTTTGTAAGTATTTAAATGCTTTAAATAAAAACATGCAGTGTATTACCTTCATAATTAATTTAGTGGTCGCACTCACATGAGAATCGTCCTCACCTCTCAACTACAGTGGATACCTAACAGATTCATTTTATTATCCTAATTATGCTACCAAATCTAACTAGGACAAATACACTCTCAAAGCCCCTGCTAATAATGACCATTAACTATGTGTATACTACCCTCCCTAGGTATACTTTCATAAATACTAACAAATTCACCCACATGTTATAAATAGATCTATACACAATATAATAACATAGCTAGACCCGCGCTGTAAGTAGATATACACATCATATCTCGTTTAAGCATATATATATATATATATATATATATATATATATATATATATATATATATATATATATATATATATCACACGCTATATACGTGTAAACCACATACCCAGAGCTGAACCTTGAGGATGCATCCCTCGTGTGCTAACGGGCCCCAGGTATACCATGTATCACAGGGGGGCTACTGGGTTGAAATCTCACCACCTAACCCAAACTTAAACACAAACATAGTTGGTCATAAACATACTTCCGAGGGTTGTAGCCATACAACATTACAACCGATCGGTCTCCAAAATACCACATATCCTCACACATGGAGTACCATGACTTGGGAAATCAATCCAACACCTGCAGGTCAACTCCAGGGTGGACTGCCCGCTACGTGCAACCTCCTAACGATTGCACTATAGGGTAGGTATATAAGTAATCACATCTATATAAGTAAGCCACAGTATGTATGTGTGTGTTTATATATAAAGTAATGACTATGTACGAAAATCCCACCACGTACTAGTCTACCAACCCCGAAGCCCGAACTGACTTTTTGATTATACAATTAAGTGTTCACTCACTTGTAGCATGGTTCTTCTCACTCGAACCCATCCATCCATTGGACTAACACATGTTCCAACCCCTAATAATATTCCCTACAAATACCAATCTACCCTGAAAGCCTATACACCAATTTAACAAGATCTAACGGGTCAAAATAATGTGTAACAAAAATATGGATAGGTCAACAAACCAAACTTGTTCGCTCCCCCATTGAACAAGTTCAGTTTATTGGGATGCCAATTATCTTCTTCCTTGGGGTTTTCACCTCTAAAATCCTCCAATGAAGGTCCCAATCTTTTCAAAATCACAAATTGATATCCAATATCAATATACAACCATCCCAGAAGCATTCTAATATCAAATATAACTAGAATCCATCATCGAAACCATAGGATTCCTAAACATTAATCAATTCTTACAATTTAGAATTAATCAAAACTTGAAATTTATTGATTTCTAATATCCTATCAACCTTCTCATGTTCATAATCAGAAACCCACATTAATATTACAAATTTCTCATATATTTATTATTAATCAATATCAATTACAATCAGAGGTTAAACACAACTTAAATCTCTTCAATTAATTCTCAAAGTTTTCATCTTCTAATTCTCAGATTTTCTCCTAATTAATTATAAATGTAATTTAGAGCTAGAATTGTAATCTAAAGTAATTGAACACTTGTATTTATATTTGAATCCAAAGTCTCTACTAGATGATTGAATTCAAAAATGTTCCTCTCTTCTTCAAGTTCTCTTCTCTCTTTTCTTCTCTTTTTCTCTACTCTTAAGCTCTTCCTTAATCACAATTATGTAGAGTAAAAACTGAGATGTCATCTACATCCCTAATCCTTAAATATTCCTTAATCACACCCTACTACCTTTTTAAGTGTAGCCCTAAGGTTAGAAAGACACACATACCCCTATACAGGCCCTACTGGGTCTAAAATGCTCTCGGAACCCAAGTATACCTCTGGGTACATGGTCTAGACTATTCCGACCCATTCTGAAGCACCGATGCACTAAAAAAGATCATTCGGATCACCTCACTAACAATATACAGTCATATCACTAACCATGCTCGACACGTGCATACAGTATGTGCCGCCCATAAACTATACAAATTCTTCGATGTAACTCTCTATCGACATAATATAATAATCCATCATTTTCACTCATAAATGACATATAAAAATTCACATATTTATTGACTTATCACATGCAAGTAAATAACAATAATCATAAATATTAATCCTTTACTCGCTAATTAATATTTACCGAAACCAATCTAATTTCCCCAATCTCTATACTATTCTAAAATGCAAAACAAGCATTAAATGTTCCTCATCAACTAGCATGGCCAAGTGGACATAAAAGTTTAATCCAACTTTTTTGTTTTAATTTTCCATTCTCCCTGTCCCTCTCTCTCTCTCTCTCTCTCTCTCTCTCTCTCTCTCTCTCTCTCTCTCTCTCTATCTATCTATCTATCTATCTATCTATCTATCTATCTATCTATCTATATATATATATGGGGTGGGTGGGTGTGGGTGTGGGTTGCTGGTTTAGTGGGTGGGTGACTGTGGAGTTCCCTCTTTCCCACATTTCATTACCCATTATCCCCTCCATTTTATCTCCCCACTCTCTACCATCCCACCTCTCTATTAGGGTTTATTTTTTGTCGTTCCCAACAATCTGATGAATAGCCTGATCCTTTTGAAAACGTATTTTTCTTCTCATATGCGCCTATTTTATTGAACCTACAAAGCCAACTGTAGTTGGGGAAGAAATACAACAGTATCTTAGGAAAAAAGAAAATCTGCATGGAGAGATTCAAAACTATTCAATGAATTATCTTCATAAATCTTGTAAGTATGGGACGGGAAACAAAAACCGATATAAAAGTGTGGAGAACACTCATCACCTGTCCTAGTTTTTAGGGTTTGATGAGTTTCGAATGGTAACTTATTCGAGGAACAAGAAATCACGGCGCATTTTTTATCCTCATTGATACAATCAATCAACCCTCCAAAAGGTAGGTGTGGTATTTCTTCCCCATACAGTTGTATTTCTTAAGGAAAATTTAGATATGAATTTTTATAGCTCTCCAAAAGGTAGTAGGTAGACAAGAGACACCATTATTGTCCTTTATTCATTGAATTGTAAGCGAAATTCCATTTTTGTAACTTTGTCGTAGGAGGGGGAACCAGCAGTTCGTTCATCATGGGGATGAAAATAGGGGATGGTGTTCTCAACATCCAAGAAGTTGAAGAAGTTTTTGGATGTGGGTATTATTTATAGTATTTGATGTGTATCGGTACAAGATTTATTATATGGGGAAATTTTGCACACAATCAATTTGATAAAAGGCAATAGTGAATTGATTTGGGGTTGAATATGATGTTCATATATAAATTCAATATTGAGTTGGAATGACTTTTAAATTATTCTATACACAAAGTATTGTCATGTTCCAATTTGAGTGAAATAATATGTTTTTCTTTGTTAACTTCGTTTCATATTTATTTAAGGTCATTCTGCATTCTATTACATTTTCTTCTATCGGCATTATAGTTTTTAAATTTATTCTATGTTTTTTAACAAACATTTGAAACCCAAATCTAACAAACGTGAAGCCAATTTGATTACCAAGAGCACAAATTTATGTAAGTTAAATAGTTTAAATTTTAAATTGTTTAGACATTAATAGAATCTGAAACAGTAGTGAGGAGTAATGTCCCTACAATGAATTCTAAGGTTTAAAATCCAATGATAAATGGCCATATCATAATCTCGATGATATGTGCATAGATTTATAATTTCCACTTTCAAGGGCATGAATTGTACATTAATTAAGGGTTTTAGTTTTCTTCCAATGTGAATTCATGGAGAGTTATTTATATCTAAAAATTCTTAATTAATAAAATGAGAAAAGTAAAAATGGACTAAGAGTAATGGGTAATGCTTCTGAAATGATATAAATATCAAGTTTTGAAACCGACATACAAAATTATTTTTATAACAATAACAAAGGTTTGCTTGCTTTTTTTCCTTTTATAACCCTTTTTGTACAACTTTTAATTTTTTTTATAACGATGATCAAGTAATTGAGGAAGTGAACTCATGGATTGCCAATTCAACTATTGGATCTCTATTATGCCAATTCGGGGATGTTAATGGAGGTTATGATAACATAAAAGATCTTGAATTATTGTTGAACTTCGGGGAGGTATATTACATAAGGTGGTGATGAATTGTAGTACTATTTAGTTACTTCTTAAACTGTGTGTCATACATATGGTTACATCTAGTTAATGATACATTTATGGATGATGGTTATCGTCTAGACTAAGTAATTTCATATTCCAGTTGTGATATGTTTGGGTGAAGTATGGTAAACGTATATAATTGTTCTTCTTTCTTATTATTTTTTACAAAAATAATTAATATCAATGATAAAACGAATAAACTTTGCGTGCGTATTGACAATCAAAATCACCTAGCCCGTGCATCGCATGGGTTTACACCTACTAATACTCTAACATTCTATACATACATTCATTGAAGTTTTCTTTCATTTTTTGAAGCCACTTGTCACCTGAACCTGTTTATGTCTAAGAATACCATTTGTTTGCATCTTTATAATTCTACCTATACAACTTGCATACCAGGTCCTTATTCCGTACCCTATCTCTTTGAACTTCCCACCTTTTTGTCCTCATAAACTTTTCTTCTGCTACCGTAAGTCGCACATCTAAATCCAAATTTGATTAGTACCAACTCCATAAGAGGTGAATTTCTCCATCCTATTTTATCATACTTTATTTTGGGTGACTTATTGATTGTTTCGTTTCACTTTTCAATATCATCAATTAATCTCAATTGGGTTTATGATTTATATTTATCTTTTTTTTAATTATAGATTACATAAGAAGCTAAAGACTCATATGGTATTTTAGTTATTGATATGACCAAAATGTACCCTCGTCTCTTATGATGACTGGCATCACATCTCATGGCCGAGTCATCACGAGGGACTTGGTAGGCTCGGCCACAGCTTAATCATTGGCAGGGTCATCCAGATAAGTGTCGGCCTCAGCAGGGTCGGCTAAGGCTTAAACTTTGGCAGGGTCGTCCAGATAAGTGTTGGCCTCAGTAGGGTCAGCCACGGCTTAATCCTTAGTAGGGTCGTCCATATAAGGGTCGGCCTCAGTAAGGTCATCCATGGCTAAATCATTAGCGGGGTCATCTAGATAAGGGTCGGCCACAGCTTAATCCTCAATAGGGTCGTCCAGATAAGGGTCGGTCTCAGTAGGGTCGGCCATGGCTTAATCATTGGCAGGGTTGTCCAGATAAGGGTCGACCTCAGCAGGGTCAGCCATGGCTTAAACATTGGCAGGGTCATCAAGATAAGGGTCGACCTCAGTAGGGTCAGCCACGGCTTAATCCTCAGAAGGGTCGTCCATATAAAGGTCGGCCTCAGTAAGGTTGTCCATGGCTAAATCATTAGCGAGGTCATCCAGATAAACGTCGAACTCAACAGGGTCGGCCATAGCTTAATCCTCAGCAGGGTCGTCCCCAGTAGGGTCATCCACGGCTTAATCCTCAATAGGGTCGTCTAGATAGGGGTCGACCTCAGTAGGGTCAGCCACGGCTAATAATTGGCAGGGTCGTCCAGATAAGGGTCGGCCTCAGTCGGGTCAGCCATGGCTTATGACAACCATCAGCAAAGTCGTCTCTCATAAGGTCGGCCCCTCATACACCAACATCATCTCTTCATCAGCCGAGGTCAGCAGAGTCTCACGGTCTCAATCAACTGCCAACGTCATCATCGACCTCAGCTGACGTTGAAACTACCTCACACCTAACCTCGGCCATCCCTCCTGGCCCAGGTCATCACGATTAGAGACAAGACAAAGAAACTATAGTCGATTCCACCAACCTCATACTCGTCCAGACCGAGGTTACAGGGATATAGGGTCGAGCATTTACAAGCACATGTATGGTTTGGAACACGTGGGCAAATTAGTTATAACTGAATCATTCCTCTCACATGAGGGAATATTGAGGTCATCATTATCTACATAAGATCAGCCAGATTTCATTCTCATACTGGTTCGATCCTCATGCACATTCTCATTGCATGCTTGGGGGGTACATTACACTCCCGAAGCACTATATATAGAGGTCTTCCTCTACCTTGTAAAGGGATAAAAAATTACATCCCTAGATGAAACTCTTATCATTTTACACAGTAGAGAGAGAAAGCTTGAGAGATTGTATCCATGGCCATTAGTGCCTTCATTCAGTGATATTACTCACACACACTCACAGTGGACGTAGGCCAGATTGGCTAAACTTACATTTAAGTGTTCATCCTCTTCTCTTCATCTCCTTCTATATATATATATATATACTCCTCTGCTGCCATTGTTATCACTTTCTTGAGCTTGTCAATACCTTACCTGGTGGTGCTATTTCCAGCATCATCATTTTGGCGCCGTCTGTGGGAACGATAAGCTGTCTCTTCCCCTTTTTTCTCTTAACCTAATCGTAGACTCTGGTGGTAAACCAGGCCTCACCCCTTATGTGGACAAATTTCACCATTGAAAGAGGTCCCTTAAGGTATTAAGCTCATTTTCCTCACAAGCTCTTCATTTTTGACACATGACATCGGAGTTACTACCACCTCCTCCACCACCTGGTGCTACAGGGCCTAGTTCCAACCATGCACCACCCCAGTCCGAAATGCCTAAGGTGGCGGCCGCCTTAAAGTTCTTGGCAACAACGCAATAAGTGATGAAGGAGCAATTTACCCAGCTCAGTCAAAATATGATGAGGCCACCTGGGGTCTCACCGGAGATAATTACTCTAGCGGATGCTCAACCCTATCTTGAAGCCAGGGGACCACCCCAGGCACCATGAAAAGACCAACCAACGCCTCAGCGGAGGAGGGTTGTTGCTGACCCTAGGCATTTGCATCTGGGGAGGCAAGGACACCCTTACCCTGAAGATAGGTATGATGACATGGAGGCAGAAGAAGCTCCAAAAGATTTTTAAGAGCTGTATGAGGTTTGAAATAACACAGTGCGTCCTATCCAGCAGAGCCGAGATTGTGGAGTCAGAAAAGGTGAAGGTGCCCAACAAAGAGGGTCAGCTTTCGTTCGATTAAGTAGAGGGTCGGCCTTTGAAAGGCTCGGCCCAGTAAATGACTTGAGATAGAGGTTTTCCAGGTCAAGAAGTGCAGTAGGGTCACAAAGGGGAGATAGGGAACATCACCCTCATCATGGCTGAGTACTACCCCATCAAGGCCGACACAGGGATCAAGAGGAGGTCAACAACCAACGTTGTGCTACAGTTGGGGAACCCTCAGTTCACCCCTTAGAGGTGGCTAGGGATAACCTCGGTCAGGATGACATTATGAGACCGTGGAATGACTCCATCCAATGCCTTGAAGAGAAGATAGGAGACCTCATCAAAATCCGAGACCCATTGCAAAGAGGGTTCTCATAGGGTTCTCCATTTGTGGCTAAGATAGTGAGCTTCCCAACCCCTGCCAAGTTCAAGCCACCTATGGTGTCTCCCAAGTATGATGGTAGCACCAACCTTGTACATCATATTGAGATGTACCAGTCTACGGTAGACATTTATTCAATACCAGATGAGATGAGGTGCAGGGCCTTCTCAAGAACTTTAATGGGAGCCACACATATTTGGTTCACTTCTCTTCCAAAGAACTCTATTGAGAACTTTAAAGGCTTGGCTGAACGATTTATTCACAACTTCTGTTTTGGGGTAAGACCTCAAAACAAGACCACTCATTTGTTATACGTCAAGTAAGAAAAGAATGAGAGCCTAAGAGACTACATTGCAAGATTTAACAAGGAAAAGCTAGAAGTGGAAGATTACGAAGAGAGTATAGCTATGACAACTCTCATTGGAGGACTTCAGAAGGTAAAGCTAATATGGAAGCTTGCTGAAGACCCTCCAAAATCTATGGCCAAGCTATTGGCAATAGCTGGTAAGGTCATGAATGCCGAGGAAGCCATGGCTTCCAAAGAAGAGGATTAAATCAAGACCTATAGCTGTGGGAGACCTAGTGCTAAAGAAGACATTGAAGAAAGCAAATAAACTCCACTCGAACTGGCATGGTCCTTACAAAATATTCGATGAGATTGTACCTGGTACTTATTGGCTAGAAAACCTCGAAGGGGAACCTTTCTCCAATCCATACAACGCTGATCACCTGAAGAAGTATTACATATGATGTTGCAGTTATTTTTTTGTATTACATGTATCATTTTATGAAGAGAATGTTAATAATAAGAGCAGTTCTTGTGTCAATACTATGTTTCATCATAGTAAATTTATGGGGGTAACATCATAGTTTGATGACCTCAGACCTTAAACATCATAATTTGGTGACAAGGTCTGAGATGAAACATCTTAATTTGATGACCTTAGACCTTAAGCATAACTAATTTGGTGAAATTTACGGGGGTAACATCATAGTTTGATAACCTCAGACCTTAAAACATCATAATTTAGTGACAAGGTCTGAGGTGAAACATCTTAGTTTGATGACCTCAGACCTTAAACATCATTAATTTGGTGAAATTTATGGGGGTAACATCATAGTTTGATGACCTCATGCCTTAAAACATCATAATTTGGTGACAAGGCCTGAGGTTAAACATCTTAGTTTTATGACTTGGTGATCTCATACCTGAAACATCATTAACTTGGTGACATGAGAGTTAACATCATTAACTTGGTGGCCTCATATCTGAGACAAACATTATTAACTTGGTGATCTCATATCTGAAACATCACTAACTTGGTGACATGAGAGTTAACATCATTAACTTGGTGGCCTCATATCTAAGACAAACATCATTAACTTGGTGATCTCATATCTGAAACATCATTAACTTGGTGATCTCATATCTGAAACATCATTAACTTGGTGACATTAGAGTTAACATCATTAACTTGGTGGCCTCATATCTGATATAAACATCACATCATTAACTTGGTGACATGAGAGTTAACATCATTAATTTAGTGGCCTCATATCTGAGACAAACATCATTAACTTGGTGATCTCATATCTAAAACATCATCAACTTGGTGACATGAGAGTTAACATCATTAACTTGGTGGCCTCATATCTGAGACAAACATCATTAACTTGGTAGCCTCATATCTGAGACAAACATCATTAACTTGGTGATCTCATATTTGAAACATCATTAACTTAGTGACATGAGAGTTAACATCATTAACTTGGTGACCTTATATCTGAGGCAAACATCATTAACTAAGTGATCTCATATCTGAAACATAATTAACTTGGTGACATGAGAGTTAACATCATTAACTTGGTGGCCTCATATCTGAGACAAATATCTTGGTGGCCTCATATCTAATACAAACATCATTAACTTATTGATTTCATATCTAAAACATCATTAACTTGGTGGCCTCATATCTGAGACAAACATCATTAACTTGGTGATCTCATATCTGAAACATCATTAACTCGGTGACATGAGAGTTTAACATCATTAACTTGGTGGCCTCATATCTGAGACAAACATCATTAACTTGGTGATATCATATCTGAAACATCATTAACTTGGTGACATGAGAGTTAACAGCATTAACTTGGTGGCCTCATATCTGAGACAAACATCATTAACTTGGTGATCTCATATCTGAAACATCATTAACTTAGTGACATGAGAGTTAACATCATTAACTTGGTGGTCTCATATCTAAAACATCATTAACTTGGTGACCTCATACTTTGAAAACCTTTATCTTGGTTAGAGACAAATATCAGCGATATGCCCAAGTATACCTTTGTTCAAGATTGGGACCCCTCGATCAAGGCTGACCTTAATAAATCATCAGACATAGAGATATTATGACTCGTCCTGGGGGTCGACATAGGAAGCCTCGACCTCATCCATGACAGTACATCCGATGATCTCATCACCACCAACTGTCCTATCAGAAGACCAACTCATCATCTCAGCCTGGACCAACACAGCCTCATCCTGCCAAAAGACTAACTTATTATCTCAGTCTCATCAGAGAAAGGACCCCTCGGCTAAGGCCGACCAATAGCGATACCATCAGTTTGTGCAAAGTACAAAAAAGGATTTAAGCATCAGAGGTCTTATGACCCAAGCACCCTTGACCTCTCCCACCACATGAAAGAACATCTCATCAACTTCTCGACCCAAAGATATTTATCCCTCAGCCTTCTATCTACATTGAAGACTAAGGGCAAGGGGGTAATTGATATGACCAAAAAGTACCCTTTTCTCTTAGGACGATGGGCATCACATCTCATGGCCAAGTCGTCATAAGGACCTTGGTAGGGTCAGCCATAACTTAATCATTAGCAGGGCCATCAAGATAAGGGTCGGCCTCAGCAGGGTCAGCCAAGGCTTAAATATTGGCAGGGTCATCCAGATAAGGGCCGGACTTAGTAAGGTCGGCCATGGCTTAATCCTCAGCAGGGTCATCCATATAAGGTTCGGCCTCACTAAGGTAGTCCATGGCTAAATCATTAGCGGGGTCATCCAGATAAGGGTCGGCCTTAGCAGGGTCGGCCACAGCTTAATCCTCAGCAGGGTTGTCTAGATAAGGGTCGGCCTCAGTAGGGTCGACCACGGCTTAATTATTGGCAGGGTCATCCGGATAAGGTTCAGCCTGAGTAGGGTCGGCCAAGGCTTAAACATTGGCAGGGTCTTCCAGATAAGGGTTGGCCTCAATAGGGTCGGCCACGGCTTAATCCTCAATAGGGTCGTCCATATAAGGCTCGACCTCAATAAGGTTGTCCATAACTAAATCATTGGCGGGGTCGTCTAGATAAAAATCGGCCTCAGCAAGGTCGGCCACAGCTTAATCTTCAGCAGGGTCATCCAGATAAAGGTCGGCCTCAGTAGGGTCGGCTACAGCTAATCATTGGCAGGGTCGTCCAGATAAGGGTTGGCCTTAGACGGGTCAGCCACGACTTATGACAACCATCAGCAAGGTCATCTCTCATAAGGTCGGCCCCTCATACACCAACCTCATCTCTTCATCAGCTGAGGTCAGCAGAGTCTCACGGTCTCAATCAACTGCCAACGTCATCATCGACCTCAGTTGACGTTGCAACTACCTCAAACCTAACCTCGGCCGACCCTCCTGGCCGAGGTCATCATGATTAGAGACAAGACAAAGAAACTACTGTCGATTCCACCAACCTCGTACTCGTCTAGATCGAGGTTACAGGGACACGGGGTTGAGCATTTACAAGCACATGTAAGGTTTGGAAGACGTGGGCAAATCAGTTATAACCGAATCATTCCCCTCACATGAGGGAATATTGAGGTCATCATTATCTACATAAGATCAGCCAGCTGTTATTCTCCTACTGGTTCGATCCTCATGGACATGTTCATTGCATGCTTGGGGGTACATTACACCCCCCAAACACTATATATAGAGGTCATCCTCTACCTTGTAAAGGGATCAAAAATTACAACCCTAGATGAAACTCTGTCATTTTACAAAATAGAGAGAGAAAGTTTGAGAGATTGTATCCATGGCCATTAGTGCCTTCAATCAGTGATATTACATCACAGTGGACGTAGGCCAGATTGGCTGAACCACTTACATTCAAGTGTTCATCCTCTTCTCGTCATCTTCTTATATATATATATATATATATATATATACTCATGTGCTGCCATTGTTATCACTTTCTTGAGCTTGTTAACACCTTAACTGGTGGTGCTATTTCCAGCATCATCAGTTATCTCTACCATAAGCTGATTACTCATAAGAAGATCATTATTTTCTTCTCATAACATAGCTCTCTCCATCTCTCTTTATATTTCTATCAGTGCTCTCTTTTCACTTTATATTTCCATATAACATTTATTAAATCATCAATTCTTTTTTGTATTCGAGTCATAGATTTCCAAGACTTTTTTATGCTTTCAGGTATGTGATTTTCTCAGTAACTATTACGTTTTATGTTGTTATTTTTGGCATACTAGGGTTTTTTGGGTGACTTTTTGATTGTTTCATACCAAGTTATTTAGGATTGAATTCTTGCACATAGTAGAATTTTACTTTAATAAGCATTGATACAAATATCGTGAGGATCTTGATTTTGTTAATTTTAGAGAAAATCTTATGGTATTATTGTATTTTGTATGTTCTAAAGACAGTTCCTCTAGTTTTTATCCTTTTCTACAGTCTACAAATTAAATTTAGATAAAAATGATAATTAATTGTGTTATAATTCAGAAGTTACATCATAAATTTGCAGTCATCAAGATGTTGTATGGTTGCATCCTAAATTGTAGAGACTTTATTTACACTCAATAACTTTTATATTAATCAAATGGAATTAATTTTTATTTTCAATAACAAAACTCCTTTTTTGTTTAAGAAATAATGGTGACTTTCTGTTCATTTTATAAATTAACTTTTAGTAGCCAAAAAAATAAATAGATTGATATTACTAAATAAATTGGTACTAGCATTGGTATACCTACTTTGCTTTGAACGCTAGCAACTCCAGTTTCGAAAGTTGGAGAAAATTTTTGGCCTCCTATCTTAAGACTTATGTTGTGTGAATATTTAGAAGTTAATTCCTTAAACTTTGTGTTTGTGATTTAATATTTGTTATTACAGTGCTTTGGGATTGTGTTTGTTGTTATTAATATTTTTGGTAGTATGCTTTTAGTTTGTATTGTCTATATATTATGGATTTTTTTTTTACAAACTCTATGATTGATTGTTGTTTGATAGATTGTATTTCACATTGGGTTTTAAATTTATGACCATACTCCAAAAAATCTTAATATGAAATTTTATTATATTATTTTTTCTTTCCCTGATGTGTTATTATTCTTTCATTTACATCTCTCTCCATATTAAAATGTCTCGTCATTTACAAAGGTATATATAATTTTATGTATTGTTTTCATATTTTCCTTCTTTTTATTTTGAGAATATTCAAGCTGAGTAATGAATATTCTAACTCTGTTTGAAATTAAAGACAACAACTATAGGGTTTATAATGCTTAAAGTCTCTATATTTCGTCCTTTCCTTTCTCTCTCTCTATCTCTTCTCTTCCAACCTCTCCACCTCTCTCTATAAAAATAATGATATCAAAATAAAATAAAAAATGTTCTAACAAAATCTTAAAAAGTGCTTCAATTATTTGAAAACATAAATAAAATAAAATAAAAATTGTTTACATTCTTTTAAAAAGTAAATAATAGCTTTAAATATTTTACATAACAATTTATTTTACTGATTTTTGCATAGATAAAAATTATTTAATAATTTTTTTTAAAAAAAATTAACTATTTTTATAAATACATTTTTAAGTGCATTTTTTATTAAAAAAAACTTTAGAAATGCAATTCATCCTCTCGACTTACGTGGTTGTTAACCAAAAGTTTCCCATATTGGTTCATCTCTTAAACTCCATCTATAAAACTTTTTTTCCTCTCCTCAGTTTTCAATCTTCTTCATCCTTTCTAATTGGGAATTTTGTTAGAAAATTTTAGAGATATTTTCTTTTTCATGTTCTGCACATTGCGACTCCCTCACACATCGCATGGGCTTACTACTAGTTAATTTAATAATTAAATGCATACGTGGAAATTAAATACTCCTAAAAGTACAGGGTACTATATTAATCTGTTAAGTAGCCTTTTCAAAAATCAAGAAACTATAAAATTTAAGGTATTGAGACATACAAAACAATTCAGACCGAATCATATATTTGAAATGATAAAAATCTGTTTTTTTTTTCAAAAATATCGAAAGGTATTAATAATAAAGGAAGAAGAAAGGCCATTTTATATAGATATTAAGTCAATTGAAAATATGGAAATTCTTAATCCACTAATGAACAACAATAACTTTAAATTAGTCCCCAAAAGAATTAAGATATATAGATTTTAGTTGAAATAACCATAATAACAATTGAATTAATACATAGCAATAATCTTTTTCCTCATAGTAAATGATACATACAAATCTTTGGAAAAAGTACTCAGTACAATGAGACTGCATTCCTAATCATATCTCCTAAATTTTAATCAAATACCAGTATTCAGAAGGACACAAAGGAGCCTATAGCTCCGAAGTAAAAATTAACTTTGAAATTATGCAAATGTTTAATTTTGATACTTGATATTATATTAGAATATATATATATATATATATATATATATATATATATATATATATATATATATATATATATATCATTATTGTTTGAGATATATTCTTTGTATGGTTAATTTATTTTAGTGTTAACTACTATTTGTTTTCTACTTTTGTTTAGATATTGATCCCATTATCGCCTATTGAGTATCTGGTGTAGCTGTTGCTATTGTACGTTTCTATGATACACGAATGGAGCTAGTGTTGCAGTTTAATTTGCTAATTTTTATGTATATAGTATATGTTGATGTAAAAAACTAGATAATATCTAATTAATCAATCACAGATAAAACTGAATAAATAAGACAAAGGATTTTTGAAGTGGTTTGGCCTTCTGAAAATGGCCTACGTCCACTGTTTTTGTATTGTTGACTGTTTGACTTGAATCTCGATGATAGGTTCACTCTGAGATCCGAAGTCCCCTTCTTATGAGGAGGTTACAATGTATTTATAGTCTTGAGGTTGTACATATGAGAAGGTAATGCGCTGTTATTTAGTAGACATATACATATATACAATAATAATGCGCATTTAATGATTAGTCGCCTTTTGGTTTTCTTGATCTGGATGCTCTGCACGCTAAGTACCTCGGACCGCCTAAGTTGCTTGGTAGGTTTAAGTAGCTCGGAGCGTCTGAGTAGCTCGGTGAAAGTATGATGTTCGTTGAAAGTATTTGTATTTTTTACGTAGATTGATAGGTATCTTCATATGATTGGTCCACGTCAGCTGACTAAATTTGGTATCAACCGAAGCCCCCAATGTTTCACAGTTGAGGTTGAGGAAGAGTGCGAAACATTTTGCTTGAAAGTTGCCCGGATTATTGGTCTTCACAGATTAGGAGAATTTTCATTGTATATAATTCCTTTTGAGTGCGTAATATCAAACTTCGTAAATATTTTAAAATTTTCACGATCACTTCGATATTTGTGCCTTTTTTCTTTCTTTAGTCGTCGAAAATGCAAACGTCTTCCCTTGTAATCATTATTTTTCTCTATTCCCGATGTAAAGTATTTAAACGCGACAGAAATCTCATCGTCTTCTACTCTTAAAATGTATTTCTCAACTCTTCATTTTTTCTCTATCTTGTGCCTTCGTTCTTTCATCATTCATTATCAACCGATCTCTCTTTCTTCTGTAAGATTTTCTTCCTTCTTCTTTATTTACTTTATTCACCATGGTTTATCTTATTGAATCGTTGGATAAATTTCGGTCTGATTTTTCAATCCCTTCGTGGGTTATTTTTGAAGATCTTTCTTGTCCTTCTGATTTATTTTCTTTGGCGGAGGGACACTGGTTCCCAACTCTTTTTGTAGTTGAGTGTGGACTTTTTTTCCCTCCAAATCCCCTGTGTTTGGAAATTTTCCAATATTTCGATATTGTACCAGCAAGAGTAGCTCGAAATACATGGAGGGTAGTTAATGGTGTATATAGGTTGAATCAACTTCATGGTACTCATTTGGGAATTCCAGAAATTATGTATTGCTATAGATGGGTTACCAGTGACACTACTTTTTATTTAAAAACTAGGTTTTTGAATAGAGCTTTAGTTGTCAATCTTCCTAATGCCAATAGGGATTATTTTGATCATGGGGTTGTGATGAAAAATTAGCAACACCCTCCATTAAATGGAAATGATGTGTACCAAGGTCCCAGGTGTCCGCTTTATGGCAATGGGATAGGTTGTTTTTATTTTTTGATCTTGTTTTCTTTATGTTCAATGAAATGCATCACTGACATTAATTTTGTTTGTTACAGTTGACAGTAAAAGGAAGCCCCCAAAGGAGATTGAGTTAACATAAAAAATTTAAAACTTATCTAGATCTTGCATCAGTCGATCAATGGAGATAACGTGAGGTCCAATTCTTATTTGTTGAGATACAGAAGCTCGACTTCATATTTCATTGCTCGTCCTGTGGTGGTTGATCTTAATCGGATACTTGTCTTCTTCTGATTTAAGTACTCCTATTAATGATCTGATGAAGAAGAGGAAAGCTCCTGCATTTTTTGACAAGTATGCCCTTACCGCTGAAGGGGCAAAGAAGAATAAGCAGGATGCCCCAGATGAGGGGACAAAGAAAGTAGATTTACCCCCATCGACTGCTGCTAAGGAAACTGGTAAGAAGCCCCATGTGCCTCCAAAAGAGGTAGCACCTTCGATTGAAACTGTTGTCATCTCACAAGGAGAGACATCATCTTTAATTAAAAGTGCTCCTCTGAGGAGATTAAAAAGATGTCCTCCTGGGAGACCTATTGACTCAGTTTCTCAGCCTTCAAATGCTGACGATAATGTTCCAGCTCTTATTCCTCTAAGCTCTGCTATGGGCTTGATTAGATCTTGGACTATCCTAGATTTCCAAGGTATTGAAGACACCTTTTCTCGTGAGAGAATTACTACTTTGGTTGCTCAACACATTCTGTTAGTAAGTATTGTTATCCTGAGTCCTTTACCCTCTAGTACCATGTTCATATGTCAAATTAAACTTCTTTTTATTTTTAGCTCGTGACGTGTTTCAATAGTATTTTGAGGAAAGGTGAAGCCATCAGGTCTTCCACCTCCTCGGGTGGGGTAGAAGAAGATTTTGCTGGATTAACTCAATCTTTGAAGGAATCTCGTCAGAAGTACGATGAAGACAAGAATGCATGGGAGAAATAATTCCAGTCTATTGAAATAAATCGAGATCAAGTTGTATATGCCTCCAAAGAGTTGGAGAAAAAATTAAAGGACGTTGAACAACGTGAAAAGGAGCTTGAAGTCAAGCTTTAATCTGTCGAGTAAAATGTCTCCAAGCTAAAAGATGTTGAAAGACGTAAGACAAAGGTGGAAGAAAAACTAAAATTTGCCAAAGAGCTCCTTGGAGAAAAGACTTCCTCAGAGAGAGCAAAAAGGAAAGTTACTATTAAAAAATCTTTTAGTGCTGGTTGGGACAAGGGTTGGAATAAGGTCCTGGATGTTATGTCTTCTCAAATGGAGTGTGCCAGTGTTAAGTATTTTAGGGATGGATGGATAGTAGCTTTAAAGATATTGAAGGTTGCTGAAGATTCTGAGTTATTCCAGGAGCATACTCATAGCCCTCCTCCCTCTCCTAGGGAAGAAGAAGAAGATGAAGCTGCATCAGATGAGTATTCTATGATGACAGGAGAGCATGTCCCTGTTGTTGCTATTATCCAACCCTCTAATAAAGTCTAATAAGCTAGGACATCTACTGAGTAATTGACATTTCTCTCTAAGCAACCAACCCCTTCATCCAAACCGTCCGAAGAAGTCGTAGGAAATAAGAAGAAGGTGTAAAGTTGTTCGGATCTTTTATTGTGTTGTTTCTTGGATATAATCTTGAACTGTGTTTTCCTTTGTCGTGATGAATACAAAATGAACTTTTGTTATTCGTGTGGAATTTCTCTCTTACTTGCTTTGTTCGCATCATTGTTGATTTTTTTTCTCTTTGCTAGTTTGTGGCCAGGAAGGAACTCTTATTAGCTAATGATACAGAGTTGATGAATAAGTGCACTGACTATTTCAAAGCTGCTCATTCATACTTTACTCAGGCCCAAATAATTGACATCCTCGGATCAGGTGCTTCTGAACGAGCAGTTGATGCTTACTAGTACTTGAAGTGCTTACTTGATCGTGTTGTAGCCAACAATGTGGCTTATTACGAAATTATTGAAGATCTTCAAGGAACGATTGAGGAACTTTAACAGCAGTATCGAATCCACTACACTTTTTCATCAAGGATATGAGAAAAAGTATCGATAATTGAGTGCTGACAAGGGATATGAAAAGTACATTTTAGCCCATGAGAAAAAGGAAAGTGCGTTAAAGCTTGAGATTGAAGAGCATAGACATATTGCAAAGCTGCTAGAGCAAGAGAATATCGCGTTACAGGAAGAAATGAAACATCTCAAATATGTTGCCTCCTCTTCTTCGGGAGCCTTGGTCCCAATTAATGATGAGGGTTTTTCCTTTTTAGAAATAGAAAATGCTAACTTACGGGATGAGTAAGAGACTTTGAAATGAACTGGCTTTCCCCACCTGCTCATAGCAGAGAAAGATCCTATTCTTGTGGACGAGAAAGGGCTGGTCGGGTTACTATTGATGAGACAAGAACTCAATTGGCCTTAAAAATCAAGCCATTCAATTGACGACGAAGAATCAGGCTTTGGCAGAAATGTCTAAAAAAATTCAGAGTTTCACCGACCAACTCTCTAATCAGAGTTTTGCACTGTAAAGTAAAGAAATTCTGGTGAAAAAGCTCCACGGGCAACTTGATAGATTAACTTATCAATTCCACAAGCAGCCCTGGGAATTTTGGATGGCTGGGTATAATGAAGCTTTGTATCATCTTGATGCTCATTTGCAGCAGTCGAATAGTGAAGGATATAAGCAGAGATGGTTGAATGCCTTATGTCTTATGAAACTGGAGCAAGGTCATTTTTTATGGGATTATTATGAACCTGGAGTTCTTGATTTACCTGTACCTCCCTTCAAACATGACCTTAGTTGGATTCCATCCCATGCCATTCCTCGAATTTTGATCTTCAAGTATCTCGATGATTATAGTCTTCATCCAAACTTTGAGATATCTCATCCAGAGCACTTGCTTGATCGACCATCCATAATTAATGTCAGAATGCTGTGAGATATGAACTTTATGAACTCCCCTTATGCATTAGATGATCCTCCAGATGGGGTGGAACCTATTTTAAAAGCGGAGGGAAAGAAACCCATAGAATAGGACATTTTTATGTAATGAATCAAATTTCATATTGTATGTAATCTGCTTGGTTTTAATAAAAAAATGTTCAGTTTCTTTTACAATTTTATTTCCTTGGAAATATTTTGTAGAATGTCTTTGTTATTCACTGGTGAATATATATATATATATATATATATCTGTAAAAGGACGAAATGTCATGTTTCGTTTTTATACAATAGAACTTGTCCCATTTGTTATTGGATTATAGTGACTTGTCACTCTTTCGGCCTAAGCAATGGAATGATTTTCATCCCATGTTCCTTCTTAGTTATAATAATCTCATCGGGATTACCTTTTTGCCTAAACAGTGGATGCCTCGGGAGGTCATCCATCTTCTTGCCTAGTTTAGTACCAATCAATCAGAGTTGGTGGTTATTGAATTGTCGACCAACCGGAGTTAGTGGTTATTGAATTGCCGACCAACCGGAGTTGGTGGTCAATGAATTGCCGACCAACTGGAGTTGGTGGTTAATGAATTGCTGACCAACCGGAGTTGGTGGTTAATGAATTTTCGACCAATCCAGAGTTGGTGGTTAATGCTCTGAATTTGTGTTTGTGTAGTGTGTAGCACTAATATTCCAAAAAAATTTCAACCAAGGAAGAAATATGGGCGAAACATCACTTTATTCATATTGAAAGAAATGTGTTATAGATGGGTTTTAATTACTGATAGTACTTGCGCAGATGCTCTTCATTCCATGCGTTCTTAAATTCTTCTCCCTCCAAAGTTTCAATTCTGTATGTCCCAGGACGAACAACTTCAGTTACTCTGTAAGGTCCATGCCAGTTGGCCTCCAGCTTGTTATTCTTTTGGATCACTTTCTTCAGCACATAATCCCCCTCTTTAAAATCGCACTTCTTCACCCTTTTGTTGTAGAACAAAGTTGTTCGTTGTTTGTATATAGCATTCTTGATTGCTTCTTCTTCCCCAACTTCTTTGAGCATATCCAGGTCTAAAAGCCTCATTAAGTCTCTTATCGGAGATTTTAAATTAAGCACCCTATGTGTGGGTAGACCCAATTCAGCAGGTATGACATCCTCACTCCTAAATGTCAACATGTACGGATATTCCCCAGTTGCTGTTCGCGGTGTAGAGCGATAAGCCCACAACACAGAGTGTAACTCGTTAATCCTGTTTCCCTTTGCATCAACCAGCCATTTTTTCAAACCATTCAGTAGGGTTTTGTTTGTCACTTCAGTTTGCCCGTTGCTTTGGGGGTGGCCTGGTACAGAGTGGATCTTCTGTACATTGGAATGATGACAATATGCAGCAAATTCCTCGTTGTTAAATTGGGTTCCATGGTGAGTAATGAATGCGTGTGGGAGACCATATCTTTAAATAATACTCTCCCAGATAAACTGATAGACTTTGTCATATGTCATATCAATGAGAGGTTCAACTTCCACCCATTTGGTGAAATAATCCACAGCAACTACGAGGTATTTGAATCTTCCTTTGGTCGTTGGAAGTGGCCCGACCAAGTTTATCCCCCATATGACGAATGGCCAAGGGGACATAATAGGTGTTAATAATTCTTGGGGAGTTCTTCGGATGGAAGAGAAACGTTGGCATTTATTGCACTTCTTAGCATAATCTGCGCAATCAGCTCTCATCGCTGGCCAGTAATACCCCGGCGTTGTTATTCTCTACAAAAACATCTGACCTGCTACATGGGCTTCACAAGAACCTTAGTGAACCTCTACAATCAAGTGTTTAACTTCGGAGGGATGGACACATCTCTTTAGTCCCGCTGCAACTCCTCTTCTATACAAAATGCCACTTGTCAATAAATAACGAGCAGCTTTAAACTTCAATTTCTTAGCTGCGAGTTTATCAGTTGGCAAAGTCCCTTCTTCGATATAGGCCCTGATGGGATCCATCCAGGATGGTCTCAAGTTGAGGTCAATGAATTTCATCATCAAATCTTCATCTACGCTCCAATTTACCAGGATTTCTATTGGGATTGTTCTTCGTAGCTCGATGCGTGTTGCTAATGCCATCTGACCTAGGGTGTCAGCTCTTGCATTTTCCAATCTCGGTATTCTGATCAATTAAACTGCTGCAAAAGTCGAGACAACTTCCATAGCTTTTTCATGATACTTGACCATTAGTTCTCCCTTCACTGCATACAACCTAAGAATTTGATTTACGATTAATTATGAGTCACTTAATACAACAACCTGCTCTGCCTTCATGGTTTTGGCCAGACTTAGACCCACAATCATAGCTTCATATTCAGCTTCATTATTGGAAGCCCTAAATTGGAAACGTAGAGCATACTCTATATCAATTCCATCAGGACTATTTAAAACTATTCCTTCTCCACTGCCTGTGGCACTTGAAGAGTCATCCACATATAGATTCCATACAGATACCTCATTATTAAACTCTTGGTCAGACAGAGTTCCTTGGTGGAATATTTGATACTTCCTTTTATCTTCCCTCGACGCTTCTAGCTGCTCGTTGATTATCTTCTCTCGGTCATCCACGAATGGAAGTTGGTCCGGTGTTATTTTTGATGATCCCGCAACATCCACGAGTTGGTCTGTATTAAACTCCTACTCTTCGAATGCATCGGAATAAGTAAACTCTGCGATAAAATCCACTATTGCCTTCCCCTTAACTGACGACCTGGGCTCATAAACTATGTCATATTCTCCAAGTTCTACTACCCAGTACATCAATCTTCCTGATTTCTCCGGTTTATGCAGAGCTTCCCTTAATGGAATATCAATATAAACTACTATAGTATGGCCTTGGAAGTATGGTCTCATCCTTTTTCCCTCTCTGATTAGTGTTAGTGCTAACTTCTCTAGTCTTGGATATCTGATCTCTGCTCCTCAAAACGCCTTGCTGGTGTAATAGACTGGTTTCTGCACTCCTTCCTCCACTCTTATCAATGCTGAGCTAATCGCGTTATCTAAAACCAAAAAATACAAGTATAGCCGTTCTCCCATCACTGGTCGAGATAACAATGGAGGTGTCCCAAGATATTTCTTCAACTCTTGAAAGGCCTCTCACATTCATCATTCCACTCAAAAGTTTTTCTAAGTGTTTTGAAGAATGGGAAGCATCTGTCTGTTACTCGTGAAACAAATCTATAGAGTGCTACAACTCGCCCTGTGAGACTTTGCACCTCTTTTTTCATAGCTAGAGATCGTAGCTCTAATAAGTCCTTGATCTTTTCAGGGTTTGCCTCGATACCTCGTTGGTTAACAATATACCCTAGAAACATACCTTCTCGTACTCCAAATATGCATTTGGTGGGATTTAACTTCATTTGATATTTCTCTAGTTGATCAAAAGTCTGACCTAGGTCAACTAATTGATCATCAGCTTTCTTTCTTTTCGTCAGCATATCATCGACATAAACCTCCATGTTATGACTGATTTGCTCTGCAAACACCTTATTCATCAGCCTCTGATATGTTGCACCTACGTTTTTAAGTCCGAAAGGCATAACATTATAGCAATAGGTCCCTCTTGGGGTGATACAAAAGGTACTTTCTCTGTCCTCAGGTTTCATTTTAATCTGGTTGTAACCAGAGTAATCATCCATGAAACTCAACAATTCGTGCCCCGGGGTAGCATCCACCAGCTAATCGATTCGGGGCAAAGGAAAATGATCCTTTAGGAAGGCTTTATTAAGATCAGTGAAGTCCACACACATCCTCCACTTACTGTTTTTCTTCTTTACCATCACCACATTTGCTAGCCAATCAGGATACTTGACTTCCTCAACAAAAAAGGCTTTCTGTAGTTTCTCTACCTCTTCCTGTATAGCTTGATTCTTTTCAGGGCTGAACACCCTTATTCGCTGCTTCACTGGCATGACCTCCTCATTCACATTGAGCTCGTGACATAGGAAACTCGGGTCTATCCCTGGAATGTCTTCATGACTCCATGCAAAAGTATATTTTCCGCGCCTTAGAAATACTACTAGTTCTTATTTTAATTATACATCGAACGATGCACTAATTTGGGTTGTTCGTTCTGGGTGTTCATCATCCAGAATGATATTTTCGATAGCTTCCATGACCTGTCCCTTCACGAGCTGAGACTCATCTCTAGGGTCTAATATTTCAATCTCTGCATCTTCTGTTTCATCCACTTGATATGTAGTAGTCTTCTTCCTGGATTCTTCTCATTCTTCCTATTCAGCGGATGAATCGTAGCATTCTCGAGCTAATTTTTGGTCTCCTTTCACAACTCCTACTCCGAAATTGGTTGGGAACTTTAAATATTGGTGTACAGTAGATGGTACCGCCTCGAACTTCTTCAGACCTACTCTTCCCATGATGATGTTGTAGGATGATTGGATATTTTTATCCATTACGAAAAAGCGTACTCTTTCTATTCGGTAAACAGGCCAAGTGCCAATAAGCATGTCCAACTTGATCGTCCCAAGTGAAAAAACCTTTTTGCCAGTAAAACCGAGGAAGGGCTAGTGATATGGCTCTAACTGGGCTAACTTCAAATTCAAGCTATCAAAGCATGGGTAGAACATGATGTATGCAGAGCTACTATTATCCACCAGTACGCATGAAATCACCACTTCCTTCATCCTCATCTTGATTACCAATGGGTCATCATGAGGATATAGTACACCTGTCAGGTCGTTCTTAGAAAAGACGATGACTAGTTTATCCCTATTCACCTTCCTTGGGCGCTCGTCGTCATCCATGTTTATGCGTTGTATATAAGAGTAAGCTTGGGCCTCATTGAGGTAAGCTTTCCTCTCCGTAGTGAGATCTCCACCTCCTGTATCTCCACATGTAATGGCATTACATTCAAATGATCCAAAATAGATTAAAAATACCTCGCGCTCTGACTATCTTGGCCTTTTGAGGAGATCGGGGTCGTCTTCTGGATCATCTTCGTGATCTATCTTCTTGTCTTCTTTTGCTCGGCGAGAAGACTTAGATCTTTGCCGTCCTCTGTCGCTGGTCTTTCTATCATTTTGGCGATCAACATACTTAGCCAACTTTATGAGTCTAATAAGTTCTTCAATTTCATTCTGGAGAGATATGCAACGTTTGGTCGTATGGCCATGATCTTTATGAAAGTCGCAATATTTGGACTTGTCCCTTTTGTCAGGATCTCCCTTTATTTTCTCTGGCCAAGCTAGCTCCTCGCTGTTCTTGATCTCCTCCAGAATGTGATTTATATCAACTTTCAAGGGATTATAATTTCCATACATCCTCATCTGCTCCAGTGTTTGTTTACCTTTCGACTGCTTTTTGCAACCATTGTTCTTCTGATCCTTTTTCTCAGTTTTACCAGCCTCAACCTTGGTCTCCTTAGTGTCTATATTCTTCTTTGAAGCTATGGCTTCCTCAGCGTTCATAATCTTGGCTGCCTTTGCCATCAGTTTTTCCATGGTTCTAGGCAGATCTTTGGCCAAAGTATAATATAACTTGTCTAGTAACAGTCCACTCATCAGAGCAGTAATTGTTGTCTTCTCCTCGTAATCAATTACCTTAAGTTTCTTATTATTGAAATGAGTAATATAGTCCCTGTTACTTTCTTTTATCTTCTGTCTAACACTCAGTAAGTGTGCTACTCTTTTAACTGGCTTCGCTCTAAAACAGAAATTCCCGATGAAAAGCTCTGCCAGTTGAAGCAAAATTGCAATCTTTCCCCGAGGAAGGTTGTTATACCATATCTGAGCTGGCCCGATGAGAGTTCCTAAAAATGCCTTGCAACTCATCTCATCTCATCTGGAACCACATAAATATCGACAGAAGCTTGGTATTGTTCTATATGAAGGATAGGGTCAGTTTTTCCATCGTATTTAGGTGTTACTATAGGAGCTTTGAATTTTGATGGTGTGGGAAAATCCATAATCACCTGCACGAATGGTGTCCCTTGGATAAAAGTTCTTTGTAGAGGATTCTTGGCATTAGCCATTTCCCCTAACCTGTCCTCTAACCTTTGAATAGATCCTTTCCATGCATCATTTCCCACCTCCGACCTATTTGTTCGAGCAACTGATCGCGTTGAGTTTTCCTCTTGGGACCTTTCATTACGGGATGTTGGGCGTGATTGGGCATAGCCTTCCCTTAGGTTGGATGGTCGTTGAGAGTTCCTCGACAGAATCCTAGGAGGATTTTTATTCCTCCTAGGAACCAATCGATCAAAAGGGGAGACTCTACTCAACCTTTCTAGAGCACTAGTCCTTTCTGGAGTTAGAGTTACGTTCAATTGGGAATCTGTAACTAGCACTGATGAAGTCCATCCAGGTTGATACGAAGGATCATTAGTCCTCTCAGTACAATATGAGCTAGTTCGTCTAGATTGAGAGACCTCCGGGAATAGTATTCGTCTAGTTCTTGAAGATGGCAGTTGGGTATTTCTCTGAGCACTTCGTTGTCCTGATTGGGCCGGCACTCCATCTTGAACAGTTTGTATAAGTTGACGCATGGTTTCTTGCATGGCCATTTGTCCTTGGACTAAATTAGCCATTATTCCATCCAGATCTTAAATATTTGGTGGAGTAGAGGGGTTTGGAGGGACACCAGTGTTTTGATTACTGGATTCAGGAATCTCAGCCATAGATGATGAGTTATTTGGTGAAAAACGATAAGTATAGTCGCTTCTCACAGACGGCGCCAATCTGTTGATGTAAAAAACTAGATTATATATAATTAATCAATCACAGATAAAAAATGAATAAATACAACAATGGATTTTTAAAGTGGTTCAGCCTTCTGAAAATGGCCTACGTCCACTGTTTTTGTATTGCTGACTGTTTGCCTTGAATCTCGATGATAGGTTCACTCTGAGATCCAAAGTCCCCTTCTTATGAGGAGGTTACAATGTATTTATAGCCTTGAGGCTGTACAAATGATGCCTTGTTATTTAGTAGACATATACATCTGTACAATAATAACGCGCATTTAATGAGTAGTTGCCTTTTGGTTTTCTTGATCTGGATGCTCTGCACGCTAAGTAGCTCGGACCACCTAAGTTGCATTGTAGGTTTAAGTAGCTCGGAGCGTCTGAGTATCTTGATGAGTAGCTCGATGAAAGTATGTTATTCGTTAAAAGTATTTGTATTTGATACGTAGATTGACAGGTGTCTTCATATGATTGGTCCATGTCAGCTGACTAAATTTGGTATCAAAAGTATTGGTAATCATTTTAGATATCTTTTTGTTTATGAGTTGTCTAGAAGTCAGTTGGCAAACCATTGGTATATAATTATTTTCTTTAATTTCAAATATTAATGACATTTTTTATATTATTGTTCAATTATATGAGTACTTAGAATTTGCAACTTTGAGTATGGAAATTTGTTCTTTGAATTGACAAATCGTAGTTTTATGCATAATATGCTTGGAATATTAGAATAGTATAATTGAAATCAATGCAAAAAAGAAAGGAAAAAGCCAACTTTTGTGACAATTTACAATACACAATAATTATAATGAACAAAAAAATGGGTACTTTTTATGATTCTTTTATGTACATTGCCATTATAATGAACAAAGCAACCGTCGTAATAGGTACCTTTTATGACTTTTTCATTAACAATTGTCATTTCAAGAAGTTTATGACAACGATTCATTGAACATGATATTATTGTTAATGAAAGTTTGTACAAAAAATGGTCAAAATAGGATAGTTTGTTATGATGGTTTTGTCAACACCAATGTTATTATGACACACAACTTTACGAAGAATTTTGAACCTTCGAAAATCGTCACAAATAACCTTTTATGGCCCTTTTTCCCCTTCATAAAAATGTCTATTTCTAGCAATGTTAAAAGGGGTTTTCATTGTACCATGGATAGTAAAGGTCATGACATGGCATGCTTGATGCGAGGTGGGTGGGAATCTCATACATCATCCGATTAATTCATTCATCTTTCAACTTTCAAATGCACCCCCTCATGAATTTTCAAAGGAATCGTGAAATGTCTATCTTGGATTATCAATCGATGGGCCGTTCGGTAATTTAAGCACTAATTAGAGATATTGGCTAGTTCTGATGGCGCCTTAAAGTCTCACTCCAACACTGTGCAGGAGAAAGGAGTTCACATTATTTTCTTTATTAATGCCTAGGCCGAAGGCTCCTGACGATGTTATTGATATATTCTTATCCCCATTAATCGAAGAACTTAAAGAGTTATGGGATAAAAGAGTGAGATCATTTGATTCTCATAATAGTAAAGACTTCATACTTAAAGCAATGGTGATGTGGGCGATCCAGGACCTTCCGGCTTATGGGACGCGAATGCGGGATTCTATGGATTAATTTATATGTTAGGCCAACCACACACAAATTCAATTTTACCAAAATTTATCTTTGAATTAATTTAGTGTTCATGTAGAGACGAAATCTAGATTTAAATACGTCAAACCAAACAAGCAAGTATGTAAAGAAATAGAAAAAATCCCTTTGGGGTAAAACCATTTATTCAGCACTGTAAAGAATTTGACAGACATAGTCGATTTATATACTACTTAGTACGACTAAATATAATGCTTAGATTCTTCAATTCTTCTACAGAATATGACACAGTCTAGCGTCGTCCATAGGAAGGAATCTTCCCTCGGTATCCACCGATCAGCGATCTTCTTCTTCAGCAGTAAAATCTCGATTCCACAAGTCAGAAGTAGAGATGGACTCTACAAGGGTTAATGCAAGGTGTATGGAAACAAGGGTTTCATAAACTCACAAATCATATAGATGGATGTATGATTTGGAAAACACGAAGTGGTTTTGAAAAACCAAATGTGAGAACTTTTGTAACATATATTGAAAAATTGTTTCGCTAAAGTTCTTTAGAAATTCTTAACAGAACAGATTTTTATAGAAAAAACATGAATTTTGAGGCGAAGGGGTCATTAGAACGAAATTAGACCTCATTCGAACAAAAAAAAATAGTTTTATTCAAATGACATCGTGTTTCATTATAATGAAACCCTTTTTTCATTCGAACTACCTGCTAACGAGCTTCGAACGATAATTCCCTGTCAAGTCATGGATGTCTCATTTGAAGGTCGTTTGAAGTTGGTTCAAATGAAACCACATATCTCATTCGAACAAGACTTTAAAATATTCCCTTATCGTCTTGACTCCATAACCTTAGATCTTGCAAGGTTAAACACCCTATAAGCCCTGATCAATAAAAAACAACCTAAAAATATCCCCTCATCACTCCAGGGAGTCTAACTTTCCTAATTTCTCTCTATCTCTCAAGATATAACATGTACTCCTAAGACACAAAAATACGATAGGTTGGGATTCTTCCCTATCCACAACTCATATGGCGTGTGTAGCGTGTGCGGAAAAAGGTATACCCTATTCATAGTATGGCATGAGATACTTACCGCCTCTATCGAAAAACATCTAGGCACGTTTCTTTAAAGAGCATGGATCTAACTATGTCTTGTATCATCCGATTCTTCATCTCAACTATCCCATTTTGTTGAGGAGTACAAACGGTCGAAAACTCATGTTTGATGTCCACTCCATCATAATAACTATTCACTTTGGTTTCTTTAAATTCAGTGGCATTGTCACTTCACATTCAAATAATAATGACACCGTGTTATTTTTGTAAGAGATGGCACTTGGTTATTAGCAACTCAACCGCAATGAACTTTTCATTGGAGTATCTCGAAAAGTCATCAACTATCACAAGAATGTATCTCTTATCACCTAAACTCTTCGAGTGAGTAATACCCATAAGATCCATGTGAATCAACTCCAAAACACGTGTGGTGGTAATGGTAATCAATTTTCGATGGGATAAAAAAAATCCTTATTGGTAAGGTCCACAAATCAAGGAAGTTGGTTTCCCAAATGGCGGTAATCCACGAACTAGGTCTATTTTCACTAATCTCTCAAGACCTCTAAAGTTCACATGACCCAGTCTATCATTCCAAAGGCCCATAGAGGAGATCGCAACACTGTAGCACACAAAGGAGGACTTGGAAATGATCCTATAGAAATTATCTTCGTTCCTCACCCCATGTAATAAATGTTCACCAGATTGATTGTATATGTTACATTCGGACCGATCAAACTTTATCACAAACTTTACGTCGCACAGTTGGCTTATGTTAATTAAGTTTTCTTCCAACCCTTTTATATACAACACATTGTCTAGTTTACAAAATCCGAGTATCTTAACACATCTACATCCTAAAATACTATACCTACTGCCATCTCTAAAGGTGACTTTACCGTTCTTTAGATCCTCAAGGTTGGTAAAAAATGATAAGTCCCCGGTCATGTACCTAGAGTACCCACTATCAAAAAATCATTGCGAAGTATTTTGAACCATGAGAGCAATGTGAACAACAAGGGATTTGTCATTTTTCTTAGGTACCCAAGTGGAGGTAACCTTTTGTTTTCCATTGTCATTATTAACTCTAGTCGGAGCATTAGAAGCATTTTCAAATGACGTAGACATCCATTATAAGTTATAAGAGTAAGTTTTATAATTTTTCAGTTTATCTTTTATTTTGGCTTATCCTGATATACCTACACTACACCTTATTGAATTCTACAAATTCGAGAACTAAGTTGAAGACTTTTGGAATATTAAAGAATCATATTTCTCAACAACTTTAGAAGAAGTTATGCATGCATTTTGTAAAGTGTTTCTTTACTTTATTTTTCCAAGGATTTTAGAATTTTTAATAGTTTGTTTTCCAAAATTGGTTTTGAAGAAAACTTTGAAAACCTCGCTATCTCGTTAGAATGATGATAGTTTATCGTTTGAACGAACTACACTACGTCGTTAGAATATGTTCTCTTGGTTCAAATGAAATATGGAATGTCACCTTTTGATAAGCTCTGTAATCTCATTAGAATCCCCGTTAGAAGTCGTTCTAATGAGATAAGGTGGGTCAATAAAATGACTATTTCAAACGATCGAGTGATGTATTTTTCATCCTTCTCGGGAATCTCATTCGATATGTCGTTAGATAGATGATCGAACGAAAACAAGTGTGTCATTTGAATGAGATACATGTCGTTCGAACGAATCCACGAGATTTTTTTTTTTATATTAAATATGATCCAAATCTCTAATAATTATTCCTTTATAAATAACTTCTTTATAAAAGGAGAGATGGCATTAGAGATTTCAAGAAATATTTTAAAAAGATTTTTTCACCATTTTTGAGTTCTCTTTATGATCAAACTCTTCCATAATTATTCCAAACCCCTTGAAAATATAAATAACACTTTATCAAATAAAAAAGAACCTTTTTAGTTCAAAAACCTTTGTAGAGAAAAATCTCTACGGTCGATTTCTGGAACTAAGTTTTCACTGCGAAAGAAGAAGAAGGTTGACCGGTAGATACCGAGAGAAGGCTGCTTCATGTGGACGGTACTAGACTGCAACATTTTCTATAGAAAAATTAAAGATTTTACGCATCATACTTAGTCGATTTAGGTAGTTTGTAAGTCGAACATTTATCAGTTACTCTAGAGTGCTAAATGTAGGTTTTGCCTTTTCAGGGATTTTTAATTACTTCTTCATGTTATTTTGATTGCTTGGTTTATTGAATTAAAATTTAGACTACATCTTTGTATGCACACTTAAATTAATCAAGGATAAACTTAGGTAAAATTCGATTTGTGTGTGGCAAACTAAAATAGAAATCATTTCATAGAATCCTCATATTCTCAAATTGGTATCAGAGCTATTTACAATAAGTTTTGTGTGATCCGTTAAAAATTTAAATTTTATGGATAATTTGTATAATAGGATGCGTGTGTTTGAAGGGTCAAACTATGCTTAATAAAAAGCTATGATGAGGTGTGCATTAAAGTCAATAGATGAACATTCTTGCCTTGTCTATGAAATAGGGTGGATACCACCCACACTGACTAACATCAATGTTTAAAGTCTAAAATCTATCTCTGCATGGACATAAGACGATTTTAAGCAATTTTAACTCACGCAATCTGAGTGCTATCTCTGGAGCCATCACCCCTGATGAGTTCCACTGCATTATGATGTGAACCACATATAAAGAAGCTTGGGATACCATCCATCTCACTCGCGGGGGTACCAATGCTACGAAAGATTCTAAGTTGTAAAATCTCACCACATAATTTGAGATGATCACTATGATAGAGTCTTGATCATTTGATGAGCTTTATGCATTTTTGTTAGATATAATAAACTCTAGTTTTAAATTAGGTGAGAAAATCCCTGAGACGCAGTTGTTAAGAAAATTTTGAGATCTCTTTCGGCCTGTTTTATACTTAAGGTTACCATGCTTAATTCTTTATGGTTATTAGACACTCATAGGTTAGAGGAACTCGTAGGAGACCTTCAAATGTATGAGATAGATATGTTTTCTAAAACTGTTAAATTATACCTAAGAAAAAGGGAATTTCATTGAAAATACAATCTAAACAGAAAGAGGAAGTGTTGTCTGACTCCGAATACGATTTTGACATGGATGATTTAGCACTTTTTGCAAAAAATTCAAAAAGTTTCTCAAACTTAGAAAAGAAAATACTTCCAAAAAAAGAAAAGTTTTGAGACAGATAAAATAATATAAATCGGGCAAGAAAAATTTTGAAAAAGAAAAAGAAAGATGAAAAGAGATGGTATGAGTGTGAGGATACGGGTCACAAAGATCAGGAGTGTCCGAAGAGATTACAGAGACAAGGAAAGGCCAAACCTGACCTCAATGTCACACTTGGCGAGAGCAATGTCAAGTCGGTGAATTGAGGGGACGAACCACTACATGAATGTAACTTCATTGTGTTCACCTCACACCATTGCGGAAGATACTAAACATGATGACCTCGACAGTCGGAAATAGGTGCAAAGTTGAACGGATATGGAAGAGTTAGAAAACATGGATGAGTTTCTTTCTCCAAAGGCTTGTGTGCAAAGATTAGGGATGAGAAAGTTTGAAATAATGGGTGTAATTGGTTTTTATACCTTTTTTACATAAATCATTTACTTTGTTTAAAATGCATGATATAATTCCTTTGAAAAACTTGTAGTAAACTGTTGTCATGGTTGATTTGGTAAACCAAGAGATACCATATTACTTGGGTGAAGGAAACTAATGGAACATATATGTACATTTTCACTCTTTTAACAACGAGTACTTTTATCTTCACTGGTAAGGCAAATGATTAATGATACACATATCAGGGGTTCAAACCCCACTGACACCAGTTTGTGAATTTAGAGATAATAAAACCCCATACCAGACTCGTGCTATGATTGATTTGGTAGACAACATGTTATATCCCATGTCTCCTGGGTGAGGGAAAGTAATGGTTCATATATGTAGATTTGTAGTCTTATAACACCAAGGTATTTAAGCTCCATTCGTAAGGCATGTGATTGATGATGCACATGTCAGCGGTTAAAAACTCACTGACACCAGTCTATGAGTTGAGACTATTATGTATGTCCTTGACAGTTTGGAGCCAGTTTCCCATCAGAGGGATTTATGGTGATCGATAACAACTTTTTGATTAATGGTTACCAACCTGAAATTCTATATTCTTTACTTTCTTGTCATTTTATTTGGACAGCTCTTGCTAGTATGATGCTAGGTGGATAAGATATTTCTATTTTTGTTCTTTAGACAGATAAAGTTCATGGGCTAGATGATCATAATTGTGATTATCCTAAAAAAATTCAATCCTGAATATTGGTAGAATGATTTATAAAGGGATGAATGCCTCCATGATGTAAGCCAAGCCATAAGAAGTTTCTCCCATCGACCTTCTTAGAGTGGTTCTATAAGCCTAAATGATGGAGGGAAATTCGTCGACCCACGTTCCTTTGGCATTACCTAATCATTATTTGATCTTGATGAGTTGAGTCTTGTTATTGATCTTTGCCTTCCTATTACACTAAGGGAAAACCATTGATGCATAGTGATCACGAATACCATACACCAAATAGAAGTCCCTAAATGTGTAGTTATGGAACCAAGTCCCATTTTCTAATAGTAATGTCCTACAGATGTCGAATTTGGTGAATATATATCTCCACACAAAACGTCTAGCGTCGACTTCCTTAATATGGGTTAAACATTTATTTTCCACCTAATTAGTGAAATATACACATGTAGTGATAAAAACCTTCGGTTTCCAAGTGCCACGGGTAGAGGTTCCATAATATTCATACCCTACTAGGTGAAGGGACATGGATTTGTGAGAGAGTTGAGGTCGGTTGTCAATTTTCTGATGATTGGGGTGAACTCCTGGCACTTAGGGAACTTTTGAATGAACTATATCGCATTCTTTTTCACAAAAGTCAACCAATACCCTGGTGATATTATGCTATAGGACAAAGACCTTCCTCCCATTTGCACGCTACAACTTCCTTCATGCATCTCACTGAGGATTTCATCTACCTAATCTAGATGAATGCACTTGAGTAAAGGGTCTGCGAATGATATCCAAGAGAGGTTTCCTTTTAAATTTTAAAAAAATGTATTTGATTGGATTTTCAATTTGTCGACCTCCTTATTATCCTAAGGTAGGTCTCTGTTGTTCAGATAAATAAATATGGGGTCCATCAAGGATGGGGTCGAATCGATCTTCTGTGGAGCGGAAATCCAAGGGTATATTAAATATGCGTATAGATTAAACTACAAAAAAATACACATACGTGAAATCCTATAAGGCAGAATCAGGATTTACCGTTCGAGATCTGTTTGATTTGATCTCGTGTTAGCATAAACCGTATGTGATAACAATTGATCAATAATGCAGGTCCTATGCACCTCATGATCTTCTACTGTATTCATGATATACACAGTCACGAGCAGAGTGTAGGCTTTATCTTCGGGACAACCTACTCTTCTCATTTTTCCTCTTTATTGTCTCTCTTTCTCATAAATTCGAATTTGTGACTTTTGAGTATCAAAGAGTGATGTCTAGATTAAGAAAAATGAGCTTTAGATACATATATATAGGCTATAGTAGGTACCTTAAGGAGAAATAAGGATGTGGCTCCTAATGGTCCTGAGAAAACCTAATCCTTCTCGGATCCTAATCTCAGTCCCTTAATTATAATTAATACCACTAAATAATTATAATTGCAATTCCACTCCATAACTCAAAATTATATTTCAAGCTCCTCATTATTAATTACTTAATTCTTCCCATGTTAAGGTTACAGATACCCGTTAATAAAATAAATTACTGATAATTTATTTGATTAACTTCTTTAAGTCCTTGAGTGGTCCAACTTAACTTATTTGTAATATCGATTTAATATGATCCACCTAAAAGGTTTTAAATATATAAAACCTATAAGTAGCTCATGGGGGTATCACAAGTGTTTATACCGAGATGTGGATTCCATTCATAAAAGACTTTAACCATACATTATTCACAATTACCCAATCTATCAAGATTATTGATACAATAATAAATCTCACCAGATAGGTCAAAGCAATAAATAACTTGTGCATGTGTCCATCAATCATATTCGGATTAAGATCCTTACGTAAACCTAATAATCGCGAAGTTTACATTGTCTTATAAAATAAGTATAAAGACAATGATCTCAAGGTGGTCCCATTCAGTAAACATAAAGAGTACTAGCATAATAAGTTGAAACAATTTAGTTTGTCATAATTAATATAGACCTATTAAAATATTATGCTACAACCCTACTGATGGTTTGTAATTTTAAAATGATCATTGGTACACTTATTTGTGAACGATAAAACTTATATTCTACAAGAATTGGTGATTTGATCCTCTGTGTGTAAGCCTTACTATACACAACAAAACACATACTAAGCAGAATAAAAGACATCGACAATATATCAAATAATGAAAACATTATGTCCATACATGATTCTCATTAAAACAAGAAAAACTAATTTCATTTTAACAATAAATCCATAACTGAAACTATTACATAAAGTATGGTTTTAGTCTACTTCTCTAACATCTTCAAGAAAACTCGCTCTGATTTTATTTCATCGATGCTTGATTGAGTCGCATATTCTACCTCAAATGTTATCTTCAAATAGGTTATAATGGCTAAATCCAGTGTGGACAGGGCATCGGCATGACTGTTATAATTCCTCAATAACTGTCCGATTAATGATGATATGAAGGTCTTGAGGATTTCCTTGCTTAATCTCGGTAGGGTAGAATTCTGGGATCTTTGGCCTCATATTCTCTATTGAACTAGTTGGTAAATAAATGGGAGCCACAATGAATGGAAATATGTTATGCTCCCATGAAGTCTTCTTGAGGCCAATTATCATGACCTAGTACTTCACTTTATTATTTGAAATCTTTAACCTAATTTGAACCGTTTGCTCAATGAGGTATCCTTTTGGGGTCATGAAAATGATTCGAACACTAGTACCTCATTCATTATATACTTCGTAAATGAATAACCTCCACTTGGATGTTTAATCGACTTGTTCCAAGTTGAACATCTCCATGAGAGGATTGGTTTATATAGCTTCTTGCTCAATAATCCTTGAGAAATCAAAAGTGAAATCGGGTAATACGTTCCCCTTTATGACATTTTGAGGCCCATAAATGACATCAAAATAGGCTAATTCCAACGTCCACTTAGTCATCTTGTTAGACAAATTGACTTTCTTAAAACTTCTTTGAGAATGAAATAACTTAAAATGATTATAGTGTTAGGGTTAAAATATCGTAGCTTCCTTAATGACATTACTAGTGCCAAAGCTATCTTTTTAACACACATGTGTCTCCTTTCAGGTTCAAGGAGAATCTGGATGACATAATAAATAGGTTGGTCATCTCCATCCTCAAACATTACACCAAATTGAGCTTTTAGTAACATAGAAATTTACTTATTATTAATAATATTTTATAGTTACTAATTTATTATGATAAGTCTGTTTATAATTTTAAAATGATCATTGGTAATTTGGGTTTACAAATTAAACAAAATACATAAGAATAAACACTTTACAAGAGGATAATAACTTACTATTGTTCCCCTCCCAATTCCTCCCTAAAAATGAAAGCCCTAATTTCCAGTTCTCTCCATCTATATCTGTTTGTCTACCTATCCATAGTTTCCTAATCATTTTCAATTTTATTAACCCGATTTATCCTATTGAATAATGTAAGTTTGTATATTTATGTGTATATATATAATTTGTTTACATGATTTTATTTAGCGGCGTTTTATTTAAATATATGTCGTTGGATTTTGGGGCTAGATACCGACAATGATTTTATATATACATTTGTGTTTCTAAATACATTCGTCTATTATTCTTCTTGGAGGTATGTATCTTTCTTTATTCTTTAAAATTTGTTATTTCATTGACTTGTTAAAACATAGGGGTTTCCATTTTGATCACCGACCTATACAATGTTTCTTGCTCATTGTGATTTCGAACTGCAAATGAATGAGATTTAATTGGTCATATCGGCCTGTGAAATGATTAACAATTTGTGTGCGTTAATGGAGATCTATTAGAATTTAGTATTATATTATACGGGCTAGATTTGTTGTCCCAATTAGTAGTGTGAGAAGAGAATGTGTTGAAAGTCGTAAAGGAATGCTGAGTTTGTAGTTTGAAGAAATAGTTGATTTTGTTTTCTCCCAGTTACCTGAAAGTGTAATTGTATTAAGAAAAAATCATTCTTTAAAATTATCTCAATGGTTTAATCATTGAATAATTCTAGTTATACGATATGTTCAAATCAAATTCAAACCAATTATATATGTGGTAAAAACTTGAAGTTCCTAATACCTTATGATATGAAGTCTCCAAGGTTAAAATTGTGTGAGTAAGGATGGCCATATATCACATGATTTTAATGTGGTCTAAATGTAACCACTCTTATTCATATATTATTTTCTTGTCACTTTAAAATACGACAAATCAAGGAAGTGATATGCCGAAAATATAGGGATCTTAAGCATTTAATCCTATTTATAAACATTTATATGTTCCCACTCCCATGTTTTTATTATTTTAGTAGTTAGTCCTATTGTAATAAATATGGGACAAGTGTCATTCTTTTCCAAAAGAATGATGGGTGGTTAGAGGGAAGTTATACGCGATTTGGGTCGGTTATGGGACGTTTCAAAATTCTACAAATACATAGTAGTGGAGCCTAAATACATCTTTGTAAATGTAATAACTCGTATTTTTGCGTATTTATAATTTAATTAATAGAGTAATTAAATAGGAAATACGTTTTAATTTAAATTACGTGAGTAGAGTAATTTAATATGATTTAATGATAATTATGATTATTAGGTGGATAAATAATAATTGTGGTTATTAAATATTAATCGAGAGATAGACACTTATTAATATTATGATTCAAATTTACTAAGTATGAATAGTAAATGTTGATAGTTAATTTGTACGACATAGCGAGTATAATGAATGTACTTGATTTTTTATCTCACCCGGATGTCGCGTGTAAAATAAATTGATGATGAGATAGGAAATATATTTTTAGTGACTCAAATGATAATTTAGAGGTCACAGATAATTCTGAAAGGGTCAAATTAGTCAAAATAGTATACCCAGGGGTACTAGTCGGGTACCGGGGCATTTTTGGGCTAAACCGGAACTGTACGGGGGCGTTCTAGTCTTTTGATATATGGGGGTGAGAAGACCTACGAATTTTGGAGTGTTTTATCAGCTGATTAAAAGTGGGGTTAGGGTTAGAAACCTCATAACACAAAGGGAAACCATTGGAGAGAGAAGAGAGATCATTCTCAAAGCTAAAAAGGAAAATTTGGGGGGATTTCAAGGAGTTCTTATACCACAAGTGATTGAGGAAGGAAGATGGGAAGAGAAAGCAACCTAACACCTTCTACAAACTCGAAATCAGATCACCATCCAATCAATGCAAGTGGTTATTTGCAAATTATTTTGAGTTAATATATCCATGCGTAGAATTTACAAATAAATTGATTTTGATAAATATTCTTGGAGAAAAAGAATTGATTAATTGCATGTTTGGGTAGAAATTGCATGTTGTATAATTTATATCTGTAGAGGCTTGAAAATCAGAGGAATCGTGGTTGTTAGTATGAATTAAAAATTTGGGTTGATGATTGAAAACATGGGAAGAATGTGTCATATTAGAGTTCTTGAATAATTAGAAGTTTTGAATTATTATGGGCTAAATTGGAAGGATTTATAATGTTTAATTCGTTGAAATCATCCTAGCATATGTAGGGATGGTTAGGTATCGTTAGTTACAAGTCTGGTGAATTATTATGTGAGTTAGATAATTGAATATGGTGAAAACGCGTGAAGAAGAATAAGAGTTGCGTCTGTCACTGCACGATCGATCGATCGACCCTTGAATATCAATCGATCGATGGAGTCGATTGATCGATGCTCAAGGTCGATAGTGAGATAAATCGTAAATTAATACGTACGGTGAAATTAAAGAGGAAATATTACCTACAAAACACTATTATTAGGTTGCGTGTATACCAACGGAATTATATAGATACTTAGGTGGAGAGAATAACTAAGTATAATTGCTTATATTAGGGTCGAGGTAGGATTCCGAACTAATATATGGAAACAGTAAGTTGGGATCGTGACGAAAGAATTTCGAAGCTATCTATGTATAAAATTTCATTAGTGGGGTCGAGGTGATTTTTCGAACCACTACATGAAATGAACTTTGGGTCGAGGTGACATTCCGAACCAATCCTTTTTATTGGGTTTCGATGGACCATTCTGAACCAAGAGTCCTTGATGTGTGTTAGGTGGACATATTAGTAATAAATAAATTTACAAGTATATATTGTGAAATGTATACGGTATTAATAATCTACTTATATGAGTTAGTAGATAATGAGATGCCTTGAATACATATAAAAGCAAGTTACGTAGGTAAACTTAATTATAAATTGGTTAAAGATAACAAAGCATTAACACTTATATAAGTCTATAAATCTTGAGATATGGTTACTATTACATACTAGGTGGGCAGTATGGGAATTTAGTCACATAGATAAGTTCAGTTGGATACTATAGTCTAGTTAGCTTGGGTATTAAAGCAAGGTGGGCTAATTACAGGATGTTAGGCGTGCAGTAGATGAGGGGTGAGGTAACTCAAGAGAGTACACGTAAATCTTAACATGTATAATCAATAACTCATTTTACTGTGATAATCACTTGCTAAATATTTTCAAAATATTTTGAGTACTAGCTCTTGCTATCAAAATATTTTCAAAACCCTCTTAGGTGTCCAGCCACAGGGACGCCAGACTTGAGGAATCAGTCCAGGGACTTCTAGTTGCAGCTTTGTGGAGGGTAGCAAGACTTTGCATAGACGACTCATTTATTCAGATCTTGTGTATGATCTCCTCTTTAGTACTCTCTATTGGGACATGTTGTCCATTGACATTTTTTCAGTTATTTAGTATTGGATTATTGGTTTATTTAGAAGTTGTTGATTTTTGGCCGAATGCTGACTCGGCAAGACTTTATGCATTTTATTGTGAGATGGTTTGAATTCTAGTATATTGTGAATGTTTAATTTTTATTACCACATGAGATATTTTATTGGGTTAATGAATTACAAAATTTGGCACCGGTCTAATTTCACTTAAGTGATTAGTAATTTAAAAAAAAAATTCGACATTGATGCTAAGAATGAACCAAATTAGAAACCTGTTCAATTTAATTTAGGACTGATCACCCGGGATTTAATTAGGCGGGGTGCCACATTAGATGGGCCTAAAGCTAGAAAAACATAAAATGTATATTTTTTTTTAGTTTAGTCCTATATCCAATATTTTTTTATGGTCTCCTCCCATGTATTTTTTAAATTGTATTAAGTCTTATAACCACACATAACTTCTCTCAACCACCTTGTAATTGTCTCTCTTTATTTTCACAGAGAATGACCCTTGTCCCATAGTTGTCACAACAGGACCAACTACTAAAATAATAAAAACATGAAAGTGGGTACAAATGAAACTTCAAAAGTGGGACTAAATACATGTGATCCCATAAATGTATCGTTTCTTCTGAATTGCCCGCTTCCCCTCCATTTTATAAGATCTTTCGTGCATGTGTGTGTGTGTGTGTGTGTGTGTGGACTATTGCTGATGAAATCTCTCAAGAAGAGCAAGGTAAAGTAAATGAAAATCCCTGATTTTTCATTACTCTTTTTTTCTTAACTGCATTCAATATCAATAGTGTTGGTTCAAATTTTAGGGTTTTGTGTAATTCTAAAATCTTGTAAGTACATAGCGCAAAATGTTGTCATTTTTATATTTTCGGTTGTTATTATGTTATATTTGTTAACTAACTTAGCAGGAGAGTCTGCTCTGTTTGTAAAAGCATTTATGGGGAGTATTAGGAACTTTATTGGTTAACCACCGATTGTTTGAGTAGTTAGAGGACATAGAGTCTAGATTTAAAGTTATATTTAGATAACGAATTATATTCCCAACATTATCATCAGTCAATGAAAAATCAAATTCTTTCTAAGGAATATAAACTTTGTTTTTCTATAAGTAATATACAAAGAGTTGTATCGGTGTTTTCTTTCATCCTTAAAATATGTATTATAAGACTCATCATCCATACTTGAGAGAGACACTGTTATTTACATCAGCTTATTCTTTTCTTTCTCTTATGCTTTCCTTTGATGTCTTTCTACTAGGATGACTTTGATCATGTCATTTTAGGTTGCTAAAGATGCACGCCTTAGTTGGTAAAGGGAGATAAGATAATTATTATATTTTATTTTATCTTTATATTATTAAATGTAACAATATATTTTTAGATTATATTTTATATATGATATTCATGTAATTATCTCTAAATAGTAGTTATTGTGTTTAAGGAGTCTTAGTAAACAAGTCTCCCAAGACCATAAATAAATGCTCTTTATGTATACAATTGAGACGACTATTATTGACGTTTTTATTACTAAGTTAACAAAAATACTGGTCTAGGGTAATTCTACTATAAGCGGTTATGTATCCATTTTTGTGTGATTGTCGTTTGAGGTTGTGGTGGTTGTTCGATGTTTATGTGTATCTTCTAATGTAGTATCATAATTGGTTTGTTATAGTTTGTGTCATGTTTGATTCGTGTTGAATTATGTGGTGGAAAATTGGGTGAAAGATGAAGGGGAAAGCCACCAACCAACGGATGGAGGCCATGATATAGATGACTAGATGTGTATCCAACAGATTTAGGCAACGTGCCAGGGGGTTGTTAAAAGTAATCTAGAGTCAAGATTTCCCCAAGGTTGTTGCAACTTCGTCACTTATTATTTGTATGTTTTATTCTTGTGTGAGTGTTTAGATTATTGCCTTTTAATGTTTCAATTACACTACTTATTAAGAATTATTGCACACTTGCAGGTTGTCCACCTTTAGCTCTTTGACTCACTTCAATCTAGGCATTGTTACCTTATACTATGCCTCACCCTATTTCAATTTTTTAATAGGTTTTTACGATCTAGTCCCTTGACCAGACATTTTGAACTTTTTAACCGGGTCAAACAAATTTTAAATGATTAGGTCCATATAAATACCATTTTTGACATTTCATTCATTTTGTTATTATTGACCTAATCAGTGATTGTCAGCATTTTCAATAAGCACATCCTTCTCTTTCTTCTTTCCGCTTCTGTCAAACAGGTTCATTCTCTCCAATAACTTAGTATCGTATGATCCTTTTTCACTTCTGTTCAACAAGCCTTGTTCTGTCAAAGAAAATTTATCAATTTGTGCAAAGAAATCAATCCTTTGCGCTTTCTTTAACCTAGATTTTCCTTTGCATCTATTCGATCATTCGTAAGTTAATACTTGTTATAAAGAAATGTTTTTCATGTCGATCAATTATAATAGCTTGATGTATTTGTTTTCGTTTAATCAAATCATTGTAATTGTGTAAATCATATGTTTAATTAACTCAAATATTGAATGAATGATTTGGTTGTGTGTTTTTACAATTGTATTTTAATTTTATATGAATATATTTTGACTTTGTGTTTTGATTTCGTAATAGGTTGTGTATTTATATGTTTTGATTATGTATTCATGTGTGTGTGTACTTTATGTATATACAAGTTGTTCATGCATATACCTCAAATGATCATTGTAGTAAAGTACACGCAATTTGATGTAAAGTACACATGAATTTTGGACTTGATTTTTTCTGATTTTCTCTTTTGACATTAATTTGGAATAATGTTAATGTGTATTTAACTTGTTACTTTTGACTCATTACATAATATACTTGTCATGTGTTAGATGGGCATGTGTTTGTTGGTTCGCGCCAGCGGCGTTGACCAATTTTGGTGTTTTACAATAGTAAAATACTTTGTTTATACATGAGCAAAAAATTGCAGCAAAGTACATGCAATTTGATCTAAAGTACACGTGATTTTCTATTGATTAATTTTCATTTGTTTCTTGATATTAATTCTTCATAATGTTGATGTTCATTTACTTTGTTACTGTTGAGTCATGTTTAATAGAATAGTCATGTCTTTGTTGGCCATGTGTTTGATGGTTTGCGCCAGCGGCATTAATTAAACTTAAACTTTAACAAAACCATTTTTCTATTTTAATATAATGCAGGTGATAATGAAAAGTTCTCGGATTGCTAGGTGTTGTAATTTAGATAATATGGTTTGCATTGAAATTTTTAAAGACAACTCATTAGATTTCATATACAATGAGTTACGTAGTAGGTTTATGGATTTGAAAGCAATTTGTTTTTCATTGAAATACAGCTTTAGTGATGAAAGTCGATTCATGTTGCTTTGTGATAAAGATGTTTTATGTATGTTGCGGTCTCAAGTGATTCTCAATGCTGATTTTATTTGTATATATGTCTTTGATTCAACATCTTTTTCCACTAGTACAATTCATGAATGGGTTGAATGTACATATAGAATTTATGAACGGGTTGACCACAGTTCTACAAGTTGTGAGAGGGTTGAATGCAGTGGTACGAGTAGAGAAAGGGTAATTATATATCATCATCCACTATGATTGATATTAGTAGTGGAGTTGAAAATGATGTTTATATTAGAGGTGTGGAGCCGAGTACGTCAAAAGTTTATCTGTCCAATGATTGGAATACATAGATTAGTCATGAAGAGTAGTGTTTCAAAGGAGGTGTGGTTGAGTTTCGTGATAAGTTGTGAAAGTATGCTGCTGAGGTTGGTTTCAACTACATATATTTGAATAATGATAAAACTCGGGTGATAGCAAAGTGTTCTAAAAGGAATACTGAGAATTTTATGTGGCGAGTTCATGCTTCATTATCAACATTGAATGGTTACTATTATTTATGAAGTCTGAACAATGAGCATACATGTAGGGGTGTATATCGTAGTCCATTAAGAAAAATGATGGAATCCAAATTTATTTCTACATTACTTGTAGATGATTTAAGGGATGAACCATTGCTGAGACCAATAAATACGTGTTTATCGGTCTGTGCCAACAACGCCATTTTCAGAGTTCATTATAGAATTTGTATGTACTAATATATGTCATTATAATTTTAGGCTTTTATCCTCTTACATATGTAGTTTTCGATTCAGAGACGGAGGATTTTGGATGTGGTTTCTCATTAATTTGCATGATGCAATAGCTCATCAAGATCAGAACATCACATTCATATCTGATTGGAACAATGGTCTTATTGAAGGTGTTACTAAGGTTTTTCCAATGTCTGCATATTGCTACTGTATACATCATTTACAGGGAAATATAAAGAAGAAAATATGGGGTAGTCCGAAACTTTCGAAAGAAGTTCATTCAAAATTTCATGCATTGTTCATAGTTGTAACAGTTGATGAATTTCAGAAGAACATTGATGCCCTAAAGAAGGAACTTGGAGTTTTTATCTCTGATTTTCTTGTTAATTTGCCTCTAGAGAATTGGTCTTGTGCATATTTCATCGGTAAGCATTATAGTGACATGGCATCAAGGGTTGCGGAATCATTCAACTCTTGAATTCTAGAGGAAAGGAATTTACCGATAATTAATATGATGGATAAAATGAGGATCAAAATTATAAAATTCAATACAAACAAACTTGTTGAATCTAAAACATGGTCAAAGGAGTTGTGTTCTCATTTTGATAAATTACTGACTAAAAATTGGAATAAAGGGAGACATTGGAATATTAGCCGCTCAAGTACACATGTATTTGAATTTCATTCAAATGTGCGTGCCAAGGTTGACTTTAAAAAGGGAATTTGCTCTTATAAGAGTTGGCAACTACGATGTTCTTCATGTTCTCATGTTGTTTCTGTTGAAAGGAAGATGGGTGGAAGTATTTATGATCATATTGAGGATTATTATAAGATTTTTTTCGATAAGAAATCATACTCATCACCTATAATTCCTCATCCTGATTTTATGTCCATAAAGAGTCCATTATTTGAAAATCCAGTAATCCTTCCTCTTTTAACAAAGAGGCTAATAGGGAGGCCAAGCAATAAGAGAATAAAATCTTATGGAGAGGTAATAATAAGATAAGTAACTAGAGTGTAGTAAAGCAGGTCATTACAGATCCACATATAAAGAACCAATTTGATTCCTCTTAATATTGTTCAATTCATTCATTGTAACAAAGAGGCTAATAGGGAGGCCAAGAAATAAGAGAATAAAATCTTATGGAGAGGTCATAATAAAATAAGTAACTAGAGTGTAGTAAAGCAGGTCATTACATATCCACATATAAAGAACCAATTTGATTCCTCTTAATATTGTTCAATTCATTCATTTTAACAAAGAGGCTGATAGGGAGGCCAAGAAATAAGAGAATAAAATCTTATAGAGAGGTCATAATAAGATAAGTAACTAGAGTGTAGTAAAGCAGGTCATTACAGATCCATATATAAAGAACCAATTTGATTCCTCTTAATATTGTTCAATTCATTCATTGTAACATAGTTTTAAATAAAATTAATGAACATTCACATTTGAATAAAGTATTGTAATTTTATTGTTGAATATTCATTTCTGTATTATTTGTTTGGGAATGGAATTAACATAGAGTACAGACATGTTTTTATAAAGTACACGAATATTGTTATGACCAAAATCTAATTCAATATGCATGTACTTTATGTATTATACATGTAATTTTACACGTATATAAAAGCGCATATTATTTAAAAAATGGTTTTGAACATTACAATGTGCTTGTACTTTATAAAAATACTTAAGTCTCTCATATTCTTAAATTCTTATGTGTATTATGGTCCGCGCCAGTGGCATTCTTATATGAGTATTTCAATATATGTGTACGTTTATGTATTATGCATGTACTTTATAAATTACATATGTAATATATAAAATACACACATTTAAATAATGGTTTTGGACAATACAATGTGCGTGTACTTTATAAAAATATGTGTGTATTATAGTTTAGAATAGATACAATCATATTTTGACAATACAATCATATTTTGACATATCCATTTTTTACAATAAATTAATGTAATACTAATGTTTACCAGATAGTTCTTTTTTTTTTTGTAGCAGTTCAGCAAAGTATAAGTATTTTTACTAAAATACACGTGATCATTTTTCCTAATGTCCACATGTACTTTACTAAATTTGCGTGTACTTTACATTTTTACACTATGTATGAGTAATGGTTCGAGACAACACTATATTATATATATTTTGGTGTATGATATAAGTCACAATACATGGATGAAAGAAATAAAAAATTTATTAAAATAAAAAAAATAAAGTACAATTTTTAACATAACAAAAGCTGGAAAAAAAAATAAAGAAGACTTCTAGTTGGGAAATCAGTTAAAGGCATCTATGATGTCAGGAAGAGAGTCAATTAACTTTAAGCATACTCGAATTTCTTCTTCTATGATAGCTACAAGGCCTCCATGGTTAGCCTTCTTCTTCCTCAGCTTGCCAATTTTCAATGGAACTTATTTTGCATAGAAAGACATGAGGTCTTCATGTGTTTGAAGAGGGTTCTCATCCACATCAAATAAATATATGGTATTGAGTGGAATTCTAGAGTATCCTTCCCTCACATATGTTTGAAACTGCTCAAAGGCGGTTTCATATAAGGAAAGCTTTTCCTCAATTTCACTTATTTTTTTCTGTTTCTTTCATACTTTTCAAGAGTAGCTCGCAACTTTTCTACTGGGATACTCATTATGTAATCTTTACCCTAGATGTAATGGTTAAGAAAGTAACAAATATTAGTCTTTTATAGGAAAAGTTAAAGCTATTTATTTCTTTGACTAGAAGTAGTTGGAATAGTGAGTAGTTGAGCTTAATAAATTGTTTATGATTATTGTATCCTGCTGAATAAATATATAATGTAGGTTTCAATTAAAAATAAAAAATTATTGCATTAACCAGTACGTGTACATTGTTTATATTGCGTGTACTTTGTAAATAAATCATTTACTTTTGATTAGAATTGGTGTATATTATTTAATTACCTTTACTCTTTTGATTTAGTCGAGTCGCCTAGAATTATTTGGTCTAAATTGAAAAGTACACGCATATAACTCTAAAGTACACGTGATATTATTCTTACATTTACATGTACTTATGGATTCTTTTTTTGTGATGGACAAACAAACAAAAGCACAAGCATAATACTACAAAGTACACATATCATATGCTTGTACTTTACATGTTTGAATATATTTATTCCTACGTGTTGAATGATCCGCGCCAGCAGCACCATTTTTTGCTAAAATTATATGGAACTACATTGAATAAAAGAATAAAAAAATATACAAATAAAATTACAATCATGTGTTATGAAAATATTTCAAAAAAAATTTACAATTATTTTGCCTCCTATTAACAACTATGGAATAAAAATTCATAAACTATATATGCACTTTGTTGGAGAATTTCATCGTCTTGAAATGAAGTTTTGAGAACATTTCCTTTGGCAATTTGTTCCATGAAGTATATAAAGTACACCCCACGGTCAACACTGAAGTTAAAATAAAATAAATATATCAGTTAGCATAATGCGAATGAAATTTGTTGAAATGTAACTTGATAAATTATGCGTGTATTGATTCAAGATTGTTTGATCTTACCCATTATTTAGTCTCGTTCATTAATTATCTTTGAGTAGTTCAAATTTTGTATCATGACTCTGCAACACCCCGTATTTTTGTGCATTTAATATTTAATTAATTCGAGAATTTTAAATTACTTGTGTGTTGTAATTTTAATTGAATTAATTATGGCATATATATATATATATATATATATATATATATATATATATATATATATATATATATATATTAATCGGGGAGTGAATGGTTAATGTTTAGGGAAATTTATTTACTAAGTGAACAGTAATAATTTAATTACGTCATTTCGGGTATTAATGACAGGGTATGCACTTATCCCAGCCGGGAGTCGGTATACACTAAATTGGGTGTGAGATAAGGATTTTTAAAAATTAATTTGAATGCTAATTCTGAGTGCGCGGTTGTATCCGGAAGGGTTGAGATAGTCAGAAAAGAGTACCCGGGATAGTAATTGGGTCTCAAAGCATTTTTGGGCATAGCCGGGCCCACACTGAATGATTTGGGCTATCGTAATTAAGCCCATTAGGCTAAAAACGGGATAAAGGGTTTTTAACCTAATTGGTGGATTAAGGAATGGTAGCCAACATAACTCTAAACCTAGGGTTTGAGAGGGGATTTGGGGAAACGCAAATCAAGACAAAATTGGCGGATATGGGAGCTAAGTTAAGGGACATCAACAACGGATCAGACCCTACGAGTGATTCCAGGTAAGTGGTTAACTGTTTTTACTCCTAAATTGTGATATCAAATTCATATTTTAGTGATGTGTATACTAAAATTCGTTTTGGGGGTAAACGGGTACAAAAATGGGGGTTTTATATATGGAACACTTGAATGACATTCAAAGTAAGATTTAAATGGGTGATAGATCTCTGAGTATGTATGTCTGATTTGAATGGGAAATCAAGAACGAAAATGGGTGGAAATTGAATCTGAAATTTGAGATTTGTAAGATAGATAATTGAATTTTTATGGAGAAAAACTCATTTCAAAAGTAGATACAAGTGGAGAAATTGATTATCTTAAGGCCTTATGATGTGTTGGATATGGAATAACCATGTTTTTGTGGTGGGATGATGTAATTAGAGGTTTAGATTATGGATCAAAAACCTTGAATTTCGTTAATGGTGGAAATCAGTGGGGAAGAAGATCTATCATGAAAGGGTCGATCGATCGATCGGGGGGCATCGATCGATCGACGATGGGAAAATCTGGGCAGTTCGACCAGTTTGTGATATAAGGGGGAAATTAATTAATTAAATTAATTCCCATACATTAATTAGTGAGAAAAAAATTATGAAACACATATTCGTAGTAATTATGGGGAAAAGTAATTGGGACTAGGGGAAATTTATGTGGAGCACTTTATGGATGAATTTGATGAATGTTATTCTAAAATAGAGATATAGGCATTAAGTGAGTGAGTCCGGGTATATTGGCTAAGCGACGCCAAGGTAGTGAATTAAGTTTGGAGACAAACTAATTAGTTTAGAGTCGGAATATAGACTCGAAAAAATATTTAATTTCGGGCCAAGTGATCGAGCTCGGGTATGTTGATGATTATAGGTAAATATAATTGGAAAATTTATGGAGATTCACGTGTGACACATTGTGGGCGAAAATGTGAGAATGAAATTATGAGATGTAAAATGGACCAAGTGAGCGAGTCCGGGTATGTTGGTTAAGTGACACCAAAGTATTTAATTAATTATTGAGAGAGAGTAATTAATTTAGAGTCGGATTATAGACTCGGGTAGGATTAAATTAATAAGTGTGATAATTAATTTAATTAGAGTCGGATTATAGATTCGGGTAGGATTAAATTAATAAGTGTGATAATTAATTTAATTAGAGCCGAATTATAGACTTGGGTAGGAATAAATAATAGGTGTGATAATTAATTTAATTAGAGTCGGATTATATACTCGGGTAGGATTAAATTAATAGGTGTGATAATTAATTTAATTAGAGTCGGATTGTAGAATCGGGTAGGATTAAATTAATAGGTGTGATAATTAATTAAATGAGAGTCGTACCATCGACTCGGATCGGTATTAAATTAATAGGTGTGTTAATTAATTTAATTAGAGTCGGGTGATAGACTCAGGAAGGTATTAAATTAATAGGTGTGTTGATTAATTTAATTAGAGTCGGACCATAGACTTGGAGAAAATAGTATATTAATTGAGGTGTGAATTAATTATATTAGAGTCGGACCACAGACTCGGATTTGTGTTAATTAATTAATGTGTAAATTAATTAAATGAGGGTCGAACTACAGACTCGGAGTGGTATTAATTAATTAATGTGTAAATTAATTAAATAAGAGTCGAATCATAGACTCGAAAAAATTTCATATAAATTATTGTGTATAGTATTATTATTCAGAGTCGGACCACAGACTCAGGAATATGATAAATTATTAAGTGAGAAAATTAATTAAGTTGAGTCGGGCCAGAGACTCGGGAAATTACAGACTAGTGTTACGAGATTTTGAGTACACGGTAAAGTCGGGGTTTATATTATATATATACGGTGTAGTGATAGTATATATATAAGTGTATATATTGTGTGTGATATTAAATATCAGTGACTAGATATTTATTCAATTTATATACTCTAATGCTATCAAGGGAGGTTGTGTGATGTGGGTGAATCCCCTAGCTTGAGGAGTAGGGAGAGTATATCCCCAGGTCATAGTGTCCAGTATATGGGTGAGGAGATTATCTCACTTTCAGGGAAGATATATGACCGCTCCCATTTTGTTTTTGTTTTGGGCCAAGTTGGTGAGCGATTCCAAATTGGGTAACTAGGTTATGTGAGCACAGCTAGTGAGATAGCACTTTAGAGGGAATCATCCGGCGAGGATATACTCGGAGGGATGGATATACGTATGATATATGTGTGGATGTTTTAGTAAAGGTACGTATATAATGGTATTCAATATTATATGCAGGTAATAATACAGTGTGTGATGTATTTACTTTATATAACTTGTGACACGGTTATATGCTATTATTTAAGAGGAATTAATTAAGTTAATTGTGATATAACTTATAATTCAAGAATCATTATACTCGGGTTAGAGTAGTATGGCAAGGGGAGGTTATACCTGGATTAGTTGGACGTGATAGTACAACTAGGTGGGGTTAAGGTAACCTTTAGGTGTGCACATTAGTGGAGGGGTGAGAAAGTTCACTAGGGAGTGCGACACTAACTTAAATATGAAGCGCATTCATGCATTTTAAATTACTGCAGTTAATTCACTTGCTAAATATTTTTAAATTGTTTTGGGTTCTAACCCTTTCTATAAAACTATTTTCAAAACCTTTTAGGTGTCCAGCCACAGGGACGCCAGGATTGATACTCTATTCCAGGGACACGGAGTTGCGGCACATGTCGATGCTAGCAGGAGTTTGGATTAGACACATCATTCATTCATTCCTAGAGTAGGAATCTTGTATCAATTCCAGTTTTATTTAGGGCATGTCGCCCTGACTTTCAGTTTAGTTTTCAAATTTGTTTTATTCCGGTGTTGTATATTTATATTGGATTATTTCACTTTGGTGGTCGGTGGTTTATTCTGCAAGTTATGTAATTATTTATTCGGGTGAGTTTTATTCAGTTGTGTGAATGGTTTATTTTTAATTCCGCATGTACTATTTTGTTTAATCAAAAAGTTAAAAATTGGCACCAACTTTTGGAATACTAGGTGGTGAGTAAGTTTTAAAAAGTTTTCGACGGTGATGCTAAGGATGATCCAACTGGGATTCCTGTTTTAATTTGGTATATGACTGATCACCCGGTATTTTATTAGGCGGGGTGTCACAGATGGTATCAGAGCATCAGGTTCTAGTGTCCTTAGGATTTGTGCGGCTTTTCACGTTTCATCTTAGTAATATTTTATATAGAGCCCTATCATAGGATTGTTGTATTCTCATACATATGAGCATATACGTTCTTCTGCGAAATTTATATTTGAGAGTGAACTCATACCAATTCGGTTCTCATTCCAGATGAAGCCCAGTAGAGAGCAGTTAGGGCAGCAGGGGGAGATGAGACGAGGGAGGCTCGTCAGGAGCAAGAGTTACCGTAGTAACTGCCAGAGATAATTTTGGCAGCATAAGTAACGGAACTAGTGGTGCAGACGGTTGAAACGACGGTGGTCGCAACGACAGGGTACTTTCCACGGGATCAGCCACAAGTGTTAGTGGCGCCAGACATTCAGACTCACGTGGAGTCGTCGGGGTGGAAACAGGAAAGAGAGGTTATTTTTAGTAGGAACCCATCAGAGTTGCAAGGGGGTTCAGCAGTAGTACTAGTGTGTCAAGGAAGAGAAATATCCAGCGTCACCTACGCATAGGAGATTGTGATAAGGTGCGGAAGCAAATGCTAACCACTTTTAGTTTAGTGGGAGCAGTGCTATAGTGGTGGGAGTCGATCACCACAGTTGAGGAAAGGGACACACTAGCTATTGCAAATTTTTGGGTAAGGTTCGACCGCAAGAACTTTCCCTCCAGCGGTTGAGATCGAAATGGGGAGAAAATTTAGTGAGGTGGCTCGGGGAGGCCGGTCAGTGGCCAATTATGAGGAAGAATTCACTCGTTTGCAAAGTTTGTACCGGATGAGGTAAATAAGGAAAAGAGAAAGAAAGCAACGTTCATGGATGGGTTAGTCTAGAGAATGAGATAACATTTAATTGGTAAATACGCATTAGTAGCTTATACTGATGTCATTAACGCAACACTTCGGCACTATCGGGAATATCGCTTTCACGTGAAAGAAAGCGGGAGGGGAGTGGGAACTAGCCAGTCGGATAAGACAGGAGGGAAAAATACCAATGGGGTATCCCAGTAGAAGACTGGGGGCGATTATGGGCAGGATTTCCTGCAGGGAAATCATGCCAAGCGATATAGAACTGGTGGTTATCGGCAGGATGGCCATGAATTTCAACAAGGTCGGCATGGAAGGGACCAATGGCAGGGTGAATGTATGAGAAGGTGTTTCGTTGTGGGGAAAGTGAGACACTTGAAGAGAAATTGTCTTAAGCAAGGCAGGGGTCAACTACCGGATGAGGTCCTGGATATGCAGCCACTACAGCAAGTTATGGATGCATTCAGGCAAGGAGAAGATGCTCCAGAACACGAGAATCAGCCATTGCAACTGGAATATAGAGGTAATTATTTTTACCCTAGGGGCAAGGGGTATATTTTTGAGTGACAAGGAGGATGTCACAATATAAGGCTTATTTTTCACTAGAGTTCACGGGTGAGTCGAATTTAGTGGGCGCATTGGCGGTAGCAGCCATAGCATGTGGATAAACTTTCCGTGGGGTAGCGTAGTTCCTTGGTGTTCTTCATGGGAGAGTGGAGGTGTACACTGAATAAAGGTTTGAATTATGTGAGGAGTTACTACTTTCGAGAATTATGGTAGTAGGGTTAATAATATTTTCAAAATATTGGTTGGATAACGATGAAATTTAACTATGGTGGATAGTGGTGTAAAATTTTGGTGTTCGCGACACCAGGGTATGGTTGGTAATAGGTATCATCGGAGAGGGCGTATAGCCTATATATATGTGTATATATATGTTGTATTGCGTGGTGCGATAGCACATAGTGAGGTTTTGTGTTCTCATAATTTTTTTCGGTAAGTGGGGATATTTACTGAAGTGAATCAGGGTGGTTAGATTTAATTTCGAGCAAAGAGAGATAGCTCGGGATTTATTTTGCGCTAGGACTAGTGATAGTAAGGGGCACGGTATTTTATGTTGTCTTTGATAGCATAAGGGTAAGCGTATATACTTTGTGTTGAGAGACAAGTATTTATGGGGGGATGTTTGGACGTTAGCACATGGGTTGGGTACCCGGGCAGTATATATATATATATATATATATATATATATATATGTGTGTGTGTGTGTGTGTGTGTGTGTGTGTGTGTGTGTGTGTGTGTGTGTGTGTGTGTGATATGACTATGGGTTCGAAGTTATATTACGGGTTACAACTAGCACAGTCAGGCAACTTTCGTGCGGTAGAGCACGGGGATAGGGTGTATGGGCACTCGGGTTAATTAAGGCAAATTTTATGCGGTTTAGCACGGGTATAGGGTGTATGGGCGCCCTGGGTAATCTAAATGCATCATGTGTAACGTATGGTTAGAAGCGGATGGGATAGATATAGCGGGCTTGGAGGCACATGACTAGAGAGTGAAAAGCAAAGCTTGGAACATTACGTTCATCTTAATTTCGAGGACAAAATTCCTTTGTAAGGGGGGGAGTATGTAACAACCCGTATTTTTGTGCATTTAATATTTAATTCATTCGGGAATTTTAAATTACTTGTGTGTTGTAATTTTAATTGAATTATATATATATATATATATATTAATCGGGGAGTGAATGGTTAATGTTTAGGGAAATTTATTTACTAAGTGAATAGTAATAATTTAATTACGTCATTTCGGGTATTAATGACGGGGTATGCACTTATCCCAGCTGGGAGTCGGTATAGACTAAATTGGGTGTGATAGAAGGATTTTTATAAATTCATTCGGATGCCAATTCTGAGTACGCGGTTGTATCCGAAAGGGGCGAGATAGTCAGAAAAGAGTACCCGAGCGTAGTAATTGGGTCTCGGGGCATTTTTGGGCATAGTCAGGCCCACACATGATGATTTGGGCTATTTTAATTAAGCCCATTAGGCTAAAAACGGGATGAAGGGTTTTTAACCTAATTAGGAGATTAAGGAATGGCAGCCAACATAACTCTAAACCTAGGGTTTGAGAGGGGATTTGGGGAAAAGAAAATCAATAGCAAATTGGAGGATATTGGAGCCAAGTTAAGGGACATCAACAACGGATAAGACCCTACGAGTGATTCCAGGCAAGTGGTTACCTGTTTTTACTCCTAAATTGTGATATCCAATTCATATTTTAGTGATGTGTATACTAAAATTCATTTTGGGGATAAACGGGTACGAAAATGGGGGTTTTATAAATGGAACACTTGAATGAGATTCAAAGTAAGATTTAAATGGGTGATAGATCTCTGAGTATGTATGTATGATTTGAATGGGAAATCAAGAACGAAAATGGGTGGAAATTAAATCTGAAATTTTAGATTTGTAAGATAGATAATTGAATTTTTATGGAGAAAAACCCATTTCGAAAGTAGATACAAGTGGAGAAATTGATTATCTTAAGGTCCCTATGATGTGTTGAATATGGAATAACCATGTTTTTGTGGTGGGATGATGTAATTAGAAGTTTAGATTATGGATCAAAAACCTTGAATTTCGTTAATGGTGGAAATCAGTGGGGAAGAAGATCTATCAAGAAAGGGTCGATCGATCGATCGGGGAGCATCGATCGATCGACGATGGGAAAATCTGGGCAGTTTGGCCAGTTTGTGATATAAGGGGGAAATTAATTAATTAAATTAATTACCATACATTAATTAGTGAGAAAAAAATTATGAAACACATATTCCTAGTAATTATGGAGAAAAGTAATTGGGACTAGGGGAAATTTATGTGGAGCACTTTATGGATGAATTTGATGAATGTTATTCTAAAATAGAGAGATACGGATTAAGATAGTGAGTCCGGGTATATTGGATCAGCGACGCCAAGGTAGTGAATTAAATTTGGAGATAAACTAATTAATTTAGAGTCGGAATATAAACTCGAAAAAATATTTAATTTCAGGCCAAGTGAACGAGTCCGGGTATGTTGGTGATTATAGGTAAATATAATTGGAAAATTTATGGAGATGCATGTGTGACACATTGTGGGCGAAAATGTGGGCGTGAAATTATGAGAGGTAAAATGGACCAAGTGAGCGAGTTCGGTTATGTTGGCTAAGTGACACCAAAGTATTTAATTAGTTATTGAGAGAGAGTAATTAATTTAGAGTCGGATTATAGACTCGGGTATGATTAAATTAATAAGTGTGATAATTAATTTAATTAGAGTCGAATTATAGACTCGGGTAGGATTAAATTAATAAGTGTGATAATTAATTTAATTAGAGTCGGATTATAGACTCGGGTACGATTAAATTAATAGGTGTGATAATTAATTTAATTAGAGTCGGATTATAGATTCGGGTAGGATTAAATTAATAGGTGTGATAATTAATTTAATTAAAGTCGGATTGTAGACTCGGGTAGGATTAAATTAATAGGTGTGATAATTAATTAAATGAGAGTCGTACCATCGACTCGGATCGGTATTAAATTAATAGGTGTGTTAATTAATTTAATTAGAGTCGGGTGATAGACTCGGTAAGGTATTAAATTAATAGGTGTGTTGATTAATTTAATTAGAGTCGGACCATAGACTCGGAGAAAATAGTATATTAATTGAGGTGTGAATTAATTATATTAGAGTCGGACCACACACTCGGATTTGTGTTAATTAATTAATGTGTAAATTAATTAAATGAGGGTCGAACTACAGACTCGGAGTGGTGTTAATTAATTAATGTGTAAATTAATTAAATAAGAGTCGAATCATAGACTCGAAAAAATTTCATATAAATTATTGTGTATAGTATTATTATTCAGAGTCGGACCACAGACTCAGGAAGATGATAAATTATTAAGTGAGAAAATTAATTAAGTTGAGTCGGGCCAGAGACTCGGGAAATTACAGACTAGTGTTACGAGATTTTGAGTACACGGTAAAGTCGGGGTTTATATTATATATATACGGTGTAGTGATAGTATATATATAAGTGTATATATTGTGTGTGATATTAAATATCAGTGACTAGATATTTATTCAATTTATATACTCTAATGCTATCAAGGGAGGTTGTGTGATGTGGGTGAATCCCCTAGCTTGAGGAGTAGGGAGAGTATATCCCCAGGTCATAGTGTCCAGTATATGGGTGAGGAGATTATCTCACTTTCAGGGAAGATATATGACCGCTCCCATTTTGTTTTTGTTTTGGGCCAAGTTGGTGAGCGATTCCAAATTGGGTAACTAGGTTATGTGAGCACACCTAGTGAGATAGCACTTTAGAGGGAATCATCCGGCGAGGATATACTCGGAGGGATGGATATACGTATGATATATGTGTGGATGTTTTAGTAAAGGTACGTATATAATGGTATTCAATATTATATGCAGGTAATAATACAGTGTGTGATGTATTTACTTTATATAACGTGTGACATGGTTATATGCTACTATTTAAGAGGAATTAATTAAGTTAATTGCGATATAACTTATAATTCAAGAATCATTATACTCGGGTTAGAGTAGTATGGAAAGGGGAGGTTATACCAGGACTAGTTGGACGGGATAGTACAACTAGGTGGGCTTAAGGTAACCGTTAGGTGTGCACATTAGTGGAGGTGTGAGAAAGTCCACAAGGGATTGCGACACTAACTGAAATATGAAGCGCATTCATGCATTTTAAATTACTGCCGTTAATTCACTTGTTAAATATTTTCAAAATGTTTTGGGTTCTAACCCTTGCTATAAAACTATTTTCAAAACCTTTTAGGTGTCCAGCCACAGGGACGCCAGGATTGATACTCTATTCCAGGGACACGAAGCTGCGGCACATGTGGATGCTAGCAGGAGTTTGGATTAGACGCATCATTCATTCATTCATAGAGTTGGAATCTTGTATCAGTTCCAGTTTTATTTAGGGCATGTCGCCCAGACTTTCAGTTTAGTTTTCAGATTTGTTTTATTCCGGTGTTGTATATTTATATTGGATTATTTCACTTTGGTGGCCGGTGTTTTATTCGGCAAGTTATGTAATTATTTATTCGGATGAGTTTTATTCAGTTGTGTGAATGATTTATTTTTAATTCCGCGTGTACTATTTTGTTTAATCAAAAAGTTAAAAATTGGCACCAGCTTTTGGAATACTAGGTGGTTAGTAAGTTCTAAAAAGTTTTCGACAGTGATGCTAAGGATGATCCAATTGGGATTCCAGTTTTAATTTGGTATATGACTGATCACTCGGTATTTTATTGAGCGGGGTGTCACAGACTCAAGATCCAGTCTACTGTCCGTTTTTCCTCGTTGGATATTACATCTTCTGATTCCATCCCTTCAAAGTATCTTGTTATTGTACCTCTTTGATTAATTTGTGGTGCTTGGTCCTTCAATTTGTAAAACTTTTCTTTGAAAACAGAAAAATGTTCAGAGGAAAAAACATGTGTATATATATAAAATACAAAAGTGAATGTAAATTAAATAAGTTTAGGGCGTAACCATTTTATTGGCCTCATTGTAGTCTAATGAGGATTGATTGATTTTCAACGGGCGGAGAGTATCCATATGGACAACTTTATTTTTTTCTTTATAGATAACTAAAAATGTAAAATGTCCTTTATTATCTCTGATTGAATGTCTCATGGGAATTAATAGAATATCAGAAATTTCAAAATGCATTTTTTTATTTGTTCTTTTTGCATTTGATGATCATTACTTTGAACAGATTCCTGTTAAAAGTAATAGATTTGTTAGTAAGATAAGTATGATAATATATATTTCAAAATGATGGGCAATACTTTAGGTTTTAATTTCCTTACCCAAGCTTATAATTTAAAAGCTTGCGTAGGTCAAAGCCCATTTTCTTCATTTTTGTCTCCATTAAACGAGAGAAGTATTGAATTATCTGTTTCACGGATTTAAAAATGTAAGGATATAAAGATGCAAATTTAATCAATGTACTATGTTTCGATTACATACATGGTTAGATATTTTTTGCCTTTCAGCAATTCTTTAATATCGTCGGTGCAAACGAATGATGGGTCTTCTGTTGTAAAAAGACAACAGCTGAATTTCAATACAGAAAATAATGTTACAATAATAATTGAAATATGTATATAATCTATGATCATTAAATAATATGCGTGTACTTTATCTTTATACGTGTAATTAATAAAGTACACGCATAAAGTTCAATACAAAAATTCGTTTACTTCATAAAAATATGCGTGTACTTTATGTAATGCTTGTACTTAATAAAATACACGCATAACGTTAGATACAAAAATGTGTATACTTTATGAAATATGCGTGTACTTTATAAAGTACATGCATAAAATTATATGCAAAAATGTGTGTAATTCATAAAAAGATGTGTGTACTTTGTAAAGTACACGTGTACTTTATAAAGTACACACATAAAGTTCAATACAAAAATAAATAATGAGAAGATTTACCCTAAATCCGTCTCCTCCATTAAATATTCTTTCAATTTATTTTGGGCTTGTTCTTTATTGGGTTTTGTACACTTGTAGATTTATAGGTCCACTTCATGTGTTGCTATTGTTCTGCCCTTTCTGTTCTGCCCTTATTGTTCTTCCTTTTTTTTTTCTTTTTGATGTCTTAGTAGAAGCCTTATTGTGTTGTGTATTTCTTCCTTTCGGATGAAATTTAGCAAGAGCATCATTCGAAGGATTTTTATTCCCATCTCCTTTTGACAAATCATGAATAGGATGTGAATATACAAAATATTCATCAATCTTTTTCTTTATGTCAACTCTTTCTTGGATTCGCACAATCATTGAGTTCAGAATTGAAATTATTTCTTCATCCTTTTTAGATATGGAGGACGATATATCTTTTATCTTTTTATTGAGATTATTATTTTCTAGTATTCTGGTGAAAAGAAAACATCATGTTGAAATATTAAACATGCCATAAACCTCAATGATAATAAACAAATATCAAAAAATAAGAGAAGGTGGATAGTACTCTATAGAATACAAGTAAATGTAAAAATAATATCAGGTGTACTTTGGGGTAATATGTGTGTACTTTGTAAAGTACAAGTGTATTATATAAAATTACTGTTTGTACTCTATAGAATAATGATGTTTTCCTTTTGAAAATTAATCAAAAGTACATGTTCAAGTCTTTCAATTCTGATTCCAGAAGATTCAGCCTTAATGTCTCCATTTCTACATCACTATCTCTCAATTTTTGCAGTACATCTTCATACTTATTTTTTAGATTTTCATTACTCTGAGACAAATATGCATTTTTTTTAAATTCTTGACGATTCAGCCTATTTTTTCAATGACTCCTCCAATTATTTAATTATATCTGAGTCATTCATTGTGACTTGATCAAGATTCTTTTTAAAGAATTTTTAAACTCAAAAAGTTGGGAATTTTCCACATCCAACTTATTTAATAACTCTTTTTCTTTCAAAAGTTAGGAATTCTCCACCTTCAACTTCTTGATTTCCTCTTGTGTTTATAAAAGTACACGACTATCTACCTGTAACTGTACATTCATAATGGTAAGGTTTGAATTTTCCACCTCCAAAGAGGTAACCTTCTTTTGTGCACAATCAAGGTCTCCAGATGCTTTAGATAGTTGGTTATTTTTTCCAACAATTTCCTTTTCAAAGTAGGAATTGGTTCCTCCAAATTCAACTTCTCAACCTTTTCAGCATCTGTTGGTTCAAGATTCCTACTATCCTTTGGGTGATCATTTCCTCTTTTTTTTCAAATAACTTACAGTGATTTTAAGGGGAATATACCAACTTGATGAAAGCTTATTCTCATTAAATTCTTCAACAAATTTTTTCAAGGATGAATCAGCATGTATAGGACTTCCTTTATAAATGTTCAAAGAGTAACTGGGCCCTTCAAACTAAGATTCACTTTCCATAGAAATGTCCTTACTAGATAGTTTATTTGTAGTCTCCTTCAAATTTATTGAAGCGATATCATTCACCGCAAACCAATATTTCAAAGATGACAATTTCAACCTAAGAAATTTTGGTGTCTTCTTTTTCATATTTTTAACACGAGGAATAATACCAAACGTCTCACATACGCAATACTGTGATCATGCAAAAAAAAAATAATATTAATAATTATATTACCTAGTTATTCATAATTGAAAGCAAACGTGATATTTATAAAGTACACGCGGTGTTACACGTGTACTTTATAAATATAAGTGTATTTTGAAAGTACACGTGTACTTTGTAAATATAAGTTCACGTGTACTTTATAAATATCACATGTACTTTATAAAGTACACTTGTTATATTTACAAAACAAAGTATACGTGTACTTTGTAAAGATCACGTGTACTTTCAAAATACACGTATAAATATCATGACTACTTTTAAAATACACGTGATATTTATAAAGTGCATGCTTGAACTGGTTTAAATATTAGGTATTACAACCATGGTAATTGTAATACTATTAAGGTTCATTTGTATTTTATAAATATCACGTATACTTTGTAAAAATCATGTGTACTATAAAACAACACTTGATATTTATTAAGTACACGCGTGAATTGGTGTGAATAATTATAAATATCACGATGTTGTTTTGTTCACCAGTAGGGAAATGACACATCCAGTTGTTGTGCTAGGTTTCGAACTTGCTATTTTATCAAGTAAATATATGAGAAACTCATGCACGGCAGATGCCCAATCATAGTTATTCATTTCATCAATACTGTTGATGTATTTTGTCAAAAATTCTCCTAGTGTGAAGTTTGAGTTGGAGAAAAACAACATTGTCAAGAAGTGGAGGAAAATAAGTTTTACAAAATCTGCAATGATCTCTTTTTCAGTTCTATTGATTTTTTCCCCTCTACCATTAGTATGCCAAATATTTCACTTATATCTGTTGGCACTATTTCAATCCTACACTTCATATGGAAACACATGGTTTCCTTGTTGTAAATCTTGATAATGGATAAAATATTTTTATCAGTCTTCTTGTGGTCCTTTTCTACTACTTCCCCTCTTTAGTAGGCATTAAAAATCTCCCAGAATGGAGTCTTCTTAAGCAGTTCAATATGCCTATCGTTTATTTTCTATTTAATACCATGATAATCATGAAAAACTAAGAACATTTGATCTATACTAGTCATTATTCCTAGCAGCATGTGTAGATTGCAAAGTAACACTAGAGCTAGAACTAGTTGAAGAAGTTTCTTTAGAACTGCTCTTTTTGTTGTGATTTCCTTTTCTTGCCTTTATCTTCATCCCCATTCTATTGATCTATAAACAAAATTTAAATCACTACATGTAATGATAATTTACCTGTACAAAAAGTAAAATACATGCGAATTAGAATAAAACATAGACTATAAAAATAAACTACAAGCATAATTAACAAAATTACATGCAACATTCTCTAATAAATTCATACAAGTCTCAACAAAATACAAGCTAAAGGAGGTAATATATATCTTCCATTTTATGGTAATACCTAATAGATGTTTTTCGCCTAGTCAAAAACCAAGATTCTCTCTTCCTAACATATTCATAAAAGAAGTGATACAATAGCTCCATTCTAAAAATGCCAACGTTTTCAAAACCACAATACTGCTCAATTTGTTTAGCTAAATCCTTCTCTTTTGATTCAATTACTTGAAGTTGTTGTACATCAAAAGTGCACTTAATGTCTTCATAGTAGTTATAGAAACCAAGTAACCTTTTAGCTCTATCATTCATTCGAAGGAGAAAACGAATTTCGTCATCATTAGTACTATTGAGTGTCAATGTGAATGGTTTTGTATTGTTAAGATCTTTAAAGGTGCAAGAAGAAATTTTGCAGTGAAACATGGTTGATCTTATGATTCCTAAACAATAACACAACAAAACATAAATGTACACTCATAATACATAGTAGTACACGCATATTGGATTGAACAAATTCAATTTCAATGTGCGTATACTTTGTGAATTTTGCGTGTACTTTTAAAAAAGTACACGCAGAAATGACAAAGTACACACCAAAATTTCAAAGTACACGCAAACATCCCAAAGTACACGCGATAATACATGGCTTTAAAATACAGAACCTAATATCATAAAATATGCAACCCTAAATAAATGCCACAGTTAATATAGGAGATATACAAATATACCATGGCATATTTTATTTCGAATCTGTACAACTTTTCATATAAAATACCTATACATTGTTGTGTACAAAAATCTAAATAACCCAAAGTAACCATCACATTCTCTAATTACTTTGGCTCCACATGTAAGACAGTGAAAAGTTCTATTAGGCTATCCTAAACTCGGATATGTCCGTCACTGCACGCTTCAATTACTTTTGCAAATAGAGGGATAAATATCTTTCATACTTGCATCGCAATACTTGCAGTTCCTTATTTGACGACGTTTGAATGTTAAATCAACACTCTTTATCTTAATAGCCAGTATCGATTTACATAATGGCATATTTTATTTAAAATCTGTGCAACTTTTGATATAAAATACGTACAAGTTACTACGTATGAAAATCTAATTAACCCAAAGTAACCTTCACATCCTCTAATATCTTTGGCCCCACACGTAAGACACTAAGAAGTTTTATTAGGAAATCCCAATATTGGATATGTTACTTCACTGCACGCTCCAATTACTTTTACAGATAGTTTATTTGCCCCGCATGTAATTCATTTCGCTAAATCCTTCGTTTTTGATTCAATTACTTGAAGCTTTTGCACATCAAAAATGCACTTAATGTCTTCATAATAGTAGAAAAAACCAAATAAAATATATTCGCTATATCATTGATGCGAAGGAGAAAACAAATTTCATTGTCATTAGTAGTATAAATTGTCAATGTGAAAGGCTTTGTATTGTTAAGATCTTCATAGGTGCAAGAAGAAATTTTGTAGTTGAGCATGCTTGATGGTATGATTCCTAAACAATAACACAACAATAATACTTCTTACAAACTAATGGAATATCATGCAACTTCCCCTAGCACGGACCAAAATAACTCCTAAACAATAACACAACAATAATACTTCATGGAATATCATTCAAATGTCGCTGGCGCGGACTAAAATATCATTGGATTGATCAAATACATATTTGAAATATATATTGTAGTGAGTACACGTAGAAAACATAAAAGTACACGCATATTGGACTGAGAAATTCAATTTTAATGTGCGTGTACTCTGTGAATTGTGCGTGTACTTTTTGAAAGTACACACAAAATACACAGAGTACAGACAATAAACAGGACATGTACATGTACATATTCCAATCATGTATATATTCCTATTCCTCGATAAATGATGTTTACATGAGAAAATGTACAATGATGAAATACATATATCTAACATGCAAAAAGTGTGTTTTGCATTTCAAATCAGGCCAACAAATGTATTTTTTCATATCATGAAGAAGAAGAATGTGATTTCATCATTCCATGTGTAATGTCTACAAATTTATACATTTGAGAACACAAAATACATAAGGACAAATAGGTGATATCAGAAATAAAATGTTAAGAACACAACATATACATAGTGTATGGTATAATTTGAAGTACAAAACTTAAGAACATATATATGAGAAAGTATCCATACTCGTTAGTGGTTTTTGGAAGAATTTGATTGAGAATGTGAAATGCTCGGTAGAACTTAAACGATTAGGGTTTGATCCCTTTAATTAATGTGAAGTATGATTGTATTGGAATTCAAGGGTATTTATATGTTGTTGTTGACCAACTTTTGATTGATAATGAGAATCATTTTGTTGATCGAAGAGACAGTACGGTTAAGGTTTTGATCGAAGAGACAGTACGGTTTGGGTTTTGATCGAAGAGTGTTTTTGGCGCTTCGATTTCCTAAAAGTGCATTTTTGTTTTAATTTCGGGGTATTTATATGTTGGACCTAGTCGTTTATAATTTTTTGGGCCCGATTTTTTTTTCCAAAATTGTTTGTCCAAGGACTAGACCATAAAAGCCCCATTTTTTAATTACCACTTGATCTCATGTCCACTAAATATGATCAATTTTGTGTTATCCTAAATTGAGGCTGGAAGGAAAAGTAGAACTAGATAAGTCTCGACCATTCTAAGTACAAGAGAGCAACATTGCTTCTTGATATATTACTTTATCAAAATTGTCTGAATCTATAAGGGATCATAACTAAAGAACTCCTATGTTGGAATCCGTTCTTAAAGATGATCTAATTATACAAAAAACATTTACCTAGGTTTAATGAAAAATTTAAAAATATCTTCCAAAATCGCTAAAATCATCATTTCTTGCGATAACAATCTACGATCTACCAATTCAATCTCCCTTTGTAAATACATTATCCTGAATTGGTAGTGTTACTATTATTATTATTATTATTATTATTATTATTATTATTATTATTATTATTATTATTATTATTATTATTATTATTATTATTATTATTATTATTATATATATATATATATATATATATATATATATATATATAGGAAGAGGTTCTAAAGTGAACATTATAATGAACATTAACAAAAAAAACACATAATAACCCATTAATTTTAATTCTTTTGTTGTAATTGGTCCACGCCAGTGATAACGGACACGCGCGTGGCACAAAACCTATTTTAACCCTATTTCCACCTCGCCCCCCCCCCCCCCCCCCCAATATCAAGATAGGGACGATGAAGAGTTAAAAGATCTTTGTCGAATACCAAATTCTTCAAATTAACTGTAAGCTCTTCAAACCTTGATTCTTGTACACACGGTATTTTATATTACCTGAACAAATCTAGTCCTGATGTGGTGGTAGCATATATGGTTCTAAGACAATGTTTATCATGTATCGGAGCATTTTTTTTAACTTATTTTTGCAGTCTTATTCCATCTCTTTCAAATAATATTCACTTACAAGTTCATGCATTAAAACTGAACTGAATAAGGTTTTTTTATGGGTTTCTTACCTCTCATCAATGATTCAAAATTTGTAAGAATTGAAGCTTATTTCAATCCAAACCTGCCCAAAACCTAGCAGCCATACCCTAAACTTTCTCATAAAAAAACATAGCACTGGTGTAGAAGGCTGCTGAACGGAGGTATAAGGATCGTTTGATCTGGGTAGAGGTCACCAGCGGGAGTGGGCTCGAGTTATGGTCGGAGCTATCATGGTTTCAGTTTAGAGGGTTAACTAGGTATGGGTTATGGCAAGAGTTGTCATGCTATGGTTTTGGTTTAGAGGGTGTTGTTCTGATTTTAGAGGGGTTGGGGAGGGGGTGGAGGGGGGTAAGGTGTATGTATTAAATAACACGCGTGCCGTTGCCCAATTACAACATAAGAATTAAAATTAATAGGTTGTTATGTGTTTTTTGTTAATGTTCATCTTTTATGCTCACTTTTGAACCTCTCCATATATATATATATATATATATATATATATATATATATATATATATATATATGTATATATATAAAGAGAGAGAGAGATTATTAATCGTTGACTGAACTTTTTAGTATAAATATTGCTATGCCAATTCATTTGCTTTTAAATAATGGGAAAGGCTTTTTCTATTGTATGGAGATGCTGGAAGTGATATTATTCTCTATGATTAATTTCTTGCAAACAAATAGGTACTTGGATTTTAAAAATTCCAATGCAAGAGTAGTACTTATCCCATGACTCATATCCTACTACCAAGTTGTACAACAATATACCTAGTCATCATTGAACCTATATTTAAATCTACTAAGAATTTGACTAGCGACTCATCCCTGTTAACAAGGAGTCATTTCATCCCAAAATAAGGATCGAACCACCTTCTCAGTGATGTTACCACTAAAAATCCCTCTTGTCATTAATAAGAAGGCTTGATATTAATTAATTAGTATCATAACTATCCTATTGAGTGAAATTTGGCTCTCTCTCTTTTAACATATCCCTGAGCATAGGGATTCCCATCTATGGAAACCATTGTATGTTCTTAAATTTTTTTTGACCATTCAAGAAATTCAATCCAATTCACCACTTGTTATTAATATCCCTCACTTGGCTAAATGGTGCTATACATATCTCTTTTATTCTTATACTTTTCTATATGTTCTGGGAATATTTATACTTCTCAAGGAAACTTCCACAACTCTACTACCCACATTGTTTTCTTCATTTTCAGTTCTATGATTTTATTTTATACTCATTGATAGCATGTGACAGTGTCCCATAACCCCGATGGAATGTTATGATCGGGATTGATAACTAATAAATAATATCCCAATTATTGATACTCTATAAATAATATACACAATCTTTGACTTCTAAGACTACACTTAATACAAAAGCTCCAATAAACAACCTCTTGACATAACTAGGTCCAAGGTACTACCCATGTAACTGAGAACAACAACAAAACAACCCATGTCCAACACTTTTTGACAATCATGACACCCTTGACACATAAATTCTTAGTAAAACACAAACAAAGTAATCTATATAAAAGATAATGGTTCACAATAAAATTTATCTCATTCTATTGTTTGAGAAAATGCATGGAGGGTTATACGAAATTACTTATATCTTAGGCTAAACATACAAATTCACTTTTACCAAATTTTATGTTGATTTAAATTAAAGTGAACATGCAAAATAAATTGAATCCTTCCAAATCAAATAAGCAGAAGAAGAATATTAGGAAAAATTTCATTCGGGCAAAACCTATATTTAGCATTGTTCAAATTTAGACACACACTATACGACTTACAAACTACTTAGAGATACATTAAGTATAATTCAATAGAGTCTTCAAATCTTCAACAGAAAATGATGTAGTTCAGCACCGCCCACAACAAGAAGATCTTGCCTCGATATCCACTGATCAGCCTTAGGAATATGCAGTTCCCATCTTTTTCAGCGGTGGATCCCCAAATCCACACAAAAGAACACCAAAAATTCTTTTTTCAAAGTCTATTACCACATCTCTATTTATAGAAAACGTTATTACAAAGAGATAGGGATTAAAGATTTAGACAAGACTTGTTTAAAAAATAAAAACACGCGTACTCGTTCGAATGAATTTCCACCTCGTTCAAACTATGTACCTGATATCGTTCGAATCGTTTCCAATAAAACTTCGAACAACATTCCAAAGCAAACCAAATAGGCATCGTTCCAAATATCATTAAAAAATGGGAACCTCGTTCTAACGACCCTACATAACTCGTTCAAATGACATATCAATATCGTTCTAACAAGTTAGCGAGTTTTTAAAAAATTCTTAAAAAAATCTTTTTAAAAACTTTTAAATTAAAGATCTTCTAAAATAACCCTTGGAAATTTAAAGCTTTACCAAACCACTTCATAATACTTCTCGGGTAAAGTTATGACGAACGATCTTTAATCTTGTAAATTTCACCAACATTTATTCTCTTTTAAGACTTGAGAACGATCATGAAGGTACAGTGGGGTGTAACGGGATAACCCAAATTAAAATTAAATGAGCAATTATAAAACTTGCTCTTACAAATCTCTCCCTCTGGCTATTTCGGTACAAAACACAAACGAAAGCCAGATTGATCACTAAGATTAATACAAATAATGCCCTCCCAAATAAAGAAACAAAAATGCATGAAAGTATAAGTCTTCAAAAAAAAAGGCTTCATTTTATATGATCTATGAAATCGTCATCAATGTGGAATAAGCCACGGACATGAGACAAAAAAAATCGTGACTCGTACGACATTAAAGAAAAATAAACTCCCCCTCAATTTGTTATCCTTCTTTTTATACGTAATAAACAAAGAGTTAGAAACAACTCATGAATAATAATCATCACATAATCCGAATGAAATAACATCATAAACATAATCAATTAAGCACATGTGATGAGATTTTAAAGATGAAAACCAACTATTATTGAATTTTTTTGATTTTTTCAAGTATAAAAATAAGTATATTCATAAAGAGTATATATAGGAACAAAAATATGTCACAACATGGAACAACACTAAAATATCTTAATCCCCAAACAGAAATGTAATTGTTTGAACATATTTCATAGGTAAATGAATACATGCATTCATAACATAGGTGCACGAAGTCAATGAGATACTTATAAAGAAAGACCTTAATTTCAATATTAGGTGTAATAATGTTGAACAAAATAAAATTGACTCAACCTATGCAACATACCATGAATATAAATGCTTCTCAAGTCAATAACACCAAATAATTTAATGTTTTTCAAAAGAGTCCATTGTGCAAACTGTAATAACCCTCACTTATGAGACCATATTTTATAATAATTACTTAGTATGGTAATTGGAACCTAGTGTTGGGTTATGATTTGAATGATGAATTCAATGTAGAAAAGTTGATATTTATTATGGGGTTGCATACATATCATAATTATGGGAATATTGCTATGTTATGCTTATTAATATCATCTGAAAATAAAATGATATTTGGCTTAATTATGAGACCGGAACCTAAATTGAATTTTAAAATGTCCAAATGATAATTTGGAGGTTGCAGTTGATTCCGGAATGTGTGAAATAGTCAAATAATGTACCATATTGTATTTTGTAGTTTTGGGCATTTTTGACTGGTTGTGCTTTAATTAGGCTATTGCGTATTATTTTATCGCACTTTTGGTTAATTTTAGTGGGGCATTTACCTTAAGTCACGAATTAAGCCTTTTTAGTCTTCTAATTTCCCCAAAATCCCTTCCTAAACCTAAGAGAGAAAAGAGAAGAGTAGAGGGAAAGCTTTGGAGATTGAGAGAGATTGCTACTACACCAAGGAAACTGCATATTTGCTGAATCAAGGCAAGTTTTTACTTGCTAAATTGTGTCTTGAGATAGATGACTTGTTATGTTAATGATGTATTGATTTTAGCTTAGAGAACTTAGGGTTTTCTTATGCATTTTGGGTTTTGATTCACTCTAAGTTGATTCATGGGGTTTGAAGATGACCAATAGCATCTTGATGTTCTTATAGTGTTGGTATATGAGTTTGGTTTGGAGAAAATTGAGTTTGGGTAGAAAATGGAGTCCAAGACTCCATGGCCATTTCTTGGCAAAATCGCAGGCCCGAATCGATTCGGCCCCCTGGGCGAATCGATTTGGTTAGTTCCAGTGCCCAGGTCTTGTTGACCGAATCGATTCGGAATTTATCCGAATCGATTCGGCAGTTATGCAGAAACCCAGATTTTCAGACCGAATCGATTCGGCCCTCTGAGCGAATCGATTCGGCTATTATGCAGAATCTCAAATTTTCTGGCCGAATCGATTCGACCAAGGGGGCGAATCGATTCGGTAACCCTGCACTTTTTGAAATTTTTTCTTTTTCATTTTTTAGCCCCTTCTCTTTAGGATTTCTGATTAGGGACCTTCTTAAATGAAGTAAACATAAGGTTTAGAGTTCTAGTTGAGTTGGGTCGACATCCTAGACTCGAAAGGGTTCATCTAGGATTCATTCAAGGGGGAATTTAAGGTGATGTTTAGGCATCACTTTTGTCTTGTAGTTTATAAGGGTCTAGAATGTATTAAGGTCAATTTTGGAGACTTTAGAATTCAACTTGAGTTACATTTTGACTTAATGGTTTATAGTAAAGCCTAAAAGAGGCCTTGGGGATAACTTTGGAGTCTGAATTCCTTATCGAGGATGTTATGTCGGTACGTATCATGTGTAGTTCCGATTTAACTTATACATCTATTTAAAATGGGAAATTTGTTAAGGTAAATGATAATTTACTAATCACATAATGGGAATTAATAAAATGGATGTTACACACCTCTCTAAATACCATCTTAAGGGAAGTCCGCTCGTTAGGTGAAGCCCCCTGGCTAATGAATGCAGGGTGGATATAGTCCTAGGCCATGGGAGCGTTTATGGTTGTATGTTTTTCTGCGGGGGTAGGGAGATTCCGGGTGTGGTCTTGGCTACCACGCAGGCTCATGGCCGCTTCCCGACGCTTTCGATAGGATCCCAGGTTATCTTATGTTAGGCCCTGGAAGATGATGGTTATTTAGGGACGCGCTCAGTGGGGAAACCCGGACGGGCGGTCTTAGAATCGTTATATTTATAATTATGACTATTCTAATTATCGAGTTGGACTCGATGGAACATTAATGCCATAAAGAGCAAAATTATGCCGCAAAGAGCATGTTATTGAGATTAGTGCCCTATAGAGCACATGATGTCAATTATATTCCTGATAAGGAATGGAAAATGTATACTTGAATTGAAATCTGATTAATGATGATAAAGGCTTATAAGCACTTTTAATTCTGTTTTATTGTGAATCTCACTCTATGTAGTCCTTCACTAGTTTCAGTTCCTCATATGCTGTTAACATGCTAGACTATCATCCATGCTTAATTGTGCATCATTATCATACTTGTCATTTATATATTGATCACATATACCCGGCCCTGACCGGTTTTCCTTTTCTTGTTGTATTTGTATATCTATATTATCCGTTCAGGTGTTCCGCCGCACGGTCGCCCGTAATGACTTTTCCCTTCCGCATGTTTTGAGGAGCCGTGACCTTGTGCGGGTTTCACGGGATTTTGAGTAGACGCCTCTGTTCATGTTTCTAGTTATGTTCAGTTCATTCGGGCATTGTTGCCCAAACTATTATAAATGTATAATGAATTTATTATGTAACACTTGATGCTAAGTATGTTGTATGAATGGTATTGACCGAAGCTTTATTCGGTCCTTTGTATCTTTCGGGATTTCTTATATGAGCTGGTGGGGGTTTCCACCCTCTATTTCTATTATGGGTTGTTGAAAATGTTTTCCTTTTTATTTCAAATCAAAGTTTTTGATAACCCGTTTTCTGGAATATAGAGTGGTTATTCCTTATACTTTGTATATTGTTGTGATGCTGAGGATGATATTATCCATGATTTCCTATTTAATCGGGGTATAGGGCTGGCCACCCTTTATTTCGGATAGCGGGTTGTCACACAAACCCAATAATCTTTTACCTTATAACACCCACAAAATCTCACATATTTAAGAATTCACTCTTGAATTTTTGAAGATATCATAGTGCTCGTATGTAGAAAAGCATCAATGAAATAAAAATGGCTTTGGAACTTCTGCTTTTATGTGTTTTTAATCTTTCCATTTCTTTTTGCAAATGGTGGCTTTTTATGCAAAGAGAATTTTCTCTTTCATAGCCCTTTCCCATTGCTTAACATATAAAAAAATTCGAGGAACAAAATCCGGACAATGGTTCTTACAAGCACAACTTATCTCTAGTACATTTGGTTTATTATTAAGCACATTTGAGAAGATAACACAATATTCGATAAATGATAAGCAAGTACAATATTCAAAAAGTCCGTTCATGTGTACAATAAAGGTGATAAAAATTCTAACATGAACAATGTAATCATCAATTAACAACGAAATGCTATCCACGCAATATTAAGCGCACTAAAGGAAGCCATGTCTCAAAACATCATGAAAAGTCACATGAATGGATGGAATATCGGGATGATCCGAATATCTTAAATGCACATCCATATATGGTGAAAAAGAAATACAAAAATCTTTTTATCTTTTTCAAAAATTTTATCAAAAGTAAATTCTTTTTGGAATTTTTAACCTTTTCTTAAAAATTAAAAATATTTTTGGAATTTTCAAAATAAAAGCATATAAAGACATAGAAATACAATCTAGCAATATGGACAAATAATATGAACATGATAATCACCCTACACTACATAAAGTACCTGAACTCAACAGGTATAGGCATCCTTTAAAATTCCTCCATCAAACTTTGTGAAGTTTTGACCAAAAACTCTAATTGCTCTCGAAAACTCTCAAAATATCTACGATCGTGTGTGAGAGAATGATTAGGAACATGTGTGGGACTGCGTGCAAGAACATGTGTTTAAACTCATGTGGGTAGGCCTGTAAACAAATCGAATTTGGATTGAATCATGAAAATTCAAATCCATATCCGTTTATGTTAAACGGATTCGGATCCGATCTGATTATTTGTTAGGGTTCCAAATCCATATTCGTTTAGGTTAAACGAATTCGGATCCAATCTGATTATTCAACAATTTTTTTTTTAATAATTTTCATTAAAAAAACATATACTTTTGACCATTTGATTTGCAACATTTTAATTTTCAACTCTTGGGAGCCATGTGTGTGTTTCTTGTTCCTTATATGTGAGGGACATTTTTTATATAATATTATAACTATTATAATATATATTTAAAATATTATTACATATAATATATATTAATTAAAAATATATTAATATATATATATATATATATATATATATATATATATATATATATATATATATATATATATATATATTAAAAATATTAATCGGACCGGATTATTAACGGATCAGAGTATATGAATCCAAATTTGCTCCATTTAATAAATGGGTAATCGGGTCATCGAATTTTAGGCATTATACATGATGATGCGGGAAATAGCACCACCCTTCGAGGTGTTTGTAAGCTCAAATTGGTGATAACAATGGTAGCACAAATATATACTAAATATAAGAGATTGAGATGAAGAAAAGAGGACGAACACTAATATATAAGTGGTTTAGCCAATTAGGCCTACGTCCACTGTGCAAGTGAGTGAATAAGGTCACCGAAATAAGGCACTAACGGCCATGGATACAATCTCTCAAGATTTCTCTCTCTACTGTGTAATTTGACAGAGTTTCAGCTAGGGTTTTTATTTTCGGATCCTTATCCAAGTAGGAAAAGGAAAGTATATATAATGTGTGAGGGGTGTAGTGCACCCCCTGCATGCCATGAGCATGTGTATATTAATCTAGCCAATCTGATGAAGACTTATGTCACTGTCACATGTGGAGAATGATGATGAAATATTCCCCCACGTGAGGGGATTGATTTGTTACAACTGATTTTAGTACACGTGTTCCCAGCCACACATATGCGAGTACGGGCTCGGTTGTTTTTGATTGATACCAACCTCGGCCTGGAAGAATACGAGGTTGGTGAATTCTGGAAGCTAAGCAATCCGAGGTTACTCATGATGGTCTCGGCCTAGTAGGTAGACTGAGATAAGACAAATGGATTTATAACGCCGGCTTAGGTCGGGGTTATGTAAGAGTAATTGGAACGTCGGCTCATTCCCATCTGAGGCTGATTACTATGATTGTGTAGTCTTTGCTTCCTCGGCTTATACTCAGCCGAGGTTGCTGTAGGGATTAATACTCAATGTCGGCTCTGGACGACTTGAGGAATAACTTCCCCCATGGATCATGAAGACCTCAGTTGTTGTATGACTGCAAGGAAACTAGTAACGTCGGCCATGGCCGACCTTGCTTAGGACGAGGCCGCTGGTTGACCATCTAGGGCCCTTCTAACCTCGGCCATATCCCTGGACGAGGTTGATGTCTCTGAGCTGTCGGGTATATATAGGTCACATCAATTCATATCCATTTAAATGGATTGGATTCGGATAAAATCCGATCCATTGACAAGTCTACGTGTAGGATCATATCGGGGAATACACGTGTGGGAAATTCTCTCTATTTTAAATCAAAACTCCTGAAGGTGACCTTTTTGTTTGTAATAGGAACAAACATACATAGGCTTGGGTCTACCTTTATCAAAATTCCTATGATGCGCTCTTTTTGGTGGGTTAGGTCGAGGCCCACAAGGATCCATCACATACTCGGGAACCGGATCAGGTATGCCATTAGAAGTGGATGCATCATCATAACCTATTCCTTGTCTCTAGAATGACCTTGACCTCCCAAGCACCTTTGAAATTTTTTCAAGTTGGGGCACACAAGATTCAACTTTCTAATGATTCTCCAATAAAGCTTGAAGATCTCTCGTAAGACTAGTCATAGTCTAAGTCAAATCGATTTTCTCCTTCCCAACCACAATCAATTGATCAGGCAAAGAAAATTTTAACTTCTCGAGTTGGCTCACCGACGTCTCACACTCTCTGAAAACTGTCACCTCCTTATTTAAATCAAATAATCTAAGAGTCAAACTTCTATTTTTCTTTTTCTTTCTCAAAACCCTTTCTAAATCTCGGCATAGGCACGTTGATGTTCACATTCTCCCTTACTCAAATTATCCTCATCACTCTCTCTCCATAATAATTCGACAAAGTGTCGAGGCTATCACATTAAGAAGTGTCCTAACCGGTATGGGACATACTCGAAGTACTAACGTGGCCATCCATGAATGCAATCCAAGGTTCATGTGGTGATTTATCCTCAGAATGCACCGACTAGACGTCACTATAGCTAAAAGAGGCTTTGTATGCACCTTTATTTTTTTCCCTTCTCTTTAGACCAGTGGGGCACTCGCGGGCTTTGTGTCCTTTACCTCCACATTTAAAACATCTCACTTGATTATTCTCAGAAATTTTCTTTCCCTTATTGGCATTTTTATTTTTCTCAAAACTTTTGTTTTCTTTGGAATAATAATCTTTGTTAAATTTGAGAAATTTTTTAAAATGTTTCGCAAAAATGGCAAGATCGTCAAGCTTAAAATTGAAATCAGAGTTAGAATCTAAAACATTTTCTTTCTTCTTAGACTTGACTGTCAAATCAATCCCTATTTCCTTTTTCCTTCTATTTTTGGGAAACATATCGATTTTGAAAGTTTCGAAGTCTTCTACGAGTTTTTCTAACCTAAGAGTATCCAAAATTCCCAACAAATTAAGCATTATAACTTTAGGGATAAAACGGGATGACAGGGATCTCAAAATCTTTTTCACAACTCTAGTCTTAAGAATTCTTTCACCCAAATTAAAACTAGAATTGACTATATTAGATAATCTAACATAAAGTTCATCAAAAGTCTTAGATTCTAGCATAGTGATACTTTCACACTGTGTGATGAGATTTTTTAGCTCAGAGGCTTTCATAACGTTGGTACCCTCGTGGATGAGTTGGAGAGTATCCCATGCTTTCTTAGACATGGTGCACGTCATGATGCGATGGAACTCATCAAGGGTGACAACTCCATAAATTTCACTTAGTTTGCGGGAGTTAAAATTACTGCATTTTAGTTCATCATCCGTCCAAGTGGTTATGGTTTTAGGACTTATGACATCACCATTAGTCACAGTGGATGGTTTCCACCTTCTTTCACTAACAAGCCCGCTCACTAATTACTTTCAACGACGATATCATTCAAGGTTTTCAATATGCATAATTTGACCCATAAAAAATAGGAACCCAATTACACAAATTATCCATATAAACCCAATTTTAAGATCACACAATAAATTAGCCTAACCTAATCTGATACTAATTTGGAAAATTGGTATCCAAAAGGAACTTAAAAAAAATAAAGAACACATGATAATTTTGTGCAACCTTATCTGATACCAATTTGAGAAAATTGGTATTTAAAAGGAACTTTAAAAAATCAAGATAAAACAATAATTTAGTGCAACCTGCTTCGATAGCAATTTGAGAAAGTGTAAGGGGGTTTATACGAAATTACTTGTATATTAGATTAAACACACAAATTTACTTTGACCGAATTTTATCTTTATTTAAATTAAAGTGAACATGCAAAAAAATTGAAGCCAAATTCCAAATCAACTAAGCATAAGAAGAATTGAGGGAAAATACCTTTTAGGAAAAATCTATCTTCAGCGTTGTTCAAGATTAGACATATACTATATGATTTACAGACTATTTAGAGATCCAATAAGTATAACACAATAACTTCTTCAAATCTTCAATAGAAAATGATGAAGTCCAGTACCGTCCACAGTAAGTAGATCTTACCTCGGTATCCACCGATCAGCCTCATGAATATGCAATTCCTATCTTTATCAGCTGTAGAGCTTCGACTCCACAAATCAATTGTAGAGAAATTATCTATAAGGGTTTTATAACTTTGATTTTGTTCTTCTTGATTTTAAAAAGGGATCTTCAAAGATCCAAGGGTTTAGATGAAAAAAATATAGAGTTCGATCACAAAAGAAACTCTAAAATGGCTTTTTTCAAAGTTTAATCCCACATCTCTATTTATAGATAAAGTTGTTGAAAAGGACGAAATATTTAGATAAGATTCGTATAAAAAATAAAAACACGTGTGCTCATTCGAACGATATACCTGATCTCGTTCGAATGGTTTCAAATGAAACTTTGAATGACATTCAAGAGAGAACCCAAAAAGCATCATTCCAGATCTCGTTTGAATTTGGGAACCTCCTTCTAACGAACCTATGCAACTTGTTCGAACGACCGATCAATCTCATTCTAATGAGTTACCAAGTTTTAAAATTTCGTAAAAAATATTTTAAAAATGTTTTGAATTTTTTTTAGTGCAAACTCTTTTAAAATAACCCTGGAAATTTAACGCTTTACCAAACAGCATCATAACACTTCTTGGGTAAAGGTTTGACGAACGATCTTCAATCTTGCAAATGTCACCAATGTTTCTTCTATTCGAAGATTTGAGAACGGTCATGAAGGTGCACTGGGGTATAACGGGATAAGCCAAAGAAAAATAAAATGAGCAATTATAAAACTTGATCTTACAATGTTACTCATCAATTATGTGTTAAATATATTTATATAAACTCTTAAACATCCATAGATTCTTATATATTTTGTTTAAGAATGACAATGGTTTACTGAAAGTTCATAAATCTTAAACTTGGATACATTTGGATGTAATGTATGAAAATATTTAAATTAAAGTGTGCAGTACTCAAAGGTAAAACCATGGTGTCCTAGCCACATCCTTGATTTCAGTAAAATTTCTTTCGATGAGCTTTGCATATTTAATTCTCTAAATTTTCATTCTTTGTGGATAATCCAATGAAATCATAGGAAAATACACTATCATCAATTTTTGTTTTTATTTTTCTTTATATTCTTTTTACTTTATCTTGTACCCTTCCTAGTTGTATGTGTATGCATTTCATCAAAAAAAACATTCTCGTATATTTGATAATATTGTTTGGCCAAGAAACCATATTAGGGATATTTTGTATTAATTGTTTAGGAATAAAGTGTTTATGATGGTGTAACAACCCGCCTAAAATAATAACGGGTGGCCAGCCCTATACTATATTAAATCAGGAATTTCAGATGGTCCAGTCTCAACATCAACTAGCGGTACTATATAATATAGGACTAACTACCCGATAACATATAAGCGAGATGTTAAATAAATTTAAAACATTCAACATAACACGTCCCAACACTACAAAATTTCTAATAAATAAGAGAGATGCAAGAAAGAACTATAAGAAATGAAAGGAATCTCTATACATGAATATGCCATAAATACATGAACCCGAATAAGCTGTCGGGTCACAGCGAATACAATAGCTGAAATGGAATAAATATAAACATGTATATAAATATCCCTTGGGTACAAACCCGATATACAACATGAATCCTACCTAGAATTTTAAAGAAGTAGGAAGCGGCTACATGAAACATCCCGCAACAGTCCGCACCTGTCACGGCTCCCGAGACTCTGGATAGAAGGTCATCCGGCATCCATGCGGTAGGATACCTGTGGAAATATATATGTATATACAAGAAGGAGGGAGAAGTAAACGGGTCAGAGCCCCGAATGTGTAAAATATTTAGCAAGTGTGTTAACAGTGCATAATAAATACTGGTGTACTTAATTTCATAATAAGTGAGACCGCACTCTCGTGGAACCCCAACTCACCTCTCATCTAAAGGCGCGCACCTATTCGCGTCCTCAATTTTAGTTTAAATTACCCCCATTAATTTTAGAATAACCTAACTTATCAGGCCTAGCCTATATCCACGAGAGCTACCTTCCCGTCATAATCTAAGGATCCACCCATATCTAATCCTATTAGATTATGATTACAACAATTATGCCATAAAAGGCTTAATGAATTCCAATTAATAATCTCATGAATTATAATTATCTTAATTCCTAAAACATTATCCGTATACATATATATATATATATATATATATATATATATATACCTATATAGGCTAAAAACGTAAGAATTAATATACTTAATAATATGCACATGGAATGTTGGCAAGACTTCTCTCTAATCCCAAAATTGTGCTACGTTTCGTGCGTGGGGAGTCTCGCAAAGCGAAATCCAAACAAGGAACCGCCCCGTTACACTACTCCTGACAAGGTCAAGACCAGAGATCCGTGATGCCACCTATGGAATTACTTCTCTCAAATCCCGACATGGCACTGCGTTTCGTGCGTGAGGTGTCTCGCAAAGCGAAATCCAAACAAGGAACCACCTCGTTACACTACTCCTGGGCAATGTCGATCCTAGAGATCCATAATCCTCAACATACAAGTAAATACTACCATTATTACTAACTATAACTACTAAAGAAAGAAAGAAGAAAAGAAAAAGAAAACAAATAAAATAAAATAAAAGAACCTCCAATAATATCCTTGGGATGATGTAACCGAAATAATACCTTATGTGCGATACATCAACCCCCATCAGTCTAGTACACCATTATCATCTAAGATGTAGTTCATAAAAGTCCATATCCCTACATCTATAGGATATATATATATAATTATATATATATATATATATATATATATATATATATATATATATATATATATATATAGGTATTTATTTCTAACCATATATATATATCATCATCAATCCAATAGCCAAGTGTACATACTACATATGATGTACAAGGCCATGCACATAATATACCCGGCTATATATATCGCCGATAAACTGCATTAATGCTATCATCTTCCCAGTGCCCGGCTCACGTAGCAATACTGGGGCCACCGTGGTGGGACTAAACGACACCCATCTCGTGGTAAACTCACGCACATGACGACCCGGGAAGCGGTCATAGCTCCAAACCGGCAATGAGACGAAACATACCCACCACGTCTCATCCCAAAATAAATATATATATCATATAGTAACACACGGGACGACTATGACCTGGGGAATATCCACACCCTGCTTTTCTAGCCAGGATGCTCACCCTCTACGCGCGCAACTTCCCAATGATAGCATGAGCGGGGTATGCTTAACCAAATAAGTATATATCATATACATGCATAATATATATTATCCATATGATCCAATCATATGATCAAATAATAAACCATCATATACGGTTTAAATATCCATACCATGTATGTCCACAACAAAAAGATATCCATATATCTATATACATACAAATGTATATATATATATCAACACATGTTCACATATCCTTATCTATATATATAAACTAATTCTCGTTCATATGTATAAGATATATATATACCTGGCTATAAGTATACATAATCCTCAATATACAAGTCGTCACCACAATTCCTTTACTTTACCTCGATACGTGAATATAATCCCATACTTCAAACATATACGATCATTTTCCTATGATGAATAGTCTCCCAAAACCATATGTATATATCTATACCTATATATATTCAACATTTGGGCTATCACCCAAAAGTTTGTGTAGGAATCTTTCACTACACATATCATCTATATCTCCGAGTACATTAAAGCATCTAGTAATCATTTTGACTATCGGTATACATATAACTCATAGTCTATCAGCCTCAAGCTCATTCTTTCAATCATCACATAATCTCATTTCCCTCGATTTCGACTATGGTTCGGTCACTTTTGTGACTACCCTAATCTAAGATCTCTCTAAGAGTTCTTAGCCTCCCATCACATCTACACTTACTTTTAATCTACAATTAGGATTCCCAATCCCAAAGGTTTTCCCCCAAAATCTCTATGCATAACTCCAAATACATACATGGATACATATCTCCCAAATGACCCTAAAGAGTCCCCAAAACTCTAATGTGTGAGAAACTCCTTATGTGTCTCCAAAAACATATCTCTTACATCATAAGAGAAGGCCCCAAATCAATAAACCCAACCAAAAGGGGTTTGAATACACTATGGAGAAAAATCTCAAAATGCCCTGTTTCCGAATCGATTCGGCCTCCAAGGCGAATCGATTCGGGTCCAAAGACCTGGGCTTCTGCAATAGGCCGAATCGATTCGGCTTGGGGTCCGAATCGATTCGGTCAACGCAGACCTGCTAGTTTTACCAAACCGAATCGATTCGCTTGAGGGGGCGAATCGATTCGGACCTGCAATTTTTGAAGGTTTCATCTGTTTCTTCAAAACCCACGAATTCTAAACCCTAAATTTCTCATTCCAACCCCCAAACCTTCAACAATTTATGATTTTAAGCCCATAAGTCAACCCAGAGTTGATCCCAAACATTTCTATGTCATTAAATCCATATTTATTCATTGATTTCAAGATTAAACCCAAAAATCTAGATTTTGACATTAATACCCAAAAACCATTTCTTTACCCCACAATTTATGAAATAAAATACACAAATAGCTATTTAGCAAGATTAAACACTTGCCTCGGGTTTGTAGAGGTTGGATCATCCCCGATGTCGCGGTTGGGCTGGAAATCCCAAGCTTTTCTTCCTCTTTCTCTTCCTTTCTTCTTCTTCTCTCTCTAGGGCTTTTCTCTCTTTCTCTCAAATGAGAAATGGCTTCATCCGTATGCCTCCCAATCCTTTTAAAACAAAATCCCAGTTTTAAATGTTAATACACACTTTAAATGACTCGTTGACTCCAATTCAAGTCAAAACAACTTAAAAACATTCCGGAGCCGAAATAAGACCCAATGACAGTCATTTTGACTATCTCGACCCTTCCGGGATCAATGGTACCCTCAAAAATATCATCCGAAATACTTTAAAACATCCTCTATTTTTGGACTTAAATTCCCAAATTTTTTTAAAATTCTCCAATTTAATTAAATTTAATTTTCCCAAAATTAAATTTCTCAGTCTCCAAAGTCGTGGGGTGTTACAGATGGTAATAATATTAATAAATTGAGGATTTAGGTTTTTTCTAATAAATCATAAATTTGGGTGTCATAATTTTGTAGTTTACTCTAATTATATTTAGGTTTTTATTTTTCGTATTAATATCTTGTTAGACCACATGAATTTTCAATAACCTTTTTATATTTGTGGACTTTTCGGTGTTCTTATAGGGTTTTCAAGAGAAGGAATCAAGGTTCATAATTGATCAATTAAGGAAGAAGAAACTTCACAAATGGATGTTGTAAAATCTTAAGTATTTTAAAGCAAAGTAATTTGTATGATAATTACACATTTGATATGTGATCATACTTTAATGTCTTCTCTCTAATATACTTGAGATAAAAAGAAATAATCAATACATCATATCATCCATGAAAAAATGACCTTAAGATCATAAACACTGTAAAAGAATATTCTAGCATGCCTACACCATAACATGAGTTCATGAACAAAGCAAAGAAAAAGATGTGAAGATCAAGATAAAGCAACCTTCTCAATCCATGCAAGAACAAACAAAGGGTTCCATGATACTAATAAGAAAGTCAACCAAGAAAAAGAACTATGATCAAACTAAAGCAAGCTCAAGCATCATTGCAATAAGAATCAATCAAAGTCAAAAGATTAAGATAATCAAGAAAAGTTCTTCCCAAGATTCAAAGGTGTGGGATAGTTTGTAAAGATGTAAACAATCTCAAAAAAGCAAGTACAAACCTCAAACCAAATTTTCAAAACTTCCCTTAAACCCTCAGATCATTTTGAACCAAATTTCCAAACATATAATCAACTTCATAAGGGATAAATCGACTCTATGGAGATAGAGTCGAGTCTATACTCGGCTCCATAGTGAGGAATTTTAGGCCAAACGGGACTGGTTTTTTACTTGCGACAAAAATCATAAGAGCAAGTTTTCAAAATGATTTTCCTTCATATATAGTCAAATACAAGGATAGTTTGGTTAATATTTTTCAACAACTCTATTTTGAATTTCAAAATCCCAAAGTTCTCGAATTTACCAAATTACCCTCCAATGGCTATTTTTTGAAAAGCCAATAAAAAAAAGACCCACTTGTCTTCCATTACACACAAGATATTCTCATTTGTCTTCCATAACATTATCTCAAGATTTAAAGTTCCATTAATTAGATTATGTCATCCAGTTTTGAGTTTCTAGATTAAGAAACTAAGTCCCATTCTCATTTATAAGTTTAGACCCAAAAACTCCATTAAAGCCAAAGATTTAAGAAAACCCTCTTGAGCGAAGTTCCAACCCAAATCCCCTTTTTAGCAAATATCCAAATCCCTTAACCACTTTTGCTAAAGATACAAATGTTTAACCCTTAAAACATTGTACTTTTATTTATTTGGACGTTTACTTTCTAGAGAGAGAAAGTAAAAATCCATTTCACCATTGTTGTTTATTTAAGCAATCTTTTTTTTACACTCTGTTTACAAATATTATTATTGTTACTACTAATGAACTTCATTATGTCTTCAGGGCTAGTAGTTTCGTAATTAGGGGCAATCAAGGTAGTATTAGACCTTGGGATCTTATGTGTGATTCACTTGGGCAAGGATGAGTTCATCGTCTTATTGGTTGTGATTTGCAAGGTGTGATAAATCATTATCAGGTAGTTAGTTTTACCTTAGTGAATAGTAGATATTGAATTTTCTGAATTACCATCCAAACCATATTAAAATCTTGATTTGCAAAGTGTATCAAAACTCCCTATTTAATATTGATATTAACTATTAGCTTTATTACTTATTATTTAACTAATTTCTTTATCATTAATTGAATCATCCCATTGTGATTAATATTTTAGAAGAGGAGTTTGAAAAGTATTAATTTGTATTTAATTTATAATGCCCATCCCCCCGGCTCTCCTCCCTCGGGGTATATTTTTTAGACAACAATTGTATCAGAGCCTATATCATAGATAATTATTTTTGAAAAATATATTTTGAGTATAAATATAAAAAATAATGGCAAGCATCTCACAATAGTTTTTAGGACAATACACTATTCTGATTTTCGAAGAAACAAAATTGAGTCAGGTATGTGCTTTGAGTTTTTCTCAAATCTCATCCAAATGCACTCAAAAGGAAGATCTAAACATTTTAAATTGGCTCTTCTCACTCCACTCATTTTTTACTCTTTGGATTTTGTTTTTGGCCTCTCCTTCTCATCTTCCTTTCCTTATAATCACCCATAATATTCCTTATATAACCCCTCTCTCAAACCCTAGCTTGGTGCCTAAAATAACGCATATTACTATATTGCCCTTTAATTTAAAATTATCAACTTTACATATTTAAACCATTACGAAATGTCTAAAAGCCAATTATATTTGAATTTAAATATTTGATTCATATCCTGATTAATAAAATAATAATAATATTAAAATTATATACCATATTCATAAATAAAGCCCTCAAAATTATGGGGTATTACAAGAAGAAGAAGAAGAAGAAGAAGAAGAAGAAGAAGAAGAAGAAGAAGAAGAAGAAGAAGAAAATAACCTTTCCAAAATCTACTGAAGAATGAGTAAGTAAAAAGTCATCCGAACCTGAGAAAGATGAGACGCCATGTACCTATACAAATACTGGAGAAGTTCTCGTAGAAACTTTCTCAATCTCCTCGTCAAATCAATAATCTGAAGGCAATCACTCATCGTAACCGAGTTCAATAAATGATGAAAGCAAATGTTCATCATCCACCTCAAAAGAACAAATGAAACCTTCCAAAAATCAATAGGATTGCCCTCATTTAAATCCTTCAATTTTGACTTACATATTAAAGAAGACATAATCAAGGAAACAGATAACCTAAAAGATTTTCATCAAAGAATCATACTTCAACATAAAAAATTAATTGATATCCATTTTAAAATGCAAGACAAAAACAAAATATTCTTTAATAAAGAAGGTGAAATACCTTAAAGAAAATAAAAAAATCTTAAAATTGAAAGTGAAAGATTAAAAGAACAAAATGAGAAATTAACATCAAATGATAATGGGACACAACTTAAAAATCTCAAATTAATATAAGTTAGATGTCTAAAACAACCCGTTGAGAAATTCGAATCAAGCAGTGACAATATAGACTGTCTTCTTAAGGAATAAAGATATGGATCTAGTAAGGAAGGTTTGAGATATACAAAAGAAATGTCAAACTCAAAAATCAAAGACAAAATTTAAGCAAGAAAAGGAAGAATTTATTTCAAAAAAAGGGAGGAGCCAAAAAGGAATGTCATAAAATTCCAAAACATCAATCATAATGTCCATTGCACTTTCTGCAAGAAGAGAAACCAGACTTTTGAAAAATATCTCACTCATCTAAAAATGAAAAAGAATATTTTTTGCATCATTTGTAAAAGGAATGATCTTACATATATTAATTGTGACTTCCATTCATCAAATGTTGATTGCACATATTGTGGTCAAAATAATCATATATTTGATATTTGTCACATAAGAAAAAGAAATATTCAAGAGCATAAACAAAGGATATCATCATACTCCTACACTAATAAACAAGGACCAAAACTTAAAGGGTAGTAGAAAGGAATGTTTGCTCTTCATATATTGTAGGAACTCAAAGACTTCCCAAAATAGTTTATGTTAAAGATTTGCAAGTAAGGCAAGAATGATCTTGTAACATAGAAAGATGGAATGTTTGCATAAGAGACACATATGATGAAAAAGAAAGAAGATAAATGATGATGAGACATCAAAGGCTTGGAAATGTCTTGATAATCTAAAGGAATCACAAAATGGGTAAAATTTATCCTTAATTTTCAAATGATGATTTTTTCTCACTTGCAACTAAAATTAAACACATGATGAACACGATCTATAGAAATCACTTTTACTCAACCTCAATCTAATAATTACAGTAACATTTGTAGAATTTAAACGTGTTTGATCAAATTGATCAATGAAATATTCATCACATCCCAACTTATAACCATATGTTTGGAAAACACAACAATGTGAAAATAATGAATATGCATTTTGAATCTCAACCACTTAAATATAGAAATATAAAAAATGGTTAGATTAAACATATTTGGAAAAAATTATCGAAAAAGTGATATTTATGGTGATAATACATTTCTACAAAATATTGAAAATAAAGTTTTTTTAAGAAAATAATTGGTTGTAGAATGGATGCTGAAAATTAATGAAGACTCTTATTTTTTAAAATAAAATGAGTTTGGAAACTCCTTAAACAAAGAGGAAAAGTTCTAAAAGAAAGAAAAACAATTCTTGAAAATTTAATGTCAAGAAAATAGTCTAAAATATTGTAATATCCCATATTTCTGTGTATTTAATATTTAATCAATTCGAAAAAAATTTAAATTACTTGTGTGTCGTAATTTAATTGAATTAGTTATGTTAATATCTATTTAAATATTAATCAGAGAGAAGATGTTCAATATTTACATAAATTAAATTACTAAGTGAATAGTAATATTTATTTATGTCATAATGTGTATAAGTGACGTGGCATTTATTTATCTCAGTCGGAAGTCAGATATAGATTAAGTTGGGTGTGAAATAGGGACTTTTTACAAATTAATTTGAATGTCAATTCTGAGTGCACGGTTCAGTTCGGATGGGTCCAGATAGTCAAAAAAGTGTACGCAGGGGTGGTAAATGGGTCACGGGCTATTTTGGGGCATAACCGAGCCCACTCGAGGGTATTTAGGCTATTTTAATTAGGCCCAGATGATTAAAAACGGGATTTGGAGATAAAAACCTAAGTTTTGGAGTTGTGGGAAGCCATAAATCGTTTAGGAGAAATTTGAGAACATAAGGGACAAATAGGGAGGACTCTTGAGAGCCAAAGAGGAAGAACAAGGAAGGTGTTCTTCATCACACAATGATCTCTACACCAAAGGATAATCAGACACTACGAATTTATAAGAAAAGTGGTGAAATTTCTTCAATGTAAATTGGTGAAATTCAATTCATATCATAGTAGGTGTTACACAAATGATTTTTGGATTGGGTTAATACAAATTGGGTTTTGATTTGGGGAAGTAACGAATCAAGTTATTGGGACTGGTTTTGATTCGTAAGGATTTTAGTGGATAATTTTGGGTAAAAAGATTCACAGAAGCTGTTAATCGTGATTCTGTTCGCGCAGCCCTCTAGGAAATGGAGTTTCTAACTTTCGTTCTTTAATACGCTTTTTCCAAAACGACTCCAAAATGCCCCATAACGGCAATTTAAAAATCTGGGCAGATTCGTGGGGAAAATTTTAAGAAATATTTTTAGTTGTTATTCTGTTGAGGATTGCCAAGATTGATAGGTGTGACTAATTACCCTTCCATTAATTAGAGGATTAGCTAAATTGAAGAGATTAAGGTTTATGATAAAGTTATTTAAACCTTCTTAATTAAGTGGGGGGAACTTAATTAGATGAAATTGGACGTTGAATTGGGAATATAGAATTTCGAGTCGACAGAGAGAGAGAGTCCGGGCATAATTGGTAGGGCGACACCAAATAATGATAAATTAATTAGTGTGTAATTAATAAAAATGAAGTCAGATCATAGACTTAAATATTTTTGGCTTGGGTATGGGCATAATACTCCAATAGCCTGGATTTCTATATATGTGCCAATGTGAAGTATATATATATATATATATATATATATATATATATATTGTAAAGACATACCAATATTAATTCTATCGTAAGAGGTTGTGCGATGTGGGTGAGTCCCCTCGCTAGCGAATGCATGGTGAGTATATTCCCCGGGTCATAGTGTCTCTAACTTAGGGGTGGGACCGTTATGGTATGGAGCGGACACTTTCGGCGGGAACTATGGCCTCCTCCTATGGGTTCGGTGATAGCATTTTATGTCCGACATATGTGTGAATGTTGAGATATGATACGTATATATAGTGCAGAATTATATACGGGAATTTATATATATACATGGTGTGAAATGTATAGATAATATAACATATTAAATGGTTATATGGTATCAAGTTGGTTATGGATATAAATAAGTTAGTGTGAAAAATAACTTATAACTCGTATACATGATGTGAATGGTGTAAAGGATATAACTTGTGAGAATGTTATATGTCTTGTAAGAGCGGTTTTATTTATTTTCAACTTATGGATAATTGTGAACTATAGTTATACGTATATAATGGAGTAGATAATTATATACGGGTAATTAAATACATGAAGAGAATTTGTATTACTTATATAACTAGTGAATGTTATATGACTTTTAAGAAATGATTAATTAAGTTAATGCGATAAATAACTTACGAAGTAAAGATACAAATTACTCGGGTTAGAGTAGAGTTCAAGGAGTTTTATGACAAGGCTAGTTAGACGGGGTGGTGTAACTAGGAGGGTTAGGAAGAAAGCGTTAGGTGTGCACTTTAGAGGAGGGTTGAGATGTATCTCAAGGGAGCGCGACACTAACTTAAATATGAAGAGTATTCATATATTTTAATTGTTGCATTTTAATTCACTTGCAAAATATTTTCAAAAGGACTTTGGGTTGTGAACCATACTTGCAAAATATTTTCAAAACCTTTTAGGTATCCAGCCACAGGGATGCCAAACTTGAAGATCCGTTCCAGGGATGCGTAAGTGCAACAGGTGTGGATGTTGTAGGATTTTAACACAGACGCTTCAGTCATTTCATTCCTAGAGTAGGATGCATCTTGGTATTTCTTTCGGGCATGTGGCCCCAGCTATTTTCATTTCAGTCGGACTATGTACTGGTTACTATTCTTTGTTGGATTATATTAGTGGATGTTGATTTTCTACCGATGGTTTATTCGGTCGGTCATTTATTGATTTATTAAGTATTGCTTTAGATTCATGGTTTGTGTGAATTGTTCGTATTGATATTTGTATGGTTGTTGTTGTTAAATAAAAAGATTAAAATTTTTGACATCAGCTTTTGAATACTTGGTGGTTAGTAAGTTTTAAAAAGTTTTCGACAGTGATGCTAAGAATGAACCAGATGAGATTCCCATTTTAGTTTGATAAAGGACTGATCACCCTATATTTCATTGAGCATGGTGTCACAAATATCTCAAGATATACATTTTGATGTAGTTAATTTGAGTTAATACGTTTCTCACATTATCCCCGCGTACATCAGAGACAAAATAAAGATGTTGGTGTACCTAATTGATCCCATGTGACTCCCACATAACAAACGGTGTGTGATTTACATTTTAATCATATTGTAAATAACCATAAAGTTAACAACACTCGAAGTATAGCCTAATGAAAGAATTTTTAAAATCATACTTTCCACAAAGTCATGATTATGTTAAAACCAAAAGTTGAAAAGAAAAACCGGTCTACAAAATATGATTTAAACCTCCCTTATCACAAAGAGTTATGGTAGATATATTTAAAGAAAAAGACTGATAGTGTGCCTTCTACGAATTAAAAGGGAAATAAAACATATGAAAAGGATTGATTTTTTTAGAACAACGCATGAAAACCTATGACCTTTGAAAATGAAACTTGCACTTAAAATTAAAGATAAACTCTTACACTTACACTCTTTTCCACAACAAACACCCCCTCATTAGAACTCTCATGAATTTTTACAGCCTTGGTTTCACGTAAATTATTAATAAATTTACACGTTATGATAATTCTCATTGAAAATATATGATTTCACAAAAACTCTCAAGATCACCTACACATGAAAGAAAAGTAAATGTCACACTTGATCTCATCACAATAAATACGATAATAATCCAAAAAATGATTAACCAAAACCCTTATGAAATTTAGAAAGTAAATAAACAAAATATTATGTATTTTAAAGTTTTTGGACAAAAATTTACCAAATTACCCTTCAACGTCTTATTTTTTGAAAATCCTATAAAAATACCCATTTGTTTTACATTACAAACACACAAGCTTTTACACTATCATCCCACGTTGTAAAGTTCCATTAGCAAGCTTGTGTATTCCGTCTTTGAGTTTCTAGAAAGAGAAACTAAGTAGTAAAAACATTTGAAAGTTTTACACCCAAAAACTCCACTAAAGCCAAGCTTCAAGAAAAACTACTTGAGGAAAGATCCAATCTAAATCCCCTCTTTAGAAAAGATCAAAATAACTTACACACTTCTGCAAAAGATCCAAAAGCATAACCCTTGAAACATTGTACTTGTGATTGTTTGAAAGTTTAATTTCAAGAGAGAGTGATTGTTTGAAAGTTTACTTTCTAATGAGAGAACGTAAAAACACACTTCACCAATGTTGCTTATTTAAGTAATATTTATTTTATACTTTGGTTACAAAAATTATTATTGTTACTACGGTAGAACTTAATTGTATCTTCATGGTCAGTAGTGCCATAGTTACAGGGAGTCAAGGTAAGATTAGAACTTGGGATCCTGTGTGCGTGCCACTTGGAAAAGGATGAGTTCAGCGTCTTGTTGGTTGCGATCTGCAAGGTGTGATAAATCCTAATGAGGTTGTTGGTTCTACATTGGTGAATAAGGTATAGTGAAGTATCTGAAGTACTATCTCGTGCGTAGATGTAGGAATCGTCAAACCATGTTAAAACCTTGATTTGCAAAATATCTCCAAACTCTCTCTTTAATATTATTATTAATTATCAACTTTATTACTTATTGTTTGATTAATTTTGTTATCATTAATTGAATCATCCCACTCCAATTAATATTTTAAAAGATAAGTTTAAAAGTATTAAATTACCATTTAATTTATAATACCCATTTCACACACCCCCCCCCTGCCTACCCCACCCCCCGCGGGTATATTTTCGAGCCAGCCAATTTATTATAAAATATTATTTTGTTTTTTTTCTTTAGCTTTTTTAATTTCATTAAGTTAGTAGAATTAACTATGATTTTTGTATGTCCTCAAATTTTTAATTGTCTCGTGTAGTTTAAAATTTATTATTATGTGTCGACTGTTGTTACATGGACTACATGTTGTTGTTTTGTCTTTTGAAGTCTTTTTGGTAGGTTAAGAAGATCTAGTTTTGATTAATTTGTAGTTGGATTTGGTTCATAAAATGCTATGCCAACTTATTATGGATTTTTACGTCAAGTTTGTGTGCATCATTAATTGTTTGTCCCAGTTCTATTATAGGATACATTATGGCCTGGGATTAATCTTTTGTCATATCCACGACTGTATTATTGGGCCTTTAGGACTCAAGATGATTTTGGGCCTAGTTATTGCTGCTACCATATGAAATATATTTAATTGACTTAGCACGGTTACTTTTATGTCTAATATCTGGATTAATTGTCTCCAATGATTTTGGAGTGACATTGTTATATGTATGGCTAATACCCAAAAACCTCTAAGCGAATAATTATGAGTTATTTGTTTAGAAACAATTCCTAATCACTAATAGTTCTAGCCCGATATTTCTATATTTTTAGATGTATCATTCTAGGAACGAACATGTCATCTTATCCTAACATTGAATCCATTTCATATTTATTTTCATATACTGAATCATCAAAATCATATTTTGAATTGTACGGAATAATAATTATATACTTTGTAATCTTTCTTACATTTTTCTAATTTCAAATGGACCCAGGCAATAAAGAAGACAACATCTCCCTAGCCCCGAACAAAGATAATGCATCACCTCGTGCTATGCTAACAATTATATATTCTTGGAAAATCAGTCGCAGCATTAAAGACCCCATTATAATTTCCTATGCTACTAAGTATAAATGGATCTAATCGATGTTGTATCAGGGCACATGTAGTATTTTTTAATTTTCTATATTCTTCTGCTTTTATAGATTATGTAATAAATTCTGCCCCTATTTAGTACGAGTGTAAGGAATTAGGGTATTTCGATACGTTTCTTCATATTAATATTATTCAAACTTATAAGGACATATTTTCCATCTTGTCCCTAGTTCCAAGTTTACATTGTGTATGAAGTATCATGTTCCAACCGTCAAAGGAATTCAAGTTAAAAAGTTCAAGAAGACGGATCTGAATATCATGCATATTTCAACATCTACGCGATATGAGGTATACTTTGGTATGGATATTGTTTTGTGTTACTTAGATTTTTTACTAAGTATTGGGATACTTTTTAAAATTGTTTTATTTCAAAATGAGGAATTTTTCAAAATTAAAATATTTTCTAAGATACTTGAAGGTGGACTTTAAAAAATAATATTTTTCGGTCCTGTTCTTCAAATGACATTGGCTTGTCGTTCAAATAACATTGGCATGTCGTTCCAAGGGCCGTTTGAAGCCCAAGATCTCATATGGATCAAAAGAGAGCGAATTTTTTTACTTTTAAAGCGTTGTTTGATAGGTCGTTCGAAGAAGCATCTAACGACATCCCTATGTCATTTTAATGCCCTAGGCATCTCGTTCTAACGATGTTTTGTTGCCTTAAAATCTTTGTTTGCCTATAAAAACTTGTTTCATTAAGCTTTTTGATTAAGACTTTTCATTTACACAAACTGCAGAGCTACTGCAATTAAGTCTTCACTTTGTAGAGTAAAAATATTTTTAGATTCACCAAAAAAATCCCAAATAGTTTTGTCAATCTTTTTTGGAAACCAAATACTTCTGCCACGAAGTTTATTCTTGTGTTTTGTTGTCTCTACTGCTGGACTTGGGGATACTCGAGGGTATTCACTGCTGAAGGAGGAGCTGCGATTCTTGTGATTCTCGAGGGAGTCATTGTTGGGTCAAGGCTGGGGTATTTATGGGTTGTGGCTGGAATTCATTGCAGATGTATCTATTGTGTTAAAAGTTACAATTAGCAAACATTAGTGAAATAAAAGGTTTTTCGCTACGAGGATTTTTCTTGAAATTGTTTATTTCTTTGCATGTTTGATTTCAAACACATAGAATCAGGTTTAGGGTTTAGTAAAATTGGAATTTGTGGGATTGATATTTAATTAAATAAGTTAACTCTATTAAAATATTGAGAACTCTCAAATTGGTATACATCATGCTTTTACAAAACTCCTTATTATCATCATTATTTATGCCTCGTCTATTTAAATTATTTTCACTTAAATCCATAAATTCAACCGTTATCACTCCTAATTATTCGAGACGTGACAACATGGTTTTAGAGCATCTTACCTAAAAAGAACTAGGTTTATTACTCCTATGTGGGACACATTTAGGGATATACTTAATCTATACTTTCATTACTTCTTTAGGATAAAATCAATAATAATTATTTGTCTTGCAACCATGAATGTTTGAGACAACATTTACTTGAACACCGAGGCTATCGATAAGGAACAATTTAGCCAAACAATCCGGGAAGAGGGATGTAATAATTTATGTAAGGAAATTAGGGAAATTGAGTGAGAATGGGTGAACATAACACCAAATATTAAACATTATCTATTTACATGTCATTTATTGGGGGAGGAACAGGCGATGAAACAAGCCTGAAGATTTATTCAAGTTCAAAAGTTCCTACAACAAGCAATTTACTTAATATGGAATGTCACACCAGTAGGAGAGTGGCGTATGACTCTACCAATATCTCCTGGTGATTATGGGCCGATTTTCCATCTCTCGATGCTACTATATCTTCATCATATTCAAGCATCATAGGTTCTGAAGAGGAGGATCAGGAGGACGGACATCTTATAGTTAACTAAAAAGGCTAATAATTACTGTAAAATAAATAAGTGAGACTATGTGTAAGAGTAGTATGAGAACATGATGCTACGTTACTAATCTAGGGTACTAGAAACTAATAAAAAATTAGGATGTATTAACCATAAGTTTTTATCAAATACATATGCTAAAGTATCCTTATATAACACTTGAAGGATCTTTTTAGTTAACTCGTTATGTTTTATGAATTGTTTTTACGCTTACGCATGCATTAATTATTCTTTACTTCTATAGGATGGTGAATACTCACAACATTAATACAACACCTCCATCAGAATCTATGTTAACTACTCAATCTACGGCTATGGATAACATAGACAAATGCTTACAAGAACTCACTACACTGACACAGGCACGTCAAAATACTATACTCGGGATTGAATTATCCACGGAGGTTCTCCGAATTAATGCTCTGGAGGAATTTTCACAACAAAGACCACGCATTTTTCGCGGGAAACCTGGAGCATCAGAAGCCAAATTCTGGTCTAGGGAAACTTTAAAGTTTCTGAACGGAGTATGAATTGTACTTGAACTCTGAGTAGATTTAGCCACTTCTTTATTTGAAAGGGAGGTCAAGCACTAGTGGAAATCAATGAAACGTAACCAGAACGTGGAAAATTTGACGTGGCCAGAGTTTGAAGAAACATTTTTTAAAAAGTATTTTTCTTTGACGGTAGAATTTTTGGGGCTCCAACAGAATAGCATGATGGTGACACAATACGAGGCTCGATTCGGAGAACTTTCTCACTGTGCTCAGAAATATATTGATACAGATACTAAGAAATGTAAACATTTTGAACGAGGACTTATATCCAGTGTTAAGACTTACCTTATTCCTTTGCAAATTCGTGAATTCGGTAAGATGATCGAAGTAGTCAATCTTATTGAGAATAATCTTACTCCTATTGGGACATCTCGTAGTAATTTTCCTATTCCCCAAAATAATTCTAATAATCATTCATTGATTCTCTCTATTCTAAATCACCCCAATTTTAAGCCAAATGAAGGACAATCATTTAGCCAGATTCAAAATCGAAACAGTGCTACTACCATTCGTTGTCATGAATCAAATACTCCTGGAGACATCAGACCTTAATGTCCTGAGCTTTACAAACCTAATTATAATCACAGGCCCCTTACAAATACAAGCAGAAACCTTGAACCACGAGAAAACGTGGGAAGACCTCCAACTACACCAGGAAAATCTATTCCTATAAATTCTCCAGGAAATTCTAATAATCACGAATCTATGCCCAATAATGTAACCCAAGGCTGATATTTTGAACTTATAACACAAACGTACAGTCACGACGTTATTGAAGGTACTGTTTTAGATCATGACCTTATGGCACATGTATTAATTGATACAGGGTCATCTCACTCATTTATTAATCCAAAATTTATGACCTTAGAAAATCTTATTCCTATTACTTTAGATCATCCGATTACCATTGGTATGCCCACAAGCAACATCGCCAGAACATGATAGGTTTGTAAAAATTATGAGGTAAAACTTAATATAGGAACCATTGTCATTGATTTAGTGGTTTTAGAAATATTATGATTCGGTATCATTATTACGGCGGATGCCTTATCTACTAACAATGCACATATTGATTTCTTATCAAGAAAGGTGATTTTTTATGACTCTACCACCCAAGATAGTAAATTTCAGGGACAACATTCTGGGATTTTCTCAAATATATCCTCTTATTCCTTAAAACTTATTGACGATTATGAAAATGTATTTCCTCAAGAATTTCCAGGAATTCCTCCATCTAGAGAAATTGAATTTGTAATCAATATTTTTCCTAATACCTATCCCATTTCTATACCACCTTATCAAATGGCACCTCTAGAATTACGAGAACTTCGAATTCAGCTTGATGAATTATTAGCAAAAGGGTTTATTAGACCAAGTTCATCTCCCTGGGGTGCACCAGTACATATCGATTATCATAGATTAAATCAGGTCACCATTAAGAATAAATATCCTCTTCCTAGAGTAGGTTATTTATTTGATCAATTATGAGGAGACAAAGTATTTTTGAAAATTGATTTACGTTTTGGATATCATCAATTAAAGGTAAAGGAAGAAGACATACCCAAAATAGCTTTTAGAACATGGTATGAACACTTTGAATTTCTAAAAATGTCTTTTGGACTTACGAACGTCCCAACTGCTTTTATGGACCTAACGCACCTTGTATTTCAACCATTCCTATATCAATTTGTGATCGTATTCATCAACGATATTTTGATATATTCACAAAATGAAAAGGAGAATGAATATTATTTACAAATTATATTGGATACCTTACGTCATCATCAGTTGTATGGAAAGAACAGAAAGTGTGACTTCTTAATGAAAGAGGTGAAATTTTTAGGACATATTATTATGGAACAAGGAATTCAAGTCGATCCAGGAAAAATCGCCGTAGTTATAGAATGGCCACAACCCACTACCGTAATCGAAGTTCGTAGCTTTCTAGGATTGGCTGATTAATAACGAAAGTTTGTAAAAGGATTTTCCACTTTATCTCTACCTCTCATGAAATTAACCCATAACGATATATGATTTGAGTGGAATCCGGAATGTACTCAGGCCTTTTGCACTCTAAAATTATATTTAACTATCACCCCTGTACTTACAAGAACCTCTAGTTTTTTAAGCTACGGTGTATACACGGATGCCTCCTCTAGGATCTTTACTCATGCAATCAGGCAAAGTAATAGAGTATGGGTCACGATAGCTGAAAATCCACGAATGCAATTATCCATTTCATGATCTAGAATTAGCCGCTAGCATTTTTGCCTTAAAAATTTGGGGGTGTTTTTTACACATAGTAGAATTTCAATTATTCTCAGATAGAAAGAGTCTAAAATATATTTCTACCCACAATGATCTAAATTTTCAACAATGTAGGTGGATGGAATATGTTAATGACTACGACTTTCAACTACAATATCACCCAGTTAAAGGCAACCGGGTATCGATGCCTTAAGTCATAAAACTAGTGGACGACCAACCTGAACACTCGTATATCAAATTTTGTTTAAATTGAAAGACTATAATTTTAAAAGTAAAACTTCCACCATTCATCATAACATCATAGCATATCCACCTCTTCAGCAAAGGACAATTGAGCATCAAGCTACAAATAAATTTCTCACCATTTAACGCTGAAAATTTGAACTTGGAAAAGCCAACCCAGAATGGACATATCACCCTAACCATGGAATGAGATTTCAGAACCAAATAAATGTATCATACACTTAAAAATCATTTTTGGTGGGTAGGAATGAAACGAGACATTAGAAATTTTACTGCCGAATGTTTAACTTGTCAATAAGTCAAGATTGAACACTAACATCCAGGTGGACTGTTGAAACCTCTACCCAACCCATCCTGGAAGTGGGATCATTTTACGATGGACTTTGTTAGTGGATTACCTACTCTATCCCAAGGATATAATTCGATTTGGGTAATCATTGATCGACTTACAAAGTCATCACACTTTCTTAAAGTTTGTACCACCAATCCATTTCAGTGACTTAGCCATTTATATCTTCAAAATATTGTCAGATTGCATGGAACTCCTTTATCTATCACATATTACCGAGATCCTCGATTTGCATGACATTTTTAGCAAGCATTACAGAAATACATGGGAACTAAATTACATCTTAGTACCTCACATCATCCTCAAACCAATGGACAATTCAAAGCTTAGAAGATATGTTACGAGCATGCACATCATATTTATCTGGGAATTGGAGTGATCACTTAGCATTAGTAGAATTCTCTTATAACAACAATTAACAAGCTAGTATTCAAGTCGCTCCATATAAAGCACTTTATGGAAGACCTTGTCACTCTCCACTTTGTTGGAATGAATCCGAAGAAAATCAAGTTTTTAGCCTCGAGATTATAGCAAAAACCACTGAGAAAGCACATCCAATAAGGGAAAGATTAAGAGAATCTCAAAGTCAACAGAAAAGCTATGATAATAATCATAGATGATCCCTTGAATTTCAATAATGAAACCAAGTTTTCTTAAAATTATTTCCTCGAAAGTGAATCATTATATTTAAAAGAAAGGGAAAACTCACACCACGATACATCGGACCTTTCACCATTACAGAACATTTTGGCCCAGTAGCCTATCGACGCATATTAACCCCTGAGTTAACCCAAATTCACAATATATTTCATGTGTCTCAACTAAGAAAGAATATTGTTGATTCAAACCACGTCATCACATGGGATGAACAATCAGTACAACCTAAACACAATTTTGAAGAACGACCACTTCAGATCTTAAACACACAAGATCGAATACTTCGTACAAAGACTATTCCTTTAATGAAAGTTCTCTGGCAACATCACGATCACGAAGAAGCAACTTGGGATCTTAGAGACGCCATATATCAATAATATCTAAAACTATTCGTAGGTAATTTTGGGGACGAAATTTTTTTAATAGGGAGAATTGCAAGACTCGTATTTAGAACGCATTCGTATGAGACTGTATATGTACAATAAAATCAACGAATAGATAATCCTATCCTAACATATAAGTATTTTAGTAAGAATTTTTGGATTATTATCACCCAGAACATTAGAAAACTATCAATTTTAAAGTTATCTTTAAGTTTTAATAATTATAAAAAAAAAAAAAACTAAAGTTTTCAATTGACTTTCAAACCATCCAAATGATAGATATATCTCAAAATTTCTTTATAAACACCCTCATTACCCTTTAAAATTTCAGAACAGCCCTTCCCAAGACTTTCCTAACTTTTGAAACTACACAAAGACCTAATAACTTTGAAAAAAAAGAAAAAACACCTTAAAACCTAACCAAAACTCCTAAGGACTAAAACTAAGTATCCCACCATTTTCCTCATCAGCTAGGCTGAAAAGAATAACTGCAAACCTCCATGAGAACCAATGAAGGACAAGGGTAAACTTCCACCCTTATTACCATAAACTTCCTTTAAAGTTTTCTCCTACTAGACCAATCCAACTACCACCTCAAATTCAACCAATACTCTCCCCATCCCTTCCCCTATATAAAGCCTCCTTTAGATCAGATAATTCAATACAAACAATTTTTCAAATACAAAGCTTATATTTTGGCATTTTTTGGTAGATCATTATTTTACGCTTAGAGATTAATTCTTTCTATACAACTATGTTTTTTCGATAGAGTAGAGTTTATTTATGTTGTTACAAGTAATATTTTACATAGGAATCATGAACAAAGGGTCAAAATCAAAAAATCACCATGGAAGCTTAAGATCCAATGATGGATTCTGAGTTCCTAACTTTAAACCAGTTTTCAAGTGAGAATCATTATCCTTAGACTTATAGGATCTTAACCATATAGTTTGATCTCAATATAATATACATAGATGTTCATTAATAAAGTTTTATACTTTCGGCAGTAAAAATTTTAAAATCAAAATTCTTCCTATATAATATGAATTAAATCTTCAAAGAATAACCATTTTGTTATAAATTCACAAAGAAACCAAACTATAATACGTCCATGCTTTGAATTTCATTACAAATCCATGAATGTTAAACTAAAAATCTCGATATTCTAGAGTTCTGGAAGAAGGCTCTACAGTTAAACTCAACCATTAAAAGCAACATATTTGGAATCCTTGTGAAAAATTAGAAAGAATGGCTTTCGAATGAACTCAAATGCTATTTTATAGAGAATTTAATCAAAGGTAAAAGTATTCAAAACCCTAGGTCAAAAATCGAGAGGGTGAAGATGCGTGTGGTCAACACGCGCGAGTGAAGTCAAAATCAGTGCATGGTAACTTTGACTTAGCGCGTGAGAGCACGTGCCAAATCAGAAAATTCTAAAAGAAATTTCCAAAAGTTTTATTTTATTTTATTTTATTTTTCTAGTCAAAATGATATATTATAACACCTTCTTTGGATAACTAGAAAGCAAATTCGACATAACCCCTAAAATGAAATTTTAAACTTAAAAAAATATTTTTCTAGATAAACCCCTGATGTTTTTCAACTTCTTTATATTCACCCCAAACTTTTTCTATCACCTTTTGACATTATTAAAAATAAAAAGTCTCTTAGCACAAAACGTGGAAAGTTAAGGAACTTGAGTAATAAAGTTAAAAATTTATTTATATTTTTACCTCAATATTTATTTTTCTACCCAAGTTTTAAAGCTTTACTGCACTTTCCAATATTCCGCTGACCTTATTCTTACACGAAAATGCATTTTTCTTTATCAGACTTATATAGATTTCACCATTGACTTAAAATAACTCTGAGGAACTTTTCAAAACCCTTACATCAAGTAGGTAATTTCTTATTCAGTATTAATTTCACGAAATGCTTTTTATCATGCCTTTTGTTGATATCATTATGTGATAGACCCAGTATATCATATTCTCATTAATGAACTCATTTGAGCAGTTCAACTGTTTATGTATAATTGATTCAAATTTTAACAATAATTATGCACTCATAGTATTTCATATGATGCAAATTCTACCCAGTTATATTATAGCATACATTATGACCAGGGAAAAATCTTTCATTAGACCCATGACTATATTATTTGGCCTTTAGGACTGAGATGATTGAGGGCCTAGTTATTGCTACCATATGGAATGTCTTTAATTGACTTAGCACGGTTACTTTTATGCCCAGTACCTGGATTGGTTGTCTCCAATGATTTTGCACTCACGTTTTTATGGGTATTACCCAAAAACCTCTAAATGGATAATTATGAGTTATTTGTTTAGAAACTATTCCTAACCATTAACAGTTCTAGCCCGATATTTCTATATTTTTAGATGTATCATTCCAGGAACGAACATGTCATCTTATCCTAACATTGAATCCATTTCATATTGATTTTCATATACTAACTCATCAAATTATACTTTGAACTATATGGAATAAGAATTATCTACTTGGTAATTTTTTTATGTTATTCTAATTCCAGATGGACCCGGGAAATAGAGAAGACAACATCTCCCCGACCCCGAACAAACATAATGCATAACCTCATCTTACTCTAGCAATTATATATTCTTGGAAAATCAGTCGCAGCACTGAAGACCCCATTATAATATCTTATGCTACTATGTATAAATGGATGTAATTGATATTGTATTAGGGAACATGTAGTACTTTTTAATTTTCTTTGTTTTTATTTTTCTTCTATAGATTATGAAATAAATAGTGCCTATATTTAGTATGAATGTAAGGAATAAAGATATTTCGATACGTCACTTCATATAAATATTATCCAAACTCCTTGTTATCATTATTATTTATGCTTCCACTATTTAAATTATTTTCACTTAAACCCATAAACTCAAGCCTTATCACTCCTGATTATTTGGGACATGACAATCTTAATCATCTCACCACATCCTCACCTTCCCTTCTAGGACATTGACTTACTCTAACCCCATCACATGGCCGCACTACAAATTAATGTCACACACATTCACTTCACTCCACATAAAATTGTACTGGAGAATTCATGTGTTCATAGAATTGTGTTGTGATTCATATTGTTGTTTGATGAAAAATTATGCTCCCTCCACATAAACATTACGACCACAATTTTTTCAAGCAATGCACCCATAATGTTTGTTAAATTGTCTCAAACAAAAATTTTCACCATTATGTATAATTTCACCATTCCCACTTTGCAATTACCATTGTTTATGCTCTTCTTTAGCACCAATACTTATTCCCCGTTATTTTTGCCCAACACTTTGAAAATTCTTTTTATATAGCTTTAGGGTGGTGTAGTGATGTGGCTTGAACTTGTCATTCTTTATACAGTGTAAAATTCATTTTGAAAAATGCCTTTGTGGTAAAGAATAAGGCAAATTCAAATTGGCATGCAACCACCACCACATGTTTTCACATGTGATTATGATGCCCCTTTTTTACATAGGTATGCCTCTAGTTGAGGGTCGCAATTTCAGATCGTGACATACTGATAGAAAAGACTTTTGCGTGTAATTGTCGTTATTGTAAAAGTCCTCCTAATCAAATTCTCAAATACCTACAAAATAATATCAACTCAAGTGTAGAGGTAAGTAAGGGTATCAATCCACTTCCAAGGGGGTAAGCTAGAGACAAATTCAATTGTAATTCAATTTTTATTTTCTTTTTGTGCTTTTTCACTTTTCTACTTTTTTTTAGCTTTTTCAAATATTAAAACAATTGGGTGAGGTGATGATTTAAACTAAACTAAACTAAATGTGATATGATAATAAATAACTAGAAAGTGACTAAAATGGAAAATACAGTCTAACACTAAAATAAGAGATAAAGTGAGGTAAATAATTGTGAGAATAATCAAAGAGTGGGATTACACCACAAATTTTAGCTATTCTAATTAATTGAATTCTCCCAAATTAATATCAAACTTACAAATCAACTCTCGTTGCAAACGTAATTTTAATAATAACCTTTTAAAAAATTAAGTTTAACACCCCACAACTCTAGAAAATAGATCTACACTCCTTTTAAATAATCACCCGCTTGGATCGATCAATTAGAATTTATGTAAATCTTATAAAATAAATTTAGAGTTGAAATTCAAGTAATAATACTCCACTTAAGAAACCCATATCTCCAGTTCGAATCTAAAATGGGTATTATAACTAGAATTTCGATTTTCTCTCGAAAATCATTTACCCTCCCTCGAGGCGCAAATCTAAGGGTGAGGGATAAAAATTAACATTCAAAGAGAAATTAAAAGTTATCAAACTAATTAAACTAAAATAACATCAAATAAGGATTTCCCCCCACACCTTGGAAGGGGATTTAGCCTAACCTGATATGAAATTTGATAAATTAATAATCAAGGCTACTAAAATAAAATAGAAGGGAATAGAACAAGCAAACCAAATCTCTTTGAGAAAGTTGTATTCAACTCTTCCAAATTAAAGCATACAGTCCCTCTAATTGAGCATCCAAGTTATTTGAAATTAAATATCCACTCAATTAACTCTCTTACAATATTTAATCTCACAAATATCTAACAAAAATAAAAAGAATAAAATAAAACTATTTAGAAATCGTGTTTTTCTCTACAATTCTCTCTCTAGAAATTCCTATCTAAAAGCTCTTTTTAAATGGGGTCTTGAGTTTTCTTTTTATAATGGCAAATATGGAGCTAAAGGGGTATTTTTGGTAATGGTCATGAGTGTGCATGGAAATGGTGAGAGGAGTGTGAGGTCATGTGGGTGAGGGGATTTGGGAATAAAATCTGATATGGTTAAAGGTGTGTTTTAGGAAAGTGGATTAAAAAGGAATTTGAGGGTATTTGGATAAAAAGAGGGTTAAGTGGGTTTTTTAAGCATGTGTGATAAATGAGTTAGTTTATGGTTTTGTCTTGGTTTGTTAACAGATGGATACGTCATTTGGCTTTTGTAGAAATGGGTAGAAGATGAAATGGGTCTTTGTGAGTTGAGCTTAGCTTGGATGGTGGTTGAGTGGAGCAAGGGTTGGATCGGACTAGGGGATGGGTTCTGGAGTTAAGGGGTCAGATAAGGGAGCGATTTCGGTTTGATATTTGCAGGTTCGAGGATGATTCGATCCTTGGGTCGAACTGGCCGGATCAAGGATCGGCGGGGAAGGTTCCGGTTTCGGCCCGAGTTTTGGGTTTGTACATCGCCGGAGGGGTTTGCGAAGTGAGTTAGATCCGGTTCAAAGGGTTGGAAGATAAGGTCGCCACCGGGGTTGAGGCAGCACCACCTGGATTGAGGCAGGGGGCTAGGGTCTTGGGTTAGTGGCCAAAATCGGGTTATAGATCCGGCAGCAGGATTGTGACGAATCCGGGTAGAAGGGGGTCAAGGTCCATGGCTGCATTAATGGAGGTCGGTGTGAGGAGAGAGATTGTGTGTGGTAGATGGGAGGTTGAAGATGAGGATGAGGGTGTTAGGGTGTGTGAGTGTGTATGGGAATGGGTTGAGGGTTAGGGATTTATTTATGGTCTAAGATAGGGTATTGGGTGGTTATGGTGTGAGTGGAGTTTAGGATAAGTGAGTGTGTGTATTTTATTTGTGACCCTTAAAAAAAATGAAAATGAACATAACTAAAATCCTTAAAAAAATAAAATTAATAAAAACTAAAATTAGAATAAAATAAAACTTCTAATCTATAAAGTAAAACTAAAATAAAATAAATAAAACTAAAACCAATAAAAATATAAAAACAAAAGATCTAAAAAAAGTAATATATAATAAAACTAAAAATAAACTCCTAAAAATTAAACTTAATAAAACAAGAGAAAATAAAATAAAAACTAAAACTAATAAAATCAAAATCAAAATAAAATTATACTAAATAAAAAGAAATAAAAAAATAAAAAATAAATCCTAGAAATTCTAAATAAATCTAAAATAAATCTTAAAAATAAAAATGACTCAAATTAAAAATCTAAAAAATGATTAAAAAAAAAAGACACAAACAAAACACACACAGGATTTAGGGTAGGTTTAGGCTAGGCTTATGCTCGGGTAAGGTTACGGGGTTGGTAATTAGCTCCATAAAGTGCACATTTGCCTAGATATATAACTTTTGACACCGCAAACGGACATTTGACCTACAAGATAAACATTAAAGCACATAAGACCCCTATTGCCGAGAATTAGCAACAAAAGTTTGTCTATTCGGGGTATAAATGTGTAGTTTTGAGTTCTTATCACATACCTTAGTGGAGTATGATTTCAGCTGTGAATTGTGACCCCTAATAGTGACAGTAATTTAATTAGAATTGGTCACATCCCAATGGTCATGGTTTGAAATCGTAACCAAGTGTGGGTGACTATCAGGTCACAGTTGGGGATCGTTACCATTTATGGGGACCCGTAACAAAAAATTTGGTTACAGGATTGATACGGTTTTGAACCGTGACCATTTATCTACTATAAATAAAAAAACCCTAGGTTTATTTGCATTTCGTCGACATCTCTCTCTCCCCCCCCCCCCTCTTGCTCTCTGCTCACCAGTATCCATCTTTCTCTCTTTCTCTCATTATGTGTTTATGTGTTTGTGTGTGTGCATATATATATATATATATATATATATATAAATATATATATATATATGTGTGTGTGTGTGTGTGTGTGTATACATAAAATTTGACTCATTTAGATGTGTAAATGTGAAATTGGGTATATACATGAAATTTGACCCATTTTATTATGTAAATGTGAAATTAAAATTTGGTATATGCATGAAATTGGGGCCATTTTGTTGTGTAAATGTGAAATTGATATTGAAATTGGGTATATACATGAAATTTTACCCATTTTATTATGTAAATTTTAAATTGATATTTTAATTGGGTATATACATGAAATTGGACTCATTTGATTCTGTAAATGTGAAATTGATATTGAAATTAGGTATATACATGAAATTGGACCCAATTGTGTACATTGAAATCTAAAACCATATGTGTGATTGGTATAAGGATATTTTATACGCATTAGAATAGTAACTTTGTAATTAATTACGCCCTAATTAAGTTATGATATTTCATATGCATTAAAATAGTAATTGTTTCAAACCGTGACCACCATGGTCACAACTCTATACCGTGACCAATACGTAACCCATATGGCGAGAAAGTTGGCGCCAGTTTTGTCAAGTTGAGGGTCACGGTTTTAGACCGTGACTAAAACGTGACAAGCCTTCGTGGAGCATATTACAGTTTTGAATCGTGACCCCTAACAGTGACATTTTTTTAATTTGAATTGATCACAACCCAATGGTCACGATTTGAGACCATAACCAAGTATGGGTGATTATCAAGGTCACAGTTGGGAATCGTTACCATTTATGGGGACCCATAATAAAAAAGTTGGTTACAAGATTGATACGTTTTTTATCCATGACCATTTATCCACTATGAAAAAATTCCCTAAGGTTTATTTCCATTTCATCGACATTTCCCTCTCTCCCCCTCTCTTGCTCTCTGATCACGAACATTCATCTCTCTCTCTCTGTCACAAACACACTATATGTTTATGTGTGTGTGTGTGTGTGTTTATGATTATATACACATAGAGTATATACATGTGTGTGTGTGTGTGTGTGTGTGAGTGTGTTTGGGTAAATACATAAAATTGAACCCATTTAGCTATGTAAATGTGAAATTAGCATTGAAATTAGGTATATACATGAAATTTGATCCATTTTGTTGTGTAAATGTGAAATTGATATTAAATTTGGGTATATGCGTGAAATTGTATACATTTTATTGTGTAAATGTGAAATTAATATATACATGAAATTGGACCCATTTGGTTATGTAAATGGGAAATTGATATTGAAATTGGGTATATACATGAAATTAGACCCAATTGGGTACATTGAAATCTAAAACCATATATGTGATTGGACCCAATTGGGTACATTGAAATATAAAACCATATATATGATTGGTATAAGGTTATTTCATACGCATTAGAATAGTAACTTTGTAATTAATTATGCCCTTGATAAGTTATGATATTTCATATGCATTAAAATAGTAACTTTCATACACATCCACACCCACATATATATACTTTTACACAATCGCACATATTTATATACACATTTTCATACATATATATACTCATACACATGTATACACACACATACTTACACGCGCGCATATATATACATGCACACCCACATGTATAATACATGAATTCCTATATGTACACGAAGTCCATCATATACTCACACAAACACACACACACAGAGATATATAGATATATATATAACACTTTTACACAATCTTACATATGCACACACACACACACTAATGCATATATATACACACATACTCACACGTGCACATGTATACATACATATACACACACGTATATATAATGAATACACTTTTACCTAAATAAAAGTTTTGAGTGACATGAAATACAAAAATTACATGTTTAGAATATAGTAATATGTTTCCATTTTAGATTGAATAGTATGTTAACATGTTTTCTTCTCGTTCCTTTTTCATATAAAATTGGAGAACAATTATTGAAGCTCAACTGATTCTAGGTGATTTCTTTATTCAAGTAACTTTACTTATCTTTTATTTCATGTAACGTAGTCTTATATATATTTATAACTTCTTGGTTAACTGTTGTTGCCTTGTTCACCCCTTCCTAAACTAGTTGTGATTTAAGTGAACATAAATTGGTGGAAGGGCTTGCACATTTGGTGGATAGACAGTACTTTTAGGATTAATTTAATTTGAATGAACTTAAAATGGACTTGTTAATAATTGCGGATGAATATTAATACATATATCTATTTGGTTAACTGATGTGGTCGTGTTCACACCTTCCTTAAGTGGTTATTGTTTGGGTGAACAAAACTTGTTGGAAGGGCTTGCACATTTGGTGGCCGCATAGTAATTTTAGGATCAATTTAATTAAAATAAAACCAAATTAGATTTTTTGATACCGTACAATGAATATTAATGCATATATTTGTTTGGTTAATTATTGTAGTCATTTTCACCCCTTCCTTAAGAGATTGTAGTTTAGGTGAACACAAATTGGTGGAAGGGCTTGCACACTTGGTGGACACATAATAATTTTAGGATTAATTTAATTAAAATGAACTTAAATTGGACTTATTAATACTGTGTGGATGAATATTAATGCATATATATTTTAGGCAAATTGTTGTGGTTGTGTTCAACCCTTCCTTACGTGGTTGTTATTTAGGTGAACACAAGTTAGTGGAAGGTCTTGCACATTTGGTGGAAACATATTAATTTTAGGATTAATTTGATTAAAATGAACTTAAATTGGAATTTTTAGTTTAGGGTTAATTAGATCCATTACCTCTAGTGACTCATATTCACACCTTCATTCTATATATTTTTCGAAAAAAATGAGTCACAATAATAATTACTTTCAAGAAGAGTACGAGAGGTTGTAAGTGGACCACACTAAAACATCTTTTATTAGTGCGCGCCATATAGAGGGAACTCCAATTTACAAATATGAGAATAGAAAAATTAAACAGTTTAATTACCTTACGAATCATGGAGTTAATCTCTCATAAGCATAGTTGTTCGATCGTATTATATTTTACTTTTTAGAATGGTGGGATGAGGTAGTAGAAAATATATTTCATCTTTGTAATCCCGATAGGGCACCGATATTCATGACACTGTTAGAAAAGGTAGAAAAATATTCATCCATTGTGGATATAACTCCGTAAAAAGAGCATTCGCCCAAACTGTGATGTCTCGCGACATATGCACATTAAAAGTGAGCTTGCAAATAAGTTGAAGAAAAAAGGATTTCGAGTTCCTATCACATATCTTTATATTTCAATCATAGATACGCTTACGCCCAGTTATTCGCGTGCAAAATTTCATAAACTTTTAAAAAATAATACCGAGTGGATGGAAATCAGGCACATCGGGTATGTTTTAAAAAGTTATTGAAAAGGTATACACATGTATATAGTCTTAAACATGACCCTTGTACATTCATCACTAAATATTATTTTAATTTTAAGTAATGTCAACAGGAATAGAGATAATCAACTAAATAAGGAAATGCCTCCAACTCAATCCTCTTTTACACCCTAACCTCAATTTTTATCACCTGTGGGTTTGCAATACTCTACTCCGCCACAGGTTCAGTCTCCCACTCCATCTCTGAGTCATTAAAATTAACAAGCCCCTGTTAATCCAATACTCCCACCTTCCATTAATGAGGAATCCCAAGCAAATAATAAGAAGCCCATCGGGTTCTCTGATTTCATAAATCCTACTGGTAAAAAAATGACGTCCAGATGTTTAAAGCCCATTTTTTATCTCTCGAGAAGATGACCATGGGTGTTGGGGGACTATTGAAGGTTAATACTTTCATAAATGATGACGTGTGGGATCAAATTTGTAAGAGTTTCACACTACCACTCGGTTCAAAGGCAAGGGTTCTTTCTCGAGTAAGTGAACATATGAAAACCTATGGGAAGAACCTTGGAAAGAATTTTTCATGAAGGGGGCATCAAGTTATGATATTTTGGGGTTCAAAGACATAGTTCCTTAAAATATTCAAATTCCCTTCAACCAATGCAAAAACTTCTTGTAGAATGAGGTTTATGAGGAAAAGGTGGCCTAGAATAATAAAAATAGACATAATAGAGCAAAGAAAGTTGATGTACACAAACTCGGGACAAAATCATATAATGGTATAAAGGGTAAATGGGTGAACATGATCAAGGGGACTCCGAAAGGCGTTATAGCCCATAATCGAGTCAACATGTAGTTGCATCCACAGCGGGATAAAGGGGCCAATAGTTTCCTAGAGAAATTAGCTTCGACTCTATTGAGTTTGAATTTAATTATAATATATATACACATAATATTAAAATAATATTAAAATCATAGTCCTAAATATAATATAATGCTCTAGTAAATGATTAAAGGCATGACGAGTAGTCAGTCAATGAACAAGTTGATGCTGAATTATCTGAAGATTGGGAATACATACGGTTGAAAGTCGATGCGTCTATACCTTTTCATAAAAATTACAAAGAAGATCACTCAGTATTGTATGCAATGGTCAATTTTCATAATTTTAACAGTTAATTTGGTTTATCGAGCAACATTGTAACTAGAATTCTTAAGTGGATTAAAGACATTCTTTCAAAAGATAACACATTACCAGATAGTTATTTGAGCATGAAGAAGAACTTGAAGGGTTTGGGTTTGAAGTACAAATATATTCATGCATTCAAGTATGATTGTATATGGTACCACAACGAACAAAAACTATAAGAGGAGTGTCATGTATGCAATGATCCAAGATATGTGGTTAGTGAGAGTGTAAAAGATAAACCTACAAAAGTTCGCAAGTGCTCGCAAGTTCCACATAAGGTATTGAAGTATTTTCCCCTCAAACCATGGTTAAAAATATTTTTCACTGTACCATGGATAGCAGAAGCCATAACATGGCACACTCGAGCCGAGGTGGTTGAGAATATCATGCGTCAACCCATTGATTCACCCATTTGATAACTTCTAAATGCACAAGATCCTGAATTTATAAAGGAATTGCACAGTGTCCGTCTTGCAATATCAACTAATGGGTTTAACCGTTTTGGTAATTAACGCATTAATCAGAGTTATTTAGACGTTCTCATGGAGCCTTTAAGTCTCCCTCCAACACAGTGCATGAGAAAAGAGTTCACATTATTGTCGTTGTTGACAACCGATCCAAAGGCTTCAAATGATGATATTGATATTTTCTTATCCCCGTTAATTGAATAGCTTAAATAGTTATGGGATGAAGGCATGAGGGCATTTAATGTTCATAAGGGTGAAGAGTTCACACTTAATGGTGTTGTGGGGAATACATATCTATCCTGCCTATAGGACTTTATCCAGTTGTAATGTTTATGGTTATTATGGATGTCCTATCTGTGTGGAGAAAACTAAATACACTTGGCAACATCATAGTGGTAAGATGAGTTATACCGACCATCGTAGATTTCTATTGAACATTCACCTTTTAGGAATGACACATCTAAATTTTTACATGTCAATCGCGAGCGTAGGACAAAACCTACTAAGCTTTCTTGTTATCAAATCAAGAAAAAGGATAAGGCTACAACTTTGAAGAATAAATTTAAAGGAAAACATCCTCAGTTTGTAGGCCATAAGCATAAAGATAAGGAGGATCCAAAAGATACTAGTAAAATAAAGGCATGGTCCGAACGATTAATTATATTTAACTTGTCATATTAAAAAGAGCAACGTGATTGACGTGATGCACATTAAGAAGAATTTTATGGGGCATTTGATAAGAACATATATAGGTGGATCTCATTCGAAAGATGGAGAGGCGCAATCTAAAGGAGATGGAAATATAAAAAAAAATATAGTTAAATATTTATTCTACAAAAGGAATAAATTGGATTTTCGATGGTGCTTTCACTTTGGTTACTAGTGAGAAAAGATCCTCTAGACACATTATTCAACTAGAAAACTCCGACTGCTTATTATGGTAATTTATTGAGGGTTGCAAGTAAATAAATGATGCAAAATAGTGTAAGTCTCATGACTGGTATCTCAGCATTCAATTAATCCCTTTGTTGTTTAGGCATTGTGTTTTTATCATAAAGATCTCTGCAGGGTACTCATGTAGATTAGTTTGTTCTTCACCTTACTGTGTGAAAAGTGGTAAATAGGAAGCACATTAAGACTGCAAAATCAACTTTATCTGAGGCGGCTTGTGTCTTAGAGAAATATTTTCCTCCATCATTATTTGACATCAATGTCCACCAACATGTACATCTATGCGACGAGGTATTATTATGTGGACTCATCAGGTATTGCTGGATGTATCCTTTCAAGAGATTGGTGAAAATATTCAAAGATTATGTTACGAATACACACTATAATGGAGGGACAATTGTGGAAGAATACACAACATAAGAATCATCTTTATATGCTTGGGAACATATACTAGAAAATGGACTTTGGAGATTCAATCCTTATGGAGAACGAGTGATCTATTAACTTGAAGAGTTTGAAGATGAAGTGAATTTTGGGAACTGTAAAGAGGTGATGCTCACCAATATGCAATACGAGCAAGCAGCTGGTTATGTCTTCGAATCGTAAAATAAAGTTTAAAATTGGAAAGAGTAAATAGCTAAATATATACCTTATTTTTGTTTGATTATTTGTATTCTATATATTACCATCTAAACTCTAGGAGGTTTAATCCTCATGGAAAACAAGCAATCTAGGAACCTGACGACCTTGAAGTTTAATTGATTTTTTGGGAACTCTATAGAGGTGAGACTCACCAATCTGCAATATGAGCAAGCAGATGGTTAGGTCTTCGAATTGTAAGATAAAGTTGAGGATTGAAGAGAGTAGCTATCCACATATATAACTTATTTTTGTTCAATTCTCTGTATTCTCTATATTATCATATAAACACGTTTGGGAAGTATGAGAGAGAAATTGTCCAAATATCAGAAGAGAAATTGCACGATGAATGATTTTAGGGCATAGGCATCAAAAGAGGAAATTGCCACCTCTTCTATTGTGATTACTTTTGCATGTGTTGTAAAACATTTCCTAATATAGATCCTTTAATAAATGAAACTTTTAAAAAGAGGTGATGCCTCTTTGAGGCTTGCACGCCTAGACAAAGGTCCCAATTTTCATGCGAAGGAGTTTAAAAAATTTCACACCAATAGTTTTTATTTCACCCCATACACATGCAAGGAAAAACTGCTGATGAAAAATAATGGAAGTTTAATTTCTTCATTAACTTCTTGTGTGGCTAGAAAAAGCGATAAAAATCCAAAGGATACCATGCCGACCTATTATGGGATTGTCCAATAAATCCCGAAACTAAATTACTTAGATTTCAAATAATTTATCTTTCTATTGTGACTTAGTGAAGGTGGAGGAAACTGCTGATGGTTATAAAGTGATCTTTCCTCAAAACTTATCATGGAAGACATATCTAAGATAAAGAATAAATATCGCATGTTCAACGAGCCTTTTATTTTGCCATTCAAAATGTGAAGAAGTTATTCTACTCAAAGTTCATAAACGGTGATAATTGGTCAGTTGTTATGCATGCAATAAAGGGTTTGATTACTCTAGTAAACGCATTAAAGTCCCTACATAGTTCCAATCTGCTCTTGATGACAACCCTAATTTGAAGGATCTTTTAGTTGATTTGGATGAAATTTGAGTTTAGAAATATTATTTTATTATTATTTAGTTAACTCTTGTATGACAACCCTATTTGTATCGTACGTATTGGAACTATCCTCGTATTTATTTATATTTGTGCATCCTTTACTCGTATATTTATTTCTCTTGCACTTGTTTCTCCATCGCTCACATTTTATAATTTTTCTATAAATCTTATTAAGTTTTGAATGTGAAACTGATAACAAACCGCCAATCTGAGGTAACTTATGAATGGTCATAGTTTCTTTTCATGTTCACAATTTGTGTGGTTTCCTTAATTGGAGATTTGTGTTACGTGATGTTCATTGAGACACAAAGCATCAAAGGCTCTTATTGGTAAATACTAATTCGATTTTCTAAAATCTTTATATCATTAATCCTATTTTATTTCACGTCAGTACCCATGTATAGTTTCTTGGGGGTTTAACCGATTGAATTCATCCGTTCACGCCTAACAAGATTTTATCATTGTCTTGTTATGAAGCTTGGAACCCCAGATGTGTTGGACCGATTAGAACTCCAAGAAACTATACAAGGATACTCAAACGAAAATACATATGCATATTTTAGTGTTCTTATTCCATTATAGCTTGTTTATAATAATACTATTACCAATCCTACTCTTTTTATTATCATATGTGCTTTCAAATCTATTTTCATAAATTGAAAATCCCAACGAGGGGAGCTTATACCACAATTTCCAATTTACCGTGTTCATACAATTTTCTACATTTCAAACACATTTTACATCTATTTTCATAAATCAAAAAGTGACACCCTAGATTCGAATTATGGGTTAGACCCAACCTTATTCATCGTACGAACTACGTGGACCTTGATGCCATTTTTGGTTGTGTAGGCGTCCTGAAGTCATTTTGGGATTCAAGTCCTTTCTTACCATTTGAAACATTTTGAAATATTTACAGGCCTAGTTTGAGAAGGCACACTTTGCACATTTAGCATATATTTCATGGAACGAAAACATTGGATAATTAATATTTATTTGTGGAACTGTATACATGTTATCTTGTATTATTGTTTGTGGAAATGTATAGATGTTGTGTTGTATTATTATTTGTGAAAATTTATACAAGTTGTGTAAAACAATTTGATAGCTTAATAGTTAGTTAATTTGTGTTGTATTATTATTTTTTGATTCATGGATTAGTTAATTCTACCATGCAAACGTATACGGATTTGAAAACATATGCAATTTTTTCTGAGAGGCGAAAAATTAGAAATAATCTATTATTTAATTCATTTTTGGTCATGGCTCAGAACCACGACCATTTTGGTTACAACCTAGATTACCGATTTTAGATTGTGACCAACATCAAATTTTTGCCCCGGATGGTCATGATTTGGGACCGTAAGCATCGAAACAACACAATTATTTGTCACTGCTAGGGCCACGATTCTGAGTCTGACCACATAGTTGTAATAACCCTCGCTTATGAGACTGTATTTTATATTAATTACTTAGTATAGTGATTAGAGACCAGTGTTGGGTTATGATTTGAATGTTAATTCAATGTAGAAAGTTGATGTTTATTATGAGGTAGCATACATATCATAATTATGGAAAATATTGCTATGTCATGATTATTAATATCATCTGAATTTAAAATGATATTTGGCCTAATAATGAGACCGGAACCTAAATTGAACTTTAAAATGTCCAAATGATAATTTGGAGGTTGCCGTTGATTCCGGAATGTGTGAGATAGTCAAATAATGTGCCATATTGTATTTTATAGTTTTGGGCATTTTTGACTGGTTATGCCTTAATTATGCTATTGCGTATTATTTTATCGTACTTTTGGTTAAATTAAGTGGGCCAGTTACCTTAAGCCACGACTTAAGCCTTTTTAGTCTTCTATTTCCCCAAAATCCCTTCCTAAACCTAAGAGAGAAAAGAGAAGAAAGTAGAGAGAAAGCTTTGGATTGAGAGGGAGATTGCAACTACACCAAGAAATCTGCATTTTTGCTGAATCAAGGCAAGTTTTTACTTACAAATTGTTGTCTTGAGATAGATGATTGTTGTGATAATGGTGTATTAATCCTAGTGTAGCAAACTTAGGGTTTTATTATGTGTTTTGGGTTTTGATTTATTCCCAAGATGATTCATGAGGTTTTAAGATGTTAGATAGCATCATTGGTGTCTTATAGTGTTGGTATATGAGTTTGGTTTGGAGAAGATTGAGTTTGGGTAGCAAATGGAGTCCAAGACTCCATAGCCATTTCTTGGCAAAATCGCAGGACCGAATCGATTCGGCCCCCTGGGCGAATCGATTCGGCTAGGGCAGTGCTCAGGTCTTGTTGACCGAATCGATTCGGTCTCCCATCCGAATCGATTCGGCAGTTATGCAGAAACCCAAATTTTCTGACCGAATCGATTCGGCCTCCCATCCGAATCGATTCGGCATTTATGCAGACCCTCAACTTTTCTGGCCGAATCGATTCGGCCCAGGGGGCGAACCGATTCGGTTGCCCTGCATTTTCCAACTTTTTCTTTTTTCTTTTTAACCCCTTTTCTTTAGGATTTTTGATAAGGGACCTTCTTAAATGAAGTAAACATAGGGTTTAGAGTTCTAGTTGAGTTGGGTCGACATCCTAGACTCGAAAGGGTTCATCTAGGATTCTTTCAAGGGGGAATTTAAGGTGATGTTTAGGCGTCACTTTTGTCGTATAGTTTTATATCGGTCTAGAAGATGTTAAGGTCAATTTTGGAGACTTTGGAATTCAAATTGAGTTACATTTTGATTTGAGGGTTTATATTAAAGCCTAAAAGAGGCCTTGGGGATAACCTTAGAGTCTGAATTCTTTTTGAGGATGCTATGTCGGTACGAATTATACATGGTCCCGATTTAACTTACGCATTTAATTAAAATGGGAAATTGATAAGGTAAATGATAATTTACTAATAACATAATGGTAATTAATGAAATGAAGGTTACACACCTCTCTAAATACCATCTTAAGGGAAGTCCGTGCGATAGGTGAAGCCCCCTGGCTAATGAATGCAGGGTGGATATAGTCCTAGGCCATATGAGCGCTTGTTCTTTTTTTCTGCGATGGGTAGGAGATTTTTGGTGTGGTCTTGACTACCCCGCAGGCATATGGCCGCTTCCCGACGTTTCGATAGGATCCCAGGTTGTCGTATGCTAGGCCCTGGAGGATGATGGTTATTTAGGGGCGCGCCTAGTGGGGAAACCCGGACGGGCGGTCTTAGAATCGTTATATTTGTAATTATGACTATTCTAATTATCGAGTTGGACTCAACGGAACATTAATGCCATAAAGAGCAAACTTATGCCGCAAAGAGCATGTTATTGAAATCAGTGCCATATAGAGCACATGATGATAATCATATTCCCGAATAAGAATGGAAACATGAAGATTGTTATTGAAATGTGATGAAAGATGATAAAGGCTCATAAGCACTTTTAATTCTGTTTTTATGAATCTCACTTTAAGTGGTCCTTCATCAGTTTTAGTTCCTTACATGACGTTCACATGTTAGACTATCATCCATGCTTAATTGTGCATCATTGTCATACCTGTCATCTATCCATTGATCACATATACCCGGCCCTGACCGGTTTTCATTCTTGTTGTATCTATATATATATGATCCGTTCAGGTGTTCCGCCGCACGGTCGCCAGTAATGACCCTTCCTTCCTGTGGATTTTGAGGAGCCGTGACATTGTGCGGGTTTCACGGGATTTTGAGTAGACGCCTCTGTTTATGTTTCTAGTTATGTTCAGTTCATTCGGGCATGTTGCCCAAGCTGTTGTAAATGTGTAATGAATTTATTATGTAACACTTGGTACCATTTGTATGTTGTATGGATGGCATTGACCGACGTTTTATTCGGTCCTTTGTATCTTTCGGGATTTCTTATATGCGCATGTGGGGGTTTCCACCCTCTATTTCTATTATGGGTTGTTGAAAATGTTTTTCTTTTTATTTCAAATCAAAGTTTTTGATAACCCGTTTTCTGGAATATAGAGTGGTTATTCCTTATACTTTGTATATAGTCGTGATGCTGAGGATGATATTATCCATGATTTCCTATTTTATCGGGGTATAGGGCTGGCCACCCTTTATTTCGGATAGCGGGTTGTCACAATAGTCAGGGTCCATAACCGTTATCACCCCCTTAATGCTGAAGTCACCAAAAGGATCGTGACCACCTATAATAGTCATGATTTTAGATCATAACCCCCGAAATGGTCACCCTCAAAATGATCACGGACTAAAACTGTGACCCTAGGCCTTTGTCATGATTATCGTAGTGTCTATTTGTGACTGTGTCGTATATATATTGTATAATTGATTTTCTCTTTGGTTTTAGGGCTTTCTTAATATAGGTATGCTTTATTGCCCATTGTCTAAAATTCGTCTTTTTCCGAAAGCTAGGTGATATACCTTCTCATTCTTCTATCTCATTTATGCTTACATGCCTAATCCTATGTCTATTTGGTGACATTAAGGACAATGTTGAATTTTTTTGGGGGGGGGAGGGTGGGGGGAGGGGAGAGGGTGGATAGTTGTTGCTCTCTTTGCATCTTGGAATAACTTTTTATTATTAAAAAGGTTTAAAAAATTCAAAAATAATGGAAAATCTGTAAAAATCTACATATATGATATTTTTTGTTTAAATTTAGTTCATTTTTTAATTTCCTTGTTTACTTAGTTAGTAGTTTTACTCTGATGATATATAGTTTATATCCTTAAAATGATTATATGTTTTCTTTAATATCCTAGTTCATCTATTATCTTCATCATGACTTTTTAAAAAAATTTAAATCGTGAGAACAATACATGGCCTGGTTGTTGAAATTAGGTTACTTAAATAAACTAACCCGGAAATCTTGAAAATAAAAAGTGGACACTTAAACCCTAGAAAGTTTTAGAGTCATTCCCATTGTGAGATTTTATTTACATCTACTCCACTCGTCCTTTGAAAAGTGTACCTTGTTGCATAATTTCACTCTCATTGTTTTTAACGGTAGCTAGATAAGTTTACTGATTCGGCACAAATATTGCATTTATTCATCCTTTATACTTATGCATTTTAGACCCATCGGGTACTTTAATTCCTATATTTATGCTCGTTAACCAAAAAACCTCCATTTTATAAGATTAACATATTATGTGAGGTATAATTGAACTTTTTCAGGTATTAACGTGCTTAGCGTGAAGTTTAGTCACTTTACAGAAAAGTTTCATTGACTATTGCAACTTCGGGGGCATTTTTAATAATTTCAACACTCGGGTTTTAGTCCCGAGTTCTTCATAGAAGTTGTAGCTCATTGATTTCTCTTCACGTGGACACCGACGGTGCATGATTCCTATTTATAATGAAGGGGTTATGGCATTTTTAGGAAGTGTCTTGCTTCGAAAGCACATTCAAGGGCATTTTATCATTTGAGTTTTTGATCCAATTCTTCTTGGAAGTTGTATCCCTCTGAGTTAGCTTCGCATAACCTCTGACCGTGCCTAATTCTGAGTTATAACAAAGAAGTTACGGTATTTTTCGTATTGTTGATCCAAGCTGAAGATTGAGACTTGCTATGTGCGAATTGATTTGGCAATTTTCCAAATCGATTCGGAATGCTAGAAAGTTCAAAAATCCTTATTTCAAGTGGGTTTTTGGTGGGATATTTATATAAAAACATTGTATTAAGTTGGGGGATCATTTTTTAGGAATTAGTTAGGTTAGAAAATCATATTTTTGGTGATTTTTATGGAGCTTTCCCCTCTCCTCCATTTCTTTAGGTGTATACCCATTTTATGTAAGTTTTTTACTACTCAATATCTTCTTTAGATAATCCATGCTCTGCTTATTTGATTTCTTGCTTTGTAGATACTTTTCTTGTTTGATTAATTAGTTGTTGGTAGTTCATTGTTATTTCATTTATTAATTAATTATTTTAATTACTTTATTCATGTCTAACCTAGTTTAAGGGTTGGGATCATGTGTCCGCCATTAATGGGTCTCGAACTTCGAAAGTTAGGTTTTGTATAAAATCACATTTAATTGAAACCTCGTGTATTAAAGTTGGAAAATTATGCGTTTAACTTTCTTTGTCACGCAGTGTTAGTGTTTATTGCGATATTCCGAATTTAATCCACGTGTGACCATTTTTTATTAAATATTTTATCTCACATTTTTGGATTAAATTCCTTCATGTGTGATGTTTATAATTAATTGATTATTCTCAATTAAATTTTTTTGAACCGAAATCCTAAATATGTTTTGTTTAGCCCATGGAGGGAATGTGACCATAATCCCGTTTTCATTCTTGGTTTAATTTTATTTAGCATAGTTAACTTCTCATTTTTCCCTTTTCTTAAAAACCACCATATCACCTTTTACACTTTTATTTTAGAAGTGGTAAATCAATTAAAATAGGTCCAACATTCTCGGTGGATTCTCGATACCCGGACTAGCCAATATACTCCCTTGTCGAGTTTAGTCATAGTTTATTTTTTTTTTTGCATTCAGGCGGTGAACCAAACAACGATAATATCATTACACGAACACACAGTTCACCTCGCATCAAAATGGCACCATTTTCAGGGAGCGGTTCATTTTAGGATTTTAGTGTTTTAGTACTTTATGTGTATATTGGATATCCTTTTTTATTTCTTTCTTTTTGACTTATGCTAAATTATTTTGAGAAGCTTTAAATTTTGTTTCTGGTCACATTTTTGAATTACCCACTTTGAGTTGTCTCACCCTAATTCTTTTGACGGCTTTAACTGTTATGATAATAATTCTCAAAGTTACACTTCTAAGACTATGCGTGAATGATTTCAAATTCTTAAAAATGAAATAATTGAACGAGAAAATCAAGAATTTTTAGGTAATCACTCGTTATCTTGGGAACAAACTTAGCAAAGTGGGAATAAGGAATTGAACGATGAATTAGACATTTATGTAGCTTGGAGAAATAAAAAAAATCCAACTGGATTAGAAGATTTCTTCTTCAAAAAGTTGGGTTGAGGTTGAAACTTGCTTTTCACCTCCACACTTTTTTAGGAAGAAATCATTGAGAGTGATCTAAGAACTTTCGAATTTCAACCTCTTATAAATATTTCAAATTCTTTTAAGGTTAAAAGTCCTTTGTTTCCTTGGTTCTACATTATTAACGAATAATTAAATCTATCACAAGAATCGGATGAAAGTCAGTCTTGACGACTTTGACCCGATTCTTGAACGGGAGTGTTATTTTGAGATGCTTCATCATATGGGCTTTTCGCTTGCACTAGACTCGCCTCGCCTTCCAATTAAAAAACCTTGGGGATATGATTTTAATTTTTAAGAGATCAATATGGTCTTGTCACCCGTAGCATCCAAACCTTCTATCATCCCTATCAAACTTTTAATTGATGATTTTTCCTTTATTCCGCCTTACACATGTCTTCCGCTATCCAAACGGAATTCTTATTTTTTGGGAGGCATGCATGAAAGGGAGGGTCCACCATTGATCCTTCATGAGACACCTCTCTTATTAAAATAAGAGGTGGCCAGCCCGATACTCCAATAATTACAGGAATCATAGATGGTCCATTTTTAGCATCACAGTAAGACAATAAGTATATGAGATAACCACCAATTATTTTATAAAGCGGATTGTCAAAATTTGATTTTTGTAAGTTAAAGAAATTAGTTCAACAATCCAATTTAAAAGAAGGTGGATATAAACAAAGATAGATAGTAAGTCAGCAACTATGTACAACCAAAATAACCGAATAGGCTATCGGTTAATAGACATAAACCATAGGGTTACACGAGTATTACAGTAGAATATCACATAATATAAAGCAATTACAAAGATGGGAAACATGCCCGAGTGTGTAGATGATCATAACTAAGATACAAGAGATGGATGCATCTAAATTCAATTCCCTATAACCTCCGTAATATGTTATAGCTTCGAGGACAGGGGAATGGAGAAGTCAATACGGGCGTCCTTGTGGGGGAACACCTGAGTGAATATAAGATTCATGCAAAACAAAGATATAGAAATGGGTCAGGGCCCGGTTTAATATGATTACCACATGAATAAAATGCATGATAGTCATGGACGATTTTATCATCCTGAATATGTTTGTATTGATCACCATAAATAATGATAAGGAACCTAATCTCTTGATCTAAAAGCGTAATCTACACAATAATAATAATAATGATCATAATTCATTTATGCGGGAAAATATCAATAAAATATTAATTAATGAGATTCGATTACCTTTTTACACAATTTCATTTCACCGTTCCTTTTCTCATTAGGAAACATATTCAAAGCAATTTATTTCATAAAGTGTTGTATCTTCAATAAGGTTCCACTTTAATAAGAATAGTTATATTACACAATATACAACGATTCTATCATCTTCTAGGGCTATCGCACAAGATAACCTGGGCATCCTACAATGCAACGTCGGGAAGTTGTCATATACCTTCGACAGTGAGTCATAATCACACCCGAAATTACCTCACTTCGAACAATAGTCACACAATATATAATTACCGGTCCTATGGCCGAGGACTATATTTACCCTGCATTCACTAGCCATGGGACTTCACCTCATACACGTACTTCCCCTATGATAGCATTTAGAGAGGTGTGTATATACCAATTTATCCTTCATAATTTTAAATCCCATTTTAAAATATACATCACATTTCATCCGGAGCAATAAGCGTTTAATATCTTCCTTAAGTCTCGACATATAATTATCTCTCGATAAAAATATCCATGAATAACATACCTTCTGAGAAGAGTTCGCGTGCGTTCAAATAGAGATATTATTTAATTAAACACAGTTTTTATCAATTAAGTACTAAACATGCATCTATATGTGATTGAATAAGATGATAAGACATGGGAGAACATTTAAACACACACATGTGAGGAAAAATCCCCTAAAGGGGCAAAAACTTTTATTTTCACCATAATTTTGTAAGATACAATTACACGAATTACAAATGAAAATACAGTGACACAGAAATAACTGCGGGTGTCGGTTCTGTAGTCGACGGCTGAAACTTTTCCTTTCCAGGAGGGCAGCAATGAAGAAGAAGGACGGTATTCTTCACAAGAGTATGAACAAACACAAGGTTGTGTTCTTGGGTTGCAAACGGATTCACAAAGGTTTGGCAAAGTTATGTGAATCAAAACATGATTCTTGAGGCTCAAAAAGGTGAAGACTAGAGTAATTAGGACTCTTAAATTCGTCTCTGAAAGTCTTGCAAAACAGCTCCCCCGAAGTTAGTTTTTATAGGAAAACAAATGAAGAGTTCCACGAAATAAAAACACTACTAGCGTACAGGGACCTCGAACTGGTTTAGGTACCCTGTGAACTAGTTTGCCCCCTGAATCGGTTCGGCCCTCGGTTCGAGAAAAATCATTGGTCAAGGGGCTTTAAACACATAGCAAAATTCCACGGTTTTTTCTTGGAATTATCTCCATTTTCAACGGGCCATAACTTGTTCACCGGAGCTCGGATTGAGGTGTTATTTCTTCCAGTATCTTTGATATCTTCAACCTTCCAGTTGACCGGTCCTTCGAGTGATGGCTGTAAAATTACCAAATTGCCCTTTAACTTCCCTATCGTGCCTTATTTCACTGTTTTGACTTCTCTTGCGTACCACTTTCATTTACGAGCCTAAAATCATGGAACGTGAAGTCATTGAGGTAGATGAGGGACACTAGTTGGAGATAATGAATGCTTGATTCTCGAAATTTGGATTAAGGCCGTCGTGTGAGATCGTGTAGAGACGTGCCAAATGTAACGGCGTATTACATATATAAATGTAAGATAACGTACATGAGAAATATGTCCTTAAAAATCTCCCACTATGTCTATGCCGGTACATACATAAAAAATCCGAATTATAAAATAACAAATTGCTTATACAAATGTACCCTCCCATGAACCCAAAACTGGAAAGATACAAATAAATGAGTCTTCATCGTTTGTTCTTCAAATCTTCAAGAATGTCAATGCTTTTCTCATCAGGGTGTGCAATTCAATGATCATCTTCAATTCAATGATCATCAATGTAGTACCCACACACATGAGAAAAAGAAAATACCAAGTGACATATCGAGCTTGAAATGAGATAAACATAGATACCAATTTGCAATGAAAGCATATGACAAATCTCAAATCTCAAAAAAAAAAAAAACTCCCCCCATAATATGATAATTCTTTCTCCCCCTTTTTATGATGTCCCCAAATAGAAAGATATGAGAAGCAGAAATAGAGGCATATGGAGATAGTCACAAGGTAATAAACTGCTATTTTTAAATTTTTCAAATTTTTTTCACAAAATATATAACAAAGAAACACACCGTGAACGAGTACAAAATAACCAAGTCAATGATAACGTAAATGTATGGGTGTGATCAAATTCGATAAGAAAATCAATGCATACAAACATAACATATGTGCACGATGAATATCGGATACTCCTAATGAATGAACTCAAAATCTTCCTTTGGTGTAAAAAAATGGAAATATGAGACATTGACTCAATCAAATCATCAAATCAAAGCTCAAAGTGATTTCCACACCAATAACGTCCAAAACGATTTCATGCTTTTTTAGGACTTTCGAGGAAATGTAAACCCATTTGAAGTCTCCAACCAAACTCCCTCCGATAGAAATGTTGCATAGAGGCTTTCTAAATTCTCAAACTTTGGAGAATTGATGGTGAAACCTAATGGCCCATATTTGGCAGGTATTGCTTTTTATTGCCTTTAAATTTTTTCGGGCTCTTTTAACCTCTTTGGACCCCGGATAATAAAATTACTCAATTTTTTAGGTCCTTTTTAACGGTGGCTCAGAATCGCAAAGGCTAAATGAACCTTTCACAACCCTTCCCCGTTTTTAAATAAACACACAGTCTCACCAAAACGGTTTTTACATGCATTCCAATCTTGTCATGTTTTATCGCATATTGTACGTTGTATAGACAGAATTGAGATGGAAACACGCAAGCCAATATGTGATAGACAAGTATAATAATCAAACATAATAGTGCATGTGTTCAATAAAGGAGATAGTAGTCAAACATGTAGAAAGATATCAATAATCACATCTCAAAGACTCCAAACAATGTAAAGCACATGGATGAAATGATGTAGCGTCTCATATCTCTATCAAACAGTCACATGGATGAATGGAAAGAAATTTTGACTCGGCTATCTTAAATGCTCATCCATAAAAGGTGCAAATAAAATACAAAAATCTTTTGGTGCTATTCTAAAATTTATAAAAAGAAAATAATTTTGGATTTTTCAAAAAATAAATAAAAATAAAACATATGATACAATCTAGCAATAGGCATCAGATGATAAAAAAAATGCATCCTACCCCTACGCTAGACACGAACCAACCCCTCAGTCAACTGTGCAAATCCACAAAGACTTCCTAAAACTCTCGAGTCTAAGGGCATCAAAAGGTTTCATGAAAATATCGGCTAACTAATGGTCGGTGGGAACAAAAGTAAGGGATATGACTTTTTCTTCAACTAACTGACGTATAAAGTGCTCGCATATCCTGATGTGCTTTGTGTGCGAATACTGGACTGGATTGCAGGATATGTGTATCGTGCTCATGTTATCACAGGAAATGATCATGTTGTCCTGTGAAATCCCATAATCCTCCATCATCTTCTTCATCCACAATAGTTGCGTGAAATAACTCCCAGCGGCGATGTAATCATCCTCCGCAGTGGATAAAGAGATGGAGTTTTCCTTCTTACTCAACCAGGAGACAAGAGCATAACCAAAATAGAAACACCCACCCGAAATTATCCTATAACCATCTACATCCCCGACCTAATCGGCATCCGAATAGGCAGACAAATGGTTATTGGTATCAAAGGAATACCAAATACCATATGAGAGAGTCCCACTCACGTATTTGATAATTCATTTTAGAGCGAGTAAGTGTGACTCTTTCGAAGATGCCTGATATCGCGCACAGACTCCAATACTAAAGGCTATATCGGGATGACTGGCAGTCAAGTAGATAAGACTACCTATCATACTCCAATACAAGGTTTGCTCTACGTCCTTGTCTGAAGTGTCCTTACTAAGCTTGATAGAAGTACTCATAGGTGTACGTGCATGCTTAGCGGAGTTTAAACCAAATTTCTTCACTAGATCTCCAGCATACTTGGATTGGGAGATGAACATCCCATCCTCTAGCTAACAAACCTGGAGACCAAGGAAGAAAGTAAGATCACCTACCATGCTCATCTCAAACTCACTTTTCATCTCCTCCTCAAAGTGGTGAGCATGATGGGAGCATGTGGATCCAAAGACTATGTCGTCCACATAGACCTGGGCAACCAAAATAGCACCGTCATCTCTCCTGATGAACAACATCATATCAACTCCCCCTCTCTTGAAGCCACGGGCTAAGAGATAGGAAGTAAGCCTTTCGTACCAAGCACGAGGTGCTTGCTTCAACCCATACAAGGCTTTCCTCAGATAATAGATGTGCTCTGGGTGCTTAGGATCTTCAAACCCTTTTGGTTTTTCCACATAAACATCCTCATGTAGAATGCCATTCAGGAAGGCACTCTTGACATCCATCTGATATAACTTAAAGTGAAGATGACATGCGATGGCGAGAAGTAAGCGGACAGACTTAAGTCTCACAACAGGAGCAAATATCTCCCCAAAGTTTACACCTTCTATCTGTGTGTAGCCTTGAGCGACCAACCTAGCCTTATTTCTAATTATGGTACCATTTTCATCCATTTTATTCTTAAATATCCACCTGGTACCTATCACATTAGTCTCACTAGGTCGGGGGACTAGTTCCCAAACATTGTTCTTTTTAAACTGAAGCAACTCATCCTATATAGCAGATATCCAGTGTTCATCCTTGAGAGCTTCTTTGTGATTCTTGGGCTCGACTTTGGATGTGTAGCAAAAGTGTCTAACGACGTTCTCTAGTTGAGCGCGAGTCTTGACCCCAAGAGTGGGATCACCTACAGTGGAGGCTGGGTCATGGCTCTTGTACACCCAAGCAGGTGTGTCCCCTAACACAGGAGTAGGGTCCACATAGTGTGGGTGAGGGATAAGTAAATCACTGCCAGAAAATTCCTCATCCTCACACTGAAGGTTAGGATCAATAACCTTCGGAGGTTTGTCAGCTTGCACGATTATGTTTATTGATTCCATAACCTTAGAGCGCATCAAATTAAAAACTCGGTATGCTCTACAATTTGATGAATAGCCTAGAAAGATTCCCTCGTCGCTCTGGGACTCAAACTTTCCTAATTGCTCTCGATCCCATAGGATGTAGCATTTACTCCCAAAAACACGAAATATGCAAGGTTGGGTTTCTTGTCGATCCACAATTCATAAGGCGTCTTAAGTGTGTGTGGACGCAAGTAAATCCTATTCACCGTGTGGCATGCAGTAGACACTGCCTCAGCCCAAAAATTCCTAGACACGCTACGACCTAGAAGCATGATCTAGACATTTCTTGGATCGTCCTATTCTTTCTCTCAATAATCCCATTTTGCTGAGGACTCTTCACAGCAGAAAACTCATGTTTGATCCCAAGGCTATCACAGTAAGGATCTACCTTTGTTTCCTTAAATTCTGTGCCGTTGTCACTACGGATCCTATTAAAAGTGACTCCGTATTGATTTTGTAGGACACGGAACTTGGTCGTTAAAAACTCTACAGCGTCAAATTTCTCCCTCAGAAAACCTACAATCGAGCATCTGGAGAAATCGTCTACCATCACGAGGATATACCTCTTACCACCCAAACTCTCAGTACGAGTAGGACCCATAAGATCCATGTGAATCAACTCAAGTACTCGAGAGGTGGTAATGGAATGCAACTTCCTATGGGGGCTCCGAATTTTCTTTCCTAACTAACAAGGTCCATAAACCATGGAAGTTGACTTTCCAAGTGATAGTAAGCCACGTACTAGGTCATTTTCAGCTAAACGAGTTAAATCTCTAACGTTCACGTGACCTAGACGTTGGTGCCATAAATCCATAGGAGTGATCGTGGCGTTATTGCAGACAAGTGAGGAAGTGGGCACAGTCCCATAGCAATTATCCTCGGTCCTCACCCCTTGCACTAAAAGTTTACCGGCTTGATTGTAAACATTACACGCATTCCGATCAAACTTTACTACAAAGTCACCATCGCACAGCTGGCTAATGCTGAGAAGGTTTTCATTAAAACCTTTAACGTACAAAACATTATCTAGCTTAGGAAATCCTGGTAACTCTACTGTACCTCGTCCTACAATGCTAGACTTGCTCCCATATCCAAAGGTGACCCTACCATCCGTATAATCCTCAAGGTAGGTAAAAAATGAGGCATCACCAATCATGTGTCTGGAGCACCCACTATCAAAATACCACTGAGGTATTATGTGCTTTGAGAGCGACATGAACAACAAGAGCCTTTTTATCTTTCTTAGGCACCCAATAAGTGGTAACCTTTTGTTTACCCTTGTTGTTGTTGGTTTTAGTCGGGATGCGAGAAGCATTCACAGACGGCAAAGCCATCTGTCAAAATTCCTCCATCAAGCTTTGTGATGTGGCGGCTAAAAACTCAACACGCTCTCTCAGACTAGAAAAATCATCAGTATGATGTGGTGGAGCAGTAGTGCATTGTGTCCGACACAAAATATAACAAAACTCCCTGAGGTGGACTTTTCTTTTGCAGTACATACAGAAGAATGCAGTCTTAGGTGGACCTTGGTTTGGTTTTCATGGTCGAACTCTCCTTCGTGGATTTTGGCGATGGCCATAAGGAGTTGTAGTAAACTCCGGGACTGGTCCAGGTGCAATTTGGGACGTGGAGGCACCGTCATAACCAATTCCCTGTCGATCACCAAAACCTAAAACGGGGCCGAGGAGAATCTTTCCCATCTTCCCAGATCTATCCTCGATTTGTACCTTGACTTCCCATGCTCTCTCAAGATCATGAGTAAGCTGGGCTATAAGGGCTTAAAGTTTCTTCCGAGTCTCCACGGAGGAATGGATCTCACTCGTAAGACTAGCCACTTGTTTAGTCAAGTCCCCTCTCTCTTTCTCAAAATAACTCTCTCTCTCTCTAAATAAATTCTCTTTCTGAACACAGGCAGACTCTCTCTCTCTTAAGGTAGTGCAGGTGGAGGACTCTCTCTCTCGCCCTTTTCTTAAGTCTTCCTCTAAATCAGTGATCCTAAGAACTAACGCTTTGTTATGCTTTTTAGTTTTAAAAGACTCAGAATATAGCTCGGCGTAGGAACGTTGAAGATCACTCTCCCTCTCACTTGTGTCATCCTCCCCCTCACTCACATCGATCTCACTATCGAGGTGTCCCAGTGGTTCCGCATCCTCATTATCGTGAGGAGTACTAGAAGTGCTCACATGACTAGCCATGAATGCGGTGAAGTTACAATCATGCGGTGACTCATCTCCTAAATCCACCGACTCGACCTCACTGTCATCACTAAGGGTAGCATTAAGGACAGCTTTGCCCTTTTCTCTGTTCAGCCTAGTAGCACACTCAAAATCTCTATGACCCCTACCTTGGCACTCAAAGAATCTTTCACTTTCTTTCTTAAGAGGATCTGTAAAAACTTTTTCATTTTTCTTTTCAAACTTATTTATCTCAAACTTCTTTTTATCTTTAAAATTACCATTTTTCTTGAATTTGAGAATTCTCTTGAAATTTTTAGCAAAAAGGGCCAAATCATCTAAGTTAAAATCACTCTCAAAATCTGACGTATCTGTCTCTCTTTTTCTAGATGACTCTACCCTCTTTCTTACCGACCCCTCACTCTTTCTCTCTTGGGCATTAAGTGCGATTCCCTTATCTTTAGGCTTAGCAGTTTTAGGAAACATATCAGTTTCATATGTTCGCAAGTCTCCTACAAGTTCCTCCAATTTTAGCGTATTTAAATTACCCATAGAATTTAGCACAGTGGCTTTAGGGATAAAATGCTTAGGAAGAGAACGAAGAATCTTTTTAACAACTCTAGCATTAGGAATGTGTTCACCAAGATTAAAGTTATTATTAAGAATATCAGATAGCCTAGCATAAAAATCATCAAAACATTCAGTTTCATGATTTCAAATTGGGTTGTTAAATTTTACTGTTTAGACTCTTTCACAGCATTAGTTCCTTCATGGGTGAGTTGTAAAACATCCCATGCCCCTTTTGACATGGTGCACATCATTATGCGTTTGAACTTATTAGGTGTGACAAATCCAGAAATAGCACTTAAACCGTCAGAATTAAAAGATGACCATTTAAATTCTCCTTTAGTCCAAGTGGTGACAGGTTTTAAATTGGTCACGTTTTCAACAGTGACGAAGGGAGGAGTCCACCCTCTTTCAACCAAAATCCAGACATGTTCATCAATGGCTTTTAATGCAGATCTCATGCGAGCTTTCCAGTATGCATAGTTTGTCCCATCAAAAACTGGCATTTTATTATATAATTTCTCCATTATGAACATTCTCGTTTTCAAAAATCAATTTTTCAAAAAATTGATATCTTAGAAAAATTTTGCGAAAAATTACACGGTAAAGTTGTGTAATTGACTCTAATACCAATTTGAGAAGAGTGCGCGTGTGTTCAAATAGAGATATAATTTAATTAAACACAGTTTTTATCAATTAAGTCCTAAACATGCATTTATATGTGATTGAATAAGATGATAAGACATAGGAGAACATTCAAACACACACATGTGAGGAAAAATCCCCCAAAGGGGCAAAACCTTTTATTTTCACTATAATTTTATAAGATACAATTACACGGATTACAATGAAAATACAGTGACACATAAATATCCGCGGGTGTCAGTTCTGTAGTCGGCGGCTAGACCTTTCCCTTTCCAGGAGGGCAGCAATTAAGAAGAAGGACAATCATCTTCACAAGAGTATGACCAAACACAAGGTTGTGTTCTTGGGTTGCAAACGGATTAACAAAGGTTTGGTAAAGTTGTGTGAATCAAAACAAGAGTCTTGGGACTCAAAAAGGTGAAGACTAGAGTAATTAGGACTCTTAAATTCGTCTCTAAAAGTCTTGTAAAACAGCTCCCCCGAAGTTGGTTTTAATAGGAAAACAAATGAAGAGTTCCACGAAATAAAAACACTACCAGAGTACAGGGAGCTCGAATCGGTTTGGGTACCCTGCGAACCAATTCGTCCCCAATCGGTTCGGCCCTCGGTTCGGGAAAAATCGTTGGTCAAGGGGCTTTGAACACTTAGCAAAATTCCAAGGTTTTTTCTTGGAATTATCTCCATTTTCAACGGGCCATAACTTGTTCACCGTAGCTCGGATTGAGGTACCTTTTCTTCCAGTATCTTTGTTGAGGCAAGCTCTTCAACTTTACAGTTGACCGATCCTCCGAGTGATGGCTATAAAATTACCAAATTGCCCTTTAACTTCCCTATCGTGACTTGTTTCACTGTTTTGACTTCTCTTGTGTAGCACTTGCATTTACGAGCCTAAAATCGTGGAACGTGAAGTCGTTGAGGTAGATGAGGGACACACATTGGAGATAATGAATGCTTGATTCCTGAAATTTGTATTGAGGCCGTCGTGTGAGATCGTGTAGAGACGTGCTAAATGTAACGGCATATGACATATACAAATGTAAGATAACGGACATGAGAAATATGTCCTTACACATTCTATAACCCATTATGAAATGATATTCTTCCCTTCAATCTTAGAAATCCACATTAAGTCATTCTAATCCTTGCTAGATTTAAACTATTTCATTCTATAAGAGAATCATGTATCTCCCTCTAAATTACCTAACCAAATTATCCCTAACTTAAGCCCCAACTCTCATTCTAACTAGGTTTCTAAATACACCATAACTAGCCTCTAATACTCTAGTTTTACTTCAATAAAGAAGGTTCCTTTTTCCCTATCTTAAAAGAAAGAAGCTAGAAAGAAATGGGATTTGGAGAGTAAAAAACAGGGGACTGGTCGACCGGTCATGAGACCGCGATCGACCGCGTCTCAAGGCTTTAGCCTAGGAAGATATATAGAAAGCTCAATTCAGAGGGACCGGTTGACCGGTAATGGGACCGCGGTCAGCCACGTCCAAAATTTATACTTATACGAGAAAGCAGTAGGCTCTCCCCCGAATGCCCGGTCGATCGGTCCTAGGACCGCGGTCGACCGTGCTTTGCAGACCCAAGAATCCCTCTTCTTCTACAAAGCTAAAACCCAAAGCCTAAACTCCTTATTCTTACCTTTCTTTCATTCTCATCAACCCATAACACACCTACAACATTTTTACACCTCAACCAACCCACATAACCAATTTAAATCATATATATAACAAGATCTAATGGTTAAACATCCATATATATATCAAAACCTAACATTTTCTCAAATCTTCCAAATACACAACTACCAATACAATTTATCCACATGAAATCATATATTTGCAAGTAAAAACATGCCTTACGATTGTAGTCGGATTTCCTTCCGGTAGCAACAAATCCAAAGCTCAAATCATTAATTTCCTTCCTTTTTCTCTTTTTTCTCCACACTTCTCTTTCTCTCTCTTTCTCTGTAGGGTTTGGAATGTGTTTGGGAGAAATAAAAAGGGTTGGAAGACTTTAAACGTGCCTTAGAATTTGTTTTCATCTTTTAATTGTTAATACACCATTAAAATGAATCGTAACTATATAATTAAGTTATATCCTGTTAAAAGTGCTCAGAACACAAAAATACAATATGACACTTATTTCGACTATCTCAACTATTTTGGGACTAACCGCGCCCTCTAAATTTGCAACTGGACTAATATAATTCATTTTTATTTCCAACTTCATTTAAACCATAAATGTCGTTTAAAGCACAAAGACACCATTAATCATAACTAAATGCCATTTACATTCACATAACAGTAAACAGGCACAATTTAGTAAAGTTTATCTTTTAATTCACTTAAAACAATATTTATTCCATTCACCAATATTATATATAATTACCACACATGGCAAATTAATATAAAATGAATTACTCAAAAGTAAAGGTTATTACACTCTCCCCCCTCCCCCTTATAAGGGAATTTTTCCCTCAAAATTCAGTCGTACCTTGGAAAAAGAGATGTGGATACTTTTCTCACATATCATCCTCACGCCCCCACGTCGATTCCTCTACATTGTGATGACTCCATTGAACCCGAACCAAGGGCACCACTCGAGATCTTAGTCTACGCTCCCCGTGATCTAAGATTGCAATTGGTTGTTCCTCATATGAAATATCAGGTTGTAATTCAATATCATCCAAGGAAATATGCCAATGATCTCCTTCACACCTCTTGTACTTTTTCAAAGATGATACATGAAACACATCATGAATCTGTTGTAAGTGTTTCGGTAAGGCAAGTTGATACGCTACTGGGCCTACCTTAGCAATAATGGGAAAAGGGCCTACGTAACGTGACACAAGTTTCCTTTCTTCCCAAATCGCTTTATACCTTTCATTAGCGATACTCGCACCAAAACTTGATCTCCTACCTCCAATTCCACATGCCTCCTATTAGCATCAGCATAACTCTTTTGACGGTCTTTAGCTATTCGGATGCGATTTCGAATAAGTTCAATCTTCGAAGAAGTGTCTTGGATCATTTCAGGTCCAAGAAATTTATTATCCCCTACTTCTAACCAACAAGTAGGTGATCTACACGGTCTGTCGTAAAGTGATTCATAGGGTGCCATGCCGATAGTGAATTGGTAAGAATTATTATAAGAAAATTAAACCAAGGGAAGGTATTATTCCCAACCTCCTTTGAAATCAAGTACACACATTCGGAGCATGTCCTCCAACATTTGGTTGACTCTTTCTGCCTGCCCATCTGTTTGAGGGTGATAAGAGGTACTCAACTTCAACTCGGTTCACATAGCTTCTTGGAAACTTCGCCAAAAATGGGAAATAAAAATTTTGTATCTATCAGAGACTATATTAATGGTCACCCCATGGAGTCTAACAACCTCCGCAATAAATAGCCAAGCATAACGAGTAGTATTATAGTCTGTACATACGGGTAGGAAATGTGCCGACTTAGTTAAACGATCAATAATAACCCAAATGAAATCATGACCGCTCTGTGATGTTAGTAATCCCATGATGAAGTCCATCGAGATACTTTCCCACTTCTATATCGGTATTTCCAATGGTTGTAACAAACTTGTTGGTCTTTCATGATCTACCTTCACCAGTTGACAAGTAGTCCATTGAGAAATAAATTCAGAAATGTCCCGTTTCATGCGTGCCCACCAATACTGACGGTGCATGTCCTGGTACAATTTGTCCCCACCAGGATGCACTGCAAACTTGGATCCATGAGATTTCATCATTACGGCCCATCTTAAATCTCCTTCGTTTGGAATAACAAGTCTCTCGTGGAAACGTAACCCACCCTCAAAACTTATAGTGTAGGATTCCGCTCCCTCGGTCAACAATTACTGTATACGGTCCTAACAACTTTTGTCCCTTCCTTGGGCTTCCATTACCCTTGCCACTATAGTAGGCATAACGGTCAACACTGACATAAATTCCCTAGCAATCGCATCCTCCTGGCTGAGCCCCTTCCATTTATCCTTCCATATCTGCGTTGACTCCCCCTCGGGTTTCCGACTCAACACATCAGCCACTACAATTTCCTTACCTGAGTGATAATAAATATCGAATTCGTAGTCCTTCACAAACTCTAGCAACCGACATTGTCGCATATTCAAATCCTTCTGTGAAAATAAATATTTCAACGATTTGTGGTCCGTGAAAAGACTAAATTTCTCCCCCAGGAGATAATGTCTCCAAATCTTCAAGGCAAAAACTACAGCAGCAAGTTCCAAACCATGAACCGGATAATTCTTCTCAAGGGGCTCTAGCTTGCGAGAAGCATAAACAATGGATCGATGTAACACACCTCCTAACCCTTGTAGAGATGCTTCGGTAAAGACCAAATATTCCAATCCTGGCCTTGGTAACGCAACTACTTGAGCAGAAGTAAACTTATCTTTCAACTCATCAAAAGCTAGCTGACAAGAATTATCCCAAACGAACCTCACCCCTTTTCGAGTTAAATTTATCAAAGGGCTAGCAATTTTAGAAAAACCCGGGATAAATCTACGGTAATAGCCAGCCAAACCCAGAAAACTATGAATCTCGGTAGGTGTCGTGGGCTGACCCCATTCCCTCATCGTAACAACTTTACTTGGGTCAATAGAAATATCCTGAGCTATCACAATGTGACCCAGAAACTATACTTCTTGTAGCCAAAAGACACACTTCTCAAATTTAGCATACAATTGATGATCCCTCAACGTCTGCAAAATCAACCGTAGATGCGTAGCATGATCAGATTATGACTGAGATAAACAAGGATGTCATCAATAAACACAATAACAAACTGGTCCAGGAAGTCTCTAAACACTCTATTCATGAGGTCCATAAACACTGCAGGTGCATTGGTTAGTCCAAAAGGCATAACTAAGAATTCATAGGACCCATATCTAGTTAGGAACGCAGTTTTAGACACATCCTGTTGCCGTATCCGTAACTGATGATACCCCATCCTCAAGTCTATTATAGAGAAGTACGACGCTCCACTAAGTTGATCGAATAAATCATCAATCCGAGGTAGTGGATATTTATTCTGGATGGTGACTTTATTCAACTCCCTGTAATCAACACACAACCGGAGAGAACCATCTCTTTTCATCACAAACAACACAGGAGCTCCCCATGGTGACGTACTATGCCTAATAAACCCTTGTTCCAATAACTTTTGAATCCGATCTCTTAACTCCCTCATCTCAACAGGATCCATGTGGTATGGAGCTCTAGCAATCAGTCGCGTTCTCGGTGCTGAATCAATCACAAACTCATTCTCCCTACTTGGAGGTAAACCCGGTATTTCTTAAAAAATATATCCGAAGTCTCTAAATACCAAAATTGAATCTAAGGAAACGACTACATCCTGAGAAGCCTCCTCTGTAATAAAATACAAATAAGTGCTAGACCCTCCCTCAGATCGAGGCATAGCCACTAAAAACATCTCTTGCCCCGGAATGGAAAAAACTATACTCTTTCCATAACAGTTGACTATCGCACGATACTTCACTAGCCAATCCATACCCTGAATTACATCATACGTGACCATATCAAGGACGAGCAAATCAGCCTCAAAACACATGTTACCAAGATTTATTTCTATTCTTTTACAAACAAAGAAAATAAGTGAACCGTCACCCATAGAAGATTCAAAACAAGTGAAAGTACTTTCTGCACTTTTAATTAGCTCATATATTGAGCAAAACTTCTAGAAATAAACGAGTGTGTTGCACCCATATCAAACAATATACGACCCATGTGCCCATGAATGGGAAACTTACCCTCAATAGTTGGCGGCGCTGGCTGGGCTGGAGGAAGCTTAGTATCCTGTATGTGGTAAACACACCCATATTGTAGTTGTCCCTGTTGTGGAGAGATGACTGGATTAGGCACTTGTAGCAGTAATGGGGCATGTGGATGCTATGGAACTCTAGGAAACTGTCCACCAGTTAACTGTGGACACGACTTCTTATAATGACCCGGCTCCCTCCATAGAAAATAGCGACCCGTCATGTTTTCCTGATTATGGCCCTGGTTATTTCTAAACTGCCCAAAGCCTTGGCCAGGATGACCTCTATCCCCATTGTTACCTCGACCTGCTTACTACTGGGACTGGGCACTCTGATCGTGCCTAAAACTACTGCCACCAAAATTAAATTCATCAAAACGCTGTCTTTTGGACAAATCCCCTTGCTGGGTGTCCCTTTCTTTTTGTTTACTTCCCGATGATTGGGACAAGGGCAGTGCTCCTCCTCCTGCCCCATTGCCTCTTGGTTTACTTGATTTCCCCACAACTGAAGCCTTCTTACTACTTTGAATATGCAACCGATGATCTTGACAATGGAGTAACGCGGCATTCATCACATCCCCAAAAGTTTATAAAGCTGGATTGCCCAGCAAATGTTGTCGTATCCTCCAATGTAAACCTCTAATGAATTTGGATATTCTCCTCTCCTCTAGAGTTACCTCATCCGGCACAAAACTAGACACATGAGTAAATTCCTCCGATATTCTGCCACCGAATGTTCACCTTGAACTACATCTTAAAGCTTTCTCCTCATCTCTCTTTGGACTGCCGGAGGAAAATATTTTCGATCAAACAAAGCCTAAAAATTAGTGATAGTCATAGTATCTCTTTGCCCTGGCGTAGTCATTAGCCTCCACCAATGTAAAGCTTATCCAACTAGCTTAAAAGTAGCAAGTATTTGCTTCCGTTCCTCACTACAGTCTATCAAGCGAAGATGACATTGCATATCCTTTTTCCATTGGTTAGCTACTATCACATCAGAACCACCTTGAAATTCTGGGGGTGACCCTTTAAGAAGGATTCTCTGACTCTTTCCCAGGGAGAAGGTCCAACAAGGACTTGTACCTCCTGAGCTTGGGTAAATTGTTGAACCACGGCATTCATCGCAGCATTAACTGCTTGGGCCACAATATTGGCTACTTCAGCAGAATTTATAGTTCCTTGTTGTGGTAGTGGAGGACCTACCTCATCTTCTACAACTCTATCTCTTCTCGCAGGGCGACCTCTCTTAGGAGGCATCTGAGATGAAGAAAGAACTGAATTAGAATACTATTAAGAACAAGTACCTTAGCAGAGTATCACAAACATAGGCAAACAAAATAGTCTTAACATTAAGGCTCTATATCGAAGAACGCTATGGTAGAAAATAACAAGTTCGAATAGATCCTAAAGACTGTAGAACCTGATGCTCTAATACCATCTGTGACACCCCGCTTATTAAAATAAGAGGTGGCCATCCCGATACTCCAATAATTACAGGAATCATAGATGGTCCATTATTAGCATCACAGTAAGACAATAAGTATACGAGATAACCACCAATTATTTTATAAAATAGATTGTCAAATTTTACTTTTTGTAAGTTAAAGAAATTAGTTCAACAATCCAATTTAAAAGAAGGTGGATATAAACAAAGACAGATAGTAAGTCGGCAACTATGTACAACCAAAATAATCGAATAGGCTATCGGTTAACAGACATAAATAATAGGGTTACATCAAGTATTACAGTAGAATCTCACATAATATAAAGCAATTGCAAAGCTAGGCAACACGCCCGAGTGTGTAGATGATCATAACTAAGATAAAAAAAAAGGTAGATACGTCTAAATTCAATGCCCTATAACCTTCGCAATGTGTTATAGCTTCGAGGACACGGGAATGGAGAAGTCAATATGGGCGTCCTTGCGGGGGAACACCTGAGCAAATATAAGATTCATGCAAAACAAAAATATAGAAATGGGTCAGGGCCCGATTTAGTATGATTACGACGTGAATAAAATGCAAGACAGTCATGGACGATTTTATCATCCTGAATATGTTTGTATCGATCACCATAAACAATGATAAGGAATCTAATCTATTGATCTAAAAGCGTAATCTACACAATAATAATAATAACGATCATAATTAATTTATGCGGGAGAATATCAATAAAATATTAATTAATGAGATTCCATTACCTTTTTACACAATTTCATTTCACCGTTCCTTTTCTCATTAGGAAACATATTCAAAGCAATTTATTTCATAAAGTGTTGTATCTTCAATAAGGTACCACTTTAATAAGAATAGTTGTATTACACAATATATAACAATTCTAAGACCGTCCTTCTAAGTTTTCCCACTGGACGCGCCCCTAAATAGCTATCATCTTCCACGGACCATCATACAAGATAACTTGGGCATCCTACAACGCAACGTCGAGAAGTGTCCATATACCTGTGACAGTTAGTCATAACCACAGCCAGAATTACCTCACATTGAATAATAATCATACAATATATAATAATCGGTCCTATGGCCGAGGAATATATGCACCCTGCATTCACTAGCCAGGGGACTTCACCTCATACGCGTACTTCCCCTATGATAGAATTTATAGAGATGTGTATATACCAATTTATCATTCACAATTTTAAATCTCATTTTAAATATACATCATATTTTATCCGGATCCATAAGCGTTTAATATCTTCCTTAAGTCTCTACGTATAATTATCTATCGATACAAATATCCATGAATAACCTACCTCTTATAACCCATTATGAAATGATATTCTTCCCTCCAGTCCTAGAAATCCACAATAAGTCATTCTAATCCTTCGTAGATTTAAACTATTTCATTCTATAAGAGAATCATGTATCTCCCTCTAAATTACCTAACCAAATTATCCCTAACTTAAGCCCCAACTCTCATTCTAACGTAGGTTGCTAAATACACCATAGCTAGACTCTAATACTCTAGTTTTACTTCAATTAAGATGGTTCCAATTTCCTTATCTTAAAAGAAAAAAGATAGAAAGAAATAGGATTTGGAGAATGAAAAATAAGGGACCAGTCGACCGGTTATCAGACCGCGATCGACCGCGTCTCAACGATTTAGCCTAGGAAGAAATGCAGAAAGCTCTATTCGGAGGTCCCGGTCGACCGGTACTGGGATCGCGGTCGATCACGTCCAAAATTTATACTTATACGAGAAAGCAGTAAGCTCTCCCCCGAAGGCCCAGTCGACCGGTCTTAAGACCGCGGTCGACCGCGGTCAACCGCGCTTAACAGACCCAAAATCCTTCTTCTTCTATAAAGATAAAACCCAAAGCTTAAACTCCTTATTCTTACCTTTCTTTCATTCTCATCAACCCATAACACACCTACAACATTTCTACAGCTCAACCAACCCACATAACAAATTTAAATCATATATACAACAAGATCTAATGGTTAAACATCCATATATATATCGAAACCTAACATTCGCTCAAATTTTCCAAATACATAACTACCAATACAATTTACCCACATGAAATCTTATAGTTGCAAGTAAACACTTGCCTTAAGGTTGTAGTCTCGGATTTCCTTCCTGTAGCAACAAATCCAAAGCTCAAATCTTCAATTTCCTTCCTTTTTCTCTCTTTTCTCCACACTTCTCTTTCTCTCTCTTTCTCTCTAGGGTTTGGAATGTGTATGGGAGAAATAAAAAGGGTTGGAAGACTTTAAACATTCCTTAGCATGTGTTTTCATCTTTTAATAGTTAATACACCATTAAAATGAATCGTAACTACATAATTAAGTTATATCCAGTTAAAAGTGCCAAAAATACAATATGGCACTTATTTCGACAATCTCAACTATTTCGGGACTAACCGCACCCTCTAAATTGGCATCTGGAATAATTTAATTCATTTCGAGTTCCAACTTCATTTAAACCATAAATGTCGTTTAAAGCACAACGACACCATTAATCATAACGAAATGCCATTTACATTCACATAACAGTAAACAAGCACAATTTAGTAAATTTTATCTTTTAACTCACTTAAAACAATAATTATTCCATTTACCAATATTTTATATAATTACCTCACATGGCAGATTAATATAAAATGAATTACAAAAAAGTAAGGGTTATTACACTTCAAAGCCAAATCGTATTTTGGGTGGACCCTCAAAAATTTAGACTTCTAGTGTATAGTTAGTTAGAAGTTCAAATTGTAGGCTGTAAGTAGTTAGTTTTTCTTCTTTATTTTTTCTTTCTTTTATTTTTCTCTCTTTTTAAATGTATCTAGGGTAGTTAGTTAAACTTTTTATTATTTTTTTTGTGTTGCTTGGTACTAACATATTTTGTAGATTCAATGGACTTTTGTTATCCGAAGATCGCTCCATTTTGGGTAATATCCTTCTTTTTCTCTCTTTATATTGTGTTCTTGATTCGTATTGAGGACGATGCAACATTTAAGTTAGGGGGTGTGGGTTATTCTTCCCATTACTTTTTTAGTTTCATTGAATTGATAACATGTTCATTCCAAGCATGCTTTTGTTGAAAAATTGAAAATTTTCAAAAATATTTTCTTTCTTTTTTCTCTTTTGTTGGGCATTTTACCTTTGTTTCCAATGATAAATTTTAACAAATGCCTGATCCGATAAAAAAATTCGATAATACATGTTCTCAATTTTAGAAGTAATTTGACTTTTGTCCTCAAATCATTGATATTATGAATAACTTCATGAATTAAACTTTAATCCCTTGAGCACACGCACTTTTCTTATTTTATTGATTTTTTTAAGATTTTTATAACTCGGTAATCTTTTGTTGCATTGTATATACTTATGTAAGAGAGACTTGAGACATACATTCAATTGTGAGTATTATACACTACTCTTTCCTCGTTGAAAACGTTAAACTTGTTAGTAATCTCACTATTCTTTCATTTGATCGTTCATTAATTGAGTTCATTTATGAAATGTGTTACTTGAGCATGATTTTCAAAGTTTCTTTAACTCAAGAATTGCGTAAACTTTAAGAAATGATCATAGTCCATCTTTTTTATATCACCTATATTGACCTTGACCTCACCTTATATGTCTTCCCTAGTCAGTCCCTTTGAGCCTTAATATAGCCTTTCATTTCATAACCCAAAATCCCATAACCAACTCCACATTAGAGTTGTAAACCATACATATTACCTTCCACGCCTTTGGTTGGAATGATACTTGGGATTGAATGATGTTCAAGTTACATGGTTGCAATTAAGCATGTTAGAGTGAAAAAGTGGGAGAAAAAAAGTGAAAGTGAAAAAGAAAAGAAAACATGAAAAAGCAAAAGAAAACAAAAGAAAAACATGAGAAAAAGAAAAAAAGAAAGAGAAAGAGAAAGTTGTACATGATTTGTCTCTCTCGATTGATATATTCAATGCTTTTTATGGAAGTTATTTTTCCCATTTTTGAAATTTCTCGCAATTTTCCATTTTCCCCGAGTTTTCATCCCCGAACACTTTGAATCCGTACATATTTCCTTCGTTTGATAACCTTAACCCCAAACCTACATTACAATCCTATAAAGTCCTATGTGATCATAACGTAAATTTTATTTAAATGTCATAATAATTTTGATAATATGTGAAGATACATTTCGCCTCTTTTAATGAAGGTATCTTTCATTGAGATTATGCATTCTTCATTTTATATATAGCTTTCTTCATTTTAGACATGTGTGCGTACTAGTTTTCATTTACATATAATCTTTATGCCCGCATGCCCCGTGTATTACCTCCCTTTTCATAGTGATTTTATTTGTTAAGTGTAATATCCGATGAGGATTGAAATTATACACGCTTTAATGCTTATCTGATTTATATACATTTTTATTAAACCATACTTTGCATGTGATCGCTCCCCTCCCACTTTTAAGGTTTTAATTTTATGAAGTTCGTTCTATAATGCTAATAACTATGGACTTTTGGGTGAATTCATTCACTATTTAATTCAGGTTTGAAATCTTTTTCATTATTATTGATCATATCTTTTTTATTGCTTGGCCATATTTTGAGAAAAAAAATGATGTTTGTGGGTTTCATCCCTGAAATCCGTCACGAGACGACACTCGTCCACTAGGGTAACCTAGGGGTTTAATGGCTTATTGCATATGATAAATGCAATCGTTCGCTAGCGAAAGTGGCTTTTGTCCCCTTTGTACATATCTCCTGTATTTTGGTTCACTTGTAGTCTTGTTTCTTTGCATTTCATTGCTAGGGACTAGCAATGTGTAAGTTAGGGGGTGTGATTCGGCACGAATATTGTATTTATTCACCCTTTATACTTATGATTTTTAGACCCCTCGGGTACTTTAATTCCTATATTTATGCTCAATAATCAAACAACCTCCATTTTATATGATTAACATACAATATGAGGTATAATTGAGCCTTTGTAGGTATTAACGTGCTTAGCGTGAAGTTTGGTCGCTTTCCAAAAAAGTTTCATTGCCTATTGCAATTTTGGGGACATTTTAGTAATTTCAACACTCAATTTTGGTCCCGAGTTCTTCACAGAAGTTGTAGCTCATTGAGTTATCTTCGCGTGGCCCTTAACGGTGCATGATTTCAATTTATAATGAAGAGGTTATGGCATTTTTGGAAAGGTTTTGTCTTCAAAACCACATTCAAGGGAATATTCAAGGGACTTTTAATCATTATATCGTTTAGGTTTTGGGCCTAATGTCTTGTTAAAAGTTGTAGCCCTCTGAGTTAGCTTTGCGTAGCCTCTGACCATGCCTAATTATGAGTTATAACGAAGAAGTTATGGAATTTACTGTATTGTTGATCGAAGTTAAAGATTAAGACCTGCTATGGGCGAATCGATTCGGAATGCCAAAAAGTTCTCAAATCTCTTTTTTTAAGTGGTTTTTGGTGGGGTATTTATATAAAAACATTGTATTAAGTTAGGGGATCACTTTTTATACATTAGTTAGGTTAGAAAATTAAATTTTTGGGGATTTTTATGGAGTTTTCCCCTCTCCTCCGTTTCATTGGGTGTATACCCATTTTATGTAATTTTTACTATTCATTATCTTCTTCAATTAATCCATGTTTTTCTTCTTTGATTTATTGCTATGTAGTTACTTTTCTTGTTTGAATAATTAGTTGTTGGTAGTTTATTTGTTATTTCATTTATTAATTAGTTGTTTTAATTACTTTATTCATGTTTAGTACCTAGTTTAAGGGTAGGGTTCATGCGTCCGCCATTAATGGGTCTCAAGCTCTGAAAGTTAGGTTTTATGTAAAATCACAATTAATTGAAACCTCGAGTATTAAAGTTCAAATATTATGCGTTTAACTTTCTTTGTCACGCAACATTAGTGTTTATTGCGATATTCCGAATTTAATCCACGTGTGACCATTTTGGATTAAATGTTTAATCTCACATTTTTGGATTAAATTCCGCCATGTGTGATGTTTATAATTAATTGATTATGCTCGATTAAATGTTTTTTAACAAAAATCCTAATTATGCGTTGTTTAGACCATGGAGGGAATGTGACCCGAATCCCGTTTTCATTCTTTGTTTAATTTTATTTAGCATAGTTAACTTCTCATTTTCCCTTTTCTTTAAAACCACCATATCACCTTTTACACTTTTATTTTAGAAGTGATAAATCAATTAAAATTTGTCCAACATTCCCTGTGGATTCTCGATACCCGGACTAGCCGATATGCTCCCTTGTCGAGTGTAGTCTTAGTTTTGGTTTTTTGCATTGAGGCGGTGAACTAAACAACGAAAGTTTCCTTACACAAACACACGGTTCACCTCGCATCATTTACCACCAAGGTAAGACTCAAGAAAAAGCCTCAGCATTGTAAACACCAAAGAGTCATATGAAACCTAGGAGATGATCATATGTCATTAGTCACTTAGTCTTTAGCCTTGGTCGACCCCTATATATATATCTACTTATGGTTCGCCCCTTTGAGCCTTTAGTTTTCCTTTCTTTCTTACACCCCAATATCCCTACCCCTATCTATATTCGGATTGCAATCCATGTATATTCTTCATACCTTTATCTTTAGGAATGTGTAGGGACGTTTTGTATGATAAGTGTGTATGTTTGTAAAAGGGCATTTCAAAAGTGAAAAAAAAAGAAATCTAAGAAAAAAAGAAAAAAAAAATCAAAAGGGTATTGAACAGAAGAAAACTACAAGTTTAAAATCAATTCCTAAATGCCCTAATCCTTTTGTGTGATATTCATTGTAATTCCCAACACAACTCTATAGCACCTTTGAATGCCTATACCCTCAATTTGTTAGACCTTACCCTATCCTACATTAAAACCAAAATGAAAAGGTCATATGTGATCCTAGGTGGAAGATGATTTAAAGGTAGAAATGATTGAGAGGCCAGCTTGAGTGAATTTCAACTTAGCTGGTGAATGAATATCTATAATGAGATTATTAATTCTTCAATGTAGAGAGTTTTTTCATATTTATATGCGAGATCTCGAATTTGACTGCATATACTCTATTATACCACACATATAACGGGAATTACACCATATTTGAGTGTTTCATTTGCAAATGTACTCCCGAAGAAGATTGAGTCGAAGAGTAACTTTGATATAAATCTAGGTTATTTAGCTTTAGGGCCTTGATTTCACTCATAGGCTATAAAATATCCACATTCTCGGATTTAACCTATTGAAATGACTTCATGATTAATATAATTACGAACTATGATGCATAAATAAATTTCATTGCTAGCTAGTTAAAGTTCTTTTGCAAATTTTATTGATCGCTTATATAAGGAAAATTCGGGGTAAAGCTATTGAGGAGTTTTAAATTTTGTGGTTGTATTCACTACAAGCCCTTACAGGACTTCACTCGTCCTCTAAAGGGTACCTGGGGTTTAATAGTCTTATTGCATATGATAAATATAATTGAGAGGCTCGCGAAAGTGGAACTTTTATTTTTATTTTTTCCCTTTCTTTTAGTTAGATTGATTCCTCTATCTCCTTATTTTGTGATCGCTTCATATACTAGAGCCTATCATGAGCTAGTTGGGGGTGTGATTAGATACCAATATTGCATATATATAATGATATATATGGGAAATGTATCTTCCTAGAGTCCTTAATTCCTACCCTTTGAGCTATTTTTATGAGAATGCATTGATTTTGATAGTTATATGTTGTTTGACTTTAAATGTATATTTTTGTAGGGTCAAGTAAGATTTCCAAATGTGTAACAGCGTTCATTTCCAAGAAAAAGTCATTCCCCAACTTTATAGGAGGATGCCCAAATCTTCAAACAAGGATTAGATAAGTTTTGGATGATTTTTTATGACAAAAGGAATTTTTTTGGAGTTAGAAAAAATGTATTTTGAACAACATAGGGAAAAATATATTTTTCCTTTGTCATGATGTATTTTTTCTAGTGATAACATATTTTTTTCCTGCCATGATGTATTTTTCCCTATTAAAATATATTTTGCTTCACGAGAAATTACAATAATGACATTACGTAAATTTGAGTTTTAAGATAGAAAATTTTATGGTTTAACTCTTTACATTATTTTTAGTTAGGGTTAGTTCATACTTTTTACTTAAAGAGTTGTAGAGAGAAAAAGAGGAAGAAACGGCGAATTTGTAGAAAATTTGAAGATAATTAAAAATTGAAGCCCTGTTTTCATTCAAGATCCATGGCTTGCTGTCTTTACTTCATCTCTATTTCTATTTATTTTGAATCCTCAATTATGAATTGTTTGATATATATGGTTAGGGTTGTGAGTTTAATATGAATAATATTTAATTAGTCATAGATTGATTTTCAAATGTATTGATTTGTGGAGTTGAGTTAAAATCCTAAGGATTTCTCCCCATCCATATTGTCAAGTGATATGAATAGTTAGTAGATCTCCATAATTCTAATTCAATAGGTTTTATTTGTTCATAATAGATCTTAAATAAGTGTTGTTGGTTAGTGATGTACCTATATATACACAGGGGCCGACGCTTCACCAGGCTCGGACGACCCTCCAAGGGACCGACCCTTCATCAGGCTCCAGACGACCCTTCGAGGGGCCGACCCTTTATCAGGATCCAGACGACCCTTCGAGGGGTCGACCCTTCATCAGGCTCCAGACAACCCTTCGAGGGGCCGACCCTTCATCAGGATCCAGACGACCCTTCGAGGGGTCGACCCTTTATCAGGCTCCAGACGACCCTCCGAGGGGCCAACAGTACGAGGCCTAAATTGGGCCTAACTCACTATCAGAAGGAACTTTGCCCTCGACCTCGTGTTACAGGCCGAGGGTGACGTTATCACAGTACGTGGTTTGGGAGATGCGTGGAACAGTGCGCGTGAGTCTCCCATGGCACGTGGAAGACCGTTATAACAATATCAACTCTTCACGTGAGGGAATATTATGTCATCATTAGCCACAGGTGACATCTACAGGTGTTAACAGGGGATTGGCTAGATCATCATTCACATGCACCATGCATACTTGGGGGGGTACACTACACCCCCCAAGACCTATATGTACTTGTCACCTACAACCCTACAGGGGAGGAAGAAACCAATAATCATAACCCTAGGAAAAACTCTGCTTATACACACAGTAGAGAGAGAAAGTGATCTTATGTGCATTGTATCCAAGGCCATTAGTGCCCATACTTAGTGGATCACACACTCACAGTGGATGTAGGCCTAATTGGCTGAACCACTATACATCATTATCTTATTCCTCTTATACTCATCTCCTTCTACATACTTACACACTTATACAAATACATCTCTGTGGCTTCCATGGTTACTACTGTTTGAGCTCATCATCACTTATCTGGTGGTGCTGAATCTCAACATCATCAATTTGGCACCGTCTGTGGGAATGAGAAGATGTCTCTTCCTTGAATACAGCTTGACCTCACTGGGAACTCTGGTAGTGAGCCAGTCCTCCCCCTGTGTGGAGATGTTTCACCATTAAAAGAGACCCATTAAGGTTCCCAAGCTTACAAACCTTCTTCAGTGCAGCTCTTCATAGCTCAAACACATGGCACCAGAGATGCCACCACCACCACTTCCCCCACCGGATGATGGAGGAGGACCCAGTTCCAATTAGCCACCACCTCAGTCTGAGATGGCTGATGTGGCGACAGCCTTGAAGTCTCTGGCAGCGAGACAGCGGATCATGCAGGAGCAGTTCACAGCTCTGAGCCAGAACATACTAAGACCACCAGGGGTCTCGCCCGAGATGATTACTCCGGTAGCAGTTCCAGGACAGCATGAGGTAAGGAGACCACCCCAGGCACCACGCAAAGACCTGCCACCCCCTCAGTGGCATAGGGATGTTGCTGAACCCCGGCATCTACACCTGGGGAGGCAAGGAAACCCTTGTCCTGAAGATAGGTATGATGATCTGGAGGGGGAAGAAGCCCCCATAGAATGTTAGGAGCCGTATGAGGTCTCCAATAATACCGTACGACCTCTCCAGGAGAGCAGAGGGAAGTGTGGAAGGCAAAATCCTGACGATCGCCCGAGAGGATCTGCTTTCGATCTCCTGAGCAGGGGATCAGCCTTTGAGAGGTTGGGCCCAGTGAATGACCTGAGGGAAAAATTATCTAGATCAAGGAGTGCTGCGAGGTCCAGAAGGGAGGTGGCTGATGGCCGACCCCATGGGGGCCGACCCCAAGGATGGGACGACGGTCAGGGGGAGGTAAACAGCCGACATAGGCCAGCCGCGACAGAACCCTCAATCCATCTCAAAGAAGCGTCAGGGGATAACATTGGCCAAGCCGACCCTACGAGGCTTTGGAATGACTCGATCCAGTGACTGGAGGATAAGATCGGCGATATATTGAAAAGCCGCGACCCTCTTCAGAGGGGATACCCCGTAGGCTCACCCTTTGTGGCAAAGATAGTCAACTTCCCTACGCCATAAAAGTTCAAGCCACCTGTGGTCACCCCAAGAGTGACGGGAGCACCAACCCTGTCCACCATGTTGATATGTATCAATCAGTAGCAGACATATACTCTATCTCATAAGAGATGAGGTGTTGTGCCTTCTCTGGTACCCTGACTGGGGTTGCACATGTCTGGTACATGTCTGTCCCAAAAAACTCTATTGAAAACTTTAAGTAGTTGGCAGACCGGTTCATCCATAATTTTTGCTTCGGGATGAGGCCACAGAAGAAGACCACCCACCTGCTCTATGTTAAGCAGGGGAAGAATGAAGGTCTAAGACACTACATAGCCAGTTTCAACAAAGAGAAGCTGGAGGTGGAAGACTATGAGGAGAGCATAGCTATGACAGCCCTAATTGGAGGACTCCAAAAAGGAAAGCTGTTATGGAAGCTTGCTTAAGACCCTCCGAGGACGATGGCTAAACTTCTGTCAACAGCGGGAAAGGTGATGAACGTCAAAGAGGCGATGGCCGCAAAATACGAAGATGAAAAAGGAGGCGCTAGTGGGGGTAAATACCCTAAGAAGAACAAAGAGGGGAAGAAGAGGTCTACGGGCGATAAGTTTGCTAATTACACCCCTCTAACGGTCAGTTGTGAACATATTCTCTATGAGATAAAGAATGACCGCTCTCTGAAGTGGCCTGAGAGGTTGAGGGAAGCCCCCAACAAGAGGAATAAAAACCTATTGTGCGAATTTCACCAAGATTATGGCCACATAACAGACAAATGTTTCGCTCTGAAAGATGAGATTCAGAAGATGCTGAAAGAAGGGAAGCTCAGAAAGTACATCGACAGAGGTGCCTTCTAGAGAGGCCGAGGGGACGACCCCAGGAAGAAGCGAGGTGATGCATGTAAAGAAGGTCCTCAAAAAAGAGGGGAAGACCCTTCTGACGATGAGGACGAACCTGACCTCCCGCCGAGAGACGACCAAGTCCCGGTCAAGAGGCTCAATATAAACTCACTTGGAGTGGGAATGATCTCAGGGGGTCTAGCAGGAGGAGGGTCTGAGGTCGCAGGTAGGAAGTCCCACATGACTGAAGCCAAGGCAGTGACGAAGATAGTACACTCAATCTCTCTGGACGCGAAGTTAGAAAAGAGGAAGAAGGTCGATATGGACACTCTGATAGTGGGGTTCTCAAGAATGGACTTCAAAGGCCTCTTAGCCCCACACGACGACCCACTCGTCATCACAACTACGGTGCACGAGTGTGAGGTGCCGAGGATATTGGTCGACGGGGGCAGTTCTGTAGATGTAATATTTTGGCCAGGCTTCAAAGCCTTAGGCCTCAGCCGTGCTAGACTCGTCCCATACCATCATCCATTGATTGGGTTCAGTGGGGAAAAGGTTCATCCCCTTGGAGTGTATGAGGCCATTGTCAGGATGGGGGACGAGTGGCCGAGATGGCTTACCAAGAAGGTCAGCTTCTTTGTGATGGATGAACAGGTGTTCTCGGCCTATAACATCATACTGGGGCGTGTGTCCCTCAAAGGGTTTGAAGCTGTGACATATACGGTCCATCATATGGTTAAATTTCCTACCCCTTATGGGGTGGGGGAAGTTCAGGGAGACCAGACGACAGCGCGAGAATGTTACTACAACTCCGTTGAAGAAAGGGAGGCACATAAGAGGGCTACAACCACTTACAATATTGATACCCTAGACCCCAGGGATGAGACAAAGCTAAAGAAAGGAGAGGCCGCGGAAGAGGTAGAATCCATCATCCTCGATGAGGATGACCCGGAAAAAAATGTCCAAGTCGACAGTCTCTGAAGCCCAATATCAAGGAAGACCTCATTAAACTGTTGAGGAGAAGACGAAGCGTCTTTGCGTGGAGTCATGTAGATATGCCGGGGATCGACCCTGAAATCATGTGCCACAAGCTCAATGTGGTAGAGGGAACAAAATCGATAAAGCAGAAGAGGAGAATTTACTCTAGAGAAAAGTATGAGGTCATAAGGGATGAGGTCAAAAAATTTGAAGATGCTGAATTTATCAAAGAGGTCATCTACCCTAAAATGGCTGTCCAATGCAGTCATTATCCTAAAGGACAATGGGAAGTGGAGAATGTGTGTGGACTTCACCAACCTCAATAAGCACTGTCCCAAAGACAGCTTCCCTCTCCACCGCATTGACCAGATGGTAGACGCTATCGCAGGCCACGAGCTCATGACCTTTATGGATGCCTATTCAGGGTACAACCAGATCTTCATACACCCTGAAGATGCAGAGAAGACAGCCTTCATTACTGACAAGGGGACATACTGTTATAGGGTCATGCCCTTTGGCCTAAAAAATGCGGGGGCAACGTATCAGCGCCTCATAAATAAAATGTTCGAAGACCAAATTGGGAAGTCTATGGAGGTCTATGTAGATGACATGCTGACTAAGAGTTTGAAGGCAGAGGATCATGTGGCAGACCTGGAGAGGACCTTTAATACGATGGACAAATTCCAGATGAAGCTCAACCTAGCCAAGTGTGTCTTCGGGGTCGGAGCGGGGAAGTTCTTGGGGTTCATTGTCAACCAAAGAGGCATCAAGGCCAATCCTGAAAAGATAAAAGCCCATGTTGAGATGAAGATCCCCAAGTCCATTAAAGACGTTCAGAGACTCACGGGGAGAGTCGCTACCTTGAACAAGTTCGTATCTAGGGCCACAGACAGGTGTCTACCATTCTTCAAAATTCTCATAAAAGCCTTCGAATGGAGTGAAGAGTGTGATGAGGCTTTCAAGGAGTTAAAATCATACCTGGGGTCTCCCTTGCTGTTGTCATGGCCCATGAAGGGTGAACGACTTTATGTGTACCTCGCCGTCTCATAGTCAGCCATCAGTGCAACCATTGTGAGAGACGAAGACGGGGTACAGAAGCCTGTGTATTTTAACAGCAAGGCACTCCAGGGGGCAGAGCAAAGATATCCAAGGATGGAGAAGTTGGCCTATGCCTTTATCCATGCATCAAGAAAGATAAAGCCATACTCTCAGTCCCATACAATGGTCGTCCTTACTGACTCTCCTCTAAGGCAAGTTTTGCACAAGCTTGAAAAATCAGGGAGGCTAATGGCCTGGGCTATAGAGTTAGGGGAGTTTGACAATGTGTATCAGCCTAGGACGACCATTAAGGGGCAAGCATTGACAGACTTCGTGGCCGAGTTTACTTGGGAAGATGATGAAGCCGAGAGTGAGAGCCTCGGGAAGATAGATACCCGACAAGGTAAGCTCACCGACACACCTGCAGATAAGGCTGAGACAAGCACCGCTAAAAGGAAAGTGGCTAAAAACGAAAAGGGAAGATATCTCTTTAGACAGGGGTCACTCACCGAGGGAAGTTTCTCAGAAGAACATACCGTGTGGAGTCTATTCGTCGACGGATCCTCTTGCGAAAGCGGGAGTGGAGCTGGATTGATAGTATCAGCACCCGACGGCACAGACATTGAGTATGCCCTGAGGTTCAACTTTAAGGCCTCCAACAATGGATTCATGGATTCTCTTAATAAAATTGTTTTTTGTAAGAATGAACAAATTAAAATATGCGCCAATTCATGTTGATTCATAAAAACTTATATTAGCCACATTTCACCGAAAACTTGAAATTGCATAATTTAAGTTCATAACATAAATATTAAATGGACCACTCCCATAGAGTTCTCCACTATACCACTCACATGCTCATTAGTCCTCTCTCTCTCTCTCTCTCTCTCTCTCTCTCTCTCAAACACACATACATATACTAGATACAATACAAATTAAATTTAAATCCATTTAAAATGAATACATCGATAAATATATTAATTCCAAATTGATAAATTTATATAATTAAATAATTTACTCAACCAAATGGGCCTCATTTTTTTTAATCAAAATTAACCATTTGACACAAAAAAAATTACCAATAAGGTTCCAATTATAAGAAGTATATAATTTTAGTTTATTAAGTTTAATATTTTCAAGACATGATGTTCGTTATAATTTTATGAATCTAATATATAGTCCTTATCTTTTAGTGTTAGGATGATGTTTCCTAAGTTCGAGAAGATGAAAATGTTTAGTGATAATCCTCCAATTGCCTGTCTTCAATCTTCAAGATTTATCTCCTAAACTTGCCGCCTAGCTTGTTTTCGAAGTAGACTCTCTCTCTCTCTCTCTCTCTCTATCTATCTATCTATCTATTGATCTCCATCTCCTTCTCTTTAAGGTTTAAGATTTTTAAAATGATGCGAAGTGTCTAGTGAATGTCTTAATGTTATATTTACTAAAATTCACTGTTCTAAAAAACCCGCCTGGGCACGCCTAGGCTTAAGGCTTGGGCGAAACGCCTCGCCTTAAGTTTTTCACGCCTTATTCTTAATAAAAACCTTAAGGCGCACTTTTTTCTAAAAACAACAATGTTGTAGTGAAACGATATCGCCTTTTAAAGAATTTTTTACCTAACTAGACTATTATCTCATCCAAAATAATCAAATAGTATTTTAATTTTCATATAGTCAGACATATTTTTATGATATGTACAATTTTAGTATTTTAATAGCCTTGTTATGGTTTAAAAATATTAAAATATATTAAGAAGGTCTAAACGCCTTTTAACGCCTTTTTACGCTTAAACCCGCCTAGGCTTCTAAGGCTTAAGGCTTGACCTCCACGCCTCGATCACGCCCCGCGTTTTTTAAAACCTTGCTAAAATTACATTCCAACTATTTATTACCAAATTATTTTATTTATCATATATTAAATTTATTTAGAACATAATTAAATTATTTGGCACACATAATATATTAATCTAATAATAAACTACCACAAAAGTGTAACATGAAAAAGTAAACAATTACATTAACAAATAACTTAATTACTTAATTTACCAATTTAATTAATATGTCAATTTCCTAATTAAAATTATTTAACTAATTATTTTGTTAATTAAATTATTATTTTTAAAATCACAGGGTATTACATTATTTCCCCTAAACAAAGGAATTTTATCCTCAAAATTCACCTCATACCTTGTTCAAATAGCTCTGTATACATCTCACATTCCTACTCCCAATTAGACTTTGCCTTATTGTGGTGACTTAGCTAAACACGCACTGAAGGAATAATCTTTGAACGTAGAACCTAACATGTACAATCTAGGATACATAAGGACACTTTCTCATAACTAGCGTTTGGCTAAAGCTCTACCTCCCCTCTATCTATACGCTGATAATCTATATTTTCCATCAGAAACTTCTTTAATATCAACACATGGAATACATCATGAACCCATTATAAATTATTAGTAAATTCATTACAATAGGGTACTAATCCAAACTTGAACGCCGCAGAAGAAGGTGAATCAGGTCTCATAAAACCCCTCCTATTAATTCCAACAGTAGAGCATCTGAGTCTATAAGTCCGCAAAAGGCACGTCCTAATCATCCCTAATCGGGGCACTCCTCTATTATAAATGAACTAGTTGTGGAGGTTGACCCATTTATCCGGTTGAATCTAACCACAATAATTGTTTAGAAAAATCTCACCCTCCTAGAAAGAACGTATGTTGCAACTACATGTGTGGGTTTATCCAGAAATAGTTGGAGGGGTGCCTGAATCACAATCTGGCATGGATGCCAAAGGATCTTTCCAACAAGAATTTGGGTAACATCTCTACCTCCCCTTTTACTGTTAATATGTAATGATTAGAACCCGCAAAGAAGTTTTTCGTGTTAAATATTACAATATACAGTGGAAAAACTAATCAAGTCATTCATATGAGGCATTATAGGTAATCCATGTCCATGTGTAGCCATCATGACGCCCTAATGTATCGTATTTTCCCATCTACTTTGGGCAAGATTGACCTTAGATGGTTTGAGAAGCTAGCCCCTAAATCCCTCTCCTCCTTCAGGGAACTAGTCGAGCATTTCACCACTCATTTTTATCACCAGTAACAAGACAGTTAAGGATGTTGACTCCCTTGTAGCCCTTGGAAGAAAGAAAGGGGAATCTCAATAAAACTATGGGTTTCTATACGAGGAATTATTCAATGAAATTAACATTTTCAATGATCAATTGGAATTTTCTTTTTTTAAATTTAGCCTTACTAGATCTAACTTTATTTATCAATCCCTTACTAAGAAGCATGCATTATAAATTGGTGATTTGATGGGGCCTATTAAAAATATACCAAGGTGGAGGATAAGGTCTTCCATGCTAATAATTTGGTCGAACAGTTTTTGAAGCCACCTAAAACAAGTGACGTGAAGAAATTATTGAAGGGAGGATCACAATTGACCTCCGCCAAAAAGGGAGGAAAGGTAGACAATCCCAACATACCACCAAGCATGCGGACTAATGAGAATTACTATCAAGCAATAAACATTTTTTCAATGTGTCAATCTACAAGTTCCATCCTCAGATAAAGTATAAACCATATTATAAGAATACCCCCAATATCAAGTAATACAAATGAGAGAGATAATAACTTTCAGCGAACTTATCATTAGTATCATGGCGTTAAGATGAAGAATTGCAAGATGTTTAATCATCATCTTGAAGACCTTTTACATGTTGTCCATATCAGGGAATATATTATCATCTATGGAACAAAATATTTATGTCGATTCAACTCCATATGAAAAAAAGTATTATGACAACCTTGCACCATCTAGAATGATTATAGCTATATATGGATATACCGATCCATCCTAATGCACAAGCAATAATCTTAGAGAAAGAATCAGAATTGCAATCAATATGCAATAAATGTTTCGATGGAGATATCCAAGTCAATCCTTAACAAAGCGAGAGTGCAAAGAGGTTAATTTTGACTAGGTAACCATGTTCTTTTATGAGGACCTAGTCATTTTCAACCTTCCCTATAAGGGCGCCTTAGTTCTTACTCTCAACGTGGCTAATTTTGACATCAAAAGGATACTAGTACATCAAAGGATCTCATCAAAGATAATTTATGTCCACCTTCTCTATAAACTTGGATACAAAGGTCAGTACTCTGATTGGTTTCAATGGTATCGTGGAGATGCCATTAGTGAAAATCACGCTAATATTAAGGCCAACCCTATAAATCGTGAGATTAAGTTTCATGTTATCGAATAAAATTCACCCTACAATGCTAATATTTATAGAGGATGACTCCACACCATGAGCGTTGTGCCTTATTAGCTTTATCAAAAACTAAAATTCTTGGTTGATTATGTAATCATCAAAGTTAGACGCGATTAAGAGGCAACACGTAACTGTTTTGTTATCTATATCAAACAAAAGAAAGTATATTCAAAGAATATTGAAGATGAAGATGATTAATAGGGAGATCAACCTAAATAGAAACCAAAGGGTTCTCGTCTAGGGGTGGGAGAGACCAGACTCACCCTGCTGATCAAGTAACGAAATACTCAAACTTGTTCCTCCAGAGTCATCACAACTCGAAAATACTTTTCTATTACATTTTAAACTACCAAATATGTGGAAGAGCCACTTATTTTTTATTTCAAAATGAATGCTGACAAGTTTTCCATGTAGCCTTATAACCTTTCAAGAATCAACCCATATATTGCTTGTCACCGATTGCATATGGATCATTCATATCGACATGTCAAATAGAAGCCCAGGAAATTATCTCTTAAATGATCAACTCGGTTGAGGATGAATTTGAGAATATTCATCATGCTAACTCCATTAAGAAGTCCAATTTCCAAATTGGATTGTAACACAATCGTGGTCAAGAAGAAGATCAAAAACTGTAGAGTTGTAACAATGTGACGACTCAGACCCACTGTAACAAGATAATATATATGCACTAAAGTAGTAAAACTATCAAACATGAGTAAAAATAATAAAGCCTGCAATTATTAGGTTAACTGTTATCGAAATCTATATACTAAATCATACAAAGTCATAGAAGTTTCTACACTTAAACAAATACCGGTATAATTCTCTACTCATATACATCGAGTATAAAAACCTGTGGCTCAAAGTGAAGCCCCACCAAATTATTTGTAAATTCATGTTAGGCTATATTTTTTAACCTAAAAGTATCCAAACGATTCTTTCATTTATCAAACATTCCATTTTTCCTTTGGCATAAGGTCAATAAAATATGTTTTAATAGTGTCACAACATGTGTGTTATATATTTCCAATAGTCAGATATTAGAACTCCTCACCGTTTCTCATATAAAGAGAGTTCATTAAGAAAAAGTACGTAATTATGATTACCATATAGGCTCTTAACATCTAATAAGGATTTACACAATTTTACTAGTACCGTGCCAACGGTACCAAATCTTATATGTGTGCATGCAACCGTACGCGGGGCTATAAAAATAGGTCGTGCGCACGGGTCACAGAATTGAAACTCCCAGATTGATTTTGCCTTCACCCCGCTACAGTCCCATAAATCCATATCACCATTTTTCTTTTGGAAAAGAAGTCCCATCCCTCAATATCCCCCAATTATAGCCTAGAATGATTATAAAGGACCATCTTTACTTAAAACTATCATTTTCTCATAGTTATTTAGGAGATCACAATATATAATTTCATATTCAATTTCAACATTAACATTGAGAATGGGAAAACTTATGAACATACTAAACAATGTTATAATACTAATTCCATCTAAATAGGCAATTCTAATAGGGAAATTATATCTCTCTTAACACAATTCAATTAGTTTAAACTAATTTCAATAACAACATCAAATTCCTTAACTAAATTCATAACATTCTCTACTTCAATCCAATTTAACTAGTATAACCCAATTCTATTAGAAAAGACGATTCCCCAGTTCAAGTCGATTAAACTTATTTAAACTACACATGAAATTTTAAAGAATTGGATTTATTCATTCATTTACTTTCAATACATGAGAAAAAACCTTAATTATCTTTACATAACATTTATAATTCATGAAAACACTATTTAGTTGGAAATCATTATTTACATTCATAAGAGGAGAGAGTAAAGTTATATGAAGAATGAAAATCACAATTTGTGTAGAGAAATACCCAAATGTATTACAGAAGACCTTCTTACAAATAATTGGATTATTCTTCAAGAATATCCCCAAAAGCCTTGTGAATTGAAAGATGATTGGATGTGAAGTTTTTGGTAGATGTTGTTATGAGTTCGTGAATTTAAAATAGGAATTAGGGTTTCATTAGGATTTTCTTATGTTTTTGTACTAATTCATCATAATTGTGCCTTTCATTTTATGACCTTAACCCTAGATTTCTCCCCAAGTATGATATAGTTGCCACTATGTCCATGCTCTTAAGTATAAATCCCTCCTTTGCTTATTGTTCTTTTAATACAATTATAAATTATAGTTTACTTTTATAAAATTCAAAATTATAATTAAACCTCATATAGTTGTTCCAACTTTGTTCCAACTTCAACATTTATTATAAAAGTTTATCTCTCACTCAAAAATTGTAAAATTTGAGTTTTCACTTTAAAATAATTATTTCAAATACACCAATTTCAAAAATTAATTAATTAAAAAATCATTTACAGTTATGGGGTATTACAATCTCCCCCTAATAAAAAATAATTATGTCCTCAAAATTCATAATAAACCCTTTGCTACTTACTTCAAAATTGATATTATCTCAAAATGGGTCAAAACTATTTTCTCATATAAAATGAGTTAAAAACTATCTCCTCATATAAAATGAGTCAAAACTATTTTTGTTTTATAAAATGAGTCAAAATAGTCTCCTCACATAAGAATGAGTCAAAATCATCTCCTCATATGTGTGCGAGTGAAAATCATCTTCTCATATAAGAATGAGCCAAAATAACCTCCTCACATACATGTGAGACAAAATCATCTCCTCACATGCGTGTGAGTCAAAACTATTCCATCACATGAGTATGATTAACCCTATCTTTTTTTATACCTTTGGTTGGAACAAATTACTACAATTCGTCCCCGCCTATGGATTAGTCGACATTTTTCACAAATTTAACTAACAGAAGCTCTTATTTTCATATTTACTATTCCTTACCTTAATTATGAATCTACTTTTTGGAAGTAAATAAGTTTCTTGAAAGTTTTCATCTCCAATTGTATTCCCACAAAAGCAATATTAAAGTTAAAAAAATATCTAATCTTTCAAATCCTTAATGCGAAGTCGATAAATTTTACGCCCTATGGTTGAATCATAATGAATTATTTCAATTTTGACTTTATCGCCTGAGAGTATTCGTATAAAACTGCATCGAAACTTTCTCAAAACATATCCTAGAACCATATCTTCATTATCTAAACAAACTCAAAACATACTATTGGGAAGAAATTTAGTAATTATACCCTCATGAATCCATTTTTGTTCTTTCATTCTAGGTAAAAAAAAACTGAAGTATCAACTAAAGGATTAGGAACGATAATCATATAAAATACTATGAGTGCATAATCATCGTTAAAATTTGAATCAATTATACATAAACAATTGAAATGATCAAATAAGTCCATCAATGAGAATATGATATACTGGGCCTATCACATAGTGATACCAACAAAAGGCGTAATCAAAAGCATTGCGTGAAATTAATATTGAATAAGAAATTACCTACTTGCGTTAGGGTTTTGAAAAGTTCCGTGGAGTTATTTCAAGTCAAGGTGGAAATCTGTGTAAGTCTGACAAAGAAAAATGTAATTTGGTGTAAGAATAAGGTCTGTGAAATATTGAAAAGTGTGGTAAAGCTTTAAAACTTGTGTAGAAAATAAATATTGGGGTAATAATATAAATAAAGTTTTAACTTTATTACTCAAGTTCCTAAACTTTTCAAGTTTTATACTAAGAGACTTTTTTGTTCCCAATAATGTCACAAAGTGATAGAAAAGGTTTGGGGTGAAAATACAGAAGTTGAAAAACTTCAGGGGTTTATGTGCAAAAATAATTTTTAAAGTTATAATTTCATTTTAGGGGTTATGTTGAATTTGTTTCTAGTTATCCAAACAGTGTCTTATAATATACCATTTTGACCAGAAAACTTCATAATTTTTTTATAAAACTTCATAATTTTTTTATTTGGCACGCGCTCTCACGCACTAAGTCGAAGTTACCACATGCTGATTTTGACTTCACTCGTGCGCGCTGACCACATGCGTCTTCGACCTCTCAAATTTTGACTTACGATTTCGAAAATTTTGACCTTCGATTAAATTATCTTCAAAATACCATTTGGGTTCATTCAAAAGTCATTCTTTGAATTTTTCACAAGGATTCCAAATATATAACTTTTAAAGAATGAAGTTAATTGTAGATTCTTCTTCCAAGACTATTAAATATCAATATTTTCAATTTAACATTCATGGATTTGTACTTAAATTCGAATCATGGCAGTAGTATAGTTTGGTTTTTGTGTGAATTTAGAACAAAATGGTTTTGGTTTGAAGGTTTAATTCATTTGATATAGGAAGCATTTTGATTTTAAAATTTTAATTGTCAAAACTATAAAACTTGATTTATGAATAGCTATCGATATTATAATGAAATCAAACTATATGGTTAAGATCATATAAGTCTAAGGACAATGATTCCCACTTTAAAACCGATTTGAAGTCAGGAACTCAGAATCCACCATTGGAACTCATGCTTTCATAGTGATTTTCTGATTTTGACCCTTAGTTCATGATTTTTAAGTAAAAACTTACATGTAAAAGCATAAACAAACTCTACTCTACTGTAGAAACATAGTTGTACTAAAAGAATTATGCTTTAAGCATAAAATAATGGTCTACCCAAGAAGGCCAAAATATAAGCTTTGCATTTGAACTACCGTTTGTACTGATTTCTCTTATCTAAAGGAGGCTATAATAGGGGAAGGTATGGGTAGCCTATTGGTTGAATTTGGGGTGGTAGTTAGGTTGGTCTAATAAGAGAACTTCATAGGAAGTTTATGGTAATAAATGGTGTAAGTTTACTCTAGTCTTTCATTGGTTCTCATGGAGGTTTGTTGCCATTCTTATGAGCCTAAATGATAAGTAAAATGGTAGGATATTTAGTTTTAGTCCTTAGGAGTTTTTGGTGAGGTTTTAAGGTGTTTTTTCTATATTTTCAAACTTTTGGGGTATTTATGTAATTTTTAAAAGTTAAAAAAGTCTTGAAATGGGCTTTTCTGAAATTTGAAAGGGTAATGAGCGTGTTTATAAAGAAAATTTGAGATATATATATCATTTGGATGGTTTGAAAGTCAATTGAAAACTTTAGGGGGATTCTTACAATTGTTAAAACTTAAAGGTGACTATAAAATTTGTAGTTTTCTAAGGTTTAGGTTGATAATAATCCAAAAATTCTTACTACAATACTTATATGTTAGGATAGGATTGTTATTCATTGATTTTATTGTAGATATAAAGTCTCATACAGATGAGTTCTAAATACAGGTTTTCCAAAGATAGTAGAGTGTCCATGTAAATTAGGAGAAAAACTTGATATAAAAGGTGGTTGGGAGATTATTTCAAAAAGTTGGTGTGCATTATTAAAAAATGGTTATGGTGATAAAATTCGCTTGAAGGAAGACAAGGTTTTGTCAGACAACAATTATCAAACACCAAGCAAAACAAAATCATCAAATACCAATAATAATGAATAAAATGTGCAAGTGTGGATGGGGAGTAATGATTAATAGAGAGGTAAGCAAGTAGGGGAGTAAACTTAAGGTTTACGAGTTAGTTGGGAGTTGGCTGGTAGTCAAAATGTATCGATTTGAGAATGGGTAAGATGCATAGGGTAGGGTGATTACAGGTCGGGCACAATGGTGGGGTGGTCATGGTTATAGAATAATGGGTTGGTGTATATTCATGTGGAGATGGTTAAAGGGGAGGCTGAAGGTTGGATAGGAAAATGGGTACGGGTGTGGTTAGGGAGGGAAGGGGGTGTTATGGGTTTAGGCAAGTCTATATGAGGAGTCAGCGGTTTTGGGCTTGTGAGTGTCTGTTAAGGGTGGACATAGGCTCGAGGTCCGCCGAATTCGCCAAGTCCTTCCGAAAGAAATAGGGCTTGGGTGAGGTAAATAGGCTCGAGAATCGATCTTGGAAAAAATTTATAGGTCCGATTTTTTTCAAAGTAGGCCTGAGCAAGTATTCTTAATCCCGCTTGAGCCCGACACAATCTGATACCCGATATATATATATATATATATATATATATATATATATATATATATATGAGGAGTCAGCGGCTTTGGGCTTGTGAGTGTCTGTTAAGGGTGGATATAGGCTCGAGGTCCGCCGAATTCGCCAAGTCCTTCCGAAAGAAATAGGGCTTGGGTGAGGTAAATAGGCTCGAGAATCGATCTTGGCAAAAATTTATAGGTCCGATTTTTTTCAAAGTAGGCCTGAGTAAGTTTTCTTAAGCCCGCTTGAGCCCGACACAATCTGACACCCGATATATATATATCAATTTAAGGATTTATTTACTCTTAGGTTATGTTTGTTTTTTCATCTGAATCTGAAGTCTAAATCTGAAGTCTGAAATAAGAATCTGAAAAATCTGTTTATTTTAATGTCTGAATGGACCTCTAAATGAATGTATTTAGACTGATTCAGACTTCAAATTCAAAATTCAGACGTTTACTTCTTAATCATTTAGAGACAAAAATAGTCGTTAGCCTTTTAACCATTTAAATAACAAACACTATTTGGTACCTCTTAAGTCTAAATGGTTCAAATTCAGATTTAAGAGGTAAAAACAAATAACACCTTAGCCTTGAGAGTACATTCTAAGATTAATTTTCTAAATAATAATAAAGGTAATGAATTTGTCAAAAAATAAAATTTATTTTTTAAAAAAATTGTGTCCGGGTCGGGCAACAGGCATGGGAAAGAAGCTTCTTGGGCGAGTATGGGTGGGACTGGGCAATGAACTTTGATTCGGGCCTACGACGGATCAATTTTTTATAGGCCCGATCTGAGCCCGCCTAGGCCCGATCCATGCCCACCCTTAGTGTGTGTAGGAGTGAGGTGAAAGTGTGTGTGGCAGCAGTTGATGTATAGGGTAATGGGTCAGGGGGTTAATGCAGTTGGGTATACGAGCTAGTTTGAGTGGGGTTATGAATTTGGGTACAGAGAAACGGGTTAGGAAGGGCCCTAGTGTGTGCATGTGTTCGTTGTGTGTCGGGTGTTATTGTCTAGAAAGGAGGATATTTGAAAGGAACACAATTTAGGTTGCCGGAAGCAAAGTGTATGGGCCAAAATCTATTTTTCCTAGGCAAAATGGTTTTTGGTTCTCACTATTTTGGACAGTTTACAAGTTGTTAATTCAAAGTATTTTTACACTTCTCCTCAAAGTATGATTACCGACTCAAAATGAATTATTTTTTTCCAAAATTGCAATTAATTCTCACAATAATTATTTACAACTCAAAAATCAATATTTTCAACAAAAAAACATTTTGCTTATGAAAGAAACTTTTAATTTCAAGACACAAAAAGACTAAATGATCCCAAACACTCATTCAAATGCCACTGGGATTTCAATGAGACCAAATCTACAAAAAATGGACCTCTCAACAATTTCAATCACCCCAAATTTTCAAAATGCGTAAAAATGACCCCAACATAAGAAAAATCACCGAATTGCTCATATAACACAATCAAACCCCTCCAATGCCCACAAATGCAAAATTTATCACCACATCCTAATAAATGAATACAACAAATAATGAAAAATGCTCTCAATAATTTTTGGATTCAGCATATAATAACATATATGAGTAAAGCTAATTAACTCAATCATTTATTTGGGTGGAGACAAAGGTCCACCCCAAATTCGAAACAACCATAAGATCTTAAACTAAAAGACGAAAAAATTTAGGGTTTTTTCAAAATACGATTGTAGACATCACATTCTTGGACCCCCTAAATCTATCTTTAGGTCCCTAGCACCTACCCATTTCACTATAAACCCTAAGTCGCAGTTCGAGTATCGATCTAGAGGCCATCGGGTGCTCCCGGGCCCCGACTTGACCCTAATCAACTTCATCGTCAGAGTGAAATCTCTTTGAATCTTTAAAGGTCACTAAATCCCCTTTCCAACGGTCCGCTTCGTGCGTGAAACGGCATAATCATTCGGACAAATGATCAGTTTTTTATCAAAAATCGATCCGGAGGCCACTAGGCACTCCTAGGATCCATTTGAAAAAGGTGAACCCTTTGGCTCGAGTAAGACTTAATGAATCTCCAAAGGTCACTAAAAACCTTTCTAACGGCCCACCCCATGCGCGATTCTAACCTACGGTATGGACGAACGATCCATTTTACTATAAGAGGTCACCAGGCACTTCCGAGCACCCTCACTGACCAAGGTCAACCTTTCGAACCAAGAAAAACTATTTGCAATGTCGAATTACAACTCCTAACCTTTCCAATGGTCCGCCCCGTGCGCAATTCTAGCTTACCATGCGGACGAACAATCCGTTTTCATCCGGTGATCTCCCGTCCAAAGGACTGACGTGCATTTCCGACCGATATTTAACCCAGAAGTCAACTCCTGGACCCGGGAGTGGCCCAAAGGACTCTTAAGGGTCTTTGAAGTACCATTCTAATGGTATGCCCCGTGTGCGATTCGGGTCAACGGACCACGTTCTACGATCATTTTTCCAGGAAAATATGCAAGAGACCACCGATTAGCAGGTCCAGATCCCAACCTATCGTCAGTGCGTCTAGGGTCACCTTCTGACAAGCAAGAGAAGGGCAGTGTTGATCAGCAACCCCTGACCCTATAAAAGGAGGGCATGACCTCATTACCAAAAACGAACAGCAGAGATCCATCAGCATCAGTGATCTCAGCAATATTCTCTGGAAATCAACGAAGTTCCCATGTGAAGTTCCATTCAAGCTTACATTCCCATCCTTTTCATACCCAATTTGGAAAAAATCACATTCTCTATCATCCAACACTCGTCTCACATTCAACGGAGTTCATCCAAGATCAAAGATCAAGCTTCAAATAAGGTCCAATTTCTCCCCTCTCTCTTTAAATTCCTTATTTTAGCATAAATTTTATTAGATTCATAACTAGTTCCTACTTTAGTTCATACACATTAATATCTATATTTTTATTAGTATATTGCACATAATTTATTTTCTATAAAAAAAAAGGAGGGCTACGCCACTAAATTCTGAACGAAATTATCCATCACACTTTATAAAACCAAAAACATATTTTCTACACACACATAAAATTTCGTTCGGATCTATGGGATAAACCCCACCCCTATGTCGCATTGGAACTACGTGGACTTTGATGCCTTTATAGGCTATGTAGGCGTTTCGGACTAAAGCCCGAGACTCGAGTCCAATTTTTTAATTTTCCAATTTTCCAACTTCCCAAATTCTAGTCTTCTAAATCTCACAAATTCACCAAATTTCCTAAAATCTCCCATTTTGACATTTATCATATTATTGCATTACATAGTATGCTTGTTTGCGTTTCATCCAACATGTTTTAACGTTTCATAATAACGATTAATATCCTGATAAACGCACAAATCGTATTTTCTATTCATATTATTTTGGGAACATTCCTATGGATATGAGTTGAAAGATTTCGATCTCCATTATATATACACACGCACACACTTCACGGATAAATAAGGAAAAATAATAGCACGACCCCATGAGAGACCAAAAGGGTGGGATGGGTTCCTAAAACCTTCCCATTCCATTAATTATCCCCTGAACCTTCGATCTATTGGTTTTGTATGGATCATTTTGTCCTTGATGCCGCTCTCTCGAAGTGGAAACAAGATCTTTTGCCTGTTTTATAGAAAATACGTTATCGGCACCATCTCTTTATATTTACCCCACACCGACGATGGCCGAAGTGCCCCGAAAAAGGGTGAGAGACTGCTATCTTTCAAGGGATCCTCCACCCCCTTCCCCTCGAAGATTTCTCGGAATGACCACAGTGGCGACTCTGCTGGGGACGATTTTTCATAAGAGGGCTAGACTCTGTTTTCATGCGTATTTTTATTTTTTGTGTGTGATCAGGCATAAATTATTCCCATTTATCCCCTTAATCTAGAGGTTTTTATTGCTCTGCAAAGTGTAATTCGAGTGGATTTATCTTATATCACTACAATTGACATTTTCTAATTAGTACGCTGAGTTTCGTGTTTTATATGTCTATTTCGTAGGTATTCAGTGCACAAGGAAAGAAAGAATCAAAAGGAAAGTCGAAGACCTCGTGCCTACAAGTGCTTAGGAAGAATCGGCATTCTAATCCGTGCTCCGGATCAAAAGTTACAAGTCTTCAAAAAAGCACAAGGAGGGAAAGTTTCTGTCATAGAGAGAACCACCGAAGGGATTGAAAAAATGAATCAATCCTCCCCTGGATAAACTTCATGTGAAGCATGAAAATATGGAACCCAATCGAAGATGAAATAAACGAACCAAACCGATTCAAGGAAAAACTTCGATCGAAGATGGAATCAAACTGAACCCTCTTAATAGGATCGGTTCGGGTATCGGAAATTCGAACTTATCCACTTGAAAAATTAGAGTTTTGCATGGTTGAAACTCTTAGAAATTCGTAGAGTATATATTTTAAACACCTCCCAGACATTGAGGAGGCTTCTAATTCATTAGAGAAGCATTGTAATTAGTTTAGATGACAACAACAAAGAACCCTAGTTTTTATTCCAGTTTTGCAATTCAAGTAATATTATTATAATCTTTGCTTTCATTATTGTAGTAGTTATTTATTTAGTGAGTATTTTCATTCTTCTTCTTCTCCTTCATTCGTTAGTAAAAATGTTTTCTTTCATTCAAAATGTGTTTTTTTCTAATTTTAATATGTCCCGCTAAGTTTTCAAGGGTTAGGGTGCATGAACCCCACCCGATGTAATTCATGATAGTGGAAATAGAAGTTGAAATTAAAAGCTTAGATGAATTATACGTAGTTAATACGATACTGCTTTAATTCTTCCTTTGCTTACATACTGTGCGGGCTACGATCCCTCATATATGTAATACTTAGGAGAAATAAAGATCGAATTTTAATTCAGCCTTTGCTTAAATATTGTGCGGGCTACAATCTATCATATATGTAATACTTAGGAGCATTAAAAAATCGAATTCATTTAAATCTTTAACTCTAAATCTAGTATCCAACGAAGTGAATTACTAGGGTGTGGGGTATTGTAACCCGACTCATCTTCCTTATCTTATCTAATACTTAAAGTTTTAGTTAAATCATCATCAGTCTTTTAATTAATTTAGCATAATTGCATTTCATTTATTCCTGATTTCATTAATTAATCATTTTCAAAATTACATCTAGTTGTAGTTGTTTCACAATTCCAATCACCATCTCGTTCTTTTTAGAGTCAAAGTTAGGTTACTTTCATCTCTCCACCGTCGTTACGACCTCGTTCGTCCTATTTCCCTGAGGATTGATACCCGACTTATCGAATTATTACTTTAGCGATAGGCTTGCACTTGAGCCTAAATAGCACGTACACTAGACACATTTGTGGTCACATCAAGTTTTTTGTGTCGTTGCTGGGGAAGTAGGTCAACTTAGGTTAGATCAGGTCAATCTAAAACTTTGACCAAAAAAAATTCTGAAAAAAGAATATAATAAAATTTTCATCATCTCGCAAAAGCCTTTAATACAAAATCTTGAACACACTTAAACTCCTCACAGCGCTCCAACTAGAATCCACGAAAATCCAATCGTTGAATTTAACTCTGAAATCCCCCACACCCCTCGCGTTCCACAATTCTGGTTTCCAATTCCTACTCCCAAGCACTCTATTGACAGCTACACCCTAAGTTGAACTTCGAGTCACACATCTAGGACACCGGGTGAGTACAAAAAGTCATTTAAAGAGAGTGCAAGCAAAATGTCTGAGGCAACGAGTTTCGATACTGGAGAGGGAGATCTCCCCTATCGTCTTATGAAAGACTTACTCTTTCCTGAGCGGACTGTCACCCCTGGTTTCATTTTACTTCCATATGTTACCGGTCAAGTCCACTTTAGCAATGGGATGATATAGATTCTCTCTACATTTCATGGCATGTATTTAGAGAAACCATACCTGCATATTCGTGAGTTCGAAGAGGCAAGTGACACATTTGGTGATCAAACTTGGACGTAAGATGTCGTTCGCCTAAAGATTTTTCCTTTTTCCTTAAAGGATAAATCCAAGACCTGGCTATGGTCTCTACCCCTGAACTTCGTCACTTCCTAGAGAGAGATGATGTCAAAGTTTGTCTCAAAATTCTATCCGCAACATAAGACCAACTCTGCCAAAACTCAAATCCAAGCTTTCCGACAACACGATAATGAGTCTTTTGACAAATGTTGGGAACGGTTCTAAGAGTTAGTAAGCACATTCCCCCATCATGGTTTTGACAAACATCTAGTGATATCATTCTTCCATAATGGGTTGACAATATCTTCCAAACAACTTGCGCAAACAATGTGTGAAAGACCCTTTTGGGATTTAAACTCATGCGATGCGGACGACCATCTTAAGTATATCGCAGAGACTACTCAAGCATGGGACACATCTGATCCCAACCCAGCTCGACCTAGACAACCATCTATCAACCAAACTACATACGATCTATACCACTTAGATAGAAATACCTTAATATACCGTCGATTCGATTAGTTTCAGAGAGATGTGGAAGTCTGGTTTTATGGTCGATTGAGAAATATCTCCGGATCCAACCATGGTTCGAAAGAAAAAGTGTGCACTATCTGTGAGGCGGGCCACTCCACAAAGGCATGCCCGAAGATTTCTGCCTACAAGTCCATGCACACCGAGCAGGTGGATTCTATAAGAGGATTCGAGGGAATTTTACTGCCCTATATGGGAACTCTTATAACCCTTCGTGGAGGAACCATCATGGTTTCAACTATGAACAACCATAAGCTGCCATGAACCCACATTCACAGGTTATCCCACCTCCACCACCTCCTCAGTACCAACAAGTGCCACCACCTCCAGCCCCATATGTAGCTCCACAATAGAGGAGACTTAAGGACATAATGAACCAATTCATAAATTCTCAAGGTACAAACAATGCTAGATATGAATGCTTGTTCGTCGAAATAAATGCAAACATCTTCAAGATGCAATCCGCATTGAGCATCCAAGAGAAGGGTAGGTTTCCTGCCCAAGGCCAAAGATCTCCCCAAGGTCAACCTAGTGTTAGCTCCACCTCTACTGAATTGCAGGAGCATTGCCCACTCTTCGTAGTGGGAGAGTTGTTGATTTATCACCTCCCCCACACGACATTTCAAAAGACAAGGAGAATTCGTCCAACATGAAAGAGGTCGAAGATATCTCCTTGAACTAGAGTGAAAAGGAAAACACTAGTGATCCCGAGGTAGTTGTAAAATCACCCTCCACTATGCCATTTCCTCAAAGGTTGGTTCCTACCCATAAAGGAACCATAAGTGAAGAAGTGCTGGAAGTACTAAAGAACGTAAAGTTGAAATTACCTTTCCTCGATGCAATAAGGCAAATTCCATTCTATGCAAAAGTCATAAAAGACTTATTGACAATCAAAAGGAGGTTGAAGTTAAAGAAGAACGTGTTTCTAGAACAAAATGTGAGCTTAGTCCTTCTTAATGATCTCCCACTAAAATATAAAGATCCCGGTGCCCCCACTATTTTCTGCACCATTAGAGAGAAAAAATTCAAAAAGCCTTACTCGATCTGGGGGCAAGTGTTAATATCCTCCCCTATTCGATTTATTAGAAACTTGATCTGAGCGATCTCAAGCCCGCAAGGATCACTCTCTAGTTTTTGGATCGAACCATAAAGATACCAAAGGGTATAGTTGAGGACATGATAGTCCAAGTGGACACTTTCTACTTTCCGGTAGATTTTGTCATTTGGGACACGTATCCCTCCTTCTCCATAAAAAATCATGTTTCCATCATTCTTGGACGCCCATTTTTATCCACGGCTAATGCAGTCATAAACACTAGAAATGGGAAGATGTAAATCACTTTTGGGAATATGACTCTAGAAACAAACATCTTCAACATAGCCCAACAAGCAGGGGAAGAAGATGATCTTCACGCAGTGAGCTTAATTAAGGATATTATAGAAGAACACTTTAAGGAAAATTACTATGGATATTCCTTAGAAGTTGGCCTAGCTTCTAGTCATGAGAGTGAGGGAGCCTACACTGAGTTTGAGAGGGAGATAGAAGAGTTGAGAGGCTTACTCGATGAGAGAGTGTCGGACGAGGATGCGAGAAATGTTAATTGGGTTTCCCGATTTGAAGAGTTATCGCTAAGGTAAGCATGCATGGTGACCTCTAGCGACACATTCCTAACTCTCGAGTTTAAGAAACTACCCTCCAATGTTAAATATGCATTCCTAGGTAAAAGTGAGACATTCCCTGTTATTGTCTCCTCTAGCTTAGATGAAGAGCGGGAGGGTAAACTATTAAAGATTTTGAGGAAGCACCAAGGCGCTTTTGGTTGGTGTATAGCGGATTTAAAATGGATAATCCCTCTAATTTGCACGAATAAGATTCACCTCGAAGAGGATATTAATCCCTCGAGAGAAATGCAAAGACGGCTCAACCCCAGGATGAAAGATGTGGTGAAAGCTGAAATTATAAGGCTATTGTATGTCGGGAATATCTACCCAATCTCGGATAGCAAGTGGGTGAGCCCCATTCAAGTCGCCCCGAAGAATTCGGGCATGACTGTGATTGAAAATTCCAAGGGAGAGTTAGTTCCCCAGTATACTACCACTGGGTGGCGCATTTGCATTGATTATCGAAAACTCAATGCGGGAACTAGGAAAGATCATTTCCCCTTGCCATTTATCGATCAAATGCTTGAAAGAGTAGCGGGCTACCATTATTATTTCTTCCTAGATGGTTATTCCGGATATAACCAAATTGAGGTGGATGTACTTGATCAAGAGAAAACAACCTTCACTTGCCCCTTTGAAACGTTTACCTACAAACGTATGCCATTTGGTTTGTGTAATGCACCGACGAACTTTCAAAGGTGCATGTTGAGCCTATTCAGTGACATGGTTAAGAGAGGGCTAGAGGTGTATATGGACGACTTTAGTGTTTTTGGCACCTCTTTTGACCTATGTTTAGCCAATCTTGAGAAAGTAGTAGCCCGATGTGTAAAAAAGAACTTAGTGCTGAATTGGGGAAAATGCCATTTCATGGTAACCGAGCGTATAGTTCTTGGCCACATCGTTGTGACACCCGGCCCAATTAAATACCGAGTGATCAGTCCTTTATAAAATTTAAAACATAATGTTCGGTTGGTTCATTCTTAGCATCACTGTCGAAGACATAACAACCTTATTAACCACCTAATAATTAAATAAGCTAGTGTCAAAATATTTTTTTCCTTTTTAAATTGTAACCAAAAATCATTTATTTATAAAGGCCAAGAATTTAAATATAACCCATCCACCACACAACTGAATAAAATAAATATTGAATCTGAATTACGTACTAAAATACAAAATACTGGATAAAACATTTCCAGTTCAAAACTCTAAACCATAGTAAAATAAATCAAACTGAAATGACTGGAAAGTAAACTGAATACAATCTCTTATAAAAATGTCTAAGGAGTGGGAGACGCATGCCCTAAATGAAAAGTCTAGATAAAACTGAGTGAAATGATAGAGGCATTTAATGTAAAGACCTGCAGCTTCCACAACAGCTGCAGCACGCCAAGCAATCCAAGTCTTTAAGTCTGGTGTCCCTGTGGCTGAGCGCCTGATAATATACATATATATAGCAAGAGAGAAAATAAGTGCAAGAAACGGGTCAGAGCCTGATGTGTAAAAATATTTGTTTTAGCAAGTATTTAAAATTTGCAATAAGGCAAGTATCAAATGCATGTTAGTTCGAACTCTCACATGAGATCCTCACCTCTCAGTTATTATGCACACCTAACATACATCTATTCTAACCTAGACATCTGTAATCCCTCTAACTGGGTAAGGACTTATACTTCTAGTCATACCTCGTGGTAGAAACCCCAAATTTCCAAATTCCCACATTGTTCGTAACAACATTTATTAATTCGATTGAGTGTTATCACACTAAGTTATGTATTTATAGATTACATTATTTAAGATTGTACTATCTTAATAACCTACAAATTATCTCACAGTAGGAATAACACATGTATACATATGTCTCCATCACTATAATATACGTATTCTAATACAGAACCCCAAGGCTAAACCTGTAGTGCATCGCATACTCTGTTATCATGTCCCGGTACATCTCATACTCCAATAAGGACTATCGGCTCGGAAGTCTCCCATGAACCATATATACAAATCACACACAGTGGAGGCGAACATAGTTCACATACCTATGGGTCACGCACATACCTACTCACAAATTAGTCTTCAAAGTCCTATGTCCTGAGATACAAGTCAAATATCACCCCCAAAGGTCACCCAGGATAAGACTGACTCTACACAACCTCCCGCGATAGCAAGCAGCTAGGTATGTCATACACATAATACTAAGTATGTAATAGGTATCCACACATCCTATTAAAATCCATCAGGTATCTACTCAACCTAATCATACATATTCCATACGGATTTTTCTCTCATTACTATGCATAATATATTTACTTTATCCCAAATAATCTACGTAGAGTATTTCTCCTCACTCGAAGGGTACCACTACATTTATATATGAATACAGTAGACACGATTCCGATACTCTACTGGTTCAGGGTATTTTCTCCCCAAATCTCACAATTTAAGATTCTAAAGGTTTCTCCAAAGTTCTGCAGCAGCACATAAAGTCTGCAGAAAAACGAACCAAACCGATCCTCCAGAAAACGAATCGATCTTACTAAAATAAAACGAACCGATCCTATTAGAAAAATGAATTGATCCTATCAGAAAAAGGAACCACTCCTATCATAAAAAGTAATCGGTTCTATTATGTCAGACATGTTCTTCAACAGTTGTGTTTTTACCATTTTTACACCTAAAACCTCATAGTTCATACCCAATCTTCAATGTAACTATTTCGATTGATAACCCAATATGTTTACATAATTTGTAACGTCCTAGTATCATTCAATCGTTATAAATTATAAGGTAAAAACGAAATCCACAATTTATATCATAAGAACCCTAGTTTTCCAATTTTCCATTTAAGAACTTAATTAACCCAGAATTGTTTAGCGATTTGTACTCCAATTTCGTATTAAATTCTCTTACATACATGAAGGAATTAACTACTGAACCATCTGCCCATAATCAAAAGTTACTTCTCCAATTTTCACCCAATTTCAATGTAATTCATTAACAAATTTACCTACACTAACATGAATATAATTATTACTAAATGAAAGCAAGTAATAAACACTTGCATAATTATGAAGGTTTGACTCGTCTCTTGAAATTGGTATAGATGTGATCTCCTCTTTTAGATCTATGCATTGATGGTGTTTTTGGTAAAGGATAATCGGGTTTGTCCTTAGAACTCCTAGGAACCTCTTCTCCTTCTTCCCCTGGGACTCTCTCTTTTCTTTCACAGATGAAACCCTAACTCTGACTACGTAAGGGATAAAAAAACCTTCTAATTTTCGTCCATTAATTAACCCCAAAAATACAATTTACTAAAATGCCCTCCTGGGATGCCGATTAGGCCTAAGATTACCCTGGGACCCAAACTAAACCTCCGAATACACTGTTCTGACTATCTCGACCCTTTCGGACTCAACGGCGCACTCGAAATGACAGTACGAGTTGCTTAAAAATAATTTATCTTGTTATTTCATTAAATTAGTCCCGACACGACTCACACGCCCGTCTGACTACATTACCAATTGTCGCATTTCTCATTCCTGACAATTTATCAAATTCAATAATTCCATATTACTTATTCACTCATTAATATTCAATCAACAATTATTAACAGTAGCATGCAAGTTAATATCTATCTATTTTAATCCGAATTAATTAACAATTAAATCTCACATTTAAATTCAATTAATCCAACAAAAATTACACATCACATAATGATTAATTGCTCAAAATATGGGGTGTTACATACTTCCCCCCTAATAATGGAATTTTGTTCCGAAATTCAGAAAGTAAGGCATTTCTGATTAGGACCACTCCCTGTATTTACCTCACATCTCATGTAATCTATGCAGTATCGCCCATATAGTACATTACCGAATACCCATAATAATAAACACCTCACTGATGTTATAATTTACTCTCCAAGCCTTACCATTTAAGTTTCACTACTTAAATTTTAGATAACTACTATCTAGCCCCCTACTGCTCGGACTAGTAGATTAATCAGCATTTAGAAATATACGAATTCGTCTTACTACCATATCGCATCGGTAGTTTATCCTTGTTTATACGGTATATACTTTACACATAATATATACTATCCATGTAAACACATTTTCGCCATACTGCCTCAGCAAAGGACACGGAACCTAAGCCTGTAAGCTACCGATCCCAACTTAACAATAATATAAAAAGATCCCACATTACTTGGTACTAATTTCCTCATTCCAACATGCAAGAATGCGACTCTAAATCATTTCAATCCTGGCTAACGGGCCCTAAATTCCTTTGGCCCTAGTATCTCATTGTCCTCCACCTCTGTCCAACAAGCACAAGGATGATAAGATTTTACATATGACGCCTCAATTGGAGTCGTATCGATATTGAGCTAAGGGAATCGTTGTACCTCCACCGGTGGAAGATATTACTCTAAACCTTCCCATACTTGCAAATACCACATATTTCGCACTACATAACTAGAACTCTCAGTTTACTCGTCCTCCTGCGGGTGTGTTAGGCCGTATACATTTGCATCTCGATACTCATGGCCTCCCGATAATTGAGTCATAATTATCTCAACTCTATTAGACAAAATGCCTACTTGTATCCCATATAACCTCACTATCTCGGGAATAATGGTTGGGGTTTATCGTCACACATTATGATTAGTCCTTACTTGGTATAATGTGAGTTACTCCAATCACCCGACCCATTTGGACCCGAATAGAGTTATGATCTCGTTATGAAGTAATTTACTTTATTATGGTAAAGGGATATATTATCCCATTACTAACAAGGAATTTTTAATGCTGAAGGAAAATCTATTATTTCCTGATGGCCCACTTCCAATTTGAGCTTAGTAATGTCTTGTCTCTTTCATGCCATCAATATTACGGTTTTATATCATGATGCATTTTATCTTTCCCACAAATGCATCCACATCCATGACTCGTGTGACAATTTTCATCGCTATGTGTCATAAGTCCTTCCCCCTCCCTTTAATATTTCAGATTCTCGTAAAACATGGTTTCTACAGGACTTACCAAGAAAGTTTTAACTTTCTCGAGTTAAACTCTATCGAAAAAAAAATTTATACCATCCTCGTGGAAAATTAAGGAAGTATCAGGCCTAACTGACCAAAACCATGATTCGTCTAAGTCCTGAAGTCACCACTTCTACATTCATTTACCTAGAAAATAAGCATTTTTTCTTAATTTTCACTTATGGAAAATACTGTAGTCGAACTACCTAGGGAGCCCATACACCCTATGTTTTGTGCATTATAGCACCACTATACTAGACGTATTATATATATCTCAAATTATGCCCCACATGCTTGGCATGACTAAATGGTAGGGTCCTACTCATCTACCCTACCTTTTCCAACTAATTATATCTTAGGTTATCCCACTGTCTTGTTCGTGGTGTCAACAATTGGTAACATTTTTACATATTAACTTTATATGGATCTATCGGCCTTAATCTATAATATAACCATTATCTCATAGTTATATCTACATATACGTGTAACCACTACGATACTAAATCCACGTACTGACGGCAACTTCTCCCAACTTCTAATGGTCACTAACTTTCATGCGTGGGATGTGTCGCAGAGCGAAATCCAAACAAGGAACCCCCCCGATACACCACTACCTAATACTGCTGGTTGTCAAGATATGTTAAATCCTTAATCCATAACATATATCCCCGAATTCCTGTCTATGAACATAAAAAGTCTACTCGTCAACTCTCATGTCACTAAAGACGGCATACAACGTGACGCTCTCACTATCACAAGTTATTAGTGCTATATAATTAATTAGATATCCCTCTCCGCTCTACAACAAGTCAATATACCCTGAATCACATCAGTAAAACACCCCTACTCCCCGGTATTAAAATAGTAAGAGAACATACTCACTGAAGTCTATGAAATTATGCAACATACATGCAGGCTCAACCATCTTTCAGGTGGTGCCTCACCAAAACCATATTTTTAAACTTGATATATTAAGTACGATAGCCTTATCACACAATTTACTACCATTCGAGCCCTCAGCATCTAGTAAACATAAAATATAATAATGATTTGTTTTACTATCATAACAATCAAAGGATCACGAATTTTTATGCAATACCATATAAAAATTATTCTTATTGCCCACACCTTCTCCTCCCCGCAGGTGGTATAAAAGTCTTGCTACCAAACGGTAGTCTTTTACATAATAAGGTTGTTATTGCCAGTGCATCCACTACCAGATGTACACTCGAATCCATAGTGTTAACCATTCACACATGTTATGACACACTCATGTCATTGAATCCATCATTTTCCCATAAGGATGGAACAAATCTTCATCAGTCTATCATGATCATAAGGTCCCCGCACATACGTTTTGCGGCCCATAATTATCTATCGTTGTTATACCTTTTGGATTCCATTCATTAGTTTTCCCCTTTCTCGTTGTGGGTAAGTTATTTTGTTTTGTGGCTTACATGCCTCACATTGATATATTGGCCCCATATCTCTAGGACTCAATTATGTCCTTATTGGACTTTCTTTTATTCCCTGGACCCCGTCAACCCTGAAATACGGTATACCATAATCATTGAGGACTACACTGGTCCTACTTGGACCCACTACTCTTGGGTCATTAGTTTTTGGGCCCAATTCTTTTGACCCGAGTTTTACACAAAATATCTTGCTTTTTCAATTGTTACGCCTTACCGACATGGTTTAAATTTTTTGTTCTTATCAATTCCATTTCTCATGTGGACGCATTCAATACTGGTAACCCCTCTCTATACAACTAGGGATATTTCCCTTTCCCTGGTCCTACTGGACTTTTTTGGTATCTCCTTCTCCGAAACCTAGCAGTTTTAGCTCCCAATTGTCATTTTTGTTGTTCTTTTGGCTCTACTGGACTCATGGAACACGTGGTTGACCTCGCTGGTCTTGGCTGAATTCATCACCACTACGTTGAAATGTAATCATGTCCTTTTAAATATTCTTCCCCACTGGGTATACCTTCTGGTGGTGTTTCACTAACACTGTTGAATTCAATCTTGCCCTTCGGCTAGGTATCGAAACTCTACTAGCTCCCTTTCTTCTAAGGCATTGACGTATTCTCTTAAACGTATAATTTTGGCGACAGTAGTCGCACCTCCCATTCACGCTTTGGCATTCCACTCATGAGCCCATTTTCAACTTGTGAACTCTTTTTGTCTTCTGTAACCCTTCTTCGGTTACGAGGTTAACTTGTCAAGTAAGCTTATTTTCTCACGGTCGGTCCCTACTTGACCTACTTGTGATAAGTTTGAAATATTTTTCGTATCTCCGTTTGACCAGTAGATGGAAAATTACACGTTCAACCCAAACCCAATATCTCGATGTGAATAACTATTCTTACTCTTAATACAGCTTCTCTGATCTAGAAAAATTCTGTCTAAAATTAAAATTCTTAGTGTCACTTCACTCTACCTTACACTATTGCCTTTGGATTATCTCCCTCCATTGGCCCATCACACTTAGATATTACTATTCGTGACTTCTATCACAATCACGATTCCCCTAATGCTTCACAGCTATCAATTATTTCCCTCCTCCTACAGTCCCACTAATGGCCTTTGTCGGTCGTCCCATATTGTTCGGTGTACGAAATCTAATCAAACTCGTATATAAAATATTGAATCTGAATTACGTACTGAAATACATAAGAATGGATAAAACATTTCCCGTTCAAAACTCTAAACCATAGTAAAATAAATCCAACTGAAATGACTGGAGGTAAACTGAATACAATATCTGATAAAAATGTCTAATGAGTGGGCAACACATGCCTTAAATGAAAAGTCTAGATAAAACTGAGTGAAATGATAGTGGCGTCTAATGCAAATACCTGCAACTTCCACAAGAGCTACAGCACGCCAAGCAATCCAAGTCTCTAAGTCAAGTGTCCCTATGGCTGAGCACCTGATAATATACATATATATGGCAAGAGAGAAAAGAGGTGCAAGAAACGGGTTAAAGCCTGATGTGTAAAAATATTTGTTTTAGCAAGTATTTAAAATTTGCAATAAAGCAAGTATCAAATGCATGTTAGTTCGAACACTCACAAGAGATCCTCACCTCTCATCTATTGCGCACACCTAACGTACATCTATTCTAACCTAGCCATTTGTAACATTTCAAACTAGGTAAGGACTTATACTTCTAGTCATACCTCGTGGTAGAAACCCAAAATTTCCAAATTCCCACATTGTTCGTAACAACATTTATTAATTCAGTTGAGTGTTATCATACTAAGTTAAGTATTAATAGTTTACGTTATTTAAGATTGTACTATCTTAATAACCTACAAATTATCTCACAGTAGGAATAACACAAGTATACATATGTGTCCATCACTATAATATACATATACTAATACAGCACCCCAAAGCTAAACCTGTAGTGCATCGCATACACTGCTATCATGTCCCGGTACATCTCGTACTCCAATAAGGACTATCAGCTCGAAAGTCTCCCACGAACCATGAACACAAATCACACACAGTGAAGCAGAATATAGTTCACATACCTATGGGTCACGCACATACCTACGCTCTCATAGTCAGCTGACTTATCAACTCACAAATAAGTCTTCACAGTTCTATGTTATGAGATACAAGTCAAATATCACCACTCCCCCCCCCCCAAAAGGTCACCTAGGATAAGACTGTCTCTATACAACCTCCCGCGATAGCAAGCAGGTAGCTATGTCATACACATAATATTAAGTATGTAATATGTATCCACACATCCTATTAAAATCCATTAGGTATCTACCCAACATAATCATAGATATTCCATACGGATTATACTCTCATTACTACGTATAATATATTTACTTTATCCTAAATAATATACGTATAGTATTTCTTCTCACTCGAAGGGTACCACTACATTTATATATCAAGACAGAAAATACGGTCCTGATACTCTACTGGTCTACAGTATTTTTCTCCTCAAATCTCACAATTTAAGATTTAAAGGTTTCTCCAAAGTTCTACAGTAGCACCGAAAGACTGCAGAAAAATGAACCGAACTGATCTTCCAGAAAACGAACTGATCCTACTAAAATAAAATGAACCGATCCTATCAGAAAAACAAACCGATCCTATCAGAAAAAGGAACCGATCCTATCAGAAAAAGGAATCGATTCTATTATATCATACATGTTCTTCAACATATGTGTTTTTACCATTTTTACACCCAAAACCACATAGTTCATACCCAATCTTCAATGTAACTATTTTGATTGATAACCCAACATTTTTACACAAACATCCTAGGATCATTCAATCGTTATAAATTAAAAGGTAAAAATGAAACCCCCAATTAATATCATAAGAACCCTAGTTTTCAAATTTTCCATTTAAGTACTTAATTCACCCAGTTTTGTTCATTGATTTGAACTCCAATTTTGTATTAAACTCTCTTACATACATGAAGGAATTAACTACTGAACAATCTACCCATAATCAAAAGTTACTTCTCCAATTTTCACCAAATTTTAATGTAATTCCTTAACAAATTTACCTACACTAACATGAATATGATTATTTCTAAATGAAAGCAAGTAATAAACACTTTCCTGATTGTGAAGGTTTGATTAGTCGCTTGAAATTGGTATAGATGTGATCTCCTCTTTCCGATCTACACGTTGATGGTATTTTTGGTGAAGGATAACTGGGTTTGGCCTTAGAACTCCTAGGAACCTCTTATCCTTCTTCCCCTGGGACTCTCTCTTTTCTTTCACAGATGAAACCCTAACTGTGACTACCTGAGGGATAATAAAACCTTCTAATTTTCGTCCATTAATTAACCCCAAAATTACAATTTACTAAAACGCCCTCCCGGGATGTCAGTTAGACCTAAGATTTCCCCGGGACCCAAACTAAACCCCCGGATACACTGTTCAAACTATCTCGACCCTTACGGACTCAAGGACGCACTCGAAATGACCATACGAGTTGCTTAAAAATAATTTATCTTTTTATTTCATTAAATTAGTCCCGACACGACTCACATGCGCGTCTAACTACATTACCAATTGTCATATTTCTCATTCCCAATAATTTATCAAATTTAATAATTCCATATTACTTATTTACTCAGTAATATTCACTCAATAAGTATTAACACTGGCACACTAGTTAATATCTATCTATTTTAATCCGGATTAATTAACAATTAAATCTCACATTTGAATTCAATTAATCCAACAATAATTACACATCACATAATTATGTAAATGCTAAAAAATACGCGGTGTTAAAATCGTGTCATCCAAAGGGATTGAGGGTGACCATTCGAGCTTATGAGTGATTCTAGCGATTATGCGATAGGGGCTATTTTGGGCCAAAGAAATGACAATAAGGCTCATGTCATCTACTACACTAGCTGGACCCTCATCGGACCACAACTCAATTACTCCACTACGGAGAAGGAGTTGCTAGCGGTAGTATTGGCACTTGACAAGTTACGGTCCTATCTTATCAGTTCTCCCATCACTTGTTTCACCGACTACGCGGCTTTAAAATTTCTACTTGCGAAGAAAGACGCAAAGTCGCGCCTCATTAGGTGGATCCTACTCCTACAAGAATTTATCTCTCCATTAAAGACAAAAAAGGAGGAGAAAAAGTCGTTATCGATCACTTATCACGGCTTTCGTCCAACGTACCTAGTGATCCTACACCCATAGACGAGTATTTTCTGGATGAGCACTCTTTGCCACCTCTTCTTTGCCCTGGTTTGCGAATATAGTGAACTATCTTATCATGGGAATCATCCCTTCAATTGGACACCGTAAGACAAGAAGAGGTTCATCACTTGGTCGTGCATGTTCTTCTATGATGATCCATTCCTTTTTAAATATTGCGCCTACCAAATCATTCGACGATGTCTACCGAATGACAAAATTCCAAAAGTCATCCAATTCTGTCATTCAAAAGCATGTGGAGGCCACTTCTCCATAAAAAAGACAACCGCTAAAATTCTACAATGCTGTTTGTACTGGTCCACAATGTTCCAAGATGTTAACAATTATTTCAAATCTTGTGACAAGTGTAAACGGATGGGAGCGATCACCCGACGAGACATGATGCCATTAATATCAATTCTCATCATTGAGATTTTTTATTGCTAGGGTATTGACTTCATGGGCCCTTTTCCCTAGTCCTTTGGATACCTATACATCATCGTCGTGGTAGGCGATGTTTCTAAATGGGTGGAAGCTATAGCTACCAAGACTAATGACAATAAGGTGGTGATAAAGTTCCTATACGAACACAGACTTTCTCGTGTCAATGCACCTAAAGCAATAATCAGTGATAACGGCACACACTTTTGCATCAAGCTGTTTGAAAAACTCATGAAAAATTATGGTGTCATTCAGAAGGTGGGAACAACATATCACCCACAAACGAATGTACACGCCGAATTGGCAAATCGTGAAATCAAGCACATACTAGAAAAGACCGTCAATCCCAACCAGAAAGATTGGTCCCTTCGATTGAACGATTCTCTATGGGCCTACCATACCACATACAAGAGCCCACTCGGAATGTCCCCATTCCGCTTTGTGTATGGAAAACCTTACCATATTCCCGTTGAGTTGGAGCACAAAGCGTATTGGGCCATTAAGAGATTAAAATACAATATGGACAAAGCCGGTGAAGCTCGCAAGCTTCAACCGAATGAGTTAGAGAAGATACGTAATGATGTATATGAGAATGCCAAGATTGCAAAAGCCCCGATGAAACTAGCACATGATAAGATTATCCAATGAAAAGAGTTCCAATTAGTACAAAAGGTACTTCCTTACAACTCTTGGCTTCATCTATTTCTAGGTAAATTGTGGTCCCGATGGACTGGTCCATTCATTGTGAGAAGCGTTTTCCCCCACGGAGTTGTAGAATTGGAAGATCCAAAAGAGGGGAACGCGTTCAAAGTCAATGAAAAATGCCTAAAGCTACATGTTGAGGCGTGCGTAGAAGATATCGACACCATTTTGTGGTCAAACCCCGTTTACAGGGTAGAATGAGCTTGAACTGAGAGGTCGTTGCACCCCCGATGTGTATGGGATGAATTCTTGTGTATAGTAATTGGCGTATGTAGAGTAGTTAGAGTCCGTAGGTAGGTTACGAAAGGTGAGGGTTCGAATTAGGCACACCCACATGCACTTTGTGAGGGAGTTAAGGAAGTCCAAGTATGAGAATAAGTAAGAGAGCGTATGGGCATTCGAGGGTGCGAGATTCTATTTTCAACATTTTGAGAGAGGAGAGAGTTCTGCCTAAGGCGAACCGAATCGAATCCCCTTAATCGAATCGGTTCGATTATGTTAAATCTGAAAGAGTTGGCGCTTGCGTTCAATTAAGAAGTAATATAATAAATACCTTTTTAACCCAAATTAACCCTAAGCATGCAACTAGGTGTAATTGAAACAATATGAAATCATGCAAGAATTATTCAACACACAAAGTTTAAGGAAAAATCCCCCACAGGGGCAAAACCATTTGTATATCACTATAATTTGTAAGAGAAACGGCTTACAATCGGATTACACTGAAATACAAGTTTTTGACTAAGAATTACCCTCGGGTATCGGATTCTGTAGTCGCAGATGGAATATCCCTTTCCAGTAGGGCTGCAATGAAGAGGAAGGAGCGGTCCACTTCACAAGGGTTGAACAACAGCAATGGTGTTCTTTGGTTACCAAACTTGATTCACATAGATATGGAAGATGTGTGAATCTAAAAACCTAGAATCATAGGACTCAATAGGTGAAGACTTTAGGGTTGATATGCTCTGAAAATCGTGGGAAAGTCTTAAGAAAACCAACTACTGATCGTGGTTTAAATAAGGAGTCAAAACCCTAAAAAATCTGCAACACGATCTGGTCGAGATTATCCTCGTCGGATCGGTCCGGTCCTTTAGGCGGATCTGTCCGGTGAACTCGGATTGGTTCTTTTTCTGAAAACGGATCCATCTGGTTGGCATCGGATCGGTTCGGCCTTTTTGCCTTCATCGGTTCGTTATGGATCCGGGGTGTACTGGTCTCAACTCAGCAAGCAGATCGGTTCGGTCCCTTTAGCTGGATCGGTCCAGTGAACCGAATCGATTCTTTTATCTGAGCCGGATCGGTCCGGTCAGGTCTGATTCCCAAATTCCTTCTTCTTTTGATCTTCGGATTTCGGATTTCGTTGATGACGATGTGGACATGAATTTCTTCAACGGTGTTACGGCTAATGCCATATTCAAGTATGTTGGACAAAATGTCCCTACAAATCTCCCCCTATGTCTATGCCGGAACATACATAAAAAATCCGAATTATCTAGAATCAAAAATGCCTATACAAATCTACCCTTCCATGAACCCAAAAATGAAAGAGGTACAAATGATAAAGGTTGCATCGTTTGTTCTTCAATTCTTCAGGAATCTTCACGCTTTTCTCATCAGGGTGTGTATCATGGGATTATCAAGGATGTACCTACACACATGAGATAAAGCAAATACCAAGTGACATATCTGGTTTGAAATGAGATAAATATAGATACCAATTTATGAGCAAACTCAAAATTTCAAAACTTCCCCATAATATGATAATTCTTTCTCCCCCTTTTTATGATGTCCCCAAATAGACAAAATGAGAGAAATGAAAAGAAAACAAGCAAAACTGGGGTGACACAAGGTATAAATCACACCATGAACATAAAACAACCAAGTCGGTGATAGCGTAAAGGAATGGGTGTGAACAAAATTCGATAGGAAAATCAAAGCATACAAACATGACATATGTGCACGATGAATATTGGATATTCCTAACAAATGAACTCAAATGCTTCCTTTGGTGTAAAAGAGTGACAGTATAAGATATTGACTTAATCAAATCAACAAATCAAAGCTCAAAGTGATTTCTACACCAATAACGTCCAAAATGATTTTCATGCTTTTTCAGAACTTTCAAGGAAGTGCAAACCCGTTTTTCAATCTCCAACCAAACTCCCTCAGATTTATATTTTGAATAGAGGTATACTAAATTCTCAAACTTTGGAGAATTGATGGTGAAAACCTAAATGGCCCATATTTGGCATGAATTGCTTTTTATTGCCTTATCAATTTTTTCGGGCTCTTTTAACCTCTTAGGACCTCGGATATTAAAATACCTCCATTTTTAGGTCCTTTGTAACGGTGGCTTTTGCGCAAAGGATAAGAATCAACTTTCGCAGCCCCTCCCCGTTATGAAAATGTACCCACAGTCTCACCAAAACGTTTTTAACATGCAATCCAATCTTGTCAAGTTTTATCGCATTTTATACATTGTATAGACAGGATTGAGATGGAAACGCTCAAGCCAACAAGAGATTGACAAGTGCAACAATCAAATATAGTCGTGCATGTGTGCAATAAAGGATATAGGAGTCAAGCATGTAGGAAATATCACTAAATACATCTCAAGGACTCCAATCAATCTTAAGCACATGGATGAAATGATGTAGCCTCTCAAATCTCTATCAAACAGTCACATGGATATATGGAACGAAGTTGTGACTTGGCTATCTTAAGTGCTCATCCATAAAAGGAAAATCTCTTTTTGAGTTTTTCAAAAATTTATCAAAATAGAAACACCCACCAGAAGTGCTCTTACATCCCCAGCCCAATCGGCATCCGAGTAGGCGGACAGACGGTCATCGGTATCAAAGGAATACCAAATCCCGTATGAGAGAGTCCCACTTACGTATTTAATAATACGTTTTAGAGCAAGTAAATGTGACTCTTTTGGGGATGCCTGATAACGCGCACAGACTCCAACACTAAAGGCAATGTCGGGACGACTAGCAGTCAAGAAGAGAAGACTGCCTATCATACTCCGATACAAGGTTTGCTCTACGTCCTTGCCTGAAGTGTCCTTACTAAGCTTGGTAGTGGTACTCATAGGTGTACGAGCATGCTTAGCGGAGTCTAAACCAAATTTCTTCACTAGGTCTCTAGCATACTTGGATTGAGAGATGAACATCCCATCCTCTAGCTGACGAACCTGGAGACCAAGGAAGAATGTAAGCTCATCAACCATGCTCATCTCAAACTCACTTTTCATCTCCTCCTCAAAGTGATGAGCATGCTGGGAGCATGTGGATCCAAAGACTATGTCGTCCACATAAACCTGGGAAACCAAAATAGCACCGTCATCTCTCCTGACAAACAACGTCATATCTACTCCCCCTCTCTTGAAGCCACGAGCTAAGAGATAGGAAGTAAGCCTCTCATACCAAGCACGGGGTGCTTGCTTCAAACCATACAAGGCTTTCCTCAGATAGTAGACGTGCTCAGGGTGCTGAGGGTCTTCAAACCCTTTTGGTTGTTCCACATAAACCTCCTCCTGTAGAATGCCATTCAAAAAGGCACTCTTGACATCCATCTGATACACCTTGAAGCGCAGATGACATGCGATGGCGAGCAGAAGACGGACGGACTCAAGCCTCGCAACAGGAGCAAATGTCTCCCCAAATTCTACACCCTCTATCTGTGTGTAGCCTTGATCGACCAACCTAGCCTTATTTCTGATTATGGTACCATATTCATCCATTTTGTTCTTGAAAATCCACCGGGTACCAATCACATTAGTCTCACTAGGTCGGGGGACTAATTCCCAGACATTATTCTTTTTAAACTAAAGCAACTCATCCTGCATAGCAGATATCCAGTGTTCATCCTTGAGTGCTTCTTTATGGTTCTTGGGCTCGACTTTGGACGTGTAGCAAAGATGGCTAACAACGTTCTCTAGCTGAGCACGAGTCTTGACCCCTAGAGTGGGATCACCAACAATGGCAGAAGGGTCATGACTCTTGCGAACCCAAGTAGGTGTGTCCCCTAACTCAGGAGTAGGGTCCACCGAGTGTGAGAGAGGAATAGGTAAATCACTGTCAGAATAATCCTCATCCTCACACTGAAGATTAGGATCAATACTCGTCGGAGGTTCATCATCTTGCACGGTGACATTTATTGATTCCATAATCTTAGAGCTCTTCAGGTTAAACACCCGGTACGCTCTACTATTCGATGAATATCCTATAAATATTCCCTCGTCACTCTGGGAGTCGAACTTTCCTAATTGCTCTCTATCCCGTAGGATATAGCATTTCCTCCCAAAAACACGGAAATATGCCAGGTTGGGCTTCTTTCCAGTCCACAACTCATACGGAGTGTGAAGTGTGTGTGGACGCAGATACACCCTATTCACCGTGTGGCATGCAGTAGACACTGCCTCTGCCCAAAATCTCCTAGAAACTTTACGACCTAGAAGCATAGATCTAGCCATTTCTTGGATCGTTCTATTCTTTCTCTCAACAATCCCATTTTGCTGAGGAGTTCTCACAGCAGAAAACTAATGTTTGATCCCAAGGCTATCACAGTACAAATCCACTTTTGCTTCCTTAAATTCAGTGCCGTTGTCACTATGTATTCTGTTAATAGTGACATCGTATTGATTTTGCAGGACACGGCACTTGGTCGTTAAAAGTTCGACAGCATCGGATTTCTCTCTCAGAAAACCTACAATGGAGTACCTGGAGAAATCATCTACCATCACGAGGATGTACCTCTTATCACCTAGACTCTCAGTACGAGTGGGACCCATAAGATCCATGTGAATCAACTCCAGAACACGAGAGGTGGTAATGGAATGAAACTTCCTATGAGAACTACGAGTTTGTTTTCCCAACTGACAGGGTCCACAAACGGTCGAAGTTGACTTTCCAAGAGATGGTAAGCCACGTACTAGGTCCTTTTTTACTAAACGAGATAAGTCTCTAACGTTCACATGACCTAGACGTTGGTGCCACAGATCCATAGGAGTGATCGTGGCGCTGTTGCAAACAAGTGAGGATGTGGGCTCAGTCCCATTGCAGTTATCCTCTGTCCTCACCCCTTGCACTAAAAGTTTACCGGCTTGATTATAGACCTTACAAGCTTTCCGGTCAAACTTCACTGCAAAGTCATCGTCGCACAGCTGGCTGATGCTAAGAAGGTTTGCTTTCAAACCTTTGACATACAGCACGTTCTCTAGCTTTGGAAATCCTGGTAACTCTACTGTACCTCGTCCTACTATGCTAGATTTGCTACCATCTCCAAAGGTGACTCTCCCATCATTATAATCCTCAAGATGGGTAAAATATGAGACATCACCTGTCATGTGTCTGGAGCATCCACTGTCAAAGTACCACTGTGAGGTATTATGGGTTTTGAGAGCGACATGGACAACAAGGGCCTTTTTATCTTTCTTAGGAACCCAAGAGTAGGTACCTTTTTGTATTCCCTTGTTGTTGTTGGTTTTAGCCGGAATGCGGGGCGCATTCATTGATGGTAAGGTTATTCGTCGGAATTCCTCCATCAAACTCTGTGAAGTGGCGGCTAGAAACTCAACACGCTCTCTCAGACTGGCAAACTCATCAGTCTGATGTGGTGGAGCAAACGTACGTCGTGTCTGACCCAACTTATAGCAATCATCCCTAAGGTGTCCGTTTCTTTTGCAATGGGAGCAAAAGGGCACATTATTAGGAGGACCTTGGATTGTTTTTCTTGGTTGAAATCTCCTTCTTAGTTTTTGATGATGGCCATAAGGAGTCGTAGTAAACTCAGGAATTGGTCCGGGTGCAATTTGGGATGTGGAGGCACCATCAAAACCTATTCCTTGTCTGTCACCAAAACCTAAAGCGGGACCGAGGAGCATCTTTCCCATCTTCCCAGATCTGTCCTCGATTTGTACCTTGACTTTCCGATCTCTCTCAAGGTCATGAGTAAGCTGGGCAACAAGTGCTTCAAGTTTCTTCCGAGTCTCCAGGGAGGAATGGAGCTCACTCGTAAGACTAGCCACTTGTTTAGTCAAGTCCGCTTTTTCTTTATCAAAACTGCTCTCTCTCTCTAAGCAAATTCTCTTTACTAACCCAGGCAGACTCTCTCTCTCTCATGGCGGTGCAGGTGGAGGACTCTCTCTCTCTCGTCTCTTCTAACTCTTCTTCTAACGCGGTGATCCTAAGAACTAACTCCTTGTTACGTTTTTTAGTTTTGAAAGACTCATTATATAACTCGGCGTAGGCGCGTTGAAGGTTACTCTCGTCCTCACTACCTTCCTCCTCTCCCTCACTCTCTTCGCTCTCGCTGTCGAGGTGTCCCTGTGAAGTAGCATCCTCATCGTCGTGAGATGCACTAGGAGTACTCACATTACTAGCCATGAACGCGGTGAAGTTACGCTCATGCGGTGACTCATCTCCCGAGTCCACCGACTCAACCTCACTGTCGTCACTAAGGGTAGCATTTAGGACAGCTTTACCCTTTTCCCTATTCAGACGAGTGGCACACTCAAATGCTCTGTGTCCCTTACCGTCGCACTCAAAACACCTCTCACTGTCTTTAGGGGGTTCTTTGAAATCTTTCTTTTCAAACTTATTTTTCTGAAAATTCTTTTTATCTTTGAAGTTTCCACCCTTTTTAAATTTCAGAATTTTCTTGAAGTTTTTAGCAAATAATTCCAAATCATCTAAGTCAAACTCACATTCAGAATCAGAATTTTCTATCTTTTTAGATGACTCGACTTTCTTTCTTGATGACCCCTCACTTTTTCTCTCTTGGGTTTTAAGGGCAATTACCTTATCTTTAGGCTTGGCAGATTTAGGAAACATGTCTATTTCATAAGTTTGTAAATCTCCTACCAGTTCTTCCAATTTTAGTGTATTTAAATTACCCAAGGAATTTAGCACAGTGACTTTAGGTATAAAACGCTTGAGAAGGGAACGAAGAATCTTTTTAACAACTCTAGCATTAGGAATATGTTCACCAAGATTATAGCTAGTATTAACAATGTCAGAAAGCCTAGCATAAAATTCATCAAAACATTCATTTTCATGCATGGTGATGGTTTCAAATTGAGTTGTTAAATTTTGCAATTTTGACTCTTTAACAGCATTTGTTCCTTCATGGGTAAGTTGCAAAACATCCCATGCCTCTTTTGACGTGGTACACGTCATTATGCGTTTAAACTCATCAGGTGTGACAGACCCAGAAATAGCACTTAGACCCTTAGAATTAAAAGATGACCATTTAAATTCTTCATCAGTCCAAGTAATGTCAGGTTTCAAGTTGGTCACATTATCAACAGTCACGGTGGGAGGAGTCCACCCTCGTTCAACCAAAATCCAGACACGTTCATCAATGGCTTTTAAAGCCGACCTCATACGGGCTTTCCAATAAGCATAATTTGATCCGTCAAAAATAGGCATTTTATAATATGACTTCTCCATTTGAACACACACTTTTTCAAAAATCAATTTTTCAGAAAATTGATATCGTAGAAAAATTTTGTGGAAATAGGAATACGCGATAGATTAGCGTAACCTGCTCTGATACCAATTTGAAAGAGTTGGCGCTTGCGTTCAATTAAGAAGTAATATAATAAATACCTTTTTAACCCAGATTAACCCTAAGCATGCAACTAGGTGTGATTGAAACAATATGAAATCATGCAAGAATTATTCAACACACAAAGTTTAAGGAAAAATCCCCCACAGGGGCAAAACCATTTGTATATCCCTATAATTTGTAAGAGAAACGGATTACAATCGGATTACACTGAAATACAAATTTTTGACTAAGAATTACCCTCGGGTATCGGATTCTGTAGTCGCGGATGGAATATCCCTTTCCAGTAGGGCTGCAATGAAGAGGAAGGAGCGGTCCACTTCACAAGGGTTTAACAACAGCAATGGTGTTCTTTGGTTACCAAACTTGATTCACATAGATATGGAAGATGTGTGAATCTAAAAACCTAGAATCATAGGACTCAATAGGTGAAGACTTTAGGGTTGATATGCTCTGAAAATCGTGGGAAAGTCTTAAAAAAATCAACTACTGATCGTGGTTTAAATAAGGAGTCAAAACCCTAAAAAATCTGCAACACGATCTGGTTGAGATTATCCTCGTCGGATCGGTCCGGTCCTTACGGCGGATCGGTCCGGTGAACTCGGATCGGTTCTTTTTCTGAAACCGGATCCATCCGGTTGGCATCGGATCGGTTCGGCCTTTTTGCCTTCATCGGTTCGTTATGGATCCGGGGTGTACTGGTATCAACTCAGCAAGCGGATCGGTCCGGTCCCTTTAGCCGGATCGGTCCGATGAACCGGATCGATTCTTTTATCTGAGCCGGATCGGTCTGGTCAGGTCTGATTCCCAAATTCCTTCTTCTTTTGATCTTCGGATTTCGGATTTCGTTGATGACGATGTGGACATGAATTTCTTCAACGGTGTTACGGCTAATGACATATTCAAGTATGTTGGACAAAATGTCCTTACAAAATCAAAAAAAAATCCCAGAACCGGATTCCCAAGACACCTCCCCCTTCCCCAATCCCTCAATTTCCCTCCTTTCACACCCTTCTTTCCCTCCAAACGTTTTTCCCTTCTTTCCCTCTAAATTCTTCCCCCTAAACCCTCCCCACCACCTATAAATTACACCTCTCCCCTAACATTCATCCACACCTCCATCACATATCCACTCTCTAAACCTATCTCTCCCATTTCAAATATTTCTAGATATTTCCATGGCAAATCCCGCTCTTCCCCCAAAATACATGTCTATCGAGGTCCTTTTGAACGGTAACGGGGAATACCGCTCTCACATGGAGAGCATGTGGTGTGAAAAAAAATTAGACTCTCTCGCCAACTTCACATTGAGTGCAACATTAACTGGGACGAGCTGCCCCGCTCGGTCACCACCCTTTTCAGTCAGAAGGGGTGGACGCAATATCTCGCCAAACAACACACTGTCATATGGGCCGACGAGGACTGATTTTTTATGGCTCTCTCATCCGCACGGGCGAGTTTGAGGGACAAAATTTTATCGATGACCTCCCCATTCCTTTCTCCTTGGCTTTTCTGTCCCGCAAACTTTCTACCAAGGGAGTCCCAAACTCGGATGACTTTGACTACCCCGTCAATGCCCCCACCATCCCGAAAAATCAATGCATCGACCGTCTCGCACCCAACGAGATTTGGGAAAGGGGCACCTTCTGCGTGGGATGCCTCAATGATAAGGCACACATTAAATTTCATATTGTATGCACTAACTTGCTTCAAATCATAAACAACTCGACGATATGCCCTCACCAAGCCACCCTTGTCTACCACCTTTTTTATCCCCGCATGATTTACACCAAAAATTTTTATGCTGCCTTGGAGCAAAAAGGGGCAATGCCACTCCCATATGCACGTCTTATAACCTCCACTCTTGTCGATGCTGGTATCTGTAACACCCCTCTTAATTAAATACCGGATGGCCAGTCCCATTCCAAATTAAAACAGAATATATAGTTGGCTCATTCTTAGCATCACTGTCGAAAATATTTACAAATCACCCAATACCCAATTAAGCTGGTGTTAAAAACTTTCCAAATTTTAATTCAGCAAAATTCATTTTTAGTTTACGAATAATACTACACATTTTATTCTACCACAATAATAACTGAACAGATAACTCAAAATAATTTAAATGCAATTGTAATAAACATTCCCAAATAATTTCTCAATATAGTAAACCCAACAATAATAAATGTATTAAAATGGCATGAATACAAGAATTTTTTGACTCAGATAGAAAGGAGATAATTGAATTCCTCTGGGGGGACATGCCCTGAATAAAAGTTCACTACATAATGTGAATCAAATGAAGATAGGCGTCTACGCAATACTCCATAGCTCCATAGTTCGTCATAATCCTCTAAGGTTGGCGTCCCTGCTGCTGGACACCTGATATAGAAGCTACAATAGAAAAGAAAATATGTAAGGAAATGGGTCAGAGCCCGATGTTAAAATAGTTTTGAAAACAACAAGTGAAATATTGCAATATTTATCACTTATAATATTCATGTTAGATTATCGGACTCTCTCTTGAGATTCCCACCTCTCATCTATAGTGCACACATAACGTACCCCTAAAATGGCTCATGAATTCTAACCTAATTCTCCTCTCATTAATTCAGATTCACGAGACCGTATATCTATTATTTAATTAAGATAACATCTTCCTATTAATATAAGTCAATATGCATAACTCAATAATGCTATGAAGTTCCAAGCTCTTACTATGATTAGAAACCATTAATCAATATTTATCTACTTACGCATACAGTAGAAGAATTCCATGTATAGGTATATATATAAATCACATATACAATATATATACTAATCGGCACCTCGCATAAAATCAATGGTGCTGGCATACTCTACTATCAAGTCCCCGTATTACTCGTACTAAGGGAAATACTAGTTCGGAATAACTCTCGAAGTGTATTAATACAAAACACATACAAATGGAGGCGAAGCATTGTTCCAAGTTACTAAGAGATCAGCACATACCCTCACGTCTCTTAGGACCGTCTGACTATCATTCAGATAGCCTGTACCAAGGAATCCTACGTTCTAGGGTACGAGTCACTATCCCCCATAAAGGTCCAATCGAGATAAGACTGTTCCTGCACGGAAACCTCCGTGATAGCAAGTAGCGCGAGTATGATTATACACATAAATTATCAATGATACAAATAGGCATTAACATCTACTTATATAATACTAGGCATGTATCCAATCCCCACCTACCCATTGTATTTATCAATTCACTCGTACTTCACCTCGTATAAATATTATATAGTTGATTCTCACCAAAATAAACATCTCACTTACTATAAGTTTCCCACATTAACCCAAGTCTTTCTTTCAAAACTATTCCAACCGAATTTATCCAACCTAATAATGAAGATATCTCTCACATTTCATTATATCTTCAATTATCTATAATTTTCCAACCTTGACCCAAGTATTCTATAATTTGGTTATTTTCCCCAAATTTATCAAAAGTTTATTTCGAACAAGATCTTATATAATTCATTTCCCCATAATCTTTTCCCAATTAAATCCCATTTAAAAATATTTTCTCGAGTCTCAAGTATAACCTAATGTTATTCGCTATGTTCCATCATAATCAACTAATCATCAATAACGATTTCTAACAATGTGGGATTTAATCAAACAATAAAAAAATATTTCAGTTTCCAATAGTAGTCGATCGATCGACTATTTCTGGTCGATCGATCGATCGATCAACCAGTTCACATCCCAGATTCTGCATTTTGTTCCAACGGGTTTGATATTTTAAAATCATCAAAACTCATATAAATCAATCCCAAACTTCCTTTAATTCATCTATAATGATATAACAAGGTATATGATCAACTACTAATAATCAAACAACCTAAAAATCATCAATTGGTTTAGATTAAATCCCTTTATTCCCAGAAATTTCATAGCTTTCTATTTTCCATAAAAACATGTAAACTCAGAATATCCCTATCATTTGCAGCCAATTTCGTGGGTTATGTATTTTATACAAAAAGGATGTTATTCCATTTAATCCTCATTTCAAATCCTCAATCAAAACTCTATCTAGCATGTATATTATAAACCTCTAAATAGAACAACATATTCACTTACCTTGGAAATGAAGGTCTGAACCTTTGGTGACGATTTTGTAGGACTATCTTCCTTATCTCCGGTGACATTTCGGTGGTGGTGCTGGTCGTAGAAGGTGGTTAGTCCTCCTTGGTTTGCCCAAGAGTTTCTCTTTCTTTCCAAGCAATCTTCTCTTCTCCCAAGCACCCTTTCACTCTCTCTCAAAAGGTGACCTCTCAATTTTGTGTAAAAGAAGAAAATGAACCTACGTACAACTAATCTCCAAATCTTTATAATAAGACAAAAATCCAAAATTACTATTCATCCCCCTGTCAAAATGACCATTTTGCCTTTTCGGGTGTCTTTTCATTTCCAAATGACCCGAGACCCAAAACCAACATCCAAATAGACTTTTCTGACTATTTCTATCCTTCTAGATGCAACGACGCACTCGAAATGACTACAAGGTTGATGTAAAAATAAGTTTCCTATTTAATTTAACAATTTATCCCGACACGTCCCATACCGTGTCCCGACTTAAAAATTTAAATTACTGAATTAATAACTCATAGCAATATCAATAACATCACATTCATTTCAATATTCAAAAATTCGGATTTAAACCCAATGAATTAATTTATAATAAAATCCAATTAATACATTTATTTCAAATATAACCCATTTTAAAAGTCATTAAAATTATGGGGTATTACATACTCCCCCCTTATAACAGAATTTCGTCCCGAAATTTGGAAAGATAAATCATACTGGTAAGGTCAACTCTGAGTATAAATCTCACATCGCAAGTAATCTATGTGGTACAACCCGTACAGTACATTATCGAAAATCCTTATTGATGTTATACGCCAAGCCTCACCATATAGTTTCAACTGAATCAAATTTAAACTTTACCCAATCTTCCCTATACCATCCTCATAACAATGTTTGGGAAAAGGTGATCCTTAATCATTAAGTAAATAAACCCTGAAGACACAAAATCTACGTTCCTTAACCAAAAAAAATACTTATTGTTTCTCAATTATGAAAAAATACTACAATCCAACCATCCAGGGCGCCCTTACACCCTATTGTGTAACTGCCATTATAAAATGGATATGGTTACCCGCATAATAATCTGATTTATCGCAAAGGTTATAAACTCATATCCTAAAGACCTAACTTACTTCGACTCCCAACGTTTGTTAGTTTCATCCGTGGGGTGTGTCGCAAGTGAAATCCAAACAAGGAACCCCCCCCCCCCCCTCGATACAGTACTACCTAAAGTAGTCGGTCATCGAAACTCCTCAGGTCCTTAGTCAATAGTATATAACCTCTCTACGAGTTTTATCAATTTTAAATAAAATTCTATGCATCTCCTCTCTTGTTAAAGACAAGATGTTGGCTATTGTAGTCCATACGCTCTCATATATCACAAGTCAATCCACGCCGATAGTCACATAATGTTCGGACATGTCAAAAGTAAGTAATTTTGTGATAAAAGTCAGACCCACGTGATGACATGTAAAAATATAGGTGCCCTACAACCCCTCGGTGAGTCTACGTAAATAAGAGTGCTATAGGCTAAGTTTAGTAACCCTTTTTGTCCATACAATATTAATTGCTAAAAAAAATCAGTTTGCGCCTCATAACTCCTTAAATAGAAAACATACCCTCATTCGCGGGTGGTGGTTGTTGAATCACTGCCTGATGGACGTTATATACACGCCCATACTGACCCTGTTGCACGGGAGCTACTGGAATGGGAGGTAATGTTAGCTCCTGAGATGGAGATGGAAGAGCAGCTGGTGGAAACACTGGTATCTGTGGCTCCTGTCGAGCATTTTGTTGTTGAGGGAGTTTGTCTTTATCAGAACAATCTTGTCGTTTGTGGCCATACTTGCTGCACACGAAAAATTTTCCAGCAAACTTACCACCATTTTGTCCTTGTTGACCCCGACCCTGCTGGCCATTACCTCCTTTCCCTTGGCCCTGATGAGCCTGCATCTGGTCCGGATGGCCCTGCTGTCCTTGCCCATTACCTCTATACTTAAATCAAGAATCTCCAGATCATAAATGATTAGCATAATCCCCTGTCTGGGAACCCTAATCACCCTGACGCTGATGACTCTGTCCTGGCTCAGTCCCACTAGAACTGCCCCCATTAGTCTTGCCTTGCAGGCTTGACCCAAACCCCCTCTTGACACCCTGAGCATGTAAGCGGTTATCCTAGCAGTGAAGCATTGCAGAATTTAGAACATCTGCATAAGTTCGTAGTGAAAGATTTCCTAGTAAATGCTGGTGAATCTTATAGTTCAATCCATAGTGAACATTTGAATTCTCCTCTCCTCAGTAGGTACCTCTGCTGGTACCAAATTAGTTAGTCACGTACATTCTTCCTCGTATTCTGGCACTGTTTTCTCTCCCTGTTTAAAATCAAGTAATTTTTTCCCCATTTGGATGGCGGAAGGAAAGTACTTCCGATCAAACCATATCCAAATGTCTTTGATAGTCACTGTCTCTCTCTCCTCGATAGTGTTCGTAGCCTCCCACCACTGCAAAGCTACCCCAACTAGCTTGAATGTGGCTAGTATTTGATGTGGAACCTCAGTACATTCGATCATTCTCAAGTGCCTTTGGATATCTCTCTTCCATTGGCTAGCAGTCACGACATCTGATCCTCCTTGAAACTCAGGTGGGTGTGCCTTCTGAAAGGCATCCCTCACTCGTTCCCATGCAGTAGGAAACACTAGCCCTTACGTGGGTGGCACAACTGGTGCCTGTGTTGGAGCCTGCTGAACAGCATCTAGAGCTGCATTGACTTCCTGAGCGACAATAGCAGTAACTTCGGCCGCAGTCATTATACCCTGAGCTGGGGCGGGCTGAGGTGCACGTCGAGCAGGCATCTGAAACAAGAGTATACTATAAGTATTTGGTATAACAGAATAGTTGAAGATCGTAGGCGTATATAGAAAATCAATAATCCTACTCATAGGGCTCTACATCAAAGAACGCTAAGCTGAAAACATAATAAGCCGTACAGACCCTACAGGACACTAGAACTTGATGCTCTGATACCACCTGTAACACCCCGCTTAATTAAATACCGGGTGGCCAGTCCCATACCAAATTAAAATATAATATACAGTTGGCTCATTCTTAGCATCACTGTCGAAAGAATTTACAAATCACCCAATACCCAATTAAGTTGGTGTTAAAAACTTTTCAAATTTTAATTTAACAAAATTCATTTTTAGTTTATGAATAATACTACACATTTTATTCTACCACAATAATAATTGAACAGATAACTCAAAAGAATTTAAATGCAATTGGAATAAACATTCCCAAATAATTCTCAATACAGTAAACCCAACAATAATAAATGTATTAAAATGACACGAATACAAGAATATTTTAACTCAGATAGAAAGGAGATAATTGAATTCCTCTGGGCGACATGCCCTGAATAGAAGTTCACTACATAATGTGAATCAAACGGAGATAGGTGTCCAAGTAATACTCCATAGCTCCATAGTTCGTCATAATCCTCTAAGGTTGGCATCCCTGCTGCTGGACACCTGATATAGAAGGTATAATAGAAAAGAGAATATGCAAGGAAACGGGTCAGAGCCCGATGTGAAAATAGTTTTGAAAACAGCAAGTGAAATATTGCAATATTTATCACTTATAATATTCATGTTAGATTATCGGACTCTCTCTTGAGATTCCCACCTCTCATCTATAGTGCACACATAACGTACCCCTAAAATGGCTCATGAATTCTAACCCAATTCTCCTCTCATCAATTCTGATTCATGAGATCGTATATCTATTATTTAATTAAGATAACATATTCTTATTAATATAAGTCAATATGCATAACTCAATAATGCTATGAAGTTCCAAGCTCTTACTATGATTAGAAACCATTAATCAATATTTATCTACTTATGCATACAATAGAAGAATTCCAGGTATAGGTATATATATAAATCACATATACAATATATATACTAATTGGCACCTCTCAAAAAATCTATGGTGTTGGCATACTCTGCTATCAAGTCCCCGTATTACTCGTACTAAGGGAAATACTAGTTCGGAATCACTCTCGAACTGTATTAATACAAAACACATACAAATGGAGGCGAAGCATAGTTCCAAGTCACTAAGAGGTCAGCACATACCCTTACGTCTCTTAGGACCGTCTGACTATCATTCAGATAGCCTGTACCAAGGAATCCTACGTTCTAGGGTACGAGTCAATATCCCCCATAAAGGACCAATCGAGATAAGACTGTTCCGGCGCGGAAACCTCCGTGATAGCAAGTAGCGCGGGTATGATCATACACATAAATTATCAATCATACAAACAGGCATTAACATCTACTTATATAATACTAGGAATGTGTCCTATCCCCACGTACCCATTGTTTTTATCAATACACTCGTACTTAACCTTATATAAATATTATGTACTTGACGCTCACCAAAATAAACATCTCACTTTAATATAAGTTTCCCACATTAGCCCAAGTCTTTCTTTCAAAACTATTCCAACCGAATTTATCCAACCTAAAAATGAAAATATCTCTCACATTTAATTTTATCCATAATTTTCTAGCCTTGACCCAAGTATTCTATAATTTGGTTATTTTCCCCAAATTTATCAAAAGTTTATTTCGAACATAATCTTATATAATTCATTTCCCCCATAATCTTTTCCCAATTAAATCCCATTCAAAAATACTTTTCTCGAGTCTCAAATATAATCTAATGTTATTCCCTAAGTTCCATCATAATCAAATAATCATAAATAACGATTTCTAACAATATGGGATTTAATCAAACAATAAAAAAAATATTTCAGTGTCCAGTGGTAGCCGATCGATCGACATTCTTGGATCGATCGATCGATCAACCAATTCACAGCCCAGATTCTGCATTTTGTTCCTACGGGTTTGATGCTTTAAAATCATCATAACTCATTTAAATCAATCCCAAACTTCATTTAATTCATCTATAATGATATAACAAGGTATATTATCAACTACTAACAATGAAACAACCTAAAAATCATCAATTGGTTTAGATTAAATCCCTTTATTCCAAGAAATTTCATAGCTTTCTATTTTCCATAAAAACATGTAAACTCATAATATTCCTATCATTTTAAGGCAATTTCGTGGGTTAGGTCTTTTATACAAAAAGGATGTTATTCCATTTAATCCTCATTTCAAACCCTCAATCAAAACTCTATCTAGCATGTATATTATAAGCCTCCAAATAGAACAACATATTCACTTGCCTTAGAAATAAAGGTTTGAACCTTTGGTGACAATTTCGTAGGACTATCTTCCTTATCTCCAGTGGCTTTCCGGTGGTGGTGATGGTAGTAGAAGGTGGTTAGTCCTCCTTTGTTTGCCCAAGAGTTTCTCCTTCTTTCCAAGCAATCTTCTCTTCTCCCAAGTACCCTTTCACTCTCTCTCAAAAGGTGACCTCTCAATTTTGTGTAGAAGAGAAAAATGAACCTACGTACAACTAATCTCCAAATCTTTATAATAAGATAAAAATCCAAAATTACTATTCATCCCCCCTGTAAAAATGACCAGTTTGCCTTTTCGGGTGTCTTTTCATTTCCAAATGACCCGAGACCCAAAACCAACATCCAAATAGACTTTTCTGACTATTTCTACCCTTCCGGATGCAACGACGCACTAGAAATGACGACAAGGTTGATGTAAAAATAAGTTTCCAATTTAATTTAACAATTTATCCCGACACGTCCCATACCGCGTCCCGACATAAAAATTCAAATTACTGAATTAATAACTCACAGCAATATCAATAACATCACATTCATTTTAATATCCAAAAATTCGGATTTAAACCCAATGAATTAGTTTATAATAAAATCCAATTAATCCATTTATTTAAAATATAACACATTTTAAAAGTCATTAAAATTACGGGGTATTACAGTATCCAGCCACCTCGAGCCTTTCCAGCCTCCCGAGGCCCATTGGGAGAGTGTCACGCACTATAAAAATATGCATTTTTATTTTATTTGATCGTTTTATTTTCTCGCACTTTTAATTCGCTTTGAGTTAGATTTTTGTCCTTTTTTCTTGAGGACAATGCAAAAGTCTAAGTTAGGGGGGGTCACAAGTGCGTCTTTCTAAAACTTCACAAATTTTCAAAAATGCCCTCAAAATTCAAAAAAATCGAAAATTTTTGAAAAATCCAAAAATATTTTTCTTCAAAATAAATCAAAATAGGAATTCAAATTTTTCAAAAATATCATTAAAATTTGGTTTAAAGTCTCAAATTGTAAAAACACAATACACAAAGTCGAAATTGACCAAAGATGGAAATTGAGCGAACGTAGACGACTTAACGAATAAATGTGGAGATTAACAAACCCGGTGAGTTTCGAGCCTGTCATTATTGAGAATTTATAAATCAATATGAGTTAATTGTTAACTCAAAGTTCTTTTCAGCATTCTAATAAGTCGTCAAGGATATTAATTCTTTCACTTTGATCGATTTTGGAAAACGTGTGTGATATTGCCTTGAAAAACGTGCTAAGTAAATCTCTAAACTCAATTAATCTCGAGATGCATATGGTTACACAATTAGTATTTCGGACAATGAAGGAGGCCCTCGTTTGTCACCGAAAAATATTGGCCAGAAAAAGTAGCGAAAAAAATTATCAATTATATAAACCCAAATTGAGCCGAATAAATTTTTCCCTTTCGTATGACAACCCAAAAAAACCCAAGTGGTCTGAAATTGTGAAAGTTTATAATCCCATAAATTAAGTCCGGAAAGTGCACAAAAGGGGGCAAGAAAATAATAGTTATGCTCAACAAAAATAGCAAGAAAAGAAAAGCGTGGAAAATATAAAAAAAGAAAAAAGAAAAAAAATGAGCAAAAGCCCGGAAAAGCACAAATGGACATCATAAGAAAAAATTTTAATTCCATATTTCCCTACCATTCCCATTTTACCCAATACACCTTTAACCCAAATAAATCCCTAATCGAGTCCAAAATGCGAAATTCCAGAGGCAATGTTCTCGTTTCCCTATAATCGTAACCCGGTGATGAGATCCATTTACCATAAATTTTCGTCTTTCTATTTTTGTTCATGAACTAGGCTCCAATGCATTTATTCTTATAAATCACGCATACCGAGAGAAAATAGCCACCCTTCTAAGAGATTCGTTTGCGAGAGCATTCCGTGAGATTTTGAAATCAAAACGAATTTTTGAATAAGTAACGTAATGATCAATCGGTGGAAATTTGCAGTTAAATTTCTGGCTTTGCACACACGCACTGTGATTTGAGACTCTTGAACATGAATTGATGATGACTATTTTCTGGGAAAGTTTGAGTTGTCAATTTTTGTGTATTTGAATTTTCTTCTAGTCGAATTTTGTTGGTATATTTACTGCAAACCCTCACGAGACACAACTCGTCCTACTAGGGTAACCTAGGAATTTAACGGCTTGTTGCACATGCAAAATGCAATAACTCGCCCGCGAAAGAGGTATTCTATCCCATTTTAGAGTTGGGCCATGTTCTGATTCTTTTACATTACTTGTGATGATCAAAGTTCTAAGTTAGGGGGTCTGATTAGGCATAAATTCTTCCCATTTATCCTCTTAATTTAGAGGCTTTTATTGATCCGCAAAGTGTAATTCGAGTGGATTTATCTTATATCACTGCTATTGATATTTTCTAATTAGTACGCCGAGTTTCGTGTTTTATCGGTCTATTTAGTAGGTATTCAATGCACAAAGAAGGAAATAATCAAAAGGAAAGTCGAAAGCCTCGCGCCTACGAGTGCTTAAGAAGAATCGACATTTTAATCCGAGCTCCGGATCAAAAGTTACAAGTCTTCAAAAAAGCACAAGGAGGGAAAGTTTCTGTCATAGAGGAAATCGAACCGAAGGGCTTGAAAAAATGAACAGATCCTCCCCTGGATAAACTTACTGTAAAGCATGAAAAGTTGGAACCGAACCGAAGATGAAATAAACGAACCAAATCGGTTCAAGAAAAAACTTTTGTCAGAGATGGAACCGAACTGAACCCTCTTAACAGGATCGGTTCGGGTATCGGAAATTCGAACTTATCCAATTGAAAATTTAGAGTCTTGCATGGTTGAAACTCTTACAAATTCGTAGAGTATATATTTTAAACACCTCACAGACATTGAGGAGGCTTCTAATTTGTTAGAAAAGCATTTAAATTAATTTAGAAGACAACAACAAAGAACCCTAGTTTTGATTCCAGTTTTGCAATTCAAGTAATATTATTCTAATCTTTTCTTTCATTATTGCAATAGTTATTTCTTTAGTGAGTATTTTCATTCTTCTTCTTCTTCATTCGTTCGTAAAAATATTTTCTTTCATTCAAAATGTGTTTTCGCATAAGTTTTAATATGTCCGGCTAAGTTTTCAAGGGTTGGGGTGCATGGACCCCACCCGATGTAATTCATGATAGTGGAAATAGAAGTTGGAATTAAACCTTACATCAATTGTATCGTAGTTAATACGATACTTCTTTAATTATCCCTTTGTTTACATACTGTGCGGCTACGATCCCTCATATGTGTAATACTTAGGAGAAATAAAGACTAAATTTTAATTAAACCTTTGCTTACATACTGTGCGGACTACGATCCCTCATATATGTAATACTTAGGAGCATTAAAAAAACGGATTCATTTAAAGCTTTAATTCTAAATCTAGTATCCAACGATGTGAATTACTAGGGTGTGGGGGATTGTAACCCAACTCATCTTTCTCATCTTATAGTTAAAGTTTTAGTTAAATCATCATCAGTCTTTTAGTTAATTTAGCGTAATTGTATTTCATTTATTCCTGATTTCATTAATTAACCATTTTCAAAATTGCATCAAACTGTAGTTGTTTCGCAATTCTAATCACCTTTTTGTTCTTTTAAGAGTCAAAGTTAGGTTACTTTCGTCTCTCCAGCGTCGTTACGACCTCGTTCGTCCAATTTCCCTGAGGTTCGATACTCGAATTATCGAATTATTACTTGAGCGACAGGCTTGCACTTAAGCTTAAATAGCACGCACACTAGACACATTTGTGGTCGCGTCAGTGTGCGTATACCCCCATTTGTATGTTCCTTTTTTCTCTCCTTATTTATTATACATACACACCTCATGCTTATGCCACAACTCACACACGTGTAGAAATTCTCCATGTACACTTCACACCACGTGCACCTAGTATCACATATACCACTTAGAAATCCATACTTGGGTGTCACTAACACACACCTCCACTTGTATATATCCATGCTCACTTACACTTATCGCACACCACTTGTAGTTGATCCATGCTTAGGGACACTACCAGACACTCACTTGTAAATAATCATACACCACTCACTCTCATATATCCATGCTTAGTATTACTTTATTTCTTACACATTATCCCCCTTCTTGGCGTGATGCTCATCAATAAAGATACTCTCTCCATAAGATACTAATTGAAAATCATGCATGATTCACACAACATAACCAAAGGGCTTCACTATTGACCAAATTTTATCCTGTAACTTGGGGGTCACTTTTCGATGGGCGCTGGTCCGACAGGTCGCAGTTAGCCTAATAAATATGACTCTCACCTTCTATTGACCAAGTACCTTCGACGTATATCGAACGGTTCCCCGCATCATACCGCGTGACCGATGTCATGATGGGAGGTATATCGCAGTGAACTCATTCACATACGTCGAGTATATCGAATTCTCTCTCACACATATTGTCCCCACGAGGTAAATAGTGAGGCAATTCACATACACTCAGGTATATCAAATGTCTTGTCCACACGTACTGATTACCCTCAAAATCAAGACGTATATCGTGGAAGTCATGCCAAAGGGGGGAACCTTCCAATTGACCCAACAACTGAATACCCGCATATAGGTGTCAAACCTAAGACACATATTTAGTTTGTCGGTTTCAACCCGAAACTCTGCCGAAATTCCAGGTCAACATGCCGCCTAAATTTTCATGCGTTTTTTAAAATGGGACCCTGCCCACAAGCCTGGTAACAATTCCAACCACATTTTTTACATATTCTTCAATTCCATTCTTTTCCAGGCTCAAGTCCCATCCGGTATCTCTTTTTTCATTTAGGTAAACCTAATAAGTGAGAACCTAATAAACATAATAATAATCATGCTGAGGCACGTCTCTCGCTTTTCCTTCTTTCTTTTTTCCAAAAAGTGTCCAAAAACATTTTTCCTCTTTTACAAAAAATACCAAAAATATTTCCTTCCCTTTACAAAAAAACATTTTGCCCTCATCTTTTTTCTAAAAAATGCCAAAAATATTCGTCCCTATTTTCCAAAAATAAATCTCAATTCTTTCTCCTTCTCAGGTCGATTGCATACCCTTGGCCTGGATCCCTATTGGCAGGGTCTTCAGTCGAACCGTCCCGAAGCTCCGTCAGTCCCCTTACTTCCTCCGAGACCGAGATTCATCCACTTTCCTTGGAGAACACATATTAAGTTACGAATGTGCAGCCGTATTTGTCAATACTTTTAGATCAAATTACTGCCAAGATTGACAACCTTCAAACTGAAGTTCATGAGATGCAATAAAACTCGATCCCTATTTTCGAAGAGCCCAAGGTCCTCCTTCATCGCGCTATGGGTCCGCCTGCACCCGAGCGTATTTGGATCTAGAGAAATACACGTTTGCTCCACATGCTCCTCCTACTAACAAATTATTGCCAACCCAGCTTCCTATGTCGAATCTTGCCCATCCAGGGGCTAACTTACCCGTGACCATTGATCCGAAGGAGGAACAATTGAACAAAGTCAAGGAAGACCTAAAGTTGTTGATCAAGAAATTTGACCAAGTCAGACTCTCTAGAAATTACATGGACTACACCCACATGTCTCAATATTTTAAACCCAGGTTACTAGAAAAGTTCAAGATGCCCAACATTGAGAAATTTTGGTGTAGTGGACCTCTAATTGTTCATCTTCGCAATTATCATCGAGCCATGACTCTCCTAGGGGCCTCCAAGGAAATAATGGCCCAAATATTCTAAAAGACCTTGAAGGATAGCGCTCTCTGTTGGTTTTTATCTCTCGAAGAGTCCAGAATCCGCAATTACGAAGATGTTGCCCGCGAGTTCATGTCACAATATAAATACAATGAGGAGTTAGAGGTTACCCTCCATGATTTAGAGTTGCTCAAGCAGAATCCCTGGGAGTCAGTCAATAACTTCATAGCTAGGTGGAGAGAGAAAGTAGCCACCATGACCAGCCTTTCAAAGAGGACCAAGTTAGTATCGTGAAAAAGAACTTCTTACCCCATGTTCGAGAAATGATGTGAGGATAGTATTACCCTTATTTCCAAGCCCTCCGAAAAGTAAGAGTGGAAATTGAAAAAGGTCTGTACAAGAAAGAGATCGAACCAAAGAAAACATATGGACAGCTCACTCATAAAAAGTTTAAAAAATCGATAAAACCCCATAGTTTTCACCATCAACAACATGTCTCTGCCTGCCACTTCATGGGTACCAGAAAGCCACTTTAACCCAGTTAGAAAGGAATACACTGAGCTTCATGCTCCCCTCTCCAAAGTTTACCAGTCCCTCTTGAGCCTAAATCTTATCAAGACCTTGGACCCTCGTCCATTACCAAACCCACTTCCCAAAAATTTCAAGCGAGATGCCTATTGTGACTTCCATCAAATCGTCGACCATACCACCGACCAATGTTTTCACCTGTGAAATGTGATCCAAGGCCTGATTGACCAGTGTATCATAACCCCACCACCCAATCCTAAACCAAACACTACCCATAATCCCCTCCCGAATCATACAAATTCCATCTTCCGAAAAGAAAACCCAGAATTTGACCCATCTACCCAGATCATACAAAGTAAATCAACAATAATACCCATATACTCTTCCACACTTCTCCAAGAATTCCCATACATTCTCTTACACCCTATTAGCTTTGCCAATCGGGCCTTATCACTCCTCACCAGAGCATGTATCACTGGCCGCACCCATTCTGGAGGTAAAGACATGGAACTGTTAGAAGTGTTGAACTAACTCCTAGAATTTAGGCTGAAATTGCTCCAGATGACTGTCGACTGTTAGAGATTCAGTATGTTGTTCTTAGAACCTCAAAAATGGGTTCGAGAGTCAAACGATTGGGTGGTACCGATCGATAAAGTCAGTTTAGATGATATGGTCTAGATCATGGTGGATTTATTTTGATAGACAGGTGATATTTACAGTATATCTAGGCTACTCGATGCTTTGAAACTAAAAGGGCATCTAGTCCATTCACTTTCACATCTCCCCACCGAATGGGAGGACTTATATGAAGAGTCCGTTGAAGTTTTGGAATGTATCAACTTTTCATAGAAAAATAATATCGTTCCACCCGATGGGGGGATGAATTCGATGATCCAGACGAAGAGCAGAGTTCAGAAAAGACTAGTCTGATAGTCAGCATGTGTGGGATGATATTATTTGAGGAGTTACTAGGAGAAATAAATAGGGTGGACGAACAACCTGATATCGATGAAGAGACAGAATTTCTATTTTTACCTCCTTCTGTGAACCACATGACCAGGTCAGGAAGATATTACCAAATCCCAAGCCTACAACCATCAGCGAGCGATAAAGGGAAGGGTGTCGAGAATCTTCCTATACCAGAAATGACCCTAGAGGAAAGCAACATACTCGATCCGTTAAAAAAACCCAATCCAATATCACTCTATGGGAACTTTTTTGTGTCTTCCTAGATGCACCTAAATGCCCTGATCAAACTACTCACGGGACACACAGTTCCTCCCAGAACCACGCCAAAAGAAGTAGTGAATCTAGTCGGATCCTTAACTTCTATTAGAATGCTCTCCTTCTTCGAAGAAGAAATCCCCAAGATGGGACCAAACCAAAATTATGCTCTCAACATATCTCTCAAATTCATGGGGAAAATTGGCCCACTATATCTTATCAATAATGGATCAATTCTTAGTGTTTTCCCGTTGAGGACCCTCAATCATTTGGGATTGAAAGTGAGCGACCTTGCTCCAACCTCTACCACTATACGTGACTAAGATAATACCCACCGGTAGGTAATAGGATCTATAAAGCTTTCTGTAGGGGCAGGCCCTATAAATCCTGTTATTGAGTTCCAAGTCATAGACATCCCAACCTATTTTAATCTGATGCTCGAATAATCGTAGCTCCATAGCATCAAGGGGTGTCTTCTTCCCTTCATCAGAAACTAAAAAATTTTGCCAATGGGCAGGTCATCACTATCTTGGGAGACGATGACAACACCGAGAATGCAAGCACTGGTAATCCAGTACTTGAAACATAACATGAGATAAATGATAAGCTTTTGTCAGGTTTTTTGGTTGAACCACTTCTACTCCCAGCAAGGGATGATTTTAAAGATAAGGTTCGTCGAGAATATGACCCCCATGGAAATGTCAATGTAATCCAGATGTTCAAGAAGATGCACTTCATGCCCAGACTAGGGCTAGGAAAAAGACAACAAGGGAAACTTGAACCTATTGCGTTGAAGAAGTCATTTCCTCCATGTGGCTTGGGCTATTAGCCACCTGAAGAAGAACTCAGAATGATCCGTTAGCCTCGACTGAAGAGGAGGTCAGAATGAGCTAAATCTGTCTCGAAAGACTCCTTAAATGGAAGATTCATCAGAGAGGGTGAAGATTTCCCCTTCTGCGGCTTCCTCGAACCATGGTATGACCATGCCAATAAAAATATAAAACTAGGAATTGAGATATTCTTTCAGGACAACTACCCATGGCCCGAGAGTTCCCATTACCGTGTACAACTGCTCATTGAGGATACCAGAGATTTTGAGGAAAGTGACTCCGAGGATTCTTTCAATTTACAGACACTGAGGCAAACATTCTGCATGATCCACCCAGGGGCTACATCATCGGATCCATCCCGACTAATCAAAGATATTGATGAACCTCTCCTCAATTAGCATGTTGTACTAGTGCCACCTGTTGATATTCAACCTAACCCCGATGTTTATCCTATTTCCCATTTTTTGGTTATTCCTCCTAAGTATGATGTAATCAAAACCTCCTTTGATGAGGTTCTCAATGGGTTTTTTCCTATCAATGAAATAAACAAAAATTTTGAGTATCATATTGTGCCTTACATTAATTGTTTTGATTATAATCAAACTCTTGATGATGATGATTTTGCAAATGAATAATTCTTAACTGGTCTAAATAAGGTTAATAATAAACAAAATAACCGTGTTCAAGTTAATGAAGATGAAATTATTATTATTAATCTCAGTTCTAGTAGCCAACTACTCGAGATTAATATAGGGGCCACACTTAATGAGCATGAGCGCACACAACTCGAGGAATTACTAAAGGAATTTATGGATGTATTCGCATGGTCCTACGATGACATGCCCGGTATCGACCCTGAGATAGTTCAGCACGAGATTCCAACACTCCCTGAATGCAAACCGGCCAAACAGAAAATTACAAAAGCTTTGCATCGAATGTTCACTTAAAGTTAAAGAAGAAGTAGTCAAACAACTGAACATGGGCTTCATTCATGTGATAGAATATCCCACATGGCTAACTAATATCGTACATGTGCCGAAGTCAGGAGGGAAGGTTTGCATGTGTGTCGACTACTGAGACTTGAACAAGGACTCTCCAAAGGACGATTACCCGCTACCCAATATTGACATGATTGTGGACAATACGACTAGTCACTCTCTTAAGTCATTCATTGATGGGTTTTTCGGATATAACCAGATCAAGATGCACCATGATCACCAAGAGAAATCCGCATTCATCACCCCTTGAGGAACCTTTTTGCTAAACTATCATTCCATTTGGTCTAAAAAAATGTAGGGGCTACCTACCAGAGGGCTACCACAACCATTTTACATGATTTGATACACAAGGAAGCCGAGGTCTATATAGAAGACGTGACTATCAAGTCCAAGACTAGGGAGGGTCATGCTCCCGCTCTGCGAAATTTCATTGAGCGACCGCAATAGTAACAGATACGACTTAAGCCATAGAAGTATGTCTTCGGTGTTACCAAAGGAAAACTCTTGGGATTTATGATTAATAATAAAGGGATAGAAGAAGATCTTTCCAAGCTAAAAGCCATACTCGAGATGCCACCCCCCGAATGGAGAAGGAAGTCTGAGGATTCCTCGAGAAATTATAGTACATTAGTCGGTCCATCAGCCAGTTAACTTTCATCTGTGAACCAATCTTCAAACTCCTCCGAAAGGATTCAACTAATGTCTAGAACAAATCATGACACGAAGCCTTTGATCGAATTAAATAATATCTAACCTAATCTCCGGTACTCATGCCACTGTAACCTGGTCTTCCCTTAATCCTATACCTAACCATAATCGATACTGTAGCTGGGGATTTTTTAGCCCAATACCTTGAAGAAAGCCATAAAGAGAGAGTCATCTACTATGCCAGTCGCAAGTTGGTCGAATACGAAGTTAACTACACTACCTTGGAGAAAGTGTGTTTCTCTCTTTTTTGGGTTACCCAAAAGTTATGGCACTACGTGCATGCCTTTACAATCAAACTTGTATCCCTAATGGATCCTATTAAGTACTTTCTCGAGAAACTTTCCCTATCAAGCCAAATGGCATGTTGGTTAATGCTCCTAACTGAATTTTATATTACCTATGTCACGCAAAAAGCCTTAAAAAGAAGAGTCATCTCTGACAACATTGTTGACTACCCCATAGGAGAGGCCGATGTCTGGATCTCTGAGTTCCCAGGTGAGAATATCCTCTGTACCTCCCAAGAAAATCTTTGATGGCAAATGTTCTTTATGTCGTAGCTAACAAGAAAGGGTATGGCATTGTGATACTCCTAATTTCCCCTGATGACTCTCACACTCCCGTTGCCATCAAGCTGGATTTTCCTTGCACCAATAACATGACTGGATATGAGGCATGCACAGTAGGCCTCAAAGTTTCCCTCAAAAAAAGAATTCGATACCTCGATGTTTATGGTGATTCAGCCCTCATCATCAGTCAAGTACTCATAAAATAGAAAGTCAAGGACGAGAAACTCTTACCCTTTCATGCCTACCTCGAAGAGCTAGCTTTCCAATTCTAAGAAATCACCTTCCATTACCTAACCCGAGCAAAGAATAACCTAGCTGATGCCCTTGCTACCTTAGCCTCCATTATTGACATTCCCAAAGGAATAACCATGTCATCTTTCCTTGTCCAAAAGCAAGATAAACCAACCCACTGCTACCACATTGAGCTAATCACAGAGGAAGATCCCGAGATAACCAACTACTAGTACTATGATATTTGGTGCCTCATCAAGCATGGTAGGTATCCCCAAGGTTCTGACAAGAAAGATCGAGCAACCCTCCGCAAACTGGTTGCCTAGTACATTATCTACGATAAAGCAATGTTCAAGAGAAACTTCGATGGAACCCATTTACACAGCATTGTAGGGGATGACATTGAAGAAATGATGCATAAAATCCATAGCGAGGAATGAGAACCCCACATAAATGGCCATATACTCACCAAGAAGATCATCCAATAAGGATACTATTAGACTACCATGGTTTAGGATTGCACAGCCTACTTTCAAAGATGACTCAAATGCCAACAGTTTTCCAACCTACAACACTCGGCTTCGTGAGAATTATAAAACATGACTTCTCCCTGGCCGTTATCCATATGGGGCACCGATATAATAGGTAAAGTTACACCAAAAGTGTCCAATGGACATGAGTTCATCCTAGTTGCCATTGACTACTTCACTAAATGGGTCGAAGTCGATTCATACGCAGTCTTGAATGCCAAGAAAGTGGCCAAGTTCATCAAGAAAAACATCATTCGATGATATGGGTTCCCACCAGCTGGTATCAGATAACGAGTTACACTTCGAGGCAGAAGTTACAAAGGTGGTCGACAAGTATTGAATTCAGAGACATAAATCTTCTCCATACCGACTCCAAACCAACGGAGCAATTGAAGTAAATAATAAGAACCTTAAAGCCATTACCAGTAAGATGATCAAGAGTTGTCGAGATTGGACCAACAGGATACCTAACACCCTCAGGGGCTGCCTCACTTCAGTCTGAACCTCTACTGGGGCTACCCCTTACTCTCTAGTCTATGGCATGGAAGCAATCCTACCTATGGAGCTAGAAATCCCTTTACTACATGTCATTCTTGAAAGCAAAGTCAGCGAGGAAGACTGGCACCAAAGTCATCTCGACGAGATGTCCCTCTTGGACGAAAGGAGGTTGAAAGTCTTATATCACATACAAGGGTACCATTGACGTATAGCACGATCATTCAATAAGAGAGTCAAGGACTACGGTTTCCGAGAATGAGACTTATCCCTTAAAGAAATAATAGAGATCATCTAGGACCCCAGAGGGAAATTCAAGCCCAATTGGAGTGGTCCCTACATTGTGAAGAAGATCCTATCTGGTGGTGCCACTATGCTTACCTACCTTGATGGATAATAAATAATGCGCCTAGTCAACCAAGACGTCTTAAAAAACTCCAACCCTAGTCCAGAATCTCGGTGTGCTGTGACTCTTCTCATCTTCCTTCTATTATAAAAAAAATCTTCATTTCCCTCCACTCGAAACTACGTAGGGCCTGATTCTCTAAAAATATTTTTTCTTTCAAAAAATGAATTTCAGAAAAATTTTCAAAACCCTCGAAGGTATGTAGCCAGCTCATCCGCCTTACATGAGTACGGACCCCTTCTTTTTTGCACAAAATGATATTCTTTTCTTATCCCCGAGAATGATAGTTCATTTTAACATATAAATCAACAAAAGGATTATGTATGCCTTAGCGATTGGTATAGATAATTCAAAATGCAAAACTCATCAAGAGGCACAACTAGATGATCAAAAACTCCTTTATTTCATTATTCAAAATTTTGGTACGATTATATCAGCATAGGGAGTCAAACGACTTCCCTTGTCAATCCTACTCCTACCTTCCTAAAATAAAATAAAATAAAATAAAACAAGCCCCACTACTCCCAAAATAATCCTCAAATTATTTCCAAATACAAAACCTTACCCATTACAAAAGCTTCAAAAAGTTCTACACGTATCTGCCAGAGCAACCAGCCCCATCATCACCCATATCCTGGGGTCCACAACGCCTCCCTCCATGGTGTCAGATATAGCAAACCACCTTTGGCCAGTATCCACAACCATCATTTTGGCCACTACCTTCTTCCACAACCACTTCATGTAGTCCCCTGATATGTTCCAGACTCTACATACAGATTGGGAGGGACGTGTCGACAGACGATGATTCTCCCACGGAGAACCAATCCGCATGCACATATGCTCTGTCAGGTCCTCCACAGAAAAGAAGCTCAGTGTCTGCAGTGCCATAATTTATTCCCAACCAAATTGGCGCAGCAGCCGTCAGGGAAAGTATAAAGAGGTCTACCTTAGGTGTACTAACTGGACATACTGGTACTCCCCGAGTTCAAGAATGGGTAGAAGCTCCGCCCATCAAGGCGCTGACTAGCACAAGTCTCGAGCCCCGTGCTCTACGAACCAATTTTCCCAGCTTTCGATGTCTTGGCTCACATTGATGAAATAGTACGAGAAGAAGTTTTTCACCGCCGACAAAGGATACTCAGGTGGGGCCGCCATATGGAACCTTTCTGACAGTCACATGAACAGTATAAAGGGCTACCCCTCAGAAAGTCGGAACGACCTTCCCTCCAGGCATCCAGACCATTCAAAGTCTCTGCCATTATCACCACTATAGGACTGCGATGGTATGGCATCCAAGAAATAATAGCTGCAATTTGGGTGTCCACCAATACTTCCCCCGTTAATAATAGCAGTTTTGAAACCAGGCCTAGAATGATGACCCCAGCATGACCAGCATCACCGACATCCCACAAATGCACATAATACAGCACCGTAGGAAGAGAAATCAGTCCTCATGTGACCAACGACCTGGCTACCGAAGGTGAAATGTGGAGAAGTCCCGCCAATAACTCCCTAGGGGATAGAAAAAACTCAATCATAGCCGCTGTAACACTGAGATTTATCCCCAACATGAAAAAAACTCTTTATAGGTCAGACAGATTTCTTCCAACCCAAAGTGAAAGACATGGTCTTCAGAGTATCAGAATTCCATTGCTTCCATCAGCATATTCCACTCTATAGGCAGGTTGCGCCATAAAGAGACTCGTCGTATGTTGAAAGGGTCGTAGTCAATGTTGTAGGAACGTCTTCCAAGGTTTCGAGGTAGTTTGCAAACTCAAGACTATCAGGGAGAGCCATATCATAAAAGAATAAGAAAGTGAGAAAAGAATGATGCAAAGGAAAAAGAATGTGGAAGTGTGAAGAAAAGCTCTATCCACACCCTTGTTTATACTTGAAAACTCTCAAGCAAAGACAAGAAACCCTGCAGAAATCGGAGGAAAACTTACCCACATAGTACCAACCAATTAAAGAAAGTGCAATCAAATCCTTGGGTTGATTGGACTGGACTGATATGCTGATAGGCATAACAGGGGTCATGTCGATCGGCAATCCCCTATTTTGGGGAAAATCCCCATTTTTCTTTTTTGTCAAAACCAAAAAATTCAGGAAAAAAAAAAGGTTTTTTATTCTAAGGGAATTCCGAATTTCTTTTTTTAACTTAGCCCATTTTAAAATAAAGCATTTCCCCAATCATTTTTTATTCTTTTTACAGTCTCAGCGGCAAAGTAAAAAGAGCATGTGCATTAATCACTCAAAAACAAATTAATTAACAAAAAGAATTTAATAAAAAGGTTCATTTCATTTGCATTGATATTTGTTGTGCTGCATTGTTTTATAGGAAATACAAAAAATATATAGTGGGACTCAGCCCGAAGCCACCGTCAATTTCTCTATATCTCTCTATTTCCCTTTCTCTCTCTATCTGTCTATCTCTCTCAAACTCTCTCACTTGTCTATCTCTAAGAGCCTCCTTCCCTGCGGCGTATCGTCTTCCCTCTGTGATGAAATGATGTACCAACACTCTCAGATCCCGACCCTTCCTCAGACGAGGCAAACAACACCAGACAAGAAGGAACTGAAATCGCATCCCTAATATGGGAAGTCGCCAAAGATATCCAATTCCTAATATCCCTCAGCCAAGTCGTGGAGACCCGAATGTGCTGCAAAAGAAAACAGAAAAGAGCAAAATCAGTCAGTCTGAGGCAAAAGAAGAAATCAAGAAATCAAAAGACAAAGAGACAAAAAGTATACCTCGGGTTAAAGGACCTCCTTTGTCAAGCCCAACTACTCTGGGTCCATCGCATTAGGATGGTGTAGCATATGCACTGACCCTCCATCTGCCCGTCGAATGTTGTAACCAAGCGAGAAAAGCCATACAAAGGGAGCCTCTGAAGTCGTTAACGTCGTTAATGTTGTCGCACCGCCTGTATTGTGGGAGGACCCCATCTACCAACTCTATCTCATGCGAGGAATAGGCATCACGTCATATATGCTAGGTGGCATCAACCATCTCGACACAAAGTCCATATAATCATACATCACCGTTGTGTCGGTATATGATGAGTAAGGCTCACCCATCATTAGTGCCACACGGGCGTCGTTCGACATCTCCCACACTCGCCTTATGAACACTAGGGGATTCATCGGTGGCACTGCGACCTCTTCCTATATAATCTATCGAACTACTCTCTCCCTGGGGTACCAAGTATATCCAAACTCATACGCCAACAGACAACGCATCTGCGGATGTCCCCTAGTCACCCCCGTATATAGGATAGCCGTCCCCTATGGATAAAAGGTCACCTGTAAATTCCCCAGCAAGAGAAAAAAATATCAATATCAACAAGATATCATCAAGGGAAAGACAGTCTCAAGAGAAAAGGGGGACTTACTCGCTCACTCGCCAGGCTATTCAAGACCTGACGCACCGTCTCCAGAGAGAGGGATCTTCGATTGCCGATTTGATTTCCGCCATCGATAAACATCCAACAGAAGTCCCCAACAGACTCATCCTTCAAAGATATCAATTGGGTTTTAAACCCAATTAATTGATAGAACCACATCTGCAAAGGACAAAGGGTCAACATTTATGAAATGAAGAATAAAACGCATGAAGGAAAATACGAATGCATAAAGAAAAATGCAAAAAATAAAGAATGCCTCAAGAAGATATGTGGCTCCAGTAAAAGTTTATCGGTAGCACCAGTTGAACGCATCAAGAGAATAATAAAGTATCGCCAAGGTCAGGCTCCATTGGTAATAAAGACGGATGTTCGAAAACACCCTCAAGAAGGGCAGAAACCACAAATGCACGATGTCGCCACTCATCGTTACTAGAAAATGACCCGACACCAGCAAAATGAACAGAAGAGCCATCTATTGCACCTGTTGCCCATCACTCTCTTCAATCCTCCTCTGTAGTAATAACTCCCTCAAAAGAGACAAACGAAGGGAGTCCCCAGAGACCACCCTCTCCACATCACCCAACGTCGTCGTCGTCACCCTCAGAGTCCTATCCACCTCAATCTGCATATCATCGTAATCCATCCCCAGTAGCTGATGCACGTATATGGGAGTCTCCGTCATCTCCCCAATGCAAAAATGAAATATGAGGGTGGTGTCCCACCACCTCTCCCCCTATAGCACAAAGAACATCCGTATAACAGGGCGTCTCATCCAGAGCAGACGCCAGTCTCCCAAAATCTATTGATGACACCATCCAATGCACCATAAATGGAAAGTGCTCCCAAACATCCTTAAGCCCCATTGTCCCTCGGGCACGCATAGTCGACATAGAAACATCAGATTGTCAAAAGCGAAAAGTAAAAGAAAAACCTTTATCAAGTTCAAGAACTAAGGAAATCTCGCCAAGAAAAAAGGGAAGAGAATACCAAAAGTCATCAATACTTATATAGCCGCTAGGGTTCACCACCCTAGAAGAGAGGTGATGCGAAGGCTCGTACAAGAGAGTCCAATCAACCCCCACTGGCTCAAATGAGTTAAAAGAGTTTTCGTTGCCCAAAGCAAGGGGCACCTTAGCCCTCCATTCCAAGTTTGCCCTGTCTTCAACATTAAGCCACGCCATGTGTGTTGTGCTACTTGAGAACTCAGTTATCTCTTTACTTTGGCATGTTGGAATGATTTGCATAAGGTAATTGCAGAAGAAGGCAAGTCGAAAAATTGTGAAAAATGAAGAGAACCCGCCCCTTTTTTATAGGTGGCTAAGGGGCATGCCGATCGGCATCTCCTTGCCACCCACCAATCGTCACTATCCCTCCAACTACTCGAGGTACCCCAAAATACTGTGCCACTTCTATTTGGCACCCCTCTATCTATGTCGGTCGGCACCCCTTTTGAAATTTCATACAAAAAGCTCGAAAAATGCAAGAAAATCTCAAACAATTCCTGGAAAATTCCCAAATGAATTTAAGAACCTTGTCCACAAAGAAAAAATTTTACCACACTCATTTCCCCGGAAAAAATATTATCTCCCCCACCAGAATTCCCAAAATCAATTTCATGTCTCCCCAGCAACGTCTCCAAAGGACACCATAAAATTAAAGAATTCCCCGGCTAAGAAACGTCCAACCCTTTGATTATTGCCTCTTCCTTAGCGGAACCTAAAATTAAATTCTTCCCCAAATCCCTAGTAGAATTACAAGATATTCATCCCCAGTGGAGTCTCCAAATTTCCCCCAAGAAACTTAAGCCCGCAGAATTGGTCGCTTCTACTTAAGCCATCAGAATTGGCCTTGACCCGCAGAACTGGTCACACCTAGCTTAAGCCCTCAGAATTGGCTTTGACCCACGGAATTGTTCACCCCTAGATTAACCCCTCAAAATTGTCTTTGACCCACAGAATTGCTCGCTTCTACTTAAGCCCTCAGAATTGTCTTTGACCCACAGAATTGCTCCCTTCTACTTAAGCCTGAAGAATTGGTCGCTTCTACCTAAGCTCGTAGAATTGGTCACTTCTACTTAAGCTCACAGAATTGGCTTCGACTCGCAGAATTGGTCGCCTCTACTTAAGCCCGCAGAATTGGCTTCGACCCCCAAAATTGGTCACTTCTACTCAAGCCCTTAAAATTGGCTTCGACCCGCAGAATTGGTCGCTTCTACTTAAGCACGCGGAATTAGTCACCTCTATCTAATCTTGCATAATTCGTCGCTTCTACTTAAACCCTCAGAATTGGATTCAACTTGCAGAATTGGTCGCTTCTACTTAAGCCCTCAGAATTGGCTTTGACCCGCAGATTTGGTCAGCCTACTTAAGCCCTTAGAATTGGCTTTAACTCGTAGAATTGGTCACCCCTATCTTAAGCCTGTAGAATTGGCTTTGAACCACAGAATTGGTCACTACGACTTAGGTCCTTAGAATTAACCTAAACTCGCAAAATTGGTCACTCTCCACCTCTGACCTTAGTCATCACCCCCTCTTAGGTCCTCAGAATCAACCATCCCCAGTATCCCCGTGGGTTCTCAGAATTGACCTCGACCCTCTGAACTGGTCATCCTTATCCCTTAGGTCTGGGAAACCGACCTCTACCTTTGGTGTCTATTCGAAGACTTTAGCTTATTCTAAGCCCACCCGTCGAGGGGATCTATAAACACCACATTCTAGGACCCCCTAAGTCTCTCCTTAAGTCCCTAGCACCTGCTCATTTCACTATAAACCCTAGATCGCACTCTGAGTACCGATCTAGAGGCCATCGGGCGCTCTCAAGCCCCGACTTAACCCCAATCAACTTCATCGTTAGATCGAAAGCTCTTTGAATCTTTGGATAGAACTAAAGCCCATTTCCAACGGTTCGCTCCATGCATGAACGGGCATAACCATTCAGACGAACGGCCAGTTTTCCCCTTAAAATTGATTCGGAGACCACGGGGTGCTCTCAGGCTTCGTTTGACCAAGGTCAACCATTCGTCTCGAATGAGACTAAATGAATATCTAAAGGGAACTAAATACCCTTTTCTGATGATCTTCCCCATGCATGATTCTTACCTACGGTACGGACGGACGATCCATTTTACTCTGAAAGGTCACCGAGCGCTTTTGATCCCAATTGACTAAGGTCAACCTTCCAAATTAAGAAAAACTCTTTGGAATGTCTAATTACATTTTCTAACCTTTCCAACGGTCCATCCTGTGCGCGATTCTGGCTTACCATGCAGATGAACGATTTGTTTTCGTCCGGCGATATCCCGTCTAAAGGACCTACTTGTGCTTTCGAGCCATATTTGACCCAAATTCAACTCCTAGATTGGGGAGCGGCCCAAAGGACACTTCCATCTCTCTGAATTACCTTTCTAACGGTATATCTTGTGTGCAATTCGGGTTAACGAATTATGTTCTAGGACCATTTTTCTAGAAAAAACTGCACGAGACTGCCAATTGATAGGTCCAGATCCCTGCCTATCGATAGTGCATCTAGGGTCAACTTTCAATTGGCGAGACAAGATTAGTGTCGATCGGCAACCCCCTGACCCTATCAAAGGAGGGCATGATGATACGACGCAAATATTGCGTATTTCACTCATTAACCTATGCATTATTAGTCCCCTCGGGAATCTTAATCCCTATACTTATGCTCGTTAACGAGACAACCTCAAATTTCTATATATACATGATTTCTAGGGGTTAATTAAGCTTTTGTAGGATTTTGGATGCTTCGTATGAAGTTCGGATGCTTTTCGAAAAAGTTTCGTAGACTTTTGCAGCTTCGGGGGCATTTTAATAATTTTAGTATTCAGGTTTGAATACCAAACTCTTTACCAAAGTTTAAGCCCTTTGATTTCTCTTCACGTGGCCACCGACGGTGCATGATTCCGATGTATAATGAGGGAGTTATGGCAATTTCAGAATGATTTTATCTTTAAAATAACACTCAAGGTCACATTCAAGGGCATTTTAGTCATTTTATAATTTGGTTTTTTGGCCTAATGTCTTCTCGAATGTTGTATCCCTCTGAGTTATCTTTGTGTATCCTCTGACCGTGCCTCATTCTGAGTTATGACGAAGAAGTTACGAAATTTTTTGTAAAGTTGGACAAAGCTGAGAATTGCAGACCTGTAGGTGCCAAATCGATTCGAACACTCCAAATGCATTCGGACCAAATCGATTTGGATCTCAAAATCGATTCGGTTTGGACTAGTGTGATCAGTTTCCTTTTCCAAATCGATTCGAACACTCCAAATGGATTCAGTCCTGCAGATTTTTATTTCTTCTTATTTACAAGTTTTCCATCCTTGGGTTTGTATATAAATAACTTTTCTCTCATTTTGAGAAATATCTTTCATTTTATTTTAGGTTAGGGTTTGGGTTTTGAGATATCATCTTCATTTATCTTTGGGGTGACATCCATTTGGGTTTGTAAGTTGTACTATTCATCATCCTCTCCATTAATATAGTTATTTTTCCTTCATTTCTAGCTTTGTAGTTTAATTTCATGCTTTGTTAATTAGTTGTAGTTATTTATTTATTGCTTTAATTAGTTTAATCAGTGTAATTTAGTTTATTTCCATGTCGTGCCCTTAGATAAATAGGGTCGGCGTTGTGTTCCGCCATTAATGGGTTTGAGCTCCGACTAGATTTTGTGTAAAATTGCGTTTAATTGAAACCGCGCGTATTAAAGTTGGATTGCTATGCGTTTATCTTTATTTTTCACGCAACGTTAGAGTTTATAGCGACAATTTGAATATAATCCGCGTGTGATCATTTTTAGTTAAATGTTTAATCCCGCAACTTTGGATTAAATTCCTTAGTATGTGATGTTTACGCTTAATTGAAAACGCTCGATTAAATAGCTTACGAGCCTTAACTCTAATTAGTAGTTGTTTCGATCCGTGTGGTGGAATGCGATCCCGATCCTCGCTTTTCTTTTGTGTAGTATAACTTATTCTTTTCTTTTGTCACCATAACCACTCATCACCTTTTCTTTTATTTATTTTACTTTTTTATTCCTAAAGTAATTAAATAATTAAAATCTAAAATTCCATCACTCCCTGTGCATTTCTTACGGTACCCGACTTACCGTTGTGCTTGCTTGTCAAGTGTAGTTGTAGCTTATATTTTTTACTTTGAGTTATCGAACCGATAATAACGATTCGCTTATTACACGACGCACGGTTCGCGCCTCATCAAAATGGCATCGTTGCCGGGGAGTGTGTTTTAGATTATAATTATTTTATTATTTCATAGTATTTTTTCTTTCATATTTGTATTCTTTATTTTCTCCTTTCTTTTTTACATGTGCTAGATTGTTTCGAGAAATTGAAATATTGGTGCTTGTTGCTTTTATGAATTGCCTATATTTGAAATGTCTCATCTTAACTCTTTAGATAATTTTAATTGTTATTCTAATAGTTCTCAAGATTATCGTCCCAAGACTATGCGTGAATGCCTTCAAATTCTTGAGTATGAGCATCTTGCATGTGAAAGTCAAGAATTGCAAGCAATCCGCCATCGCCTTTGGAGGAAACTTTGCTTGGTGTGAATAAGGAATGGAATAATGAAGTTGAGATTTATGATGCTTGGACAAATAAAAAAAATGTCCAACTCGATGAGATTATTTCTTTTTCACAAAGTCAGGTTGAGGTTGAAACTTGCTTTTCACTTCAACCCCTTTTCAAGGATGAAATAATTGAGTGTGATCCAAGCACTCTAGATTTCCAACCTCTTTTAAATACTTCCAATTCTTTTGAGGTTGTGTGTCCTTCCCTTCCTTCATTCCCGACTATTAGCGAACCATTAACTTTATCACAAGAACCGATTGAGAGTCTTAAGGACTTTGACCCGATTCTTGAATGGGAATGTCATTTTGAGATGGTTCATTTCATGGGCTATTCACTTGCACTATCCCCACCTCCCCTTCCAATTGAATAACCTTGGGGATGTGATTTTTAATTTTCTCGAGATTAATGTAGTCTTGTCTTCCTTAAAATCCATACCCCCCATCATCCCTCTCAAACTTTTAATTGATGATGGTTGATTTCTTACGCCTTACACATGCCTTCCGTTTTTTAAATGGAATTCATATCTTTCGGGAGGCTTGCATTCTAGGGAGGGTCCACTGTTGATCCTCTAAAATCAAATCCCATTTTGGGTGGATCCTCAATTATTTAGACTTCTAGTGTATAGTTAGTATGAAGTCTAAATAGTAGGTTGTACATAGTTAGTTTTTTGTTCTTTCTTTCTTTATTTATTTTTCTTTCTTTTTAAATTAGTCTAGTGTATTTAGTTAAACTTTTTGTTATTGCTTTTCGTTATGCTCGGTATTAACTTGTTTTGTAGATTCTTTGGACTCGTACTTATCGGAGATCGCTCCAATTTTGGGTAATATCGTTATTTTCCCATCTTTTTTGTTATGTTCTTAATTCTCATTGAGGACAATGCAACATTTAAGTTAGGGGGTGTAGGATATTCTATCCATTTCATGTTTAGTCCTTGGATTTTATCATATGTTAGTTACAAAGCATGTTTTTTGTTAAAAATTGAAAAAAATCAAAAAATATTTTTTTCTTTTTTCTCTTTTGTTGGGAATTTTGCCTTGTTTTCGATGATAAATCTCAATAATTTCTCGATCCATTAGACATTCAACAATGCATGTTCTCGATTTTAGAAGTTATTTGAATTTAGTCCTCAAATCATTGATATTATGAATAACTTCATGAATTAAACTTTATCCCGTGAGCACAAGCGCTTTTCTTATTATATTAATTTGGTTTAAGATTTTTATAACTCGGTAATCTATTGTTGCATTGTATATACTTTCACTGATTGACCTTTGGAATTTTCCTCATTTGTGAGTGTATACCTTATTCTTTCCTCATTGAAAACGTTGAATTCGTCTGTAATCTCACTATTCTTTCATTGATCGTTCATTAATTGAGTTTATAACTTGAAATGTGTTACTTGAGCGTGATTTTCAAAATTGTTTTGACTTGAGAATTGCGTAAACGTTATGAAATGATCATAGACAATCTTTGTTACTTCACCCATATTAGCCTTAACCTCACCTTTAGTGTTTCCCTAGCCAACCCCTTTGAGCCTAAATATAGCCTTTTATTTCATCACCCAAAATCCCATAACCAACTCCATATTGGAGTTTTAAACCATACATATTACCTTCCATAGCTTTGTCTGGAATGTTGCTTGGGATTGAATGATGTTCATGTTTTGTGGTTGCAATTTAAGCATATGAGAGTGAGAAAATAAAAGAAAAGTAAGAAATGAAAAAAGAGAAAAATAAAAGCAAAGCAAAAGAAAAGAAAAGAAAACATGAGAAAAAGAAGAAAAGAAAAAAAAAGAAAGTTTGTATATGTTGAATATAGTGTTCAATAAGCTTTTATTACTCTCCCGTTGTCATATTTAATGCTTGTTATGGAAATCATATTCCAATTTTGATATTGCCCACTATTTTCCATTATCCTGAGTTTTTATCCCCGAAAACTTTGATTCCGTACATACATTCCTTTCATTTCTTACCCAAGCCTAGCCTACATTACAACCCTATACAAGTCCTATGTGATCTTAGGGTGAGTTCAATTTAAAAGTCATAATAGTTTTGATAATGTGTGAAAATGAATTTTGCATCTTCTAATGTGCGATATCTTTCATTGAGATTAAAAGTTTTTCATTTCCTATATAGCATTCTTCATTTGTGACATGTGTGCGGTCTAGTTTCCATTTACATTTACTCTTTATGCCCGGTTGTCCCGTGTTGCCTCCCTGTTTCGAGTGAATTCATTTGATGAGCGTAGTGCCCGTGAGGATTGAATATATGCTTGCTTTAACAATTATTCAGTTTATTTAAATTTTGACCAAATCACACTATGCATGTGCTCTCCCCCTCCCACTTTTAAAGTTTTAATTCTATGAGGTGCATTCAACCTACTAATAACAATGGACTTATGTGTGAATTCGTTCACTTTGCTATATAACGCGTTTGAAATCTTTTTCGTTATTGTTGAGTTTGTCACATGTTGGGTTGGGCATATTTTGAGGAAACTACGATGTTGTGGGTTTCATTCCTGAAAACCCTCACGAGACGACACTCGTCCACTAGGGTAACCTAGGGGTTTAACGGCTTATTGCATACGTTAAATGCAATCGTTCGCCCACAAAAGTGGCATTTATCCCCTTTGTACATATCTCCTTTTTGTGGTTTACTTGTAGTTCTTGTTGTTTCTTATTTCATTGCTAGGGACTAGCAATGTGTAAGTTAGGGGGTGTGATACGATGCAAATATTACGTATTTCACCCGTTAACCTACGCGTTATTAGCCCCCTCGGGTATCTTAATCCCAATACTTATGTTCGCTAACCATACATACTCGAATTTCTATATATACATGCTTTTCAAGGGTTAATTGAGATTTTGTAGGTATTTGAATGCTTAGTATGAAGTTCGGACGCTTTTCGAAAAAGTTTTGTCGACTTTTACAGCTTTGGGGGCATTTTAGTAATTTTATCATTCAGTTTTGAATCGTAAAATCTTCACGAAAGTTGAATCCCTTTGATTTATCTCCGCGTGGATGCCGACGGTGCATGATTCCGATGTATAATGAGGGAGTTATGGCATTTCTAGGATGGTTTTATCTTTAAAATCACACTCAATTTCACATTCAAGGGCATTTTAGTTATTTCATAATTTGGTTTTTTGCCCTAATGTCCTCTTGGATGTTGTATCTCTTTGAGTTATCTTCGCATAGCCTCCGACCATGACTCATTCTGAGTTATAACAAAGAAGTTACGGCATATTCCGTAAAGTTGGACAAAACTGGGAATTGCATACCTGTAGGTGCCAAATCGATTCGGACACTCCAAATGCATTCGGACCAAATCGATTCGGATCTCAAAATCGATTCGGTTTGGACCAGTGTGATTAGTTTCCTTTTCCAAATCAATTCAGACACTCCAAATCGATTCGGACCAAATGGATTCGGACACTCCAAATGGATTCAGTCCTGCAGATTTTTATTTCTTCTTATTTACAAGTTTTCCATCCTTGGGTTTGTATATAAATAACTTTTCTCCCATTTTGAGAAATATCTTTCATTTTAATTTAGGCTAGGGTTTGGGTTTTGAGAGCTCATCTTCATTTCTCTTTGGGGCGACATCCATTTAGGTTTGTAAGTTGTACTATTCATCATCCTCTCCATTAATATAGTTATTTTTCCTTTATTTATTGCTTTGTAGTTTAATTTCATGCTTTGTTAATTAGTTGTAGTTATTTATTTATTGCTTTAATTAGTTTAATTAGTGTAATTTAGTTTATTTTCATGTCGTGCCCTTAGATAAATAGGGTCGGGGTAGTGTTCCGTCATTAATGGGTTTGAACTCCGAAATCTAGGTTTTGTGTAAAATTGCGTTTAATTGAAACCACGCGTATCAACATTGGATTGTTAATCGTTTATCTTTCCTTGTCACGCAACGTTAGAGTTTATAGCGACAATCCGAATTTAATCCGTGTGTGACCATTTTTAGTTAAATTTTTAATCTCACAACTTTGGGTTAAATTCCCTATTGTGTGATTTTTATGCTTAATTGAAAATGCTCGATTAAATAGCTTTCGAGCCTTAACTCTAATTAGTAGTTGTTTCGATATGTGTGGTGGAATGCGATCCCAATCCTTGCTTTACTTTTGTGTGGCGTAACTTATTCTTTTCTTTTGTCACCATAACCACCCACCGCCTTTTCTTTTATTTATTTTACTCTTTTATTCCTGAAGTAATTAAACAATTAAAATCTAAAATTCAATCACTCTCTGTGGATTTCTTAATACCTGACTTACCGCTATGCTTTCTTGTCAAGTGTAGTTATAGCTTAGTTTTTTCTATGAGTCGCCGAACTGATAACAACGATTTGAGTATTACATGACTCATGGTTTGCACCTCATCACACGACCTCATTACCAAAAACCATCACCAGAGATCTATCAGCATCAGTGATCTCAGCAACATTCTCTCGAAATCAGCGAAGTTCCCATGTGAAGTTCCATTCAAGCTTACATTCTCATCCTTTTCATACCCCCAAGTTGGCAAAATCATATTCAGTATCATCCAACGATCATCTCACATTCAAGGGAGTTCATCGAATATCAAAGATCAAGTTTCAAAGAAGGTCCAGTTTCTTCCTTCTCTTTAAATTCCTTATTTTTGCATAAATTTCATTAGATTCATAATCTAGTTCCTACTTTATCTCATACACATTAATATCTACATTTTTATTTGTATATTGCACATACTTTATTTTCTATAAAAAAAAAGGGTTACACCCATAAATTTCGAACGGAATTATCCATCACACTTTTTCAAAACCAAAAAAACATTTTCTACACACACACACATAAAATTCCGTTCGGATCTATGGGATAAATCCCACCCCCATGCCACATTCGAACTACGTGGACTTTGATGCCTTTATAGGCTACATAAGCATTTCAGACTAAAGCTCGAGACTCGAGTCCAATTTTTTAATTTTTCAATTTCCCAAATTCTAGCTTTCTAAATCTCACAAATTCCCCAATTTTCCTAAAATCTCCCATTTTCACATTTATCATATTCTTGCATTACATAGTATGCTTGTTTGCATTTCATCCAACACATATTATCGTTTCATAGTTACGATTAATATCACTATAAACGTACAAATTATACTTTCTATATATATTGTTTTGAAAACATTCCTTTGGATGACCTCACTCTACATTTTCCATAGTATAAGTTGAACGATTTCGATCTCCATTATATACACACACGCACACACTTCACGAAGAAATAAACAAAAATAATAACACTAGCTCATGAGAGATCGAAAGGGCGGGATGGGAGCCTAACACCTTCCCATTTCGTAACTTAGTCCCCAAACCTTCGATCTATTAGTTTCGTATGCATCAGTTTGTCCTTGATGTCTCTCTCTCTCTAAGTGCCAACATGATCTTTTTCCCGTTTTGTGAAAATAGGTTGGCGACTCCATCTCTTTATATTTACCCCGCACTGGCGATAGTCGAAGCCCCCCCCCCCCCCCCCGAAAAAGGGTGCGAGACCACTATCTTTTAAGGGATCCTCCACCCCCTTCCCCTTGAAGATTTCCCGAGATGGACACAATGATCATCATAAAAAGATAAATAACCCATAAAAGTTCACGAGTATGACATGGTGGAGCACATTTTTAGGTCGGTAGCAAGTTCGTTGAAAGTAAAACAAATAGGCATCAATCTATAATATGTATATCCGGCTATGAATCCAAGGATGAAACGAGATGAGATTTAAAGCACATACGCGAGATAGGATATAACATAAAATCATTATCTTTGAATAAATGAGGCCCAAATAGATTTAAAAACCCCACAAAAGTCTAATCTCGCTCAATAAAAATAAGTCACACAAATGCAATTATTTTCCATAAATGCGAATGACTGGTATTTGGGAGGGGGTAAATATTGAGTTACAAGTTTGTAACTCATTAATGCACCATATCCTCCTAACTTTCTCAAGTAATGGATTTAGTTCCAATAATGGAAATTCTTTTTTGAACTCCATGTGAGGTGAAAAACAAATACACTCCTTAGTTTTAAATGGAGGTTCAATGGGCATGGCTAGTGGTGCATATGGAGGAAATCTTTCACAAAAGAACTATCCCTCACCTTTACCTCACCGAGCAAAGTATTTAATGAGAATTGGCGATGCATTCAACTCCAAACCAAGATGATGTATCTTGTGAAAGGTGTGCGAAAAAAGGGTAGCAACAAAGGGATATACAATTTCCTCATGAAAAATGGTAGGTTCATTGTATTGGCATATAGAGCCAACACATGGGTCTAACTCCTCATCTAATTCCTCCACATTCTCAACATAATACACATTAGCACACACCCCATCATTGATATTATAGGCATTCGCATCCTCACAAAGGGGTGCCTTAGCAATGTTAAAAATGTTCAACTCATGCTTTATATTACCAAATGATAACTTTATCACCCCATTCCGGCAACTAGTGTCACCTGAGGCAGTCAAAAATGGGATACCTAAAGTGATCGAAATTTGTGACTCGACATTTTCTACCGATTAGGTATCCAATATGACAAAGTCAACGGGGAATTTATTGACTTGCACCAAGACATCCTCAATAATACCACGGGGGAGTTTAATCGATTGGTCCTCTAGTTACAAAGTAATGAAAGTGGGATTAAGCCCCTTTAACCCAAGTTTCTCATGGATCGAAAACGGGAGAATATGCCAGCACCTAAATCAAGCAAAGCTCTATCAATGAATAAGAAATTATTGGACAACTAGGGTCCTTATGTTTGGGAGAGATCTTGTGTTGTATTATTAAACTCACTTGTCCGTATAAAAATTTATCTTTGTGAACATAAAGATTTAGCTTCACTATGCAAAAATATTTCAAAACTTAGCCTAAGCTCTAACTTTCTTAATGGCTTCAAGCAAAAGAACGTTAATTTTAACTTGTTTGAAAAGTTAAAGAATATCAACATTTCAACTTTCTTTTTGTGGTGTCTTGAATCTTTGTGGGAAAGGTACGGGAATGGGACATTTCTCAATCTCAACCAGATCGTTTATTGCCACACCCAATATTTCACTACCTTGATCATTAGATTATTCCTCGGCCTCTTTTAGAACCAAAGGAATATTCTTCTAAATAATTTTTCCACTTCTTAGGGTAGTTATAGATTTAATATGTTCCGCTTAGGTATTATTTGGACATGTGGCACCCATCACCATTTGATCTTTGGGGTTGAGTTGAGGTTGGGACAAAAAAATCCCTTCTCTAATGCACTCATGGATGTGGTCAATTGAGAGAGAGTGGCTCCAATTCCAGTCAACAATTGTTCATTTAATCCCAACTCTCTTGGTTTTTGGTGTTGATGGAATGTTAGCCTTGTATAAACTTTTTCAATGTTTCCTCAATGCTCTTCTTATATTGTGTCACATAAGTATTAGTGGATGAAGAACCTTGATTTTGGTGATATAGCAGTGGAGGTTGTTGAAAAAATAGTTTTTATGGTTAGGATTGATAGGTTGAATGTGATGGTTGGAATAACGAGGGTTGTGTGTGACCATGATTATTCTAATACCCAAAGTTTTGATGGTTCTTCTACTACTGATCATATCTCTCATTATAAGGTGAGTTAAACGGCTTCTTAAAATTGTTCACTGCATTCACTTATTCATGTAAGATCTCTTTAAATGTCGGAATGGTGGGGAATTTTGATGTGGGATGACCAAGTGTGTCACAAATAGAACACACCACCTCCGAGTTATATTACGGTATGACCTCATCAAATCTTTTAAGCTCCATTGCTTCTACCTTCCTTGTGAGTTTTTCAATTTTTGCATTAAGCGCATCCTCTTCCCTAACATGGTAAAGACCACTCCTCGAGGTGTTGGTTTGGGGCTTAAATGGTGGTGCTATATCAATGGGATTTGTCACCTCCCATGATTCTTATTTTTCCACTATCCAATCAAAGTATTGTTCAGCTTGCTAGGTCATTACCTCTTTATTACACATTATTTTGACTAAATGCTTATTTTGGGAAGACAAGCCCTCAATAAAATAAATTCAATATTTTATATTGCTCGTACCTATGGTGTGGGTAAGCATTTCAAAGCCCTTTAATCAAATCCTAGTACATATTGAAATTATAATTCTCTTTTAGGATCAAGTTTGTAATTTATCGCCTAAGTGCATTGGTTCTATGTGCAGGAAATATTTTTTCCCAAAAATTGAGCTTGCATTTCATTCCATGGTGCCTATAGAATGTAGATGCAACGAGTTAAGACAAGTTTTGGCTCTATTCTTAAGTGAAAATGGGAACAACTTTAACCTCATCAATTCTTTGGTGCACAACTGATCAAAAAATGTTGCGCACACCTCTTCACACTCCTTGAGGTGAAGGTATGGTTGTTCACTCTCAACCCTATGGAATGCGAGTAAGAGTTGGATCATGATGTGCCACAAATTAAATTTGACCCGCATTTTAAGGTATAACTATGCATGAAGTCTCGATGCTTCGCTCGGGTTGGATATAATCATCAAGTGTACTCATTGGAATATCACAGGGTGGCTCGTTGTCTCTGTGTTCTCTTAGGATATCGTCCATGGTACTTATGGTATATGAATCATTGCTAGTGAAGGAAGTGAATTCGGAACCAACAAAGGAACTATACTCGAAATCGAGAGTAGGAAATCTTTCAAAGCGATGTACGTCATCCTTACTGGATCAATGGTTCATACCTAAGAAATATCCACAAGCTTAAATTAACAAGTACCCACAACCACAAACAAGTGAAACCAATTAGATAAATTTTTAAGTTATATATTTTATTAGTGTTTCTGAATTTTTTCTATTTTTTTTAGAAAATTAGACTTTATAGATATATCACATATGTAAATTTCCAATCACCGATAACTTCGCCAAAAACTTTCTTATTCCTAAAAAAATGTGTGTCAATGACCTAAGTGAAAGCCACAGAACAAGTAGTAGATTTCGATAAGTAGGGGGTCGAATTCCACAAAGGTTGGTAAAACTAATGACAAGTAATTTTGTGCCGATTTCGGTAATTTTATGTTCTGTGATTATCAAATTTTATGTGTATTTAGTTGAATTAAATAAAAGTAATTCGAAAGTAAACAAAAAATAACAAGTAATTGAGAATCCAATGAGAGTGAAGGTTAGGCATTATGAGTTCAATTTGAATTTTAACACAAATGATTAATTGACTATAGAGATATATTGATTTAATGAATCCTTATGTGACATAAGATATTACGTGTAATTAAGATCAATTATGAACAAATAAAACCAATTAAAGATCTATTATGAACAAATAAAATGAAATGAATTAAAATTAGAATTGTGGAGATCCACCAATTATCCATATTGCATGACAATATGGATGAAGAGAAATCCTTACAATACTAACTCAACTTCACCAAGCAATACATTCTATGATTAATTAAACCTGATTCATACTGAACTCACTACCATAAGCATATAGATCTAGCAATTTATAGTTGAGAGTTCAAAAGAAATAGAAATAGAGATGAAGTAAAGAAAGCAAGCCATTGTTCTTGAATGAAAATACGACTTTAATCTTCAATTATATTCAAATTTGTAACAAGCCCTTTATTTCTTCCTCTTTATCTCTCTAGAGCTTTCTAAGCACAAAGTATGAACTCTACCTAAGATAAGAATGATGTAAAATATTCTTCTAAAAGCTTAAAATTGGTTATCTTAAAACTCAAATCCCGTAATAGCATTGTTGTAATTTTTTGGTGAAGTAAAATACAATTTGAAAGGGAAAAATACTTCCTGATAGGGAAAAATACATCCTGGGAGGGCAAAATACATCCTTACAGGGGCAAGATATATTTTTCCTCATGACGTCCAAAATGCATTTTTATTAACACCAAAAAAATTTCATTTGTACCCAAAAATCATCCAAAACTTATGTAATCCTTATTTGATGAATGGGACATCCTCATTTAAAGTCAGGGCCTGACTTTTGGTAGGAAATGAGCTCCGCTTCGCATTCGGGAATCTTCCTTGATCCTACAAAAACATACATTTAGTGTTAAACAACATATAATTAATAAATTCAATGCATGCACATAAAAAAGCTTGAAGAGTAGGACTTAAGGCTTCACGGAAGATATATGACCCATATATATCACTATATATATTAGTATCTAATCGATTTGATAGTTGATGATGTGTATATTATTTTTGCCTAATTGGATAGCTTATGATGTGTAGGTTATGTGTACCTAGTTGGATAACTTATTTGGATTCATTTTATGTGCTCAAACATACCATATGTGGGTGTGTAGGCTCGTGGAGAATCTACTTGTAGAGGATTTGATGGGGCGCGTATGTTGGATTACGATTACGCCCGTTGTTGATGACAGTTGAGTATAAGTATATTATCCCGACCCTACGTGTTGATTATAGTCATCGACTCTCGATTGAGATAATGGAACTAGGATCCTTCTGTGTAAATATTGGTATGTGGGTGCACAGTTTATGTGATGGCATAGTGATTTTCTTTTATGTTTACATGGAAACTTTAGGAGTGGGGTTATGTTTTAGTCAGAACTAGTGGAGGCACGAGAGATCCCTATAAGTGTAGGCCGTTTTTAGATGATTTACATGGGGGAGGTGTGGATGCCTTATCGCTACACCAAAGCAGGTGATTTATCACTGCCATTGGGAGTGACAAATGATCTTTGTCACTGCTATTTACCGTCATGATTTAAGGGTAACAAAAAATATTTATTACCCTTAGGGGGTTACCAACGTTGACGACTATTACCCCACCCATTTTGTCACTGCTAAAGGCAGCGACAATTTTTAAACTGACAAGAATCCTTATGAAGAACCTTTGTCACTAAATTTAGCAGTGACAAGTTCGAAGACGAATGACATAAAATAATCCATTATTACTCTCATGGGTTATAATACTTTGAAAACTAATATCGACATTCGCACTTAATTGTACATGTCAAAATATTGCAAATCTTAATATGTTAAAAATACTCGACAAAGTTTTCTTTATATTTTTAGGACGTTTCAGATATCGTGTAGATATAAAACCTGTTTAAACTTAAATTTAACATCAATAATAATATATTGTTTATTATGACGAGTCAAGGGTAATCATAGGAACTATTGTGATGTGGTTATTATGTAGCAATATTACCCATGATGATTATATGGTTAGTATAACTAGTGTAGCTTTATACCATTGATATGGTACTTATATAATAAATCTCAACAACACAATGATGTTCGATATGATGGGTTGGTGGGGATAACCATTTTTATTATTATTATTATTATTATTATTATTATTATTATTATTATTATTATTATTATTATTATTATTATTATTATTGTTGTTGTTGTTGTTGTTGTTGTTGTTGTTGTTGTTGTTGTTGTTGTTGTTGTATGGGACATTCACCTAATTAAATCATCGTAATAATGACATAAATATATTATTATGATATGGATCATATGATTTATATCACTTAGGAAGTTCTTGTTATGAGTCTGACTCTCTTGCGTTGAAAACATTTCAGGCCATTAGCAATAACACTATAAGGGTTGAGGTTGAAACAACGTTCACTTTAGGTTCTCTGTCATGGTACTTATGGCATATGAATAGTTGCTACTGAAGGAAGTGAATTTAGAACCAACAATGGAACTATACTCGGAATCGAGAGTAGGAAATCTCGTTAAGCGGTGTACATCATCCTTACTAGATTGATGGTTCATACCCAAGAAATATCCACAAGCTTTAAATTAAATAGTACCCACAACCACAAACAAGTGAGACAAATTAGATAATTTAAGTTACATACATTTTTTTGTGTTTCTGAATTTTTTCTATTTTTTTTAGAAAATCAGACTCTAAAAATATATCAAACATGTAAATTGCCAATCACCGATAACGTCGCCAAAAACTTTCTTATGCCCAAAAAATGTGTGTCAATGGCCCTAATGCAAGCCACAAAACAAGTAGTATATTTTGATAAGTAGGGGGTCGAATTCCACAGAGATTGGTAAAACCATTGATCAATTACACTTATAAAGGCATTTTATCAAACATGTTGTGTGACTATCAAATTTTATGTTGATTTGGTTGAATCAAATGAAAGTAATTCAAAAGTAAACATGAAAATAAAAAGCAATTGAGAATCCAATGAGAGTGAAGGTTAGGCATCATGTGTTCAATTTGAATCTTAACACAAATGATTGATTGACTATAGAGATATATTGATTTGATGAATCCTTATGTGACATAAAATATTAAGTGTAATTAAGATCAATTATGAACAAATAAAACCAGTTGAAAATCTATTATGAACAAATAAAATCAAATGAATTAAAATTGTGGAGATCCATCAATTATCCATATTGCATAACAATATGGATGAAGAGAAATCCCTAAAATACTAACTCAACTTCATCAATCAATACATTCTACGACCAATCTATGACTAATTAAACCCGAATCATATTTAACTCACTACCATAACCATATAGATCTAGTAATTTATTGTTGAGAGTTCAAAAGAAACAAATATAGAGATGAAGTAAAGAAAGCAAGCCATAGTTCTTGAATGAAATAGAGCTTTAATCTTTTATTATATTCAAATTTGTAAAAAAATCCTTTGTTTCTTCCTCTTTATCTCTCTAAAGCTTTTTAAGCATTAAGTATGAACTCTACCTAAGATAAGAATGATGTAAAATATTCTTCCAAAAGATTAAAATTGGTTATCTTAAACCTCAAATCCCATAATGGCATTGTTGTAATTTTCTGGCGAAGTAAAATACAATTTGAAAGGGAAAAATACTTCCTGATAAGGAAAAATACATCCTGGCAGGGCAAAATACATCCTGATAGGGGAAAGATGTAATTTTCCCTATGATGTCCAAAATGAATCTTTCTTAACACCACCCAAAAATCATCCAAAACTTCTGTAATCCTTATTTGATTAATGGAGCATCCTCATTTAAAGTCGTGGCATGACTTTTGGTAAGAAATGAGCTTCGATTCGCATTCGATAATCTTCCTTGACCCTACAAAAATATACAATTAGAGTCAAACAACATATAACTATCAAAATCAATGCATGTACATAAAAATAGCTCGAAGAGTAGGACTTAAGGCTTCAGGGAAGATATATTACCCATATATATCACTATATATATATTAGTATCTAATCGATTTGATAGTTGATGATGTGTATATTATTTTTGCCTAATTGGATAGCTTATGATGTGTAGGTTATGTGTACCTAGTTGTATAATGTAGTTGGATTCATTTTATGTGTGTGAACATACCATATGTGTGTGTATGCTCGTGGAGAATCTACTAGTCGAGGATTTGATGGGGCGCGTTTTTTGGACTATGGTTATGCCCTTTGTTGATGACAGTTGGGTATAAATATATTATCCCGACCCTACGTGTTGATTATAGTCATCGACTCTCAATTGGGATAATGGAACTAGGATCCTTGTATGTAAATAATAGTATATGGGTGCATAGTTTATGTGATGGCATAGTGATTTTCTTTTATGTTTACATGGAGACGTTAGGAGTTGGGTTATTTTTTAGTCAAAACTAATAGAGGCAAGAGAGATCCCCATAAGTGTAGACCTTTGTTAGATGATTTACGTGGGGGAGGTGTGGATGCCTTATCGCTACACCAAAACAGGTGATTTGCCACTGCCAATGGGAGTGACAAATGACCTTTGTCACTGCGATTTACCGTCATGATTTAGGGGTATCAAAAAATATTTATTACGGCCAATGCTGATTACAAATTTGTGTTTTTCACCCTTAAGGGGGTTACCAACGTTCACGACTATTACCCCACCCATTTTGTCACTGCTAAAGGCAGTGACAATTTTTAAACTGACAAGTATCCTCATAAAGAACCTTTGTCACTAAATTTAGCAATGACAAGTTTGAAGATGAATGACATAAAATAATACATTATTACGATCATGGGTTATAATAATTTGAAAACTAATATCAATATCATCACTCAATTATTCATGTTAAAATATTGCAAAATCGTAATATGTTAATAATACTCGACAGAGTTTTCTTTATATTTCGGACATTCCAGATATCATGTAAACATAAAACCTATTTTAACTTAAATTTAAAATCAATAATAATATATTTTTTATTATGATGAGTCGAGAGTAATCATGTAAATTATTGTGATGTGGTTATTATGTAGAAATATTACCCATGATGACTATATGGTTAGTATAGATAATGTAGCTTTATACCATTGATATGATAGTTATATAATAAATCTCAACAACACGGTGATGTTTGATATGATGGGTTGGTGGGGATAACCATTATTATAATAATTATTATTATTATTTGGGACATTCACCTAATTAAATCATCGTAATAACGTCATAATTATATTATTGTGATATGGATCATATGATTCATATCACGTAGGAATTTTTTTCTATGAGTCGGACTTTCTTGCGTTGAAAATATTTTAGGCCCCCAGCAATAACACTGTAAGGGTTGAGGTTGAAGCAACGTTCACTCCATCTCAGCTTCTTCGGGTTAATCTATCAGTTATGTAGGTGTTAGGGGTTGCATCCCCACATTTATCTTTATGTTCATTTTCTTATGAGAGAGTTTATATATGGACCCGCGTTGGGTCACATTATGAATTTGTTTATCTCATTGAGGATTTATTATGTTGTGGAATTGAAACTTATTTTAGAGTTATGAGTTATTTTAGTTGATTTTTTGGGTTTATTCATTTCTTTTATTATGTCATTATTTATTCTTGTCTTCATTTATCTCACATGCTTAGAATGATATATAATTGTTAGGTAGCACTTGTAGATTGTACATGGGACTAACCACCCTGTGTATGAAAAACAGGGGGTGTCATATGGCATTAAAAAAATTAAAAATATTAAAATCTTCATGGGCACAAAAGTTTTGGAAGATTGGCATTTTCAATCCAATGTTTAATTGACTTTAAGTATAATAGGACACAAACACAATTGAAGTTAAAATAAATTTTGTAAAAGAGAATTGGATTACCTGAAAAATTACATAATAGTAATAAATAAAAGAAAAAAGAAAAATAGTAATAATATTATCCCAGCCCATTTAATTAAGTATAAGTATAATTGGAAACTAAGAGCATTATAATTCTTCACCCATTATATCCTCCAGGTGATCACATCATTATTCCCCTTCACCAATCCCCAAACTACCTTAACATTCTGTACATTAGAAAAATTCAAACACAAAATTTTGAAAAAGTTTATTTTTAAAAAAAATAAAAAATGGTAATTTAACAATAAAAAGTAGCTTTGAAAGAAAAGTTGTTGAGAGTAAAAAATTAAAAGAAATAGAACAGATGAAGGCCAAGATCAAAAGATCCTGAAATAATGTATAGGCATTTTGAGGGTTTCATGCTAAAAAGAATATAAATTAACGGTCCAATCATTGATCGGGTGGTTTTGATCTAAAATTGTACACAAAATCGTATTACACCACTTTGAGACCCTAGATTATTTGCGTTTAGTCTCACTTGAAATGTTTTTATAATTCTTCATTTCAATTTTTTTTTCTATCAGTCCAATAACTTTTGAAATTATCGTCACGAGATATGATGATAATGACAAGTATTTCACGAAATATCTAGTTAGAAACAAAAACACATGAGATTAGACTAAATGAAGTGTAGTATAGTTGTGATCCATAAAACATATATAGTAATTCGCATATTATGATGAATATATTAGTTCCACTAAGCATACAGTAATTCGCATACATAATGTATAATATTAAAACACACACCACTAAGCATCATCATGATTAGTGCAGGTTGCTTTCTCCTAAGAGAATTAACAACTTCTAAAATACAAGATCACACAGCTCACACTGACTACCAATCAGATGACTTCCAATTATTGTACAAGATATCAAGCCATGTTCAACAACAACGTCAACTTTATCTTTTGTTACAACAATAATATAAACGACTATTTTTATGCAGAATTCATGCCGTAGATAGAAATTTAATACACAAAAGGTATTTTTCTTGACAAAATGTATAAAAAAATTCCACAACAAAAACTTGAGGCACTCATAAAAGCATCGTTCAAGAGTTCTAAACAAAAATACATTAACAACTTCAGGTTAAATATTCATAAAAGTATGGTAGAAAGCGCATTTACAATGTTTTCGGAATTAAAGTCTAAAAAATTAATAGAGTAAATTAACATACTAGTCCCTCACCTTTGGTCTTGTCTTAATCTCGTCCCTTAGCTTTTAATTATCTCAATTTCATCTTCCACCTTTCAATTTGTTTCAATTTAATCTTTATCTTAACTTTCCATCCAAATCAAACCCATCTTGAATACACATGTCTAATATACCCCTCATATTCACCCATCTTTGAATTTACTAAATCAATATAAATATAGATATAGTATATACATACATATGCAAATATTTGTATACATACTTATGGATTAATATAAAGGGTTATCTGGGTACACATTAATATTCTGAAAATTTAAAAAAAAAAAGATTATTTGCATCTAGCTATTACGTTTATTTTTGAATTATTTACATCTAGCTATTAATTTATATCATTTTGAAAACTTAAATTCGCAAAATTCTAAAAAATAATAATTTGGGAATAAAAAAGGGTTATTTTGAATATTAATTTTTTTAAAGTTATAAAAACCATTTTTGTTATAAAATAAACCTATTTCGTTATATATAAGAAAAAAAAATTGTATAAAACGTTCATAACATTTGGACGTTATTTATAACATTTTAAAAAAATACAAAAAAAACTGCTTTGTAAATAAAAAAACTGTTCAGTCATTAAAAAAACTGGGCATTTATTTATTAAAAAATAAAAATGGAATGTTATTTTTATTAAAAAATAAAACTGGACTTTTATTTATTACTATTTTAAAATTTTTGTCAAGTTTTATTTTTTTCTATTTTAAAAATTCAGTCAATATTACTATTTTTTTTACAAAAATTCAACTTTTAAAAAATACAGCTTTTAATTAACGGAACATTTTTTTAAATAACAACTTTTAAATAATGAAATAAAAATAAATCTTTAAAAATATTCTTTCCATCTGTCCTTTACCAAAAAATAACGTTCATTTGTTATTTTTTCAATATAAATAATGTCCAACTTTTTATAATAATTAAATTGTTTTCTATTTACAAAACAGCTTTTTGTATTTTTCTAAATGTTATAAATAATGTCCAAATGTTATGAATTTTTAATACAAATGTTTTTTCAGTCTTTCTTATATATAACGAAACGATTTTTTTATAACTTTTTCACAAAAAAATTTTTATCACTTTTTATAAAACAATTCTTTATAACTGTTTTTACAAAATGGTTTTTATAACTTTAAAAAGAATAATATTTATAATAACTATTATTTATTCCCAGATTATTATTTTTTATTTTTGAGAATTTTATGATTTTTTTAAAGTTTTCAAAATGATATAAATTAACAATTAGGAACAAATAATTTAAAAATAAACGTAATAGGTAAACGCATATAACCTTTTTTTTGTATTTTCAGAATATTAATGTGTGCGCAAATAACTCTTTATATTAATTTATAAGTATATAAACAAATATTTACATATGAATGTATATATTAATGTGTATACTATAATAATATTGATATTGATTTAGTAAATTAAATGATGGGTGAACATGAGGGTTAAATTAGACAATGTGTATTCGAGTTAAGTTTGATTTGAATGGAAAGCTAAGATAAGAATTAAATTTAAACAAATTAAAAAGTAAGAGACATAATTGAGAAGGAGTAAAGGTGAGAAACTAATACATTACTTTACTCAAATTAATATGATGGGGTTGAACTTAAGATAGCAAAAATAAATGAGGCAAAACATGAAATAAATCTACTTTTCCTTTTGTTTTTTAAAAATAGGATATGCTTCGTACATGTACAGCACCCAGGTTCCATGCCATATATAAGCCTATGGTCCACCAAAAGTAGACAGTGCGGCACCCGTATGCCGCCGGTGCCACCACTACTAATATCATTTCTCTCACTTACTCCCACTCCTCTCCACTCACTTCTCTCATTTCAAATATTTTTTAAAATTTCATCTCTTGCTGTTCTTCGATTTTGATGTATCAGTTGTTACATTAGAGGGGTTTGTATGAGTTAAAAATGTTGTGCAGAGGAAATTCGATAAAGAGTAAGCGTGGATCAGTAGCCGTGTACCTTAATGTTTATGACCTCACCCCCATGAATGGGTATGCTTATTGGCTTGGTCTGGGAGCCTACCATTCCGGCGTTCAAGGTTCCTACTCTAAATCCCACTCTTCATTTTCAATTCCAGATCAGATCTAACGTAACCCACTTCCACTTGTGTAATTATTCCCTAAAGATTAATTGCTGTATCAACTTTTAAGAGAAAAAGTTATTCCATAGGTTGCATTATTATTATTATAATGACTTTATTCCAATGTTTGTGTGGTAGTACATGGGGTTGAGTACGCGTTTGGAGCACACGAGTATCCGACCACGGGGATATTTGAAGCGGAACCCAAACATTGCGATGGGTTTACGTTTAGGAAGTCGATTTTGATCGGATGGACGGATTTGAAACTGAATGAGGTGAGAATGATGATGGAGGAGCTGGCTCAAGTCTACAAAGGAAATGCCTACAATCTCATGTCCAAAAATTGTAACCATTTCTGCAATGAAGCTTGTATTAGGCTCACTGGGAATTCCATCCCCAATTGGGTCAATCGACTCGCTAGAATTGGTAAGTAACACATTGCGTACGCCCTTCTTTTCAGATTACTTTCGGCGGATTAACTAATCATCGACTTCCAAACATTCCTTCTACTTTTCAATTTATTCCTCGATTTATTTTAAGGATCCAACTATGAACACTTCGCTTTTGTATAATTGCAACCTCAAGTGTCCCAAAATTTTCAACAAATGTCCGACTGCAAAGGTTGCGTGTTCATCGCCGAACAGAAGTTATATATATATACATAAAATTGACTCACGAATCATTCACATTTAATTAATTAACAAATCTTTTAATGAATAGTTGTCTTTATTCAATGGTGAATAATTAACATTTTTAGCATTTAATAATGAATCACTTTTTTAAAAACATTTTTAAAATAAGAAACACTGTAACATTTTGTTAAGATCAAATGCATTTTCCTTCTTTTAAGATTGTTGTCAAACATTTTTCTTAAAACTTTTTTACAAAACAGGCTTTTTAAAACAAGTTATATCCAGCTTTCTTTTAAAAAAAAATAGCATCCAGTTGTTTTTTTAAATAACGAAACTGTTTTTTTTTCTTACAAACGTTTGTTAAGATCACATGCTTTTTTAAATAACATCCGGTTGTTCACAAAAAAATTAACATACAGTTTATTAAGATCAAATGCTTTTGAGATTGTTTATAGTGCAAAAGAGTCATTTAGTTTCCTTTAAATTTTGTTGGCAAACGTTCCATTAATGGATTCTATGAAAAATGGCCCCAAAGATTAATACAATAAATAATGACACCCAATCAAGAATAAACATATCCTAAAATGCAAATAATCCAATGATTAATCACTTTTAGAAGGGAAAAAAAATGTTACAGTGTCTGTTATTAGAATGAAAATATATACAAATCTTTGTCATAAAAAACGGACTATCTTTTTAGAATAGTAAAAAAAAAAAATTGAGCTGATTTTTTTATGATTTTTAAACATTTCAAGGAACTTATAAAAAAATCAGTTGATCGATTTTTTTTTAAATAACAAAAAAAATCATTTTGAACTGATTTTCATTTATGGAATCATTGAAATGTTTTAAAACTATTAAAAAAATCGCTAAAAATAAATTTTTAATTATTTTAAAAAAAGTGGTCCATTTTTTAGGTCTGTTAGCGATGTGATATATATATATATATATATTGAACTGCACCAGAATTTAGTTTGAAGAACCATTAAAATCATGCACCATTCTATAATGTGGCATAAGATCCATTCTTATACCCTTTTAAACCTCCATTTTTAGTGTTGTAGTCGGCAATGTTGGGCGCGGGGTTATTTGCACTGAAAAATGAGTTGGGAAACTTCATGAATCTTTTGTCACATTGCAAGAGTGCCGAGTGTGTAACTTTGGAATGCAAGTACTTGCGTGTCATTGTGTTTCTCGTTGTTAAATTTGTAATAATTTAACTTATTTGTCATGTACCAGGTTTGTTCTGCAATTGTATTGTTCCAGCGAGCTTGAATTCAAGAAAAGTTGGTGACCATAGAATTGAAGACAAGGCTTGTGAAGGAGAAGAGAAGAAGAAACCCAGTAACCGTTCAAATAGGTTCACTCCATCTTCTAATTCATCCTCCTCCTCCTCATCTTCTCCTCCTGTCAGTGTCACTACAACTACAAACACTGGAAGCCGAGTTTCTCTTCCACCATCTCCACCTTCGATTCTTGCTTCTTCTTCATCCTAGAAACCCTTATTAACACTCAATTTATCAATTCCTAATTTTTATTTTATAGCTTTCTTCATCAATTCTTTTCCTGTCATCTTTATAATGTTAACTGCTCATGCTTTCAATCTATGAAACTTGGAGGACGTGTACCAATCGTAATGATCTACTTGTAACGAACAAAACGTTGCCCCTGTAAATTTTGAGTGCTTATTTGATTCAAGTTTTTGTATTTTTCTGAAATCCATCATTATCTAAATTAGTCTAAATTAGTCATTTCGGGTAAAAATTTCCATAACTTGTGTCAAGAATTTGAATCTTTATCTCATTCTCTCCTAATATTCAAAATTAATATTTGAATTTACCAATTTAAAATTGCAGAGAAACCACAGAACTTCATATTTCAAATCACCAATTTAAAATTACAGAAAATACAAATAGTTACCTAAATGAACCACAGAACTGCAAATACTTTCTCCATAATTGCTGTAATCACTTCAACACACACAGTAACAAAAATAAAAAAATAAAAAATATATAGAACAAGGTGAATGTGCATCAACACACTTGTATGTTACGCATTTGGGATAAGTCTAAATATTGAATAACTACGGCTTCTCTAAATACAAAGAAACCCTTTTTTTTCTTTATTGAGCACCTGTACCGTGTGCGCGTTATCAAAACCTTACAGATATCTATTACTAGTTTGAATTTGTTAAACCTTGTATCAAAATATTAGATGAGCAATTCATATGAGTTCATTATTTTTTATAATTCAAGTCAATAATGAGCGTGGATTATTGTGGCCCTGATCGTGGATCAAATGAAGAGGGTCGGCAAATTTTGAATCTACTTGAACAGTGATTCACATGATATTTGAAGTCTCTGTTTCAACTGTTTCTCGGAGAAAGTAGTTTTCTTGCTAACCAACCACTTGACTGGGTCTCTTATTTTTTACTTGCTGTATGGCTTTAGAAGTCAAAAATTACCTGCAACCGGGCCCAAAATCTAATCAATCTATCAATCAACCACCACTCTAAACAGTCCAGATTCGTTGCAGCCAGCTCAGGAGATGAATGATTAAAGGCAGACAAATGAATTGAGAGTTAAAACTTTAAATATGTCATCATATCATAGTTCTTGTATATCCTCCTAGCAAAAGATCCAAGTTATGGAATTAAGACAACCCTTTCGCTCTTTTATATCCTCCCTATAATGATGGGGCAAACATAATCCATCCTCTCAAACACATAAATGAAGGGGGGTAAAAAGATACATGTAAACAAATGCCAGGCAGTTTATGTATGCTATTTGGACAGAATCCTGCAAACAAACAGATAAATCATCACAAAATTTGTAAGTATTCAGAAACAGTCATTTCTACATACAATCTTTAAATGGAAATGAGAGTACCTACGGTATAAAGTGTCTTCTAAGGGCACAGAAGCAGTTTCGCCAGATGATACTAAAACTAGCTATGCTTTGCTCTCACCCATTCAACAAAATTGTCCAGGATCAAAGGCCAAGCAAGTTCAGCATCATAATTACTAAAGTCTGGGAAACTTATCTGTTCAAAAAAATTCTTGAAATTAGTCTCTTTTAGCCCACCTTTATCACTCAGGAAGACACTATTTCACTCATTAAGACTCGAGAAGTGGTTATGAGTGCGAAATGAAACATCGCATGGTTCCAAATGAACAAGCCTTTATATAAAGAAATTCTCTAAAATGGACCGAAAAGCACAAACATATATCATAGTAAAAACCCGTGTCAAATGTGGTCCGTCCAAAATCCATTTTTAGTGGTCCGCACCTGAGAATTCTTATTTTATGTTGCATCAAATATCAAGTGGGGACATCATGTAAACACTATCATTCGAAAGAATATATAAAAAACAATGCTGACAATCACGTTCAAATGCAAAGGTTTAGTTCAGGAAATGCATATCTATGCCAGAGAATTGAGTCAATTAAACCGCCCTTTCTTTACCACCTTTACACACACTAAATTAATAAGGTAAAATACAGTTAAACATCAGGATATGCTTTCACATGTAAACCGAGGGTTGCATCACAGAAATAGGGGTGGCAATTCGGGTGAACGGGTCGTGTTTCGGGCCGACACGACAAGGTTTTTCCGGACACGACATGAATTCGTGTTTTTTTTATTGGACACGACCCGAATAAAAAACAACACGGCACGACATGACACGAATACCAGAATTTCTTAAATTTCACGCCTAAAAAACACGATAACACGACACGACTCATAATTCAGACACGAACACGACATATCGTGTCAATTTCGTGCCGTTTCTAAAATTGTCACCCCTACACAGAAACACCACGACTCTTACAAACCATCGAAAGTAGAACACAACATCAAGTTGGCATTAATTATAGGATCAGATAAATAGAATAATTCTTATATAGAACCGTAAACAATTACCTCATTGCAAAACCGATAGAACCCCATCCACTGATCCATGTTTATAACCTTGTAATCAATCTGTGTCTGCATCAAGACCAACAAACACTTGAATAAGTCTTCTTTATTTACTTCAACTTTGTTTTTTTGTTTGGGGGTGGGTGCATTTCCATTTCTAGATTAGACACATTATAGCAGTACTGGAATTTTAGTTGTTGCAAAGACGCACTGTCTTGGCAGCTTAATCCAGTTTATGATTATGAGAAAGCTTAGCAGCTTAATCGAGGTTGAAAGATTTTTTTTTTTTTTTTTGGTGAAAAGGTTGAAAGATATAATGTCCTCATAAATACAATGGAAAAGGCAACAGAAAATCAGACTCCAGGAATCAAATACACAAATAACCACATTACAGAATAGTGTGAAGAAACTTCAGGCTTACCCTAAGGTATTGAACAAACGAGTTAACCTGCGCACGAAATTGTGATCCTAGAACAAGATCCAGCAATTCACAGATGCTCTCAATGTCGATGCTCTTCTGCTTCTCCTCTACAAAAACATGTAATAAAAGTTAATGAACTCTATACAGAGTTCAATGTTCTCCAACACAGACCGCAACGCAACTATAAATCATAGTTACCTGTTAGGCAATATCGAAATGCATAGGAATAGAAATCCACGAAATTTGATTGCCTTCTGACCTTTTTCAAGGGGAAAATCAAAGGAACATAAAGAAAAAAGTGAAGAAATCAACCGCTTCAAGCCTTTAAACAAGGTTCAACACTATCTATATGGTACCTCTTTCTCAAGCTCTGGAAGAGCTTTCTTTAATTTGACTATTGTGTCAGCTCGCAGTGCTTTGAGACCTCTTCGCCACTCCTCCTATTAAGGATAACATTAGCAGAGACATCTAAAAGAATGAATTATTTTTCGCATTAATGAAAAAAATTAATTCATTTGACAAGATATAAAGAAGGACGAATTTAGCAGTATGAACTATACAATAAAATGACATATCAATCCGTTTATTTTTATCAGTGATCGAAGTTAGACTCGCAAAAGATGAAAAATATTAGAAATAAAAAACAAAGACGAAATAAAACAGCTCGAGTGAGAGTCGAAAGTTCTCCATTTTGCAGAAGTCTATATTCTAAAACAGAATTATCCTCGAGGACTGAACCAAGTTACCACAAATAAATTTGTCAATTCCTGAGAGCAAAAGTTAAAAAGAAACCACCACCCAAGGGGAAAATGGCTCACATCCCGACAAAGACGAAATATGTAATATAAATTTCAACAAGAGCCAGTTAATGTTCTCTGAATCATATAAAGAACAGAGAAGCCAAAAGCCTATTGTCAACTTCCAAATGTTTCCCTGATTACAGGTCTATAATTATACAATGCATTAAATACAAAAGGCAAATGCAAGTGCAATCCAACTCTTCCATAAGAAAAAACAACAATGAACTCTTGTGAGGAAGACAGCAAAGACGTGCAATCCAACAATGTGAACAACTGTAGAGAACTAACATTGGAGGTTTTCCCAATTTGTATTAAATGCAACAACATGAAAACAACAATTGTGTCGCTTACCTGGGTAAAGTATCCTTGTTTTTCAGCTTGCATTTTCCTGAAATCGATAGTCAATGCATAAAAAACTTAAGACCAAAAATTAAAGGCCCGGGGGTTGGTGGGGATCAAATGACTATAATGTAACTTACCAAGCAAGCATCAATATCCGGACATCAGTATGATCCACTTCCAAATCTGAGCAAAGAGCCTCAATTCCTTCAGGGCTGTTCAAGAAGATCTTACAACATTAGAGCAAATACCAACAACATAAAAGGGAAAATATCCCGAGGTATACCATTGATATATAGCATCATATTCAGTGCTAAACCTAAACGAATGGATGATAGTCCATTGGTAACGCTTCTACCCAGAAACGCCAATGATAAATAACATCATTTTCAGTGCTAAGCTAGACAAATGGATAATAGTCTGTTTAAATTGTTCTACCCGGAAATGCCAAGCAAGGGAGGACATGTAGGGGACCCCTAGGAACTATCCCCCCACCCCTAAAATATATATCTGTATGTTCTAACAATTCTGCAATAACCCAATGACTCAGAGATAATATATAAAAACCTTTCAGAGTGACTTTCGTGATTACTCCACCCAACTCTTACAACTTAACATTACATTTAAAATCCTTAGATTTTTGTATTTTTAATACCAATAAATACCTATTATTATTGCTTTGTAAATTAAGCTAAACACGAAAATGGTTTCAAAATTTTCTAAAATGTATATGTACTCCCACGAAATTCATCGTTGAGGACAACAAAATGTAGATAAGCTTACAATGGGGCAATCCCACTGGAAAGGGCCAAGAATTTCAGGAGAGGACACAACAAATTTCAACGACCCAGCGAGGAGCGAAGGGTACTCATTTGACTGTAATTATCAACATTGAACAAGAATAATGGCACGGCTCCATTGAGAGCACTCTGGTGGAACCCCATTGCATGCAAATTGACCTACACTCGTATCGCGTGAGTGTATCAGTGGATGGAAAGGGTTATGCCTTCAAGGTACTAGAGGTTACTCCTCTCACTCCTATACAATAAGGGTCAAGTTGTATTTGTTTTGTTACTTCAACAGGGAAATGGAATGACAGTTTTTCTTTGCAATAGTGAATTATGCTAAAACCGCATTGTAATCTAAGCTATATGTATGAAAACATTCATGTACAACACTGGATACGGATTAAAATGTACAAATCAAATAAGGACAATTTCAGCGAGGCAGAGAAAATTAGACCCTTAATCCCACCAAACCCAAGTCGGGATTTGTAAGAACCTCCCCCCTGTGTCGCACCCTTGTCCTATCAAGAGGCCTATCTTTTTATTTTTTTGATATATATATAAATACATGTATCTTGGGGTATCCAATCCTCTTAAGAGACGCTTTTACCCAGTCCCGCTGTGTCTCTCCACATACCCCCAAAAATTAAAGTTAAAAACCCCCTTTAAGATATGCTTTAAATTTTACACCTGTGGAAACACTTTCATATATTTTGAAAGAACTATTGATTCATTTCAAAAGAGGTATCTCTAATCCCAGTAATATGATAAGCAATAATTTCCAATATCAGTGAAGTTTGTCAACCATTGCCCTCCCCAGGTTCCAATCTAGCCTAAATTATTAGAACAATGCGGTGCAGATATTTTCAACCCAAACATCTAGTGGAGCAAGCCTGTTTGCAGTGATCGCATAATATATATATATATATATATATATATATATATATATATATATAGGAGAATTCTCACCTACATCATGCTCAATACATCATTAATACATCACACCTAGTTGTAAGCCCTAAAAAACTTTTTTTTTCAAATTTTATATTTTTCTCTTGAAATTAACCTTCCAATAAACCCATGTTCAAAAAATTAGGTCAAAATACATTTTGTAGCTATTTTTAAAAAATTCACATGTATTTTGACCTAATTTTTTGAACATGGGTTGATTGGAAGGTTAATTTCAAGAGAAAAATAAAAAATTTGGAAAAAAGATTTCTTAGGGCCTAAAACTAGGTGTGATGCATGGTGTGTAATGTATACATCATGATGTAAGTGAGCCTTCCTCTCTCTCTCTCTATATATATATATATATAAATAGAGAGAGAGAGAGAGAGAGAGAGAGAGAGAGATGAACACGAGCCACATGTCAACTATCGATTTTTTACCTTCATGCAACACAACTTCGAAACCGCTTACCCTCACAGATACTGTTTAATGAGGAGCTCGCATGCCTCATTATACATGTTCCCCATGCTTAATTTGTAATCTTGTTATATCCGAATTAAATATGCTGATGCAGTCTCCTCATACTACAATTTAATCTACATGCAGGTTCAAGTCATGGGAACTAGCCTCTCCAAAATTAGAGATACAATTGTTTGTCATCTTATCTCTCCCAGTCCCTGCTATGTGCTCCCTTGTGCAATAAGTATGACCTAGTTCTTCTAAATTCTTAAGGAATATAAGAAGAAAGCTCCCACCGACGAAACATAAATGGAATTGAATAATACAATGCTAACTGATTGTTAAACAATTTGTAGTACAGATGCCATTGCTCTAAATTAGATCATAGATTTTAATGGTGTACACTTACTCAATCATACCAGACGAATTATTCGCATATGAATAAAATAGTTGGTCAATTCGTTCCAACTCTTTGGAGGCAGCTTTACCCGTAGCTGAAGAAATGACATTGACACATAAAGTAAAGAATTCTAATGAGATTTCCGCACAATTTAAATAAACATTATTCTAGTGAGCATTCAATAGAATATAAATGAATATCATGTAAAGAAGGAAATCAAAGAACAACATGAAAATAATTAACCGATGGCATTCAATAAGGTCTCAATCATACTAGAAAAAACATAAATTGGCTAGGTACAGGCCCCAGGCTATACATCTGATTCATACATGCAGCCATGAAAAATGAGATAGTAATTTATACACGCTCAGAAGGAACAGTCACAAGGAACGGTCACAGGAATGTCATCTTTTGTCCTAAAATGTGAGAATAAGTCAACGATGCGGAATTATTCCGCACCTCGAAGCTTGGTACGAGTGACCTAACAATCATCGGCGAAGATGTCCAAGAAATCCGAATAAGGTACTCCACATACAGAACATCGGCCAAAGCAACAAATGGTTCGCGGTGGATGCATGAAGTTCAAACAAATGCATCCCACACTCAAGCTCGACCTCCTCATACTTAACTTTTCAGTAAAGTGCCTCCTTGTCCCATTCCTCAACCTTTAAACAACACTCCCCATATTGGGATGTGATGAGTCCATATTGGTAACTCATTGACTCGTCGAACCAATAGGAGTGCTACTTCCCCATTGTTAAACATTTTCCTCAATTTCTCGTAGAGTCTTGTGATTATACGCTTCAAACTCACAGTACTCGTCCTCGACTTGGTTATCATAGTCAAAATCACTACATTTACCCTCCAAGTCAGATAGATGGAAGTCGGTCGACAGCCCGAAACAAGTGAGAAAAGTACGAATGGCTATTTCAGGAATCTCAGAAAGTAAAGGGGCTGAAACATAATTTTGAAAACTTGAGGGGATGGATCCTTGGTTAGATCCGAGGATTGGGAAGCTATTGATAACCGAAGGCAGGGGTTCAGCCCAATCAGATTCGACTTCCAGGTGAAGTTCGTCCACGGGTAGGGAGCAATGGCGCGTGTACGGAAATAGACGGGTAGGCGTCATTGGGTGGGTGGGCGTAAGCCAAAAGAGAAAAAGGGGCTGGGCTGAAGCCGGCAGATCTGGTGGCAGGGCGCAGCGTCTGTCGGGTGGCCGAAGGCCATAGAGTTTGAAAAAAATAAGCTAGAGTCTTAAACCTAATAAATGAGTAGAGATAATCCAAGGCCCATTCACATCACATTCAAATTACGTTTCTCTTCTTCAAGTATTTAATTCCAAAAAGGAGATTGAACAAGACTACTCATATTTCCCAAGTTTAGTCCTAAGAATAAAATCATAGAATTCTATAATTCTCCATACAGTGAAACTAAGGATCAATGTCATTGAGAGCATCCAAATATATTTGACACCCTTAATCTGCATCAATCATATTAGTTATCAAAAGCATACACAGATTAGAACCATTACTTATGATAGACTTGATTTCAGTGAGATAATGCTGCAGGACTTGAACTCCCAACAGTTTATAGACTTAAACAATCTTAATTTTGTGACATTATGCTGCAGGGACCTAGACTACACACACAGACATATGGTGGAGAGCCAAATCAAGCATTTCCCAAACTTTGTCGAGCAATATTCCTCAATCACCAAGAAATATATTGATTAATACAAAAATTGTTAACAAACAGAATTCGTCCAGTAATAGTGATGAGGAGATAGATATGACTCAGATCATGAAGGGTATAGTGAACTTGGTGGATATCCCAAGATGAATAGAGATAGCACGAAAGAAGTAATGAAAGTAAAGAGGAGACATGATGTATGTGGTCCAGTCGGAGACCAGCCCACGTTCACAGGAATGAGGCGTTGAGATTAACTACAAATACTGGCCCTTCTGTTATGGGGCAAGCATCCATTGCTGTAATCTCTCACTCTTTACAGATCATCTCACTCTCTTTCTCAATTTCTCCAGAGAAGACGAACTTGACCCCCTCATTCGTGTTAAACGGTATTTATAGGTGAGATGGAGTCAACAAGCCAAGGTGGTGAGAGTCAAATCTTCGGGATTCAGGAGGCAGGTAATGGGGATTTCGTTAGCGTGATCAACTAACTGATTTGGCGTGATCCTTTGTCGATTGTGTAGTGCCCAAAATGCCCTTGGCCAGCAACCGCCATTATCCTCCAGTCCAAAATCTAGGCCACGGACTCTTCTTTAGACCTCTACAGCCACTACACGAGAAGGCATCCTTCTTTATGGGCCTGGATCTAGGTAAAGCCCTGGGCATAAACTACAAAGTCTGCTACCATTTACCGAGAGTCTGGGCCTGTTAAACACCAGATTAGCACAACAACTCAACCAGCTAGCATGAGATGCTGAAGTGCTCCTCCAGGTAAGTGGTGCTTCTTCTTTTTTCTTGACATGGAAGTGAAAAGAGAAGGGTGCTAATCCTATTACGTGCAAAGTATACAATGTCCCGACTAGTTTTTATGAACGTAAATAAAATTAAATAAAAACTAGCTGTCTACATCCAAAAAAAAAAAGAAATAAAAGGAGACTCCTCTAAAAAGCATCATCAAATTTTTCATCTTAATGCCAAACCAATCCTCCTTCCAGGTTTATATTAATTCTTTAATATCTAGGATTATCATGCGAGGACAAAGCTGAGTGAAAAGTCATGAACCCTGGTTCTGTTCATGCCAAATCTTTATCGCAGGAATCCAGGATAAACTATTGCATGCACGGCAAGCGAATTTCACAAGTTACAGGCTCCACTGTCCCCAACCTTACAAGGGTGGCTTTTTCTACCTCAATTCAAAGAAGATTATCCCAACTATATAAATAGCAATTCATCTTGATGTAGGAAAAGCATGAAAATGCCATCCTACAAGTCTTTAATCAAAAATATGATTCTGGGCAGAGAGGGAAAGAGATTATTTGGGTAGCATTTCCCTCCTAAATTTAAAAGCTAAAGTTGGTAAAAATATTCAGGTTTAGGATTTGTAAAAGACGCAGGTAAAGGGTTAAAGATTGATCCTATAATTAGGGAAGCGGGGAAACTTGTTTCGATCTATCCTGGGTGCTGTGAACAATTCCAGAAACAGTGCTTTGGAGCTTTTTAAAGTAAAAAGGGTTACAAGCGGAAGAGTTGGGATTTTTGAAGTATTATTAAGTAGGTGTATAAAAATGACTGAGGATACAAAACTCGGTATACGCGGCACATACGAGCATTGGGCCATTTGGAAGAATGATTTTCGGGTTAAAGAGAGTTTTTTCAAATTTGATTATAAAAGTTAAGTGCAGATAACTAAATAGGAAGAGAAGAACTCTCGGCATTACACCTATATCTCACGGAAATAACACTAGGGTTTGGTTGCATCACACAAACTTTATGGTCTAAAAGATTCACTAAACTAATCTCCATTAGACAGAACAAGACCCATTAAATCCATGCTCGAGTCCATGTCCAATAAATCAGAATTCATCAAAATACCAATCACTTCAAGTACCACCAAGATAGTGAAATGAATTAACAATGTATTATTGGAATACAAGTGCCACCAAATCATGTTTCAGTATTCGACTCAATTACAAGTGCCATCAATGGTAAGATTTTTAGCTTGATCTTATTTGGAAAAGCCAATGAGATTTTGTAATTAATAAAAATTTAGAAGTGGGCATAACATAAAATACATAATAGAGGGCAAAAGGAGTTGGTATGCAATGATTTAGAGTTATGATCGAAAGAAAATAAAAAGAATGTGATGAAGAAATAACCGGAGCGAAAGAGATCGACAGCCGAGGAGGTGCCAGAATTCGATGGCGCTTTCTTGGATGAAGCGCGAGGCATCTTCAACGATTCAAGAAATTGGATTTGGAGTGACAAAAGTATAGGAAGCTTTTATTTTTATAAGACAAAGAGAGGGCTTTGGGGATTATGTAAACGGAGGTCCTATGTCCACTCTTTGTTTTGTTTTCTTTTGTTTCAACTCAAGGAGATGCAACTTTCATCTAATCAAAGAATCTTCTTCACGCGTTAACTAAAATAAACGAGTGTGTGCGTGCTATCTCAGACTGATGTGATAGGATGGGTTGTTGCGACGTTTTTCTTTTTTTCTTCTGAAAAATTCTATCGTGAGCGAATTTTAGACAAAAGTTTTCTAGACACACTGACGTGGCGGCTTGATACTGGTTGGTTTTTGGGGTCCACGCCAGTGGGACCTACAAACCAACCAATAACAAGCCGCCACGTCAGTGTGTCTAGAAAAATTCGGTCAAAAATTCGGTTACAGTAGAATTACTCTTTTCTTTTTCCTTTCTCCTTTTCAACAATAAGCAATGCACTGTTTTATCTTCGGAAGTGTTCAATAATTCATGAAATAAGTTGACTTGAAAAAATTTGGCTTTGAAAATTTCGCTTTTCCATTTTTTTTTATCAAACACGTCCTTAGGGGTGCAGAAAAACCGATAAATCGAATCAAACTATATGGATTGAGTTGGGTCCGGTCGGGTTGGATTTTTCCCTATTGATTCAGTTTTGAATCCGAAAATTTCAGATTTGATTTTTTCGGTTCGGTTCGGTTCTCGATTCCGGCACAAACTCAAAACACACTGAATCATAAATCGATCTGATTTGGAACCAAATCACGAACCTATACCAAACCGGAACTATTCAATCCTAAAATATTTTTTATTCTTTATATGTATGAAAAATATTGTGTTCTCTCTTTGACTTGATGGTTTCAAATTAATTTTGACTTTGGAAATTTTATATCAGTAAAGTTTGCTTAGATATGTTTTTTAAGTTATATTTGAGAAAAATTATTCCTTAATTTATTTTTTAAGGGAGCTTGTCAAATAAGTCTTATTTACATAAGACATTTCATAATTGATCCTATCAAAATAATTTTTTTAGCAATAAGTCATATTTATACATATAGTGAATATTCACTAGTTGTTTACAAATAGGATATATTGGAACAAAAATCTTATTTCATGGGACCTATTGAAGCAAGAAATAGATCATAGGACCTATTTGACTAACTATTTAGTAAACATGATTAATTAGTAAAAAAACTTAAATGCATTTTTGGATCCAATAATCGATCTGAGCCAACTGTTGGATCGGATTGGTTTGAATCTAAACATAATGGGCTTCGCTTAGGTTTCGATTCATGTTCCAAAAATGTGGAACTGGTCAATCACGGTTGTGGTTCTAGGTTAATAGTAGGACTGAAGTATCCTGAATCGTGTGCACCCCTAGTATATCCATTTTCAGCATGTTTCTCAATACATGGAAGAAATTAACTTTTGTTTTACCAATTTTTGTGAGGATGGTGAGAACTCCTAACAAAAAGAAAAGAAAAATCACTCATGTAAAGTTAATAAGAAAATTGGTGATAAAAAAAATTTGATAAATATATACATTTTCAATCGCTCAACTTTTGGTGATGATCTCACTCACATTCTAATATTATTTTTTTATATTTAAAATGTATTCGAAATCATTGTTATACATACTGTTTTGTGTAATAACCCGTATTTTTACGCATATTTATTTTATTATGAAATTATGAAAATTGGGATTAAAAAGGGAGAAAATTTAATTTATAATTAATCCGATTTAATAGTAATAATTACTAGCGTGATGAGAGTTAGTAGTTATCGAAAATAATTATGTTGGAATCATGTTGAGTAATAACTATGTTGAGCATTACGTAGTGAGTAACGTAATAGATGGTTTCGGAAATAATAATACCGTCGGGGATGACATACACAACATTTAAGATATAATTGTTTGGGGCACGCGTATGAGTCGTGTCAATATTATTTATCGAGGAAAAGGGTAAATTATTTTTATATAACTCAAATGACTATTTTGTGTGCACCAGTGTGTCCAGAAGGGTCAAAATAGTCAGAAAACACTATTCGGGAGTTTTATTTGGAGTTCGGGCCATTTTAGCCCGCAACGACACCCCGGATGGGTATATTGGTCTTTTGGAATTTTTGAGTAATTAAATGGACGAAAATAGGATTAAAATAGAAACATTGAGGGTTAGTGGTCCGTCGGTTTCAACTTACGCGAGAAAGAGAGAGAAAGAGGGGGAGTACCAAGGAGGAGGAAGACTCTGTTGGAGAACAAGGGCAAGAACTCAAGGATTCCCACCAAAAGTTGCTCTAAAGTGTAGATCGCAACGAGAGGATCAACCACATACCAATTTCAGTCCGAGAATTAAAAATCCACTTTAAGACAAGTATTTATCTTGCTCCTCTTTTAGAAAGTATTGTTCCTGTTGATTTATATTAGATGATATAAACTTAGTGCAGTGAAATCTTAGGGTTAATTAGACTGAATTGTAATGAAACCTTATGAATTGGAGATGGGTATGCATGTAGAGGTTTTTCCCTTTGTTAGACTATTAAACTAGGAGATTTTATGTCTTAATCACGAATTATAATAAGAGTTATGAGTACTTAAATTGTTGGGTTCACTTTATGCAAAATTTTAGAGATTTAAGAAATTGTTGGGTTTCCCTTTGAAAATATATAGATTTGAACCCGAAATTATGTTAGAAAGTGCCCCATAATGATTAGGAGTAGTTTAGAACTATCTAATTGGATGTTGGATGAAATTTGGGTTGAGTTTGAGGTTTGATATTTAGGAAAAATTGAATTTTGGGAAGAACTGGGTCTGTTCGGATTTTTCGTTAGAAGACTAGCCCAGGTCGTTCGAACGAGTCTTCTAAAAAGAAATCCAACGACCCTTCTAACGAAATGTTGAAGTTCGTTCGAAGTGAAAACTTCGCTCGAACGAACTCGTTCAAACGAGATTCTAGAACTAGATTTTTGGGTCCGATTCAGTTAAAATCCATCCTAAGTTTATCCAAGTGAGTGTATAAACCTACGTGAGTAACGGGTGACTTAAATTTCAAAGTTTTAGGGAATTAAGGGTGTAATAATCCTCGAGGTATTTAACTTGTATGGAAACTTAGGAGAGAATGTGAGTCCTAGAGAGGTTATATATAAATGCATATCGTGGAGAGTAGTAACGTTATTATTACTTACGTACTATGGGAATTGAGTTGCATGAACGCCTATCAAGTTATATAAGTTGTGTGTATGCTTATTACGTGGAATATTATGTGTATGACATACCTAGCTACTGGCTCTCGAACAAGGGTTAGCGTGTTGTGGATGACCATATCTTGTGTGCCTTTGGGGGATTTTTATTCGTACCACTAGAGCATGGAACCTAGGTACGGGCTATCTGTGAGAACGATAGTGGTGACGGTCGTATGGGTGCGTAGGTATGTGCGTAGACCATTGGCTTGGGACTATGTTCGCCTCCATTAGGTGTATATATTTTTTTGGTTCTTGAGAGATTGAACATGTTGTCCTTTATGCGTGAGCGTTGCAATGGGACTAGATAGATAAGTATGCCTAGCACCGGGGGTTTCTTAACCATGGGTGCAGTATTGATATATATGTATTAGTATGTACTGAGTTCATATTATGTGTTTCATGTTGGCTACTTTATGAAAGTATATACTTTTTGGACCATCAGTTGAGAATTAAGAATGCTATGAGAATGAGATAAAGCATCTTTAAACCTATTCCTAAATAATGGAGATATATTATCTTCGGGATATTTAGATATTTTATCCGGCTTAGGGGTTATACTAAGTATACTCAGGTAGAGTATCGTGACTAGTATTAGTATGGGTAGTTAGGCTCACTAGGTGTGCACATTATATGAGAGGTGAGCATCCCAAGTGAGTACGCTAAGTTAACATGAATAATATTTATGCTAATTAACCAATTTAAGCACTTGTTATATTTAAACTGTTTTCTACTCGGGCTCTGACCCGTTTTCCTACAAATCTATTTTCTTGTTCTACTATTTTAGGTGCTCACACTACACCAAATATGCCGAATTATCACGGTCATTGACCTTGACAACTTTTGTTGTCACGAACTTATCACGGTCATGTCACAGTCCTTGACCTTGACCTTGACCTTGACAAGTTTTGTCACGGTTAAGGACCGTGACAAACCCGTGACTTTTAATCAAAAATTATCACGGTCATTGATCGTAACAAGTTTCTTTATCACGGACTTGTCACGGTCAATGATCGTGATAATTCTGGGTAGAATTGAAAAAAATCTGCAGGGCAGTATGGCCACTGCCACTGCCACTGCCCAACAGTATATTTGTACCTATTATAGCAACGTTGTACCTGTTCAAACATCATATATCCAAATAAAATAGAGATAATGCAAATATACATTCAAAATAATATGCATCACGATATAATTCAAATAAAATTCAAATGTAACAACTTAAAATAATTCATTTCAAATAATGTCACTACATGTCTGGGGTAATGTTAGCTCTGAGGAGGTGAGTAGGCCACACGATATACGAATTGACACACCCAGTAATATACATCGTGCCGCATTATTTGCGCAACCACAAGGGGGAGTTCTCCTTCCTGGGTATCACATGCATGACGATCACCTTCGACTCGATGTCTTGAAGAAAACGTCCATGAACTGGCATACCCTACACGGTATTCGGGTCCCTCAACCCCCTCCCTATCCGTTGGAAATCAAATATGTCTAGTAAAAACACGCTCGGCCAACCAAGTGTCGACATCGGTCGGTTGAAGGGAGTCAAATAGAGGAGTGGATCATCAAAGTCCGCACGTGTCGACGATGAAGCAGCGAGGTCCACATCCTCGTCATCCTGCACCTCCTCCTCCTGCACCTCCTCCTCCACCACATTCTCCTTCCCTTTCCCCTTACAGTTTCCGCCCAATGAACGCTTCATGAATGAGAACATATCTTGGACCGTCACCTCCAAACGGGACAGCTTCGCATCATGCGAGTCCACCGTTCGAGCCAACCCGGGGTCGCTCGTCTCCAATCCAATGATCCTAGATTTGGCCACCCGTAAGCTCACCCCCCTTATCCTACTCTTGCGATCAGTGCCAAGCACTTGGCTGAGTGCGTCTGTGGATAAATATTCCTTGTCGGCATCAGACTGCGACTCATGCACTTCCTTAAGCTTTGCTTGAAACGACAAAAAGCACATGATTATTAAAACAAGTAAATAAAAAATTATAACGTAATTAACAGAAAGTAAACTGGCGGATTACTTACAATCGTGGTCGCGACGCTAAAGGACACCTCATTATCCTTCCCCTTCTTCGTCTGAATAGCCACATAAGTATCAAGCCTATGTGGCTTACCCCCAGGGCCACTCCTTGTCCCCTGAAATAAAATAAAGTAAAATTAGTATCGGCCCCACAAAGTAAAATAATGCAGAATAATATATTTCTGTAGTTATAGAAAAATTAAATTTTACCATCATCCTATGCTCCACCTCGGTGTAAGACGTCCGACCAGAGTAGTGCACGTCCATCTTTTTTGCCTGATTTTCCCTCCCTGATTGGCGAGATGCCAATTGTCGCTCCCCAATCTCATTGTCAATGAACTTTTACCATTGTCCAATGAGAACGGCTCCTTCGACGGGACAGATTCACGCATTCAGATAACGGACTCTCGGATCTTTCCAAAGTACCGGGTCTGCATATTTTTCTTCACGTCTTGTGCTGCTCCCTCAACTGCTCCAAGATGGAATCGCGTAGCTTTGGATCCATGCTGAATTATTCTTGTCCAACAAATACATTGTTAGTTGCGAATAAATATAAATATAAAATGAAATCGAAATCGAAATTGAAATTGAAATTGAAATATTCATATAAATATAATATAAATATAAATTCATTACCTATAGTGCCACCCAAATAGCTAACTTGAGCTCATTTGGCACCTCCCTCCAACTAGTGTACCCGGGCCGATGATCGTCTTTACCAGCTCGAGGGATCTCGCTAATAGCCCCGTCTTGTTCTCGATGGTCATCTCCTATTTGCCATATTTGGGGAGCCTAGGAGTCGAGGAGCCCTCGTCGCCTCCGCTACCACCGAGCCCAGACGACATCATCATAATCAGCATCATCATCCTCGCCTTAATACCTGAAGGAGACATTTGCTGTGAAAAATATTGTTATTAGTACAAATCAAAATGAATTAGAAGAAGACATTTAAATATGTACGATTACTACAAATCCAAATGAATTGTTATTGTTTAACACCTCAATTCTGAATTCCAAAATAACAGCATCTAGCTCATAATATGTACAATTACTAAAAATCCTAAACATCCCCACCCCCGCCCCTACTGCCCACACACATGCACACTACACAAGAGTGAAAATGATAAAGTACAAATCAATTAAAAGCATTAAAAATGGATTGATAAAGTACAAATTGGAATATTTATTACAAATTGAAATATTATTTCAAATTCAGGTTATCATAAAAAATGGATTGATATTCAGTAGGAACAGCCAAGTCATCCACACTACTATTTAGACGCTTTGGCGCGTGTAGGGCAATTGACCACGGCTCGTTGTTGATATACTCCGAGTAAAACACTTGGTTAACCTTTTGAAATGCACAAACAAACGGCTCATCGCTCACGTGGTCGTTGCTCTTCAACTTGGACAAGTCAACCATGATCAAATTGGTGACAGGATCAACTTTACAAGCATTTTTATCCTCAACTCTTACCCAGTCACAGTAACATACAACCTCTTTAAAGCTTATATAATCCAATTCAAATATATTTCTAATTACACCACAGTAAGTCATTTCAGCTTCAACGAGATTTTTATCTTTTACGCTCGCTCGAAAGAAAGTAAGAGCCTTGTATGAAATACCTGAATTCTGTACATTTGTACTTTCCTCATACACTTATGCACCGAATACGTAACCGTTCAATCGATAGTCTTTGTACTCTTGTGCTACGAACAAGGGTCCAGTGACTAGATGAGCAAGCCTTGATGTCGCATCACCCATCTTTAAGAGCTGAGAATATAGATAAATTAATAAGATTAGTTGTAAATTTTGAGTATAATTTAACATTATATAACAGCCATTTTCATTATAATTACCTCTTGTGACAACCACAGCCTAAATTCGTTGTCTGATTGTACCATTATTTTTTGTCTTTTACTTTTCTCACAGGCTTCATATTTTTTGCATATTACAAAATTAATCATGTATAAAATAATCTAAAATATTCTAAAATAATGTTAAATGTTAAAATAATTTAAACTTACTTTTTCCATTCTTCGACATCTTCATGTGTGTCAAATAGATAACGAGCTACTTATTCATGTTGCAAACTCGTTAATTTCACTCGTTTTCCCATCACATGACCACCATCGTCGACGAACTCATCAGTGTCATCAACGTTGGCCGAGTCAGGCATATATTCCCGAGTATATATTAATGACTCCACGGTGATGTATTCCTCTGCAATTGATCCTGCAATGTATCGCGTATTCTTGACGTAATCTTTAAAAACTTTCATCAATCTTTCAAACGAATACATCCCCTGATATCTAACTATACCAAAAAGAAGTGCCTCATCGCATAGGTGTACCAACAAGTGAACACTTATGTCAAAGAATGTTGGGGAAAAGTACTTCTCCAACACACAAATCGCTTCGGTCACCGCCAATTTTGCAGCCACTATGTGTTCTCGATTGACTACCTTCTCACACCAGAGTGAGAAGGTAATACTAATTTTCATAATAGCCCTCCACAAATCCTTGTGCTTGGAGAAATAATTATTAAACAATGGAGGAACCAACTGCATGATCACATGCCAATCGTGGGACTTACACTTATGTAAATAATAAGTAGCATAATTAACAATCCTTTGCAAGTTGGATGAAAAATTAGATGGGCCCTTCAAATTATATATTATGTCTAAAAGCACCTTCCTTTCCCCACTCGTCAAAGTAAACGCACCAAGGGGAATTATTATCCTTCCCCTACTATCTTCTTTCAACTATAGTTGTGGCTTAAGTTTCAATGATTTTAGGTCTTTTCGTGCATTTCCTCCATCCTTCGAATGACTCCCCCCAAGGCAAGTGCCCATAATATGTTCAGCGAAGTTATTCTCTGCATGCATCACATCCAATACATGGCGCATCGGGTAATTCTTCCAATAAGGCAAGTCAAATAAAATTGACCTCCTAGAATATGCCTTTCTTGTATCAGTTTCATTCCCAGTTGGGGTCTTCTTATGCTTGACATTATTAAATTTGGGATTCTTACCTGGCATATTAGGTCAACATTGAGAAGATTTACTTTCAATTTCTGAACCTGAAAGTTGTCTCGACGGTAGCGTATGTTTAACCCCGCCCAATAAAAAATTGGAACCTTTCTCAAATCTGAAACTATGAGCCGGGGGTAAAAACCTCCTGTGGCAATGGTATACATTTTTTTAGCTAAAGGATAGACGAAGAGATTCAGTATCCTCTCCATAAATAGGACACCCCAAATAACCATGTACTACACAACCGGATAATGTTCCATAAGCGAAAAAAATCATGAATTGCCCACATCAACATAGCTTTCAGCGTAAACTCTTCTTTTTTAAAAGAGTCAAATGATTGCACACCCTCTTCCCATAACTCATTTAATTCTTCTACCAAAGGAGCCAGGTAGATGTCGATGTCATCACTTGGTGCCTTTGGCTCAGGTATCAATAAATACATTGTAGAGGGGGCTTGAAGGTAATCCTAAGATTAGGGATAATTCCCTAATTAGCGTGTTTGAGATTAAGCAACCGAGGCAGCTCAAGCGTGGCAACTCTGCGAGGCATCTTAGCGTGTCAACTCATACTCTAACTTGTTGTGTTAGTTATATTGTATCTTTGTTTATAATTTACTGTAAGCTATAACGGTTGTAATGATGTAACGAGAATAATAACGAGTTTTAGTGTGAGGTCAAACGGTACTCGCGAGAGACCAGGCTTAGCAGGGCCTGGGAGAGCTTTCATGCTCTATCGAATGACCTCGTTTTGGTAACTTTTGAGGGACTTGGTTTGGAGGATTGAGAAGTGAGGCACCGTTGGGTCTTGTCCTGACCATCTTAGATACACCTGGTAAAACACCGAAGGACCCTGACCGTGGAACCTCGGGCGGAGCAGCTGGGAGTTCCATCGGGCGTTGAGTTGTGAACTAAGCAACCCTCTACTTAATGTCACATTTACTGTAGGTGATGTCACTAGCCAGCTAAATAGTGTCAGACCAGCACTTGAGTAAACCACCGTGGTATTTGAGGTTGTCAGGCAGTTGGTGAGCCACCTCTGCGACAACAGCCCCCTGGCACACAATGGTTAGGCAAAAGGCATGTCTTGGCATTTAATGTTTATGACGTGGAGACAACTAGTGCATCAGGCATTTAATGTTGTGACATAAAGTATGAGGGATGTCTTTCATAGTCTTCAATGACTGAGTTACCTCGAGGATGGTGTGGGGGGCTATTTAAGGACCCCAACCACCCCTGAGGAGAGGATGATCTTTTGAAAGTTTAAGAAGTTATTACTCGAGAGAATACACATCAGAGAGAATTATTACAAACCAGAGGTCTTATTTACTCACCATTGCCATTTATTACGAAGCTTTTAATACGTGACATAGATTCTTGAGGGTTTTTTTGTGTGTTTGACTGCCTACCAAGGTGTATCTAGGGTGCTTACTTCTCTCTCCCTCTAGCTAAGTTACTTCTAAGTTCTTTACTATCTTCTGAGTTATACACGAGAGATTTGTGAGTTTAAGCTGAGTCTTATCTTCATTAGGGTTTGTGTTTGCATGCTCTATCACTAATCCAAGGTTTTGGATAATTAACTTATCATTACCGTACTCAAAAGGGGTTACGCCTCCATATTATCTAAACTACCTCTTACATTTGGCGACTATAATGGGGAGGCATTCTTCTAAGCAAGGAGTATGGCGCAAGATAATGTTAATCAAAGGCTAAACTTTGATGACATCCAACATAATGAAGAACAAGATGGGAGAGAACAAGAGGCCCTAAGGGATGGGGCTCCTCGAATAGAGGTACCTCCGGTTCAGGTGACGCAGGCGTTCCAGGGGTGGCACAAGCTTCCACGAGTGCAGGGTTGGGACCCACTCAGGTGGCACTCCTCATGAGTAAGTTTTATGAGTTTTTGCAAACTCCGATAGCTTCAACGGTGTTGGGAGGATTTGAAGTCAACTCCTTCATAACACCAGGGGCAGCCCCAATGGCCCCACCAAGTACAAGTGTGACGCGAACAGTCCCAGCGAGCATACCCTCTGTTGTGAATCCAGTAATGGGAACATCAGGAGTATTAATGGCCCCAACTGTGACGACTGCTCCAGCCTAACGGGCACTCAGCCCATGGTCCCGTTGGTTGTTGCCCCAGCAGCATCACCCATGGAGGAAATGAGGAAGGAATGCAAAAGGAGATGCTGAAGTTTATGCAAGCTTCCTCACAATCTGTGGGCGAGGTAGCTTCGGTCTATGATGACTTTCGAACACCTTATCCTCAGGAATACAATGATGAGCCATATCCAAAGGACTATATTCCTCCTATTTTTGAAAAATACATAGGAAAAGGTAGGAATCCGAAGGAGCATATTAAGCGCTTTGTTGAACATTTGGGGGTGCATTGCAACAATAAGAAGCTCAGGCTGAGGAAGTTTTCTAAATCCTTAACCGACAAGGCATACACATGGTATTCTCAGTTAGCTCCCAAAAGTGTTTCTACGTGGGAGGAGATGCACGTATTATTTGTCTAGAAGTTCTTTCTAGCGGAAGATGAGTTTACTTTGACCCAACTGGGTAGGGAGAAGCAAAGACCTGGGGAAGAAGTGGTGGCCTATGTTCGATGGTTCAGGGAAAGATCCCTCGATGTGAGGGAGGAGGCTAAAGAGTCCAAGTTATTGCAGATGTACGCTGAGGGGCTGCTTCCTGAATACATCTGCCATCTTATCAATGAGACGCGTGAGGGGACTTATTCTGTGTTCTTAAAAGTGCCAAGAAATATCTCTTTGGTGTTGCGGCCCAATCCGGTGGAAGTGCCCATGATGTTTAGGCAGCCGATGCAACCCACGGGGGGGAGGTCTCAGCCCCCACGGGTAGGGTACACCGAGGGAGGAGATGGGGGCAAGGCACCGAAGAATGATAATAAGAGGAAGTTCGGAAGAAACAGGGAGGACCCACCACTATTACCTTGTACAGTAGAGGAGGATGTCAGCTATTACAATGCAATGGTCCAAAGCAGAACGGTCTACGAACCAAAAGATATTCCCGTTAGGGAACCCGATACGGCAACGAAGGCGGATCCTAAGTACTGCTATATTCATCGAAGGATCCAGCATCCAACAGAAAGTTTCTTCACACTGAGAAGAATCATTGACAAGTACATGAAGGCGGGAACATTACAAATCCCTCCACAGAACGTCAATAACAACCCACTACCAGCACATGGGGCCAATCTCGTGGTGGCCTATGATGAAGAGGCAAAGAGGGGAGAAAGAGAGGAGTGCGAAGAAGCTTTGGAGACCTGTACTGAGGGAATGGTAAACATAGTTTTGGCTTACGATGAAGCGAGCACCAAAGACGTAAAGGACGTATATAACATTGAGGAAGCAGACTCGGTCCTAGAGTACTGCGCAGTTTTAAAATCCCCAAAGTTCACTTGGTTCTTCGACCAAGTGGAGATACCAAAAGAAAGTAGGTTTGAGATAACCCAGTCAATACTTGACATTACGAGGAAGAACGCAGTCCCTTCGTTGAGATGGAAGGGACCCGTGGCCAGTTTGGTGAGAAGGTTTATATCAGAAGTAACCTTCAGCGATGGGAAATCCAGAAGAAAGGTTGGTCCCCATGCCCTTGGTGATTTTGGGGTATGATAACCAATCTTCCAAATCCATTGGGTATGTTAACGTTGGGATTGTGATGGGAAATTTAAGTTCCCATATCAAGTTCCACGTAATAGAGAGTGCAACTTCCTATCATCTACTAATAGGAAGGGTGTGGATGCACAACCAAAGTCTAGTTCCTTCTACGTACCACCAATGCGCTAAGGTGAACATCAAGGGGACAAAGGTGAATATTAGGGCTATGAAGAGGCCCTTCGCTGTCGAGGAAGCTCACTTGGTAGATGCGACATTTTACACTGAGTTGGAAGAAGATGTACGGGTCCTAACGAGAAGAATGAAGGGAGCATAGTTTCCCTCGATCAGAGAAAAGATGGGGCCTTTGAACGAACAGGGTAAAAAGGTTGCAAGCAGCGCAAGAGTAATGACTGAAGAAGCTTACCAGGCGGTCCCTCGGCCCCAAAACATCTCGAAGCAGCTCAAAGATAGGATGAGGTCCAGAGTGGATCCGATGGAGCACGAGGTCCAACGATAAAGCATGTTGAGACGGTTCTCAGGAAGAAGGGTGGCCGAGGCTTCTAGAGAGAAGAAGAAGAAGGCAGTCACCGCTATCAGCAGATAATGCAAGAAGGTCGTTACTGAGGAAGGAAAAGTGATATATCGATTATAATGGTGTGAGCGGGCGGCTGAAGAAACTGATGATAAGGTTGACCCAATATATGAATGCTTTCTGGTAGATCAACGGGGATAATGTATGGTGATAGACAACTCTAACATACAGGAGTTCGTAGAAGATGTCACCGAAGAACCAGACTACATGGCGGATCAGCCGAAGACACATGCACAAGAGTTGGAGCAGTTGAACTTGGCAAAAGAATGGGAAGATCTAAGGCCTATCTTTATCTCGAAGGATCTGAGTGAAGAGAAACGAGAGGCCTTGGTTAAATTGATTCGGGAGTTCATAGACATTTTTGCCTAGAAATACACAGAGATGGAAGGACTGGATGAGGAAGTGAGTTGCCACAAGTTGAACGTAATGCCTTCGGCCATTCCAGTGAAATAAGTAACGAGAACGTACAAGCCTGAGCTAGATTTGAAGATCAAGGAAGAGGTTCAACGCCTACTAACGGCAGGGTTCATCATACCGATACAGCACCCACTCTGGCTATCTAGCATCGTCCCAGTGGGAAAGAAAGATAAAAATCAAATAAAGATATGTGTGGATTTTAGAGATTTGAATAGAGCTTGTCCCAAAGATGAGTTCCCTCTGCCCTCCATCGATAGCCTGATAGATACAACGGTTGGTCATGAGATGTATAGCTTTATAGATGGGTATGTAGGGTACAACCAGATCAAGATGGACCCCTCGAATGTAGAGAAAATAACTTTCAGAACCTCGTTGGGTAACTTCATGTGCAGGGTGATGCCGTTTGGACTCAAGAATGTTGGGGTGACTTACCAGAGAACAATGATGACCATTTTCCATTACTTTTTTCACAAATTTGTGGAATTCTATGTGGATGATTTGGTCATCAAGTCGAGGAAGGAGGAGTCCCATCTGAGCGATTTGAGGAAGGTGTTTTCCCGTTGCAGGAAGTTTCAATTAAAGATGAATCCATTGAAGTGTATTTTTGGAGTGACAAGGGGGAAATTACTAAGATTTATGGTTGATCGACAAGGAGTGCAGATGGACCAGGACAAGCTGCGGGCGATCTTGGAAATATCATGTCCAAGAACGGTGAAGGGGCTGAAGAGTTTTCTCGGTAAGGTCTCCTACCTTAGGATATTTGTGCCTAGATTGGCCGAAATAACACACCCACTGCTGCAGCTGCTGCGAAAGAATACAAAATTCAGATGGGAGGAGAGTCACCAGGAGTCTCTTGATGGACTGAAGAAGCTGCTCGTTTCACTACAGGCCATGGTTCCCCCAAGATAAGGAATACCGTTGCAGCTGTACCTCACATCCACCACGAGGTCCGTGGGAGCTTTGATGACACAAGAGATTGACGGGCAAGAACGGCGAGTCTACTACCTCAGTAGGATCATTCATGGGCCAGAAGTCAGATATAGTAGCTTGGAAAGGCATTGTTTAGCCTTAGTATTTATAGCGCAAAAACTTAGACATTATATGCTGTCTTTTACAATTAATATTGTAACTAGATGTGATCCCATTAAGTATTTGCTGGCAAGAACTATATTGATTGGCGGGGCATATAGATAGTTCCTTATCCTCTCCAAATATAACTTGAAGTGCGTGGTTCCTCGCGCAATCAAAAGCCAGGCGTACACTGATCTATTGGCTATCTTCCCTTTAGGAACATTTTATCCGCCTAAAGAAAGTATCCCAGGAGACAACTTGCAGGCCAATCACCTAGATTCAACGGATGAGGAATGGACAATGCAGTTTGATGGATCCTCGACGGAAAAGAAAGGAGGGGCAGGGGTTATCCTTTTAAGAGGAATGGAAGAGATTTGCATTTCCTACAAATTAGATTTACCTTACTCTAAGAATTAGGCGAAATATGAAGCATTGGTGCTAGGGTTGCTAGAGGCTCTTCGAAGGGGGATTCATTGACTTTGCATCAAAGGGGATTCAAACTTGGTGGTTCAGCAAGTGAATGGAGAGTGTGCATTGAAACATATGAGCCTGGCACCATACAGAACAATTATTCAGAGACTTCTTTGCCAGTTCCATCGGACCAAGATCATAAGATAACCCAGAACAATGAACCGCCACCCAGACGCCTATGTCACTATTGCCTAGAAAATTGTCATAGGGAGCGATACAACTACCATCGTGATCCAACGAAGAACAACTCCTTCGATGGTACAGTCAATTCTACCAATGGAAGAGGATGGGGACTGGAGGGGAGAGATTAAGAGGCAACTAGAGACTGGTGAAGGAAGGATGGGGCTTAGATAACTGGCCCAGTACTTTACAAACCAGGGAAACCTCTACTTCAGAAATACAGGAGGATGGCTGTCGAGATGCATCGGTCCAGAAGAGGCAGAGCAAAGATTAAGGAAAACACACGAAGAGCACTGCGAAACAACTGAGATACCCCTCTATCGAAGAATGCAAACGGAGGGGTAATTTAGCCTAAGATGAAACTGGATGTGGCATAACTACAACGAAAGTGCGACAAATGCCAGTTATTCTTCGAGGCAGCTGAATGTCACTTCGTGGAGGCTCAACCTGACTAGAGACAACCCTAATTTGACTTTATTAAAAATGGAGTTGTCCGAAGGGAGAAAATTGATGCAATGGGACTCCGAAGAAGGGCCCCGAGATTCTACGTTCAAAAGGGACAGCTTTATCGAAGGGGATACTTTAACAGGCCGTTGCGTTATATCACGAAGAAAGAAGCAGCTGAGGTCCTCAGATAGGCGCACGATCCAGATCACATAGGAGGGGACAAGTTATATGACTAGTTGATGACTTTAGGATATTATTGGCCAACAATGGAGAAAGATTCGGCTGAGTTCGTTCGAAAGTGCAAGACTTGCCAACTTCATGGAAATATGATCCATGCCACGTCAATGGACTTACGCTCCCTGAAAACGCCTTATCCTTTTCACACTTGGGCGTTCGACCTGGTAGGGGCAATACACCCTTCTTCGAGGGGAAAGATATGGATACTTGTAGCAACAGAGTGGTTCACAAAGTGGGCTGAAGCGATACCACTGAGAAGGGCAACAACGGGGCTGGTGAGAAACTTCATCAGAGAATACATCATTTATTGTTTTAGGATCCCAAAGGTTATCCTTTCAGACAATGGAACCCCTTTCGTTAATTCAGAAGTAACGATGCTCACAGATAAACACTTTATTGTCCATCACACTTCGACGGTGACATACCCAAAGGGAAACGGTCAAGCCGAAGCGACTAACAAAACTTTGGTCAATATCTTAGCTAAAATGATGGAGGATTTCCCAGGATCATGGGATGACAAGATACCAGTCATTTTATGGGCCTAATGGACAACTAAGAGGAAGCCCACAAGGTATACACCATTCTCTCTTATTTATAGGGCCGAGGCGATTCTCCCAGTAGAGTTGGAAGTTCCCTCTGCTCGATATGCTTTGCGAAGCAGTATGCTCCCTCATAATAGGCATGTGCAGTTGGAAGCATTGGATGAACACATAGATAATGCGATGAAACACTTTCAAATGTATACGAAACAGTTGTCCAGGGCATACGATAACTTAGTGAGACCAAGGAAGTTCGTGGAGGGAGACCTTGTATTGAAGGCAGCAGTGAAACACATCAAGGGGCTTCCTCTACCCAAGTTTGTAGTAAATTGGGAAGGACCTTTCGTTGTAAACGAAGCTCATAACTCAAGTTATTTCTTAATTTCTAAGATGGAAGAAGATAAACCATTCAAAATCGACAATAAATTATTGAAGTTTTATCATGTGTAAGCAATTATGTTTGAGCCACCAATGTATCTGGATGATTATGAATATACAAGTTCCCTTTATGATGAGTATACAAGTTCTTTTTATTATAACTCAAGTAGAGATGAAAGAATTACAGAACTTCACACTTCACAATCTATGCAATAAGTTGTAACAAAAAGGAATGGCATGAGAAAATAAATATCTTTTTCATTCATAAACTTTGGGGCATTACAAAATGGGGAGCTATCGACCAAGAATTACATGAGAAGAAGGAAAAAATATACATATACAAAAACTCATTAGCCTAAGAGGAACCACAGATATGGGGATGAGAAAAAATCTCCAGGAAGACCCGAAGAAGCTTCTAAGCAGGACCGTTGAGCATTGATAGAGACCTACAACCTCATTTGTGCCTATGTGCGCTCGATGAGGAGTTTATCTCGATTCAACTTCACCAGATGCAAAGTTTCTTCGATGTCCTCCACCTCTTTATCAACAGCTTCTAGAAGAAGTGCTAACTCGACCAATCTAGCCTCCTCAGCCTGCTGATCCTCCTGGTGCTTCCGCAACAGTTCCCTCTGATTGTCCAGTTGCTGGATTTTCAAGGTCTTTAAATGCGAAATAAGCCAGTCAAAACGGAACCCGTCACGACCCAACTCCCTCAGATAACCCAGAAATTAGTTAAGGAGGGGTCTGGTAACGTTTGAGGTCGGAGTGTTGACAATTTCAGCTACAACGGTGGCCATGCCCTGAAGCCGGTAAGCCATAACAGAGATGTTTGAACGTAGGCAGTCCACAGTAAATGTCTCAGGATGATGATTTACAAGCTGTTTAACGATCAGACGATGGTTAGCAGGCATCTGAGGGGAACACTGAAGCACCATCAGGTAGAAGACGTGAGGAGCTAGGTCGAGCAGAGGAAGCTCACAGCCAGACTCACTCTCAGCAGTGGCACCGGTCATGGAACCTTGATCATCGTGGTTGGAATCTTCTGAAATGACAGGTTCCCGGTGCGGAGAGGCAATGGGCGAAGGAGCTTATAGAGAATCCTCTCGGGTAACCTGAGAACAGTTAGAGAAAAGATAGAGTTTATGAAAAATCTTAACAAGTGTTTTCGTTGTTAAGTCATCGATATAGGTGGAGTTTATGAAAAATCTTAACAAGTGTTTTCGTTGTTAAGTCACCGATATAGGTGGAATTTTCGGAAAAAATCACCGATATACGTGGAGTTTTTAAAAAAAAATCTTAACAAGTGTTTTCGCTGTTAAGTCACCGATATAGGTGGAGTTTATGAAAAAAAATCTTAACAAGTGTTTTCGTTGTTAAGTCACCAATATAGGTGGAGTTTATGAAAAATCTTAACAAGTGATTTTCATGTTAAGTCACCGATATAAGTGGAGTTTTTGAAAAATCTTAACAAGTGTTTTCGTTGTTAAGACACCGATATAGGTGGAGTTTGAGAAAGAAACCTTAACAAGTGTTTTCATTGATTAAGTCACCTACATAGGTGAAGCTTCAGAAATTGAGAAATATAAAAAAATTAGCGAAGTACCTCAGCAATAATAGGAGCAAGAACGGGAGTCACCATGGGGGCCATAATGGTAGAAATCGTTGGAGGCGGGCTTATTGCCTCAACAGCTTCAACAGGGCCCTTGGCTGAAGAAACCTCAATGGTAGGCAAACTTCCCTCGCCAACATAAGGTACTAAAGCCAACACGGGTGCATTATCGGAAGAAGAAGTTGGACCTTCAAGAGATGCCCCAATGCCGGTGGGTACAGAAGAACTAATATGAGGAACAGCAGCACCAGCCTGGGCCTTGGAAAGGAAAAGGCCACTAAGAGCAAAGGGTGGAGAGAGACTTGGAGAAAGATGCAACAACAAAGATAAGTGTTAGAAATGACAAATGGGTACTCAAAAGGAGAGAAATACTTATAAATGTTACTTACCCCCGTTATGGTACTAAAAAGGGGAATTGCAGTTAGAGGTCTCGCCAGTAGAGGGGAAAGAAGAAGGCTAGTTACCAGAGACGCCGCCTCAACCTGGGGCACCCCAACATATCAAGGTTCAGCATATTACATAGAAAGAAAAGAGGTGTGGAGAAATGTTTCTAGACCTAATAGGTAGTAGATAATATGTTACCTCGGGGAAACTTTCTGCAACTAGAACAAGGGGCAGAAGAGCCTCGGGCTGAGGCCCTAATTCAGAAGAAGCTGGAGGTGGGTTCGTTGCCTCGGTAGATTCAACAGAAGTAGCCCCCACAGCAGCATCTCTAACTCGGTGCGAGGATGAACGGCGAGAATAAGTGAGACTTATCAGGGGAGAACGGAGAGGAGTAGTGTCTGCTGGAGAGATACCGCAACGCCCCCCCACGAAACGGCTTACGGGAGGGGTTGGGGGGACTAGGCCCTTCTTCTTCAACTCCCTGCACCAAAACATTTTCTTGTTAAGAAATGAGCAGATTCAACACACCTTAAGAGAAAGGGAATAAGAAATAAAGAATGCACACAAACCTCGTATCCAGAGGGAGAACGAGAAGGTATAACCACTGGTGAAGGTGGTGAAGAGGCAGCAACAGAAGGAGCTGGGGATGGAGGTCTTTCAGGCATCTGTTTCTTCTAGGACTTAGTACCCAGCGTTTTCTTCCTTGAGCTCATTGCACCACCACTTTCAGGTACCCTCGACCTTCTTCTCCTTTTTTCCGATGGCTCACTAGGATCAACCACGATCGTGGGAAAGGCAGTCGAAGGAGGAACGACGACAGAGCACCGTTGAAACTCAGCATGTATTATGTCGACCTCAGCCTACACCTGCCTCCTCAACTCTTCAGCTACCTTTGGAGACATAGGAGGGGGAACGAAGGCAATAGGGAATGCCTCCAAAGGAGTTTGTGCCTGAGCTTGGGATTTAGACTTCGAGGACTTGGATTTCTTAGCCTTCTTAGCAGGTGGCTGAGAAGGCCCTTCGCCTGTGGCAGCTTCGACCAAAGGGGCAAATGGTTTGGAGGTTGAAGTGGCCTTGGGTTTGGGCGTGGCAACAGGGATCATGGGGCAGTATGGAGGAAGTTCAGTGGGAGGTTCTTTGGGGGTCTGGCTTAGAGGGAACTCAACCCCGAGAACGGAATTGCCCTTCAACCCTAACTCCAGGGCAGAAAATGAAAAAATTGGAGGATACACGGGATCCCCCTTGATGAATTCAGAAATTTGGGCCAGCTGCCTCGGCCAGTACTTTGTCGCAAATAGAGGGGTCACATCCCCTTGCCTGGTGATACTGGGGATGGTAACTTGCTCAAACAGTGTAGAACTTACTCCCCACACAGCAATTCAGGAGAATAGAGAACATGCCTCGCTAAAGGAGACCTTAGGGTTGGATAATGGAAACACTGGGTGAGGGGCCCCTTGATCAAAGCCAAACTGATGCTGCATCGGTTAGGATTGTAATGCTCGCTGGTGTATCCCCACTCGATGTAAGAGGGAAGGTATCCGGGAGAAAATAGAAGGACCACGGCTAGTGAGGGGTCTTCAGTAATGAGGTCTACAGTAGTTGCCTGGACCACTCTTGCCCCATGCTTGAAAAAATCACAAGTATAGAAAAACATATCCTCTTCATAAGGCCTCATCACAAAACTCGAAAAATCATCGACAAAGGAGGTCAGCTCCTTTCGGCTTTGTCTACTGTGATAAACAAAGGAGCGAGGGGGCGGGATTGCTTCCCTCAAGGGAGGGCGATTTGTCTTGGCTACTACGACCGGGAAACGCACAGAGAGGAAGCCTGTTAGGAGGACGTAGTTGGCAAAGTTCGCCAGGTTGTAACGACCCAGAGATCGCTCCATGTCACAAAGGACCCTGTCAAGCCATGTGTAGAGAGATCCCAAAGCGATTGCAGCCAAAGGAAGCTTGATACCCCGGGCCAAACGGAGAGAAATATTAATGAGATCCCTTCGGGGCTGGTCGTTGGGCTTTTTCGTTAAAAAGAAGCAAGAAAGAATGACAAGGATATAGGTAGGAAGTTCCAGCGATGTACCTTATCCAGGGGAAGCCTCAGAGGAACTACCTTCAGAAGGATCCTTGAAGAAATAGTTGAAAAGAGGAGTGAAGGTAACCTTGTTTGAAATACTAATGCACCTTTGGCACATACGGTCCAACTACAAACGGTCAGCAATCTCTTGGGCATACAGGGCTTCATCGGAGTAGGGCTCATGGCATGTTGCCTCAAGGCCTAGGAGCTCGCACACGTCCTCCAACGTTATTGTAAATTCACCCCATGCCGCGATTAACGTATGAGTGGTAACGTTCCAGCAAGATACCAGAACGGGAAGGGCAGCATTATTTTTGGAAAGGGTGAACTCACCAAACCACTTGGCCCGATGAAGCCCAATTTTAGTGAGGGTATCAGCATGGGAACTCTGCATATAGGATTTTCAAGCAGCAAAATGAGCAGGAGAGCCCCCAAGACCTTCAAAGTCGATGTGGGACCATGGGAAGTCCCCTCGCTCAAGACGAAATCTGAGAGTCCCCTCGGGAGGAAGAAAGCCCCAATCATTAGAATTCTCATCTTCATCACCAAGCGTCATGGCATCATACTTGGCATTAAAAACGCAACTCTTACAAAACTCAGAGAAGTCATCACCCTTGCAGAAAATCGGGGACCATCGGTAGAAACACAATTGTTCTTAACGAGCAGCGGTCAATGAGGCGACAGAGGAGGCGGTGACAACGGGGGCGGAAGGTGGAGCACTGGTGGCAACTACGGCAGGGTTGCTTGAAGAGGCCATTATAGACAAAAACGAAGTGCAAGAAAGAAAGCTTGATAAAATAAGGGTTGGGAATGAAGATAGGGAACCACAACCACGGGTGGTGGCGCAATAGATGAGAAAGGGAGGAGAATGAGTAAAGAACTGGCCAACAATGGAGGTTTTGGCACAGGTTTCTCTCTCTAAGAAATACGGGAGCTTGAAGAAGAAGAAGAAGAAGAAGAAGAAGAAGAAGAAGAAGAAGAAGGAAAGAGAAGGGTTTGAAATAAAAGAGACGTCTGAAGCCTTTTAAACCTGTCTTTTGAGTTTCCCACCATCGCACGTGCAAGGCCACCTATAATCATTTTAAATGAACACGTGGCACTTCGGGAAGTATTTTGACAGTTAAAAAGACAGTGCCACGTCATCTACGAAGCGACACCTGGGGAATAGAGAGGTTTGCCTTCTTCAGCAAGTTTGAGTTTTGGCGCCAGAATTTTTGTCAGACACATCTAATAACTCCCAACGGAAAAGATGTACCAAAGGTTCAAAAAAGCTACGATGTCCCCTCGCCACAAGTTCAAACGTTGTTCAAATGGTGACTCAGCTACATCGGGGGGAATTTCTATTTTTTTTAACATAGCGAAGCATTGCAAGGGAGAATTTCACTTACCAAGAACTAAATCGACTATTTGAGAAGGTTAGTAGGCCTTTCGAGAGAATTTTAAATACTAAAGCTAGAACGTTTGAGGCTCAGCGTGAGGAAAAAGTGGCGATGTACCTTCGCCCAAGCACCAATAAGTCATGGCGCTTTGGATCAAGTACATCGGGGATAATTTTACCTTTTTCAGGAGATTATAACGCTACGGTTCTAATGAAGGAAAGGAGGCCAAAATTTTCACACACAGAGCAGGTTCATCGGATTGAGAAATTTGCGTGCAGACATTTCTTGTTCTAACAACAAATCTCCCCACGAAGGGGAAAATGTAGAGGAGTCTTGAAGGTAATCTTGAGATTAGGGATAACTCCCTAATTACCAATAGTGTTTGAGATTAAGAAACCGAGGCATCTCAAGCGAGGCAACTCTGCGTGGCAACTCAGCGAGGCAACTTAGCGTGGCAACTCATACTTTAGCTTGCTATGTTAGTTATATTGTATCTTTGTTTATAATTGACTGTAAGCTATAACGGTTGTAATGATGTAACTAGAATAATAACGAGTTTTAGTGTGAGGTCAAACGGTACTCGCGAGAGACCAGGCTTAGCAGGGCCTGGGAGAGCTTTCATGCTCTATCGAATGACCTCGTCGTGAAAAATTTAGAGGGACTTGGTTTGGAGGATTGAGAAGTGAGGCACCGTTGGGCTTGTCCTGACCATCTTAGATACACCTGGTAAAACACCGAAGGACCCTGACCGTGGAACCTCGGGCGGAGCAGCTTGGAGTTCTATCGGGCGTTGAGTTGTGAACGAAACATCCCTCTAGTTAATGTCACATCTACTATAGGTGATGTCACTAGACAACTAAACAGTGTCAGACTTGCACTTAAGTAAACCACCGTGGTATTTGGGGATGTTAGGCAGTTGGTGAGACACCTCTACGACAACCGCCCCCTGACACACAGTGGTTAGGCAAAAGGCATGTCTTGGCATTTAATGTTTATGACGTGGAGACAACTAGTGCATTAGGCATTTAATGTTGTGACATAAAGTATGAGGGATGTCTTTCATAGTCTTTAATGAATGAGTTGCCTCGGGGATGGTGTGGGGGGCTATTTAAGGACCCCAACTACCCCTGAGGAGAGGGTGATCTTTTGAGAGTTTAAGAAGTTATTACTACAGAGAATACACACCAGAGAGAATTATTACAAACCAGAGGTCTTATTCACTCACCATTTTCATTTATTACGAAGCTTTTAATACGTGACAGATTCTTGAGGGTTTTTTGGTGTATTTGCCTGCCTACCAAGGTGTATCTAGGGTGCTTACTTCTCTCTCCCTCTAGCTAAGTTACTTCTAAGTTCTTTACTATCTTCTGAGTTATACACGAAAGATTTGTGAGTTTAAACTGAGTCTTATCTTCATTAGGGTTTATGTTTGCATGCTCTATCACTAATCCAAGATTTTGGCTAATTAACTTATCATTACCGTACTCAAAAGGGGTTACGCCTCGATATTATCTAAACTACCCTCTTAAAGGCATCATCGAAAATTTTTGTCTCATACACTATGAAGGAGGGAGGTTGAGTGGGGCTAGGATCACTGGCCATACACTCTGATTGGTGCTTAGATTTCCAAATGTATTGAAACCATCTGTTGATATAGCCAAACGAATGTTGCGCTGTTCTCGAGCAAAATCAGGATACTCATAATTCATCCTCCTCCATGTTGTAGAATCAATAGGATGACGCATGAGATTACCCCCTACTTCTGCCCTAGCATGCCAAGTCATTGTCTCCGCTATCCATGGTACTGTAAAAAATCGCTTTAATCTAGGCCTAACGGGAAAATATTTCAACACTTTTTGAGGCACTTTTGAGCTTGTGCCTTCTTTACTAGTAGATTGGACATTTCTAGGTTCATCGCAAACCGAACAACGATCGAGATTTTCTTACTCCTTTCGGTATAGTATGCATTCATACACACAAGCATGAATCGATTTATACTTCATTCCCAAACCTTTCAAACTGTTTTTCGTAACAGGATAGCTATTTAGAAGCGTATTCTCCATGGTTAGTAACCCCTTCACCCATTTCAGAATTCCTGTCACGCTATTGCCAGACAAATCGTACTACGTAAGGCTGTGTTTCGGCCGGATCGGATCGAAAAATGCCTATTCGGAAAAAATTTCGATTTTTTCGAAAATAAAATAACTATTCCGATTTCCGATCCGATTTTTTCGGAAAATTAAAAAAAATTCCGAATTCGAAAAAATCGGAAAATCTGCAAAAATCGGCAAAAATCGGAAATTCACAAAATATATTAAAAATTTCGAAAATTCCAAAATTTCAAAAAAATAAATTATGGATTTTCGATTACTCGAAATTCTCATTTTAAAGAAACAATGAAAATGGCTTAACCCAACATGTAAACACATGAGGATTTGGCTCATTTTTCATTTGTGTAGAAGTTAGGAGGATACTCTCCTTTTATAGAGCATATTTTGGAGCCCTCTCCCTCTTCCAACCGATGTGGGATATGGAAAACTTTCAAAAAATCGGAAAAGAAAACGGAAAAATCGGAAATCGAAAAATAATTCCAAAAAAATCGGAAATAATTCGGAAAAATCGGATCGGCATAGTTTCGGAAAAATCGGATCGGAAAAATCGGAAAATCGGAAATTCAGAATTATTTCCGATTTCCGATCCGATTTTTTTCGAAAAAATCGAAAATCGAAAAATCGGCAAACTAACATTTCATTCCAAATTCGGAAAAAATCGGATCGGAAATCGGAAAAATTGAAAAGTTCGGAAAAAAAAACACAGCCCTAGTACTACGTCTTCAAACTGTGCAAACCAACCATGGCATGTAAAGTTGTTTAATCTTTCTCACAGCCAGAGTATAACGGTTGGGTCGCCTTAAATTTTAAACTTTGGTAGTCATCGTCAAGTTTTATCGTGATATCTTCACTAGCACTTGAACCTTGTACATCATCAGTAACCTCATTATCCTCTTCTTCATAAACTTCGTACGCATCATCAATTAAATCCTCTAACATATTATGATCTACATCGTCCCCTTCTACATCTATCCTACTTGTTGAAGGTTGTTGTAAAGGTTGTTCGGGGACAAAAGGAACTTTTAATTCACCGTGGAAACTTCAAAATTGATAACTATCTTGCATACCCGATCTTAACAAATGTAGTTCAACTGTTTTTCACTCAAACACCTAACAATTCTTACACCTAGCACACGGACACGAAAACTCTTCAACATTATGATATCTCTTTGCATATTTCACAAATTCATTAGCACCTCTGCGAAACACATCCCCCATTCTATTTGTCTCGCCCATCCACTCTTTGTATTTCGAATATCCCATCACAGCTACCACAAGTAATCACCTATTAAAGGTAAGAAGCGTATATTCATGGATTAGTATAAACAAAACTTTGATTTATAGTACGTTTCATTTAATTATGTCTTATTTATATTCGATTTTTAAATTTCAAATTCAAATTCAATTTATAATAGAAATTTCTATTTCCTCCATCTCCTCTAAAGGGTGAGTGGTCCTATCCCATTCAAGACCGCATTTTTCTGTAATATACTTAACAGCTCATGCACATTGTTACGATTTGAGAAAAATTCGGCAGCATATCCCCGTAGTTCTCCAAGTACACGGCGTAGATTGGCAAGTGTGGGTGTTATTTCAATTGATCAATTGAAATAACAGTCACACTTGTCAGTCTAGTATGTACCCGGAGAACATTAGGATACGACTGCAGAACTTCCTCTAAAAGTAACAATTTTAAGCCACTAAGAATATTATTATACAGAAATTATGCAGTCCCAAACTGTCCAAACGGGACAATTCGAGAGATCTCATTACAGGGTTAATGACTCTCGAACGCGTCTAAGGGCTATTGAATGCGTACGCATAAGAACTAGAAGGCTAGTATTTATGCGCACTATATGTAATTTCAAGTATGTTTCATTTAATTATCATACTATATATATATTGTTCGTTATACAAAGTAATTTTCAAAAAAAGTTGAAAAATCTCACCCTGATATGGACAATAATCCAGTAGTCATACCACTTTTAAAATTAACCAACCCAACATCGATCCACTATAATCCAACCGCAATGGCAATAACAACTGTGTATCCCGTACTCATATTAATTCCTCTACTCAATTAATTCTTTTCATCAATTAAACTAACAATTAAAGTATACAATTATTAATTTACTAATTTACAATGATTAGACAATCCTACTTGCATAAGAAAGGAACACTAAATATTAATTTACAAAAAAAATTAACAACCAATCAATATTAAATCAATTAATTATTTTACAAGGGGCATTACAATATGAGGGGCAATATCTAATAAACCAATAAAAATTTAATTAAAAACACACACACACGCACATATACACCCCCTGCCCCCCCTCCCCCGCCCACCCCCTGCCCTACTCCCTCCCCCCGCTGCCCCTGCCCACCACACACACACACACACATATACACACGCACATACACACACACACACACGCATATATACACACACAAACACACACGCACATGCACATACACCCCCTATCCTCCCCCCAGCCCTGCTGCCTCCCCCCACCCCCCAACACACACACGCATATATACTCCACACACACACACACGCACATATACATACACATATACATAAATGGAGGAGAAATGGAGAGAGAAAACATACCAAAATTGTAGAGAGAGAGAGTGTGAGCAGCGGCTAGAGAGAGAGAGAGATGGAGGGAATAAAATCGGTGGGAAAAAAAGAAGAGGGAGAGTTTTTTACTGACAGACTTGTCACGAACATGTCACGGTCATTGACCGTGACAACTTTATAGGTTTGTCACGGTCAATGACCGTGACAAGCATTTGTCACGGCCATGACAAAAAACGCGTGTTTTTTTTGTAGCCGCTTAGAGGGTGTCAATTTGATCATTTTTGTGAAGTGTCAGCCACAGGGACACCAGACTTAGGAGATTTTATTCATTTGTCGAGTTGTAGCTGCTGCAGGATATTGCTAGTAGACGCTTCTGAGTCTATTTCTCCTTATCTAACAGTCATTTATTTCAGTTGGACATGTCATCCATCCTATTTTACATTCAGAGATTTATAGTTATTTTATTCTATTGTTAGACTTTGATTTCATGTCATTGGATTATTGTATGATATTTTAACTGGAAGTGTTTACTCCAGTTCTTTATTTAAATTTAGTTAGTTCTTTCTTTATGCTATTGTGATGTACGGTGATTATTAGATATTTTCCTTTAATGATGATGGTTAACAACAAAATAAAATTTTGACACCAACCTTTTTAAATATTAGGTGGTTAGTTTTTATTAAATTAAAATTTGAGTTTTCGATAGTGATGCATTATCTGAACCAACTTGATATTCTGGAATTAATTGATTAAGGACTAATCACCTAATAATTAATTAGGCGGGGTGTCACATTTTGTTCAAGCATGATCATACAAAATAGAATTCTTACATAATTCTAGAAAATTTGATCTTCATACATTTACAGATCAATTGTTTATAAATCACATAATGAAAAACAGATCTTTGTTCATTGCTTAGAGATGAAAGGTATACTATTTCTCCTCTCTTTGATGCTCAAGAAATGCTCCAGAATTATGAAGGAAAAATCTATTTTCTTTGGAATTTCGGATTTTTCTCACTCTACCCAATATAATTGTGTGTTATAGTGTGCTAGTGATGGAATTAGACTACTGATTTTATGGGTAAAAGAGGGTCAAAATTACCCTTTGTCTGTTACCCCCACTTCCCATCAACTGGGCTCAAAAGAAAGGAAACCACCCACCAATAATATTTACTGCTCAAGCTTCTACTAAATTCAAATTATTTTAATTATTAAGGATCATATTGGTGAGATATTAATTAATTCCAAAATTACATAATTAATTAATTAATTTTCAACAATCGTATCTGCTATTTCTGGTTTAAAAAATGACCTAGTTTTTTAAAAGATTAATGTTGATACCCATAAGAGACTGGACCACTATATCGTTATTTTAAATGACTTCAGATAGTGGTATTAAAGTAAATATATTTTCATAATTGATCAAATAAAAGTATACGACGAGTGTTAATGGATCTATCTTAATCCTTTTATAAGACAATGATGGAATTGGATCATATTCAAATTACAGAAACTGATCATAGACAACATAGCAAATGATTAAAATTCTTACTCACATTTGAATATGTTTAAATTACAAATTATTGATTCAATTAAAATACTAGAATCTAGGATATACAGTATTTATTAGGATTTTTTTAGTTTCAGCCTAAAGATTATTCAGTATCAAGAGAGACCCGGGCATGTTAATCAGAGTCACCGTTCATGTGCATGTACCATACATACATGTAGATAATATCTCTCAATACCGAATTATCAGGGGTGTTTAAAAAATCTATTTAGGTACGAAGTGTAATAATAATTGTGAGTTATGCAAAGAAAGTCAAAATCGCATTAAAATAGAGAGTTTTGGGAAAATTATTAATTATGCAATTATTATACAAAAACTGCCCTTGAACTACTTTTTGCTTCAACGCCTTTGATATTATGCGTTTTGTTATACAGGTACACGAACTTTTTAGCTCAAAAAATAATGATTTTTTAGTGACGCGAGGCAACTTTTCAAAACAAGATGTAGTCCAGGAAATTTTCACGCAAAAAGTAGTGCAAGATAGATTCTTGCAAAAAAAGTATGGTACAGAGTTATGTTTTTCACTACATCTGCAGAGAGAAATTATATTGCTATATGCAGAAACGTAATTGATTGTCTTCCCCAAATCAAGTGGCGTTTTAATAGATGCAAAGCAGAATAAATCCTTTTATAAGGCAATTCGATAATGCCAAATTGAAGTGAGCACCATAGAAGAGAAGTGAACTCAATTGGAAACCCATAACATTGATAACTACTCTACAACCAACGCACTCACAAACATAAAATACAAAATTAATCTGAATTTTTTTTATCACAAATTAATCTAAATTTGAAATGAACTATGTGGCTGCCTCTGAAAGATAACACGTAAAAAGTGAAACTGCAACCTGCAAATGACATGAGCGAATGTCTTCAGGAATGGGTGCGATAAATATGGTGTCAAAGCAGCTTAGCTGAATCTCAGGCGTCGAACCCTCGCTGCTATCAGCTAGAAGCAAATTGCAGGTCTCTTGGGCCATCTTTGAATATGCAGCTCTGAGACAGATTATCTTACACTTGAATTTCCAGAAAGTGGCAATGCCAAAATCCAACCAGAAATATACACACACATACATACATATATATAATATAACATATAGGTCAGGTTCAACCTACACCCGTCAACTTGTTTTCTAGATCCATATTTCATATATTGGCTGATTGTAAAACTAAAATTATATAGTTAATAATAATATTAAGAAAAGTAAATTGATTGAATCCTTATTCAGATGACAACTTAAGGAAAAATTTAGAACGTCTTGTAACTTGAACGGTCGAAAATGCACATATACATCTCATTTTCATCACCCACTGAATTGGTTGAATTTTTTGATAATTTTCCTTCTTTTTTTTTTTGTCAATGATCTTGTCACGATCACCCATACAATGTTTGGTCAAAAGGTTCAATTTTTAATATTTTTAAAAATTACAGTTCTTTAGGTATGTTTTAATGAGGTAAGTTAAAAAGCTTAGACTGTGTGTGTGTGTGTGTGTATACATACATATAACAATTTCAAAAGATGTCTTATTTACTTTGTTAATAACATACATGCGTTTGCATGTTCTTAATTTGAGCAGAGAGATTTAGATACCTTGCATCAACAGGTAATTTGCCTCCCCAAACTGCCAAAGACTTATTTAGACGCCCCAAAAAATCTCTACAAGCATCATTTTTGTTCTCAAGAGTATCCTGCAAGAAATAATACATGATCACCAACCCATGTTATAAATTCACTAAAAAATCCATAGTAATTGCCATAATTAATTATATCCCAAAAAATTATATCCCAGCTTAACTCGGTTTCTTTTCACGAGTTAAAAGCTCAGTCAATGATTTTTCAGCCATTATTTGATTCTAATAACAGTATTGTATCGCTAGGCCTCGATATTAGTCAACTCAGCTTATACCAAGTTGAGTCAGCGAGATTTTGAACCATGATTATGCTAATTTAAGTCATTTCTTCATTTGCCCTACTTTTGCAACAAATTGAAGCCCAGACATTCAAATTTCAAAATGATTTCCATACCAGTTCACTCATGGTATTGTTGTCCTCCAGCAAGGAACTTCTTAATAGATAGAAAGATATATAAATTCCAGCTCCCAAGTCCCAATCTTCAATTTCTGACTTGTGATCTTCCATGGAAGTTGCAAGCCTCCATACCTCCGAGTGCTTGCCTGCATAATGATGATAATGATAAATGCAAAAATAAATACTACCACAACAAATTTTTGAACATGCAATGACCTGAAGTAAAAAGATAATTTACAGAATCAACTACTCCAAGGTTATTCCTTAAGTGGACAATCATATTTTGCGTTGGCTTTAATTCATGTGAAAACATAGAGCCTAAAGACGTGTCCGGTCTTTGTGATGCTCACATCTTGTGTTGGAAGTACTAAAAAACTTAATCACGAGTTTTGAGGTGAAGAACTATGAAGAACAGAGAGAAATTGAAGCCTTACAAAGGGTGCACAAGTTTTGGAATTTAAACAAGCTGAAAATGAATGTTACATCAGCTTCAAGGGGAATTTTTACTGTTTAGATGTTTGAAGAAGAAACTCAAAACTGTAAAGTTGTAGATGTTCTCTAAGGAGGTGCTACCGTTGCTACTGACCCATTGCCAGAGTCTTTTTTGGACCGTCGTTGTTTTCCGGCTGCCAAAATGCAAGAAAAAGATCCTCTTCCTCTGAGCATTCAACAGTTCATCTAGCTTAGACTTGACAACCACGGGTTGTTGATTGTCTTCTGAATCCAACTTAGCATCATACAACATGGTTTGGCATATATTCTCCATTCCATCTTTCAATCCCCGACAGTAAATCTCCTCGGATAGGCCTACATCGCTACCAAGAATATTAAAGGTGTTTCCATCCAAAACCATTTTTCCAAATATCAGGAGGTACGTTTTCTTTAACAAAACATGCAATCTAATCTTCATGTCCGTAATGCGCTTGGGTTGGTGATGACGATAGAAAGTATCGTAACATCCATGGTCATTTTTAACTCTCTCTATACCTTCCAGATGATCCCCCCTATATTATTACGTTACCATCACCTTTGCAGATTTATTAGAGATCCAAGACAAAAGAAGGTTTACCAGTGGCCTACACCATCATTAACTGCTACTGCTAAGATTTGCAATCCTCCTGTTCTTATATAATTACCCATTTCTCAAAGCATTCCTTCTTGTACCCAACATCATGTGTCCTCTATGTCTATCCTTTCATATCATAAGTTGTCTCCGTCTTTATGATTCTCTGCTCCTAAGGTTTGTAAGCCTACTGTTCTTGTATGAAAAAGCATTCCTTCTTGTACCTAACATCATGTGTCCTCTATCTAGGGATGTGCACGGTTCGGTCGGTTCGGGTTTTGGGGAGGTTTTTGGACCTAAACGACTATGTCGGTTTTTCTAAAATGCAAACCGAACCTGAACCGAGAGGGGAGGGAACTGAACGGTTTCGGTTGGATTCGGTTTCGGTCGGTTTGTCGGTTTAACCAAATCTTAACATAGAACCCAAATCAAAAGTTACAACTAGTAAACCAAGGAACCCCAAATCAGTTTTTGTTGGATTCAGCTGAACAATGTGTAAATTAGACAAACCAAAAAATCTCATCAATTAAAGAATTAGGGCACAAAACCATGACAGGAAGAACATAAATCAACACATACCTTCAAAGTGTTTTGGATTTCTCCAATTTCTGCATTCATATTTCAATACCCAGTACCATTTTCATAACCACCGTAAGGCTTAATACTAATTGGGTTTTCTCTGTTTCGTACATATCCGTGTATATATGTGAGATGTAGTTGAGGGGAAAGAGAGAAGAGGCCGATACATTAAAATGGCTGAGAAAGGTGTGTCAAAATCAGTAGCTAATAGGGTATTGATACATACAAATTTCAGTCGGTTCGGGTTAAATCGGTTTAATATTGTATAAACCGCCGGCCAAACCGACATGGTCGGTTTTCTAAATCTTTCAACCGTAGACCGAACCGGGGAAAAAAACGTCGGTTAAGGCTCGGGGCGGTTTTTGGTTCGGGCGGTTTTTCTGCGCACCCCTACCTCTATCCTTTTATATCATCAGTTGTCTCAATCTTTATTCTTATATCCTTTCATAACATGCCTTACATTCTAGTTGTTGGAAGCTCGTAATAAATGAGGAGATGGAAACCCTTTGTAATAATCAAACATGGATATTGACTCAATTGCACTATGGAAACATAGAGTTGGTTGCAGGTACCTATATACAATTAAATATCTTCCAAATGGCTCTCTTAAATGTTTGAAAGTTTGCTCGGTTACGAAAGGGTGTACTCAAAACTTATGGGGTGGATTACAGAGATTTGAGACCTTTTCTCTGGTAACATGCCTTAATCTTGTAAGGTTGCTTATGATAGCAAACACTAGCCATGGATAATATGGAATCTCTTGGGTATTTTCCAACTTATGGCAGTGTCCGATGGCATAAAATTTCCTTGGAAAAAAATTCCGCTCGCCTCGTAGATAAAATTTGCTAAAGCTTTAAAATTTTCAATTTCAAACATTTTTATTATCCTACCTCCCCCAAAGGAAAAAACAAAAATCTGAACAAATACGAGTTGGTTAAATAAACACATTTTTTTCATATTTTTCCACAATTACAATCAAACACACAAAAGAACGGTGAATTTTAGCTTGAAATTTTTTTAATCAAATGCAATCAAATGCATTTGATTAGTATGACATAAGGTTGATGATGCTTAAGATCGTGTGAGACCTTAGCTCAACCGATGATTCTACTCTCAAAAGTTGGAATAGGATAAATAGTGATAGATATGATTAGATGCTTTGAGTGGCACAAAATGAGGAGCCTAATCTGATAATGGGAACGATTACACGCATGACAATGCTAAGGTTATCTAAGGTCTCCCAAGATCTTTGTCGTGAGTGTTCTGTCTTTATTGTTTATAGGGTCTATACTCTAAACACCTCCAGCTTACTTATGACTAGGTCTTTTCGGTCCGGAGTCGAACGGTATTTACCTAATTACCTTGCTTGTAGAGCAGCTGCAGAGCTAACCTTTGTCCTATTGGTTTGGTGGTTGCTGCCGAGACGATTTCTTTATCCCCCTCAAATTCAAAAAGAACAAGAGAATATACACTGACGTAAATGAGCGTCGAATGAGAAACAAGATGAAGATATCTCTCGTCTCAACTCTCTTTCATAAAATCTCAAATAGGTAAGAATGCCTCAAATGAGGCTACAATAAGGGTATTTATAGGGGGCAGTAGCTTAGGCTCTAAGCATTGATTCTAATTACAAATATACCCCTATTAGCCTTTACTACTTCCTCCCTAATTACCAAGTAAACAATTACTAAAAGAAAAATACAACCAAATAAAGAAAATAAAAGAAAATAACAAAAATACGATAAAATCCTAAAAATGACGAAAATGTCATCGAGCTTCTTGATCACATCATTCTCCTCCACTTAAAACCAAGCTCTTCCTCGAGCTTTCAAAATTGGAAACGTGTGTGAAAATTCTTCATCTCTTCTTTTCTTCTTTGCGAGAGGAATGGGAGGAAACCCTAGCTGGCGCATTATCCTCCATAGAAGATCTCCCAATCCGCCATTAGAAATCCCGTCACTCTTGAGTAAAAGACAAGCCTAGGGCTGTGAACTTTTATACCAATCCCTTTCCGGCCATGATCTTCGTCTTGTAGAGGGTTTCCGTGATACGGAGCAAATCCAGTGCTATCTCATAGAATCAACTTAGAAACTACAATTAGTTACTTAGTAACAACTATTAGTTAGTTGGAATGGTTAACTTAACCATGGCTCTCAATTAACTATAGTTAGTAAGTTGTTATTCAGTTAAGTAGTTGAAAATGTTGTTATTCTGTTTAGTAGTTGAATATCATTGTATAAATACGAAGTTGTAACTCTCATTTAGGATTCATTCAGTAATTGATAATAAGAGTACATTCTCTCTTCTCTACATCTTTGTATTTCTTCTTTGATTCTCCCTAAATTTAGATTTGAAGCTTATCATTCCGGCGGATCTTGATGGGCTCAGATTGGGGTTTGAATTAGGCTTGTGGTGAGGGTTAGAAATTAGGGTTTCTCGGGGAAAATAAATGGTCGGAGATGAGTTTATGGTTGAATCGGGGGTTTTGACCAGAGAATGGAGATGATTTGGCTTGTTGGTGTGGGTAGGGACTCGGCGAACAGCAGCAGGGGCGGTCCGGCCTTAATTTTTTTTTCTGCCGGCAGTCATCTGATGGGTTATTGGGTTCTGATGGTACCTCCAGCGGGCTAATCTTTTCCTGCCAGAATATGGTGGTTTTCCTGTGTTTTTGTGGTGGCTACGGGGGGTGGTGATGTCTTTGGAGTGGGGATAGTGGCGGAAGCGTGGGTTGAAACATCTTGGCTGCTAGGGTTCGGGTTAGGTTGGGAGCGGTGTGAGGGCGGATCATGGATGCGTCGGATGGAGGAAAGCGAGCGTCAAGTTGCGCTAAGAGGTGGTTCAAAACCCCATTGAATCGATCGGTGTGAGTGTCCACGGGAGCATATATCCTCTCAAAACCCATTTGTCATCGTTCACGATTTTTTTGTACTTTTTTTTTACAACAATAACGGGTGGAGCCAACGAGACTCTGATACCAATTGACGTGGACGAGCGTCAAATGGGAAATAAGATGAAGATATATCTCGTCTCAACTCTCTTTCATAAAATCTCAAATAGGTAAAATGCCTCAAATGAGGTTACAATAGGGGTATTTATAGGGAGGAAGTAGCTTAGGCTCTAAGCAATGATTTTAATTACAAATATATCCCTATTAGCCTTTACTACTTCCTTCCTAATTACCAAGCAAACAATTACTAAAAGAAAAATACAACCAAATAAAGAAAACAAAAGAAAATCACAAAAATACGATAAAATCCTAAAAATGATGAAAATGTCATCGAGCTTCTTGATTCACATCACACACTCTGATTATAAGACATGACAAATACACAAGTAGGAAAGGGGACACTCTTTCTCAATGTGGCATATGTTGAATGCTAAGTGATTTTGATATTTATTGATCATTGGTCAGTTGTTCCGTCGTGATTGAAGCCCCCCCCCCCCCTCCGGGAAATTAAGGGACGTGAGGAGTGATGTCAGCGGAGTAGCATCCCTTGGTATTAGGCCTACCAAGTCCGTGGAAGGAGGTTATGTGTAATTGTAAGCAAAACCTTCAAATGAAAATGATGGTGAGTGGCAGTAGGTCAGGTGCATAAAATGTGAATTAATGCATCAAAGCCTGAGCGGGTCACATACGGCCACCTCAACTCAGCAAAGTCTGTTTCCAATTATTTGGGATCACCAAAGGCCATCAACCCCGACAAAATACATGAAGAAACATTGAAAGGCTTTTGCGCTTTTCTTGGACATGAAGGTCACCAAAAATACTTCTCAAGTGAGTTTTTTCTTCACTAATGTTTTACAAGGACCTTGGGATGTTCTGCCAAGGTTTTATGGGGGGCCTTTTTCATGATTTTGTGTTTTGTCACTAACAGATTGCTTGGAGGCCATAAACCTTTAGTGAACCCATAGGTAGACTTGTTTCGCTATGGAGGAACAACTAGAGACTTATCAAAGATTCTTGCAACACTTTGCTGAAGTTTTATTCTTAAAACCATGTATGATGCTTAATTTTGAGTATAGGTCTTAGTTCATTTTGAAATAAAAATCATGGTTATAAGAATGCCTTATATTAGGTTCCAATATGATGTAGACATATCGATCGATAGAGCTCAATAGGAATTCCAGTTCTAACACTGTTGAAACGTTCACAACCTAGATAGGGAGTTGATATCCTATTGGAACGATTGGGATGCAATCCTAGTAGGTTATCTCAAACTATGGGAACCTGTTTAATGGTTCGAGAACTTGTATGATAGTTCGACAGAGGATTGTGATCGGTACATCCCAGCAATGTATTGAACAGGACCACCCGTGAGATTTGAGTCTAAGGGTTGTCTTGATTAGACTGAGGCAATCTCACACCATTTGCAAAAGGTGCATATATTCTTATTTTCGAGAATTATGAGGATTGGATTGCTTGAGCAAATATCACTCTGATTGCTATGAGTGCGATCTGATTTCATATATCCCCGCATATTGAGTGACAGTTGTATGAGTAGGTCTGAGATCATAATTCGAATGAATCCGCGTCCAAGGGATACCGTGGATTGTGATACCCCCTTGATAGGCTTATATGTTTTGTTTCCCCCAAATAAAACCTGAACGGTGGATTATTTTATAATCCTGGTAGAGTGGCAAATAAGTTAAGCATGAGAATCAAGCAATTGATTAGATGTTGGTTAAAATCGATTAACAGTAAATTGATTTGACCAAGCGGGTATTAGACACTTGGGGAATCAGATTATGTACCATAATCAACTTCGCAAACAAGACCTCATTATATCCAAGTGATTTCTGAGATAATTAAATTACAGTGCAGTCATAATTATTTAGTGGAATTAACTATGATTAAATAAAGAAATAAAATAATTACGATAATTGTAATTGGGATTTCTGAGTATTTATTTGGAATTAATTTAAATATTTACCTTGAGTCCCTAGTGTAGTCCACATACCCAAGTAGTTAGGCCTAGACTATCAAGAAACTCAGTTTGGCACAAGCCCACCTTGTATACTTGCATATAAAGGTGTGGGAAGGAGTTTTAAGGGTATCATTAGGGTTTGAGAGGGGGTGAGAGAAAACATTATTCACGTTTTTGTGAAGAGGCCTACAGAGACCATCATATTTCACTCATAATGAAGGGATTTCATCTTAAAAGGTGCCCACAAACCTATATAGCTTTGGGGAGGATTATACACTAGAAGACCCTAGCTTTACAAAAGCTTAAACAAATTTTTCGGATACCTTGGAGGGTTACGAATCACAACATGATTCGCAAAGGTATTGTATTCTAGAAACCCTAGGTTTCTTGATTTCTTTTCAATGTATGATTAATTGAAGATCTTTAGGGCTGAAATTTTTTCGCGTTTTAAATGTCAATCCTAAGTTGTTTCTGCCAACAATTGGTATCAAAACCCCGGTTGAGATTAATCGTGTATTAAAAAGATCCATGTTGTCCACCAAAAAGCCCAGTTTTGACATGTATGATTATACATCTTTGTGTATGATATCGTACTAACATGGTTTTGCAATGATTTTATATTTACACCCCTTCCATCATGGTCACATATGTTTATTTTGTGTGATTGGATTCCACGATGGTTTATCCGCAGTTATTTTTCACTCCTAGATTCGATATGGTTGTAATAATTAGGTATTTGTAACGATTGCATTATCGATGTATTTGAAGGCCATTGTGAGTGGATGTAATGTTTCTTTAATGTTAGAATCATGTATTTATGTGAGTTTTAAGTGTTGGGCAAAGTTTCATGGAGTTTCATGATGATCCCAAAGAATTATAGCCGTTTTTCATGACAAACCCGAGAAGAAGGTGAACCTGTCAACACACGTCGTTCGGACCGATCCGAACTGAAGCCCGGATCGATCCGACTCTGTTGATGGCTTGCGATTATTTTTGGTTGGTGGTTTACCGACCGGTTTCGTGGTGGTTCTTCCTCCTTCATCTTCCCAAACTAGAAAGGATTGTTTCTAGAAGATTTTTGCACGAAGAACTCCAAGATTTGAAAAGGTGTACTTCGAGAAGGACTCTTGCTTAAAAGGAAGTCAACTTTTAGTGGTTGCTTGTTCTTCAAGACTTCTATATGAAGGATTCTAGTTCATGATGGAAAGGAGCAATTTTGCCTTTTAATTTTTATTCTATTTATTTATTTATTTGCATGTATGTCTCTTTAATACTATGTTGCATAATTCGTGTGCTAATTAATTGGATAACTAGGAACACCTGTTTTTAAGGACATGATGGGTTCAATTTTTGAGACCGGCCTACATCACTGTTTTTATTGGAAAATTTGTTTTATTTATTCCTTTCTAAATTCAGTTAAGTCGGGGTGATTAAATTTAAAGGTTAAATTAAATTTTGATCGTCGGGTTTTATTTTAGTTTTAAAATGGTTTTATTTTTTAAAACTTAAAATAGTGAGATCGGATAATTTAGTTTGTACAAGTAAATTGGGAATAACCAAGGATTTAATTCGTTGTTATAGAATTGAGTGAAATGTTTTTCCAAAAATCCTAAGTTTTAAAATAATAAGTGGGTGAGGGGTTTCCACGTAAACCCCACGGGATCCATCGGTGTTTTATGAATCAGAAGGGAATAATTCCTCGAGTCAGTTAGGCTACACCCTCCCAATCCCCACCCCCCAACACGGATGGAATTAATCAAGGCATCAAGGATTCACTAAAACTCTTAAGTGATAATTCCGATAATTAGAATATACGTGAGTTCGATCCCCTCGACAGAGAAGTCCTTCACAAGCGGGTTCTATTTTGAGGAGTGAATCGGCGGTATACACTTGGACGAAATTAACGATATCCTCCCCGACGGAGTCAGTGTCACTAATTGCCGGACCAAAAGTTGTCGACTATTCATTATGTTGGACAAAAGGGTCCTGAACTGTCCGGATAGCATAATGAAATATGAAAAATATGTTTGGTTTAAGGTGAGGTGATCTAAGCTCCCGACGAGAAATCTCACCTCAAAAGAGAACTAGGATGTCTGATGGATTAACCTTAATGCCACTTTAAAATTTAATCATATTATTTCTCATGTTTAATTGGAAATTAATTTTTTCGATTTGATGATTCTAAGATTTCAAAAATGAATTCAACTTTTTCTAATTGTTTTAGTCTTAAAATTTTAAAAGGAATAGGGTTTAAAGACTGAAAATAATTATTGGACATTGTTCTAACTTAAGGGGTTAATAAACTTATTTAGCCCACAATTCCCATTAATGTTTTAAAATTGTGATGAGATTAACTCTCCGCGTCAGTTATACTCCCCCCCCCCCCCCAACACACACACACACGAATGGTTTTAATCACGGTATTTTAAAAAATATGGTAATTCTTTTATATTAAGTGTTACGTATGTTCGGTCCCCCTCACGGAAAAGATCTATATGAATATATTAATTTTAAAGAATTGACCGATTGAAATTTGTAGACACTTATGATTGATTGATGACACTCAAGTAAGAATCATATTCTTAGAATGATTTTATTATTTGCTTGAACAAAGGATTCTTTGGACTAGACATGGTAAGGAAATCCGGTAGCAGTGATACCTAATTCGCCTACCCCCCAACCGTCCCATGAACCGGAAAGTTCGACCCCAAACGGGATGCATTCGCGATCCAGAATGGCAAAGTAGACGAACCCATTTCAGGTTTTATTAGAAACTAAAAAATTGATTTACAAAACTGAGAAAAATCTTGCACCGTATTTGTGTTTGTCATGGATTTTTTTGAAACAGATGAGAGTAACCACCGGATTAAGTATCTTCATTTCTCTCTGCTAATCGTCATTTTGTCTTTGCTGGATTATTTTTTTCCGTTCAGTTTTCTTTCTTTGTTTAGGGAGTAAAGAGATGTGTTTTGCTTGGAAGGATTTGATTGGGAACTTAGCGAAGAGAGTAATATATCTGTTGAGTCAAAAAGTTGATTCTTAAGCTGTCAAACATTAAAGTTGCTTTTGGGGAAGTGAATAAAGTCAATAGATACTTTGGAGAGTGAAGAGAGATAGGTAACTATTTGATGTGAATCAAGAATTAGGGGTTATCTTTAGTATTTTATTGTATTTTTGTTACTTTCTTTTATTTCCTTTATTTGATGTATTTTCTTTTATTAGTTGTTTGTTTAGTATTTAAAAGAAAGGTCATTGGCTCTTAGATTCTTATCTTAGGAGCCAAGCAACCTCCTTCCTGTAAATACCCTTATATAGCCTCATTTGAGGCATTCTTCCATTTTGAGATTTGAGAGAGTTTAGAGAGATTTATCTTTTCTTGGACCCACATTAACGTTGTTTACGAGTTTTTGTTTTAATGATGTGAATCAAGAATTAGGAGTTATTTTTAGTATTTTTAGAATTTTATTGTATTTTTGTTAGTTTCTTTTATTTCCTTTATTTGATGCATTTTCTTTTATTAGTTGTTTGTTTAGTATTTAGAAGAAGGATGGTTATTGGCTCTTAGGGATATAAATGTAATTAGATTCTTAGCTTAGAGGCAAAGCAACCTCCTTCCTATAAATACCCTTATATAGCCTCATTTGAGGCATTCTTCCATTTTGAGATATTGAGATTTGAGAGAGTTTAGAGAGATTAGAGAGATTTTTCTTTTCTTGCTCCCATTTAGTGGTGAACTGTGGGACAGATCGGGGGCTGATTGTCATGGGAAAAGTGGGCGGCGGGGCCTAAATAAAAGGCGACAGGGTCTGGGTGAAAGGCAGCAAGATCGGGGCTTGAATCGGCTGGCCGGAGTGTCCCTTGTTGGGGTGACGGCTGCGTGGTGGTCCTGGGTGGTGGGCGGCGGCACCTGCTGGCCCAGGGGATATTCCGGTGAGTGTAACCCACCTCCAGCACCACTGGACAAGGCTGGGTAGAGGGGTGAGGGGTTAGGGTATTGGTTGTTTTGGGGAAGAGGGGTGAAATAGGTTTAGAATTGGTTTTGTGTTGTGGAAATTGGCTAAGGTTTGTGTTTGAGTGAATCTTGGGTTTAAGTTCTACTTTAGAGTCTTCAATTTGAGTTTCGGTTGGAATGGAACCATTTCGGGGCTGACCGGCTTGGGTCTTTAGGCGAACAACATCACAAGAGGAATCGGTTGGGCCTAGGGGGTATTCCGGCGTTATCTGATGCAGATCAGTCCTATTTTTTTGGTCGGAACCCTCGATAGGAGCGACCATGGCTTCGTTTCTCTCTTCCAATAGACTTAGGGCTGATCGGCATGGGGAAATAGTCCCGGAATCCATCAGTGGCAGGCGTTCGGCTTCCTGGTGGTTCTGATCTGAGTTTTTTTGCGTACCATAGCTGGTGACGGTGGACAGCGGTATTATTTGATTAGGGTTTGGTCGAAAATCATCCGAATGAACCCAATTTGAATCCCAATCTTCAATAAACATGGTTGATCCAAGAACAAACCACGCTCTAATACCAATTTGACGTAAATGATGCCAAATGGGAGCAAGAAAAGATAAATCTCTCTAAACTCTCTCAAATCTCAATATATCAAAATGGAAGAATGCCTCAAATGAGGCTACATAAGGGTATTTATAGGATGGAGGTTGCTTGGCCTCTAAGCTAATAATCTAATTACATTTATGTCCCAAAGAGCCAATAACCTTCCTTCTTCTACATGCTAAACAAACAACTAATAAAAGAAAATACATCAAATAAAAATAAAAATAAAAAGTAACAAAAATACAATCAAATCTTAAAAATACTAAAAATAATCCCTAATTCTTGATTCACATCACTATTAAATATCTGATGCGTGCTTTTGGTTCCCACGATGGGACAAATGAAGAGGGTGGTGAGATGTGTATTAAAAAGTAAAAAAAAATGAAAGATTATCTTTAACAGTTGAGTGTAGAGTACATAAAATAAATGAAATACTCTTTTTAACAGTTAAGTGCACAGTTGATTGTAAACTGTACTGTACTGTACTGTGCAGAATAGTAATACATTCATTGGACAAAAAGCAAGTTGAGTGGCTGATTTTTTTATGGTACATGTACTAAACAAATAAATTAATAATAATAATAATAACAACTGTACATGTACTAAATGAAATCAGTTGATTGTACAGTGCATAAAATAAATGAAGGGGGATATTTTTTTACGGTACATGTACTAAGCAAGCAAAGGAAGTTGAAAGGGGCGTTGGATTTCTCTGTACTTAAATTAATAAAAATATTAAAAAACCTGTGGAGTGAATTTGCATCTGGATTAAATAAAAAAAGGAAGTTAATACACCATGCACTTTGTACTTCTTCCTTGGTTAAAAATAAAATTTCAGTTCATCGTACATGTATTATGTATCTTAGTAAATAAATTAAAATTTTATTTCATCCTATTAGTAACCTATAAATAGCTTATCCGTAATTCTAAAACACATTACCTTCATCATGCTTCTCTCTCAAAATTTATATACACTCTAACAATGGTTTTTAGGAAAAGAGAAAGAATTGAACAAGAAACGTCAACTTTTGAAGAAAATGATCATGATGACCCAATGCAACATGGAGTCGAAATTAAAAATCTTGAAGATTCTAGCGGTGATGAAGTACATACAAACAATAGTGACAATCAACCATAAAAAAAAATATACAAGAAAGTCTATTGGAAGTAAATACAGATTTGAAGCCTAAGTTAATCTCATTGGTGCCACGCGAGGAAAAATTCAACAAGGCTCAAAAGGTTGGAATTGCAAACATTGCAATGGAAAATTTACAAGTTCATACACGTGTATGCATTACCCTTTTTTTGGAACTCCCCCAGGAAAACAAATCAGACATCAAGCGTTGTCCAACTTTGATGAATAATAGGGTAGAATATGAAAAGCTTCGACAAAGAGTACACATCGATGCTAAGAAAAAAGGAGTTTCTTCATCTTTAAAAAACTCCACCCTCACAAAACGACATAATCCAACACCAACCGGATCAATAGGAGACGCATTCAAAATAATGGATCGAGATATGGTCGACATGAAAGTGATGAGAGGATTATGTGCAAATAGAATCCTCTTCAATGTGTTGCGCGATCCTCCATTTTGCGAGATGGTTACCGCAATTAACACTTAACCAAAGAGTTACAAGGATCCTTCGTATGAAAAGGCAATGTAACACCCCGTATTTTTTAGCTTTTAGAATTTAATTAATTCGGACATTTTTTTAAATTACACATGTGCAGTAATTTAATTAAATAAAATATTGTGTGTGTTTATTAAATATTGATCGGGAGAGATTATGATTAATATTTATGAAATAAATTTACTAAGTGTGTAGTAAATAACAAGTGATAATTATTATACGTCGTAGTGAACCCCATTCAAACTCTAGCCCTATTCTTGAACCCCAATTCTGATTTTCAACAAGAATTTCCCAATCTGGCCCACCCAAAATTTACAATTGTCCCAAACCCCCAAAAATTTCACAAGCTCTAATTCCTTCAAATCCAAAAGCCTTGATTTATCCTAATAACTCCAAGAGCACTAGCTTGCCTTCAAATGGGATTGAAACCAACTAAAAAGCATCATATTACCATTTCACTACAAAACTCAACCATGCAATCATAGAAGATGCATCGCAAAGCCAAGGCAACCAAAACCCTAACCTAAGGTTGCGACACTTAACCAACCTTCTATTAGCCCGCCTATCCATCATGCGGCCCTACTTTAGCCTTCTCTTGCTTTCGATTACCAAAACCCTAGGGCTGCAATCACAAAAAATCATAATACCCACCCACATCAGCCTGCGATCAAGCCTATAACACTACTCCATTTTAGTACTCAAGAGTGCGAAATAACATATATATCAATCACCTTCACCCTCTGATGGCGACGAACTACTTTCAAGCCCCTCAACCATACCAAAATTAGCATACACTAATGGAAGCTGAACCATCTCATCGCAAGGGCCCACTACCAAAATCAAGATTTTGCATCATCGACTTCACCGAGAACACGCAACATCCACATCCGAGGTTGATGTGTATTAGACAGAGGGTCGAGCACCGTTAAAGCTTCCCCGGATAACAATCCTCTATCGTTCAACTCTATTCGCTCCTTAGAACCCAATTCATTGGGTTCGTGGTGATATCCACCCCCCTTTAGTGGGTCTCTAAAGTTTGTAATTCTTTCGTCCACCCAATTGAGGGAATTCATGACATTTGAAATCAAGCCGCCGAGTGCCCATCGCTTTGATTACATGTCCCTTCGATGTCCCGACTACGTTGGTCCGTTATAGAATCGAAATTGCTTTTCTTATGGCAAGAGAGGGCATCTAAAAATTGATTGCCCCACCCGAGTCCCAACGGATACAAACGTGACACAAACTCGAGGGAATTATCAACCGCCTCTTTTTCATCTTGTAAATAGAAAGCCATGGGCATTAAGCCATTAAAATAAATCTTGGGCTTATGAGGATGTTGAGGAAGAAAGTGCCTCACACGAAGGGGGCTATTCGATTCAAGGAGATTTGAGGCTCGATAATCCCACTTTTGATGGGATAGATACTGTGGAAAAATTGTTTGATCTCAAGAACTATTGGAGCCACAAATGTGTCACACTCATAGAGACAAGATCGTCTTGTTAAAGTATAGTGGAATGATCTCATCAGAGAAAGAGCCTGACGTAAACTACACGTCAAAGGCTCAAAGCAAAACAAATACAAATTCTAGCGAGAGAATCTAAAAATGTCTTATATTCAAGAATGATGGTCCTTTACAAATGAGGCTTACATGGATATTTATAAGAGAGGAGAGAAGATTCTAGAAGGGGTCTCCTAAGCTCCTATTGGTTGAAAGAGTCTTGACACATATGATGTCACATGGGTCATTAACTACCTTCAATTACATCACATGCTAAAATATAACCTCCTAGAAGCTTCCTCTCAACCCTTACTACAATTAAAAATATAGCAAAAAATACCAAACTAATAAAAGAAAAAATACAATTGAATAAAAAGATACAAGAAAATACTAAAATAGCCCTAATTTCCATCATTCTCCCCGGCTTCAGAAAGCTCATCTCGAGCGTGAAAGGGTAAACGGCAACACGACTAGGATTCCTTCAATGAATTCTTCTACTTGAAATGGGAGGCGACCTCGTACGCGACTAGCGTACCTACTTGCAAGAAACCCCCAAAAAATAGGCAAGACATTCAATAGGTTAGGTTGAATTGGGTCTAGGTTGATTTGAGATCTAGGGTTTTGATTTGGGGTGTAGGAAGTCCGCCAAGGGTCTCGGTATTGTGTTTTCTTGAAGAGATTCGGTTTGTTGAAGGGCTCGGGATTGGGGTTTGGCTTGGAATTTCTACCGAGGGGTTCGGATTTCCCACGTCCACAGAGGGGATCGAGTCTTCAGCCAAGAGGCTCTGAAATTCTTGATTTTTCGGGAATTCTGAAGGGACCGGAGTTGATAGAATTTTGGTCGGGAGATTCGAGAAATCCAGCAGATCCTTTTTTGGGCCTTTGGGAGCATGACTCCGGTGGTTCGAGTGTGGCGGAAGGTGGTGGCATTTTGGGGAAGAGGCAGAAGAGGGTTTCATATTTTTGGTTTAATTCGACGATTTGTTGGGATTGTTGGGTAACTTGTTGGGCAAGAAAATATTCATTGCGATTGATTTCTTTGGGGCCAGAGAAAGTGTAGCGTATGATTTTTTTGATAATCAATACACCGATACACCAATCGGAGAACAACACCTCGCTCTGATACCAATTTGACGTAAACTATACGTCAAATGCCCAAAACAAAACATATACAAATTCTAGAGAGAATCTAAAAATGTCTTATATTCAAGAATGAAGGTCCTTTATAAATGAGGCTTACATGGGTATTTATTAGTGAGGAGAGAAGATTCTAAAAGGGGTCTCATAACCGCCTCTTAGTTGAAAGAGTCTTGACCCATGTGATGTCGCATGGGTCATTAACTACCTTCAATTACATCATATGCTAAAATATAACCTTTTAGAAGTTTCCTCTCAACCCTAACTATAATTAAAAATGTACCAAAAAATATCAAACAACTAATAAAAGGAAAAATACAATGAAATAAAAAAACCTAATTTCCATCAGAGCCATTTATGACCAACCTCCAATCCATGGCTGAATTTTCATCATATTCATGGGAGCGCGATCTTTTTGCTCACATCCAAACCTTGCGACTATCCCTACTCTAGCGTAAGTGACTACATAAAGACTCGAAGAAGACCGAAGAATTAAAAATTGGACAGTATATCCACGATTCGCAAGCACCGATCAAGCATGAACTAGCAGCCTTAAGAGAGATTGACTTTCCAATGTTATGTGAGTGGAGGCCCACCTCCGGGGAGAAAAAATTTCTTCCAAAAAGGCTGACCCACCCAAACCTAGTAATAATTCAACCCATCTCCCACTAATCAAGTGCTACAAATGTGGCCAATTCGACCACAAAATGACGGACTGTCCTAAGCGAAAGAAGAAGCCAATTTACTTTTGGTTACCACAGAGAAGACGCGAATACCAAGGAGACGGGAAATCCAATTGGCACTTGTTATCCAACTTGACCCCGACACCGAGGGAGAATCTCTCTGAATTCGAGGACGAACTATTTCAAAAGGAGGGGAGAATAATGGGCCAATTGTTAGTTTTGTCAATTAATAGTATTAAATGTAATAAAAGAAAAAAAATCCTCTTTAGAAAATATTAGAATAAGTGAAGGATCTTTTGGTATTTTAATACAATCCTAGGTGGAGTATGATTACTTCTAATATAAATTAGAGATGATTGAAAGAATTGCTCATTCTTTGGTCAGCTAAAAAATTTCATAGTGCGTTTGACGTACTTTTCTCTTCTTGGATTCAATTGGTTGTGTTTGCATCCTTAAGTGACATAAAAAATCATTTGGGTCCAAGGCCAAGAAATGAAAATTTATATGGCTAATTGGCTATACCAAAATTTATGCTGCTAATTGGCTATACCATATCCCGGAAAATAAATGTTGGTTGATGTCTATATAAGCACTAAAATAATATTTGCGTATCCCATTAGCAAGAATGTATCAACAACATGGTCTTTTGTATATTTATTTTTACAATATTTTCATGTAACATACAGTCAAATCTTAGGTATAGTCCCAAGGATCATAAAACAAACAACAAACAAAATTAATACAAATTATGGATATTTATAATGACCTCCCCACCAAATATTTGGGTTTGTATTTGATGTAAACATACAACATTTCCTAAACTCTTATTAAAATTAAATGAAGATAGTGGATAGCCAAAGACCTTCTTTATAATAAAAATTAGCTAGAGACCTAAATCTAATAAACTATTAGATGAACCTAGATAAATATGAACTCTAATTACGAGTTTAGATTATAACTAATTATCAAGAGATAGACTAATAAATAGTCGGGCGGACAACCCCATGCCACATCATTCCCCGCTCATGAAAAGGAGTTCGCCTCGAGGAGTTCGCCTCGAGCTCAAAGGGGATCCAACAGAATGATGCATGAAACAAGGGCAACGGCCTTCTTCGACGTCTGGCTCATGGGTTAGAGTCTTTCACCATCGGCGAGTAGCAGGGGGCAAGTAGTGGAGAGCGAGTGGGGTACTCGGCGCTCCATCTCCAACATTATGACAGCAAAAGCACTCCATATAGAAGTCATATCTAATCTCGAAGAAGGGCTTGAGGCAACCAGTGAGGCGGTAGGTGTTGTAGCAGATCCTTAGTGTGGTTAAATTCCCTTAGACGAAGCGCTTACTCGTAAACAACCTCAACCATAGGAACCTCCTTGGTGAGGAATTGGTGGATACGCATCTGAAGGTCGTTGATGAAGCAACCCACGTATTGATCATCGGCGTCACGAGTCAGGCTTGGGAGCAGCTACAATCTCTTGATATGGTAAGGAACGATGATTGTTCTCTAGCCGTCATAGTTGCACGAGAGGAACTACACATGCATAGTCGCCTTTAACTCGTCCAAGTACGGAGAGGAAGTCGTTGACCAAGTGTACAGCGCCAGTGAACTTTTGCCCCCATGTTCATGCATGACCCTCGTATTGATAACGGTTGAATGGACACAATGGAAACCTGAAATAAACTCAAATGTATCAAGCCAGTCAATGAAAGGATCGGGCACAATACGTCCGTCAAACGTGGGCACATCAACCCGAAATGGTCCCTTGCATGCTACGCTCCAAAAGGCACAAAAGTTGCCCCTTATCTGCGGGAGTTTCGTTAAGGTCGAGGTGCTCAAGGTTGTCAGCACGCACCGCTTGGCCACGAGCTGCTGGAAGTGGTGCTCAAGGGGTTATTGGGCGCAAGCCACGTAGTGGGACTCCTCCCAGGGGCACATGGGACAAACAGCTGCTTCATGGGTTTGTGGTGCATTGTTGAAGGTCGGGTGAATCCGTTGTGTTATGGGGGCAATAGTAAGGTTTAATGGGTCCCCATTCTTTGCGATTGGGTCGACCTCGCACTGAGAGGCTTGCTAGGGGACTCGTAAACATCACCACCCACCTCGAGGGGGAAGAGTGGCCAAATGTTTAGTGTCAGCAATGCAAAGGTGGTGGTTAGATCAACTCACGAACTTTTTGCCTGTGGCAATGGTTGGAGTCGTCTGGGATAGTGGGAGCGGAGTATCGAATGAAGGCTTAGTTGCTTAACCTCGGGGTGATCTACATGCCATGTGGGTGAAGAAAAGGTGGGTGAGTGTCGAGGATGGGGACAATCAGATCTGCTGCTAAAGGGTAGGTAGTGGCTTTTTGGGCGGGAATGTTACGGTAGGTAGGGGTGGAGCCTAAGGCCCCAAAGGTCAGATGAGTACAGGTGAGGTGAGGGTAATAGGGGTAGGGGTGAAGATAGAGGGGACCAAGATAGGTGAGGCCAGTAGGGGTTAGCCAGAAGGTGGCTTGGAGAAACAACGGGTAAGCGTTGTAGGGTGGGTGGCCTGAGAAACAACAAGTGGTGTCGTAAGGTGGGTGGCCGAAGGCTGAGGAAGCAAGATGATTGGGCAAACGCCAACACAAGAGTCCACAAAGGCGGCGGAGAACGACAGATCTGACGGCGAGCCAATGTTGGTCACTTTTATGTAAACACGCAAGTTCCATTAAACTCTTAAATTAAAAGAATACAATGGATGTCCAAAGGTCATATTTATATTAAAAATTATCTATAAAACCTAAAATCTATCAAATAACTAATTGATAAAGCTAGATAAATATGGATTTTGAGTTTTAAAAAAAACTAATTACTTAGAGATAGATTAATAGATAATACCAAAATAAAATGATTTTTTAGTCTCTTCTCTCTCCATCCAACTTGGCCAATATCCCCATAGAAACTCGTGCCACATCGTTTCAGCATCCATCCGTTTATTTGCAAAATTTCTTTGAATTTTGCAGTTACATAAGAAAGATTTGCTTATTCGTTAGGATTGATTCTCATGCAAAAGAATCGATCAAAAATGACGTCAAAGTTGAAAATTTTCAAACATAAGGAACGACATTTTAATTTCCTAAAACACAAGGAATGTATTTGTGATAAAAACAAAACAAGCGAGGTCATTGTAATTATCCCTGAAAGATAACTCGTTTCAGCATCCAGCCGTTTATTTGCAAAATTTCTTTGAATTTTTCAGTTATATAAGAAAGATTGCTTATTCGTTAGGATTGATCCTCATGAGAAAGAATCGATCAAAAATGACGTTAAAGTTGTAAATTTTCAAACATAGGGGAGGGCATTTCAATTTCCTAAAACACAAGGAAGGTATTTGTAATAAAAAATAAAAAAACAAGGGAGGTCATTGTAATTTGTAATTATCCCTGAAAAATAACCAAGACCACAAGTCAGAGGATTAACTTGTACCTGACAGGAACATAGAATGAGAGACTGAAAGTATGAAAATTGAGTGTGCTTTTTGCCAATTTGCGCATTCGAGAAAGTGTTCAATGGCCTCCGACTGATCTCCATAGTAAGTGAAATATACTGCCTGCATACATAAAACATGATGAAGTTAGATAACAAAAACGAGACCATTAACGGAATAGTAAGAGCTATATATATGAACGACAGTCATAACTCGAAGGTGACAATAGCTGATAATTTCAAACTTCCAGGATCCTACTTTTCAGGTAGGCCCGATTAATATCAGTAAGATAGAACACAGTCCAAAATGAGCCTACCAACCAAAGATTTCTGCAACCAATATTAATGGCCACAGTATGCAACATTCCAGTAACATAAACAAACCAAGCTTTATCAAACAGCAACATGAATGGCATTGTTTTATGTAAGAAGCACAGACTCACCAAAGCCTCATGCAACCATGCTGAAGGAATGCCCAAGTCTTCAATAAATTTACGTTGTAGTTCTTGAGCACTCCAAGTTTCACAATACTGAAACAAGATTTCCCTAATAAGAGTAGCCTGGAGATAAGGATAATCGTCCCGATGGGGCATGTGAAGCACCACATATATGGCCCAATGACATTGCCCTAGACACAGTAATTGGGAAACAAGTCCCATGTCAAGGACGTGAAGATCATTAGAACTGAAAACCCCAACTGCTTCTAACACTGCCCGCTGATGCCAGATCATATGGTAGTCGAGTGGATCGTGTGTTGAAGCAAAGGCACTGAACATAGTCTTCAGAGCACCAAACTTGCTCTCTTGGCTGGCATGAAGAAGCATCAGATAATATGCGAGGTCAAAACGTTCCTCTGGGCTCCAATCCACAGCTTCTTCTACCGGTCCTTCGTCAATGTAGACTGGAACTGGATATGGAGCCCTCCCATCATCAAGAAGCTGCTGGTAAGTGTGAAAAACAATGGCCAATGAGGTGTCAGATGGAAGCTGATACCACATCAACAATCCTAGGAACCTTTTCCAGTCGAGTTTTATATCGTGCAAAGCTCCATGAATATTACCAGCAAGCAATTCAAGAAGCCTTATCCTATCATCCTCAATAAAATTGAAGTCAAGTCCATTGATTCTCCAAATATCAAGCTGCCTAGAAATATCAGAACGGTTGAGAGTGGACCCACCAGCCTGGCTCAACAGACAAGCCATTCTCACATCTCCTCTAAAAGCAGCTAATTCTACGGCCGCATCCAGCTGTCGTCCAGTTAAAAGTAAGAATATGTGTTCTAAATCGTTTGACTCATTCAAGGAACTTACTTCATCTTGTACCCGATGACAAACACTCTCTTGCAACCAATAACTGAACTCTGCTCTCCGAATTAAAGGAAAAGCTTCAAGATCGACTTCTGAAGAACTTTCTTTCCTATCATGCATCATATCTTCCTCATCGTCAACTCCCACAGACTTTGATCCTCCACTGATTTCCCTCGAGGAAAAAAGAACTTTTATTAATTCCCAGACCATTACCTGGTGCATCAAAACTATGCGTGCAGAAGAAGATAACCCAGGAACCTCCAGTTGCCTCTCGATTGTTCCTATATAGCCACGGCAAATCTCTGAAAGCATCACGCGATCACAGACAAGTTTCTGAAGCTTTAGTTTGAAGTAGCCAACTCCAACTTCTTCTGTTTCATAACTTATTTCCTTGTGAAAATTTAATGGAGAATTGAAACAAAAATCAATAAGTTCCTCTCTGACTCTGTTATTTTCATCTCTGGCCACCTTGTCAATAGCAACCTTTTCCACATTTATTACAGAAGATAATACACGCGGAGAGTCACTGGTACCAACAGGTGTACCAGTGTGAACAAGGACACCATTAGGACCCCATCCTACACGGAATGACCTACCCATGAACAGTGCGGCATCAACTACGTTCCGAGAATGGCTTCCTGTTAGTGGTGTTTCGTGAAAGAGGTCCAGCTTAAAACCTTCCACTTTTGTAGTCTTCGGAGGCGGGCCCTTATTTTGTTGAGACAATAAAATGGATCCAGAAGTGCTTGAGCCAAATGTACTAGGGTTGTACTCGAGCAAAGCTAGGGGTGTCTTTCGAATTACGGGAGGACTAGATCTATGGACTGTTCGCCGAGAGTGTAAAGGAGATCTTGTGGAATCTTTACCAAAGGGTGTTTTCTGATGTGAAAGCATGCCATCAAAATCCTCATCCTCCTCTTCCTCAACAGAAAACATCATCATTCTCATTTCATTCATCTTGACCGGATCAAGCCCGAGGTGAGCAGGGAGGGAATGTGAAAGCAGAATAGGATCCACCATAGCAGTTTCTTCATCAATATCAGAGACCTCACCGCCATTCATCTCTTCAGGATGTTGAACTTCTGGAGCCATATCATCCATCGTGATGTCTTCTTCGTCGTCTTCGCTCAATCCAAATCTGCTAAAATGGTGAACCGAAAATTTCCATTTACCATTTGATGGATCGAAAGAAATAAATTCCGCTCCCTGTTGCTCTGTGCAGAGCCTCAATTTCTTCACAACTTCTCTTAGTCGGTCCTCTCTATAATCTGTTGGAGATCTTATTTGCAGCACTAAAGTTACTTCAGCTGACTTGTTAAGGCCCTTACCAACCGCAGGCTTGGTACTTTCATCTTCATATACAACTATCTCATGCCTACTGAACTTGATAATTTGATCTAAATCCAACCATCTAACATCAGTCACCCCAATAAATTTGACACATCCATAACCAATTTTTCCGACTGTAAAATCTTGAACTCTGCTGCAATAACCCGGATCCATGAATTCTCTAGTTGCCAGTTCACTCGAGCAAGGCTCCATATAATAATCAGAAGTGAGTAAAGTAGGTAAGGAATTTTTAATATCACACAGAACAGGACATGCGGAAGAAGAATCCATGCCAGTCAGAATAACTTTTCTTTTTTTGTATTGAGATTGAGAAATAAAAAGTGGCTCAAAAGTCCCCAAATCACTGCCCATTCTTAAGTAGTATCGATTGAAATGTTGCTTCTATTGCACTATAAATGCAAGCCCTGATAATAGAAGAGACAACATCAGTTTTCATTGAAAACACAATATACAAACAAGAAATTTATTATGCAACAAATATTACACAAGAACATACACATTAGCTCAGCATTGGGGGGGGGGGGGGGGGGGGGGGGGGGGGGGAACATATAGGACCATAAACATGGTCCACGACTCGTCCAAACGGTAAATCACATCTTGCATAATCTATAAGAATATAACCCTTTTGATCCAACCAATACAATTATGTCTGGTAATAGATGGAATACGACACGAACTTGGAAACAAACTTTCAAAAGTGTCACCTCATTATTTTCTTCATATCAACGAAAGACAGACTTTTAGGAAAAAAAGAAAGAAAAAAAAAACTCCAATTACTCTTTGAATGTAAAATTGAATTTTATCTCTTTCACCTTTATCACCTCAGCAAAGCTTACGACATTCTGACAAGTTCCTCTCATGCCAATGGACTTCATAGCAATAGGTGGTTTGTGGTGGGATTCCAGTGGCTGCTTTTGGGACCTGCTAGTTCTTCATCTTTCTTGTATTTTTATTCTCTTCCTCTTGTCTTTATTTTGTAATATCCTGAGGACTGCTGGTCCTCCCCACTTTGTAACTTCTACTTCTTTAATTAACACAATTCTGTTTTTTATTTTAAAAAAATGTGTTAAAAGCTACACACAAAATGCATAAATCCCAGCAGCTAAACCATTACCAAATGGAACTCCTCTCAAGAACTTTATTTATTTAATCAAGGCTCGGGAACTTCCAGAATAAGAGCTGAAACCCCAACAATGTATCTATTGTATGTACATCATACATTTACAGACATATAAATACACGTACATATCAGTGTTACATTGTTATTAATGTCTTCGGGAAGCCCAGGATTCTACTGTATTTTCAATTATTTTATTTTCATGTCTAGTTTAATAATTTTTCCTCTTTTAGTAAGTATAGTAGGTTGAGGACCTGTGGTCATGTTAGAATATATCCTATTTGTATCTATACAGTGATCAGTCTGAGAAGTTTGTTTATATTTCTTCCCTAAAATTGATGGGAGTTTCAAAATGTATCATAAACATAGGTTATGATATGCTCATACGACGTTTTTACATTACTAATTCCAGATTACAGTCCTAAAGGTTTACTCAAGTCTCTGGATTGAACTGCGTTATCTAAACAAACCTAACCCCACTGTAAGTGTAAAGTGTATCCCGTTCCTGTCCACTCCCCGTTCCTTGTATCCATAGAATCCACGTTTTATGTAACTAATCTGTAGTGGGGAGCGAAAGCGATTTATTCTACACTACACAACAACATTGATTTAGAGGCAAAATGCCTAATTTCTCTCTCCAAGTCTCATTCATATCAAAACTAATAGCACTGATTACAACGGGAGGTAAATGTCCTTATTTATTGGCTAAGTTATCTTGCTAGCTAAGATAACTCATAAAGGTAAATGATTAAAGAGGGCACATTATAATATTCCAAGTGAACTTCATTCTCTAGGATTGCTAATTTTTGTGTATTGGAATGAAAGTGTACCAAATTTAGGAACGTAAATCAATACGGATCACTAGGGTCCTAGTGTTTTATGGTAATTATAATACATAACAGTGCTTTCAATTGCGATTGCGTGTTGCGTAGTGATTCGAGTCCGGTGTTGTGTCACGTAAGCAATGTAGCATTTTGCTTTCGTAATTTGGGTATTTAATTTTATAATTTTAAATATCTAAAATTAATATAACGTGTATAAAAATTGGTAAAGTATAATGGAAATCCGAGCACGTCATTTCCAAACAGTTCGCGCTCCATAACCAAATTCCAAAATATTCATAAAAAATATCGTATCCAAAACAACTATACCAAAATGGAAACCCTAGCACCAACATCCATTATTCATTTACTCCCCAAAAAAATAAATATCATATACAAAGCAGAGAATATGTACATATATATATATATATATATATATATATATATATATATATGGTATATAGAGAGTGAATATATGCCACCGAATCCACAGTTGCGACAAGTTAAACCGAAATTGAAATTAAAAAAAATACCAATGAATTTGAACGGAACAGCTGCAAAGTCTTTGCAAGATGGCTGTAGGAAAGAATATGGGAATCAGAAAGAAAATTACAAGTATACCCCATTATTCACATTAGAACATCAACAAGATGTTCAGGCTTCTTTCAATTTAGTTTTTAACATGATTTCACGAAAATTAGCGTCCTTGTTATCTTTGGAATAAAGAACAAAACAAACCTAAATAGCTGAAGAGTGCTCCTGCTTCGGCCTAGTTATCTATCACTGTTGGTTTGTTTTGTTGGCATTAGTCTTCGACAATTCGGCGTGAGTGAGACAAAGAAGCAGAAAGCTGAGAACCAGGTGAAAGACTGTTGAGAATGCCCAAACTTTCCAGTCGAATTATATATTATACCGCTATATGATGCAGCTACAAAACCGGCAAGTTGGAACAGTAGAAAAGAACAAGAGTCTGTCAACAAATAACAAAAGTGAAAGCATTAATATTTCCGTCTCCACCTCTACTAAAAAGACATCCATAACAAAAACTATTGTTGTAAATCTAACAACTTTAAGCAAACTCCAAATTTAAAAGCGAGCCCAAAATAAGTAATTCCAACAACCAATCGTTATATTACAACCCATCACGAACTACCATCTCAAAAGAAACTGAAAATTATAGGTTTTGAATCTAAATCTATTGCCACTGAATCTCAACTCTTCACTAAACACAGCTATCCAATATATATTAGTTGACGGAGTTGTCCAAATTAATAGAATCAACTTTTTTAGAAAACTAAATTAAATTATAAGGATATTCCATACCCAAGAAATGGCTTCCTTGAAACGAAATATTTATGATGTGTACAGGGATTTGGATTTATTTGTATTTTTTGTTATTTTATTTTTCATGTTTTATTAGGCTTTTCCCTATTTTAGTTCTTTTAGGTTAGAGGGTAAAATTATCTTTTAGTGTCTTTAAAGTGCTCTTTTTGGTCTTTTACCTTTTTTAGGCTTAGCTTGACTAGCAAGTTAAGCTTGTCCTATAAATAAGGGCATCGGTCATCCATTGTACTCACTTTACAATTTGAGAGCTGAATTAAAGTTATTTCTTGGGCCATTGGCTTCTAAACATAATGTCGTTGTGTAGTTAGTAAATTTACGCTTCCGCATATTAACTTCACATCAAATTGTTATCAGAGCCTCGTCTTCTCTTGATGTGCTCACCGATGTGGTTGTTGTAGGGGGGTATGGCTCAGAAGAACCGGCGAGTCGCTCCTCTAGAACACACCTCAGTCGCCCGCGATCAAGCGACACCACCTCTTTTTCCACCCCCATTTATGTCCCAAAACCCTAGATCTGCACCCCAAAATTCAGATCTACTTCAAACGCCCAAAACCTTAGCTCTAACTCCTCTTTCCAGTCACATCTGTCACCAGCCGTCAAATCCGGCCCTTACCAAAGCACACAACTGCCTGAGCTTTATTTCCGATCATCGTCGGCGTTGGAAACCCTTCTTCGATGTTTGACGGATGTCAATGGGATCCTCACAGTCGTCCATACACCCCCTTACCCAACTCCAAGCCCACGCCCCAAATTTGAAGCGAAGGAGCGTCCAGAACCCCAAATACCATCTCTACAACCCAGATCTACCGTCAGCTTCACGCTCCGGTGACTAAGGGCCATTTTCGGCGACAGACGACTGCGAATAAGCGTCGCAAAGTGGAGGAATCCATCTCCACCGACCGGAAACCTCAAAGAAAGGCTGAAAACCTTCTGTCGAAGCTTCCCACAGCCACGATCTTACTGTCCCAGCCTTCCAACAGCCGGACAAGTGCTCCGACAACGTTTCCGGAAGAGAGGGGCCCTCACCAGAGCTCTGGCCAGTCCAAGAATTATTAAGGCAGCAGCCTTTTATGGTAACACACAAACCCTAGTTGGGGTTATTAATATAAATGAGGCAAAATCCCAAATTACCCCTTTCTCTCTTGATTATTTACAGCCCACTATGCATTATCCCAAATCAATCCCTATATTTTCAGGAAGTCCCACTTTTGCCCCTGAAAGATTTAAAAATTATTTTGAACACCTACCAACTTCTGAAAATTAGTTTTTAGCCCCTTAACTTTCTGGATATTTAATTTCAGCCCTATTTTTCCAAACCCTCCAATTGTCTCACCGCATCATTCCCCGAGGACTATTCCCGTTTTGATATGTTATGGAATGAAGGTAGTGATGTTGATTATGAAATGGATATGGGGATTTGTGCCGAGTTTGAGCAATTGAGCCGTATTGTCATCGAAGAACTCGAAAGTCGCCTCAACGATTTGGACCGGCTTGCAGAAACACTACATCGAGAGCTTCAGACCTTTCAATTTAGTGCCTACTCCATCGGGGAGTATAAAAATCGCCATTACCTTCTCAGTCAGTGTCGCACGTAGTACCTTGAGTTGGAGACGGCGCATGAACATTGAGAGCACGAGTTGGCCTGTTATTTTGAGTATTTATTCATAGATGCGACTTTTCCTCTGACCAATGTCATTCTCGTACACGACGATGATGCCCTCTACCCAATCATGCTTAGTGAGGACGTCACCGAGGACTTCGAGGCCTCGTCGGCGGATCGTATGGATGTGGTTTCATTTGTATATTTGAGGAGGACGGTTGGCTCACTCGCACCCGGTTCCGGGATTTTGAGACTTTTGTGCATGGGGAATTCTTTCCCATCTTCAGGGAAGAAGAGGTTGGGTGACTCGCGCGCATTTTCGCGAGATGGAGTTGTTTGTCAGTTTCGTCTCTTGAGGAGGACACGTTGCTTTAGGTGGCTGAGTTTGTTCGAGGGCATGTGGACCCATTGTGGAAGGCTTTTGAGGCACGGTCGGAGGTCGAGATGAAGGGTCTACTCTCACGGGTGCTTATCATGGAAGACTTGGACTAAATTTGGCACTGTTGCCCTATCTGAGGCATCGTTGTGATGGTCTTTATCGTAGTAGGATCCGAGGTTGCGTTCTTGTTTGTCGACCATGGTTAGGTTTTATGACTCTTCTCCTAGGGCTTTTTGCTAGCCGATATGCCTGACGCTTTCGACGATGACTTTCCACTTAAGTGCAGGAGTCCATTGATAGTTGCTTTGCTATGTTGTCGCACACCTTCCACGCTCGGGACGAGCTTTTTCAAGTGCGGATGAGTGATGTGTACATTTCCCAAAGTTTTACTTGTATTTTTTGTTATTTTATTTTTCATGTTTTATTAGACTTTTTCCTATTTTAGTTGTTTTAGGTTGGCTGGCATTATCTTTTAATGTCATTAAAGTGCCATTTTTGGTCTTTTACCTTTTTTAGGCTTAACTTGACTAGCAACCTAAGCTTGTCCTATGCATAAGGCCTTTGGCCATCTAGTGTTATTCGCTTTACAATTTGAGATGACTTAGAGTGATTTCTTGAGCCATTGGCCTCTAAACATAATGTTGTTATTGGTGTTGGGTAGTTTGGAAATTTATGCTTCCGCATGTTAACTTCACATCAATTTAATTGAAGGTGCTGCTAATTGAAATATGCTAACTGATTACTGTTGCAAATAATAGGTGAAAAACAAATATGAAACACAAACAAACAGAAGAGATTGATATTAAAGCCGAAGGTAGCATAAACAAGTCATGTTATCAAACAAGTGCTGACAGTAAGTAACTAAACATTAAAGTTGAAATGCATGGTACTTATTAAAACACTAATCAATCTACACAACCTAGCAGTGATACCATACTCTTCTGTTTTACACTCTGCTCAAGGCGAGAATTCAGCACTTCTGAGAATCTTAGTTGGTTATATACCATATTTGAACAATAAACTTCTGCAGATCCTCTTAATAAGTTACAACCATTTGTTCAAGTTTCTCTTAGACCATTGATAATAATGTGGAGGTTACCATACGTGGTATTGTAAGAATTGATAGAAGAAAGAATTTTGATTTTAGAGAACAGAATAACATGAGCTATAAGAATAGTTAAAACAAAAATTAAAGAGAGAAAGAGAGAGAGAAAGGAAAGAACCCAAAATTACCAAACAAAAAGAATAGAAAAATAAAACATCCTACAATAAACCCAAAACCTGAAGAACCACAAGACTAGAAGAGTACAATAACCCTGGACGTTTTATCAGGGTCCACCAGCCAAATACTTCAAAATATATTTTGACAATTAAACAATTTTGGATAATACTCTTCCTGCTTAAACAATTGATGGCATCACACCTTCCAAACCCAATCCACAATTCAAATGATAGGGCAAAATTAACTGTTGATGTACATACACTCACGGGACATGAGTTCCACAACAAAAGCTCAAAAAATTTAATGTCTTTTCAGCAAAACAAGATGTGACAATACAGAATTGTACACTATAGCAAAATCATGGTATAACCACGGAAGTGACACATTCATTCTGCTATACTCCCATTTCACCCACACCAAGTGCATCAATACAACATGTACCTGCAAGGAATTTAAATTCATTAAAAGCAATGTTTTAAATCACGATTGCGTAAGGCATTGCGTTTTTGCTCCCAGATCGCGTCGCATTTTTGTTCCCGAATCCCGCTGCATAAATAACGTTGCACGCCGTGCAAGTTATTCTTGCATTTGATTTTTGAGCTTAAAAATGCGGAGGGAAAATGGAAAATTGAGCCTGAAGTTTCGGGTGATTTTTTATTTTAGACACGATGTTTCAAAAGTTGGAATGTTAACTCAAAATTGCAATGTTAACTCTGAACTTTAAAAATTGCTTCAATTCGATCTACCGTTACTTGCCGTTAGAAAATGTAATGGAGGTGTTGAGTAAATATCTTATGTGGCAAATAAAATATATTGTCCAATAAGAGTACACATTGCACCCCTTTTTAATCTTAACTAATCCCCTCTAACATTAAAAGAATTCAAAAGGAAAAAAAAGAAATATAAATAAAAAGCACACAGATATATAAATGAATATAGAATCGGCACTCTCACCTATCCAGCCCTTTCAACACCCGCCCTCCAACCCACATCCACCTCCCCCACAACCGCATGTAAACCGTGAGTTGCGACCACAATCTGCCCACCTTCTCCCCGATCCACTACCACCTCCCCCTTATCCCACCCATCACCACACCCAATATAGCATCAACAAAGGAGCTCTCTTTACACATGTATATATATAGCTGATTTGTGTATATATACACGGATGTGTGCATATATAGAAAAATCTGTATACATACATCAATTCATGTATATATACATCAATTTGTGTATATATGTATATCGTTCATATATGTGTTTTGTGTGTATATTTGCGCATATTTGTGTATTGCATGTGTATTTGTGCGTATTTGTCTATTGTGTGTGAATCTGTGCAAATATATGCATATGTTTATAATATATGTATGTATGTATGTATGTATGTACGTGCTTGTGGCTTGTAAGTGTGTGTGGATGTATGTATGTGTGTATTTGTAGCATGTGTGAAGAAACCAAATGTGTGTATGTGTGGCAAGATTATGAAGCTATGGAGGGTGGCGGTGGAGGAAGGGAAGTTGGAAGATATAGATTATTTTTTAGTTTTTTGTAAATGAATGTAATTTTCTTTTAAATTTAATTTTTCTATTTTTTTAATTCTATTTTGTTATCTTCATAGGTGGCACCCTTTTAGGTTTAATTTTAATTAATTATTCTTTAAGACACGTGTCATTTTTTAATTGGTCAACACAACAATTTAAAAGTTCAATTTGTGATCCAGTCAACATTCCGTTACATATTCTGACGGAGATGTAACAGAGGCATAAAATTAAATATTTTTTAAAATTTAGGGTTAACATTTCAACTTTTGAAACATCTTATCTAAAATTAAAAATCACCCCAAACTTCAAAGTTAATTTGCATTTTTCCCAAAAATACATACATACATATATATATATATATATATATACATATGCTCCTGTGCGGACTAGTCCACATTTTAAGAATGCGTACCGGACATGTGTCACCTAACGGTGCGCTTAGAAATTATCGCCTAAATTATAGGCACACTCTCTCTCTTTTCTGGGCTCACCGCCAGGTGACACATGTTCGGTCCGCATTCTTAAAATGCGGACTAGTCCGCACAAGAGCATGACTGTATATATATATATATATATAAAAAGAAATCTATACCATCATCATAAACATAGTACTAAATCACTCCAAATAAAGTCCGAAAGTAACACATCATTCCAAAAATCAATAAAGTCATAGACAACCCAAAAACATGAAACAAGAAGTTTCTAAAAAACAAACTGGCAAGCAAATGAAATATCAAAAGAAGTCTCTTCGCTCATCCAACATAAATGGGGATTAGGAAGGGACAAACTCTTTAAAGATGCAACAGCCCACATCAACCATACAAGCAAAAAGAATCCTACATCATCCACATAATTCATGCGAAGCAAAGATGCAGCGAAATTACATATTGAACATTACAAACATTAAAAACTTACATCGACACTAAGAAAAGAGAGTCTTATATCCTGTGCAGCTAATGCGACCACTTCAATCGAGAACGGCTATATATAAAAATGCACACACAACAGAACAATAATAGTGTGAGATATCGCAAATAGTGTGAAAATATCATAAAACAGCGCAAAGAGAAGGGCAAGAGCATGAAGAAGTCCGCAACATTTGTGACAAACACTATTTCAGATGCACAACAGCCTATTTTTGACAGGCAAAGACAATTGCGCGCAATTCAAAACACTGGTTACAAGCATTTGTCAGCAATCACTTCATTTCTAAGAATTAAACATTTGTTAACATCTCAAGAACAACCTCAGGGTATTCCAACTGTTCTCTTTCATACTCCTGAATGCTACAAGCTACAAAATCTCTTAACAGACTAATTATTAAGATTTCTGGTTCGTAATAGTAATACAAAGTTAGTTTATTAGACCCTTTTATGAAAATACCAAAACGAAAATAAAAACAAATTTCCGAAATCAAAGTTAGGTTTGTTTGTGGTTGGGAAGACACAAACATGTCCATCATCAAGATTTGATTAACAACCAACTCAGGGTTTGACTAAGAGCAAAAATAGGGTTTTATTCGGATGTAGGGTTTAAGAAAAAAAAGTTAAGAAAGGAAGAAATAGAAAGAATAGGTTATGTGAGTGAACAGAAGTGTTGAGGTTACCTTGTCAAACAATATGTAGTGAAATGTTGAATGGAGTGGAAGCAGCTGCTCCGGAGCGAGACGGTCCGATTGGGGGAGGGACAAAGCGGGAGACACAAAAGGGAGAGGGAGATGTTTGATTTTAGGGTTTATTAGGTTTTTAGCCTCATTTTTTTATGCATATTGTGTTTTTCTCCTCTAAATTTAGCATTTCATAGATTTGATACCTAATTTTGACTCAAATTCTTGAGTCAACCAGTTGAAAGTATTTGAAATTTACATTTTTTTTCGGGGGGGAGGGGGGGGGGGGGGATACATTTTTTTTGTTAAATCCGAAATTACCACTCGTTCGGTCATAATTTTTTTCTAAAGCCTACAAACCTTTTCTTCATTTTATATCGTTTTAACTCGAGTTTAAAAACTAATTGATTATGTATATAATCATATATTAACGCAATATTTTTTAGTACCTCTTATGAATAAATTTATGATATATTTGGATGTCTCGAATTAGGATTCAATCAGAATTGTAATTTTTTGGAATTGAAATTAGTGTTTATGTAATATTGTGTGTGTAGAGTGTGGGTGTGTGTAGTATGTGTTGTGGGTCTGTGTTGTTGAAAGAAACAATATGTGAAATTGTGTGGATGTGTGAAGCGTGCGTGTGCGAAGTGTGTATATGTGAAATTATATGTGTTTGGGCAATATGTGTGTATGCATTGTGTGATGTAGTGTTTGTGAAACTTCGTGTGCAGTGTGTGTGTGTGTGTGTGTGAAAATGTGTGTGTGTAGTGTGGGGGGGGGGGATTTAACTATGTATCAATTTCATAAAATATGATTCTAAAATTCTCTAATTCTACTCTGGAATTCAATTTACGTAATTGAAATTCTTAAAATTGGAATTCCATGACAATTCCAAACTCAAAATTTCAAACCAAACAGTGGAATTGGAATTCAAGGCCCTAATTCCAATTATAAAGCTTGAAATTGGGCTAGCAAACACACCCTTACTCTTGAATGGAATTTTTGAGTTTAGGCGAACCACACAACTTCATCTCTTTTTAATAATAATGGAGCTCCAAACATAAACATAAAATAGCGGATTCCCCTTTATTTATAACAATACCTGTGTCTTATACCCATCAATAAAACATGGATAAAAGGGCTCTACAACTTCTTTTTGCCTTTTGTCTTACCATCCAATCTCAAGATTTATTAAATTAAAATATTCCGGGCCGCAAATATTGGTCACAAAATGGTGCATATACAAATTGTCAATTTTTTACTGTGATAAATACACAAGATCATTTTACTTAAAAAGTTTGTGGTGCTTTATGGGTCACAATACTTTTATTTAAACCCTTACAATTTCTCATTTTACCTATTTCGTTTTGAAAACATTCTTTACCGATTAGTCATTTTATAAGGTCAAATAGTCATTATTAATTATATAAAAACAAATTGTCACAAGAAATAAGAGATATGTCTTTAACCTCCCACTTTGATTTAAAAATATTGACCAAGAAAGTTCATACGCTTCAAATATCGCAATAGCAAGTCCATAGTCACTTGTTTAGTACACAAATAAATCAAGTGTATCGTTATTGGTGATTTTACTAAAGTACAAATTAGATAGTACACAACCTTATGTGTGATCATTAAACCATGTACTTCAAGAAATGTACAACTTCACATTTAATCGATACGTGTCATTCAAATACATTGCGGCCAAACCATGCAAAAATTGTCGTTTAATGTCTAAGATGAAGACTTAAAACACGGTCGTTAAACATGTTTAAACCAATTAACAGGATTACTTTTATCCAATATTTATATATTATGATATTTGCCATGTGAAATTCGCCACATTTATGTCCCTTAAGCCAGTATTATAACTTAAACATGTATATACATGCATCAACAATTAATAATCATAATGAAATATACAATAAAGTGCATTTGATTAACTAAACAAAAGTAAAACAGACAATGAACAAAACAAGATGGATTCTCACACAATAACATAATCAAAGGACTCGGTGATATCCATGTGAGTAACATGAACCTTTTAAATGTGGGGTACTAAAGTTTTGGTCGATTACTCAGCAAGCATTGCCAAAGTTGAAACGTAAGGGACTTCAATTACTCTTTCCTTAATTCACACTCATACAAACAAGTAGTGATTAAGGATGTGCTTGTTCATATATAATATTTGAACATTCTTGATGAATTGGACGGATCTCCAATGATCATAAAAAATCTTGATCGGACGTTAGATAGAGTCTAGAGGCTTCTAACATGCAACATACTCGAATTTCATAGTGGAGTTAATTGTATGGGATATCAATCCTACAATAATGTTAAACACCAATTCAGCCCCAAAATATAAGTGCAGTATAAACAAAGACACAAAATTTACGTGGTTCGATGGGTCGGTTTATCTATGTTTGCGGGGAAGGAATAGCATCATGTTATTAACGGAGAAGGAAGAAGGCGACTTGGAGTGCTAAGGTTTCTAGTTGAGAGTCTACGTCATGGATACAAGAGTGTGTTAATCGATGCCCCGTGTCATTAGGGTTACATATATATATAGATACAAGTGTCCTACAGTTCAAGGTCTTTCCATAATGATCGGTTGCTACCCTTTATCTTATCCTTGAAGTAGTAGAATATCACTAAACCTTTATCTATCCAAATCCAATCGACATATACTTGATTCTCCCTTCGCGAGTTTGTGATCTTCAGACGACTACTCTACCGAACTCTCTTAATTCCACATGTTATACCATTTGACCTGCCCAACTCATAGTCCCTTCAATTAACCCTTTAATTTGGGTGATCGATTACCACATTCCTTGAGTGAGAGCATGAAAAATCTCTAATGTAGGGGGTTTTCGTCGCTTAATTGGCCCCTTATTTTGGATTCTAATGTATTGCGTCCAAGATCAGAACGAGCTTGTCAGTGGACCACTTTCTTCCCATTTTTTAATGAGCTGGAGCGCAGTCATCTTATCCGCACGGTCAACCTATTTTTGCCTTTTTTTAATTGTACACATGTTGATATAACTTTTCTCAATAGTTCTTTATTAGATGGCATGTGTCGCAATTATGCTTAGTGATAGTGTAATCATTGTAATGACGCACTTAATCCTCATGATTAGGGTTGTGTGCATCGTATCTTTACTTCTCAAGGCAAACATAGCATGTGACGCGAGTGACCTGGGTGAGATGAAGTGAGTTTCTCCTTCCAAGAGAGTTGTCACTTCAACTGCTCTTTGGCGGTAAAGGGTATAAAGGATTTCAAATACCCCTTATACTTTATTGACTTGAACTATATAGGTAAGAACTTTCATTGTCAATTTCTCTTTATAACTTGAGTTATAGATTCATTATTCATATTCATCTCTTTATTTTAATTTCCATTCATTTTAGCCATGCATGGGCATAAGAGGAAATACAAAATGACCTCGAAAAATAACTTTGAGGCATTCGTACAACATCCCTTATATGTGGCAGTGACAAGATAAGGACCTCGTTGGATGAGGAGGACCTTTATGACATCGATTGTGAGGTTTTTGTTATGACAATGGACATATATAATAAAGTGGGGAGTTCATTTCCCCTTCGCCCATTATTGATGGAAGTACTATGTTTCTATGGGATACTTCCAATCTAAGCAAATGGAAGCTTTTTCCATATTGTAATGGGTACAATGGCCATCAACCAGATTTGTGACACTAATTTGGGCTTGAACAAGATTAAATATTATTATGACCTAAGGACTTCTCCTAAGTCTAGCACATATCATTTTCAGACTGGCGACAAGTCCCGTAATTTGGTGACTTGGCTACCCAGATCATAAAAAGACATCAATAAAGATATCTTGGTGTTTTGGGGGTTGTTATACGATGAAAACTATACCAGTCACCCCGCGCGTGTTCAGGAAGGAACTCTTAGTAAGCTTTTTACCTTTTTATTGTACTTGTTTTATGATTTTGAATATGTTTATTACTAATCGACCTTTTTTATATGCACATCCCCATTGCAATGGAAAACTTAGAGACCAAGACTTCAACTTTGTTGATTTGAGTAGGGATGGCAATTTTTCCCGAAAATTCGAAAAACCGCGGATACTCGAAAAAAAATCCTCCAAAAATCGGGGATCAGGTCGGGTTCGGTGAATAAAAAAAATCCCGAAAAAATTTCGGGTCGATTTCGGGTATACCCTTTGGTCTCCACGGGGATACCCGATATATATATATATACTTCTAAAAAAAATAAACCCTATCAGCTATCTCTTTTCTCTTTACTCACTCACGCCGTCCTCTCTCATCTCTCACGCTCGCTCGCAGCAGCAGGTTCTGAGCCCTCTCTTCTCTCTCATGCACGCAAGGAGCTGTTCCTCCCTCATCCGCATGCAAGGAGTTCCCCCTCTTCTCTCTCACGCATGCAGGTAACGTCTCTCTCTGTTGTTACTGATGTGTGTGATTGTTATTACAAACAAAACATTTTAGTTCAGATTTTAGTATAGATTACTGTGATTGTTGTTACGGATTACTGTGAACTTGACATATAGTTGGTTTTTCATATTTTAGTTCCATCCCCTTAATGTGCGATTGTTGTTACTCATCCCCTTACATTTTTCAGTAGTTGGTTTTTTTAGACTGTAAACAAATGAGGTAACAAATAATTTTTCAGTAGTTGTTACTCATCCCCTTAATCTAACAGATAAATTTTTTTTTAGATTTAACTGATAAATTTTTCTTAATTTGTCCAGGTTCTAATTGAGATGTAATTCAAAAGTAATTTTTACTTGGTGCTAAAGACAAAAAAAAAAATCAAAATGGGTTCCTCGCGGGGAACCCGATACCCGTTTTAAACGGGGACGGGGATCCCCGAACCCGTTATAACGGGGAACGGGGCGGGGACGGGGAACGATTTTTCTAACGGGGACGGGGATGGGGAGTTAAAACCCGACCCCGAACCGACCCGTTGCCATCCCTAGATTTGATAAAGGTTTTGGGCGAGACAAAAAGAGTAGTGCATGTTCTTTTTAGCTGCGAACTAACAGTTGCGTCAGCCAAGAACTTCACAGCCATTTAAGAGGTCATCGTTGTTGATTATATGGTAGTTTGTGACTCTTCCATTCCTATAATTAGCCCCTCCCCTAGCAAAACTACGAGAGGGGTGTACATTGGTTGTAACGCTCGAATTTTATTAAATTAATAAAGTCGCATTATATTTTCGGACTTGCGTGAGTCACAAATTATATGGACATGGTGTTATGAGAAATTAATGGGATTAATTTATATAGGTCATTTTTAATTGAAATTAAGGTCGGCGTTATGCTTGTTAAATTTAGTTACGCAATTTAAACGAAATGAATTATATAATTATATTTATTTATGTATTAAAATATCATAAAGATAAAGGAAGAAAATCCAAATAATAATAATAATAATAATTCCATTAAAAAATAAAAGTGCTTAGAAAAAAAAACAGGAGACGTTAAATTAAATTTTGGAGAACTTTCCCTTCTTCAACGACGTTTAAAAAAATCATTTAGACCTATATTTAGAGTATTTTATGTCCGAAATTTAGTAAAAATATAAAAGAAATAGAGCAATTTTAGTGGGTGGGTTGCCAATTTTAGACGATTTTCATCAATTATTTCTGCCCTTTTTATTCCATTTGATATAAGGTATCATCGCTACATGTTTAGGAGCCATTTGAGATGGTTAGGATCATATAAGGTGGCTTGTAGTAGGGGAGGCAAATTTTGGCACGGCACGATAACATGATACGAAATTGGCCCGAAAAACACGGCTTGTCGTGTTTTGTGTCGTGTTTGTGTTCGTATTTTTTTACACGAAGTCGTGTCGTGTCGTGTTCGTGTAAAAAAATTGACACGAATTAACCCAATTGACACGACCCATTTAACACGATTTCAGCCCAATTGACACGACCCATTTAACACGATTTCAACCCAATTAGCACAACCCAATTACCCTTAATTAAACCCAATTAGACCATTTAAAATTAAATACATCTCACACCTACACTTGTCAAAAGATTAACCAATATCCTATTTTACCACAAAATCCTACGTAGTCTAATATCATCCACGATTCATCAGGCTAACCATTTCAACTCTATAACTCTCTCAGCCCTAACGTCTCTCTCTATCTAACTCTCTCAGCGGCTCAGCCCCACATGGCCACACCACCATCATACCCGCCTGCCCACCCCACCCCACCCCACCCCACCCCACCATCATCTACACGCAGCGCCCCACCCCACCTCAGCAACTCTAAGTTAATGTCTCTCTCTCTCTCTCACTCTCTCAGCTCCGCCCCACACGGCCACGCCACCATTATACCCACCCACCCACCCACCCCACCATCATCCACCGCCTCACCCCACCGTCATCTACTACACGCCCCACCCCATAGCCCCAAAGTCCAAAAACACACAACTGATTTTTGGATCTGTTTTCCCTAAAAAAAACATATCACAATCTTCTTCCTATTACCAAAATGCATGAAAAGAATAAATTAAAAGTTACGTTTTATACCTAAAAAAACAGTTGAGATTGAACCAGACCTTGATGAAAATGATGAGGTTAGTTGAAAAATATTGATTCATTCTTTATTTCAAATAAATTATTTTTGTTGGTTTGATTCAAAGAATTTTGATTTGCTGCTGTGAGCCCATATTGATTTGTTGTGATAAAAAATTTTGTTGTTGTGATAAAAAATTTTGCTACTGTGGATTCAAAAAATATTGATTTGCTGTTGTGTTTATTTTTTATCTAGAGAGTTTTTTTTGTTTGAAAAAAAAAGTTTATTGACTGCTATTTTTTTATCTGGAGAGTTTTTTTTTTAGAGTTTTGAAAATAAACCATTATTTTGTTGAGAGATTTTTTTTAAATAAAAAAAGGCTTGTTGCTTCCAATAGGTTTTATTTTTATGATTGGGTTTGCTGCTGTGATTGATTGTCATCTTTTATTTCATTTTTGTTATGATTAGTAACTATAATTTCATTTCTGTTGTTTTAGATGGAGGAGGAGGGGATTGGAGAGGACAGTTCTTGCGAAGATGATGATGCTCGTACTGTCGATGTTCCAATTAAAGTTGAATCATTGGGAGACGATCATAAAGTTAATCGTAAAAGAGAATATATTTTCATTTATGGCTCCGATTCATATCAAAGTGCTCTTGTTCGTGAAAAAATGGTTGCTCTTTTTGGTGAGTATATGTCAAAATCACCTTCTACATCAACATCTTTTGAGGAGTGTGTTAGTGCTAATCTCACATTGGAAAGGAGGAAAGAAACAACACTTAGTGGAAGCACAAAAGGCATGTTTAAGGTGATTTTTTTAACGAGTTTTTAATTCATATATTCTTTTCTTTAATTGGCTATTATTTTTTACCTAATTGTCTATTGTTGTTTAAATATAGGGATTTTTTGCATACGAGAGTCTAGAATATGCTTGTGCACAAAAGTCGCAACTTGAAATGTATTTGGATGAGCCGGGAAGTGATTTGGAGGAAGAGTTGAATGTTCTTAATTTTTGGAAAGCCCATTAATATCGTTATCCAGAACTTACTTGCATGGCCCGTGACATTTTGAGCATTCCAATCTCAACCGTAACATCGGAATCCGCATTTAGCAATGGAGGTCATGTTCGTAATCAATATCTAAGTGCTTTAAAAGCTGAGACGGTAGAGGCTTTGATTTGCACAAGGGATTGGTTATTTGGAGTAAAAGGTATAATCGAGTCAATTGAGTAATTAATTTATATCTTGACATAATTAATTGTTGTATTTATTTAATTGTATTTTACCTATTTATCTTTGTAGGTGATGATGAGTTAAGTTTACTTGAATTAACCGAAGATATAATTCAATTGGAGATCAAGGGAGAAACCATTGTCTAGGTAATTCTATTGATAAATTTTATCACATGTTTAAGACATGCAAAGGGTTGTGGCTGTTTTGGGAGCATAAGAAGCTGCTATTTTTTTTTGTCCAGTTTAAACACTAGATATGTTGTTTTTTTGTCCAGCTTAAACACTCTTTTTGTCCAGCTTAAACACTATTATATGTGTGGGTGTGGCTGTAGTTATGTGTAGCTTTTTTGGATTTTATGTTGGAGACCTGTTAACATATTTGGTTGGAGACATGTAGCATTTTGGCTTGGTTAAATAGATTATGTGCCTTGGTCTTGAAACTTGAATGATAACAGATTTGGCATCTTTAACAGGTTATAAGCAAAAGTAGCTTTTAACATATTTGACTTTTATAATGATTGGTGTGTTATATTATACGTTTAATTTTAACAAAAAAAATGGTTCAAACTAGTTTTGTGTTGGTCGTGTAATTTTGGACAAATCGTGTAAATCGTGGCAATTTGAAAAAATCGTGTTAATCGTGTCGTGTTTTCACGTGTTTCGTGTTCGTGGCGTTAAAAAAATACGAATTCATGTCGTGTCGTGTTCGTGTTTAATGTTTCTTTGTCGTGTCGTGTCGTGTTAGGCGAAAACACGACCCAATAACACGAATTGTCTCCCCTAGCTTGTAGGGGGATACCTACTCCATTTTCTTCCATTTATGGAGAATAAAAATATGCATTTTGTCAAATCAGAAAATACTCATTTTCTCCACCATTTTAACTTAGAAAAATTGTGCTTATACTCTATACACTGCAATCTTACAATCTCACACAATTATCCTTCCATTATCAAGAGTTTTCAAGTGTTATAGATGTGTTATTTTGGGTGTGAAAGATGATTTCTACAATAACTTAAAGTTTGGAGCTTATTGGGTCTTCTTTTCCACCTCTTCATCAGTTATTATCTTCAAGAGGTAGGGGTTCTACATTATTTTCAAGTTTGAAATCAAAACATGCTATATATATATATATATATGTGTGTGTGTGTGTGTGTGTGTGTGTGTGTGTGTGTGTGTGTGTGTGTGTAGGACTACTTATACTTATTAGCATTACATATGAATATACCTATTGAAGAATATGTGATAAAAATGTATAATTCTTAAAGCTTGAAAAAAAAATTAGAATGTTTAAGCTAAATATTTATTACATAAATCATGTTAAACTTGTTGATTTCATAATAAAATATTATATTGAACTTGTGAAGAAATAGTAAGATCCATTTGTTGGGTTTTATTGCCATAAAACCTTACTTTCATGAATACAGTTGGGATAAATGGGTTTAATATATTAAAAATGTATTAAAATGAGCTTTTGAAAATGAAATGATAAACTTAAAAAATTCAGAATACTATTCACATAAAATGATACAATTTATGAGAAGAAAGTCTGAAAATCTTGGAGAAAATAAAGTAAATGGGTGCCAAGTGTAAATGTAGTAAAATTTTCGACGGTCAAATGCGTAATATTAAAAGTTAAGGCCCAAGATGAAATAAAGAACAATGGTAACAATAAAAAGTTATCAATTTGTAAGTAAAATCTTGAAATGCCAAAAGTATGTTTTTTGGGCCAAAAGTATGATTTTATGAAAAGTTTGAATTAAGTAGTGACATTTGTGAAAATGGGTATTGTTTTGGAAACTTGATTTTAATGGAAGAAAATGAAAAGGTAAAATGGTGAGAAACAAGGTAGAAAACGCAAACTAAATATTTTTAAAGGTAAAGTCTTGAAATGACAAAAGTAATGTTTTATCACATAAGTGTCATTTTATATGAAATATGGACTTAAGAATGATTACTAAATTAAGAGGAATCTAGTTAAATATTTTAATTTTACATAGTAAAAACTCATTTTTTGTAAAGTAAAGATAAAAAGAAGCATTTTTTGGCAAAATGTACAAAATACAAGTTTTACAAGTGTGCGTGAATATTAAAAAGCACATTAAAGTGTATAAATGGGTATTTCAATGCAAAGGTTAAGTTTCATAAGAAAAGACAATTAAATTTGTTTTCAACAGATGAAATACTGAGTCTAATGTAAAATGAAAACGAACTATTTATAAAGTGTGAAACTTGGAAATAAAGTGTGTTGGTACTTTGCCACGTCCCAAGTATTTGACCTCATCGTCCGGTAAAAAAAAAGAAAAAGGGCGCAAAAGCAAATAAGAAAGAAAGGGAAAAGGATTACAGAGACATAACAAGTAAAAGGCACTCGAAGATAATTGGGAAATTTGGGCCCGTTTGGTTCTCTATTCAGAAAACTCGATTTAAATGCTGTTTTTAAATACAGTTTTAAAATTCAGTTTTTGTGTTTATAATTATTGCTGTGCGTTTGGTAAACTTGTTTTTAAATACAGTTTTTTAAAAATTTGACAAAATTAGCAAACATGTATATTTATATCATACATATATGTGTGTGTGTGTGTGTGTGTGTGTGTGTGTGTGTGCATATATATATATATAAAAACATACATAAAACTTTTATACCTACATGATATATGAATGTATACATACATACACACATACATCATAAATTATATACATGTATATTTAATGTCATGTATTTTTAGGTATGTTGGGGAGTTTAACAATAACTATAACTATATATATATAATAAAAAAAAAAAAAAAAATAATAATAATAATAATAATAATAATAATAATAATAATAATAATAATAATAATAATAATAATAATAATAATAATGCTCTTGTGCGGACCAGTCCGCATTTTAAGAGTCCAGACCGGATGTGTCACCTGACGGTGATACTAGAAATTATAGGCTCAATTATAGGCTCTCTCTCTCTCTCTCTTTTCTGAGCTCACCGCCAGGTGACACATGTTCGGTCCGCACTCTTAAAATGTGAATTGGTCCGCACAAGAATAGTATTGTGTGTGTATATATATATATAGTTAAACTCCCCAACCTACCTCATTAAATATACCTAAAAATACATGATATCAAATGTATGAATATCTATGTATGTATGAATATCTATACATACAATTGATATCATGTATTTTTAGGTATGTTTAATGAGGTATGTTGGGAAGTTTAACTATATATATATATATATAATGATATTGCATGTGTAATTCACTATAAAATTATATACACACATGAATTGATAATATTTTTTAATACATATGTACTATATGTATATTTTTTATTATTCCATACATTAATAATACATGTATAAAACTATATATAAGGGTCATGTATCTATTGATAATATTATTTAACTTTATACTATTCCATACGTAATTTTGTGTACATGTACATATATAATTTTTATTTATAAAAATTACACACATATTAATGTATTATGTATGTATATTATATATTAAGGTATAACTGCATTAAAATATTAAGAATGAATTATTCTTAGTTGAAAGATAAAAAATAGAAATTATAAAACACCCTAAACCTGTTTTCTGAAAAACTTGATTATAACACAGAAATATTATAATTCTGTGTTTAAAAACAGGTTGCCAAACGAAACTTTTTATCAGAATTGTATTTAAACACAGAAAACAAAATTATAGTTGCAAACCAAACAGGCCTTAAGGACCCGAAACCCTAGGATGCGGCTTAATGCTTAGACCCAAAGCAACTGATCAGTAGCATATTCCGGCATGGTGACAGTCGATGAAAGGTTATATAACACTCATGGATTGGTACCCCGATTAAGAAAGTGAAAAGATAATTTTGAGCACTACGCTCATTAATGTAAGTGCGAGTTTATAAAGCAACTTAAAAAATGTGAAAGTACATTAATGATAAAATCAATGGGATATGGATATTGTTAAAATAAAGATTAAGTTTGAGTGGGCTTATCGCTCGGGTTACGTGGTCAAAGCTCCAATTACATGTCACATTGCATTTTGCACGAGAACACTTAATCAAATTATGGATGTTTTTATAATTGTTAAAATAAACTTTATATGCATAAATATTCTTTGTACGTATTACTCTGTTAGTATTTCTCCTACTACCACCTCCCAGGTACTTCGGAAAAAGATAAATGCAAGGAAAGCGTGACAGGCAAGGAAGGATTTACGCACTAGTAAAGCTCTGTTTACTATTTATTTTAGATGTGTTATTTAAACAGAACATTGATCACGTTATTTGGAAATATTTTGAAGCATTTTAATTTGGGGCTTTAACGGTCTAATCCTTGGACTAGCAATTTTGGACAAAAAAACCAGGCCCAACAAATTTTAAACGATTAGGTCCAACATATAAATACCCCGAAATTAAAACAAACACGCACTATTCAGAAATCGAAGCGCCAAAAACACTGTATTCTCTCTTGAATCAAAACCTTAATCGTACCATCTCTTCGATCAAAACCCCAAAACGAATCTATTTCTCAATCAAATTTTGGTCAAGAACAATATATAAATACTCCTGATCGAAGCTCTAGAAACTCTGTTCGATCAAAACCCTAACTCTCTACAATCAAAACCCTATCTCTCTTCTTTCAAACCCTAATCGTTGAAGTTCTACATTTTACATTCTAAATCAAATTCTTTCAAATAGCACTAACAAGTATGTATACATTCTCTTATCACCTTTTTGTCCTTGTGTATTTTGTGTTCATATATGTATAAATTTGTAGACATATGGACTGATGAAATCACATTCTTCTTTTTCATGATATGTATTTCATCATATATTTGTTTCCCTCATTTTAATTGCAAACACACACTTTTTCCATGTTAGATATATGTATTTCATCATTGTACTTTTCCTCCTGTATACATCATTTATCGAGGCTTTATCAAGGACTAAGATAATATATACATGATTGGAATATGTACATCTACAAGCTCTATGTTGCGTGTACTATGTGTATTTTGCGTGTACTTTTTAAAAGTACACGCAAAATAAACAGAGTACACGCACATTGAAAATGAATTTCATAATTCATTATGCGTTTACTTTTATGTTTTATACGTGTACTCTATAGAATATGTACATGTACAAGTCCTGTGTTGCGTGTACTATGTGTATTTTGCGTGTACTTTTTAAAAGTACACGCAAAATACACAGAGTACACGCACATTGAAATTGTATTTCTCAATTCATTATGCGTGTACTTTTATGTTTTATACGTGTACTCTATAAAATATTAATTTCAAATCCATATTTGATCAATCCTATGTTATTTTGGTCCGCGCCAGCAGCATTTGAATGATATTCCATGAGTTTTTAAGAAGTATTATTATTTTGTTAATATTTATGAGTCTTTTTTGTCCAATAGCCAGCTGCATTTGAATGATATGTTATTAGGTAATAATTAGTTTTATTGCGTGTACTTTTTCATTTTTTGCGTGTATTTTATTGAAAGTACACGCAAAAAATTCAGAAAGTACACGCACATTGAAATTCAATTTATTCAATCCAATGTCCATGTACTAATGTGTATTATGAGTGTACTATTTTGTATTGTTGTGTTATTGTTTAGGAATCGTATGATCAAGCATGTTCAACTACAAAACTGTTGCTTGCACGTTCGAAGATCTTAACAATACAAAACCTTTCACATTGACAGTGAATAGTACTAATGATGACGAAATTCATTTTCTCCTTCGCATCAATGATAGAGCTAAAAGGTTACTTGGTTTCTACTACTACTATGAAGACATTTACTGCACTTTTGATGTGCAACAGCTTCAAGTAACTGAATCGAAAGCGAAGGATTTAGCTAAACGAATTGAGCAGTATTGCTTAAGGGGTTTTGATAATGTTGGAGCTTTTAGCATTCAGCTATTGTATCACTTCTTTACTGAATATGTTAGGAGTAGAGAATCTTGGTTTTTAACTTGTCGAACAACCTCTGTTAGGTATTACCATGAAACTGACGATATATATTATCGCCTTTAGCATGTATTTTGATGAACTTGTATAAATTGTTTGTGAGAATATTGCATGTACTTTTGTTAAATACGCTTGTATTTTATTATTTTAGTCTATGTTTTATTCTAATTCGCATTTATTTATTTTTTGTACATATCATTATAGGTTAGTAATTTAAATTTTGTTTATAGATCAATATAATGGGGATGAAGATGAAGGCAAGAAGAGGAAAGAAACAAAAAAAGAGCAGTTCTGATGATAGTTCTTCATCCAGTTCCAGTTCTAGGGTGGCATTGAAAGCTAAACGTCCTGCAAAGAAGAGTGACCAATATCGGCCAAATATTGTTAGCTTTCTCCATGATTTTCATCAGATTAAAGATAAAATAAACAATAGCCATATTGAACTTCTTAAGAAGACTCCATTTTGGTAGCTTTTCAATGCCTTCAATAGTGAGAAAGTAGTAGAAGTGGACCACCAGAAGACGAATAAAAATATTTTATCAATTATTGAGCTGTACAATACGGAAACCAAAAGTTTCCGTATGAAGAGTAGTATTCCAATAATGCCAATAAATATAAGTGAAATATTTGGCATACCCCTGGTTGAGGGTTTAATATCAATAGAACTGAAAAAGCGACCGAATACTGCTCAAAAATCTGGATTACAAGCACGATACTTCTCAAAAAGAATAGGAAAGTCAGAAATTTTGAATGGTTTGAAGAAATCAGTTGAATTGGAGACAGATGAAGGAATTGCTGATTTTGTTAAAATTGTGTGTCTCCACTTCTTGAACACGTTATTTTTCTCCAACTCAAACTTCACCCTTGGAGAATTTTGGATGAAATACATTGAAAATATTGAGGAAATGAATAAATATGATTGGGCATCTGCTGTGCAAGAGTTTCTCATACATTCACTTGACAAATCAACAAGTTCAAAACCTAGCACAGTTACTGGATGTGTCATTTTTCTACTGGTGAGCAAAAAAACATTTTGATATTTCAAAATTTACATAGCAATACTCACGTGTAGTTTCAAATTACACGTGATATTTTCACGTGTATGTTGAAAATACACGTTTATTTTCACGTGTATTTTCAAAATACACGTGAAAAATTCACATGTATTTTCAAAGTACACGTTTATTTTCACATGTATTTTCAAAATACACGTGAAAAATTCACGTGTATTTTGAAAGTACACGTTTATTTTCACTTGTATTTTTAAAATACACTTGATATTCCTGATATTTCAAAATTTACATACCAATACTTACCTGTACTTTGAAAATATTATGTGTATTTTCAAAATACATGTGATATTTTCTCTTGTTCTTTCAAAATACACTTGATATTTAACGTGTATTTTGAAAATAAACTTCTTATATCACGTGTATTTTGAAAATACACGTCTTAATCACGTGTATTTTGAAAATACACGTCATATATCATGTGAAAGTACACTTGTATTTTACAAAGTACATGTGTACTATGTTTTGTAAATATAACCAGTGTACTCTCAAAATACTCTTGTTATATCTTTTGTCAATATTATAAATGTACTTTAGAAAGTACACGTGAACTTATATTGACAAAATATGAGTGTAATTTGAAATGGTAACGTGTAATTTCAATATACAATTGTAAAATTTGTAAAGTACACGTTTAATTTTGCGTGTATTTTGAACAAATCTCTTGTACTTTCCATTATGAATCCCTAGGTAATACAAGTATTAAATTCATTTTGTTTTTTGTATGATCACAGTATTGGGCATGTGAGAAATTTGAAATTATTTCTCCTGTTGAAGAATATAAAGAAAATACTCCAAAATTCCTGAAGTGGAAGTTGTCGTCTTTGAAACAATGGTTTGTGAGGAATGACATCGCAACAGCAACTTTGAAGCAGGCTACAAGTAAACCAGCTTGTAAGGACTTTCCTGTACAAAAGGAATCTCAGTTTGAAGGGCCAAGTTACTCTTTGAACATATCTACAGAAAGTCCTATACATGCTGATTCATCATCAAAAAATGTTGCTGAAGATATTAATGACAATGAGTTTTCACATGATTGGAATATTCCCCTTAAAAACATTGTGACTCCAAAGAAAAAGAAGGGAAAAGATCAACCAAAGGTTAATTTGGAGGAACAAATTGTTGTTTTGAAAAGGGAATTATTGGAAAAAAATAACCAACTATCTAAAGCAGCTGAAGACTTTAATGGTGCACTTGAGAAGGTGACCTCTTTGGAGGTGGAGAGTGCCATTTTGAATGTACAGTTGCAGGTAGATCGTGATTCACTTTTTGAAGTCATGAGGAAGTGAAGAACTTAAAGGTGGAGAACTCCAACCTTTTGAAGGAAAAAGAGTTATTAAATAAGTTGGAGGTAGAAAATGCCCAACTAGTTGAGTTAAACAATTCTTTAAAAGAAAAGCTTGATCAAGTCACAATGAGTGACTCAGATAGAATTAAAGAATTGGATGAATCGTTTGAAAAAACAGGAAGAATCAACACGAATTTTGGAACAAAAGAATGGATATCTGTCTCTGACTAATGAAGATCTCCAAAGAAAGTATGATGATACATTGCAACAATGGAAAGTTGCTGACATAGAAAAGATGACTTTGAGGCAGAATCTTGAGGAGTCAGAGTGGAAAAGAACTCAACAGGTACTTTTGAATGCAGAGTACACGCAGTTTTCCTAAAGTACACGCAGTTTTCCTAAAGTACACGTTTAAAGTACACGCAGTTTTCCAAAGTACACGCAGTTTTCTCAAAGTACATGCAGTTTTCTCAAAGTACACGCAGTTTTATTTCATAATATTTTTAATGCAGTTTTATTTGATATTAGATATAATGCAGAGTACATGCATTATTTTATTAAAAATAATGCATTGTTTATAATGTAACATTTTTTTTGTATTACAGGAAAACAATAATAAAATCCTTAATGACGAAATTTCGGAGTTGAAGAAAATGCTTGAAGACTCAGAATTGAAAAAAACTGACCAGGTATCTATAAAATACAATAGATATTTATTGCACGCTACATTTCTTAATTTTATTATAAATTTTATGTATATTATAAATTTTATAAAGTACACGTATTTTATAATACACGCGTGTACTTTATAAAATACACGCATGTATTAAAATACACGCTTGTATTATATAAAATACACGTAAGAGAAAATGAATCATTGTTTCAAAAAATGCTTACAATCCAACATTCCTTGTTAAATATATCAGGAAAACATTAATAAACAACTCCTTGACGAAATTTCGAGTTTAAAGATTGAACTAGCCTCAAAGAAAGTTGAGGGCAACCCCAAAATATCCAAAACCAAAGGATCTCTTACTAGAGGGCAGAAGAAAAGAAAAGCTGACGGCGAAACAGAAAAGCTTGAACCAATCAAGAAACTAAAAGAGTCAAAGCTTAGAAAAGGCCCTATAACAATAGCTGAAAAAATGAAGGAAACTCGCGTCAAGCTTGAAGCAATCGAAGCATATAAATATCTCGATGAAGCTTCGAAGAAAAAGATTGAAGAGTTTATTAAAATTGCTGAGCCAGGGTAAAGTTTATTGTTTTATGATTTATCACTTCGCTAATTTATATTTTTTTTGGTGCAAAAGAATAAGGTTATTATTATTATACAATTCTTATTGATTATATAAAATGCAGGGAATTTATTTTCCAAGGGATGGTTTCGTATGTCCCATGGGAAGATTTACTTGAAGTCCTCAACAATCAAGAAATTTCGAGCCAAGTATGTAGTCCAAATATTAGACATCCATTAAATTTTAACATTATTATTTCCTCACCATTTTATATTGTGTGAAACAGATAATAATTGCCTTTAGTGAAGTATTGAGATTAAAATTGTCAGAGGAAGGGCTCTCCTAGTCACACACTTTTTCTGATTATTTTTGGGTAAGTACAAATAAAACGAAAGTTTTGAGAAACAAAATTTCAGTTTTTTTATTAACACTATGTCTATAATTTTTATTCAGATAGAAGCTTGTAGAATAAATGGAGTCAATAAGAAGGGGGAATTATACAAGGATTTATTTGAATACTTAGGCATTTGTAATAATTTGTTCATTGTACTAAGACATAGTATAGGACATTTCACATTACTTGTGATATACAAAAAAGAAAATAAAGTGGTCCACATGGATCCCCTTCGACCAAACGACAAGGAAAAAAACACAACATTCTTCGATGATGCAAAAAAATTGGTTAGTGCCTAAAATTACTTAGTAATGTTACTTGTACTTATATTATACACGTGTACACGTGCATTATATAATGAGTGTACTTTGTATTAGTTGAACATAATTTCCCAGATTATCAAAGTACACGCATCATATTTTAAAATACACGTGAAATGAACCAATACAATTTACGTGTACTTTTAACTCATTAGGCAAAGTACACGCATCATATTTTAAAATACACGTGATATTTTAAAATAAAATATGCGTGTACTTTTAACACATTAGGCAAAGTACACGCATCATATTTTAAAATGCACGTGATATGAAAAAATAAAATATGCGTGTACTTTTATATTATGTGTGTACTTTTCACTCTTTAATCTTCATATACTCTTTTATTTGTATACACTAAATATTTGTCTTCTTAACAGTTTTCTGTCTTCCAAAAAACACTGTGCCTATTGAAGACTGAAGCAGAAACAATGAAAAATAATGGTTACAAAATTCAGAGGAAATTTGAGGAAGGTACACCAAATGAGTTTACAATGGATGATGATCCATTGACAGAGCAAGAAAGAAGGGCTGTAGATTTCTTGCTGGAAAGTGATCTCAAATTTGACCTAATAAGAGATCATGAATGCCCTAAACAATATAATGGGTAAGAAAAACTTCATTTCTAAAAATTACTAATTTGTATCCTTTCAAAAAATTTCATCACATCATACTAATTTGTATATTTGTTTTATTGTAATTTCAGGGTTGACTGTGGGGTGTTCTGCATGTACTACATTGAAAAAATAAGCAGAAATAAAGAAATGCAAAAATTGTTTCAAGACCCTGACATGCTAAAACAAAGAGCATATGTTCTGAGGAAAATTCTTCTGTCAAAATATTTCTTCCCCCGAAAGGAGAAAAAACATCTATAAATTGTGATTCAAATTCAAAACATATATTTGTAATTTGTTTTGTGTTATATTGGTTATTGTTTACAATATTTATTACACCAAAATAGTTTTTTTCCGCTGGCGCGGACCACAATCCACGTAAGGTTTAGACAAACAATGCATCTGATTGTTATGAAACAATGTACAAGCAGTTTTCACGAAAAATACAAGTCATAATTACTAAGTACACCAATGAATTCTTCAAAGTACACGCATTTTCACTAAAGTACACGCACTGTTTAATATAATAATTATTTATTATATTAATTGAAAACTAATTTGAAGAATTCATTAAGGACACAATAACCAAAATCAATTTATTAAGCTCAACTACTCACTTCCCAACTACTTTTGGTCAAGAAATAAATAACTTTCACTTTTCCTATAAAAGAGTAATATTTGTTCCTTTCTTAACCATTACATCTAGGGTAAAGATAACATAATGGCTATTCCAGCAGAAAACTTGCGAGAAACTCTTGAGAGAGATGAAAGAAATAAAAAAAAATAAGTCAAATTGAGGAAAATATTTCTTCATATGAAACTGCCTTTGAGCAGTTTCAAACATATGTGAGGGAAGGCTATTCTGGACTTCCACCCAATCCCATAGATTTATTTGATGTGGATGAGGACCCTCCTCAAACACATGAAAAACTCATGTCTTTCTATACACAAGAAGTTCCCATGAAAATCGCAAAGCTGAAGGAGAAGAAGGCTCTCCATGAAGGCCTTGTAGCTGTCATAGAAGAAGAAATTCGACACTGGTCAAATTTCATTGACTCTCTCCCTGACACCCTGGATGCCTTTGACAAACATCCCTACTAGAAGCCTTGTTTAGTTTTTTCAGCTTTCTTTATTTGAAAAAATTGTACTTTATTTTTTTGTTTTTAATAAAAATTTTATTTCTTTCATGAATGTGTTCTGAGTTATGTCATACACCCAATATAGCAAAGTACACGCGAACCCTTATAAACATGATCACGTGTTTTGTTAAAAATTTTAACATTAATAACATTTCATGTAAAAAAATTATATAAATGCATGTACTCTATATATTACACGTGTACTTTATAAAGTACACGCCTATTGAAATACTTGTATAATAATGCGTGTACTCAAGATATTGTCCCAAAACATTATATAAATGCGTGTACTCTATATATTACACGTGTACTTTATAAAGTACATGCATAGTCTATAAAGTACACGCCTATTGAAATACTTGTATAATAATGACGCTGGCGCGGACCATAATACCCATAGGAGTTTAAGAATATGAGCGACCCAAATGTCTTTTATAAAGTACAAGCACATTGTAATGTCAAAAACTATTTTCCAAACAGTACATGCATTTATATACGTCTACTTGATAAAATTACATGCAGAATACATAAAGTACACGTATATTGAATTAGATTTTTGTCATATCAATATGCGTGTACTTTACTAAAACATGCATGTACAATTATATTTACATGCGTGTACTTTAATTATCAATGCGTGTACTTCATAAAGTATACGCACATTTCATCAAGTACACGCATATTATATTTATATTATGCGTGTACTTCATGCATGTACATTAAGTAAAGTACACACATGCTTTTTTAAAGTACACGCATATTGAACTGACCAAATCCATTTTTAAATGCGTGTACTTTATTAATATACTTGTACTTAATAAAGTACACGTATATTTAATCAAGGACACGCATTGATAAAATTTCTTGGGGAATTTGGCATTTAGTCCTAGTTTTGATCATCATCTTGCCTCCGATCCTAGATATATCATTTGTTGTTGTTAGTCCTATTCAATGAATGTGGAAATTAAAATGCCTCTGAACAATAATACAATCACACCCCATATAGCAATCCACGTTTTTCTCGGAATGCAGTTGTAACCATCCACAACTGCTAAATGGGACTAATTATGAATATAAAAGTCAAATGGGATTAGGACAAGCAAAACCTTCACAAATGGGACTATTGCTAAAATACCTAAAATTTCTTTGGACATCAAAATGCGCGTGTACTGTACATAACATGCGTATACAAAGGTAAAGTACACGTGAACACAAGGAATAATGATCATGTATGTTTTATGAAAAATATGTGTACAGCAACACAAAAAACAAACTAAAGAATGAGACTTAAAAATAAATTACATTCATTTATGTGAAACAAATGGTTTATTAATTAATTTATTCAATCAAATGGTTAAAATGAATGAATTCAACAATTTTAAAAATACTCAAATGGGTTCCTTACAAGTAGACCTGTAATGACCCGTTTTACTACACCTCGAGCAAGTAACTTCCCTTACTGTGATCTCACCAGAAGACTTTATTCTCTTATTTCTTGGCCTGCCTGTCGGTCTTTTAGTCATTGGCGGAAGGATAGATGGATTTTCAGGAATAGGAATATTTAAGGAAATCAAATCAGGAAGAGGAACTATAGGTATCGAGTATGATTTTCTGTAGAAAGATACCTTATAGTACTCCTCAATATAATCATAAATGCTGGTCCCTTTCCTCCGCACAACACAAACAGCATGAGAACATGGAAAACATCTAATCTGTCAACTCTTATAAGAACAAGTCCTTTCTCCTAAGTCAACTGTTGCTCGCACTTATGAATGAACTTCAAAAACATTTTGACTTGAGCGACTAATAGTCCAATGTCGGCTTTTATTCCAATTTTCATTCAGTAACTTTTGAAAAAAAGGACATAGCTCATTTGTCCAAGTGTCAGACTCAACAAGTTTGTTTGCATTGAAATTCATAATCTTCACTCTCAATTTATCAAGCATATTCATCACTGGTTAATGCCTTTCCTCCAATATCCATGAATTTAATGATTCTGCAACACTAGATGCCATGTCACCATACCGTTTACCAGGGAAATATGCACATGACCAATTCTCGGGAGGCAAACTATCAATGAAATCGGCAATAGCAGCTCCTCCTTCCTTCTTCAATGCTTCAATATTCTTGTGAAATACATCTACTGAGACAGCATATGCACAAGACAAAAAATCTTTAACAATTTTCTTTCGAAATCCAGCACAATTCCCACGATTTTTTTTTATATTCCCTTGTAAATGATGTATACAGTAGGAATGTGCAGACAACGGGAAGACCCTCGAAACAGCTTCAAGTAATCCATTGTTTCGATCTGATATAAATGTTATGTTTCGATATTGCTCAACTACTGCACTATGCAAATTGACTAGAAACCACATCCAGTTATCTTCGGTTTCGGAATCAACAACAGCATATGCAACAGAAAAAAGTCCTGAAATATAAAAATATATTAAAATTAAAATAAATAATATATCCATGTACAACACTTTGTATATTGATGCTACTGGCGCATACCCTAAAACACATGGGAAATATATTGTGTTTAATTTAAATTGTTTGTAAATAACAAGACAAAACATAAAAATGTACCGTACACATGATAAAGATAAAAAGACATGCACGTTTACTTTCCAATCTTTTGCTTGGCTTTATTATTAACAACACTAGCATCAACATACACACATAAAAATGTAAAGTACAGGTGAACTAAACAAAAACATTCAAAGGTACTTTACATTTTTAACATGTACTTTGCTTTATTATTTCTAAATAACAACACCTATCATCAAAGTACAAGCATAAAAATGAAAAGTACACGTGAAATTAAGAAAAACATTCACGTGTACTTGACATGTAAAATGCGTGTACTTTAGTTTGTATTCAACATAACATTATCATCAAAGTACACGCATAAAAATGAAAAGTACACGTGAAATTAAGAAAAATATTCACGTGTACTTGACATGTAAAATGCGTGTACTTTACTTATTACTACACATAAAATCATCATCATCAAAGTACACGCATAAAAATGAAAAGTACACGTGACATTAACAAAAACATTCACGTGTACTTTACATGCACTATGCGTGTACTTTACTTAGTATTACACATAATAAGACATATCATGACAATACACGCAGAAAAATGAAAAGTACACGTGAACTAAAACAAAGACCTTCAAAGGTATTTTATATTTTTATGCTTGTATTTTGATGATATGGAATGGAACAAACAAAATTTCAATGCAATACACAAAATAAAATATTTAAAATTCATTTACCATTGCTCCCATTCCTTGCAGTAGCTGATAGTATTGTTCCACGGTAACGGCTCTTCAAAAAGGCACCATCAAGAAATAAAACAGGTCTGCAGTATTGAAATCCATAAATACATCCTCTAAACATTACAAATATTCTCTTGAATTTTTTACTCTCATGTTCCACGTCAAGGATGCAATGCGACCCAGGATTATACTGCAATAGAAGGTCACGATAATTATTCATTAATGCATAAGAAACCTTTTCATCACCATGTATATCAATAACAACCATCTCTTTCGCAGGCCATGCATGTTGATAAGCTATATCAAGACCATAATTCTTCTTTATATCTCTAACTACATCAATTGGTCTCAATAGCGAGTTATCTCTAAGATCATCAGCTACCAATGTTGAAACCAACTTGGAGGCTATCATTTTGGCCGACGGGCTACGAAAGACACCTCTACATGTATGCTCATTATTCATTGCACGTATGTAAAAGATTCCATTTATTGTAGATAATGAAGCATGAATTCTCCACATGCAATTCTCAGTAGTCTTTTTAGAGCATTCAGCCGTCACTCGAGTTTTATCATTCTTCAAATACACATACTTGAACCCAACCTCAACGGCGTACTTTCGCAATTTATCCCGAAATTCCACTACACCTCCTTCAAAACACTGCTGCTCATGACTTATATAAGTCTTCCAATCATTTGAAAGATAGACTTTCGACTTACTTGACTCCACACCTCCAAGATAAAAGTCATTTTCAATGCAACTATTAAAATCATTTTTAGTGCCTGATGATAAAGACTCTAACCTCTGTGTATTTGTATCACCACTGTCAACCCTCTCAGAACTTGTATTACTGCAGTCAACCCCTTCAAAAATTCGATTAGAGCAGTCAACCCGTTCACGACATGTATTACATGGAAATGGTAATGAATCAATGACATATATCCAAATGAAATTAGCTTTCACGATCAATTGGGACCGCAACATACAACAAACATCGCTGTCACAAACCAACATGAACCGACATTCATCACCAAATGAATACCTCAATGAAAAACTCCCACTTCTCAAATTAGTAAACCTAATACACAACTCATTGCATATGAAATCTAATGAGCTATCTTCAAATATTTCAATACAAGCCATATTATCCAAATAACAACACCTTGCTATTACACTACTTACCATAATGTCCTGCAGTAAAACAGAGACGAAAAACATTTACTTCAAGGTCAACAATTCTAAAAATGTGTGCAATAATTTAATGCATGAAATATCAAAATATTTATTTATAATTAATATAAACTTACAGCCACTCTTTAAAAACCTATACATGAAGCAATAAACCACACACATATTATCAAATAATCAATCACGTGTACTTTATTAACACTGCGTGTACTTTGAAAACTGATATCGAATTGGTTATTTCCGCTGGCGCGGACCTATATCAATAAGTGATTCAATACCAAATCAAAATCAAGGACTCTTAAAATTAGAATGAAACATCAATAATATTCATTCAGCACATTCAACTAACAATTACAAATATTGATAAATATAACTTATTTATTAAGAATCCAAACATAAATGCATAAAAAACACAAATTAAAAACATATACATATATAACGTATAAAAAGTTATTCAATCACATGAATGAATATTACAATGAGTCTCTTGAATTAAAACAAAGGGCATATACTTATTGTAATCGATCGAAAATAAAAAAATCAACTGCTGATAAAGATAAACTTACAAATGATAGAGCCAAGTGATACAGGTAGAATCGATTAAGAACACTGTAATCGATTATAGGACAGACGATCAAAGCACAAGATTGATGTTATTTTCGATTTTGGAGAATAGTCGTTAGTTGCAGAGAAAACTCCAATAGCCGATTAGGTTTATGATTTTCTTAAATTTGGGGTATTTATATGTTGGACCTAATCGTTTAAAATTTGGTTCACCAGTTTTTTTGTCCAAAATTGTTAGTCCAAGGACTAGACCGTAAAAACCTATTTTAATTTTGGTCTGTAGCGAGATAGGATGATGTGAGCTTTCTTAAATTGTTATTTATTCCATAAAACTCTTTTATTTCAAGTGGTCTTATAAACTTCATAGTCTGGACATCATTTCATTAATTAAATTAAATGGATTTTATGATACAAAAATGTGAAGTAAATATTTTGTTTTAAAAGAGTATTTTCTTAAATGAAATCAAAGTATAAAAGGCTTTCAACAATTGACACTCGAAAACATACGTCACAACTTGATATCAGAGCATAGGTTACGTGTGTGTCGAAGAGTACGCTTATGTTTCGATTTTATTTTCAAAATAGTTATCAATATTCTATCAACGCTAAGGAGTTAATTCATTATGGTTATGTTGGGGCTAAGTATGATTGTTGGTTATTAAAACATGAATTAACTATTTGAGGTTCCGGTTTGAGTTTCAAAGATAATCCGTAAAATGACTTTGGGATTTTATATATGTTTATGTACACGAGTAAGGCATCAAGATGATGGGGTTTCTCACATTAAGTAAAAACAAGCTAAGATTATAGAAGGTCATACGACCGATAGTTGTATATGAGATAAATAATGGTGTTGAAAGTTTCTATTGTCAAGGACATATGACAGAATAGAACGAGTCGGGCGGACCCTTGGAGATAAAGTATCTATATATGGATCCAACACGACAAGTGTATTAGTATAAACATAAGATTTAATAGTTAAACAAGTGTACGGTAGTGTACAAATCTTGATTAGTTGGAATAAGCTTAGGTATATGACATAAGAACAAGAATGGTCTCTAGCAATTATGACCCGTGGGGCATGTCGAGATGTGAAGGCTCTCCTTTTAAATTGTAACAAGTATTAGAAAAATATCGGTATTTATGATTGAGTTTCGTATGAGACATAGGATAAGTCAATTAATGGTGTAAAAAAATAATATTTAAATTGGAGTTTAAAAGTGGATTTTCGAGGTTTGTCCTTTTCAAAATAAGAAGTTAGTTCTTAATGAAAGTGTGATGAGGAGCTTAATTTAGTATCAAGTATACCCCATTGTAAAGAGCGTAGTATACAAAGATGAGGTACGTATTAACACGTGGAGAAAAAATTGTGAATATTTGAGATGAAACAAATGATTTGTAGTAACGACTAGGCGAAAGAAAAGTGTGACAAGCCTTAAAGGAAAGGTTTTGAAAAATTATAGTCATTAACGAGTAGAGTTGTGAACACCATAAAAAGGTTTGACGTTTTCAGCGATGCCTTGACTTAGTGGGGAATATCTTAACAAGATATTTCACACACACATTAGAATTCACTACTCATATGCTAGTTGCAGTTGTGGTAATATAACAGCACGAGTAAGGCCCAAGTGTCGGGTCACGCCTTGGGTGTGGATTCACCCCTTGGATAGACTTTGAGATAAATTGGGTTGATTAATATAATAATTAATGCTAGTAAAGATTATTGGAGAAAAATATATTATGGTTATGTTTAGGTTTATTAATTCCCCAAAAAGTAAAGGCTAGCTAGTTCAAGTTGCCACGTAGCCCTGACTAAAGAATAATGACAATAGCCTCATAGAGATAATATCCTAAGTAATTTAAGTGTATCCCAATGCAGTAAAGGTCAACAATGATGCTCAATGAGAAAGTATTAATGGAATCTCGGGATAATGATTGTAAGTTCAAGCATGAACTTTTGAGTTTAGAGAGTTAAAGCATGCGATACTCGTGGGAGTAAATGAAAAATTATTAGTGTTCATTTGATTTTGTAGCGTACCATGATCATTAAAGATAAATGAGTAAGTATGACCTCTAAGGAGGGAAGCATCATAGTGCTTGCGATAACATCCCCTTTCTTTTAAGGCTTGTCATGTCATCATTCGATTTAAGACGATGATCTGAGTTGAGGATCTCGGTCCGATTGGAAAAAAATATATACCTTGATCATTGGTAACGAATTTTAGTAATGACATAGGTAACAAGGTCCCGCTGTGGACAAGACTAGGGTGTATATTCTATAAGTCACATGTTTAAATAATATATAAGATTTTTGTGATTGTAAACAACGATTTTAATTTTATTGTCTATAGTGATGTAAGTACGGGTCTAACCCACAGATATTTATCAATTTTTTTTTGTTAAAAATAATTGTGACTGTCCAACTAGACGAAATGGGTTTAAAGATTAGATGTAATATTAAACTAAGAAATACAAACAAAAAATAGGAGTACGAGAGATATAATCAAAGGAGCGTGAAAATTAGGACGTTGGATCCATTTATCACGTTAAACTAACACTGTTTAATAATTTAAATTCGTCATTCCCGATTTTATAATTCAAATTAAACCGACTCTCGTCGTATTTAATTCGAAAAAATAACACGTTATAAGTCCAAAATAAAATTTAATGTCTATAAATTTAGACGCCTAAAATCCTTATTCCCTTAAAAAGTTCACTTTTAAATTTTAAAATATAGTCTTTAAGCATGGGCTATCAATCAATTTAATAAAAGTATAGCTCGTCAAAAAGTACTCATACTTAAAATAAATAAACAAATGATTTTTTTTCAAACAATGCCAAAGGTTTAAAATACACTCTCGTGTCCTTTTAAATGAATACCAAAATTTTAAAACCTTTAACACATATCGGGAAAAAAACGAATTTAAATCATGCAAAATATTAATCAGACATGATAAATTTCACCTGGTCCTAATAGAGAAATTAGGCGAGCATAATTGTTGACAGAATAAATTTGCAAGAATGAATACTAATTTTCATTAAAATAAACAAACTTACAAATGGCGTGTCAAAAATATTCTTGACATAATTACTCCCTCAAAAATAATTATTAGCCCTCAAATATAAATAAAGCACTCAAACTAAAACTACCAACAATTATTCTAAAGTGGCTCTCTATAACTCCCTGTAAAAAATAATGAACCCAAGGGTCCTATTTATAGGCTTAGGGATAAGATATTTAGATGGGGTAGGACTCTCCCCGATTGGTTGTATTGAGCTGATAATTATCTCATGAAGTCTTGGGAAGAGTTAGAGATAGTTATCCCCAATTTTGACACTATTCATGCCACTATTCACAGCACCAGCTTTAATCGCATTTTTAACCTCCAAAACTTCAAAATCTCATTTTCGTCTGAACTTCAAAGTTGTAAGTCTTGTCAAGAACTTTTCGAAAATCTATGGCACGACCTCAACAGGTACTCGGGCGATTTTATAAAAAATATTTAGTACAACCGTGTTAACCGTGTCATGTCGTGTTATGTCGCGACGTATCCAAATAATTTTTGCACATCGACTCCTTTGTTGTCCAAATTTTTGGGTGTAGGGGGTGTCCCCACCAAAGACTGGTCAACTTAGCCAAACAGATTGGTTGGTTCACGAATAAAGAGAAGGAAGGCTGCCCTATGGACCCACTTCGAAGATTCTTCATGGAAGTGGATCGAAGAACCCACATCTTACATTTGGCGACTCCGCTAGGGAGGTATTCTATTTTGAAAGATGCCAGAGGATAACACCACTAGAGTCATTGACTTTGATGCCAGACAGCGTGAAGAAGAGGCAAATAACTATGCATCACTTGATGGGGCGAGAGTGGTAAGGGTGGAGTCAAGCATTACGGGAACGATGCCCACGCAAGCGGAAATAGGTCCGGAGCAAATGAAGGGATTGATGGGTTTGTTCGCAGAGTTCATTAAAACTCCGGCAGCCCAGGCGATGTTGGGAGTTCCCATGGGAGAGAGCCCTTTCACTACACCCCCTGTAGTTATACCAGTTCCCACCGTTAAAGGAGGGGTGGCTGCACCTGCTTCTAATGATGCTTTCCCCACCGTTTCACCACCCTTGGGTAGTGTTCCCCCTATCGTGGTTCCACCCATGACAACAGGGCCAATGCTATAAGGTGTGGGAGCAACTTTAGCGGCCCCAACCACAACAGCCGGCCAAGGAGTAAGCATACCAACTTTGACGACTCTGGTGGTAGCAATGTTGTAACCAGCTAACCCTCCGTCGACCAGCTTGGAGGAAATGAAGAAAGAGCTGTTAAAGTTTATAGTTGTATCTAAAGGAGGTAGTTATTCGGTGTACGATGACTTTCGTACCCCCTACCCAGAGGTATACAACAATGAACCCTACCCAGTAGGGTATATTCCACCCATTTTTTAGAAGTACATGGGGAAGGGTGCTAACCCTAAGGAGCATGTGAAGAGGTTTATCGAAAGCCTTGGGGCCCATTGCAATGACAAAAATCTAAAGCCGAGGGAGTTTTCAAAATCCCTGACAGAGAAGGCCTACACGTGGTATTCCCACTTGGCCCCAGGTAATGTAAGCTCTTGGAAGGAATTGCACGTTTTGTTCGGGCAAAAGTTCTTCTTAGCTGAGGATGAGTTTACGCTCACCCATCTCACAGGTGAGAAATAAAATTTAGGGGTAGGATGTTGTGGCTTATATCAAGAGGTTTCGTGAACGCTATTTGGAAGTGAGAGAGGAGACGCTAGAAGATAATTTTCTACAAGGGTGCGCATAGGGCTTGCTACCTGAATATATATGCCATCTGATTAACGAAACGCGAGAAGGTATGTTTGCAGCCTTTTTAAAAGCGGTAAGGAATATTGCTTTGGTGGTAAAACTCGTAGCGCCCCCGCACGCTCTGTCAAGTTTGCTGATTAGGCCAGCAGTTACCTCAGAGAGGGGAATCCTCTCGAGGGTCAACTATGTAGACGACAAGGCCAAATAAAAGAATAGTGGCGGCCGAGGAGGAAGAAGGGTTAGAAACAACAAGAGAAGGTTTAAAGACGAAGAGGATCCCCGCGAGATACCTTGCACGGTGGAACAAGCATTGAACCTTCATGATCTCATGATCCGTAATAAAGTGTGTAAACCGGTTAATGTCAACACTGCACAGTTCTTGCGAGAGGATAGGGAGAAGCCTCATTATTGCGTGCTCCATAATAGGGTAAACCATCCTACCAAAGTGTGTTTTTCACTAAGGAGGGTGATTGGCCGTCACGTGAAGAACGGAGACATTGAGCTGCCGTAAGCTAATGTAAATGATAACCCTCTACCACCTCATGGAGCTCGCATGGCTAGCGCTTTTGATGAAGAGGCCGAGCGATCGACGATGGAACGGTGGTTCGAGGGGAGTGTCTCTGAAGAATCGCTTGATGATGACTTCAAAGAGTCTCTACAAGAGTGCACCTTCTAGTTGGCTCAGCTCTATTTAGGTGACGAGATTGAAAAGACATAGGACCAAAGGAAAGAAATATACAAATCATTGAAGGACTCAGTAGGCAGTTGGGAGCCTACTATTTGGAGGAAGTAAACGCAGTGATAGCATATGATGAGGCTGCATATAGAGATGTGGAGGATGTTTATGAGTTAAAAGATGACCAGGCAGACCCATGAATTGAATGTGCAGTCATTGCTCGCTCGCCAAAGTTCGACTGGTTCTTCGACCAGGTTGGCCTTCCTGAAGATTCCCGGCTGGATCGCGCGAGCCATCTTGGAGGTAGCTAAGAAAAATATGGCACCGCACGTAAAGTGGAAGGGACCTATGGATAAACTCGTGAGGAGGTACCTTTCAGAAGTCACATTCTTAGAGGTTGATAGGCTGATCAGGTATCCCCACAATAGACCCTTGTATGTTACTGCATTAGTAAATGATTGTGTTTTGTCACGAGTCTTGTTGGACGGAGGGGCATCCATTAATATAATGCCCATTGCATATTTTTATGCTACCGAGTTGGCGAAAACAAGGATAGTGCCCCATTCATTGGCAATATCAGGGTATGATTATTAGTCATCTAAATCGTTGGGCTATGTTAACATGGGCATCACGACGGGAAACATCACTTCCCACATTATGAATTGCGAGTTGTCATACCAACTATTGGTGGACAGGGTATGGATGCACAACCCCGGGTTGATATCCTCCACTTATCATCAATGTACTAAGGCAAACACAAAGGGTGATAAAGTTCACTTTTGCGTGTATTTTTTCATCGTTGCTTGAAAAGTCCTCTAATAAAAAATCTTAAATACCTACAAAATATAATAAACTAAAGTGTAGTGGTAAGTGAGGTATCAATCCAAATCAAAGGAGTGAAACGAGAGGAAAATACATGTAATTCAATTTTTTATTATCTCTTTTTGGATTTTTGCTTTTTCTATTTTTTTTTTTTTGCTTTTTCAATATTAAAATAATTTTGTGAGGAGGTGAATTTAAACTAAGTCAAAGTTGTAAATAAAAGTAAGTGAAGATACTAATTAAATCTAACAAATAAAAATCTAAAATATGAGATGGGTGAGGTAATAAAAGTGAGAACTAACAAGGTATAGGATGAAACCATATATTCTAGTTAATTAAACTTAATTAATTGATTAAAATTAATTATCCAAAGTTAGTATCAAAATCAAAAATCAACTCTCGTTGCAAATATAATTTTGACAATAACATTTTAAAAAATTAAATTCAACACTCCAACAACTCTTGAAATGTAGATCCAAACAACATCTAACAAATCACCCGCTAGGATCGATCGATTAAACTAGTTTAAATCATAGAAAATAAATTTAGAGTTAAAATTTAAGGAATAATACCACACTTGAAAAACCCCTATCTCTAGTTCGAATCTAAAATGGGTATTATAACTAGAATTTCGATTTTCTCTCGAAAATCATTTACCCTCTCTCGAGGCGTAAATAGAAAGTAAGAGTGTAAAGTTAATTATCGAAGGGAAATTTAATGTAAATAAACTAATTAAAATGGATTAACATCAAATAATGGGATCATCCCACCACTTGAAAGGGAATTTAGTCTAATATTATATTAAACATGATGAATAAATAATCAAAGACATATAAAATAAAAGAGTGGAGAAAGAGAACAAATCTTCAACAAGTCTCCTTGAATTTGGTAATTTGAACTCTATCTTCTTCAATACAAATAAAATCATTCATAATTAAATCTCACAAATTCTCTAAAAAAAATAAAAATAAAATTATTTACAAATATTTCTACCTAATTTATTTTCTACTCTAAACTATCTATCTTCTTCTCCAAGTCTCTCTAACTTAATTCTTCCTTTTTTTTTATTTGGGTCTTCTTCTTCCTTGAATAATAGGCATGGTTTTGGGATTTAATGGTGCAAGAGAGTGTGTAAAGTGTTGGGTGAGGGTTACTATGGGTAAATACACAATTGTGCCTGGATTGTGTGAGGTCATGCAGGATAAATGGTGGTTGAGTTTTGAACACACATGAGCTGATATGGGTATAAGGGTATTTTGGGGATATGGTTAAAAAGGGGTATGTGGTTTTAAAACATGCGGGTTATTGTTGGTTGACTAGGTCTTTATTGTTTGGTTTTGTTCTTGCAGGTAAGAAATTGATTGGTTAAAGGTTGATGGGTATGTGGCTTTGATTCGGGTTGGAGGTTGACGATAGGTTCTGAATTGCAGGTCTCGGGTTTGGAAGATCCGAGTTTGGTCGTGGGTTATTGTTTCGCTGGCGGTGGTTAGGTTTGAGTCCGATTTCAGGTTCGGGTAGGGGCTATCCGATTTGGGGCCTATAGCTGGTGGATCCGGTCGGGTTCGCATTTGAGGGTTCACGGACAACAGGTGCCTGAGGTCAGATGGGGTTTGCCATGGTGGGGCAGAGTGTCGGGGTTGCCACGGTTTGAACCGAGGCTGAGTATGGCTCGGTTATGGGTTTTCGGGTTGTATCGCGAGGGTAAAGTCGGAGTGGGGTTTTGAGGTCGTGACATGGGAGTTGTTCCGGTGGGTTAAGGGGGGTGGGTCTCCGGTTGGGATAGGTGAGGTGGTGAGGTGATGAAAGTGGTGTAGGATATTGTTTGGATGGAGGGTTTGGTAGTTTAGGAGAGAGAGGGTGAGGTTGGGGAAGATGAAGTGGTGATGATTGGGTGTAGTGAGGGTGTAGGAAATTAGGTGATGGTGAGTGAATAGTTTGGGTGTGTGTTTAAATTTGTACAAAAAATAAACAACACTACTTAAAAAATAAAACTAATAAACTAAAAAAAATAAAATCAACTAAAAATAAAATCCTAATCTATAAAATAAAACTCAAATAATAAAAGAAAAGAAATAAAAACTAAAAATCCAAAAGAAATAAGAACAAAAATCCTAAAAAAACACAATCTAATAAAACTAAAAAAATAAATTCCTAAAATCTAATCTTAAAAAAAAAATAAAGATAGCTAAAAACTAAAAACTAATGAAAAAATCAAAATCAAAATAAAATCACACTAATTGAAAAGAAATAGAAAAGTAGAAAATAAAACCTAGAAATTCTAAATAAATTATAAAAATAAAACGACACAAAATAAAAATCTAAAAAAGTCTAAAAAAAATACAAACTAAACACACATAGGGTACGGGTGAAGGTTTGGGGTAGGCTATGATTACGGGACAAGGTATTTAGCTCCATGAATTGCATATCTAAGTTGAATTATTGCTTTTACATTAGCAAGACACAATTGACCTACAAAATAAACATTAACGCGCATAAGACCCAAATTACCGAGAATTAACAACTAAAATACATCTAATCAGGGTGTAAAATGTACACTTTTGGGTGCTTATCACCCCCCAAACAGAGCGTTGCTAGTCCTCGAGCAATAAGATAGAGAGAAAGAGAAAGATAAGAAACCAAAAGTATACCACTTTCGCGGGCACTTGCGATTGCACTTAGCATGTGCAACAAGCCTTTAAACCTATAGGTTGCCCTACAGGACGAGTTTTGTCTCGTGAGGGTTTGCAGGAAATATATCTACAAAATTCTTTATTTGCAAACGGTAGTCAATCTCTTATTAGACGTATAATAATCGCACAATCCATTATGAGAAAAATATTTTGAGAAATACAAGCTAGAATGTAGAAAAATGTTAGCTAAGTAAATACTCAAGGCACATCCTTCCTAAAACTCAAAATGTTTAGTGTGAATCAGTCAAAACGGATCGAGTATCACAAGAGTAATTCCTAGATTGCCTTTTCGTTATCAACGCTTCAACTTCAAAATCTCACGGGATATAATTCTCTCATACGAACTCACGAGAATTGGGTAGGTGTATCGCTCTTGTGTGTGAGGAGATGTGTAAATGTAAGCAAGTTCAAATGTCTCACACACACATAAGAAATAACGAACATTTAGAAGGAAAAATAATCTCATGAAAGAATACTAATCACTATAGTGAGAACGTCGAGTTATTCAACATGTTGACTTTTATTTGCCCTAACATCTAGGGGAGATATGGATGATTGTGGGTGAGGCGAAAATAAAATGGTAAGGATATGATATGAGGTAGGTATGATGGATGTTTGATGGATGATGGATGCGAGAAGAGTGTATAGCACTTAAAGAACAAATGTCTTATTTCAGAGAAACTAACTACTAACTACAAGCTCTTTTTTTCTTTTCTTTTCTCTCTCTCTCTTTTTTTTTTTCTTTTTTTTTTAATTTTCTTTTCTTTTTTCTTCTTTTTTTTCCCCTTTTTTTCCCTTTCTCTTTTTTTTTCTATACTCTCAACCACTGAAGACATTTTGCATTTAAAAAACACTCATTTTCAAAAAGAAATTGATGGATGATATATAAATGGAGTGGGGTATATGGATGATGTGGGAATATAAAAGAACATGGGAATATAATGGGTGTCGTGAATGAGTGAAAATCTAGTGATCGGGACAAATTTCAAGACACTTGTTTCTTACAACTCGAAAAAGATGTCGTTCTCAGCAATAAAGTCAAAATTTTATGAAAAATAATGAGATCATAGAACGATTTAAGTGCGGACCCAAAAGAAGTTGAATCAACTTGTGACTCGGAGATTGCGTAAAACACTCTGAAAGGGTGAAAGACACAAATCTCACAAGCTAAAGTCTCTACTAGTGATCCTTAAGGTTTTCTTGAAAATTTTAGTACTCTTTAACTCTAAACTGTAGTGACATGATAAGTGCGTAAATTTTTTGTTGAGACTAGAAATTCATGGTGCAACATGCCTTAATACGCATTACATAAGCTATAGAAAAAAAATCATCTAGATTGATTCCTAGACATAAAAAGATGGATGATAGAAAATTCATATCAATGAGTGAGATGAAAGAAACTGCACGAAATTTTAAAAATCAGGTTTAAAAATCAAAATGTTTCAAAAGAGGTACAATTTTGACAAAATTCCCCACCTCCAAACAAAAAGGAACATCGTCCTTGATGTTAAGTAAAATGATTTTTAAAATTGAGAGGAGTAAGATCTATGAAAGTGCGGGGCGGCAGAAAATTTGGGTGATGATAATCACCCCCAAACAAGACTGAAGCGTCAGTCTTGTTGGATAAAGGCTAAAAATGGTCAATGCACTTGTACGGCAAAGTGCATCACACGATGCAAAGCATCGGTGGACCATGGGCGGGTGGGTATTAGGGTAAGGCTGAGGGCGAGTAAGCACCATCCATGGGCCTTATGAGTCAAAAGGTGAGGGCAACGAGGGCCCTATAAGAATGGTGCTCAAGTTGGATAGGAAGGCGGAAGGGTGTGAAAAGTGGAATGGGGTGGGGCTCATAGAAATCACACAACTGCTCTATAAATGGACGATGATAATGGTCGAGCCGTGACACGCCAGGGAGCTATCGATGGAAAAAATCAACACCACAAGAGAGTGGCGGGCATAAAGTAACAATCTCGGTGTCACAGAAGTGGAGAGTAGCACCACAAATACTATCGTGAATGGTGGAGGATGGTTTCAGGTTAGGATCTAAAAAGGTAAATGGAAATATGAAAGGTGTAAAATCAAGATCCAAACCAGGTAATGGGGTGGAAGGGACAATGGGTGGGTTGGGTGGGATAAATGGTGAAGCGGGTAGGATAAAGGGTGGAGGGAGATGATCCAACTCAAGAGTAAGTGACACACGCTCCTCTTGAGGCACATAGTGAGACTCAATATCCTCCTGAAGAGGGAGTGTGGTATCAAGTGATGGCGAGATCAACTTATCCACCAATGTATCACCATCCGAAGTGGTGAAAGGGTCTAACGAGGCATCCAAATTCGAGAGAGAAGAATCAACATTAATAGATGACTCAAATTGAGTCAAGCATGGTGTAACATAATCCATATCCGGAGAGGTAGAAACCAACTCAGATTTAATCTCGAGATAAGGGTGAGCAATCGTATCCGGAGATAACCTAGGATGAATTGGTTCACTGGGAACACAAGGTGTAAGCTCTATAGGTATACACTCGGGCATTTTTTTGGATTCGGTGGGAAAAAAAATAGGAGTCACAAGTGTGGGTTCATGTGGACATGGTGGGATTTTATCACGCTCACTATCGATGGATAAATCAAAACAAGTGTCAACTTGAGGCCCAAACCATGGAATGGTCTCAACTTCGAGATTATCGGGGTGAGAGGGTTGGTCATACTCAAAATCAGTGGCACAAGACGACGCATCATCACTCCACGTGGGGGTAACAATGGGTTGACTTGGGATGAAGTTCGACTCTCTCTCACACTCAATTTCATTTAACCTTTGTCCAATCCTTTGAAGAGCTTGATTTTGAATTTGAGTGGCTTGCTCTTGCTCGATGATAAATTTTTGCAAGAGTGCCTCGAGAGCAAAGGTAGAAGATGGTGGTGGAGTGATGGGCGGTGGCGGTAGTTGAGGTGGACACAACTCGCTATTGACAAGTGAAAATGGAGATTACTCATATGAACTATGGGAAATGGGGTCAAGTGTGTCATAAACGGGAGAATCATCTCCGTGAGAGACAAAAGGTTGATAATCGTGGGGTCGATAGTGAGGGAACTGGTCGAGGTGGGGTGCACTAGGTTACCATGACAACTGTTGGAACATATGAGGATCCACAACATCGGATTGGGATTTGTATTGCGTGAAAGGGTGATCATGCCGCCACGAATAGCTAGGGTACTCACACAACTCGAGATTTAATATATCGGGATAGTAGGCCGAGGTGGGTTCCGAAGCAGTGTCATATGGATACACATGTTCCATGGTGGGTTCAGATGGATATGAAAAATATAGATACTCATGTGACAGGTGATCGGTGTGAAAACAATAGGTGCATGGCAAAGCATGTGACGCATTGATACTCGTCATCGGAAGCGATGGAATATGAAATGCGTGCGTGGACGAGGCAAGAGTATCAACGGCGTGTGGTTGAGAGTTAAAGCCATTAAGCAAGGCATGGAGGCTCGACTCGGGTTCAACTTCAAGCATGTTTTGAGAGAATGAGAAATGGCCAAAGTAATCCCGTAAGGGGCGTTTGCCGGCCATGACGAGAAAAATATATGTTTTTGATTTTTTTGAATAGGAAAGAAAATATTATTGGATTTGTTTGAAAATGAAAGAAAGAAAATGTTTTTGGATTTTCTAAAAAAAATAAAGGAAGAAAATGTTTTTGAATTTTTTTTTTGAAAACTAAAGGAAGAAAAGAGTGGGAAAAATATGTGGACACTTTGGATCTTGACGAACTCACTAAAATTGACTACCGAAAAATGAATTGGAGACACACAAGTCAAGTAGAATTCCTAACTAGCACATAGCCAATTTTTATCTTCAAAATTTAGTGAAAGGGGTAGTCAAATTTTAAGTAAGTCCGTGCGCGATAAAAATCACGGAAATTATCTTAGTGATCGCCTTTGCAAAAATATTCTCCTAGTAGGATACCTAGTTGATTGATTTTAAATTTAATGATGGCTAGGGTAGCACACAGATGGTAAGCGAGTGAGTCGGGTGATGAAATCCCTTCTCGAGAATGACTGGGTGTAGGTCTTAGTAATTTAATTCATCACACCATTCGAAAATAAATGCAGGAATAAAATCACACAAGAGCTCGAAAGCACACACAAGATATTGAATCGCTAACAGGAGAGGCGCGAGGGTTTTAAAAATCTACCTCCCACAGTTTTTACGCCGCGGGGTGCTGAAAAATTTGAGTCGACCGGGAGGAGTTTACAGCTATCTCAGTCGGCCTTAGGAGTCCTACCGACCCAAGGTAAAGAGGCTTCTTTTCCTCGCCTTTGGACACCCTCTCTCTACCTTGTCCGGTTTTCCTATCACGCTTGTCTTCGATTATTATAAATATAAAATAAAAAATAAATGGTGTCTCTATGCACCATAATACAAGCCAAGAAGAAAAAATCCTACTACAAGCCTTCTAAAATAAAGAAGAATGGTACTAAAAAAAAACAAAGTGCGAAAAATAAATGAACTAAAAGATGAAATCCGCTCCAGTGCTTCACGCTCCCAAGAATGACAATGACACCATTTGATAGAGTTGACTTTTGCGTGTATTTTTTCGTGGTTGCTTGAAAAGTCCTCTAATAAAAAATCTAAAATACCTACAAAATATAATAAACTAAAGTGTAGTGGTAAGTGAGGTATCAATCCAAATCAAAGGAGTGAAACGAGAAGAAAACACATGTAATTCAATTTTTTTACTATCCCTTTTTCGATTTTCGCTTTTTCTATTTTTTTATGCTTTTTCAATATTAAAACAATTTTGTGAGGATGTGAATTTAAAATAAGTCAAAGATGTAAATAAAAGTAAGTGAAGATACTAATTAAATCTAACTAAATAAAAATCTTAAATATTAGATGGGTGAGGTAATAAAAGTGAGGACTAACAAGAGATAGGATGACACCATATATTCTAATTAATTAAAATTAATTAATTCATTAAAATTAATTATCCTAAGTTAGTATCAAAATCACAAATCAACTCTCATTGCAAATGTAATTTTGATAATAATATTTTAGAAAATTAAATTTAACACTCCTACAACCCTTGAAATGTAGATCCAAACATCATCTAACAAATCACCCTCTAGGATCGATCGATTAAACTAGTTTAAATTATAGAAAACAAATTTAGAGTTGAAATTTAGGGAATAATACCACACTTGAGAAACCCCTTATCTCTAGTTCGAATATAAAATGGGTATTATAACTAAATATTTTGATTTTCTCTCAAAAATCATTTACCCTCTCTCGAGGCGTAAATAGAAAGTAAGAGTGTAAAGTTAATTATCAAAGGGAAATATAATGTAAATAAACTAATTAAAATGGATTAACATCAAATAATGGGATCCTTGAAAGGGGACTAAGCCTAACATTATACTAAACATGACGAACAAATAGTCAAAGGCATATAAAATAAAATAGTAGAGAAAGAGAACAAATCTTCAACAAGTCTCCTTGAATTTGGCAATTTGAACTCTATCTTCTTCAATACAAATCAAATCACTCACAATTAAATCTCACTAATTCTCTAAAAAAATAAAAATAAAACTATTTACAAATATTTCTACCTAATTTATTCTCTACTCTAAACTATCTCGCTTCTTCTCCAAGTCTATCTAGCTTAATTCTTTTTTTCTTTTTTTTATTTGAGTCTTCTTCTTCCTTAAATAGTAGGCATGGAGCTAAGGGTAATTTTGGGATTTAATGGTGCAAGAAAGTGTGTAAAGTGTTGGGTGAGGGTTACTATAGGGAAATGCACAATTGTGCATGGATTGTGTGAGGTCATGTGGGATAAATGGTGGTTGAGTTTTGAACACACATGAGCTGATATGGGTACAAGGGTATTTTGGGGATATGGTTAAAAAGGGGTATGTGGTTTTAAAATACGTGGGTTATTGTTGGTTGAGTAAGTCTTTATTGTTTGGTTTTATTTTTGCAGTTAAGAAATTGATTGGCTAAAGGATAATGGGCCCGTGGCTTTGATTCGGGTTGGAGGTTGAGGACGGGTTTTGAACTGCAGGTCTCGGGTTTGGATGATTCGAGTTTAGTCGTGGGTTGTTGTTTCGCCAGTGGTGGTTAGGTTTGAGTTCGATTTTGGGTTCGGGTAGGGGCTGTCCGATTTGGGGCCTATAACTGGTGGATCCGGTCGGGTTCGCGTTTGAGGGTTCACGGACAGCAGGTGCCTGAGGTCAGATGGGGTCTGCCATGGTGGGGCAGAGTGTCGGGGTTGCCAGGGCTTGAATCGAGGTCGAGTATGGCACGGTTGTGGATTTCCAGGTTGTATAGCGGGGTAAGGTCGGAGTGGGGGTTTGAGGTCGTGACAGGGGAGTTGTTCCAGCAGGTTAAGGGGGGTGGGTCTCCGGTTAGGATATGTGAGGTGGTGAGGTGATGAAGGTGGTGTAGGATATTGTTTGGATGGTGGGTTTGGTGGTTTAGGAGAGAGAGGGTGAGTTTGGGAAAGATGAAGTGGTGATGATTGGGTGTAGTGAGGGTGTAGGAAATTTGCTGAGGGTGAGTGAATAGTTTGGGTGTGTGTTTAAATTTGTACCAAAAACAAATAACACTACTTAAAAAATAAAACTAATAAACTAAAAATAAAATAAAATCAACTAAAAATAAAATCCTAATCTATAAAATAAAACTCAAATAATAAAAGAAAAGAAATAGAAACTAAAAATCTAAAAGAAATAAGAACAAAAATCCTAAAAAACGCAATCTAATAAAATTAGAAAAATAAATTCCTAAAATCTAATCTTAAAAAAAATAAAGATAACTAAAAACTAAAAACTAATAAAAAATCAAAATCAAAATAAAATCACACTAATTAAAAAGAAATAGAAAAATAGAAAATAAAACCTAGAAATTCTAAATAAATTCTAAAAATAAAACCTAAAAATAAAACGACACAAAATAAAAATCTAGAAAAGTCTAAAAAAAACACAAACTAAACACACAGAGGGTACGGGTGAAGGTTTGGGCTAGGTTAGGGGTAGGTTAGGGTTACGGGGCAAGGTATTTAGCTCCATAAATTGCATATCTGACTTGATTTATCGCTTTTACAACCGCAAGTCACAATTGACCTACAAAATAAACATTAACGCGCATAAGACCCAAATTGTCGAGAATTAGCAAATAAAGTACGTCTATTCGGGGTGTAAAATGTACACTTTTTGATGCTTATCAAAGGGTAAGGAGGTGGTGATTCGAGCTACTAAGAAAACTTTTGCAAAAGAGGAAGCTCACATGGTGGATGCAACTTTTTATACTGATCTGGCTGAAGAAGCTACCACGATAACAAGGTGTACCCGGGGGGGGGGGGGGTAAGGATCCCGTCAACTCGAGAAAGGGTCTGGGCTCCTGCTTGTCCCGGGTCTAGCCGAAGTGACACACACTTTGATGGAGCAGCTGAGAAAGGGCATGAAAATGTGTGGGAAACGATGCACCAAAATTCCATAGACAAGTTAAAAGCACTTTTCACTTATCCTCAGACAATGATCCCCCTGAAGGCAGGTATCCCTTTATGTTTATACCTTACATCAACTGAATGATCTATTAGGGCCTTATTGGCCCAAGAGATGGAAGGCATTGAAAAACCTGTTTATTACTTAAGTAGGATCATCCATGGACCTGAGGCCAGATATACTAGAGTTGAGTGGCATTTTTTAGCCCTTGTATTTGTAGCACAAAAGCTTAGGCATTACCTGCTATCATTTACAATTTATATTATAACTTGGTGTGATCCAATAAAGTTTTTGCTTGATAGAATTGTGTTGATAGGCAGGTCAGCTCAGTTGTTTTTTATCCTCTCAGAGTACGACCTTGAGTGTGTGGTCCCGCGAGCCACCAAAAGCCAGGCATATGCGGATTTGTTGGCTATCTTCCCTTCAGGGACGTTCGAGCCACCTATTGAAGAGCTCCCAGGTGATGATCTCCAGGCTAATTTCATAGAATCCAGCTTCGAAGAGTGGAGTATGGAGTTCGATGGTTCTTCAACCGAGAAAAAAAGGGGGAGCTGGGGTCATCCTGCGAAGAGATGGCGAAGAAATACTTTTATCCTTCAAGTTGGAGTTTGAATGCTCGAATAGTGAGGCCAAATACGAGGCACTGGTGCTGGGATTACTCAAAGCACTGAGAAGAGGTATCCAAGACCTAACAATCAAAGGCGATTCTAACTTGGTGGTAAAACTGGCAACGGGGGGAATTCGCTTTGAAGCATACGAGTCTGGTTCCTTATCGAACGATCATCCAACGAATTCTTGGACAGTTCATGGTGAGGATCAAGAGGCACCCTCAAACGATGAATAGACATGCGGATGCCTACGCAACCATCGCACATAAAATTGCCTTTGACAGGGAATCAACTGTGGTACGAATAACGAAGAGAACGACTGTGACACCCCGCCAAATTAACCCCGGGTGATCAGTTCTAAATTAAATTAGAACAGGCTTCTCAGTTGGTTCATTCTTAGCATCACTGTCACCTTTTTAATTTCTAACCACCTAAGTGAGAAAATTAGACTGGAGGCAAGTTTTATATTTCATTAACAAAAATGAAATACTCATGCGAAAATAGAATAATATGAACAATCACAATTAACTAAAATCAACCATTCACAATTATTTAACATACCGAATAAACCATCGGTTCAAAATCCAACAAAAGTAAAGACAAGTAATAAATCTCAACAGGTCTGACATAAGTACTGAAATAAAACTGTGAGCAACATGCTCGAATAACTGATAGAAATTCTCTACATTAAGAATGAAAAGAATGAGGTGCCTATAAAACTCTCACAACATCCACACATGCTGCAACAACGGATCTTTGGAATGAGTCAAGCCTGGCGTCCCTGTGGCTGGACACCTAAAAGGTTTTTAAAAGTTTTTATAGCAAGGGTTACTACCCAAAACATTTGGAAAATATTTAGAAAATGATTAACTTGCAGTAATAAGTAAATATGCATGCACTCCATATTTTAGTTAGTGTCGCACTCCCTTGAGGACATCCTCACCCCTCCTCTAATGTGCACTACTAACGCCTCGATTAATTTACCTAGTTATTTATCCCATGACTAGATAACAGATATAATCCCCTTGCAACCATCCTACTTTAATCGAGTGTGCCATAATTATGATTTCTAAGTTATTATCAACATTAACTTAATTAATCATTTCTTTTTTTTAAATTCATATAACTTTCACACCCATTATATATATAATAAAATTCACGGCCTGTATCAATTTACCCGTATATAATTATTTACCTCATTATATACGTATAGTTATATTTTTCACAAATATGCTGAAATAATAATTAGTACTAAACATCCTTCCGAGTAATAACTCACCGGATGTAAATTCTCTAAAGTGCTATCCCACTAGGCATATTCACATGACCTTGTTACCCCAAGTCATAATCGCTCACTAACTTGGTTAATACATAAAGACTGGAGGCGGTCATATTCCTTCCCTGAAAGTGAGATGCCCCTCACCCATATAATGGACGCTATGACCTGGGAATATACTTGCCCTACTCCTCAAGTTAGGGGATTCATCCACTACGCGCAACCTCCTTCCTATAGCACTAGAGTCGATATAATAATAATAATATCTAGCCACTGATATTAATGCACACACCATATATATATATATACTATCGCACACCCTATATACATATAAATAAGATAAACTATCTCGGATATACCGTGTACTAAGTCCGTAACACAAGCCTATTCGAATTATTATGAGTTTATGGACCAACTCTAATTATTAATTAATTCGCACATAAATTAATTAAATTACTTTTGGTGTCGCTCCAACCAATATATTCGGACTTACTCTCGTGTCCCGAAATAAAACAATACCCGAGTCTATATTCCCGACTCCAAATTATTTAGCTTTCACTCTAAATAAATTAAACACCTTGGTATCACTCAACCCATATACCCGGACTCGCCCACTCGATCTGTATTTAATTATTTCGAAAAATTCTTTCCAAAATTTAACCGTAGTGTGACACACATAAATTTTCTTCAAATCCCAATTAATTTTCCTTCATAATTGATTAAATTGTATCCCTATGTTTATTTCTAATTACATAAGGTATAGGAAGTAAGTTTAATTAAAATTCCCCTTTTATATATAAACTAGCCGAACTGCCAGAATTTACCGACCATAGATCGATTGATCCCCAATGCTCGATCGATCGATCGTACATGTCATCGTCTTCCCCAGGTTGTCTGTTTCAGCCATGGACGAAAAGCTCAAAATCCTAACTTCTTATATAGCCTAAACCAATTCATTTATTCAACAAAATACACCAAGAACCTCATAAGGGACCCCCCATAAAGTCCACAAACACCATTTAATATCCGTTCTCTACCGTTTTCATAAATTGGGGAAAAATCCATTTTTTATTCATTAACCCATCTCAACATCAATTCCTTATCTCAAATTTATTTCTAATTCATCTGGGTTTACACATCTTACCAGATATATATACAATCTCAGATTATACATCAATTTCTACACAATTTAGAATTCAGAATATTGATTTACAAAAATCCCATGTTTGTACCCTTTAGATCCCAAAACGAAATTTTGATTTCTCACAGCCCATAAATATGAATAAAAATGCAAATTAAATGCTACAGCAAGTTAACCACTTGCCTTAGGATTCGTATGGTCTAATTTGGAGTTGTGAATTCCCAAGGTTGGAGATGAAATCCCTTCTTTTGGCCCTTTCCTTTATCCCCCAATTTGCTTTTAACTCCCTCTTAGAGTTTTCACTCCCACTAAGTATTTTCTAAACTCTAATCAGTCGTCCCCCTTTTTCATATAATTAAATAATTAGCCTAAATCTCGTTTTTTGCCTAATGGGCCAGGCCCAAGCCCAAGCCCAAGTGACCAAAATGCCCCCATGTGGATCCGGCTATGCCTAAAAACATTCCGTGACCTGTTTACTACCCCCGGGTATACTTTTTCAACTATCTCGGTCCATCCGGACTCAATCGTACACTCAGAATTAGCATCCGAATTAATCTATTAAAATCCTCATCTCATACCCAAATTAGTCTATACCGACTCCCGGTTGAGATAAGTACATACCTCGTCGTTAATACCCGAAATGACATAAATAAATTATTACTATTCAGTTAGTAATTAAATTTCCCTAAATATTAACCATTCACTCCCCGATTAATATTTAAATATATATTGTCATAATTAATTCAATTAAAATTATGACACACAAGTAATTTTGAATTCCCGAATTAATTAAATATTAAATGCAGTACAGTGTTACATACTTCCCCCCTTACAAAGGAATTTCGTCCCCGAAATTAGGTCGTACTTGTGGTGAATAGCTCTGGATATTGTTCCCGCATATCCTCCTCCCGCTCCCAGGTAGAGTCGTCAACGTTGTGATGACCCCACTGTACTCTAACTAGTGGAACAAACTTGGATCGTAACTTTCGCTCACTACGATCCAGAATAGCCACCGGTGTCTCCTCATATGAGATGTCTGTCTGTAAATTAATTTCCTCGAGTGGAACATGCTAGAAGTCTCTCTCACTCCTTCGATATTTCTTCAGCGATGCTACATGGAACACGTCGTGTATCCGTTGAAGATGCTCTGGCAATCCCAGTCTATATGCTACATGTCCCACCCTCTCAATAATAGGGAAAGGTCCCATATACCTCGGTGTTAACTTTCCCTTCTTGCCGAACCTCATCACCCCTTTCATAGGGGACACCCAAACTAATACCTGGTCCCCAACCTCTAACTCCACATGTCTTCATGAAGCATCAACATAACTTTTCTGCCTATACTGAGCTATCTGAATCCGCCCTCGTATTAACTCTATCTTGGCATATGTCTCCGGGACAATCTCTGGCCCCAATAGCTTGTTGTCCCCCATATCTAACCAACAAGTAGGTTGACCGGGCGGAAAAAGTGTGTTCGTGTGAGGACACAATCGTTGTGTGTTTTGCCGCCGCGATACAAAGAAAACCTAAGCTACAACTACACTTGACAAGCAAGCACAGCGGTAAGTCGGGTATCGTAAGAAATCCCCAGGGAGTGATTAAATTTTAGATGTTAATTGTTTTATAACTTCAAGAATAAAAATGGTGTAAAAGAAATATGAAAAGGTGATGGGTGATTGTGGTGACAAAAGAAAAGAGAAGTTAAAGCTAAATTAAAGGAAAGCGAGGATCGGGATCACATACACACATTCACGGGCTAAACAACTACTAATTTGAATTTCGATTCGAAAACATTTAATCGATCATTTTCAATCAAGCATAAACATCACGCAATAAGGAATTTAAGCCAAAGTTGCGAGATTAAACATTTAATCAAAAAATGGTCACACGCGGATTAAATTCGAATAATCGTTATAAACACTAACGTTGCGTGACAAAGAAAGTTAAACGCATAATAATCCGACTTTAATACGCGAGGTTTCAATTAAATGCAATTTTACACGAAACCCTAACTTTCGAGGTCCAAACCCGTAAATGGCGTAACGAAATCCCGACCCTATTTATCTAAGGGTACATAATGAATTAAACTAAATTAAACTAATTAAACTAAGAAAGCAAGAATTAAAGCATGTAAACCTAATTATGAAAGCATGTAAATTATCTAGAAAGCAAGAATTAATGGAAAACAAGCTATAGTAATGGTAGAGGAGATGAAAGTCAACTTACAAACCAATTAGATTGTCAATCCAAAGAGAAATGAAGAAGAACCATCCAAAACCCTCAAAACCCTAACTATTCTAACCTAAAATCGTGTATGTACTGATATCCGGTCTTATTACAACAAAATTGGCTTATATAGTAAGTTGGAATAAAAATAAAGAAGAAAGAAAAGAAGGCAAAATATCTGCAGAAAACAGAGCATCGATCGATCGACCCCTTTGGTCGATCGATCGACCTAGGCAAAACTTCGGCAATCTAGAATGGTCGATCGATCGACCAAATGGGTCGATCGATCGATCAAGCAGGGCAGATTGCAGCAGCCTACTGCATTCCTCTTTTCTTCTTCTCCTTCTCCTCTTTTGCTTTCCTTGTTTTTCCTCCGCTGAAATCGCCGTAACTTCTTCGTTATGAATCGGAATCGCGCACCGTTCGCAGCCACGCGAAGCTATCAAGGAGGGCTACAACTTCTGTGAGATGTCGGGCCAGGTAACCAAGCTATGAAAAGACTAAAATGTCCTTGCGCGTGCGATTGTGTACGGAACTTCACCGGAATGCATCCGAACTTCATCCTAAGCATCCAAATACCTACAAAAGCTCAATTAACCCCTGCAAAACATGTTAACATAGAAATCCAAGGTTGTCTGGTTAACGAGCATAAATATAGGGATTAAAATACCCGAGGGGGCTAATAACGTGTAGGTTAACGGGTGAAATACGCAATATTTGCGTCGTATCACAGGTGGACGATAAGGTCTCCCGTGCAGTGCCACGAACAGTGCCATGCCAATCATGAATTAGTACCAGTTGTTATACGCAAACTCTACCAAAGGAAGATATTTCTCTTAACCTCCCCCAAAGTCTAAAATGCACATTCTGAGCATATCTTCCAGCATCTAATTGACTCTCTCAGTTTGTCCGTCAGTCTGAGGGTGATAGGCTGTACTCAAACGTAACTTCGTGCCCATGGCCTCCTGAAAGCTTTGCCAAAAGTGGGCCACAAAATTTTTATTTTCACCCCCCGACAAATCGAGTGAATCAAAGCCCCGCTGCCTACTGACGACTCTACACACATACGAAGACTACCCTCGGTCTCTAGTAACCCGACCCGTTTAGTAAAAATAGATTTAATGAATGAATGCGATGCTCCCGAATCAAAAAGTATACTACCCTCATGAACATGAATGAGAAACATACACTCAACTGCTGGCGGCACCTACTGTGCTGAAGATTGGGAACATCTCGGACGTTATACACACGCCCGTAGTGCATTTTCCCCTGCTGCTGTGGGGCGGGTGGAGTTGGTGCTGCTGGCGGCATCTGCTCCTGTTGCCCCTGTTGGGCACCCTACTGATGACCTCTGCCCCTCTGCGGGCACTCCCTCTTGAAGTGTCCTAGCTAGCCATAGACAAAATAGCATTTCTGGCTGTTCCCCCATCGTTAGCCCTGTTGGCCCTGACATGGTTGGCCTTGTTGGCCTCCCCCATAGTTCTTTTGTCCCTGACGGCCCTGAGGAACCTGCTGCGGCTGATTTGGGCCCGGCTGACCCTGCCTGAACCTCTGTCCCCCCGGTCGGAACCCACTAGGCCTAAATTTCTTATCCTGACTCCCCTACTAACTGCTAGTCTGCTGCTGAGTACCACTCATGTCATCACCAATAACTTTCTTGCCCTGTTGGCTCGGCTCCCCTACTCTCTTGCTTCCTTTCGCATGGAAGCGATGATCCTGGCAATGTACAAGGGCGGCATTAACGACATCTGTATACGTCACTAACGCCGGATTCCCAATCAAATGCTGCCTGATTCTCCAGGCTAAGCCATCCATGAACCTCGGCTTCTTTCGTTCCTCATCGTTCACCTCATTCGGCACAAAGTTTGCCAAAGGGGTGAACTCTTCCTCATAGTCTGCTACTAGCCGGTCACCTTGTACTAACTCACTGAACTTATTCCTTATCTCAGCCTCTACCGCTGGTGGGAAGTATTTGCGATCGAACCGCACCCAAAATTCGTATATCGTCATCAAATCCCGCTCCTCAATGGTGGTAACTGACTCCCACCACTGTAAGGCTACCCCGAACAGACGAAAGGTAGCAAGCATTTATTTTTGCACATTAGTACACTCCAGCATGCGCAGATGGCGCTGAATATTCTTCTTCTAGTCACAAGCCTCTACTACATCGGTGCAACCCCGAAACTCGGGTGGATGACCCTTCTGAAAGGTCTCCCTAACTCACAGCCAAGACGGTGGCCCCATTGGAGCCTGAGCTATTGGTGCCACTAGAGGTGGTGCCTGGGGCTATGAAAAATGAGCTATCATAGCTAGCATCGTTGTATCGACTGCCCGAGCCACTATCACTGCCACCTGAGTAGTGGAGATCAACTCGGTTGGGGGTGGGGGTGGCGGTACCTGTGGCTCCTGATGAGAATCCCTGGGTTAATCCCTAGCCTCAACCCTCTCTACCTCTTCGGTGGCATCTGAAAATAGATCGAATCGTATAAGTACACAATTTATACAAAAACTAATAGCAGAAATACGATATCTCACAAGCGAAAAATGAATCTACAGTCCTAATAATAGGGCTCTATAATAACCGAAAGCTACGCTAAAACTTAGTAAGTCGCACAGATCCTAAGGACACTAGAACCTGACGCTCTGATACCATCCATGACACCTTGCCTAATTAACCCCGGGTTATCAGTCCTAAATTAAATTAGAATAAGTTTCTCAGTTGGTTCATTCTTAGCATCACTCTCGCCTTTTTAATTTCTAACCACCTAAGTGAGAAAATTAGGCTGGTGCCAAGTTTTATATTTCATTAACAAAAATAAAATAGTCATGCAGAAATAGAATAATATGAACAATCACAATTAACTGAAATCAACCATTCACAATTAATTAACAGAACGAATAAACCATCGGTTCAAAATCCAACAAAAGTAAAGACAAGTAATAAAACTCAACAGGGTACTGAAATAAAACTGTGAGCAACATGCTCGAATAACTGATAGGAAGTCTCTACATTAAGAATAAAAAGAATGAGGCGCCTATCAAACTCCCGCAACATCCACACATGCTGCAGCAACGGATCTTTGGAATCAGTCAAGCCTGGCGTCCCTGTGGCTGGACACCTAAAAGGTTTTTAAAAGTTTTTATAGCAAGGGTTACTACCCAAAACATTTGGAAAACATTTAGAAATGATTAACTTGCAGTAATAAGTAAATACGCATGCACTCCATATTTTAGTTAGTGTCGCACTCCCTTGAGGACATCCTCACCCCTCCTCTAATGTGCACTACTCATGCCTTGATTAATTTACCTAGTTATTTATCCCATGATTAGATAACTGATATAGTCCCCTTGCAACCATCCTACTCTAATAGAGTGTGCCATAATTAAGATTTATACGTTATTATCAACGTTAACTTAATTAATCATTTCCCTTTTTAAGTTCATATAACTTTCACATCCCATTATATATATAATACAATTCACGGCCTGTATCAATTTACCCGTATATAATTATTTACCTCATTATATACGTATAGTTATATTACAACTTTCACAAACATGTTGAAAGAATAATTAATACCGAACATCCTCCCGAGTAATAACTCACCGGATGTAAATTCTCTAAAGTGCTATCCCACTAGGCATATTCACATGACCTAGTTACCCTAAGTCAGAACCGCTCACTAACTTGGTTAATACATAAAAATTGGAGGCAGTCATATTCCTTCCCTGAAAGTGAGATGCCCCTCACCTATATAATGGATGATATGACCTGGGAATATACTCGCCCTACTCCTCAAGCTAGGGGATTCATCCACTACGCGCAACCTCCCTCCTATAGCACTAGAGTCGATATAATAATAATATCTAGCCATTGATATTAATGAACACACCATACATATATACTATCGCACACCCTATATACATATAAATAAGATAAACTATCCCGGCTATCCCGTGTACTAAGTCCGTAACACAAGCCTATTCGAATTATTATGAGTTTATGGCCTAACTCTAATTATTAATTAATTCGCACAAAAATTAATTAAATTACTTTTGGTGTCGCTCCAACTAATATATTCAGACTTACTCTCGTGGTTCGAACTAAAACAATACCTGAGTCTATATTCCCGGCTCCAAATTATTTAGCTTTCACTCTAAATAAATTTAACACCTTGGTATCTCTCAACCCATATACCCGGACTCGCCCACTCGATCCATATTTAATTATTTCGGAATATTCTTTCCAAAATTTAACCGTAGTGTGACACACATAAATTTCCTTCAAATCCCAATTAATTTTCCTTCATAATTGATTAGATTGTATCCCTATGTTATAACATAAGGTATATTAAGGAAGTTTACTTAAAATTCCCCTTATATATATAAACTAGCCGAACTGCCAGAATTTACCGACCATCGATCGATCGATCGTACAGGTCATCGTCTTCCCCAGGTTGTTTGTTTCAGCCATGGACGAAAAGATCAAAACCCTAACTTCTTATAGAGCCTAAACCAAGTCCTTTCTTCAACAAAATACACCAAGAACCTCATAAGGGACCCCTATAAAGTCCACAAACACCATTTAATTTCCGTTCTCTACTACTTTCATAAATTGGAAAAAAATCCATTTTTTATTCGTTAACCCATCTCAACATCAATTCCTTATCTCAAATTCATTTATAATTCATATGGGTTTACACATCTTACCAGATATATATACAATCTCAGGTTATACATCAATTTCTACACAGTTTAGAATTCAGAATATTGATTTACAAAAATCCCATGTTTGTACCCTTTAGATCCCAAAACAAAATTTTGATTTCTCACATCATATAAATATGAATCAAAATGCAAATTAAATGCTACAACAAGTTAACCACTTTCCTTAGGATTCGTAGGGTCTAATTTGGAGTTGTGAATTCCCAAGGTTGGAGATGAAATCCCTTCTTTTGGTTATTTCCTTTGTCCCCCAATTTGCCTTTAACAGCCTCTTAGGGTTTCCTCTCCCACTAAGTATTTTCTAAACTCTAATCATCCGCCCCCCTTTCTCTTATAATTAAATAATTAGGCTAAATCCCATTTTTTGCCTAATGGGCCAAGCCCAAGTGACCAAAATGCCCCCGTGTGGATCCGGCTATGCCTAAAAACATTCCGTGACCTGTTTACTACCCCCGGGTATACTTTTTCAACTATCTCGGTCCATCCGGACTTAATCGTACACTCAGAATTAGCATCCGAATTAATCTATTAAAATCCTCATCTCATACCCAAATTAGTCTATACCGACTCCCGGTTGAGATAAGTACATACCCCGTCATTAATACCCGAAATGTCATAAATAAATTATTACTATTCACTTAGTATTTAAATTTCCCTAAATATTAATCATTCACTCCTCGATTAATATTTAAATGTATATTGTCATAATTAATTCAATTAAAATTACGACACTTAAGTAATTTTGAATTCTCGAATTAATTAAATATTAAATGCACAAAAATACAGGGTGTTACAACGACCCCCTCGATGGTGTCGAAAATGATACCATCAGAGGATAAAGATGATTGGAGGGGTGAGATCAGAAAGCAGATGGTGAGGGGGGAAGGGCCACTCAACTTAGCCGATTTGTCACAGTACTTTGTTACCGGAGTCAACTTGTATTACAAGAATAAAGGAGGTTGGTTGTACCGGTGTGTAAGTCCCGAAGATATGAAAAGAAAATTGCTCGAGGTACATGAAGATAGTTGTGAAACCACATAGATCCCCTTGTTTAGGAGGATACAACGGGAAGGGTACTTCTGGCCTTCGATGAGACAAGAGGCGGTCGTAGTGCAAAGGAATGTTCGAAGTGTTGCCTGTTCTATCAGCCAACATAATGCAATTTCATTGGCTAGCCGTAAGACTTTAAACAACCCTACATTGATTTCTTTATAGGCGAAGTGATGCCGACGGACAAAGAGGATGCTACTAAGATAATAAGGTGAGAACCCAGGTACTTCGTGCAAGATGGGCAACTCTACTGGCGAGGTTATCATGACAAGCCCCTAAGGTGCATAAGGGGAGAAGAGGCCGAAGAATCATTGACACAGGCTCATGAACCAGGACATATCGGAGGAGCCAAACTTTATGATTAACTAATGATCTTAGGTTATTAATGGCCTTCGATAGAGAGAGATTCGATAGAGTTCGTTCGAAAGTGCAATGCTTGTCAGCTACATGTGAATATGATTCATGCTCCTTCAGTGGACCTGCACTCCCTCTCTACACCATATTCATTTCATAGTTGGGCATTTAATTTGGTAGGGGCCATAAACCCTTTGTCAAGAGGAAAGATATGAATTTTAGTAGCCACAGAATGCTTTACGAAGTGGGCAGAAGCCATATCGCTTAAGAAAGTCACATCGAGGATAATAGTGCGATTCATGAAGCAGTACATTATCTGTCATTTTGGCATCCCGAAGGTGTTTTTATCAGACAATGGTACCCCTTTTTTTAATAGTGAGGTGCGTCTGCTAACAGAAAAATACTCCATCATCTATCATAAGTCAACAGTAGCATACCCGAAGTATAATAGGCAGGCAGAGGCCACCAATAAAACTTTTAGTAAATATTCTGGAAAAAATATTAGAGGACTTTTCGGGCACGTGGGATGATAAGATTCTCGAAGTTCAATGGGCCTATCGAATTACAAAAAGGAAACCAATGGGATATACACCATTTTCCTTAGTATTTGGGGCAGAAGTTGTGTTACCAGTAGAATTCGAGGTACCTTTCGCTCGATACAACTTGTGAAGTGCCATGCTCCCCCATAACCATCATGTACAACTCGAAGCCCTAGAAGAACACATGGATAATATCACGAGGCACTTTGAGATATATAAAAAGCAGTTGTCCAGATCCTACGATCAGCTGGTGAGGCCAAGGAAGTTCAAAGAGGGGGACTTGGTTCTGAACGCATGCACGAGGCATATTAAGGGTTTGTCATTACCCAAGTTTGAGGCCAACTAGGAAGGGACTTACATCGTTCGGGCAACCTATGATTCGGGTTACTACGAGATATATAAACCGAAGGACAATGCTACTTTCAAATTGAATAATAAATGGCTGAAGATCTACTACGTTTAAAATATATGTTTTGGGTCAACACTTTTGTTCATTATGTTGTGCCTTGTCAATTATTTTCTTATTAAAAGAAGATTTACTACGTATGTTTGTCTGTTTGATATAGCTCGAAGCAATGTTCATGTGGAAAATGTTAGGCCATTACATTTTTTGTAATGACTATTGTTTTCCTCATCGTGAATGATATGGTTCACATTGATGTAATAAATTTAGCTAGTGTTAAAATAAAACAAAGGAAATGGAAGAAGACACCCAAACTCACCTATGTTTCTTTATTCAATAAAATATATATCTATGGTTACATGCAAGTAGGGAAGTTAAAAAAAACAAATGAGAAACATCAATAATAGAACTATCGAACAAAGGAGTTAGGGGTTGTCCATGATAAAATGATTGTTCGCTGACCCAAGCAACCTATGATGATGTTGGGAAAGAATATGCACAAGACCGCTTTGGTCTGAAATGAGGTCAGCCAAATCTTTCTAGCTAAGCTCCATCGTCTGATGAACGGACTCCAACTCCTGCTCATTCTTCATTAACTCAGCCTCCACATGAGCAACGACCTCTCGGGTCTCCTTCACCTCTTGCTCAGATGCCACCAACCTGGTCTCCAGAGCTATAAGCTCTTCTGAAATGGCCACCTATGAGTGATGTGAACTTTGGAGTCGATGATAGAGGGCAGGAAGGTCAGCCTTATTAAATCCTCAAAGAAGCTCCACGAACCAGGACATGGAAAATCCATCATTTGCGAGCACATGAACTCTTCCCAATAAAGTCTTGATTGTATCAGGGCTAAGATATTTGAGGGGAGTATTCAGGATTTCCTCCAAGACCATGATGAGCCCAAGTAAGCTACATGCCATCATTACAGGAATAGGTTGAAGGCAGCGGGTGGTAAATTTTGAAGGAAAATGGACCAATAACAACTCGATTAGTAAACGGGGACCCTAAGTCAGAATATAAGGGAAATTGGCCAAAGTTTGCCTCACAACCACCTCGAGGGCTGCCTCCGAAGGATGTACACTACAAATTTTATCACTTGAAGAAGGACGTTGAGTACGCGAAGTGCTGTCACTTGCTTGAACCTGAGGAGCAACCACTTCGGGTACATCACCAACCCTAGGGCCCAACTCTTGCATTCGCACAGTTGGGGGCCCGCCCAGCAAAAAAACTTTGGCTAAAAGTCCTCGCTTGCATTATTTCCTAAGCAACATGTTCAATTTTTGGCATACGGGCCGCAGGCTGGTTGACGTCCACCTGAAATACAAAAATAGCTCAAGTAAGAAAAAAAATGAAAAAAAAATATACACAAAGTATCTTGCAAGTATGGGAGATTATGCCAATAAGACTTGCCCCCTCGAACCCTCGATTATGGGAGATTATGCGAATAAGATTTGGCCCCTTAGACCCTTAGTTATGGGAGATTATGCCAATAAGACTTGACCCGCCCGACCCTCGGTTATGGAAGATTATGCCAATAAGACTTGGTCTGCCCGATATTAAGGGAGATTATGCCAATAAGAGTTGGCCCGCCCGACCCTCAGTTATGGGAGATTTCCAAAGCCCAATATTACTTGGCAAAATTAATAAGTTTATATACAGGAGATAAATGGATGAGAAAAGTACCTCCGGAAGCTGTAAGAACATATTTTTAATAAGTCCGTCACAATTAATTATGTCGTATACTGCTACAAATCGTCGAAGAATTATGAAGATTGCATCTACAAAAGATGAATTCGAATTACAAGTTGTCTTCAACATTCAAGCCCAACAATATGAACTTTGGTAAGATATTGTTTAAAGTTTCATTTACATTTCATATTAAGAGTGTTGGGATATTTTTTAAAAGGAGTTTTAAAAAAGTTTTTATATAAATATGTTTTTATAAAATGATTTTCAAAAATTATTAACTGTTTTAGAAAAAATGAGTTTTGAAAATCAAAGGTTTGAAAAATCTTCCAAGGCAGGAAGTATGCATTTCTCGGTTTTGACGCTAATCTCGTTCAAGTGAGATCACCATCTCATTCGAACGTCATGTGGATGTCGCGCGTAGTCGTTCAAATGACATGCGATCTCTTTCAAGCGAGATGGGATTCTCGTTCGAACGACCCTACTGTTTGGCTGACACGTCTGACTTCATCCTGATCCTTTGACCGCCTCAATTTCCTATATAAAGGAATGTCAGACTTTACTTTTAAACGTGGAGAACAATTTCAACTTTTAAGAGTCTTATTCGTTTGAAACTTTTGTGTATCTGCCCAGATTTAATTCAATACCTTTTGGCAGAAAGTTTTTCTCCAATAATTTTAAGGGTTCAACTATTTTATTTTTAATTCACAAAATCCCAATTAATTTTATGTGAATTATTTTATGGAACCCAAGAACATATTTTGATCTTGTTTATTCTTTGGGGGGAGAGCTCTACAACTGACAGTTGCGTGCTATTGTGGAGGGAGTCCTTATGAAGTTCACTCTTGTGGAGAAGCCGTTTTTCTTCTTTATTGCTGCCCTCCTGGAATGGGAAAGTTCCATCCGAGACATCGGAACCGACACCTGCGGGTATTTCGTATGTAATCCTATTTCATTGTAATACGTGTAAGCCGTTTTCTTACAAATTATAGTGAAATAAAAGGTTTTTCCCCTTTGGGGGATTTCTCCTGAAATTGTTTGTTTTATCCTGCATGCTTTATTTTATTTTGATAAATCATCTAGATGCATGTTTTAGGGTTTAACTAAAATTTAGGATTAATTAAAATTGGATTTTATTTGAGAAGTCGCAATATTTCCGCTGTGGCAATTCTACAAATTGGTATCAGAGCCTGTTGCACTAAGTTATTGTGTTTTGATCCTGATTTTTCACAAAAATGGATTTTAGTGGTTTTGATGATCTTCGGTGTTAAGTTTTTGAAAAAATTAAATGGAAAATTCACACGAACTGTTGTTTTAAATCTTTCGTTAAAAATGAATCTAAGAGGTGTCCTTGTTGTGAGGGTGTTGGTCACACGTTAGATGAGTGTACCACAAATTTTAAGAAAAAATTGAATAAAACGGTTTCTCGTGTTTCTACCCTTAGTGATTGTGATTCGAAAAAAGAAGTTTTTTATGCTTCTAGGCGAGAGCTTCCCACCCATGTGATTAGTGATGATAGTGAGGGTAATGGGAGTGAGGATGAAAGTGTAGATGAGCGTGACTTGCAAACTGCTTTCAATGAACTTTATGCTGAATCTTTGAAAACGAAGAAAGAAAATTTGAAATTGAAAGTTCAATTGAAAGAATGTGCCTTGAAAAATAATGATTTTTTAGTTGAAGAACTTAGGGCACATGAGAAAATTTTGAAAGAGAAGCTTGAGTATGTCTAAGGTCAGAGAGATAGTCTTAGAGGGTTGATGGAGACTATGAAAAGGAGCTTTTAGAGTTTGAGGATTCTAGACGTGTACTTGAATCTAGGATAGGTGAACTTGAGGAGAAATTAAAAGATTCAAGTAAGGTGAAATTTGATTTGGAGTCTAGGTCTGAAAAACTTGATAAGATTTTAGGCACCGTCGAGATAAAAAAGGATAGGGGGTGGGATTGGTCTTGGAAAATATGTTGCACCCATTCCCACACGTGTGAGAGAGCCTCATAAGTTTGTTAAGAAAGAGGCACCTAAGTTTGTTAGGAAAGATCCCCCTTGGAACATCATGAGAGAACCTCCTAGGATCATTAGGAGATACCCACCTAGGCAAATTCGGAGAGAGCAACCGATAAATTTGAGGAGAGGTCCACCTTTAGGTAACACACACCGCCCGATTTACACTTGCACACATTGAGGTAGGCAAGGTCATCTTAGGAGCTTTTGTTAAAAGCTTTTAAATGAACCTAGGAAGGTTAATAAAAGAATAATTTCGATTCCCAAAACCCCCACACTCCGTTACACATCAATTTGGGTTAGAAAATCGGATTTAGAGGCATATGGTTTATATGTCCACGATTCCCGTTTGCTTGCACGTGATTCACCCCATGTGAAATCTTTTGGTTGATTGTATTGTATGTTTATCATACGCTAGTTATGCTTTTTGATATATTTTTCTAGCGTTATGACATGTAATTTTTGTATAAATTTTTATTTTTGAATTTTTTTTGAAAAAATCCAAAAAGATTTTCTTTTTATAAAATTTTTGAAAAAGCACAAAAAGATTTTTGTATTTTATTTGCACCTTTTATGGATGAGCATTTACGATAGCCGAGTCACAAATTTCATTCCATTTATCCGTGTGACTGTTTGATAGTGATTTGAGATGCTACATCATTGCATCCATGTGCTTTACATTGTTTGAAGTCTTTGAGATGTGATTAGTGATATCTTTCTACATGTTTGGCTCCTTATCTCCTTTATTGCTCACATGCACGATTTTATTTGATTATTGTACTTGTCTATCACATATTGGCTTGAGTGTTTCCATCTCAATTTTGTCTATACAACGTACAATATGCGATAAAACTTGACAAAATTGGAATGCTTGTAAAAACCATTTGGTGAGATTGTGTTTGTTTTAAAAAACGGTGAAGGGCTACGAAAGGTTCTTATCTAGCCTTTGCGATTAAGCCACCGTTAAATCGGACCTGAAAAATTGAGGAATTTTATTATTCGGGGTCTAAGAGGTTAAAAGAACCCAAAAAATTTAAAGGCAATAAAAAGAAATACATGCCAAATATGGGCCATTTAGGTTTCACCATCAATTCTCCGAAGTTTGAGAATTTAGATCACCTCTATTCAAAATATAAATCTGAGGGAGTTTTGGTTAGAGAATTTAAACGGGTTTGTACTTCCTTGAAAGTCCGGAAAAAGCATTAAATCGTTTTGGACGTTATTGGTGTGGAAATCATTTTGAGCTTTGATTTGTTGATTTGATTGAGTCAATGTCTCATATTTCCATCTTTTTCCACCGAAGGAGGATGCTGAGTTTATTCGGTAGGAGTATCCGATATTCATCGTGCACATATGTCATGTTTGCATGCATTGATTTTCCTATCGAATTTGATCACACACCTACATTTACGCTATCATCGACTTGGTTGTTTTTGTGTATGTTCATGGTGTGATTTTTTGTTGTATATTTTGTGTGAAAAATTTTGAAAAATCCAAAAATAGTTTGTGAATATTTTGAGACATACCTTTGCATGCACTTAGTTTGATCCATATTTGCTATGCACTTTTTTCGTGACACTCCATTTTTTTATTGTTTCTTCTTATTTGTCTATTTGGGGACATCATAAAAAAAGGGGAGAAAGAATTATCATGTTATGGGGGAGTTTTTGCATTATGGGGGAGATTTGATTTATTAATGCTTTATTCTTATATCATTTCAAACTAAATGCATCACGAAGGTTTTTGCTTTATCTCATGTGTGTAGGTACAAAGATTGAAGATCATGATGTTGCACACCCTGATGAGAAAAGCTTTGAGAGTTTTGATGTTGAAGAAAATTTGAGAACTTGCAAATTTTACCTTTTCAGTTTTGGGATTCATGGGAGGGGAGATTTGTATAGGTATTTTGGTATTTGATAATTTGGATGTTTTTATGTATGTACCAGCATAGACATATGGGGAGATTGTAAGGACATATTTTTAATAAGTGCGTCACAATTAATTATGTCGTATACCGCTACAAGTCGTCGAAGAATTGTGAAGATTGCATCTACAAAAGACGAATTCGAATTACAAGTTGTCTTCAACATTCAAGCCCAACAATATGAACTTTGGTAAGATATTGTTTAAAGTTTCATTTACATTTCATATTAAGAGTGTTGGGATATTTTTTAAAAGGAGTTTAAATTTTTTTTTTATATAAATATGTTTTTATAAAATGATTTTAAAAAATTGTTAACTGTTTTAGAAAAAATGAGTTTTGAAAATCAAAGGTTTGAAAAATCTTCTAAGGCAGGCAGTATGCATTTCTCGGTTTCGACGCCAATCTCGTTCAAGCGAGATAACCATCTCATTCGAACGACATGTGGATGTCGCGTGTAGTCATTCAAACAACATGCGATCTCATTCAAGCGAGATGGGGTTCTCGTTCGAACGACCCTGCTTTTTGGCTGACACGTCTGACTTCATCCTGATCCTTTGACCGCCTTAATTTCCTATATAAAGGAATGTCAGCCTTTACTTTTAAACGTGGAGAACAATTTCAACTTTTAAGAGTCTTATTATTTTGAAACTTTTGTGTATCTATCCAGATTTAATTCAATACCTTTTGGTAGAAAGTTTTTCTCCAACAATTTTAAGGGTTCAAATATTTTATTTTTAATTCACAAAATTCCAATTACTTTAATGCGAATTATTTTGTGGAACCCAAAAACATATTTTGCTCTTGTTTATACTTTGTGGGGAGAGCTCTATAACCGACAACTGCGTGCTATTGTAGAGGGAGTCCTTATAAAGTTCACTCTTGTGGAGAAGCCATTTTTCTTCTTCCTTGCTGCCCTCCTAAAAAGGGAAAGTTCCAACCGAGACATCGAAACCGACACCTGTGGGTATTTTGTATGTCACCCTATTTCATTGTAATCCATTTAAGTCGTTTTCTTACAAATTATAGTGAAATAAAAGGTTTTGCCCCTTTGAGGTATTTTTCTTGAAATTGTTTATTTTATCCTGCATGCTTTATTTTATTTTGATAAATCATCTAGATGCATATTTTAGGGTTTAACTAAAATTTGGGATTAATTAAAATTTGATTTTATTTGAGAAGTCGCAATATTTCCACTGTAGCGATTCTACAGAAGTTGCTCGCTGGCAAATTCACGAGTGACCATTTGTTCTACGTCTTCCTCCTCAAATAGACCAGGAGCCACCAAAGGATGTTGACTTTGGGGGCAATCACATCCCCCCCGTTTCATCAACCTGCTCTTATCCACCCTCTCCCTGATCAGCTCCAGCATGATCGACACCTTCCTGGTTTAGGATGGAAGGCCCGAACAGGGTGACAAGTACTTGGTTGTTCGAAGAAGCGGGAATCGACAGAGTAGTTCGAATCGACATAGGAGCCTGCGAAGGACGAAGAAAATAAAAAAGAAAGACACAAGGTAGAATAATAAGTCGAAGCAGCGATAACTAGGTAATAATAACTTAGAAATCATAATTAATTTAATTAAAAGGGGAAATGATTAATTAATTTAATGTTAATAATAACTTAGAAATCATAATTGTGGCACACTCGGTTAGAGTGGGGTGATTGCAAGAGGTTATATTAGTTATCTAGTCATGGGATAAATAACTAGGTAAATTAATTAAGGAGTTAGTCGTGCACATTAGAGACGGGGTAAGGATGTTCTCAAGAGAGTGCGACACTAACTAAAATATAAAGAGTATGCATATATATATTTATTACTGCAAGTTAATCATTTGCTAAATGTTTTCCAAATGTTTTGGGTACTAACCTTTGCTATAAAAACTTTAAAAAACCGTTTAGGTGTCCAGCCACAGGGACGCCAGGCTTGACTCATTCCAGGGATCCGTTGCCGCAGAATGTGTGAATGTTGCGGGAGTTTGATAGGCGCCTCGTTCTTTTCATTCTTAGTGTAGAGACTTCCTATCTGTTATTCGAGCATGTTTCTCATTGTTTTATTCAGTACTTATGTCAGACTTGTTGAGATTTATTTGCTTGTCTTTACTTCTGTTGGATTTGAACCGATGGTTTATTCGGTCAGTTAATTAATTGTGAATGGTTGAATTCAGTTATTTGTGATTGTCATATTATTTTGTTTCCGCACGAGTATTTCATTTAAGTTAATGAAAGATAAAATTGGCACCAGTCTATTTTTTCTCACTTAGGTGGTTAGTAATTAAAAAGGCGACAGTGATGCTAAGAATGAACCAAATGAGAAACCCGTTCTAATTTAATTCAGGACTCATCACCCGAGATTAATTAGTCATGGTGTCACACTATTAATCGAAATTCATAAGTTAACGTTCTTATTAACTTAATTGGTAGTTGACGAATTTGGGATCTATGACCGACTCCACTGACTTGTATAATTAATCAAGAGTCTAAATAATTAAGAAGTTAAATTGAAATTCTTGTAAAAATTAACCTATTTACTTAATAATAAAATTTCCTAAGGTTCATGGTATTCCATGACCTCGTTATTACCATGTCATCCGATTCCTCCAGGTATTATGATCTATCTCCTCCCTTTGATATTATTATGTATTATCCTCACTAATTTGGTTCTAGATTTTCGCTAGATGGCTTCTTGGCATATGAAAAATGCTTTTTGAGCACTAGATCACCAACTTGGAATTCTCTGACTTTAACCTTCTAGTAGTGTTGTCTAGCCAATGCTTATTGATATGCCTCAAGGAAATTGAAAGTCTGCTATCTTCTCTAAGTCAAGCTCATGATCCAGACAATCATCGTTATGGTCATCCTCGAAGATCTCAGTTTTTAGAGTTGGTGAATCGATTTCCAATGGGATGAAGACTTCCATTTCTTATGCTAAGGAGTGTGGGGTTTCCCCTGTTAATCATCTGGGAGTTAATCTATAGTCTTATAGGGCAAATGGGAGTTCGTCCACCCATTTTCCCTTCGCATTCTCTAGTTGTTATTTGATCTGATGAGTATAGTCTCATTAGTGATTTTTTTCCAGCTCATTGCACTTTGGGAAGATTATCGTGGCATAGTGAATTAGGATCCCATGATATGCACAAGAAATTCTTGAAAATGTCGTTATCAAGACGAGTTTCGTTGTCTGTCACCAAAGATTTGGGAATGCCAAATCCCGATGATTATGTTTCCCCCCACAAATTTTTTGGCATTGACCTCTCTAATATGAGTTGAGGGTTCATTCTCCACCCTATTCGGTGAAATAATCTACGATGGTTATAAGGAACTTCCTATTAAGGATGACACTGTAACCCACGGGGTCGGGTCTCCATAGGGATCCGACCCTAATGGGGTGGGTATGGGGATTATTTCTCGATGTCGAAGTCAGGTATGGGGGGTAATTTTAATCCCCGATAGTTTTCGGATTAGGTTTGGGTAATGTCTCGGGTCTCCACGGGGAAACTCAATACACACACACACACACACACACACACACACACACACACACACACACGCACACACATATATATATATATATATATATATATATATATATATATATATATATATATATATAGGAGAAGGCTCACCTACATCATACTCTATACATCATCCATGCATCACGCTTAATTACAGGCCCTAAAAAACTTTTTTTTTAAATTTGACATTTTTCCCTTGAAATTAACCTTTAAATCAACACATATGCAAAAAATTAGATCAAAATACATTTTGTAACTATTTTTAAAAAATCCACAAAAAACTGCTAAAAATACCTTATTTATAAGGGTCTGCGCCAACAGTTTTTTGTGGATTTTTTTAAAAATAGATAAAAATGTATTTTGACCTAATTTTTTGCATATGTGTTGATTGTAAGGTTAATTTCAAGAGAAAAATATAAAATTTGAAAAAAAAGGTTTTCTAGGGCCTAGAATTAGGTGTGATGTACGGTGTGATGTATAGTGCATGATGTAGGTGAGCCTTCCTCTCTCTCTCTCTCTCTCTCTTTCTCTCTCTCTCTCTATATATATATATATAATGATGGTGAAAAATAATAACAATTATTATAAGAACAAAAGGTTATAATAATATAATTTGACTAAGTCAATACACAACACTATATTACTGTAGCGGTCCACATCCAATCAAGCCAACCACAACCAACATAACGACAACAAATGAAGAAGGCACAATAATTAACACAGGAAATAAATAATCAATATTTATACTTAGACTAGTCTAAAGAAACTATCAAAGATCCCCTAATTTGATATAATCATATATTGATAATAGCCTTTTATTCTAAGTACTTTGATTGGTTATCCCAAAAAGGTTAGAGAAAAGAAATAAATAATTAAGTTACTAGAATTGTATTAATATGAACAATATAACAATTACAAGCGGTAAATTAATTTACAAGCCATAAAATACTCATAATAATTTACAAACAAGTGAAAACTATTGTAGCTAGCTATTGCAAACTAAGTCGCCAAAGAGTTGGAAGCTGGGAGAGGGAGTTTTTTAGAAAGAGAGGTGGATATATTATTTGGGGTTGTCTTAAATGGTTTGCTTTAAAGGGTTTTTGTACAGACGTTCGAATGTGCAAATTACTTCTGTTATCCCTAGATATTTTATAAAGTAAGGTTAAAAGAGTAAATTCGACATGAATCATTTAAAGGCATTTTTGTATAGTAAAGGCTCGTGCTTCTTTATTTCATCTGTCTTTTCTTTCCACGCATTTTTTTCAAACTATAAAATTTTCGTCCATCTGTCGTTGTTGTCTTTTTTGAAATTTGTACGTCCATTTTATATTGCTCTACTAGTGAATCGTCACTGCTGATGTTTTTGATAATTTTTTGTGTTGGTCTAATTGCTGCTCTTGCATGAAAAGTCTTTTTCTTCTTTATCCTTCCATCATATTTTCAATATTGTGTCTTGTAACTGAATCGTCAGAATCTGAGTCTTTTTTGTTATAATTATCAATTTTATGAAGAGTAAATTTCCCTTTTTCTATTGCTTCTTCAACATCATCAGAGTTGATAGATTTGTAAAAGTTTTTAAGATATGTTCTATTGCATCTTTCTGGGATAAATATTTTAATATTAAAAGTTTCTTTTATCATTTGTAAATGACTTATAGACATTTAATTTATTATTCTATGTACTTTACATATTTTTAATAATTCTTCTGTTGCTTCTTGGCTTGTTAGATATTCTCTATCATCGCTATATCCCCCAAAGTAATTTTTTATTTTGCTGCCTCCATGTTCAAGAATAATTTCATGACTACCATAAAGAATTTGCCATTCATTTATCCATTCTAGTGGAATACTCTATATAATTAATAATATTCTCCTGGATGCTTTGTCCATATGTATATATTGTTCTACTATTGCATCTACTAACCCTTTTGGAAGGTTTTCATGAATTCGTTCAAAAGGGGGTTCTATTAGTAAACTAGCCATTAATCCATATTCTAAAAGTAAACTTATAGTAACATTTATTTTTATTCTTCTATTATTTATAAATATTTTATTATGCCTAGTTATAATGAAATTTTCAAAGGTTTTGTAGTCTATGTCTAATAAAATGATATTGTCATGTTTATTTTGAGAATATGTATATATTTTTTCATATTTATATGTACACCCTTTAGGGGTTGAATTAAATCAAAAATAGTTTTGTATAGCTATCTAGTCACTAATATCTTTTTCTCCAGCGTACATAAATATTTTTTCTGAAATTTCTTATGGTAATAAACATTCTACTTTATTTCTTAATACAAAGCGATAATAGGGGTCAAAAGAAGATAAGAATTTACTATTATTATATAATAATACATGTTTTAGATTCTTTTCTATCTCTTGCTTCTTATTATTTAATATTTTATTTAAATTGTTATGATCATTTATTAACTTTTCACTGATTGTAGTAAGGGAGAAATGTTTGACTCTTGCTTCTAAAGAATATACATAGTTATTTATGTTATAAAAATAATTACTTAAATAATTCATAGTACGTACAAAAGATCATTTATTAAATTATCTATTGAACCAAAGGTTGTCTAGGATATTCTTTTGCTCTTCTGTGACCTGTCTATTGCTTCTAAACTTTTGCTTCTCATTAAGAATAGTAAATAACTGGTTAATATGTTCTGTTGCTTTTGAGGAAGAATCCATTTCTCCTTCGTAGAACTTCAGTAAAAATTAATTTGTGTTAGTAATTAATCTTGAAAAAATATCAGCTAATTTATTATCCTTACACTTAATGTGCTCAAATTGTGGTGTAAATCCTTTTCATGTAATACTATCAATAAAGCTTAACCATATTTTAGAGTCGGATATACTTTGGTGTGTTTTACTAAAACATTTGACTATATTATCACAATCAATTCTTATTAAAATTTCTTTATATAGAAATGAATGAAAAATTTCTATTATATTGATTACTCCTAGTATTTCTAAGTCGGTTGAGGGTAATCTACTTTGTGTTTTACTAAAATTTTCTGAGAAATATTTACAAATAGTTTCTTTACTTTTGCTACCTTCTTTATTTGGTCTTTGTACTAGTATTCCGGCCCATCCTATTGCTGATGCATCTGTTTGTATTATCTTGTAACTATTTTCTAAATGTAATTCTATTGGCTGTAATTGATTTACAATGTCTTTAATTTTCTTTACTAATTATATATCTTTTATATTAAAATACTTTTGACCATTTTTTTCGAATCTTTATATACTATAAAATGCTATACAAAGAGTTAAAGTTCCTCTTTGTTTAGAGTCTCCACGTGGACACTCTATTCCACCCACCGATTTTGTAATTTTATATGTACTCTAAATCCTTTCATCTTCAAAAGTTGTTTCATCTACCCGTCCTTTCCCATACCTCATCCTATTTATCTCACATTTCTATATGATAAATCAGAGCAGCAAATGGGTCCCCTTCTACAGAAGTAAATATTTGAAGCTGTATATACTTTTCCTTCAAAAAACAAAGGGTAACTCCTGAAATAATTCCCACAAGAAAAAAGGTACTAATTGTTTTGTTCTTCTGATCAAAGAAACCTAGGTCACAAAGAGGTAAATTTGTGAAGCTTCTCTTTCACTTTACTGTGAATAATCTCTTTTTATGTATTTTGTTTCCTTTTGGGATGGTAAAAACTAAAGCTGAAGAGATACAACATGCCTTTAAGACATAGCTTCTAATCTAGGGTTTTCCTGTATGTTTTTTTTATTGTGTATGGTGGTGATTCAGGGGTTTCCTGGTCGTGGCATATACGATGGGGAAATTGAGTAGGGGCTTTGGAAGAAATGGGTATTGATTTTATTGGGTTTATGGAAGATGATTTGATGGGTAAGAATCGATTGAGGGATGCTCGCGAGTTGGATTGGGCACAGCTCAGGTGGCTGAGAAGCTCTGAGTTTGGGAATGAATTATGGGTCTTGGGTTTGAAATGGGTATAGCATCCTATTACCGTCACAGACTCGACAAGAATGGCAATGAAACGATCACTGAGAGGGATGTACACGTGTACGGTTAGCATCGGGTTCTGTATATCCTTTTTTCAATTGTTAAAAGCCTTATTTTGTAATGTTAGAGGGATTGATAATGATCTGTTTATTCCAAGAATAAAAAAACTTTTGAAAATTACAAAGTGGGTTTGAATTAGTGGTGAATGCCTCATCTTTCTTCATTCTAAGCATTCCAAGCATTTAAATTATTTTGATAACCGAGCATCATATTATTTGTTGTTGGCTATTTATGTTCAAAGATCCCCTTCTTGCAAAGAGACTTGTACTGGACTTTCAAAGGAAGCTCTGAAAGATGTTTGGAAATTTGTTAGACTTGCAATACCTTCAGCTGTAATGATTTGGTAAGTTTTTAAGTGTATATAATGTTTAGGTTAGTTATGCTTTATTACCTAAGAATTAGGTGAAATTTAATTTGACCCCTAATTTTGTAATGATTTTTTTAAACTTGAATATATTACTAAATATCGAAATTAGACTATAGAATTTGCCCAAAATTCCTCAATAAAGTATTAATATGACTTGCCACGTGTCATTTGAATTTAAAAATAATATAATAACCCAAAAATATTGCACATGGTATTGAGAGAATGCGTGATATTGCGGATGAAATGCATAAAATTTGCCAAATATTTTTATTCGACCTTATAAAAGCATGCAAAATTATTGAGTTGGCATTTGCAAATTCATGTGAGTTTCCCTAATTTAATTTTCAGATGCCGATTTATATACAAATTCTTTCTGATACAAATCTCAGTTTTCTCCACTCATAAAATAAATTCTCTTTTATTATTTGTTATTGCACACCAAACCCAACATTGCATAACTTAGGCTCAATTGTGGCTATCAAAGGAATCTCATTTCTCATGCTCTGTAATTTGAAAGATTACCATATCATTTAGGCACATGAGAATGGACGCCATCAATACCGGGAAGATGAGGAATAAGTATGGCGGTGGTGGTTGCACCAGACCCATTTGTAATGGGATAAAGATAAGACAAGCCACAACCACAAGCATTGACAAAATCCCACCACTGATCCAATCCCCAGACATCGTACAAAGAAGTGTTAAGAAGATTGGTATTTATTTATTTGTGTTAATTTAGTATGTGTTATTGTATGAAGTTAGATTTCAACATGTGTTGCTTATAAACTCAGAGAATCGATTAATTCTTTTGTAGGTGATATGTTTAAAGAATTGTTCCAATGAGTGGTTTACCTTGTTTGCGGAAATTTATTTGAAATTTTTTATATATCAAACAACTTCATATTCACATTTTAGATTTATGTTAAATTTAATGCATTTATATTTATTCCATAATGTTGAGTTCAATGTGGGATTACTCATATGCTCGGTTACTGTTTTTTTTTGGGGCATATACCAAATAGTTTCTCGAATATTTTGTGATACACAATTAGTCCAAGTTTTTTTATTTTTTTCCAAAAAGTCCTTCACCATATAAAAAAACACTCGAAATAAGGAGCTCCGATGAGAGTCGTCAGAGCTCCGCCAGGGGAGGGGAGGAGGTGCGGCAGGAGTGTCGCTAGCGCGGACCTTTAAAAATACGATATTATTAGTTAAATGAGTGTTTGAAGAAATTTTTGGAACAAAATAAAAATGCTTGGACTAAATGTGTTTTAAAAAATATTTGAAGGACTTTTTTATAATTGATCATTTTTTCTGGGTCTTTCAGTTAGAATTTTGTTTGGGTGTTTTATTTACTAATGTTTAACCGTTTGAATTTGAACTTGAAATTGAACATGTTACTAATTTTTTTTTATCGATTCACAAGTTCTGCACGAAGGACATATACAAGATCTATTTAGCCGCCGAAAATCGGTTGTTTCATAATCTTCCAACCCGCGCATCGCGCGGGTTTACACCTAGTTTACTATATAATGGTTGACAAATTAGGAATAAAATTTCTACAGTAATTTAATAATCCTAAAAAGTCTTGTAACTTTTTTTTATTTCTTCTATTTTATCTGGGAAGTCTAAGATTTTCTTTACAATATGTTTTTGTAATTTTACTTTACCTCCTTTTATATATAAACCTAAAAATTCTATTTCTTCCTTTTCTAATTGTATCTTTTTACTACTAATTATTAGTCCTTGATTTGTGAATTCTTTAAATATTATTTCTAAATGTTTTCTATGTTCTTGCTTATTATTATTAATTACTAAAATATCATTAATATATACAATGCAAAATTTTGATTTTTTGAATATTTTATCCATTTTATCTTGAAATATTTGTGGTGCATTTTTAATTCCAAAAGGCATGACTAACCATTTAAATTGGCCTTCTGGGTATGTAAAAGCTGTCCATTCTATTGATTCTTTTTCTATTTTATATTTGCCAAAAATCAGATTTGCAATCAAAATTTGAAAAATATTTTTTATCGAGTATTTTATTTATTAATTCTTCTCTATTAGGTATTTTATAGCTATCATCATATGCATTATCATTCAATCTTTTATAGTTTATTACCATCCTTGCCTTTGCTCTTTTATTTCTGAATGAAATCTTACCATAACAGTCGAGCTTCTGTATCGACTATTGCGTCTGCGTATTACTCCTATATATAATAGTTCTCTAATTTGAATATTAGATTCTTCTTGATCTACTAATTCACAAGTTATATCCCTTGTTTTTATTGATAAATCAGGATTAATTTTTCTTAATTTTGCTTCTAATTTATTTTTATTCTAGCATTTTTGCGGGTTTTCGCCTATAATTTATGTTTGTTCCGCTAATCTAATTAAGTTTTCTAGTTCTTATTTTGTATTTAAAAATATTATTTTATTTAATTTTTCATACTTTATTTTTTCTGACTGACTTTCTTCTATTTGTTGTAGATATTCACATAAATATTCGTCGTCTAATTCGTCTTCTTTTATCTCATCTTGCTGTTGTTCAAGAATCTCTTATGTTGTTTCTAAGAGTATATTATTATTATGGACTACTGATTTTTCCTGTTTTTCAATATTTTTTACTTTGGTTATTAAGTACTAAGTGTGTTCGTTTAAAAAAAAATATAAACCTGATGGCGTATACATGAATCGTCATGCTAATGACCGAATAAAATTTAATCCTAAAATAAAAGGATGACTTTTTACATTTGTTACCCAAGTTTGTGGTAAAATAAATTGTTCTTTATTTATATATATATATATATTGGTATATTTGGTATACATTGAGTTATTGGTATAGCTTCTGTGTTAAATTGGTGAATATTTACCTGGTAATTTAATTCTTTTAAATGTTCTTTTGGTACTAATTTTACATGAATTAAACTTTTTGTGGCTCCTCTATCTAACATAGTTGTTGTGTCCAGAATTTTGTCTGAAAAATTTATTTGAATAGGAAAGGTAATTAATGAAGATTTATTTATACTATTTATTTGTTCTTTATATCCGTCTATATTAATTTCTTTATAGCAATTAGTACACAAACTTTTACTACATGTTTTATATGTATACATTTCATCGTATCTTTTTAAGCACTTTGTACATTTAGGTTTGTATATATTAAATATAATAATTTCATATTCACAGTCATCTATATTATACAAAAAGTTTAAATCTTCTAAATTTCTTTCTATATTTTTTATATTTTCTTCTTCGGATTCTATCGATTTTATATAGTACATACTAATATTGTCTATTTCTTTGCCATATATACTTTTTATTTCTATTGTATCTTCTAAATAATCTTCAATATCATCTAGTGTGTTTATTTTTTCCTCTATTTTTTTATATAATGTTATTATTTTTATATCTATATGGGCAATTAGGGCTAATATGATTAAGGTTTCCACATATAAAATATTTACAGTTTTTTGCTACTTTAGGTTCTTCCTTTTTTGTTTCTTTATTTTCTTTATTGCATATATTTAGTCTCCTGTTTCTATACAATGGTCTTTTGCGTCTATAATTATTGTACTTATATTGATTGTATATTTTATTTGTGTTATATGTTTTGCTGGGTCAAATTCTATATTTTTTTTATGTTTTTTTTATATTCTTTTGTCCTTTTTATGTTGTTTATTATCTATTATTCTTTTATTGTCACATCCGTATTGTGGTGGAAAATCTTATTGATGAAAAGTATAGTAATATTGCTTTTTGATTTCTTTTTCTTCTTTTAATTTTTTGCATTTTGAATTTAGGGTATCATATACAGTTTTTATTCTTGCTCCTAATGAGCAATTACGTGCTTCTCCTACTTTATTTTTTTAAATTTGCCATATTTTTTCACCTATGGTTCCTGGTATTTTTTGTATGTATCTATCTAATATTGTGGTATCTGTCGTCTTTCCTGTTTGTGTCCAGCATTCCACAATTTTTTTAGTATATTCTACATATTCTCCTTAATGCTTCTGTTTGTTTTTCAGTTAGCCATAATAGTTAATTTTCATCTAAAAAATCTTTCTTAATTAGATTTGTAAATTCTTCTACATTAAATGTGTTTTTAAATGCTCTATAATTTTCATGTGTCTTAAAGGCTAAATATTAATTAGATACACTTGTAATGTATTTTCAAAATATGTTTCGGTGTCGATTTTATTTTCAAAGATTATTATTGTACAGGTTCTATAACATGATTTTTCCCAATTTTCTATTGTTGTCTCCCAATCTTGGGGATTTATATTATCTAAATTTAATATACTTTCATGTTTACTTACAATCGTATAATTTGTGTCAAATACATGTCGATCTCTTGTTTTTGGTATTGGTGGTACTTTATTTTTATTTTTATTATAATTACCTCTTGTGGCTTCCAATTTTTGATGTGTTGAATAATCATGTATAGGTGTAAGGTTAGTTGTATTTGATGATTCTATTTCAATTTCTTCTGCTGGGTTAATTTATTCTATTATTTTAATAATTTCTTCTTCTTTTATAAATGTATATATTCCTATTGTTAGTATTTTTCTTTTATTTTCTTCATCGGTTCCTTCCGTACAATATATAGATAGAACCATTTCTTTAGCTTTTTCACTATCATATTTTATTGTTAAGTCATCTTCTGTCATATTATCACAATCTTCTAAAATTATATCATATATATTATCTTCTAATAGATTATTTAGGTCTTCTAATTTTTCTTCAACTATTAATACATTAATTTCTTCTATTGTTTCATTTTTGTCTTCTATAGGATTATATTTACTAAACCTTATATTGCTGTCTCCTAAAGCCTTTTGATAAATTTTGCTTTTTTCTGCCTTTTTTTTTCTTTTTTGTTAACTGTGGCAATTTTCATTCAATTTCTTCATATACACTGCTATCTATCTTTTGTGCCTCAATCATGTCTACATATTTACCATTGGAAGATATACAATCAAGTTTTGCTTTAAAATTTATTTTATAATGATTAAATAATTTTCCCATGAATAAAGTATATATTAAAATATTATTATAGTTTCCTACCATATTTTAACCTTTTGTTCTTATTGCTATTTTTATGTGTTTACTGAATTCTCCTATATCCATGGAGAAATTTGGAGTATAACCTATTACAGCTGCATTCATGGCTAAATCTACTTCTGCGCCAGCTATTTATGCCTGTGTATGATTATCCCATCTATCATCATATAAATATACTAATACTTTTGTTCCTGCTTCCAGTCTATTTAGTCCTATAAGTCCTATTAATATTACTCCTAAATGCGTAAATTCTAAATTTTTATTTTCTAATTCTTTTCCAAATTCTTTATTATTAAATCTAGTATTACGTCATTATTTACTACGGTTACTTTGCTCTGATTGGTATGATTATAAATTTTACTATTAAAGTCTAATATGCTTTTATTTTATAGTTGTTGGCCTTTTGTTTTTTGAATTTTTTTTTCTATATATTTTTTAGCATCTTCTTCATTATCATATATATTTTATATTCTATAAACTTCCTTTCCCTTGTTGGATTTGAGTAAAAAGGATTTAATTTTCTTGGAGTTACTTTCGTGTTTACTTTAATTCTGCTAAATTTTTCGACTAGTTCGTCTATTTTTGAATATTCTTTATTTTTTCTTTTTTTTATCTTTCTCTATTTTTTCTGTACTTTTTCTATTTCTGTTTTGATATTTTTTTATTTCGGATACTATTATTGTTATTATTTTTCTATTTAGACTTTCTAACTGCTCTTTAATGTAGTCTTGATTATCTTCTATTTTCTTTAGCTTTTCTAAATTATTATTCATAAACTATAGTTTATCCTAATCTACTTTTTTTTTTCCAGATAATATTTCTAACTCTAAATGAAACTCTCTAATTTTTTCTTCTGAATTTTTTATTATCCAACTGGTTATTGTTGCGTTTATATAATCTTTATTTTCTATATCTTGTTCAAATTGTTTTTTTGTTCTTTTACTATCTCGTATTGATTAAGAAGTTGTTTAATAAATTCCTTTTCAGTAATCGTAGACTAGCATTCCACTCATTTCTTATATATATATATTTAGAAAACCCTATGAAAAAAGTATTACATTGACTTATCAACTCAAATCTTTCGGTTGTTCACTCTCTCATTCCAAGAAAATAAAACCCACCTCACCTACCTTGGCTCCTTACGCTCACCCCTAATGGCTGACCAATGCCCCCTCACCTCTTCTCTCTGATCCCTCCTCGAGACCTCTGGCATCTCTCTAGCCCGCCTCCAGATCTCTTCTCTCACGGTATCTTTCCCCCTCTCTATTGCTTTCATCTCTATCTCCCTGTTCTCACACTTCGACCCCCCCTCCCATATGCAAGCTTGTGGCCATGTAAATAATATACATATATACACACATTTATATAAATATAGTGTTTGTATATATATATATATATATATATATATATATATATATATTGTAAGAGCCTATAAAATGAACCAAAAAGAGATTTTATTGTAAACGGTTTCCCCCAGGGAATCCGATCCCCGTTATAATTAGGTATTGGGATCCTCGACCCGAACTAAATAGGGAATGGGGCAGTTATGGGGATAAAAAAAGTCCAATGGGAACGAGGATGGAGGTGGCTCCCCCGACCCCAATCCCACTCAATGCCAACGCAACTTTATATTCCTAGTGCTATTAGTAGAGGCCCTACAATGTCCATGCCCCATTGTGCAAAGGAGAACTCTTAGCACTTGGTGCATTGACGAATGAACTGAATAGCATCCTTCAACATATAAGGACACCAATAGCCTTAATATATTTCCCTTGTAATAAAGTGATCTTCCGCCTACATGAACTCCACAATCGCCTTAATCTCCCTGAGAAGACCTTCCCCTCGACCTGGGTGGACTCAATTGAGGAAAGGGCTTGTAAATGATCGTCGATAAAGTTTTCCCTCAGAGTTGAGGCAAAACCTTGCCGAATGGATCTTTAGTTTGTGAGCGCCCTTACCATCTTGAGGTAGGTCTCAATTCTTTAAATAAACGATGACTGATTCCATCCAAGAAGGGCCCAATTTGGCCTGCATGATTTATGGGATAACTTCTGGAATCTTCAATGCTTAGTCGGTCGATGTATTCCACTCCAATGGTCCTTTTCACACCAGTGTCAATTATTGATGCTAATGTGCCTAAAGGATCATTGTGACTGTTGAAGTTCCTTGGAAACTATTCTATTGACACCGACCTGAAAGCCTTGAAGATATTTTTTACTTTATTCTGGAAGGCGAGCATTTTCAAATCTCCGGAATCGTGTTTTCTATCGAGTTAATTGGTGATTAAATGAGAATCACAGTATATAGTGATATCTCATGCTCTCATAATAGTCACCATTTTCAACCCAGTGACCATAGCTTCATATTATTCCTTATTGTTGGATCCATTTAATCCAAGCTGATGGCACCCTTGTAGAGTGAGGAATACAATTCCCAAGTCAGTTCCTCATTCATTAGATGTTCCATCAATGAACATTTCCAGTAATGCTCTTAATTTGCATGTTACAAATTGAGCATATCAAAGCTGATGTTTTGTTGAACTTCCTATCCTTTTATGGTGGTCGATAACTTAGCCAAAGCCTCCCCCTTAATGGCTTATTGGGGCTCATAAATGAAATCGAACTAGGATAACTCCACCAACCACTTGCTCATCTGATTAGATAAGTTTGCTTTTTAATACTTCTTTAGTAGGAAAAGAAGTTAGGACGACTATAATGTGAACATCAAAGTAATGGGGTAGCTTCCTCGTAAAAGTTACCAGTGCCAACTTTTAAATGTGTATATCTCTTTTCTAATTCAAAGAGAATATGACTAGCCTAGTAAATCTATAATATTCTCAATCTTGATGTTGAACTAATATTCCTGTAGTTGTGTGTTAAGAGATGACCAAGTATAGTTGGATCTTTTCCCAGCAGCAAAAGAGGAGATTCCACGTACTACTTGATCCTTTCCAGTGCTTGAATGTAATTCTCTATCCAGATTATGGTGTTCAAATTCTTCAAGGTTTTGAATAATGGTTGACATTTGTCAAATGATCGTGATACGAACCAATTAAGAGTGTCTAACATCCCGGTCATGAATTGAATGTCGCTAACATTAGTGAGTTTTTTATGTCTTGAAGGGCCTTGATTTGGTATGGATTGGCTTCGAGCCCTCTATGTGTCACCAAATATCCCAAAACTAACTCCGAAAGCACATTTAGAGGCATTCAACTTTCTTTCGTAGTCCCTGAGAATCTTGAAGATGGTGGAGAGATCTTTGATGTGGCTAGGATGAATGTTTGATCTTGACAAAAATATCATTAATTTAAACCTCCATGGTTGAACCGATTTGAAGGTGTTGGTACATTGCTCAGGCACTCGTAGGTTGAAAGGCATGACTTTTTAGTAGTAAAGTCCCATAGTTGCTATGAAGGAGGTTTTTTTATTAATTAGGGTCAAACCAATGTATTTTTTGGTGTCTTGAGTAGGCATCCATGAAGCTCAAACATTGATGATATGTTGTTGAGTCAATGAGTTGTCAAACCTAGGAAGTGGAAAGTTATCCTTTGGGTACAACTTATTAAGCTTTGGGAAGTGAACACAAACCTTCAATTTTTGCTCTTCTTTTTGTACTACGAATGTGTTGGAGACCTAATCTGAGAATTGAACCTCTTTAATAGAGTTATGATGAAGCAAATCCTCAATTTTATTCTCCAATGCTTAGACTTTTGAGGGGCTAAATTTTTTGGCTTATGTTTGACTAGTTACCATGTAGGATTAACATGCAGTCAGTGGCAAGCAACATCTAGATTAATTCCTAGTATATCATAAGACTTCCTAACAAATATATTTGTATTCATCTTAAAAAGTGAATGAGTTATTCTACCTTATCATCTAGCAACTAAGAACTGATTAAGAAGGTTTTGTCTGACTGAGATGAGTCTAGAGGAACATTTTTGAGTTCCTCTATTACTCAATCGTCTAGGGTTAGTCTGGTCTCCTATACCCACGGTCGAGATCCTTTTGGTTGCTATTTAGGCTGACCACCCTCTAAATCATCATCATCCTAACTTTTCTTGGCTTGAGCCTATTTTTTCTTTAATGATGGCAACAAAATAATTACGTGTTATTTCCTGGTCTCCTTTAACTTTGACGATCCCCTGGTCACTCACGAACTTGATCTTATGATGAAGTGAAGATAGAATAACTTGCATAATGTGAATCCACCCTCTGCCTAAGATGGCATTGTATGGTGAATCCAACTGGATGGCATGACACTTAATTCCATAATTAATGGTTCTTACCTTAATCGATAACTTAATATTTCAAAAGAATCTCCACATCACCGTTGAAGTCAATTAGACGATCGACCTTTGTGCCCAAATCTTGGATATTATATTATAATTTGAGTAATAAATTGATATATACGATCTTTGATAAACTCCATTGGTCGACTAGTATCCTCTTCACGTCGAAGTTTGCTACTGGGATATTAAAGACCAAAGCGTCTTTATGGGGTAAGTTAACACAGACCAAATCAGTGATCATAATTGCCTGATCAAAATTAATGTTCTTACGTCCTCGTTTAGTGAGGATTGGTTTTGAAATCTTAACCTGGAAAGCTTCTTGTATGCCATCTGCGATCCTTACTCTTTCCCTTATCTTCTTTCCTGTGCATCGAGAAGGATCAATGTAGCTATGTATAACTGCTATTATTCCAAAAGGCAGGAGGTAGTCGTTATCCTTTTTTTTATACTGCATTGACTTGTGCTAACAACTTCGTTTTCTCAACATCAATATACTCATTGAGATGCTCGACCTGAAAATATTTTCCAGATATCATTTGAAGATCTTTCATTTCGAATTTTTATGGGCATGGTCTTGGTGATAGGTGCACATGAGGTTAGCGTCTCTATTATTCGGGTTGCTAGCCATCTTGAGGGGTTCTTAAAGACATGCTTATTCTTGATCTGAGGTAGGAGCTTACAGATCGACTCCTATAGGAAAGTGTTTATTATTTGGTAGGTTTTCTCATTAGATGGAACCATCACTTGTCCCTTAGAGTTCTCAACCTTTCCTACTTTCTTGGCAGAAGTTGGTTGAGATCCTCCCTTAGATCCCTTTTTTGAATAGTTCTTATTAGTCCGCTTGGAAGGAGGCTCGACTTGAACATATGTGTTGATGAGCTCACCCTCAACCTTAGAATATTTCTCTATTCAATCCATGAGATCATCGATAGTTGTCGCGGGGTTCTTAGTAAAGGACTGGTAGAGATAGTCTAATCGAGAAATGAGGAACTTGAATGACAAAATTATTAACTACTCATTGCAGTTATCAACCTCATTGAACAACTCTCTATATTGCTATTTATACTTTATAAGGGACTCCATTTTTTTCCTTTTTAGATAAATTAGGGAGTTAACTTATTTTACAACTTTGATACTAGTAATAAAACTAAAACGGGTCATAAATTGCTCGACCAATTCCCTGAAAGAAAATATAATGGTTAGTTTCTCAAGCAACCTAAGGCTGATTTCACCCAAAGTAGAGGGGAAAACACAACACATAAGGGCTTCATGATGGATCCCCAAGGACATATATTATTTTTAGTGTCTGATATGATGAACTTGACCTATCTTTCCATCATACATAGCGATCTTTAGAATAAAAACTTCTTCGATGTCTTTGATGTCTCTATGTCGATAGTGAATCGAGAAGCCGAATCATGATCCAAATATATCATACTAATATCCTTTAGGGTTCGTTCTAAGTTGGGGTTAAATAATCCCTTTAGTTCATTCTTGATGAACTCTCAAAGATCCTCATTATGGATCTTCTTTTATAGAGGCCAAGATTTGATTGAAATGTTGTTGTGGCTAGATTATAATGGCCGAATTAGAGTTGGACACAAACTATAAATTTTTTGGACTGAAACACATTGGTTGCGAGGGTGATTGGATCGCGATGTAAAGGGACTTCTTGATTCGGAGGCTCTACTATTACGGGTCACCTTAGGGTGCCTGGGGAATTGGATTCCCTATATTCTATGACATTCGAGGTTATGGGAACTGGACCCACTCTTCAAACTACTCGGTTAGTTGCCTTCTCAACTAAACTATATCTTCATCTCATTCATTGAACTATTCCTGATAAAGGTTAACTAGGCATAAGGGGGCTCCTCGAAAGGAGTGTATATCGATGACTAGGTCCAGATCTTTGTGAATTGCATCCTTTGGACCTCGTTTTACTAGGAGGTAGTGGGGACCTCTAAGAAATTTTCTCCTTCCTTAGTGGTGGGAAAAAATAGCTTGGGATTGACATTTAAATGCAGAAAAATTTCAGCCCTATAATCGTGCCTTGAAAAGAAAACAAGAACTAGGTTTAAAGATTAAACCTAGGGTTTTAAGAATCCATACCGTTGCGATTCTTGTTATGATTCGTATGAGGAGATAAAGGTAGATGATGAAATCCCTACTGCCTTCCAAGGTATACAAAAAACCTTGATTAAACCTTTTGTACCCTAGGATCTTCTAGTGTATGATCCTCCCTAAAGTCAGGTAGATGGACACATTTTGAGATAAGAACCCTTCCTCATAAGTGAAATAAGGTGGTCTCTCTCTAGACCTCTTCACAAAAAATGTGAGACCCCTAATGTTGTATAATAATGATTAAAATCCATTTCCAGACCTTTATATATAAGTATAAAAGGCGGGCTTGGCACAAACTGGGTTTCTTGAGAGTATGGACCTGATTACTTGGGTATATGGACTACACTAGGGACCTAAGATAAATAGTAAAATTAGCTACAAATAAATACTCAAAAATTTCAATTATAATTAGTGTAATTATTTTCTTTATTTAATCGTGAATTAAGTTCACTAAATAATCACGCTTGTAGAAATCACTCGGATATAATGAGGTCTTATTTGCAAAGTTGATTATGGTACATAATATGATTCCCCACGTTAAGTGTTCGATACATACTTGATCAAATCAATTTACTCTTAATCGATTTTAACTAACACCTAGTCAATTCATTGATTCTCAGACTTAACATATCTGCTACTCCACCAGGATTATAAAATAAACCATAAGACGGGTTTTACTTGGTGGAAACATATAAGTATATCAAGGGGGTATCACAATTTACGGGATCCCATGGATGCAGATATCTCTGAATTATGATCTCAGATTTGCTTATACAACTGTCACTCAATATGCGAATATCATTTGACCCAATAAAAAATTAGATCGCACACATAGCAATTAAAGTGTCTATTGAGCAAATACTCCAATCTTCATAATTCTCAGAATTAAGAATATATACACCCTTTTCAAATGATGTGAGATTGCGTGAGTCTAATAAAGACATACCTTAGACTCAAATCTCACGGATGGCCTTGTTCAATACATTCCTGGGATGTATCGATCACAATCATCTGTCGAATTATCAAACAAGTTCTCGAACCATCAAATAGGTTCCCGTAGTTTGAGATAAACTACTCGGATTACATCAAAATCGTTCCAATAGGATGTTAACTCCATATCTTGTTTGTGAACGTTTTAATAAATATATAATCGAAATTTCGATCTCCTAATGATCGACCCAAAGCCGACTCATCGGAATTCATAATAAGCTCTATTAACTAATATATCTACAAGATATTAAACCAAATATAAGGTATTCTTATGACCAAAATTCTTATTTTAAAATGAACTAACATGCCTTTACTCAAAAGTAAAAGTCATATACAGTTTTAAGAATAAAACCCCAATAATCTCCCACATAGTCTTAAATCCATGTATCAAAACTCCCAACCAATATATACGGAAGCATACCGCCCATCGATAGAGGATTAACCGAGTGTTATTAGAAACAACCTTGGTCATAAACATATCACCTTTTTATTTGATTTCTCGAACTAGATGAAACCTACACTCAATGTGCTTGACCCTTTTTCGGGTTACGGATTCTCCTAAACTTGTAATCTTACCGCTATGAACATTAAAATTGTATTAGCCAATTGAACTTGAAGGAATCTCACCCAAGTTACTTAGGAAGTAACTGATCCATATAGCCTCTTTAGTTACCTCCGAAGCGGAAACAACTAAGGCCTCCCTAGTTGAGTCAGAAATTCGAGATCACTTCATACTCCTTTAACTTGTAACTCAACCTCCTTAAGTAAACACATATTCCGAGGTAGAAAGCTTGGAATCTTATCTGATTAAAAACCTAGTCTTTGTACCTAAAAGGTCTAAGGATATTAAACTTAAATTTGATGACCATGCCAAAGGAATAACATATTTTGTTCTAGTACACAATATATCATGCATGAGGTTGCACACCGCTGAAGTATTGTGTATATGCATTGTAGTTTACATATAATTAAGTGTCCTAAGATATTGATTCCTATAAATAATAATTACATACTCGAAAATAACTCTTTTCATGGAATCCTGATGTTAATCCTGTGTATACAACTTTGATAAATTATCTTAAGATTAGCCCAACATCCTTTGTGATTAATCTAGTGAAATATTGATTATAAGGATGTGTCTGGCTTGTCCTAACCACACTCGTATGGAAGACAATACTCCCGCCTCGTTCTCGATTATGCAAGTATTATCCACAAATTGTACTTAAAAATACCACCAGGTTTTCGTCATGCTTCTTATACTAACAAGTGTTATTCGAACTTAGATCAAAATCAAAATTTGATTACTTGATCAAATCGAATGAACCAAGACCATTATGTTAGCTTTGATTCATAAATGGATCTCATAAGCTTACATCACTTTTCTTTCCCGACTTCTTATTATGTACTAGTCAAGACCATCATTCAAGAATGCAATCTTGACGCTAAAACAATTCCAATAGACTTTAGAATGGATACCGTAAGAATATTTGCTCATAATAAATCATTTTATTTTTGAGTAAACCCTTTCGCTTGCCTTACCTTAAAAGTTTACACCTTCCTATCTATCAATTGTTAACTTCTTGTGTAATGACCCCACTTTTATATGTTCATATATAGCTTGTTTTAGATGTTTTACATGTGATAAATGGACAATGTGTTATTATGGATAATGTTAATTTATTATATTAGTTTAAACCTACCTTCAGAAATCATGAAATGTCAAATTAATACAAACATAAAATTTTGAAGTTTTCGGTAGGAATGTTCATGTTGGAAACTTGTTTTGACTATTATAATATAACAATTGACTTGAGGTGAAAACAATAAAGTTGTATATATATGAATTAGATTTGTAACACAACAAACGGTGCGTTAAACAGAGGTCCGAGCAAGAAGTTATACTAAAATTACGAAATAAGGGCAAATCTGTCCATCCTTTAAGTCGTATTTTGTCTTATTACCACACGATGTGTTATATTTTGATTGCTTGGAAGGGGAGGATAGTTAGGACGACTTAAAAACTTTGAAATAACCTCATTTTTCATCAAAATTGATTAAATCAAAGTCTTATGGCATAACCTAAGCTAAATGATAAGTTTTGGGGCAGAAATTATAAATTTTTGAAACTTTAGGGACTTAATTTTTAAATAAAGAAAGTTTTAAGGACTAAAATGAAAATATAAAAAGGAACATTTTGTAAATAAAATATTTTCAAGGACCTCTAAGAAATATTGAAAATGTATGGTGTAAAATTACTAAAATACCCTTCATGTGTAAAATGACCCTTATACCCTTAATAACTTTACACCTCGTTCTTGACACCTCGTGCTATACTTTTGACACCTCCACCGTACACGTGTCGCCTTTAAATGAAGGGGTAAAACACATGTCATGCAATTAGATAAAGTTATAATACGTGTCGGCATCGGGTGAATTGAGACTGTAAGATTGCTCCGTTACGCGACACGCGACACGCTGACTCACCAAATTGGACGCTTAGTCATCGGGGCACGTGTCAACACCCAAATAACTTTGGGAAACTATAAATAAGGCCTTAGGATCAGTTATTACACGACATTCATTCAAAAGATCAAAGAGAAACAGTGAGAGAAAATACGGGAAAGTTTAAGAAGAAGTTTCGTCTCAAGATTAACGAGCGATCCAAGACTCTATTTTTGTAACTTCAGATTTCTGTTCTAGGTGAGTACTCTGTGACATTACTTGTGTATTTTTATTATATGATATCATGCAAAGTACATATATTTTGTGAAATCATTTTATTCTCAAAATACATCTGATACCGATGATTCCGTCGTTTGTTATATGTGTATATATCTCGATATATACATCTGATTTGAATTATGAAATTATTAATTCGGCCTATGGAAACTCTCTTACTATGTTGGCCTTGACTACCGGGTGGAAATATTTGGGTGGTACCTTCCCAGCTGGTTTATCGCTGGTGTGCCCTAAATAAGGCGTTGTTTCAGATATCATGATTTTCTGTCTGTGTTGCTGTCGGTGGAAACATTTGGTAACACTATCTGTTATTCTGGGTATTAGAGCGTACATGGCCATCAAAATAAATTTGAATAATTGACATATTTATCAAACTATTTTATCTATTCTGTTCTGAACTATTTATTCTGAAAATATATACTGTCAGTTTGCTTTATATATTTTACTGCAAATTCCTGTCCATATATGTATATGCCTTCTATTGTAAATTGAATAGGTATCAATTTTTTGAAAAACCTTGGAATGTATGGAGATTAATTCTCACTCGGATTTTAGCTGATGTTGTATAACTAACCATTTTTCAAGAAATAAGTAGGTTCGCAGAGGGAACGAAAAAGGACTATGTTGAAGATTAAGCTTTTAGAGCTCTTTTTGTTATTATGTTTGTGTTATCATTTAGAGCATGCTTGGATCTCTTGTAATAAGTTTTAAATTTTAACTCGTTGTCACTTTTAAAATATATGAAGTTTCCTTTTAGAAAGCTCTGATGACGTAATTCCTTTACTTTCAGTAGTTTATAATTCATAACCATGTGATTATATTTCCGTTGCACTTATTTAAGGAAACAATTTAATTCAGAATATATGTTGCCTTGGTGGCATGTCAAGACACTAATTCCCTACTACTAATTTTAGGACGAGTTCGTGACAGAGGTGGTATCAGAGCATAGGTTATGAACCCGTAGACTACTGACCATAAGTTTCGAACGTTATCGATTGTAAGTCTTCGTACATAGGATATAGGATTAAATATTTGACTTATGTGATAACCCTTCATATGTCTTACAGTCTACATATAATTGTTCATATATAATTGTTCTTCTAAATTGCAATCTTGAGTTAGTATAATACGTCTTACGTTTGGCCATGACTATAGAAAATGAGCAAGCCAATATCAACTGCGAGAACAAGTGGTTCAAGTATGGAAGGACTGGAAGGTGCATATAAGGCGATATAAAGTCTAGCAAAGATTGTGGAGCATCAAGTGAATAATGGAGCACCGAGGAATCTTGAACCAACTAGCCGTACCATTGAGCATTTCAAGAAGTTGAACCCGCCTTCTTTTAAAGGTACTCCTAACCCCACTGAAGCCGAAAGTTGGGTGATGCAGATGGAAAAGACGCTCGATGTTCTTAAGTGTACCGATGAACAAAGGGTTTCATTTGCAACATTTATGTTAGAAGGTGAAGCCGAACATTGGTGGATAATGTCTAAGAGAATACATGAGGAGAGGAATACTTGTATAGGTTGGAAGGAATTCTTGGTGATCTTTTATGAGAAATATTTTCCTGAAACGGTGAAGGATGAAATGGCAGCTGAGTTTATGAGTCTAGTGCAAGGGAATATGACGATTAGTCAATACGAGGCAAAGTTTACAGAGTTATCCCATTTTGCACCTTATGTTGTGATAACTGAAGTTTTAAAAGCCAAAAAGTTTGAACGTGGGTTAAGGTTGAGTATTCGTAGTAGAATTTCCATCCTAAAGTTGACATCGTATAGTGACGTTGTGGCTAGGGCTACGATAGTCGAAAGGGATGGCGAGGAGTACAATCGAATTAGAGATGGTAAGAGGAAGTTTGGGGAACAAATAGGGAGGAGCCCAAATCATAGAAATAATTTTAGGAGTACATCCAATGTTGGGGGAGCTAGTGATAACAAACAGTTTAATAATAAAATATGTCAGCGATGTGGGAAGATGCATGCAGGACGAACTTGTTACAAGGATACGGGAGCTTATTTTAGATGTGGACAGAAGGGACATCTGATAAAGGACTGCCCAACCCCAGCAAGGATTCCGATATAGCCTTTAGGTGAAAAAAAGGACCAAGGCAGACAAGGTAGAGTTTTTGCACTTTCTGATACCCAAGCTTCTGATGCAGTAGTGTCAGGTACACTTTCTATATGTGCACAACCTTTTTAAATTTTTATAGATCCTGGTTCTACCCATTCATTTGTTTCTGTGCGTTTTGTTAATCGCTTTCCTAATAGGCCCGAACCCTTGAATCATAGCATGCACGTTTCTACTCCTTCGGGTGAGTTATTGATGGAAACCTTAATATATAAGTCTTGCCCTATAGATGTTAGTAGTCATAAAATATTTGTTGATTTGATAATTTTATACATAAAAGACTTTGAAGTCATTTTGGGGATGGATTGGTTAGCATCGTATCATGCTAAGGTAGATTGTTTTGAGAAGAGAGTTACTTTCCAAATTCCTAACCAACCAGAATTTAGTTTTGAAGGAACAGGCATCCTATCTCCCATGCGAATTATCTCTGCAATGCAAGCTTGTAGTTTTCTTAAGAAGGGGTGTCAAGGATTACTTGCAAGTGTCATTGATTTACAAACAAAAGAGCCTATTTTAGAAGATATTCCTATAGCTAAGCATATTCCAGATGTTTTTCCTGATGATTTACCTAGTCTTCCTCCTAGTAGAGAAATAGAGTTTACGATTGACCTCAATCCTGGAACTATACCAATCTCAAAATCACCTTATCGTATGGCACCTTTAGAATTAAGGGAATTAAAAGTTCAATTGCAAGATCTTTTAGATAAGGGTTTTATTAGACCAAGTGTATCCCCTTGGGGTGCTCCAGTGCTATTTGTTAAAAAGAAGGATGGGACGATGAGGTTATGTATAGATTATCGTAAACTAAATAAGGTGACCATTAAGAATAAATACCCCTTACCTCGTATAGATGATTTATTTGACCAACTTCAAGGTGCGCAAATATTTTCAAAGATTGACCTTAGGTCAGGATATCACCAATTGAAGATTAAGGAGGATGATATTTTGAAATCAGCTTTTCGTACTAGATATGGTCACTATGAATTTCTTGTGATGCCATTTGGACTAACTAACGTACCAGCCGCTTTTATGGATATGATGAATAGGGTGTTTAGGAAGTATTTGGATCAGTGTGTGGTTGTTTTCATTGATGACATCCTTATTTATTCCAAGAATATTAAAGAGCACGAAAAGAATTTAAAGACGGTGTTACAAATCCTTAGGAAGGAGAAATTATATGCGAAATTAAAGAAGTGTGAGTTTTGGTTGCCTAGCGTCTCTTTTCTAGGACATGTCATTTCAAAGGAGGGAGTGTCGGTTGACACTCAAAAGATCAAAGCTATACTAGATTGGCCTAGACCAACTAATGTGATGGAGATTCGTAGTTTTCTTGGATTAACAGGTTATTATAGAAGATTTGTCGAAGGATTTTCTAGTATTTTCAAACCTCTATCTAAGTTAACCCAAAATAAGGTGAAATATGAATGGTCCGAGGAAGTCGAGAATAGTTTTCGAGAACTTAAGAATCGATTAATAACTGCCCCAATTTTAACTATTTCTTCCGAGATGGGGGGATTTGTGATTTATAGTGATGCTTCTAAAAATGGTTTGGGATGTGTGCTAATGCAAAATGGAAAAGTAGTAGCTTATGCCTCAAGACAGTTAAAATCGCATGAGCAAAATTATCCAACCCATGACCTAGAATTAGCAGCTGTAATTTTTGCTCTTAAGATTTGAAGACATTATTTGTATGGTGAGACATGTGAGATTTATACCGATCATAAGAGTTTGAAGTATATATTTACTCAGACAGAATTGAACATGAGACAAAGGAGGTGGTTAGAATTGATGAAGGATTATGATGTAAATATTCACTATCACCCGGGGAAAGCTAATGTAGTAGCTGATGCTTCAAGTAGGAAGTCTATACCAAATTTAGCATATATTATTACAAGCCAGGAAGCACTGTTGAAGGATTTGAGAAGTATGGAAATAGATGTACGTATTTATAGTAAAGGAGGAATAATCGCAAATTTACAAGTACAACCCATGTTGATGGAAAGGATCAAAATTGCACAAGTAAATGACCCGCAATTGAAGAATATTAGAGAAGAAGTTATTGAAGGGAAGAGGATTGAATTTGGGATACGAGATGATATATTGAGGTTCGAAAACAGAGTGTGTGTGCCAGCTGATGCCCAACTAAAGAGGCAAATTTTGGAGGAAAGTCATTACTCGAGATTCACATTTCATCCCGGATGTACAAAGATGTATAGAGATCTTCGAGAAGTATTTTGGTGGAATAACATGAAAAGGGAGATAGCAAAATTTGTGTCCTAGTGTTTGGTTTGTCAACAAGTAAAGGCTGAACGTCAAAAACCATCAGGATTACTGCAACCCCTACCTATCCCTGAGTGGAAATGGGAACATATTACTATAGATTTTGTGACGGGTTTACCGAGGAGTTCAAATGGTAATGATTCTATTTGGGTAATTATTGATAGGTTAACTAAATCTGCTCATTTTCTTACCATTAAGATTACCCATTCTTTAGAAAAGTTAGCCAAGTCATACATGCGGGAAATTATTAGGCTTCATGGAACCCCAATTTTAATTGTTTCTGATCGTGACCCTAGATTTGTGTCTCGCATCTGGAAAAGCCTAGAAGCAGCCATGGGAACACAATTAAATTTAAGCACCACTTTTCATCCTCAAACATATGGACAATCTGAGAGAACCGTTCAAACCTTAGAGGATATGCTTAGGGCATGTGTACTTGATTTGAAAGGGAATTGGGATGATCATTTACCGTTAGTGGAATTTGCATATAATAATAGTTATTAAGCAAGTATTCAAATGGCTCCGTATGAGGCACTCTATGGTAGAAGGTGTCGTTCCCTTGCATGTTGGCTAGAAGTTGGAGAAAGAAAATTGTTGGGACCAGAATTGATCCAGATCACAACAGAGAAAGTGAAATTGATACAAGACCGACTTCGGATAGCTCAAAGTCGTCAAAAGAGTTATGTTGACAATCACCGACGAGAGTTGGAATTCCAAAAAGGAGATTATGTGTTCTTGCGAGTATCACCAGCAAATGGAGTAATCCGATTCGGGAAGAAAGGGAAATTGAGTCCAAGATACATAGGACCCTACAAAATCCTTGAAAGGATAGGAGCTGTCGCGTATAGAATAGCCTTACCTCCTGAATTCTCTAGTGTGCATAATGTGTTTCATGTGTCAATGATAAATAAATACGTCCCTGATCCAACGCATATCCTAAATCACGAACCTCTTCAAATTAGAGAAGATTTGTCATACATTGAGCATCCGGTGGAAATTTTGGACCATAAAGATCTAATATTACGAACGAAGGTAATTCCACGGGTCAAGGTATTATGGCGTAATCATACTGTTGAAGAAGCAAGATGGAAATGGGAAGATGAAATAAAGGAGCGCTATCCATACTTGTTTTAAAATTAATGTATGTAAAGTTTGGGGACCAAACTTTTTATAAGGAGGGTAGGATGTAATGACCCCACTTTTATATGTTCATATATAGCTTGTTTTATATGTTTTACATATGATAAATGGACAATGTGTTATTATGGATAATGTTAATTTATTATATTAGTTTAAACCTACCTTCAAAAATTATGAAATGTCAAATTAATACAAACATAAAATTTTGAAGTTTTCAGTAGGAATATTCATGTTGGAAACTTGTTTTGACTATTATAATATAAAAATTGACTTGAGGTGAAAACAGTAAAGTTGTATATATACGAATTAGGTTTGTAACACAACAAACGGTGTGTTAAACAGAGGTCTGAGCAAGAAGTTATACCAAAATTACGAAATAAGGGCAAATATGTCCATCCTTTAAGTCGTATTTTGTCTTATTACCACACGATGTGTTATATTTTGATTGGTTGGAGGGGGAGGCTAGTTAGGCCGACTTAAACACTTTGAAATAACCTCCTTTTTCATCAACATTGATTAAATCAAAGTCTAATGGCATATCCTAAGCTAAATGATAAATTTTGGGGCAGAAATTATAAATTTATGAAACTTTAGGGACTTAATTTTTAAATAAAGAAAGTTTCAAGGACTAAAATGAAAATATAAAAAGGAAAATTTTGTAAATAAAATATTTTCAAGGACCTCTAAGAAATATTGAAAATGTATGGTGTAAAATTACTAAAATACCCTTCATGTGTAAAATGACCCTTATACCCTTAATAACTTTACACCTCGTGCTTGACACCTCCTGCTATACTTTTGACACCTCCACCGTACACGTGTCGCCTTTAAATGAAGGGGAAAAACACATGTCATGCAATTAGATAAAGTTATAACACGTGTCGGCATCGGGTGAATTGAGACTGTAAGATAGCTCCGTTACGTGACACGCACACGCTGACTCACCAAATTGGACGCTTAGTCATCGGGGCACGTGTCAACACCCAAATAACTTTGGTAAACTATAAATAAGGCCTTAGGATCAGTTATTACACAACATTCATTCAAAAGATCAAAGAGAAACAGTGAGAGAAAATACGGGAAAGTTTAAGAAGAAGTTTCGTCTCAAGATTAACGAGCGATTCAAGACTCTGTTTCTGTAACTTCAGATTTCCGTTCTAGGTGAGTAATCTGTGACATTCCTTGTGTATTTTTATTATATGATATCATGCAAAGTACATATATTTTGTGAAATGATTTTATTCTTAAAATACATCTGATACCGATGATTCCGTCATTTGTTATATGTGTATATCTCTCGATATATACATCTGATTTGAATTCTGAAATTATTGATTCGGCCTATGGAAACTCTCTTACTATGTTGGCCTTGACTACCGGGTGGAAATATTTGGGTGGTACCTTCCCAGCTGGTTTATCGCTGGTGTGCCCTAAATAAGGCGTTGTTTCAGATATCATGATTTTCTGTCTGTGTTGTTGCCGGGTGGAAACATTTGGTAACACTATCTGTTATTCTGGGTATTAGAGCGTACATGGCCATCAAAATAAATTTGAATAATTGACATATTGCTCAAACTATTTTATCTGTTCTGAACTGTTTATTCTGAAAATATATATTGTCAGTTTGCTTTATATATTTTACTGCAAATTCCTGTCCATATATGTATATGCCTTATGTTGTAAATTGAATAGGTATCAATTTTCTGAAAAACCTTGGAAAGTATAATTCTCACTCGGCTTTTAGCTGATGTTGTATAACTAACCATTTTTTAGGAAATAAGTAGGTTCGCAGAGGGAACGAAAAAGGACTGTGTTGAAGATTCAGCTTTTAGAGCTATTTTTGTTATTATGTTTGTGTTATCATTTAGAGCATGTTTGGCTCTCTTGTAATAAGTTTTAAATTTTAACTCGTTGTCACTTTTAAAATAAATGAAGTTTCCTTTTAGAAAGCTCTAATGACGTAATTCCTTTACTTTTAGTAGTTTACAATTCATAACCATGTGATTATATTTCCGTTGCACTTATTTAAGGAAACAATTTAATTCATAATATATGTTGCCTTGGTGGCATGCCAAGACACTCGTTCCCTACTACTAATTTTGGGACGGGGTCGTGACATCTTGTAGGTCCACTTGTATTTGTTGGGTTTACCCTGTTAACAAGTCTACAAGTCCCAAAATTTAATTCAAATACATCGAATCCCTTTTGGTATCCATTGTCATAAGTTAAAGCAAAAGTCCTTGCCTTGTAATTCCTCGTTGTAGTTATGGGGACTCGTTTCATACTTGCCTGTCATCTTATCGAAACAATCACATATAACATTAATCATTGAGAATGACTCATGATGCTCACACTACGACGTGACATCACTTGCTTTCTAGTATAAGTGACACATGTACCCTGATTATTTACAATACTCCCACTACGATAAGGTAATGTATTATCAATATGAGGATGTATTTCATCTTGTATGGGTGCTCTAACAATATTGGTAATATGATGTTGCATATAATCTTGTAAGTCCAACTTACACTTGGGCTTGTGGTTTATTACACAATCCTCTTACAAGCATCGGACATTGATTTAATCAACGACCTTCTTGTGTTGAGGATGATGATATAAAATACCTTTATTATAATTGGAATAACTAACAAAGAGACATACATTTATCTTAATTTCAACTTCCTTGGATCCTTCCACACCATGAGTGTCGGGCACCCCTAGATCCTAACATACCCTAGAATGATCTTGCACCCACTCAAATGTTCAATGGGATTTGAAGAAATCGATTAAGAAGAAATTAAATAAGAATGTATATGTCCGTTTCTTAATGAAAATCCCCAACAAGAATGTTACGGTCCTGAATAACCTACCATGGACCCTATTATTTCCAAAAGACTCTTATTCCTTACTTTCCTATACACCATTCCAAAGTGGAATACTTGGTGTAGATTACTAGGATAAAATCCCACACCTCTGATAAATGATCCTTTAATTATCCCACACCTCTACGATGAGATCATATAATTATGGATTAGTTTACCATACCCATGCTCCACCTTAGTCTTGCCCACTTTAAGTTAATCAAATTTTTTAGACTTGTGGTTCGTGAGGTTAACATATCCATACCTTCAAGTGATCATCAATGAAATCGATGAAGCACTCGAAACCATCGCTTTATCGGATAGTCGCCGAATTACGCTAATCAAAGTGAATCATTCCCAACACATCTCTGGATCTTTAGCTTTGGGCCATGATGGCCCCTTGGTTGTTTTACCTTTTAAACGAGATTCAAGACTAAAATTGCCTCCACTTCCAATAACCTAAATTATTCATTTCAAACCAGTCTTTGAATTCCTTTTAGAACAAAATAACCTAAGCATACGTGCCAAACTTTTGTTTAGTTCTAGAAAGAAACTTCTTTTTAATAATATCTACATTAAATTATTCATATCAATATTTAGCAATATTAGTGAGACAAAAAATTATTATGTATAAATTATTTTCCCAACGGACCAAATGAGATAAACGATATCCAATTTTGATAGAAAAATAATTTTATAAAATCAATCGAATAAAAATTCAAAACCAATTTAGAAAATCAAAACCAACTTTTCTAAAACCCAAGTACATTAAATAATTTTTACCCACATTTACTTTATGTCTTCGACAAAATCCATAAAATAGCCCACTACTAATAGCATTATCTTATTCAAATTACCCATAACTTAGGAACATGTTATAATACACCGTAGTTTTATATTTATATGACATATAATTTAATTTATGAAATAATAGAAAATTAAATAAAAATTAATTTAGGGGGAAGTGAATTGATATATATGTGATTATGTATTCACTAGTGTGCTTTTAATAAAAAAATTGAATTAAGCCGTAAGTGATTAAACGAGACGGTATATAATATTATCTCAACAGGGTCATGCGTGATTAAATCAAAATAGGTTGAGATGGACAAATATTGTTAAGTAGCTCGGGTGATGATTTCGAGTGCACGGTTGAGTCGGAATGGATAAAAATAGTCAAAATTAAGTACTGGGGGGTTGTGTTCGGATCTCGAGGGCTTTTCAAATTTATCGAAACTTATTTAGGTGACTTTTGAGCTTCTTAAGGTAATATAAAAAACCAAAAATGATATTTCAATTATAAAATGAAAGGTTTAGGGCCTAGGGAAGATTGATTTCACAAATCAAAGGTTAGGAGAGTTATACTAAGAGTTAGGGAGAAAGTGAAGAGAATTGAGAAGGAATTTCAAGAGTCTAAGGGAAGCATTGAAGAATTTTTGCAAGAACATTCTTGGAGTGATGATTTGTGAAGGAAATTCTTGGAGGTACATCAATATCTTCACCAAACTCAGACCCTACGAATATCAAGGCAAGTAATTAACTTGATATTTAATTTGTATATGCAATTTTAGTCATATTATAGTTGGGACATAATATATTTGAGAATAATTCACACATAAAAAAATGATGGGATTTTGGGGAATGATTTATAATTGGAAAATTATAGGGACTTTGTTTTTTGGGGAAATAATATTGATTGAGATTACAGGATTTTAATAGAAGATATTAAAAAAAACGAGTGGAATGAAAAGAGTCACTTTGGAGAGTTTTAGATTTATTTTTGAGTGCGTTCGAAAGATATTTGAGAAAAAACTTAAATACACATACCCGATTCAATTTTTCCTGTAGAATTCAAATCTGAAGTCAGATTGGTAATTTGGATAATATTTAGAGTTGATTTGTTGGGTTTTCAAAACAGGCCTACAATGGTGGACTTTAACTCAATTGAGGTAGTTTCGTTCTTCCATGGTTAATTTAGTGTGCTACACTTATTCAATCTTGATTGTATATTTATATCCATGCTATGTGTTGCATTTATATGTATTGTATGCTTGTCTATTATATTCGTTCTTACACCCATTTTGTATGTATTATTTTCATGCCTTGTAGTTTGGGTAACGAAGCTAGTTGATTTTGGGAACATGTTGGGTTATAGAAATGGGTAGAAACCTGTAAACTTGATTTATGGGAATTGAATCTGAAATTTATTTTAATTGGGAGAATGATATTATGATGATTATTATTAGAAAATGCATAGGCATTCTTTATCCAAACCACCCGCTGGACGGGGTGTGATGTCGGCTACGATTTTGTTTATTATCCAAAGACTAGGCCATGAATCCTGATTGACGAGTATGCTAAGTTTTATTATGGCGGTGATGCCATGTTATGATGGGTCGCATACCCAAGTTTTGTTATTTATTTTTGAGGACCATTGATTTATTCTGAGGATAATTAACAGGATAGTGGATGGTAGTCCATACCGTATTGTGGAACGTACGACAAAAATTTTGATATTGGATCTTGGGTTGTGTAGTGTCATGGTGAGATCATAGGTGATGATTATATTACTGGAATTTTAGTTTGAGTGTTCATATTGCATACACTCTTGTATATGATGCATGCACACATGAGTATGTGTAGTTAAACTTAGAGAATTTATACGAGCTACTAAGTTTCTCCTCCACCCCCAATAGTTTGTTATATTTCGGGTTTGATGCAAGATAATATTTATGTCATCATTGGGATTGGGATCGTCGTTAGAGGCTTTGGATATTTATTTCCAAAATTTAAATGTATTGCTTTGCTTATTATAAATTATTTTTATAAAACATACATCTGAGATTTAATAAAATTGAGATATTTTATTCAGTCGATTTATTATTTATGCTTCTGAAAATTTATTCCCAAACAAACTGGTATTAAAAAAAATCTTTAATATATTAATATTTTTTAGTAACACCTCCCGGGGTGTTACAAAGTGGTATCAGAGCATAAGTCATTCGTATTCTGGGACTTGGAGTTATTGGTTCGTTACGTTGTCCGTTGAGAAAGATTTTATTTTTATGTCTCTAGAGATTTTATTTTTATGTCTCTTATTTGGGTGATGTCAAAATCTTTTTGAATTTAATGGAAGAAAATTTTGGGGTGAATTTCGAGAACGAAGTTACTTTTCAAAGGGGGAAGTATGTAATACCCCGTAGTTTTATATTTATAATTATTGGGATTGGATATATAAATTATGCGGGTGACATATAATTTAATTTACGAAATAATCAAAATTTAAAAAAAAATATTAATTTAGAGTGAAATGAATTAATATTTATGTGATTATATATGTACTAGTGTGCTTTTCGTAAATAAAAATTAAATTACGTCGTAAGTGAGTAAACACGACGGGATGTAATATTATCTCAAAAAGGACACGCCTGATTAAATTAAAATTGGTTGAGATGGAAAAATATTGTTAAGTGATTCAGGTGACAATTTTGAGCGCACGGTTGATCTGAAATGGGTTAAAATAGTCAAAATTGAGTACCTGAGGGTTGTGTTCGGGTCTCGGGGGCTTTTAAAATTAAACGGGACTTATTTAGGTGACTTTTGGGCTCTTTAAGGGCATATAAAAAGCCAAAAACGGGATTTTAATTATAAAATGAAAGGTTTAGGGCCTAGAGAAGAGTCATTTCACAAATCCAAAGGTTAAGATAGTTATACTAAGAGTTAGAGAGAAAGTGAAGAGAATTGAGAAGGAATTTCAAGAGTCTAATGGAAGAATTGAATCACATCAAGGCAAGTAATTAACTTGCTATTTAATTTGTATATGCAATTTTAGTCATATTATAATTAGGACATAATATATTTGAGAATAATTCAAACACATCAAAAAATGATGGAATTTTGGGGAATAATTTATAATTGAAATTTTTAGGGACTTTGATTTTTGAAATAATATTGACTGAGATTATTGGATTTTAAGAGATGATATTGAAAAAAATGAGTGGAATGAGAAGAGTCACTTTGGTGGGTTTTAGATTTCTTTTTGAGTGCTTTCGGAAGATATTTGAAAAAAAACTCAAAATATATAACTGAATCAATTTTTCCTGTAGAATTCAAATCTGAAGTCGGATTGGCAATTTGGATAATATTTAAAGCTATTTTTTGGGGTTTTCAAGACAAGCCTATAATGGTTGACTTTAACTCGATTTAGGTAGTTTCGTTCTCACGTGGTTAAATTAGTGTGTTACACTTATTCAATCTTAATTGTATATTTATATCCATGCTATGTGTTGCATTTATATGTATTATATGCTCGTATATTTATTCGTTCTTGCACCCATTTTGATTGTGTTATTTTCATGCCGTATAGTTTGGGTAACGAAGCTAGTTGATTTTACGTGCCCGTTGGGTTATAGAAATGGGTAGAAAACATATAACTTGATTTACTGTTAGGTAGCAAAACTTTCTTTTGTTCCATCTACAGGAGAGCATGTGTAGACACTGGGAGGATATATTTTTGGAGATTTTCTCATTTTAGAGAGTTGCTAAGGTGGTATGATGTTATCCTAGGTATGGACTGGTTAGCGATGGTGAGTGATGACGGACTATCATAGTAAGTTTATTGTGTTCATTGGTCCAGGGAAGGTGTATATACCCCATTAGGTTACCCCCTAAACTCTACTTAGGTCCCTATCACCTCCCTCCATCACTACAAACCCAGGTCATACCCCGAATATTGACCTAGAAGCCATCGGGCACTCCCAGGCTCCTTTTGACCAAAAGTCCAAGTCTTCATCTCAATTAAGAATGAATGAATCTTTGAAGGGCACTAAAACCCCTTTCCAATGGTCCATCCCGTGCGCAATTCCGACTTACGGTACGGACGAACGATCAGTTTGACTCCGAAAGGTCACCGAATGATTCCAGGACCCAGTTGACCGAAGTCAACTCCCCGAACTGGATCAAACTCTTTGGAATGTCTAAGTACATCTCCTAATCTTTCCAACGGTCCACCCCGTGCATGATTCGAACTTACCATGCGGACGAACGATCCGTTTGCGTTAGACGATTCCCCGTCTAATGGACTAACGAATGCTTCCGAGCTATATTTGACCTAAAGTCAACTCCCGAACTCGGGAGCAGTCCAAAGGACTTACGGAGGTCTCTGAATTACCTTTCCAAAGGTCTTCCCCCGATCAACGGTTTGCGTTCTGCGATAAATTTTTCGAAAAGGCCTGAAAGACACTGCCAAACGGCAGGTCCCAGACCCTGCCTATCGATAGTGTGCCTAAACGCACCTGCCGATTGGCAGGAACAGGGATATGCCGATCGGCAATGCCCCGGGCTTATAAAAAGGAGGCCTTACCTCACTTGCAAAAGGAACCCAGATCTGATAGATATCACTCTCAGCAGAATCAGAAAACCTCTCTCGAAGTTAGCGTGATTTCCACACCCAAATCGCTTTCCAACCTTCACTTTTCATCCTCCTTTTCATCAAACTTGGTGAATTAACTACCCTCCATCATCATCCAAGTCTAAGGGCTGCTCTCCAACATTCAAGATCAAGCTCAAGATCTTCAAAAATGTCCAATTTTCTCAACTCTCTCCTTAAATTCTCATAAATTCGCAATAACTTGTTTTATTACTTATCACTTTTATTATCTCATCTCACACATCCTAATATACTTTTTATTTAGTATTATTGCACATCTCTTATTTTCATATAAATAAAAACCCAAAAAACAAGTAAAAAAGGGTTTGCTCATAAATTCCAAACTGGAATTCTCATACTTTTCTTACACTTTCCTCACAACTAAAACACTTTTTCTACACACACACAAATAAGAGAATCCTCCGGTTGAATTTATGGGATAAACCCCACCCCTCGTTTTGCATGCGAACTACGTGGACTTTGATGCCTCTATAGGCTACGTAGACGTATCGGGGTAAAACCCGAGACTCGAGTCCTATTTTTACTTTTTCTCTCATTTTATATCTTCTCTAAACTCCACTCTCTTATATTATATATATACATATATTTGTTCTTAGTGACGTATTATTCCACATGCATTATCGTTCCATCATAACGGTCAACGTAAGGATAATCGCGTAAATCCTATATTCTAATATTTTTATACCTTCATACGGATGACTCGCTTTACCTCTTCCATGATACAAGTCGATGATTCCTATCTCCACTATATATACACATGCACACACATCACGGGGAAAATAAAAGGAAAATAGCAAAAACCCATGAGAGGCCGAAAGTGTGGAATGGGTGCCTAACACCTTCCCATTTCGTAACTTAGCCTCTGAACCATTTTCAAATCATTTTGGTTTCGTATGCATCAGTATGTCTTTGGATGCTGTCCTTCGGGATGGCTTACCCTGTTCTTTTGTCTATTTTGAGTAAAATAGACTGGCGACTCTAATCTCTCTACATCTTTCACCTCACCCAAATTACGCCGGCCGAAGCGCTCCCGAGAAGGATGCGTGGGACCTAGGATCTTCCCTCACGCGCCCGCCCACCGTGAGGTTCTGGGGATGGACACCGTGGCGACTCTGCTGGGGACTATATTCATGAGGGCTAGACTCTATTTACATGGATGTTATATTTGTTTATATTTCCCCCATATCTGTATGTTTCCCCTTTTCATGTGTATCACATGCTTATGCTTCTGTTCACACACTTGTAGAAAATTCTCCATGTACACTTCACACCACGTGCACCTAGGGTCATATATATCCACATGTTGCACGCATCATCCATCCTTACTTGGTGAACCATTGGTACTTGTAATTTGCTCCCTGTTTGGCATAATCGGAAAAGACATTCTCATAAGATACTAATAAGAGAATCATGTATGATTCACACGATATCACAAAAGAGCATTGTTATTGACCAAAATTTTACCCAGTAATTGGAGCTGGTCCGGCAGGCCCCAGTTAGCTTAAGCGATATGACTCTCACCTTCCATTGACCAAGTACCTTCGATGTATATCGAACGGTTCCCCCCGCATCGTATCGATTGACGGAAGTCATGACGGGAGGTATATCGCAGGGAACTCGTTCACGTACGCCGAGTATATCGAATTCGATCTCACACGTACCGTCCCCACGAGGTATATGGTGAGGCAATTCACGTACACTCAGGTATATCAAATGGCTTGTCCCCACGTACCGATTGCCCGCAAGAGCAAGACGTATATCGTGAAAGTCACGCCAAATGGGGGAACCCTTTCGATTCACCCAACCAACTGCATACCCGCATATAGGTGTCGAGCCTAGAACACACATATTAGATTGACGGTTTCTACCCAAAACTCTGCCGAAATTCCGGGTCTGCCTGCCGCCCAAATTTTGCTTATTTTTAAAATGGGACCCAGTCGTGAGCCTGGTCACAAGTCCATCCATAGCTTTGCATATATTACAAACCCAATTTTTCCAGGCTCGGGTCCCGGCCGGCATTTTATTTTTCATTTAGGAGAATTAATACAAGTGAAAACATAATAATTATAATAATTATGCTGAGACCGTCTCCAAAAAGATAATTCTCTTTTTTTTTTATCTAAAATCCAAAAATATTTTTTCCTTTCCTTATAAAAAATCCAAAAACATTTCTTCTCTCTTTATCAAAAATCTAAAAATATTGTCTTTTCATCTCAAAAATGTCAAAAAAAAAGTTTTCATCCCTTTTTCTAAAAAATAAATCCTATTTTACGCCTTCTCAGGTCGATCGCAAGCCCTTGTCCTGGCTCCTTATTGGCTTCGGTCTTCAGTCAAGTCACCCCGGAGTTTCCTCCGTTCCCCTATTACTTCTTCTGAGTCCAGAATCCATCCGCTTTCCATAGAGAACATAGATCAAGTACCCGTTGTGCAGCCGGATCTGACGATAGCCCTAGCTTAGCTTGTGTCCAATATTGACAACCTCCAAACTGAGGTTCGAGAGATGTAACGAAACCACGTTCCCGTTCCTCAAGAACTCGAGGCCCTATTCCCTCATGCAATGGATCCACTCGATCCTATTTGGGTTCCTGAAGAGTATCAGCACGCTCCACGTGTCCCTCCTATTAATGGGCCTCTGCCTGCCCAGCTTCCTATGACGAACCTTGCCCAGCCTGGGGCTAACTTTCCTATGATCATTGATCCGAAGGAAGAAGAGCTGAACAAAGTCAAAGAGGACCTCAATATGCTCACCAAGAAGTTTGACCAAGTCAGAATCTCAGGAAATTATATGGACTATACCCACATGTCTCCTTATCCTAAAGCGAGGTTACCTGAGAAGTTCAAGATGCCGAATATCAAGAAATTCAGAGGAGGTGGATCCCCGATTGTTCATCTCCAAAGTTATCACCGTTCCATGACTCTACTAGGGGCTTCTGAAGAAGTGATGGCCCAATTATTTCAACAAACACTGAAGGATAGCGCCCTCTGATGGTTTTTGTCTCTCGGAGAGTCCAGGATTCGTAGCTGGGAGGATATAGCTCGGGAATTCATGTCACAGTAAAATACAATGAAGAGCTTGAGGTCACCCATCGTGATTTAGAGCTGCTCAAATAGAACCCTGGAGAATCAATCAGTAACTTTATCGCCTGATGGAGGCAAAAAGTAGCAACCATGACCAATCGGCCTTTCGAGGAAGAACAAGTCAACATAATAAAGAAGAAATTCTTACCCCATGTCCGAGCAACGATGGGAGTACAATACTATCCCCACATTCGAGCTCTCAGAGAAGTAGGAGTAAAAATCAAGGAAGGTCTTGCCAAAATAGAAGTCGAACCAAAGAAGGCGTCCGGACAGTTCACCCCCAGAAAATATAACAAACCTGCCAGTGCTACAGTCTCAACCATCAACAACATCTCTCAACCAACCACCTCATGGGCACCAGAAATCCGCCCTGTCTATGCTCCCCTCTCCAAAATTTATCAAGCCTTGTTAAGCCGAAACCTTATCAAACCTTTGGATCCCCATCCATTGCCAAATCCACTCCAAAGAAACTTCAAGGCAGATGCCCATTAAGCCTTTCACCAAACTACTGGCCATACCACCGACCAATGCTTTCACCTCCAAAACATAATCCAAGGTCTAATTGACCGGGGTACCATCGCCCCACCAGCCAATCCTAAGCCAAACACTACTCACAACCCACTTCCAAATCCTGCCAATGCTATCTTTCTAGAAAAGAACCCATAATTCGATCCCTCAACTCAAATCACACCCATATACTTTCCTAAACCTCTCCAAATTTGCCCATATTTCCTCCTACACCCTACTAGCCTCAATGATCAGGCACCGTCACTCCTTACTAGAGCATGCATCGCTGTCCGTACCCGTTCTGAAAATGAAAGCATGGAATTGTCAGAAGTGTTAAACCAACTACTAGAGTTCGGGCTGGAATTGCCCTCATAAATGATCCTTGATTGCCAGAGATTCAGTACTATCGTGTCAACCCCATCTGGACTGTCGTGTCACCAAGAGCAACCTAAGGCTACTTTACCACAAATGATGTTTTATAGCTTAAGATGAGTTGATACATACGAGCAACAAATATTCAAATAAATAGGCAACGTGTGAGGGAACACTGATTTTTATTTATTGAACTTCATTCATATTTCATTCATCATCTGTTTTTCATATACATGTATTATATCGGAAAAAAGAGATAGTAAAAACTAGAATCTTAATGGTAATATTTTTTAAGGTGGTTGGCGTTCCATGGGTTTGAGAATGGCTCCCCTTCCAGATTTTCCAATCAATACGTCCCTGGAATTACCTCTCTAACCACTTTATACGGACCATGCCAATTCGGATGAAGCTTTTTAGGCTTATGCCATGTCTTCTTCAACATCAGGTTTCCTACCTTCAGTGGGCGAGCTTTAACCCTTTTATTATAGAACTTCATCATCCTTTGCTGGTAGGCAGCTTGTCTAACCTCGGAATCTTCTCTCCTTTCTTCCACAAGGTCCAAATCAAGTATTTATTCCGTACCATTCTCTTTTGGGTCATACATTTGAACCCTATAGGTTAGGAGACCCACCTCTGTCGGCACCACTGCTTTGATCCATAAACCAATATAAATGGAGTTTCCCTAATAGGATACCTCTCCGTCATCCTGTAAGACCATAGGACAACATATACCTCCTCAATCCATCTCCCTTTGGCATTCTCCAATATCTTATTGATTCCATCAAGAATCATTATGTTCGTTACTTCTGTATGCCCATTGGCCTGGGGTCGGCCGAGAGTGGAGAAGAACTGCTTGGTACCGTCTCGTTTAAAATATTTTTCTAGGGAGACATTATTGAACTATGTTCCAATATCAGAAATCAGGGTATTAAGTAGGTCGTACCTACAGATTATATTTTTCCAGATAAACTGAAAAGTTTTCTTCTCGGTGATTATAATCATTGGTTCGGCCTCTACCCACTTTAAAAAATAGTTAATCGCCACAATTAAATAGTGATAGTTGTTCACAACTCTTGGTAGTTTCCCAACCAAATCTATTCCCTAGACCGCAAATGGCCAAGGAAAGGTAATGGAAGTAAGAGGCTGATGGGGTACGGAGGCAAACCTCTGACACTTATCACACTTCTTAACATACGCAGCTGCATCTTTTGCTAACGTCAGCCACTAATTACCCTGAGTGCTTACCCTCTTAGCCAATTACCTTCCTTCAATATGACTAGAGCATGACCCTTCGTTCACATCCTTTAAAATATACTCTACCTCGGATGGATGGATATTTCTGAGTAGAGAAAGAAGGATCCCTTTCTTATATAAGGTGCCTCCTATGAGGGAGAACTTGGCAGCCTTGAACCTCAAGTTTTTTCTCTAGGGTTTCGACTCGGGTATCTCCCCATCTTTAATGTATCGGATGATGTGATCCATCCAGGAGGCTCCCATGCTCAAGTTGAAGCAAAATTTCACGGTATTTTCTTCTACTTCAATCGTCAACCGATGAAGGATCTCTATCGGGACTGTTCTTCTAATTTGAGTTCTTATGGATGAATCTAACCTTGCTAGAGCATCGTCTCGATCATTATCTAATCGGGGTACCTTCTTCAACTTTACTTCACCAAAATGCTTCAATACTGTCTTCACCTTTACCAAGTACTTGGCCATTTTATCGTCTTTGGCCTCATACACTCTAAAAATTTAGTTAACAACCAACCCCGAATCACTATGGACAAGGAGGTGGCCTACGTTTAGTGCCCGGGAGAGGGAGAGACCTGCAAGAGGGCCTTATACTCTGATTCGTTATTGAAGGCTTTGAACCTGAACCTCAGTGCATACTCAATATCGATCCCATCTGGAGCTGACATAATCAAACACGTCCATCTTTCGCTCTCACATGAAGATCCATCAATGAAGAGGCTCCACACAATACCATTTTGAGAAAAATTACCCTCTTCTAGGGTTCTATTTTTAAAGAGTTATCGTTCCTCCTCATTCTCCAACACCTTATTTGTCATAGAACTCGTCTAGGCCTCGACTGGGGGAAAACATACACTGCTCTCTCACTCACAAGTTGTGGCTTCAATACCCATATCGACTTCATCCTAGGTGAATTCGTCTATAAAGTTAGCCAGGGCGTATACCTTAATGGCCACTCTCGGCTGGTAGATAATGTCGAATTCCCCTAACTCAACTGCCCAAGACATCAGTCTTCCCGACTTCTTAGGCTTGTGACTGACCTGTCTGAGGGGTGAGTCTGTGGGCACTACCATGGTATGTGCCTGAAAGTAGGGCTTCATCTTTCGTGAGGCATGGATCAGAGCATAGTCCAGCTTCTCTATTTTTGGGTATCTTTGCTCAGCCCCTTGGAGGGCCTTGCTGTTGAAGTATACTGGATTTTGAATTCCATCCTTTTCTCTAATAATAGTGGTGCTAATAGCCGATTCTGACACTATTAAATAAAGGTACAACCTCTCTCCCTGGACTGGTCTTGATAATAAGAGTTGGGAGCTGAGATAGGACTTCAAATCTTGGAAGGCCTTATCACACTCATGTTCCATTCAAAAGCTTTTCTCAATATTTTGAAGAAATGAATGCATTTCTCGATAGCTCTAGACACAAACCTGTTTAATGCAGCCACTCGTCCAGTTAGCCTTTACACATCCTTTATTGTTGTGGGGGTCTTTATCTCTAATAAAGCTTTGATCTTTTTGGGTTTTTCTTCGATCCCCCTTTTATCCACAATGAAACCTAAGAACTTTCTATCTCTGATGTCTAAGACACACTTGGTGGGGTTGAGCTTCATCTTATACTCATCCATTATGTCAAAAGTACGCTCAAGGTCGACCATGTGAGTGTCGGCTTTGAGGCTCTTCATCAACATGTCGTCGACATACACTTCCATCGTCTTCCCAATTTGGTCCTCAAATATTTTATTGACCAGCCATTGGTATGTGGCCTCGGTATTCTTCAATTAAAGGGTATGTATGACCTTGTAGCAATAGGTCCCCTTGTCGATTATAAAGGTTATTTTCTCTGCATCGATTGGATCCATGAATTTTTTGTTATAGCCTGAGTAGGCGTCCATAAAGCTCATTAATGCATGGCCAGTGGTAGCATCTACCATTTGATCAATCCTCGATAATGGGAAGTTATCTTTAGGGAATGCTTTGTTCAGATCCATAAAGTCAACACACATCCTCCATTTACTGTTAGCTTTGGGGACGATGACAACATTCGCAATCCTATCGGTATAAATGACCTCTAGATAAAGTATGCATTTTCTAACATTATAACCTCCTCTCGGATGACATCATACTTTTCTTGTGAGTAAACTCTTCATCTCTATCGAATTGTATTTTCACCATCGGCCACATTAAGCTTATGGTATAGAAGTTTTGGATTAATTCCGGGCATGTCTTCGTGGAACCAATCAAAGATGCTCTGCCTCTTCATTAAGAACTTGACCATCTCCTCTTTGAACTCCTTCCTTAGGGCTTTGCCAATTTGGATAGTTTTTTTTAGATCGTCCTCATTGAGGATGATGGATTCTACCTCCTCAGTGGCCTCACCCTTCTTCAGCTTGTTTTCATCTCTAGGGTCTAAGGTATTAATGTCGTAGGTCGTAGTGGCCCTTTTGTATGATTCTCTCTCATTGGCTGAGTTGAAGTAACGTTCGCGTGCCTCAACCTGGTCCCCCTATAATCCTCCTACCCCATATGGGGTCGAGAATTTAATCATATAGTGGACTATGAGGGCATGAACTCAAATTACTTGAGGGCTACCCTTTCGAGAATTATATTATAGGCCGAGTAGACGTTTTCATCCATAATAATGAAACTGGTGTTCCTCGTAAGACATTTCAGCCAGTTGTTTCCCTATTCTCACTTCCATTTCATATATGCCCAGTGATAGTACCTTCTCCTCATTAAAGCCAATAAGTGGTTGGTGATAGGTAACCAACCTCTTCTTGCTCAACCCAAAATTTTGTAACAGTCCCAAAACATAACGTCGATCGAACTGCCACCGTCCACCAAAATTCTTGGCACTTCATAACCATGTACTAGTGTGGTGATGACCGAAGGGTCATCGTGCGGAGCCAAAATTCCTTTAAAATCTAATCTTTAAAAACCAACAACTAAGGTATTCATATCAACTTTAGCTCTCTTACCTTTCATAGGCTCTAGTGTAGTTGAGTTCACAGCTTTAGGCTTTGGAGGGAGAGCTTTGGCCTCTTCTACATATGCTTTTCTATCAACGACTTCCTTTCCTCCTCCAGCAAGCCCCCCGCAGATCATCTTGACCTCATGAAAGATCTTATGGAGCCGACCATTTGGATTAGCAAACTTGGGGGGGGGGGGGGGGGGGGGGGGGAGGTCTGGGTTGTCCTCATCATAGTCGTCCGACTCATCGTCATCTCTGCCCGCTGAAGCATCTGGCTTACACTTATTATTTTTTTCTTTTTTCGGGTGTCGTATTGGCCACACCTTGAGCCACTATTGTTTACGTACTTCCTCTGCTTTTCGACCTTTAACATCATCTTTATTTCATCCTTCAGAGCAAAACATTTGTCGGTCAGGTGCCTATGATCATGGTGGAATTCACATATAGGTTTTTGTTCCTCTTGTGAGGAGGAGCTTTCAACTTTTTAGGCCACCTCAGGGATTGATCATTCTTGATCTCGTTCAAGATGGGTTTGCAACTGATTATGAGGGGAGTGTAGTCAACGAACTTATCGTTCGATGATAACTTCTTTCCATCTTTGTTCTTATTCTGGAACTTTCCCCCACTGCTAGTACCTTTCTCATCCTCATACTTCGCTTCCATAGCTTCTTCGACGTTCATGATCTTGCTGGCCATTGCCAATAGCTCTGCCATGGACTTCAGTGGGTCTTCAGCAAGCTTCTAGAGTAGTTTTCCCTTCTGCAAACCTCCTATCAGAGTTGTCATTATAATGCTTTCCTCGTAATTTTTGACCTCTATCTTTTCCTTGTTGAACGTCGTAATATACTCCCTGAGACTCTCATTCTTCCCCTGCTTGATGTACAGTAGGTCAGTTGTCTTCTTTTGGGGTCTCACCCCAAATCAGAAGTTGTGTATGAATTTCTCTGTGAGTTGTTTTAAATTTTCAATTTAATTCTTAGGGAGTGAGGTGAACCATACATGGGTTGCTCTGGTTAAAGTGCTTGAAAAGGCACGGCATCTCATCTCATCTAGGACTGAGTAAATATCTACAGCTAACTGGTACAACTCTACGTGGTGAACTGGATTAATGCTCCCATCATACTTGGGAGTGACCATTAGTGGATTGAACTTGGATGGGGTTGGAAAATTGACGATCCTAGACATAAAAGGAGATCCTTATGAATAGCCCCTCTGTAAGGGGTCTCAGCTTTTGGCAATGTCTCCAATCTTGTCTTCTAACCTCTAGATCGAGTCAGTCGAGGGCCTCTCGGCCGCTGCTATATCATCAGCCTGGACCATATTATCTCCTGCCACCTCGGTGGGATGAACCGAAGGTTCCATTTCCACAGACCTCGGTCGGATGTTCACTTCTCTCAGCCCCTCGTCTCTATCGCATAGGGGTCAGTACCATGCTCCTTCTCTCCGGGAGCTAGCAAAATTCCTTGACCTAGACAGTCAATATTTGAGATCACCCATTGGGCCGAGCCTTTCAAAGACCGTCCCTATGCTTAGCCAATCAAAGGTTGAGCCCCTTGGTTGAGCATCCTGATAAGGCCTCCTACTGTGTACTCGACTAACTTGAACGGGGCGTACAATGTTTCTTGATATTTCATATCGCTCCCAGCATTCAACCTGAACATCTTTACCTCATAGTCATCATACCGATCCTCTGGGCAATGTTGACCTTGCCTCCCTAGGTGTAAACGCTGATAAGAACCCAAAAGTATCTATTTTATACCCCGAATAGATGCATTTAATCGCTCATTTTTAATAAAAATGACCTTATGTTCGTATTTGTTTATTTCTTAGGTCAATACGCAGTTGAGATGTTAAATGATGCTAAATCCAGTCAATTGCGACGCAGAAGCAGTTAAAAGCTTGCATCGAAGAAATCAAAGGAGATCGTGAAGTCTGGAGTCCTGTTTGAGCGTGCTGAGATGTGTTCCGATGCTCCGAAATAGTTTCGTAACCTTAACCTAGCCCAAACCGAGCCCAGTCCATACCCCGAGCCCGTTGAGTGTTGAGTTTGTACCTTTACTATTTTTTAGATTCTCTTAGATTTTAATTTGAGTCGTTTTTATTTTTTTAGGATTTAGTTTAGATTTATTTAGAACTTTCTAGGATTTATTTTCTATTTATCTATTTCTTTATTTTTATTAGTTTTTATTTTTTAATCTTTATTTTATTTCATTTTTTTTATTAAGATTGGTTTTTAGGATTTTATTTTCTATTTTTATTAGATTTTATCTTCCTTTCATTTTATTATATTAGGATTATAATTTTTAGTTTTAATAGAATTTTATTTTTATTATTTTGTGTCTTTTATATATTTTTTTATATATTTATTTTCTTATTTCTTTTTTTTAGAGTCTTTTTATTTTAATAGGTTTGTTATTATTATTATTATTATTATTATTTTTTTAGTAGGATTTTATTTTTATCTAGTTTTTATTTTTATTTTCTTTTAAAACTAAAACTCACTCACACACCTAAACCAACCTACACCCTACCACACCCAAACCCCCCTCCCATCATCTTCTACATTCTCCCACTGATAAGCACCCAAAACTGTACAATTTATACCCCAAATAGACGTACTTTAGTTGCTATTTCTCGGTAATATGGGTCTTATGTGCTTAAATGTTTATCATGCAGGCTTAACGTCAGTTGCAGTGTCAAAAGCTATATTTAAAGGCAATTGCGCGTTATTTGGAGCTAAATACCTCTCCCGTACCCTAACCCGAGCCTAAACCTAGCCCAAACTTACCCCAAACCTATGTGTGTTTTGTTTGTGTCTTTTTATTATTTTTTAGATTTTTTGTTTGAGTCCTTTTTTATTTTTAGGATTTATTTTAGATTTATTTAATATTTTCTAGATTTATTTTCTATTTTTATTTTTATTAGTATAATTTTATTTTATTTTGATTTTTATTAGTTTTTAGTTTTATTTTATTAGGATTTCATTTATTTATTAGTTTTTAGATTTTCTTTTTAGGATTTTAATTTTAAGTTTTATTAGATTTTCTTTTTATTTTTAATTGAGTCTTTATTTTATTTTTAGAAGTAGGATTTTTACTTTTTAGATTTTTAATTTTATTAGTTTTAATTTGTTTTTGTTAGTGTCATTTTAAGGGTTCAAATTAAACACACACACATTATCCCATGTACACACTTATCCTACACCTAACTAACTCTCACACCTTCACCACAACCCTCACCCTCACCCTCATACTACTAACCTATACCCTCACCCACACAACCAATTTCCCCTTTTACTGTTCATCTTCCTCACCACTCCCTTCTCTCTCCTCTCACCAACACAAACCTAACCCACCATTAACACACACAACTCAACCATCTCTCTCTCATCAAAATCACCACACCACCCCTCTCACCATAACCAAACCTAACCCCGATCCCTTTCTCCCTACACCGGACCTCCTTCTCCCTCGCCGGCGGCACCACCTCCTTCTCTCTCCTCCCTTACAACTCCTAAACCCAAACCTCCACACAACCATAATTCATGTTCTCCCTCCAACCAACACCAACTCAAACCGAAACTCCCCTTGACCGGACCTCCTGCAAACCCCTACAACCGCAGACCTGCGACCTCGCCCGGTCTAATCCGAGGCAACCCCTGTCCCATCTTGAACCAACCCGAGACGAAGCAGCCCCAGCTCCGACGGCCTGCCAACTGACCCGCAAAATCGCAACATGAAACTCGAGTTTGTCCAACTCCGATTTCAGCAAGCCGAGATCCACCAACCACGAACCCACTTCACCCACTTCGAAGATTTATTCAGTCTCGGTTGATCTGAATAGTTGACTTTGGTCAAACAGAGCCTAGGAGCGTCCGATGACCTCTTGATCAATTTTCGAGGGAAAATGGATCGTTCGTTCGTACCATAAGTCAGAATCGTGCATATGACGGACAGTTGGAAAGGGTTTTAGTTCCCTTTGAAGATTCATTAAATTTTTATCGAGCTGAAGAGTTTGACCTTTGGTTAAATGGAGCCTAGGAGTGCCGGATGGCCTTTAGGTCAGTACCTGGGGTATGACTTAGGTTTGTAATGATAAAGGGAGGTGCTAGGGACCTAAGGAAAGGTTAGGGGGTATTAGAATGGGGTGTCTAGAGAGGTCGGTGAAGTCATTGCACATACGCCACTTGTTATTCTTCTTTTTTACCATCACCACGTTAGCAAACCAACTAGGATACTTGACATCTTCTATAAACTGTGCTCGTTGTAACTTTTTAACTTCCTCTTGGATGGCCATGTTCTTCTTTAGACTAAATACTATGTGTTTCTACTTGATTGTCTTAGAGTCTTTGTAAATGTTGAGCTCGTGTCAAATGAAATTAGGATCAATTCCTGTCATATCCTCATGGCTCCAAGCAAACACGTTCTTTTATTATCTCATGAATGAAATTAATTCTTGCTTGAGGCAAGGTGTTAAGTTTGATCCAATTTGAGCTGTCCTTTCTGGATTCTCATTATCAAGAATAATAGTTTTTGTTGCCTCCATAACCTGTCATTTGACCATCTCTTCTTCTTCTCGAGGATCCAAGGTGTCAACATGGTAGGTGGTAGTGATCTTCTGAACTTTTTATTGGTTGACAAAGGTGTGATATCACTCACTAGCTTCCATATGGTTTTTGTTTACCACGTCGACTCCGTAATTAGTAAGAAAATTTATACACTGATGTACTATAGACGCTACTGCCTCTAAATGCCTCATCCCAACTATGTCAAGAATCTTATTATAGGCTGAAGAAATATTTTTATCCAACACAAAGAAGCGAATCCTCTCTTTCCTAATTGTCCCCAAGGAATAAATTTTTTCTCTAGAAAATCCTATAAGAGGCCTGTGATAAGGTTGTAGTTTACTGTCTTTTTGCCCTAGTCTGTGGAAACAGTTACAGAACATGACATCTGCTGAGCTCCCATTGTCGACTAGGATTCTTGCTACTCTACCATAATGAACCCTCCAAGTAATGACTAGTGGTTTGTCGTGGAGGTAAAGTATTCTGTTTAGATTATTCTTAGAGAAAACAATTACCAATTTGTTCTTGTTAACCTTCCTAGGCTGACCATCTATGCATTCGGACATATCAATTTGTCTGATAAAAGGACAGGATTTGGCTTCATTCAGATAAGATTTTCTCTCTGCGATATCATCTTCTCCATTAGTGTCTCCTACTAAAATGAAATGATAGCCAAAAGAAATCATTCCCACCTCAACTTCAGGCTCCTCAAGTTTCGTCGGCAAGTTGGGATCATCCTTATAGTTATTATTGTGTGCCCTTTTTTATGTTATCTTTTCCACAGCCAGGTGACTCCGATCTTCTTCTGGTGTCCTGACCACAAGTCCGATCCACAAATTTGGTTAATTTTTCTTGACAAATAATATTTTTCACTTCATTCTCCAAGGCGATGCAATTGTCAGTGGTGTGCCCGTGATCTCTGTAAAAATTATAATATTTTGATTTATCTCTCCTGTTGGGATGTGATTTTAGCTTTTCAGGCCAATTTAAATCTTTGATGCCCCTGATCTCCTCCAATATGTAATGAACACCCTTGGTGAGAGGAGTATAGTCATCATACTTTTTGATTTTGTTAACCTTCTTATTTTTCTGATCTTTCTTAGTTGAATTCTCCTGACTTTCAGTTTTCACCTCAGGAACTTCTTTACTAGATATAAATTCCTCGTCGTTTATAATTTTCCCAACCTTGGCCATTAGCCCCGTCATAGTTTTTGGAGGATTCTTTGCTAGAGCATAGTAGAGATCCTTATCACTTAATCCACTTAGTGCTGCAATGGCAGTCTTATCTTTGTAATCAACCATCTCTAGATTTTCATTATTGAAGTGTGTGGTGTACTCCCGAGTACTTTCTCCAGGTTTTTTATGCACGATCAAGATATGAGTGACACTTTTAATTAGCTTAGCCCCAAAATAGAAGTTATCAATAAATAGCTCTACCAATTAATGGAAACTAGAAATTTTACCCACGTGAAGGTTATTGTACCATATCTGGGTTAGGCCTGTAATGGAACTAGAGAACGCTCTGCAATGCATCTCGTAGGGGATAGGATAGATATAAAAAGAAACTTGCTATTGCTCAATATGGAGGACTGGATCAGTCTTCCCATCATACTTGGGGGTAATAATTGGTGGCTTAAATTTATAAGGAGTAGAGTAATCCACGATGGCCTGAATAAAAGGGGATCCCTTCACAAAACTTTTTTTGCAAAGGATTCTTGGTTTTGTCCGTTTCTCCCAATCGATCTTCAAGTCATTGTATGGATCCTTTCTAGGAATGTCCCTCTGGTTTAGACTTGGCTGAAGTAGTTTGAGTGGCCTTACTATGCACATATGATGACTTTTTTTTATGAGAAGTCTGCTCGACACGTACAGAGCCTCTCATGCTAGCCCTAGCCCTAGACCTCACAGATCCTTCTTTATGATCGCAGTATCAAACTGGCTCTCTGTGATAGCTTTTGTTTGTTTGAGGACCCAGAATATCAAAGGAAAATGCTTTACTCAAACGCTCTAATGCGCTCGACCGCTCATTGGAGAAAGATCGACCATCGTAATAATCCATAGATTGGATTGATGATGTTGCCCCAGGGCAGAAAGATCTGTCACGGGAGGACTTGAAGTGATAACTTCTTTCATTCCTGGCTGGTGGAGGTAGCATATCCCTATGGGATGGTTCAGCGGTGGACTTTCCTTACAACGTGCGAGCCAATTACCTAACTTACTCCCACATGGCTTCCTGTCCCTTAGCCGTGTTAAGAAAAATTCCCTTAAGATCTGCCACATCAAGGGGAGTGGATGGATCTAGATTGTTACTTGTAGCAGTAAGGCTACTCTCAGGAATAGTTATCATTCTTCAGAGAAATTCCAAAATGAAAAAAAAATAAAAAAGGTAGAGAACAATGACAAGCAGTCATTACCATAGATGACACTAATTTGTTGATGTCTAAAAATAGAGCGGGTCCAAATTTATAATCACAGATAAATAAAGATAAACAAGCAAGGAAAACCCACAACAAACAAGGTTTTTAAAGTGTTTCAGCTATAAGAAAAGCCTACGTCCATTGTTGGTATTATTTCATGTGATTACAATAGCTCGGTATGTGGTGTACTTGTACTTGGTTGAATCGTCCCTTTGAGCTAAGGGAGATCATGCATTTATACTGGTTAGGAACCCAACAGATGGAATGCCTTTATATTTCCAGGCATTTACGGTACAATAAATAAGACTCTTGATATTCAGTGTTGGTCGTTATTCCACCTGACTAACCTTTTATATTCTTGATGGTTAACATTCCAGGTGTTGGTTGGCATGCTAACCGACTAAGTGTTTCCAAGGCCGACCAAGATAGTTAGGTAGCCACGTAGGAGGAGAGGTATCTACTTTCCATTAGTCCACGTAGGAGAGTAATAGTTACATACAACACTGTCTCTTCCATTGTTACTTTCTCTTTGATAAGATTTATTAAGATTGCTTGAAGATCTGTTATGCTAGGAGGAGAAGATGGATCGAGAGTGTTGCCTGCGGCTGCAAGGCTGCTTTCAAGAATGTTTATCATCCTTTAGAAAGCTACAAAGGTAAATAAGTGAATAGGATTGGTAGAGAATGATGACAAGCAGTCGTTCCCACAGACGACGCCAATTTATTGATGTCTAAAAGTAGTATAAATTTTATCTTAGCTATAAATTACCAATTTCGTAATCACACATAATTATTTAATGAATGAGTAGGAAAATAAACAAGATGAAAAAGGACAACACAGATTTTTAACGTGGTTCAGCTTAGGGAAATCCTACGTCCACGATTAAGGTATTACTGTTGAGAGTAGTTATAAAAAAATTTACGCTGTCTTGTTTGTGCGCAATTGACTTATCCCTGAGATAAGGGAAATGATGTATTTATAGTGGTCTTGAAAACCAAGGGGTGGAATGACTTTATATATTCAAGCATTTGCACCTATTTACAATGACTGAGACTATTGACCTTTGTATGGGCAACTTTTCTTCCATTGCCCCGAGCATATAGGACTTGTCCATAGAATCTAGGTTACATGAAGTATGGCATATCCCGTTACTTCCGTCATGGTATTTCACGTTCTCAAGTTCAAGAAGACGGATCCGATTATCAAGCATCTTCAATATGCTCCACGACGCCATGTAATATTGGTATTGTTGGTTTTGCTTAGGTTATCATTACTTGATTTTAATTGCCTTATATTTTTTATGATACTCAATGATTATTGTGACACACTCTGGTTTATTACTTTGTGTTTCTTTTCCTTGTATATTTCGAACAAATAAAAAGGGGAAGAACGAATTATAGGGGAGAATTTATTTATGAGTTTTATCCTATTTCAAACTTGATACGTCATGAGGGTATATTTCTTTATCTATTGTGTGCAGGTACATCTTGATGAGCATATGCAAATTACACGTAAGACAAAGCTCCCAAAAAGAAGATAAAGAGAAAGTGGGAGATTTGAAGATTTGGAAAGTTAAAGATTTTGAAGCCATATACATTTTATAGTATCTTTCCATTTGTGGGTTTCTGGGAGGGTATTAGATTTGTATAGGATTTTATGATTGGATAATTCAAATTTTTCATGTTGTACTAGAATAGCCACAGGGGGAGATTTGTATGGACAACTTTTCTGTCATTGGCCTGAGCATCTAGGACTTGTCCATAAAATCTAGATTACATTAAGTATGGTATATCCCATTACATCCATCATGGTACTGCATGTTCTCAAGTTTAAGAAGGTGGATCCGGTTATCAAACATCATCAACATGCTCCATGATGTCAAATAATATTGGTATAGTTAGTACTTTGGATTTTGTGGATTTTTTACACAGTATTGAGAGATTTTTTATTCAAATGTTTTTGCAAAACAAGGCTATTTTTCGAACATAAAAATATTTTAATTTTTTTCTATTTCGTTGAGATGAGATGGAAATCTCATTAGAATGACTTTGAATCTTGTTCAAAGGTCGTTTAAAGTAATGTTCAAACGAGGGCTCACTGTTTTGAATTTTTGGATGTAGTTAGAAGCAAGATTTGCTTCGTTCGAATGAGATCATTATCTCGTTAGAACGAAGTTAATGTTTCGTTCGAACGACCCTACATTGCCTCGATTTTCATGTTCCTCTATAAATACCTGCTTTCAGTAGGTTTTTTTTATAAGACTTATCATCAATGGAAACTACAGACCTGCTGTAAAAAAGTTTTCACTTTTAAAAAGGGAAAAACACGTTTTTGATTCACACATCTCTCCAATATACTTTTGTAAATCATCTTTGAAACCCAAAACACTTCTATATTGAAGTTAAACTTATGAAAAAGGAGTCTTCATTACTGAACTTTTAGAGTAGGAGGCTCTACCGATTTTCTTGTGATTTTTGCGGGAATCATTACTGAAGGAAGATTATGCTATTTGAGGGACTTGTGAGAACCACTGCTAAAGAAGACGAAGGTCACCTGTGGGAGATTCTTCAGAGTGTATTTCACCCATAAGGTTGTAAGTTGCGATTTGCAAACTGTATTAGTGAAATAAAAGGTTTTTCCCTTAGTTTTTTTCCTCCCTAAAATCGTGTAATTGAATGATTTTGTGAATGCATGCTTTATTACTGAAATTTTGGTTGTGGATTGACCTCTAATTAAATAAGTTTACTCCATTTGAGAATAATGCACTCTCAACCTTCTAAGGCACATGTGGAATGACTGTTGATAATTTCCATGTAAATGACCTTTCTTCTTCTTGATGGTTCATTTTCTTAAACTGGTCGGCCGGTATGCCGACCAAGTATTTCTAGAGCCGATCAAGTATAAATGAAATGCCAAGATGTATACTTATAAGGACATGTGTCCCTATCTCATTGGTCCACATGGCATGAATAATTTGATCCACAACAGTTGCCGAAAATCATTTAACATTAAGGAAAAAACTATTTAAAAATCTGGAAAATATATTTGAAAAAAAAACTATTAAAAAAAGTTTTGGAAATGAAAAAAAACTCAGCAAATAAACTGAATTTTTGAAAATTAAAAATACATAAAACTGAATAAAAAATGTGAAATTACAAAAAAAAAAAAAAAAAAAAACTGCAAAAACATTTAATAGGTTTGCACAATTTCACCAAAAAAACATGTTGCCATAAAAAAATAATGCTCCTTGGGAAAAAATTATTTCCAACAAAGAAACTATTTCCAAAAAAAACATATTTCTCTATTTTCAGAAAAAATTAATCTCTTATTTGGAGGAAACAAATATTTTCATGCCATAAAAACGTATTTCCAAAACAACTAACAGTTATTTCCAGCAAAAAAAACACAATTCTAGGGAAACAAATTATTTTCGACAAAAAACATATTTCAAAAGAAAAAAAACATATTTACGGAAGGAAAAATATATTTACAGAATGAAAAAAAAATATTCTAGTGGATCTGGGAACAAATTATTTTTTTTGCCAAAAAACATAGTTACGGAATAATAATATCAAAACATCAGAAAATCACAACCAAAAGGGGATCTAAACCACAAATAAAAAATAATACATTATGTAAACCACCAAACACCCACCGATGCTCTGTGCCCCTTTTGTTGTTCACCAGAAAGGAAAAATCTGAGAGAAAGATTTATATTTAGATTTATTTTGAAATCTAGATCTATTTTCATTTATGTATGCGCGTGTGTGTGTGCATGTGATGTAGATTTGGTGGGAGTATAGGTGGGGAAAGGAAGAGGCAATGGTGGTAAGGTGAGGTGAAAGGGCATTGACGGTCTGTTGTGGGCGAGGGATTGAGAGGTGGGTGGGGACACCCATGGTTGATTCCATAAGTGTTGGGTTAGTTGAGTGGGAGAGTGAGAGAAAGGAGGAAGTTAAATAGTTTTAGATGTTATTATAAAAATGCCACTATAAGTCGGAATGGATGAAAATGCCCTCACTTTCCCTCAACTGCCATGCACATGACTATTTTTCCTCCTCAAAAGTTAACGATGTTAATGGTAGGAATTACTTGAATTCGTGTTGGAAGTTCTCGGGTTAAGTGTACAAATTTAAAGTTTGGTGGTAAAGTGAAAAGGGATAAAGTTTAGGGACTCAAGTGTAATTAATCCTTTAGAAAATGAATACGTAAAGGAAATACCTTTAGATATTTTTTATCCACCTAATTAGAAAAAAATATTGACCAAAATTTGATTGACACGTTAATAAAAAGAGGCCAAATAAGAGATAATGACATTACGTTCCCTAAAGATATATAAAATAGACGATTTTCTAGTATACATTATAATTATTGACAAAATGGAGAAAAACATACAAGAGAATTGCTAGTATACTCAAGATCCGTGGATAAGATTTATTGCTTTTCTTGTAAGTTATTAAAAAATAATGAAAATAAAACTCAATTAGCAAATGAAGGAGTAGATGATTGGAAGAATATAAGTATGCAACTTAAGAGCCATGAAAATAATAGTGACCATGTATGTAGTATGAAAGAATGGCGAAAATTAATATTTAAATTCCAAAAAAATGAAACAATTAACCAAATGCCACTAATTAGATTGAAAGTATAAAGAAATTAGATTCCAAATGCCATAAATTAGAGATAACAACTAGTCCCCAATGCGAGGGAATCACAAAAACTATTTGTCATAACTTACTAATGCTTTTGGTACTTTTTATTTTATTTTTAGTATGGTTATTTAGTACAATGTATTAGTTGCGGTCAATAAAGTTAACAAACTTTTACAAACATATGACATGGATATTGATATTGATTTGAATATTTTAAAATGGCTAGTTTTTTTATTTTGAAAATGAAAGAGAAAACGGATTTGAATCCGCAAATATTGAAGCTTTAGATAATGCTAAAGATATGAAAATTGAATCCGTATTTTGTATAAAACGTAATATTTATAGAAAAAATCTTTTCATGAGAATTCTAGTGACGGGATTAGACAATTACCAGAAGAATCATTTAAAGTTAATTACTTCTTACGTGCAATAAATCAAGCTCTTATGTAACTTAGAACTAGATTTGAATAATTTAAAAAATATGAGGGTACTTTTGAGTTTTTTATTTTATTAACCATGAAGACTATTTCACGCATGACAATAGTTGTGATATTGATGAAAATTAATTATTTTGTGAATTGAAAATTTTGAAAATGTATATACCAAAATAAACTAAAAAATCAATTGAAGTGTTAAAGTATATTAAAATTCTTGGATTGTCTATATAATAATTTTGACAATCCTCGTTACCGTTGCATCAGTCGAAAGAAGTTTTTCAAAATTAAAATTTATATAATCTTACTTTCGTTCTACCATGTCACAAGAAATATTAAATAAATTAGTTATATTATCAATTGAAAAAAATTAATAAAAAAATTAAATTTAATAATTTAATTAATTATTTTACATAAAAAAAATATGAGAATAATATATTTTTAATTATTTTTTAATATATATAAGAATCTCACAATTGATTGTTCGCTAAAATTCTTAAAATTTTATAGTCGACCAATGAAATATTAAAGAGTAAAATACTCCAGTAGTCCCTTACCTTTCCCTTGGTTTCAATTTAGTCCATTACCTTTTCATTGTCTTAATTTAGTCCCTCACCTTTCAAATTGGTTCAATTCCATCCCTTAGTTAACATACATCCAAATATACTAGCGGCAAAGACCATTTTAAGGGGCATTTGAGATTTTTTATGTATTAATTCATTCCTCTCTCCTCAACATTCCACTTTAACAGCAAAAAAACTTAAAATGTTATAAAATGCATCCAATGGTTTAGTATATGAAAAATAACAGAAAATTGTGTGTGTGTGTGTGTGTGGGGGGGGGGGGGGGGGGGGGGAGTGTAACAAACAAAACAAAATAGCCACATATCAAAATAGAGTAGTTCTACTCGGTCACATAAATTAGACACATTGACTTGGCACAAGATTTTGTTTAAAAAAATTATACTACATTTAAAAAAATATATGCTACATTCATAAAAAAAACGGTTTTCTAAAAATAAAAACTGAAAAAAATTGTTAACCAATTTTTTAAAGCGGTTAAAAAATAGTTGAAATCTTTTTTTTTCAAGATTTTTTTTATTTCTTAAAAACAGTTTCTTTATAAAAATATTGTCTTTTTTTTAATTAAAAGTATGAAAAACAATTTCTTAAAAGTTGAAACGGACCCACGTCATTGTTATTATTTAGTGCCGCTGGCGCAGACCCTTATAATTTAATGAATGTGAGTCCACGCCAGCAAATTGCTTATATATATATATATATATATATATATATATATATATATATAAATTATATTTTATTACAAAAAAACTCTACATTATTAATCTAATAAATAATGTAGAGTTTTTTGTAATAAAAATAATTTCTTTTATATAAAAGTTGTTTGCTAGCGTGGACTCACATTCATTAAATTATATGGATTCGCGCCAGCGGCACTAAATAATCGCAATGATGTTGGTCTGTGCCACCTTTTAAGAAATAGTTTTTCATACTTTTTATTAAAAAAAACAAATTTGTTTTATAAGAAACTGTTTTTAAGAAATTAAAAAAAACTTCTTTCTTGAAAAAAATAAGATTTCAAATATTTTTTAACTGTTATGAAAAATTGGTTAACAATTTTTTTCAGTTTTTATTTTTAGAAAACGATTTAATTTTTTTAATGAATGTAGTATAATTTTTTTTAAATATATTATAATTTATTTTAATAAAATCTTAGGCCAAGTCAATGTGTCTAATTTATGTGTCCGTATAGTACCACTCTATTTTGATATGTGACTATTTTATTTTGTTTCTTACATTTTTTCCTTATTTTCTGTTATTTTTTGTGGACTAAAATATTGCATTGGATATATTATATAACACTCTAAGTTTTTTTTGCTGCTAAAGTGAAGTGTTGAGGAAAGAGAAATGAATTAATATATAAAATATCCAAATGCTCCTTAAAGAAAAAATGAATGAATTAATACATAAAATATTTCAATGTCCCTTAAAATGGTATTTGTTGTTTATATCTTTGAATGACCGTCAGTTAAGGAATGAAAAAAACAATAAAAAAAGCAAGAAACTAAATTGAAAAAAAGAAGGTAAAATACTAAATTGAGAACAAGAAAAAAAAGGTAAGAGCATGAAGTACTCAATATTAAATGTACTCATCATGGGCTAGCTAAAGGTTAAAAGTTAATCAAGTCTCGAGCATATTCATATCTCAAAAGATGCCAATATATTTGATTGAGGTTTGGACAGTTGCCAAATATCCATGTACTCTTTCAAACTAAAAAAGAGGATTGGATCATATGCCCAACAAAACTGATCGTCAATCTTGGCATAGATCAAGTCTAGACTCTAGACAGCCCATGTTGGGTTACATGACCTCTTTCGTCTTTTTCTTAGTTTTCAAGCATAATTTTTCATGCATTTAAAAAAAAAAAAATCTAATTATAGTCCTTGCAATATCAATTAAAAAAATGAAAACAATTATTTGGGATTGACTAACCTTATTTTTTTCATTTTAAAACTACACTACTTACTATCTTATGAATGAGAGAAAACCTAAGTGCCCTTAAAATTAACGTAAGTTAAGGTTCATTTAATTGCAATCAAATTTCAAAATAAATCTAAAAATTTTTAAAAAAAGTTTGATTTTTTTAATGAACTATCGAAAGCTCGTATGAGAGTTAGTTTGATTGGCCTAACTATGGCGGAATATTTTCGAGATGTTAATGAACAAGTCGTACTTCTATTTATCGACAATATCTTCCGTTTCGTCCAAGCACGATCTGAAGAATCTTTCTTATTGGGTAGAATGCCTTTGTAACATCCCGTATTTTTAATGATTTTATATTAGGATTAATTAAATGAAAATGACAAACTAATAGAAAATTAATTCAGATTAAAAATAAATATTAATTAGCGAGACAAGGATTAATATTTATTTTTTATGAATTATATTGTGTATTACTTAGTGAACGAGTACTAAATTAGTGTTGATACAAAAAATTGTCCATATTTACGTGGAGCATTCAGATACTGACACGCATTGTACAGTGAAAGATTAATTCTAGTCATCAAGGATGAAATACTGACCAACACCAGGGATACCGACCAACAACAGGGATGCCGACCAATGATGACAGAAAAACATCAACAGTTGTATACATTAATGATTGTATGGATGTAAATGTCTATGATATAAATACATTCCATCATTTGATATTACAGCTCTTGTACACCCCCTGAAGGCTATAAATACATTGTAAACCCTACATCCAAGGGACACGAAAAGAGAGGCAATTGAACAATCCCAAAGCAATACACAATAGTGGACGTAGGCTTTTCCATCAAGTCAAACCACTTTAAAAATCTTTTGTCTCTTTTATTTCTATTTATCTGTGATCAACTAATTAGCCTAGTCTAGTTTTTTGCATCAACAGATTGGCGTCTTCTGTGGGAACGATTTTTTTAATCGATCTCATTCAATTAAACATCTAAATGACTGATATTCCTGAATTAAGTATCAGGAACGAAGGTATTCCGCCTACCCCTTCTGTTCCTCCACCTGCAAATGATTTAATTGGGATTCTCGCCAGTCTTGCAAGAGGCCAAGAGGTTATGCAAGATACCATCAGGCAACTTGCACAAACTCTTCAAGCTAGGGAACCTACTCTATCTGCTCAAAGATATATGCCATCACCTCCATCAAGAGGTGGTCGGTGCAGCCACTCGATATCAAGAAGAGATGTCTCCTACCATCCAAGGTCAAATTCATTACTCAAGACATCAGAATCTTTCCGCACGCAGTCTTATTCTCTAGAGAGGCCAAGTGCCTTAGAGAGATTAAGTCGTGCTTCTCCTTTCGATCGTTTAGGAACCACGGGGAACAAAGATGTTCCTAGGGAAAGATCTGGTAATACCCAACGGCCATCTGATCAAAGGGAAAACATAACTCAACCTAAATCAAATGCCCGATGAACTGCTACTCGGACCAAGCAACAGTTTCAGGAAGAAAGCTCAGCAACTAATAAAGTTACAACGCATAAATTCGGTGCTGCTAATGATGCATGGAAAGGCTCCAAATAGAGATTGGAAGACAGATTAGGAGAATGGCGAAGACAAGAAACCCATGATAAATAAGTTTTGTAAAAGGATCTCCATTTATGCAAGTCATTGTGGATTTTCCTACTCCAGCAAAGTTTAAGGCTCGAGTAGTAACACCCAAATATGATGAAAAAACTGCTCCAGTCCTCCATATAGAACAATACCAGGCAGCTGCTGATATTTATGTCGTCCCCGACGAAATGAGGTGTAAAGCATTTTCTGGAACCATTATTGGATCTGCCCAAATCTGGTATAATGGTCTTCCTCGAGGATAAATTTCTAGCTTTAATCAATTGGCCGAGCTATTCATTTACAACACAAGCCTATGAAAAGGGTGGCACACTTACTTAGTGTGAGACAGAAAGAAGGAGAGCACCAGAGATTACATTACTCATTTTAATAAAGAGAAACTAGAAGTAGTAGATTATGAGTTACAGACTGCAATAACTGCCCTCATGAGTGGATTTCTCCATAAAAAACTATATTACATTCTTGCCAAGGATCCTCCGAAGATAATGGAAAAAATTATCGCTAGAGCAGCAAAGATCATGAATGCCGAGGAAGCAATGGCAGCCAAACAAAGCTCGGGCAAAAAAGTTAATGGAAAAAATTATATAAAAGATCATAAAGACCCTAGAGAACACATAGAATCAAAACAGAAGGGAGTTTTGGACAGACTCAAGAAGTAAAACGACTATACTCCGTTAACCATGAGAATTCACCGTATTTTGGAAGAAATCAAGAAAAATAAATATGGCGTTGGCCTGATAAGTTGAGAAGTTTCCCGACCAAGAAAGATTCACTAAGTACTACGAATTCCATAGGGATCACGGTCAAACGACGGAACGATGCATAGCTCTTCAAAATGAGATTGAAACTCTCATTCGAAAAGAAAAGTTGAATCAGCATGTTGATCAAAAGAACAACGAAGGAAGTCAGCGTAGATTAAAATCTCCTTGAAAGCCCAGAGAGGAGAATAAAATAATTCATGAAGATGACCAGGATAATGAGCCCGATCTCCCTAAAAAAAGATAACCATAACGTGAGGTATTATATATCAATTTTGGTTCCTTTGATTGCCAAATAATTATAGGTGGAGATGCAGGAGGAGGAGATCATACAGCAGAGCGAAAAGCTTACATCAATGAGGCACAAGCTTGCTCGTACATACAGAGGATCAACCTTGCAGAGGAAGATCGACCAAGGAAGGTTAACAAAGGCAAAATAGTAATTGGTTTCTCTAAAAATGACTTTTCAGGAGTACTGTGTCCTCACGACGACCCATTAGTAATCAAAGTTAGAAAGGAGGAAATCATTATCTCTAAAGTATTAGTAGATAATTGTAGCTTGGAGGATATCATGTTCTATCCTTGTTTCAGCAACTTGGATTTTAAACTTAGCCAATTAGAATGTTATCATTGACCATTAATAGTCTCTGCTGGTGAGGAAGTCTTTTCTTTGGGAACCATTAAAATGGAGGTAATGATAGGCACCTGGCTAGCTAGCCGAACAGAGAAGATTCGTTTCTTTGTAATGGATAAAAACGTTCATTCAGCTTACAATATAATCATGGGAAGAATAGGGCTAAAGAAGTTTGAAGCAATATCATCCACTGTTCATCAATTCTTAAAATCCCAACTAACTTTGGTATGGGAATTGTGAAAGGTGATAAAAAGTAGCTCGGAAGTGTTATTACTTTTCTGCCGAGCAAGAAGAGTTAGAAGAAATAAATAAGAAAACAACTACCTACCAAGTGGATACTCCTGAGATTGATGAAGAATTCGAGGTTAAAACCTTAGATCCAAGAGAGGAAACAAATATGGTAAGGGACAAACTGTGGAAACAACTGAAATCATTACGTTAGATGATGATAAATCGGAGCGCATCACTCAAATAAGGAAAACATTGGATCCTATTGTTAAACAGGAACTGGTGAGCTTCCTTAAATAGAGAAAATATGTGTTCACCTAGAGTCATGAAGATACGTCTGGGATAGATCCCAATTTCCTTTGTCGTGAGCTCAACATAAACAAAGAAATTAAACCAGTCAAATAAAAATGAAGATTGTTCAACCCCGAGAAGAATCTGACCATATAAGAAGAAGTTAAAAAGCTTGAGAAAGCAGCTTTTATCAATTAAGTGAAATACCCAGACTGGTTGGCCAATGTAGTTATGGTAAAAAAGAAAAATAACAAGTGGAGAATGTGTGTAGAATTCACAGATTTAAATAAAGCATGCCCAAAGTATTTTTCCTTTTCCCCGAATAGATCAACTCGTGGATGCAACATCAGTACATAAGTTACTCAGCTTTATGGATGCTTATTTTGGTTATAACTAAATAAAAATGAAACCTGAAGACAGGGAAAGCACTTCTTTCATCACTCCTCGAGGGCTGCTATAATATTATGCCTTTTCATTTGAAAAATGCAAGTGCTACATATCAAAGGCTGGTCAATAAGGTGTTCGAGTAGCAGATTGGAAAGAATATGGAAGTCTACGTGGATGATATGCTAATACACTTTAATGCTTACCATTATTCATCATTTTATTGGCAGTAGAGATTATACTGGAGAACGTAACAGAGAATATTTCAACCTAGTTAAAGGCTTGCACTGACAATCTCCTTTCTCGGAGATATCTGAGTCACTAGAGCTTTGTATATAATAAAGCTCATCATCGTTCTCAGAGGAGTCCTCTAAATTTTCAGAGAAGTTGGAATTAAGTAAGAGTTTACTTAATTAGTTTCCATTTCGCATTTATTAGCAAAGTGGCCATATTTGCCACATTTGAAACATTTAGGGTTTGTTTTGTTAGTTTTATTATTCCTAACAAATTTCTTTTTAGAATTATCCCCCTGATTAATAACATTTTTATGATGTTTCTTTTTACGTTTATAGGGCTTTTTAGAAACTTTCTTGTTTTTTTGGGAGACTTTTCGATTAGAAGTCTCAGGAGTATTGTAAGAAAATTGATCACAAAATTCTCCTAATTCTTTCTTTCCAGAAAGATTCTGTTTCTTAAGCTGTTTCTGAAGCTTAAGGTCATTGCAGAGAGAAAACCCTTCTTGAATGACAACACTGATAAGTTGGCCATAAGTATATTGATCGTAAGGGATAGAGATGCTGTCATTAGCTTCTCTTAATTTCTTACGGACCTTCTCAGCAAAGAAGGTAGGAAGTCCATCAATAAATTTGGCTTTCTAATGGTCATGATTTCTGTCAAGTCTTTGAGTGACCCTAGCAAGGAAGACATCCTTGTACCATCTGAATTGACTAAGGGTAGGGCATCTAAGGTTTTGTAACAATTCTATGTTACGTTCTCCAGTATAATCTCTACTGCCAATAAAATGATGAATAATGGTAAGCATTAAAGTGTAAACAGCATCCTGTGTACCTATATCATGCATATGTTCATCTTTTATAATTTTGACAACATTAATGACGTCATTTCTTTGACTGTCAGTAAGAATGTTCGACCACCAACTCCTAAGAGTTCCTGTAAACCCAACAATGATAATCTGAGCAATGCTTTGATCAGAGGCCTGATTTTGTTTACAGATAGTGGAATACATGGACATCTGATGAATCATTTCATAGATTTGATGTTTAGATTTACCATCGATATTTCATTCATAAATGGTTTTACCATGGAAGTTAGACTGTGGGTTCATTACTGTACTTTCTTCAAAAAGGAGATCCTGAGGGGTTGGTCTGTGATAGTAATTTCGCACATGGCCAATGTAGCCAATATTATGACTATAAGTAATTTTATTGATATAATCAAAAGAATTTTTGAAAGATTCCTCAAAGTCATGAGCTTCTTTCAAAGGAATGTACAATTCCCAATCAGAATCAAAGTGGGGTAAAGTGTTAAGTTTTAACCCTTTGAGATTATTCTCAATCTCCTTAAGTTGGGATATAAAATCATTTTTATTTCCCATTTTAAAACCTTTAACTTCAATAGGAGGTTGAACTAAAGGTTGGTCAAGACTTTTCTTAAAGTCTTCAGGTTTCTTAGTCGTAAGATTTTCCTGTAGGTTCTCAATCCTATTGAGTTGGTTCCCTATCGTATTTAGAATAAGGTTGGTGTAATTACCTTGTTTGTATAGAGGATTTAACATACTCTTATGCGTAAGGAGTCTGTCCTCAGTTTCCATGTTAAGGAAGGCATTGGCTTCTAACTTAGGAGAACTGCTACTCTGACTACTGCTTCCAACATCTAGGGAAAGTGGTTCAGTAGGAGGATGAACAACAGATATAATCTGTTTGTTCGAGGTTTTCCAGGTTTTTAAAAGTTTATCTTCCTTTTTAAGAATCTGTTTATCCTCAAGAACAAAAAGATGCTTATCTTTAGAAAACATTTGAAACCATACAACAAAAGAAGTAACCTGCTGGTTATCTTCTACCCATTTATAAAATTCATTTTTATAATTATCTAACTCAGTTTTGCTATATTTAGCAAAATACCAAGAACGAAATTTAGCATAACCAGGTAGATAAAATTCATCATTAATTTATTTCCTATTAACTGTAAAAACCATAAAAAAGGAAAGTGGGTTAAAGTCTGACGTTCATTTCAGACGACGTAGGAGATTCTTTACGCTGAGAAGTGTGCTTCTTTTCATAAATACCATGAGGTATTTGTTCATTGGTGAAAATACCATGAAGATTCATATCATCGTGATATGAATGGTTTCTAGGATCTTCACAAACAGAGTGTCGTGAAGTAGATGGAGGATAGGTAACAAAAGGTTTAGAAGACTGGCACCTAGAGGATTGACACCTATTAAATTTTCTAAAGTTTAGAAAAACATCACCATCTTTATCCTCAATTATATCCCCAATATCTTCATTTTGTCGTGGTTGGGGAGGAACAACATTTTTTATAGCCCAGGTCTCTGGGAAATCAATTTCGTCCCAACTTATAGTTCTAGGTGTGTGCACGTTAGAATCTATAAGATGTGTGTCAATTAACACAGTTTTACCAAAATGACTAAATTGTTTAATATTGGGAGCCATAGTATTCATTACCTTGTAATAAATCCTATAGATAATCCCAATAGTTTCCGATCCAGGAAGAAAATTATAACCTTTAGTTTGAACCCTAAGACTCAAAGCTTTACAAAGGTGCATATCAGACAAAGACAAAGTTATATTTGGAAACACATCAAAATAAACAGGTCCATAACAAAGACTAGTTTCAATTGCTCCCATCAAAGATTGTCTAAAATTAGTACACCTACCATCACGTAGAGTAGCTTGTAAGCCGGCATTCATACCAGAAAGGGTCAAAGGTTTAAAGGCAATTTGAATTAAACCAACATGAATAAAATGATAATTTTTATCTTTTATATGATCTTTAAGATCATCCCAATTAAAGAGCTCGATGGACTTATCTTGCTCGTTCAGACTAATGGTTTGTTCCATAGTCTTTATAGCGTACTTGCTACGAAAATTATACCAATTAGTGTTATAAATAGTTTTGGGCTGGACTTTAGGAATAGTCCACCTGTTCAAATCCTTTTGAACATCAAATTCAATTAAAGAAGAGTTCTTCACGAACTCTTGTGAGTTGTGTGTATCAATGGTGTTTAACTCCATAATACAAATGTTAATATTTAGGATAGTAATAGCCTTATGATCTAGAAATAGGAAAATATTATACAAATAAAAAATCTAGATTTAAAAAAATATAATAAGCCTAATTAGAAATCACTTCTGACACCTAGTGGTCAACGATTTACTTCAGGAATAAGCTTCAACGCCTCACACGACAACACGACAACCCATTTACGCGACAAATACCAATCCATATCAAAACCAGATTTCTATTTCTTCTTATTATTATCATTTAAATTAGGTTTTTAATATGAATAGTAAATTACTATTCATGTCGGTGAACGGTAATTTACTATTCAGGTGAATAGTAACTTACTGTTACGACATAAATTTTAGACCATAATTATCACTCACCTAAACATTAACACACTGTTTAGCCAATCATGGATCTGATACCATAAATAAGAGGATCAATATAAGCGGAAATATAATTGGAATATACTTAAACTTTTATTACAAACTGAAATTAAAACAAATTTAAAACTTACAAGTGAAATAAGAGTCCACTGGAATAAGGTCGAAAATCCACAAGCTTATTACAAATTTAGAGAGAGAGAGAGAGAGAGAGATAGAGAGTAAAGGAAGAGGTGTCCAAATAAGGAATCAGAGTCCTCTATTTATATTACATAAGAAGGAATAAATAATTCCTGAGAAAACGACCCTTGGGTCCCTGCATTATTCGAGGCTGACAAATTCTCTTGTCGTGAAGCATCGACTGCTGTGCAATGGGTCCCTCCATTCATCACGGGTTATTGGATAATGGGCCAGTGGGTCCTACCACTATCGACGAGTCTGCCAAACTTTGTCTTCAAGCGTCGGTGAGCATCTTTGTGGGGCCAGGTGGGCCAATTATCTCAAATCATCTAGGCCATCCTCTGGGTCCGGATTAGGAAAGGTACCATCCAATCTCCGAGTTGGAAAGGCAGAACTCAGTGAGTTGAAGAATGCCTCCATTGTTGGCTCAGAGGGTAAGTTGGTGTCGAACATGTCACCAATAAACTCATCATCTTCTGGGTTTTGAGATTCTTCGGCAAGGCAGAAGAAAGGATTATCATTCTTGACAGAGGCCATGGATGTATCATCATCCGAAGGTAATGGAATGGGATTAGAATCATCGTTAAGAGGATTGGTCTTCATTCCAGGAAAATCAAAAGCCGATCTGAATTGGCTTTGAGTGTATTCAAAAACTTTCTGCAGTAGCTCCTGCTCCGTGGCTTTAGAAAATTTCTTCTTAATGGCAAACTTCAAATCTTTGATCGGATTGACAGCTGGTGACATCTTTTCAGCTGGAGGTGGTGAATCATCAACCGAAGCCATGTGGATCTTTAAGCTTTCTTTTATTTTATAATTGGTATTATTAGTGTCAAAACCACTCCACCATCTGTAGAAAAATATTCTTTCAAGTAGAGGAACATTGAGATTGTTAACTCTACATTGAAGATCCCAAAGAGAGTTCCAAGGAATACCTATCTCGGTCAAAAATAGTAGGGTATTAAGCCCTACTAGGATCTTAGTTTTCCCTTTTAATTTTGGATGAAATTGGGTCCAAGGTAAAAAGAGTTTTTCTTTGGAAATTTTATCAGGGAAAAAATCAATTCCAGGGCCAAATTTGTCCCACCAATTGATAACCCATCTTGGGTAAGTATCTTTTAAGGAATTTGGGCACAATATAAAGAACCATGTGTGTTTTTTCTCAACATTATGGTAATAAAATTCTTTAGTCCAAGCCTGGACATAATCCCAATAATTATAGGATCCAGTGTGCGAACTCAATTTTCGCGCCTTCAAAGGATGAATTCCCCATTCTTGGGGACCAATAAACTGTTTTAAAATAGCCTTGCTATAAGAAATAGGAGACTTAAAATTATTCTGGTGTTTGCTAGTATGATTAAACACTACAGATTCAGTCTCAGTGAGAATCGCCTCATATAACGTCCGGTGTTTGCCTTCTTGCACATCGTAATTATGTGTATCAAGGTAAAGGTTAATTTCCCATGGAGAAGACATCTGCTTTTCATCTTCGTCATTGAGAATGAGTATCAATTCCGAAGTCCTCTGATTAGGAATGAAATCATATTTAATGGTTCCCAATACTTCTTTAGCATATTTCTTTTTGCTAAAAGGTTTAGGAGGGGAACTCAATTTTCCCCTATTCTGCGTACTTTGGCGAAGAAATTCTAAATAATCCTGTATCAGAGGATATTGGTCATCATCGACCACCATCTTCTCTTTTCCAGGCCTTTGGTGGGATTGCCCACGGCCTCGGCCACGCCCTCTAGAGGGGCCACTCATTGATTCTGCAAAAACTCTCTAGTTAGAAAATCAGGAAGAGAATTATTTTCACCTTTGATATGCTCAATATCAAAATCAAATGAGGATAAATTTGTTTGCCACCTGGCAAAAATCTGTTTTGAAATAATATTTCCAACATCTTTTTGCAAAACCTGTTTAACATCACTACAATCAATTCGTAGTAAAATTTTTTGATTTAATCAATCATTTTGAAATTTTGTTATGCATTTTACGATCGAAAGAATTTCTTTTTTAATGGTAGAGTAATTTTTCTGAGCATCTTTCCAGGATCCAGAAGTAAAACGAACAAGTTCTTCCTTTTTAGTGAAAGAATTAAGTTGTTTTAAAATACCACCATAGCCACAATCTGGGGCATCAATTTCAACAATTTTAGAAAATAAAGGATTAGCCAAAGCTAGGCAAGGCAATTGCTTGAATTTCAGTTCAATTTTCTGAACAGCTTTGGTGTGCTCAAAGGTCCAAGGAGCAGGGTTCTTTTTCAACCTAGTATAAAGGATTGCACTGTCTTGTGAAAGATTCTTGTAATAATCACCAATGTAATTGAGACTACCCAGAAATCTTTGGAGTTGAGTTTTTTCTTTTAATTCATCAGGAAATTTGGAAGCAAATTCGATACTTCGATCAATAGGGAGTATTTTCCCTTCTCCTATGTTATGTCCTAAAAATCGAATATTAGTTTGAAAAATTTTCATTTTAGGAGCGGAGACAACTAAACCATTAGTTTTAATAACATCTTTAAAAATCCTTAAATGTTTAAAGTGTTGATCAATCGATTGAGAAAAGATGAGGATATCATCAATATAGACAATTGAAAAATCAGAAAAAGGATTAAAAATATCGTTCATGATATTTTGAAATTCAGAGGATGAATTTTTAAGCCCAAAAGGCAAAATATTCCATTGATAATGGCCAAAAGGAACCACAAAAGCAGTCTTATACCGATCTTGTGGAGCAATTTGGATCTACCAATATTCAGATTTTAAATCAAATTTTGAAAAGATAGTGGCAGAGTTAAGCCGATCAAGTAAATCCTTTTGATTAGGAATGGGATATCTTACCCATCGCAAAACATTATTAAGGGGTTTTTAATTAATTACAAGCTTAGGAACACCTCGTCCCTTTTCAGCAGCCTTATTAACATAAAAAGCTGTACAACTACAAGGAAAATAACTTTTAGTTTAAAGCTTTTTATCTAAAAGACTCTGAATCTCCTTCTTACAAAGGTCAAGGAATTCAATCTTCATTTGACTGGGTCTGGCCTTGGTAGGAATGGATTTTTCATTAAAACTAGTTTCATAAGGAAGAGAAACAATATGTTTCTTTCTATCCCAAAAAGCATTAGGGATATCACTGCAAACTTCAGTTATTAATTGATTTTTAACAACATTGATTTTTTGCAATACGTTAGGTAAATCCAGCTTTTGCTTGATAGTTAAAAAAGAGATTTCTTTTTGAAGAAAATTCAAATGGTTTTCTTTGAAAATAATATTATTTGTCAAAGAGTTGATTTTCTTAATCTCAGGCTGGGTAATCAATTCAAAAAGATTTTTTTGGTTTTGAATGGTGGCATATATTCCACTAGAATCAATTTTATCAATAGGCATAAGCAAAGATAAAAAAGGGGTACCTAAAATTATCTGTTGGGATAAATCTCTAATAAGCAAGAAGGTACTAACCAAAGAAATTCCATTGTTACAGATGGAGACATTAGTTAATTTATATTTAACGCGCATGCTATCACCACTAGCATTAAACAAGGATTGAGTAGTCTTCTCAAAGTATTCGGTAGGAATAATTCCTTCTTGAATACAATTCATATCAGCACCACAGTCAACAAGAGCAATGATGTTACACAAAGTGAATTCTTTGTTACTAACAAGGTTGACTCCACTAGCATTAAACAAGGATTGAGTAGTCTTCTCAAAGTATTCGGTAGGAATAATTCCTTCTTGAATACAATTCATATCAGCACCGTTGTCAACAAGAGCAATGATGTTACACAAAGTAAATTCTTTGTTACTAACAAGGTTGACAGTTTGTACCACTTCTGGCTGGGTACATGGTTCATAACACCCAAATAATCCACTGAATCTTCAGTTTTGGGAATTTCCAGATTGGAATGCTTTGAAGCATTCTTGAGATTACTAATCTCAATTTGCTTGTTATTATGCTGATCCTTAAGAAGTCTTAACTCAATTTTAAGATTATTGACTTCACGTCTTAAGTCTTTAATGTTATCGGGTTTATTAGATTCTTCATCTTTCTCAAGACGGTTAAGTACTTCCGAAAGGCTGTACTGTTGGTTCTGAGGAAGGGTATCTGAAGAATTAGGAAGGCTTTCCTGAATATAACAAAAATTAATTAGTTTCAGTTTAACGTCCGGGTCAGTAACTTGATTGATGACATCAATCATAGATTGTTGCGGACTAGTAAGAACATTAAGACTTAAACCATTCATCTGAAGAACTGATTGGAGATGATTGCATCTCTTAGTTAAAGGCTTGCACTAACAATCTCCTTTCTCGGAGATATCTGAGTCACTAGAGCTTTGTATATAATAAAGCTCATCATCGTTCTCAGAGGAGTCCGAATTAAGTAAGAGTTTACTTAATTGGGTCTTCAAATGGTCATTAATTTGATGATTATTAATTTTAGTTTCCATTTTGCATTTATTAGCAAAGTGGCCATATTTGCCACATTTGAAACATTTAGGGTTTGTTTTGTTGCGAAAATATAACTGGAATATACTTAAACTTTTATTACAAAGCGAAATTAAAACAAACTTAAAACTTACAAATGAAATAAGAGTCCACCGGAATAAGGCCGAAAATCCACAAGCTTATTACAAATTTAGAGAGAGAGAGAGAGTAAAGGAAGAGGTGTACAAATGAGGAATCAAAGTCCTCTATTTATATTACATAAGAAGGAATAAATAATTCTTGAGAAAATGACCCTTGGGTCAATCCATTATTCGAGGTTGACAAATTCTCTTACCGTGAAGCATCGGCTGCTGTGCAATGGGTCCCTCCATTCATCACGAGTTGTTGGCTAATGGGCCTGTGGGTCCTACCACTATCGACGAGTTTGCCAAACTTTTTCTTCAAGCGTCGGCGAGCATCTTTGTGGGGCCAGGTGGGCTAATTATCTCAAATCATCTAGGCCATCCTCTGGGTCCGGATTTAGGAAATGTACCATCCAATCTTCGAGTTGGAAAGGCAGAACTCAGAAATATAACTGGAATATACTTAAAATTTTATTACAAACTAAAATTAAAACAAACTTAAAACTTACAAATGAAATAAGAGTCCACCGGAATAAGGCCGAAAATCCACATGCTTATTACAAATTTAGAGAGAGAGAGAGAGTAAAGGAAGAGGTGTCCAAATGAGGAATCAGAGTCCTCTATTTATATTACATAAGAAGGAATAAATAATTCCTGAGAAAACGAACCTTGGGTCCCTGCATTATTCGAGGCTGACAAATTCTCTTGTCGTGAAGCATCGACTGCTGTGCAATGGCTCCCTCCATTCATCACGGGTTGTTGGCTAATGGGCCAGTGGGTCCTACCACTATCGACGAGTCTGCCAAACTTTGTCTTCAAGCGCCGGTGAGCATCTTTGTGGGTCCAGGTGGGCCAATTATTTCAAATCATCTAGGCCATCCTCTGGGTCCGGATTAGGAAAGGTACCATCCAATCTCCGAGTTGGAAAGGCAGAACTCAGTGAGTTGAAGAATGCCTCCATTGTTGGCTCAGAGGGTAAGTTGGTGTCGAACATGTCACCAATAAACTCATCATCTTCTGGGTTTTGAGATTCTTCGGTAAGGCAAAAGAAATGATTATCATTCTTGACAGAGTCCATGGATGTATCATCATTCGAAGGTAATGGAATGGGATTAGAATCATCGTTGAGAGGATTGGTCTTCATTCCAGGAAAATCAAAAGCCGATCTGATTTGGCTTTGAGTGTATTCAAAAACTTTCTGCAGTAGCTCTTGCTCCGTGGCTTTGGAAAATTTCTTCTTAATGTCAAACTTCAAATCTTTGATCGGATTGATAGCTGGTGACATCTTTTCAGCTGGAGGTGGTGAATCATCAACCGAAGCCATGTGGTGCTTTAAGCTTTCTTTTATTTTAGAAATGGTATTATTAGTGTCAACACCACTCCACCATATGTGGAAAAATATTCTTTCAAGTAGAGGAACATTGAGATTGTTAACTCTACATTGAAGATCCCAACGAGAGATCCAAGGAATACCTATCTCAGTAAAAAACAATAGGATATTAATCCCTACTGGGATCTAGTTTTCCCTCTTAATTTTGGATGAAATTGGGTCCAAGGTAAAAAGAGTTTTTCTTTGGGAATTTCATCAGGGAAAAAATCAATTCCTGGGCCAAATTTGTCCCACCAATTGATAACCCATCCTGGGTAAGTACGCTTTAAGGAATTTTGGCACAATATAAAGAACCATGTGTGTTTGTGCTCAGCATTTTGGTAATAAAATGCTTTAGTCCAAGTCTGGACATAATCCCAATAATTATAGGATCCAGTGTGCGAACTCAATTTTTGCACCTTCAAAGGATGAATTCCACATTCTCGGGGACAAATAAACTATTTTAAAAAAGCCTTGCTATAAGAAAAGGAGACTTAAAATTATTCTGGTGTTTGTTAGTATGATTAAACACTACAGAATCAGTCTCAGTGAGAATCGCCTCATATACCGTCCGGTGTTTGCCTTCTTGCACATCGTAATTATGTGTATCAAGGTAAAGGGACTTAATTTCCCATGGATAAGACATCTGCTTTTCATCTTCGTCATTGAGAATGAGTATCAATTTCGAAGTCCGATGATTAGGAATGAAATCATATTTAATGGTTCCCAATACTTCTTTAGCAGATTTATTTTTGCTAAAAGGGTTAGGAGGGGAACTCAATTTTCCCCTATTTTGCGCACTCTGGCGAAGAAATTCCAAATAATCCTGTATCGGAGGATATTGGTCATCATCGACCACCATCTTCTCTTTTCCAGGCCTTTGGTGGGATTGCCCATGGCCTCGGCCACGCCCTCTAGAGGGGCCACTCATTGATTCTGCAAAAACTCTCTAGTTAGAAAATCAGGAAGAGAATTGTTTTCACCTTTGATATGCTCAATATCAAAATCAAATGAGGATAAATTTTCTTGCGACCTGGAAAAAATCTGTTTTGAAACAATATTTTCAACATCTTTTTGCAAAACCTATTTAATAGCACTACAATCAATTCGTAGTAAAAATTTCTGATTTAATAAATGATCTTGAAATTTTGTTATGCATTTTACCACCGAAAAAATTTCTTTTTTAATGGTAGAATAATTTTTCTGAGCATCTTTCCAGGATTCAGAAGTAAAACGAACAAGTTCTTCCTTTTTAGTAGAATAATTAAGTTATTTTAAAATACCAACATAGCCGCAATCCGAGGTATCAGTTTCAACAATTTTAGAAAATGAAGGATTAGCCAAAGCTAGGAAAGGCAATTGCTTGACTTTCAGTTTAATATTCTGAACAGCTTTGGTGTGCTCAAAGGTTCAAGGAGCATGGTTCTTTTTCAACCAAGTATAAAGGATTGCACTGTCTTGTGCAAGATTCTTGTAATAACCACCAATGTAATTGAGACAACCCAGAAATCTTTGGAGTTGAGTTTTTTCTTTTAACTCATCAGGAAATTTGGAAGCAAATTCGATACTTCGATCAATAGGGAGTATTTTTCCTTCTCCTATGTTATGTCATAAAAATTGAATATTAGTTTGAAAAATTTTCATTTTAGGAGCGGAGACAACTAAACCATTAGTTTTAATAACATATTTAAAAATCCTTTAATGTTTAAAGTGTTGATTAATCGATTGAGAAAAGATGAGGATATCATCAATATAGACAATTGAAAAATCAGAATAAGGATTGAAAATATCGTTCATGATATTTTGAAATCTAAGGGGGCAATTTTAAGCCCAAAAGGCAAAACATTCCATTGATAATGTCCAAAAGGAACCACAAAAGCAGTCTTATACTGATCTTGTGGAGCAATTTGGATCTGCCAATATCCAGATTTTAAATTAAATTTGGAAAAGATAGTGGCAGAGTTAAGCCGATCAAGTAAATCCTTTTGATTAGGAATGGGATATCTTACCCATCGCAAAACATTATTAAGGGGTTTGTAATTAATTACAAGCCTAGGAACACCTCGTTCCTTTTCAACAACCTTGTTATCATAAAAAGCTGTACAACTCCAAGGAGAATAATTTTTAGTTATAAGCTTTTTATGTAAAAGACTCTGAATCTCCTTCTTACAAAGTTCAAGGAATTCAGTCTTCATTTGACCGGGTCTGGACTTGGTAGGAATGGATTTTTCATTAAAATCAGTTTCATAAGGAAGAGACACAATATGTTTCTTTCTATCCCAAAAATCATTAGGGATATCACTGCAAACTTCAGTTATTAATTGATTTTTAACAACATTGATTTTTTGCAATACGTTAGGTAAATCCAGCTTTTGCTTGATAGTTAAAAAAGAGATTTCTTTTTGAAGAAAATTCAAATGGTTTTCTTTGAAAATAATATTATTTGTCAAAGAGTTGATTTTCTTAATCTCAGGCTGGGTAATCAATTCAAAAAGATTTTTTTGGTTTTGAATGGTGGCATATATTCCACTAGAATCAATTTTATCAATAGGCATAAGCAAAGATAAAAAAGGGGTACCTAAAATTATCTGTTGGGATAAATCTCTAATAAGCAAGAAGGTACTAACCAAAGAAATTCCATTGTTACAGATGGAGACATTAGTTAATTTATATTTAACGCGCATGCTATCACCACTAGCATTAAACAAGGATTGAGTAGTCTTCTCAAAGTATTCGGTAGGAATAATTCCTTCTTGAATACAATTCATATCAGCACCACAGTCAACAAGAGCAATGATGTTACACAAAGTGAATTCTTTGTTACTAACAAGATTGACAGTCGTGTACCACTTCTGGATGGGTACACGGTTCATAACACCCAAATAATCCATTGAATCTTCAGTTTTAGGACTTTCCGGATTGGAATGCTTTGAAGCATTCTTGAGAATACTAATATCAATTTGCATGTTATTATGCTGATCTTTAAGAAGTCTTAACTCAATTTTAAGATTATTGGCTTCACGTCTTAAGTCTTTAATGTTAGTAGGTTTATTAGATTCTTCATCTTTCTCAAGACGGTTAAGTACTTCCGAAAGGCTGTACTGTTGGTTCTGAGGAAGGGTATCTGAAGAATTAGGAAGGCTTTCCTGAATATAGCAAGACTTAATTAGTTTCAGTTTAATGTCCGGGTCAGTAACTTGATTGATGAAATTAATCACAGATTGTTGCTGACCAGTAAGAACATTAAGACTTAAACCATTCATCTGAATAACTGATTGGAGATGATTACATCTCTCAGTTAAAGGCTTGCACTAACAATTTCCTTTCTCGGAGATATCTGAGTCACTAGATCTTTGTATATAATAAAGCTCATCATCGTTCTCAGAGGAGTCCTTTAAATCTTCAGAGGAGTCCGAATTAAGTAAGAGTTTACGTAATTGGGTCTTCAAATGGTCATCAATTTGAAGATTATTAATTTTAGTTTCCATTTTGCATTTACTAGCAAAGTGGCCATATTTGCCACATTTGAAACATTTAGGGTTTGTTTTGTTAGTTTTCTTATTCCTAACAAATTTCTTTTTAGAATTATCCCCCTGATTAATAACATTTTTATGATGTTTCTTTTTACGTTTATAGGGCTTTTTAGAAACTTTCTTGTTTCTATGGGAGACTTTTCGATTAGAAGTCTCAGGAGTATTGTAATTAAATTGATCACAAAATTCTCCTAATTCTTTCTTTCCAGAAAGATTCTGTTTCTTAAGCTGTCTCTGAAGCTTAAGGTCATTGCAGAGAGAAAGCCCTTCTTGAATGATAATACTGATAAGTTGGCCATAAGTATATTGATCGTAAGGGATAGAGATGCTGTTATTAGCTTCTCTTAATTTCTTGCGGACCTTCTCAGCAAAGAAGGTAGGAAGTCCATCAATAAATTTGGCTTTCCAATGGTCATGATTTCCGTCAAGTCTCTGAGTGACCCTAGCAAGGAAGAAATCCTTGTACCATCTGAATTGACTAAGGGTAGGACATCTAAGGTATTGTAGCAATTCTCTGTTACGTTCTCCAGTATAAAATCTACTGCTAATGAAATGATGAATAATGGTAAGCATTAAAGTGTAAACAACATCCTGTGTACCTATATCTTGCATATGTTCATCTTTTATAATTTTGACAGCATTAATGACGTCATTTCTTTGACTGTCAGTAAGAATGTTCGACCACCAACTCCTAAGAGTTCCTGTAAACCCAGCAATGATCATCTGAGCAATGCTTTGATCAGAGGCCTGATTTTGTTTATAGATAGTGGAATACATGGACATTTGATGAATCATTTCATAGATTTGATGTTCAGATTTACCATCGATATTTCATTCATAAATGGTTTTACCCTGAAAGTTAGACTGTGGGTTCATTACAGTACTTTCTTCAAAAAGGAGATCCTGTGGGGTTGGTCTGTGATAGTAATTTTTCACAGGGCCAACATAGCCAATATTATTACTATACGTAATTTTATTGATATAATCATAAGAATTTTTGAAAGATTCCTCAAAGTCATGAGCTTCTTTCAAAGGAATGTCCAATTCCGAATCAGAATCAACGTGGGATAAAGTGTTAAATTTTAACCCTTTGAGATTGTTCTCAATCTCCTTAAGTTGGTATATAAAATCATTTTTATTTCCCATTTTAAAACCTTTAACTTCAATAGGAGGTTGAACTAAAGGTTGGTCAAGACTTTCTTAAAGTCTTCAGGTTTCTTAGTCGTAAGATTTTCCTGGAGGTTCTCAATCCTATTGAGTTGGTTCCCTATCGTATTTAGAATAAGGTTGGTGTAATTACCTTGTTTGTAAAGATGATTTAACATAATCTTATGCGTAAGGAGTCTGTCCTCAGTTTCCATGTTAAGGAAGTCATTGGCTTCTAACTTAGGAGAACTGCTACTCTGGCTAGTGCTTGCAACATCTAGGGAAAGTGGTTCAATAGGAGGATGAACAACATATATAATCTGTTTGTTCGAGGTTTTCCAGGTTTTTAAATGTTTATCTTCCGTTTTAAGAATATGTTTATCCTCAAGAACAAAAAGATGCTTATCTTTAGAAAACATTTGAAACCAGACAACAAAAGAAGTAACTTTCTGGTTATCTTCTACCCATTTATAAAATTCATTTTTATAATTATCTAACTCAGTTTTGCAATATTTGGCAAAAAACCAAGAACGAAATTTAGCATAACCAGGTAGACAAAATTCAGCATTGATTTCTTTCCTATTAACTGTAAAAACCATAAAAAAGGAAAGTGGGTTAAAGTCTGACGTTCATTTCAGACGGCATTGGAGATTCTCTACGCTGAGAAGTGTCCTTCTTCTCATAAATACCATGAGGTATTTGTTCATTGGTGAAAATACCATGAAGATTCATATCATCGTGATATAAATGGTTTCTAGGATCTTCACAAACAGAGTGTCGTGTAGTAGATGGAGGATAGGTAACAAAAGGTTGAGAAGACTGGCTCCTAGAGGATTGACACCTATTAAATTTTCTAAAGTTTAGAAAAACATCACCATCTTTATCTTCAATTATATCCCCAATATCTTCATTTTGTTGTGGTTGGGGAGGAACAATATTTTTTATAGCCCAAGTCTCTGGGAAATCAATTTCGTCCCAACTTATAGTTCTAGGTGTGTGCACGTTAGAATCTATAAGATGTGTGTCAATTAACACAGTTTTACCAAAAGGACTAAATTGTTTAATATTGGGAGCCATAGTATTCATTACCTTGTAATAATTCCTATAGATAATCCCAATAGTTTTCGATCCAGGAAGAAAATTATAACCTTTAGTTTGAACCCTAAGACTCAAAGCTTTACAAAGGTGCATATCAGACAAAGACAAAGTTATATTTGGAAACACATCAAAATACATAGGTCCATAACAAATACTAGTTTCAATTGCTCCCATCAAAGATTGTCTAAAGTTATTACACCTACCATCACGTAGAGTAGCTTGTAAAGAAGCATTCATACCAGAAAGGGTCAAAGGTTAAGGCAATTTGAATTAAACCAACATGAATAAAACGATAATTTTTATCTTTTATATGATCTTTAAGATCATCCCATTTAAAGAGCTCGATGGACTTATCTTGCTCGTTCAGACTAATGGTTTGTTCCATAGTCTTTATAGCGTACTTGCTACGAAAATTATACCAATTAGTGTTATAAATAGTTTTGGGCTGGACTTTAGGATTAGTCCACCTGTTCAAATCCTTTTGAACATCAAATTCAATTAAAGAAGAGTTCTTCACGAACTCTTGTGAGTTATGTGTATCAATGGTGTTTAACTCCATAATACAAATGTTAATATTTAGGATAGTAATAGCCTTATGATCTAGAAATAGGAAAATATTATACAAATAAAAAATCTAGATTTAAAAAAATATAATAAGCCGAATTAGAAATCACTTCTGACACCCAGTGGTCAACGATTTACTTCGGGAATAAGCTTCAACGCCTCATACGGCAACACGACAACCCATTTACGCGACAAATACTAGTCTATATCAAAACCAGATTTTTATTTCTCCTTATCATTATCATTTAAATTAGGTTTTTAATGTGAATAGTAAATTACTATTCACACCGGTGAACAATAATTTACTATTTAGGTGAATAGTAACTTACTGTTATGACATAAATTTTAGACCATAATTATCACTAACCTAAACATTAACACACAGTTTAGCCCATCATGGCTCTGATACCATAAACAAGAGGATCAATATAAGAAAAAATATAACTGGAATATACTTAAACTTTTATTACAAACTGAAATTAAAACAAACTTAAAACTTACAAATGAAATAAGAGTCCACAGGAATAAGGCCGAAAATCCACAAGCTTATTACAAATTTAGAGAGAGAGAGAGAGAGTAAAGGAAGAGGTGTCTAAATGAGGAATCAGAGTCCTCTATTTATATTACATAAGAAGGAATAAATAATTCCTAAGAAAACGACCCTTGGGTCCCTCCATTATTCAAGGCTGACAAATTCTCTTACCGTGAAGCGTCGGCTGCTGTGCAATGGGTCCCTCCATTCATCACGGGTTGTTGGCTAATGGGCCTGTGGGTTCTACCACTATCGACGAGTCTGCCAAACGTTGTCTTCAAGCGTCGTCGAGCATCTTTGTGGGGCCAAGGGGGCCAATTATCTCAAATCATCTAGAAAAAAGGCTTCCGATCACAATGTCGACCTCAGCCAGACTTTTGAACAACTTGAGAAGCACCAGATGATGTTGAATCCGACCAAATGCATTTTTTGAGTGCAAGAAGGAATGTTCCTCAGGTACATAGTAAATTAAAGGGGAATCGAAGCAAATCCAAACAAGATCAAGGCGTTAATTGAAATGCAATCTCCAACTTACAAGAAGGACGTGCAAATACTGACTTAATGAGTAGAAGCCTTAAACATATTCATGTTTCGAGCTACAAATCGGTGCTTGAAGTTCTTCAAGGTTCTCAAAAAAACCTTTGAATGGAACGAAGAATGTGAAAAATCTTTTGAGGAGTTAAAAAAGTATTTGGGGTCACCTTCATTACTCCCCCGACCAATCACATGTGAAAAATTATACTTGTATTTAGCTATTTCTGAATCAGCAGTAAGTTCTATATTGATCCAAGAAGAAAATGAAATGTAAAAACCCGCCTACTATTCCAATAAGGCCTTTCGAGGAGAATAAATTAGATACCCTCGCTTGGATAAATTGGCATTGGCATTGATTGAAGCATACAGACACATGAAACCCTATTTTTAAGCCCATACAATTATAGTTTACATTGATATGCCTCTAAGGAAGGCTTTGCATAAACCAGAGAAATCTGGTAGATTAATGTACTAGGTTGTGGAATTGGTGGAATATGATATCATATATGAGCCGAGGTCTTCCTTGAAAGACCAAGTAGTGGCATATTTCATAGCAGAGTTCACTTAATCTGAGGTCCCCGATCAACAAAGTAAGCATGCTGAATAAGAATTGGGAGAAAGTGATGTTAGCAAGAAAGCTCCTGAAGAACGTTCTTCAAAAGAAGCGATTATAAACCTGCCAGATTCCTTTTCCTGAACACAGGAGATGACCAGGAAGTATGAAGAAGCAAAGGAAAAAATATTCCACTATGGGAGTTTGATAGACCAAGCATTTGACGATGACGTCCCAATATGGAACTTATATGATGATGGATCATCTTGTTTAACCGGCAGTGGGGAAGGTATAATACTTAACACTCCTGATGGTATTGATATTGAGTATGCACTACGTTTTTAATTTCAGGCTTCAAACAATGAAACAGAGCACAAAGCTCTTATTGTGGGCCTAAGTTTAGCCCAATCAATGAATAACGAAAAAGTTGTGGCACACAATGACTCTCAGCTCGTAGTAAACCAAACACTGGGTTTATATGGAGCTAAAGGAGAATTGACAACCAGGTATTTATCCAAGGCGGTGGAAGTCATTGAAAAATTACCAGCGGTTCGAATGAATAGAATCTTAAGGTTGAAAAATGCCCGAGCTGATGATATTGCTCGGCTAGCCCCTGCTACTAGAATTGAACTCTGAAGAACTATCCGTATTGAGATTTTGTCCAATAGGAGCATAGATGAAGATTTAATGATCAATTTTATTTCCATAGATATGGGACCATCATGGATGGACCCCATCAGAGCATACATTGAAGAAGGAACTCTACCAATAGATATGGTGGAAGCAAAGAAGCTAAAATACAAAGCATCTAAGTATGTATTAGATAAAGGCATTTTATACAGGAGAGGACTAACAGTCAATTTACAGTGTTGTGTGCATCCATCAGAGGTCCATGATTTAATTCGGGAGGTGCATGAAGGATCATGTGGAGATCACATAGCAGGGTGGACACTTTTATAAAGAATCAGTACTCAAGGGTATTACTGGCCAACAATGCGAATATACTGTGCAACTTTTATCAAGAAGTGTGATAAATGTCAGAGATTCTCCACAATTCGCAAAACTTTGGAAGCTGATCTCATTCCAATCAGTTCACCATGGCCATTTTCCATATGGGGTATAGACTTGGTCAGACCACTGCCAACCACCCGAGGAATATTTAAATATTTGGTTGTCGTCGTGGATTATTTTATCAAATGGGTTGAGGCGGAGCCTCTGATAGACATGTCTTATGAAAAGGTCTACCAGTTCATATGGAAAAGCATCATTTATAGGTATGGGTTGCCCTATGCTTTCATTGCCGACTACGAAACATAATTTGACAAATATGAACTCATAAATTATTGTGCTCAGTCCAAGGTTCAAAAATTTCATTAAGCTCCAGGACATCCTCAGAGTAATGGACAAACTGAAGTTATGAACATAACCTTGCTTAACGGGTTGAAGAAAAGGCTTGATGATGCCAAGGGAAATTAGATAAACAAGCTACACTCTGTCTTGTGGGCATACTAAATAACATCGCGAATAGAAACTGGAGAATCCCCATATATGTTAGCATTTGGGACTGAAGTTGTCATTCCTACCGAGCTAGGCTTTCCATCCCAAAGAGTTTTAAATTTTAACTCTCTTGTAAGTGACCTAATGAGAAGGTTAGATCTAGACATGCTGGAAGAAGTAAGAGAATATGATGCCCTGGGAAATGCGGCCTACCGGCAGAGAACAACCTATTTTAAAAATAAAAGGATGAAACCGACCAACTTAAAGGAAGGAGATTATGTGCTAAAGAAAGTGCTGCAGAAAAATAATAAGATTGAGGCCAATTGGCATGGGCCATACTGTATTTTAGCAGTGCTCCGACCTGGAACCTATCGAATTGAAATCTTGGAATGTAAAGAATTCAAAAACCCATGGCATGCAGAGCATCTCCGAAAATATTATTAATGATGTTGTAATCAGTTTGAAATCAACTTGCAGTATTAATAAAATCTTCAGTTCTTTCCATTTTTGTTATTAATTTATTCGGAGTACTAGTGCTATGCATTACTCTATCTAATTGATAAAAAGTTATAAATTATTTCTTGGTTCAGAAAGTTATTGCTCGACTCAACAAATATTGCCTGAATGTTGCTCGACAGAAGTAATAAGTTGCTCGGAGTAGCCACAAACTTGATTGTTGATACACAAAGTCCAAGTCAACAGGATAATAAGTCCTAAAGAAACTTGGTCCACAAACATAAGGATAAAACAAGATCTTTATCCAACTAGGCAAAGTACGGGAAGAACATTGCAAAGATTCCTCAAGAGGAATGTAAGCACATATTCCACAAACGCCTAGTGACACCACTGGAATTTAATGCAAAAATCCAATACTTGGGTGCATTAGTAAAACCTTTGGAGACACATGGGTAACTAGCTCTAAATTTAGATTTTAATCTAAGTATGCTAGTAGAACCTATGTATTCATCTAACTAGCTCTAAATTTATATTTTAATCTAATTATGCTAGTATAACATCTGCATTAATTGATCATTGATACTCAACTTAATCAAAGTGTATCAATAGAATTAATGATAACGAAAGGATATAAGATAAATTGATCAAATTTCCATTTCATTCAATCAAATTAATTACAAGACTGTGTTAACAAAACAAAATACAAAGTTTCATTCTGCAGGACGTTTCCCTTCATCTTTTGAAATAGGATTCATTCCAACAGGAGGATCATCTAAAGTATAAGGAGAATTAATGAAGTTAAAATCCTGAAGCATTCTGGTATTGTTGCTACTAGGACGATCGATCAGGCGAGGAGGTCGGATGATTTCTAATTCATCATAAAGTTTATAAACCTCCAAGTATTTTGAAATCAAGCATTAAGGAATATGATAGACTGGAATCCAATTGACATCTAATTTAAAAGGGGGATTGTCAAGCTCAAGTAATCCTGGATCATACTTGTTGATACCAATTTTAGTCTACTGAGATGGCACAATTAAGTGGAGACACGTGTCAATCTACATGGAACTAAGAAACACTTTTGAATAATACCTTGACTCCGAGGAACTCAATTTCCCCGACCAGCTCAGATACTCCGAGCAGTAGGTGCTCACCGAGGAACTTTACTGCACCGAGCAACTCATGGAGACCGAGATACTTAGGTGGTCCGAGCAGCTTAGGCGGTCCGAGATGCACCTCGGTCAGAGCATTTATTATCAGATAATTAAGACGATTAAATGCACATTAAATACTGATTATTATCATATGGATGTATACGCTTGTTGAATAGCTATGTATTACCCATTCACATGTATAGCCTCAAGGATATAAATACAATGTATCATCCTCATTGGTAGGGGATCGGAATTTCTTGAGGATAATCATACTTCGAGAATTCCTAAACAGTCAATAAAAACACAAACAGTGGACGTAGGCCATTCATTCAAGGCTGAACCACTTTAAAATCTCTTGTCTCATATTTATTTTTATCTGTGATTAAATAATTAGAGATAGTCTAATTTTTTACATCAACAGATTGGCGCCGTCTGTGGGAAACGACTGTAATTTTCGTTTTTCACCAAAAACAGTTCATCACCAATGGCTGACAACCCTGAATCCAGCAATCGAAATGCTGGAAACCACCCAACTCCATCCGCTCCTCCAAATATCCAAGATCTAGCTGGAATCATGGCCAGTTTGGCTCAAGGCCAGACAACCATGCAGGAAATAATGCGACAACTCATGCAAACCATCCAAGGTGGAGCATCAACCTATTCAGGATAACGAAGTGGTCAAAGAAATACTCATTTACTTTCTTCACGCATTAGGCAAAGTGATTCATATCGCACTGATAGATCTGAAGATTTTTCTTATCAATCGGATCGAACTTCGTCAGTACGAGCCACAGATTCTGAACAACATATCACTCTCTCCCCGGAAAGGACCAGTGCACTGGAAAGATTGAGTAGGGTCTCTCCTTTTGATCGATTGGGCCCTAGGAAGAATAAAAGTACTCCTAAGGTTATGTCGAGAAACTTTCGACGACCATTTGATCTAAGAGAGGGTTCTGCCCAATCACAACCAGCTGCTCGACAAGATAGGTCCCAGAAAGCTACTTCAATACGATCAATTTCTCGAACCGGTAAGCTCGAGGAAGGAAATGATGGGTGGAAAGGCTATATTCAGAGGTTGGGGGATAGATTAGGTCAAATGGCCAAGGCCAAGAATCCTCTACAAAGAACTTTTGTCCAAGGGACACCTTTTGTCCAAGCAATTGTGGATTTTCCCACACCATCAAAGTTCAAAGCACCTGTTGTGACTCCCAAATATGATGGAAAAATCGACCCTGTCCTTCATATAGAATAATACCAAGCTTCTGTCGATATCTATGCTGTGCCAGATGAGATGAGATGCAGGGCATTCTCGGGAACTCTTACAGGATCTGCTCCAATATCGTATAATAATCTTCCTCGGGGTAAGGTTTCAACTTTCTTTTAACTCGTCGATCTCGTCATTGGAAATTTCTATTTTGGAGCAAAGCCTGTTAAATGAGTAGCACACCTGTTAAGTGTTAGACAAAAGGAAGGTGAGAGCACTAGGGATTATATAACTCGCTTCAATAACGAGAAACTCGAAGTTATTGATTATGAGGAAAAGACAGTGATTACTGCTCTGATGAGTGGGCTGTTGCCCAATAAGTTGTACTACACTTTGGCCAAAGATCCACCCAGAACCATATCGAAATTGATGGCAAAAGCGGCCAAGATCATGAATGCCGAGGAGGCTATGGCTGCAAAAAAGAATATAAATACCAAAGAAACCAAGGTGGAGGGTGATAAGGCCAAAAAGAAAGAACATAAAAACAATGGTGGTGATAAGCACTCAAAAACAAAGCCATCATGGGAGGTGTTAAAGAAATTTGAAAATTATACTCCTTTGAAGGTAGACATCAACCATGTTCTAGAAGAAATCAAGAACAGCGAGGAGTTAAACTGGCTAGAGAAAATGAAGTCAGACCCTGATAAGAGAAATAAGGCCAAATATTACGAGTTCCACAAGGATCATGGCCACATGACCAAAAATTGCATAGCTCTTTAGAATGAGATCGAGGCACTCATTAGACGAGGAAAACTGGCAAAGTATGTTGATCATAGAAATGAAAGAAGAAACAACGACCGAGCAAGAGAGAGATCTAGATCTCCTCATCGAGTAGAGGAGAACAAGAAAAGAGACCATGAAGATGATCCAGAAGACGACCCCGATCTTCCCAAAAGACCAAGGCAGCCAGAACGTGAAGTATTTTCAATACGTTTTGGATCATTTGATTGTAATGTTATTACTGGTGGAGATGCAGGATGTGGAGACCTTATTACAGAAAGAAAATCTTACCTTAATGAGGATCAAGCATGTTCATATATTCAACGAATAAACTTGGCTGAAGATGATCGCCCGAGGAAGGTCAATAAAGAAAAATTAGTCATCGGTTTCTCAAAAAATGACCTCGCAGGTGTGCTGTATCCTCATGATGACCCATTAGTGATCAAAATGAGAATGAAGGAAGTAATGATCTCGAGAGTACTGGTTGATAATGGTAGCTCGGCTGATATTATATTCTACTCGTGCTTTGACAGCTTAAATCTAAAGTTATCCCAGTTGGAGCCTTATCATAGGCCCCTCCTCAGTTTTACTGGCGATAAAGTTTTTCCACTTGAGACAATCAAGTTAGATATATTCATTGGTACATGGCATGCTTGTCGAACAGAAAGAGTACGCTTCTTCGTGATGGATAAGAATGTTCAATCAGCCTACAACATCATTATGGGAAGGGTAGGATTGAAGAATTTCGAAGCAGTACCATCTACGGTACATCAATGCCTAAAATTTCCAACCAATTTTGGAGTAGGAGTTGTGAAGGGTGATCAAAAAGTAGCTCGAGAATGCTACTATTCATCTGCCGAGCAGGAGGAACTAGAGGAATCTAGGAAAAAGTCTATTACCTATCAGGTGGATGAGGGTGAAGAAATTAAAACATTGGACCCTAAAGACGAGTCGCAACTCATGAAAGGTCAGGTGGTGGAAGCTACTGAAAACATCATTATGGACGACGACCACCCTAAACGAACAACTCAGATAGGTTCGTCGTTAGATACCTCATTAAAACAGGAGTTGATAGTTTTCTTAAAAAGCAGAAAACAAACTTTTGCTTGGAGTCATGAAGATATGCCCGGAATATACCCAAATTTCTTATGTCACGAGCTCAATGTGAATAAGGAAATCAAGTCAGTGAAGCAAAGAAGAAGAGTATTCAGCCCCGAGAAGAATCAAGCTATACAGGAGGAGGTCGAGAAGCTCCAAAAAGCTTGCTTTATTGAAGATGTTAAGTATCCAGACTGGTTAGCAAATGTGGTGATGGTAAAAAAGAAGAACAACAAATGGAGGATGTGTGTAGACTTCACCGACCTCAACAAAGCATGTCCAAAGGATCATTTTCCCTTGCCCCGAATTGATCAACTAGTGGATGCTAACTCGGGACACGAGCTGCTGAGCTTCATGGATGCTTATTCTGGATACAACCAGATTAAAATGAAACCTGAAGACAGGGAGAGTACTTCTTTCATTACCCCTAGGGGTACTTATTGTTATAATGTTATGCCTTTTGGTTTAAAAAATGCAGGTGCGACATATCAGCGGCTGATGAACAAGGTGTTTGCAGAACAAATCAGTTGCAATATGGAGGTCTATGTTGATGATATGCTGACAAAGAGTAAGAAATCTGCTGACCATCTAGTTGACTTAGGCCAGACCTTTGATCAATTAGATAAATATCAAATGAAGCTGAACCCGAACAAGTGCATAGTTGGAGTGTGAGAAGGGATGTTTCTCGGGTACATTTTCAATCAACGAGGCATTAAAGCAAACCCTGAAAAGATCAAAGCTCTGTTAGGGCTGCGATCTCCAACGACGAAGAAAGAAGTGCAAAGTCTTATAGGGCGAGTAGCAGCACTTAACAGATTTGTATCGCGAGCAACTGATAGATGCCTCCCATTCTTCAAAACGCTCCGAAAGACTTTTGAATGGAATGAAGAATGCGAGAAAGCTTTTCAAGAATTGAAGAAATATTTAGGAGCACCTCCACTGTTGTCGAGACCAGTGATGGGAGAAAGGTTGTACTTGTACCTGGCAGTTTTGAAAAATACAGTTAGCTCGGCATTAATAAGAGTAGAGGATAAAGTACAAAAGCCAATTTATTACACTAGTAAGGCCTTTCGAGGAGCGGAGATCAGATATCCAAAGCTGAAAAAGTTGGCACTGGCACTGATCGAAGCGAGTAGAAGAATGAAGCCATACTTCCAGGCTCATACCATAGTCGTATATACCGATATGCCGTTGATGCAAGCTCTTCACAAACCAGAAAAATTAGGGAGATTGATGTACTGGGCAATAGAACTCGGTGAATATAATATTATTTATGAGCCTAGATCGTCATTGAAAGGGCAAGTAGTAGCAGATTTTATAGCAGAGTTCACTTATCCTGATACCCCCGAGGAGCAAAAGCTGATCATCGACTAACCTGTGGATGTTACAGGATCATCAAATTTAAACCCCGATCAACTTAAACTGGTCAGAGAGCAAGAGGAGAAGGTCGACGAGCAACGAGGTGTGGTAGAAATGGAGATAAAGGAGCAACAACTATTCTATCAAGGAATTTTGTCCAATAAGAAGTTTGAGGATGAAATACCTGTATGGAACCTATATGTGGATGGCTCATCATGCACCTCGGGTAGTGGAGCCGGGATTGTATTAAAAAGTCCAGACGAGATCGACATAGAATATGCCCATGCGCTTCCAATTTCAAGCTTCTAATAATAAGGCTGAATATGAAACGATGATTGTAGGTCTTAGTCTGGCAAAAACCATGAAGGTAGAGCAAGTAATAGTGTGCAGTGACTCACAGTTGATTGTAAATCAAATGCTCGGTGTATCTGCAGCGAAAGGAGAGTTGATGATTAAGTACCATACAAAGGCGATGGAGTTGGTATCGGAATTTGTTACTGTTCAACTGGTTAGAATACCAAGAATGGAGAATGCAAGAGAAGACGCTTTAGCTCGATTAGCATCGGCTACTCTTACCGAGCTACGAAGAATAATCCCAATTGAAATTCTAGCTGGTCGGAGCATAGATAAAGAGATGACGATGAATTTTATTACCCTTGATTTAGGGCCATCTTGGATGGATCCCATCAGGGTGTATATTGAGGAGGGAGAATTACCGATTGATAAACTCGCGGCCAAGAAATTGAAGTTTAAAGTTGCTCGTTATGTATTGACTAATGGTATTCTATACAGACGAGGAATCATAGCTGGCTTGCAGAGATGTGTACATCTCGCCGAGGTGAAGGATTTGATTGAAGAAGTCCATGAAGGGTCTTGTGGAGCCCATGTAGCAGGTCAGACACTTCTGCAAAGAATAATGATGCAAGGATACTACTGGCCAATGATGAGGGCTGATTGTATAGCCTATGCCAAGAAATGTGACAAGTGTCAGCGCTTCTCCTCCATCCTAAGAACTCCCCAAGCATTGTTGACACCCATTACTTCCCCTTGGCCATTTGCCTTGTGGGGAATTGATTTGGTTGGGCCACTTTCAACGACTAGGGGAAGATTTAAATATCTCGTCGTCGCAGTGGATTATTTTACTAAGTGGGTAGAAGCCGAGCCTCTTGTCGACATGACATACGAAAAGGTGTACCAATTTATTTGGAAAAATATCATTGTGGATATGGTCTTCCCCATGCATTCATCACCGACCATGGAACATAATTTGACAATGAGGAGTTCACTGCCTATTGTCATCAGTCAAATATCTTAAAGATCCATTTGGCACCAGGCCATCCCCAAAGCAATGGACAAACTGAAGTGACAAACAGAACATTTCTAAATGGCTTGAAGAAAAGACTGAATGATGCGAAAGCAAACTGGATCAACGAGCTACATTCAGTATTGTGGGCTTATCGAACTACTCCCCGAGCAAAAACTGGAGAATCTCCATATATGCTGGCATTTGGAAGTGAAGCTGTTATACCTGCCGAGTTGGGTCTCCCAACACACCGAGTGCTGAACTTCAATTCCCCTGTCAGCGATTTAATGAGAAGGTTAGACTTGGACATGCTCGAGGAAGTTAGAGAAGAAGCAGCCATTAGGAATGTTGCTTACCAGCAACGAACAACTTTGTTCTACAATAAGAGAGTGAAGAAGTGCGACCTGAAAGAAGGATACTATGTGCTAAAGAAAGTGATTCAGAAGCACAGCAAACTGGAAGCGAACTGGCATGGACCTTACCGAGTTACAGAAGTTGTTCGACCAGGAACCTACAGAATAGAAACTTTAGAGGGGGAGGAGTTTAAGAATGCATGGAATGCAGAACACCTGCGCAAATATTATCAGTAATGTAAACTCTCATGTAATGCAGTTTCATCAGTATGAATACAATGTGGATATTCTACCCAATTCTCTCCTTTTGTTGAAATTTTTTCGCGGAATACTAGTAGTGTTACACACTACTCAGCAAAATCCACCAACTCCGGTTGGTCGGGAATAAAAAATAATTCCCAAAAGTGCCAACTCCGGTTGGTTGGGAAGGAAATCCACCAACTCCGGTTGGTCGGGCATAAAAAATATTTCCCAAAAGTGCCAACTCAGGTTGGTTGGGAAGAAAATCCACCAACTCCGGTTGGTCGGGAATAAAAAATATTTCCCAAAAGTGCCAACTCAGGTTGGTTGGAAAAAAAATCCACCAACTCCGGTTGGTCGGGAAGAAAATCCACCAACTCCGATTGGTCGGGAATAAAAAATATTTCCCAAAAGTGCCAACTCAGGTTGGTTGGGAAGAAAATCCACCAACTGAGGTTGGTCGGGAACATTTTATTAAGCAAAGCATGAGTATAAAGTCAGCTAATGGCTTAGAATTAAAAAGTGATCAAGCAAAAATTTTTGATACTCATAACATTTTAAATTACCACCAAGTTGGTCTAGAAACTAAATATCATCAATTTTAGTTAATCGTCAAATGATTACCACAAATTCGGGATAGTCGACAATAAATTTTAACCAGCTTTAGGTGACCAACAAATAACACAATGTTGTTATCTTTTTATCAAATATACATACACATATGTAAAGTGTTTTACAAAATATTTAAAAGACAATGGAAATCAAGATTTCAAAGAAAAATAGAAGTTTTTCATTAAATCCAAAATAAAGTACATTGAGAATAAAATACATAAAAATTATTACATCAGAAATCCTATTCTATGGGTTTCTTCCCCTCTGCTTTTGAAACAGGTTCCTCGCTAGCAGGAGGATCGTCTAAGGCATAAGGGGAATTTATGAAATTAAGGTCTTTGAGCATCCCGATGTTCATCACAGATGGTCGATCGAGTAGGTGCTCGGGGCGAGATATATCAACATTGGAATAGAGACTGTAATCGCCAAGATATTTGGAAATCAAACACTGAGGGATTGCCCAAGCAGGGATCCAGCTCATGTCGAGTTTGAATGGTGGCACTAGCAAGTCGAGCAACCCAGGATTATGGTAATCCCACAAGTAGTGACCTTGTTCCAATTGCAATACACCCAAGGCATTTAACCACCCTTGTTTGTAACCTTCATTATTCACATTTTGGATCCGATCATCCAAGTGGTAGAGAGCCTCATTGTAGCCAGCCATCCAGAATTCTCTAGGCTGCTTGTGGAATTGATAAGTCAACCTTTCCAGCTGCTCGTGAAGATTTTTTATAAAAAGTTCTTTATTCTCCAAGGAAGACTTCTGTGCAGATAACTGCTCGTCCAGATTCCTGATCTTCTTGGACATCTCTGCCAGAGCTTTATTCTTTGCAACTAACTGAACTGCTTGATTCTCCAGTGCCGATTGAGTTCTTTGTTCCTCGACAGGAATTCGAGCAGCTCTTGCTCGACCTCGAGGAGATCTTGCTCGTCCCTGAGTAGAGGTAGAAGGCGCAATCCTCTTCAAGGTTTCTAATTCATCCCTCAGGTTGGCGTTTTCGACCTCCAAGAAAGAGAATCCCTCGTCGTTCACAGGGACCAAAGTGTTTGAGGTAGAAGTTGCAGATTTCAACTGAGATACCTCTCTTTGCAGATTATTATTTTCTTGCTCCAACAACTCAGCTATCTGTCTGTGCTCTTCGACCACAGCCTTCAAAGTTCTCTCCCTCACATTGTAAGCGACGAACAACTTATCATACCCCTTATCAGCACTGAGTTGTTGATACTTCTTCTCGTATCCCTCGTGCAAAAGGGCTGTAGACTCCTTATATTATTGCTGAAGCTCTTCAAGAGTGACCTGGAGGTCTTCAATCATTTCATAATACGCTACATTGTTAGCCACTGCACGGTCGAGCAGGCACTTCAAATACTGGTAGGCCTCAACTGCTCGTTCTGAAGCATTTGGACCGAGTATATAAACAATTTGAGCATCAGTCAAATCTGCATGGCCAGCTTTGAAATATTCGTTGCACTGTTTCATCAATTTTGTATCATGAGCAAATAACAATTCCATCCTGGCCATAAACTAGTAAAAAGAAGAAAGGGCAAGAATCAATAAGGAGCAAGAGGAAGAGAAACAACATTATGAATAGGCAAAACTTCAAATTTTATTATATCATAAAATAAAGGTACATAGTTCAGAATTACAATTGACAAAAATAAACAAAGAGAAAAATCCAAACAACTCTATACATTCTCCTTGTCTCCCATAACTTTCTCGGGAGGCTGGGACGAGGAAGTAGGTTGCTCGGATGGCACAGATGGTTGCTCGGGGGGTGCTGGAAGCTGCTCGTTTGAAATAAGGGATGGTTGAATTTGCTCGCAGGAAGACTGGACAACTGTGGGATGAGAAATTTGATCTCCCATCACCATGGAAGATTCCTCAGAGGCAGCTTCGTCCTCTTCTTCTTCTTCTTCTTCAGGAGTTGGAGGGGGCCCCGGGATGTGTCGCTAAAACAGGTCAGAATTTTCATCAACCTTCATCTCTTGCAGAGCAGCGACCCAGCCATCCCTATAGTATTTGTGGCTACCATATTCCACTTATGACATCATGGCAGCCAGACCCTTATTCCACCCCTTATCCCAACCAGCACTGAAGGACTTTTTTACAGCCAACTTCCTTTTCGCCTTCTCCGAGGAAAGTTTCTCAGAAAGAATATCCTCGGCAGCCTTCAGTTTATTCTCTACTTCTTCCTTCTGACGACCTACTTCACGAAGCTTGTTTAGCTCTTCCTCAGCAACCTTGAGCTTACCTTCAAGCTCCCCAGCATTTTGGAGCTTCCCTACGAGCTCTGTATTCTTACTTTCTAATTCTTTGATTTTCTTCTCCAATCCCTTGGAGACTTCAACAACTTGATTCCTTTCCTTCTCAGTCGAATTGAGTTGCTTCTCCCAGGCAGCTTTATCATCAACATACTTCTGACGAGAATCTTTTAGAGACTGCGTCAGATCCACCAAAGCTTCCTCTACACCTGACGAGGAGCTTGAAGATTTAATAGCTTCATCCTTCTTCAAAATTATATTAAAACAGGTCACCAACTGGGAAAAGAAAATAATAGCAAGTCAGTGCACAAATATAACAAGGGAAAAATGAAAGTTTAGGACAATAATACTTACAGAAGCAATATGATGAGCAGCTAATGTGGTAACCATGTCCCGAGAAATATTTTCTTCAATACCTTGGATCTCGGGAATGATCCAAGACTTCACCGAGATCATGGCAGAGCTCGGGGAAACAAAAGTAGGAACACCACTTCCAGTAGTCGGGGGCTGAGCGATGGATTCAACCAAATTGACCGAGGAGCTTTTCTTCAGCCTCCCCAGAGGAGCATCAACAGTCTCGACTAAAGATGTAGTCTTAGTCAGGGATATGACTATCACCTCGCTTGGAGCAGCGACCTTGCTCGGAGCCGCTGGGGGCTTCTCGGCAACCTTCACAGGAGCAGCCTGAGGAGGTGCATCGATTTTTCTTGTTCCTTCTTCTGGGACATCATGTTTACTTTTCTTTGCTTCTCCAGCAACAGAGGCAGATTTCTCGAAGAGGGCAGGAGCTCTTCTTCTCTTCATCCTTTTACTCAAAGGAATATGTGACTCAGGTGAAGAACTTGTATAAGCTGGTATTGGTTCCACGTAGCTTATCACCGGACGAGCAGTAAAAGACGAGGTGTAACTCTTATACTGCAGCAGATATGAAGCTGATCTGATATGCTCGTCGGTAATAGTCTGATGCAAACCCCAGATAAGTTTCGGATGTTTTAAGTTAACTTTTGTCTCTTTTGGAGACCTTCTTTTGCTGTCAACTGTAAATAAATGAAAATTAAAATATCAGTAACACATTTTATCAAACACAAAGGAAGCATAATTTCAAAAAAAAAATAAAAACAACCTATCCCATTGCCATAGGGAGGACATTTAGGACCCTGGTACACATCATTTCCAGTTAGTGGAGGGTGTTGCCAATTTTTTATAACAATCCCGTGCTCGAAGTAGTCCCTATTGGCATCTGGGAGATTGACCACTAAAGCCCTATTTAAAAACCTAGTTTTTAAATAAAATGTATTGTCACCAACATCCCATCAATAACAAAACATAATTTCTGGAATTCCTATACGAGTTCCATGAATTTGATTTAATCTATGAACTCCGTTAACTAGTCTCCACGTATTGGGGGCTATTCTTGCAGGAACCACGTCAAAATATTGACAGAATTCCAGACACAAAGGGTTTGGGGGAAAACAAAAGCCACATTCAGCAACGAAGAGACTGGGGAACCAATGTCCCTCAGCCAAACGAAAATAATCTGAAGGTTCAGAAAGTTCCTCCAGAACAACTCATGAAGGAATAGAGAAATCAGAACGAAACTTATCAAGCGATTCAACAAGGTAAACCATGATGAATAAAGGAAATAAAAGAGAAGGAAGAAGATCTTACAGGAAAATGATGGATCTGTTGACAACGAACAATGAAAGGGATGAACGCACAAGAGAGAGAGAAAATAGAAAACTCAAAGATACAGATTTGAAAAAGTAAAAGACGATATGATTCTCTGCAACGCTTAAATACCTTACCTTGGGAAAAGGTAAAAATAATGATTACAAAGGGAGACGTTTACGCTACCGGCGGCTAAAAGGACAAAAAGGGCGCGGAGATCGAAGCAGTTAAGAAAATTCAAAAAGTCTTATTCTATGAATTCGAAAAGAAAAATAAATGCAAAGAACACGCTCCTAAAATTCAGGATGACCATTTAATCCCGCCATATTTCGAGAAGAATGTTCCACACTCCTCAGTCTCGAACTGTGAAACATTGGGGGCTTCTGTTGATACCAATTTTAGTCTACTGACATGGCACAATGAAGTGGAGACACGTGTCAATCTACATGGCACTAACAAACACTTTTGAACAATACCTTGACTCCGAGGAACTCAATTTCCCTGACCAGCTCAGATACTCCGAGCAGTAGGTGCTCACCGAGGAACTTTACTGTACCGAGCAACTCATGGAGACCGAGATACTTAGGCGGTCCGAGCAGCTTAGGCGGTCCGAGCTGCACCTCGATCAGAGCATTTATTATCAGACAATTAAGAGGATTAAATGCGCATTAAATACTGATTATTGTCATACGGATGTATACGCTTGTTGAACAGCTATGTATTACCCATTCACATGTACAACCTCAAGGCTATAAATACATTGTATCATCCTCATTGGTAGGGGACCGGAATTTTTTGAGGATAATCATACTTCGAGAATTCCTAAACAGTCAATAAAAACACAAACAGTGGACGTAGGCCATTCATTCAAGGCTGAACCACTTTAAAATCTCTTGTCTCATATTTATTTTTATCTGTGATTAAATAATTAGAGATAGTCTAATTTTTTACATCAACAATACTAGTCCCACAATGAGCTGTTTTGATCCTCCTTTATCACTGTCAAAGCATCCATCCAGCCCCATTTATAAGCCTCATTCTTATCCTATTGATGCTTATCATCAAAATGCCCTAGAGCTTCATTGTACCCCTCCATCCAGATTTCTCTTGGTTGCTTATGAAATCGAAAGGTTAATTTTTTAACTTGATAATGCAGTTTCTTCAACAACCCATCCTTAGCTTGTAACTGAGAAGATTGAGTGGATAGTTTCTCGGACAAGGCCTGTAGCTTTTGTGACATATCAGCAATAGCTTGATTTTTGGCCTTTAATTGTGCATCTTGGTTGGTAAGGGTCTATTGGGTCCTGACTTCCTCTGTAGTAACTCGGATAGGTTTGACTCTAGCTCGGGAAGATGAAGAAGCAGGTCTTTTCTTCAGAGCCTCCAACTCCTCACTCAACCTTGTGTTTTCAGCCTCCAAGGAATAGCCATCATCTGTAGTAGTAACAATAGCAGTGGATGACTTCAGGGCATCAAGTTCATCTCTTAAGTTGTTATTCTCTTCCTCTAAAAGCTTAGCAATATCCCTTGCCTCATCCCCTTCACGTTTCAACAGGAATTATTATCTTCGAAAATGAGAAGCAAATTTATCCAACTTTTTCTCAAAGCCCCAACCTTCGCCAAGGACCTGGAATTTCTCACAATCCTCATGAAAAAGTGCCCTAGCTTTATTATGCACCTCCTGTAGCCCTTCAATCATTTCATAGTAAGCAACGTTGTTGGCCACTGCCCGATTAAAAAGATACTTCAGATGAACATAGGCCTCTTTAACTTATTCGGATAACCCTTCCCCGAGTAACATCAGTATGTCAGCATCAGTCACAGATAAGTGACCAACTTTAAAAATATCCTTACACCTCTAGAGTAACTCAGAGTCAGTATCAGTATGTCAGCATCAGTCAGAGATAAGTGAGCAACTTTGAAAATATCCTTACACCTCTAGAGTAACTCAGAGTCAGTAGATGAGAAGTATTCCAATTTATCCATAAACTATTAAGAAGAAGAAAGTCATCAATTAACAAGGTGCAGAGTATTGAAAAACACAAGCAAAGGCGCACAAATATTTCTCTTTTCATTAATAAAAAAGGGAAGTACAGATACATCTTCAAAAAAGAAAAAGTAAAACTACTGAAAAAGGAAAATAAAAAGCTGGTCGGTTATACATCTTCTTTTTATCTGCCTCATGATTAGATGAAGTAGAAGTAGGAGCAGAAGGAGGAGGAGGATTAACTTTGGAGGGCGCAGTAGAATCAACATCCTGGTGTTGATCGGTAGAATCCACCTCTATCAAGGATTCACTGGAACCCCCATCATCAACTTCCTCGTTCAAGTTTGGAGGAACCCCAGGATCATGTCATAAGAATATGTTAAAATATTTTGGAGTGCCGACCTCCACGAGAGTAGCAGACCAGCCATCCTTGAAGCATTTCTTCTTTATAAACTTAATTTGTGAAGAAGCTGCTCCAAAGGCCTTATCCCAGCCTCTATTGAAGCTAGCCTATCTGGCCTTAGCCCTCTCCACCTTCTCAGCACCCAAGTCCTTCTGTAGCTGGGTAGACTTGAGTTTCTCAGCATTTAAATCTTTCTGTAACTTGTCAGCCATCCCTCGAGCAGTTTTAGCAGCTTCTTCAACAACTTTCATCTTCTCCTTCCATTTCTTTTATTCATTAGCCAATGCTTATTGGGAATCAAGCAATGACCTTTTTAGCTCGTTAAAATCTTCTTCAACTTCACAAGAGGAAAGCCTTATCTTTCTCCAACATATTATTAAAGTCAATGAGGAACTGCACAAGAACAACAAGGAAAGTCAGTATTATGAAGAACAAATTAAGAGATAGAAAATTAAAGAAGGCAAAAGAATATACCAGAGCAAGGCTTTGAGCAACCCTGCCAGAACTTTTAGAATGAGCTAATGTAGCTACAGCACCCCTGTGGTCTAGCAAAGTCCTAGATTTTATTAGTTGTCTTGCCAATCCAGGGCCAAGGACCACTACAGAGGCAGAAGAAGATATATCTACCAACTCACGCTGTCTAGGAAGAGCGGAAGAATCTTCTGCTAACTTAGAAGGCAGCTCTCTCTTTATTCTTTTTAGAGGGCTCTCTTCAATTTTCTTGGCTGGGTGCTTCTTACCAGTCTCATCTTTATTTTTCACCCCTTCGTCAGTTTATTTGGAAGGGGGATCGACAGCTATGTGTCCTAAAATGTTGGGAATCTATCTTTTCTCCATGGATATGTCAAGGGGAAAATTTGAATCTAAGGAAGAGAGGGAAAGGGCAACAAGGTCACCACTGCCAGGTGCAGTATGTGAGGAGGTAGAAGGAGGTTCTTGCTCAAGGTCAATTATAAGGGAAGGAGTAGGATGAGAAACAAAGGAAGAAATTATGTTCTTATACTGCAACAAATAAGATGAAGACCTGAAGTGATCCTCTCCAATCATTTAATAAAGTCCCCAAATGAACTTCAACCCCCTACGATTCACTTCACTTTCCATGGGACATCTTCTCTTCTAATCAACCACAATCAAAATTTACAGACCAATAATTAGTGTTACATTTAAACATATATATACAGAACAAAATAGTTAAATGAGGAATAACCTATCCCATTGCCAAAAGAAGGGCATCTAGGCCCCTGGTACTTAGCATTTCCAGTCAAAGGGGCGTATTGCCAATTTTTTACAATAATCCCATTCTCAAAATAATCCCTATTGGAGTCTGGAAGATTAACTACTAACGCTTTGTTCACAACCCTAGTCTTTAAATAAAAAGTGGTGTCATTAGTCACCCACTTATAACAAAACATTATTTTTGGAATCCCGAGATGGGTTCCATGAATTTGATTCAACCTAAACACTCCATTTACGACCCTCCAAGTATTGGGGGGGATACCCTAGCAGGGACAACGTCAAAGTATTGACAAAATTCAAGGCACAGTGGGTTGGGAGGAAAGGTAAACCCACACTCAGCTATAAAAATAGAGGGAACCCAGTGACCCTCAGCAAGTGAGAAAAAATCAACTGTAAAGTAGCATGTTGCAAAACAACCCAAGAGGTAATCTTAAATTCATTTTTGAATTCATCAAGAGAATCAATAGAGTAAACCATGATGAAGAATATAAGAGAAGAGAAAGAATTCTTACAGGAATTATGGATTCAGCAAGAACTCAAGAACAGAAAATGATCGCACAAGAGAGAGAAAGAAAGCTTGAAAACACTGTAGCAAAAAACACTCGAAAAATTCGAGGTAGTAAAAGTTTTTGAACTTTCCCACTCTTTATAGATTGCCTTAAAAACTAGAAAAATATTGATTAAAAGGAAGCGTCGATTGAACTGGTGACAGCTAAAAGAAAAAAATACGGATTTTCCCAAAAACGATTCATTAAAGTTGTGGATACTTACAAAAATTTTGCGCACATTATATTTCCAAAATTAAACCATAATCTTTTACAAGTATGGGAAGTCGGCAACCGACCAGGCTTACAATTATTGCTCGAACAACTTTAAGAGCCAAATGCTCCATACTCTTGTGAAAACTTCAAGCATAAAATATTGGGGGCTTCTGTTGATACCCAAAATTGTCCGTCTACATGGAACATTCAGATACTGACACGTGTTGTATAGTGGAAGATTAATTTTAGTCATCAAGGATGAAATATCGACCAACACCAGGGATGTCGAACAATGATGTTAGGATGTAAATGTATACATTAATGATTGTACAGATGTAAATGTCTATGATATAAAGACATTCAATCCTTTGATATTCCAGCTGTTGTACACCCCTTGGGGGATATAAATATATTGTAAACCCTACATCTAAGGGACACAAAAAGAGAGGTAATTGAACAATCCCAAAGCAATACACAATAGTGGACGTAGGCTCTTCCATAAAGTTGAACCACTTTAAAAATCTTTTGTCTCTTTTATTTCTATTTATCCGTGATCAACTAATTAGGCTAGTCTAGTTTTTTGCAACAATAATTAGTAAGAATGTATTATGATTGCCGTGAGTGAGAAAATACGGCAGTTACAGTAATTCAGTCAGGACACACGTGTCAGGACTTAAATTTATGAAATAAAATGTTATTTATTTATGGGTCATCGATATGGTCATTTTGAGTACGCCGGTGCTTCCGAAAAGGTTGAAAAAGTAAGAAAAATGTATTTGGGGGTTTGGAATGGATCCCAAGGCATTCTCATGCCAAACCAGCACCCCAAGAGAGTATTTTGGTCTTTTGGATTTTTAAAATAAAGGGACCTACGAGTTTTCTAGAGTTATATCATCAAGTAGGTTGAGTATGATAGGGTTAAAAGTTAGAAAATCAGAGAGAGGCCATTAAAGGAAGAAGGAAAGGACCACCACCACCACCGGAGTGTAGATCGAGAGGAGAGGAAAGTAACCCCACCACTTTTTTTTGCAGAAAATCAGACCTACAATTCGAGGCTAGTGTTTATATTCCAAAATGGAAGTGCACATACTATCAATGTTAGAGTAGGATTGAATAATAATCATGAATAAATTATTATGCCTTAAATTAAAAACTTGATTCATGATGTTGGGTAGGGTTTGCATGTAGATTGAATCCCTATGTGAATAGAAAACGAAATCAGAATGTTTGTGATGATAATAATAGAGAAATCTGGATTTTTGTTGATGTTCTTGAATGAAAAGAATAATCTAGGGTTTTGGGATTAAAGTGAAGGATTAATTTGATTTATATGACTCCCCTTGATGATTTAATATTTTGAGCACGTTAGAAATCATTTATACATGTTGTTACAGGGTCTAATAGGCTTGGTTGGGAGTTTGGGAATGTATCATGAAGGTTTTGATAATTGAAAATGGTGAAAACGTAACAGTAGAACGAAGAAGACGAACTGTACAATTTTGAATCAATTTGGCCCATGGGTGAATCGATTCGGTAAGGCAAATTGATTCGGCCATTGGGCGAATCGATTCAGTTTGCCAGAAGTTGAAAAGTTTCTCTCTTTTAAGCCTAAAACTTGTGAATAAATTTCGGGGAGACTTTTGGAATATTTTTAAATGTTAATGAGGGAGATTGTAATTTTAGTGAGGTTACCCCAATTGATGAGAATTAAGTAGGGGTGGCAATTCGTGTGCGTCGTGTCGTGTTCGGGTCGTGTCATGTCGGGTTCGTGTCAAGTATTAGTCAACCCTAACCCGACCCATTTAACTAATCGTGTCAGATGAACAAACACTAACCCGACCTATTTATTATCGTGTCGTGTTCGGGTTGACCCACATAACCCATTAAGTAAAATATAAAATAATTTTTTTCTTCTCTTTTAATCAATCATACCAATCATAGGCCTACAATAACTTAAATTTAATTAATTTCAACTTCTTTCAACACATAAATAATTTATCATCCGATTCTTCATGAATTTTATAGAATGCCTATCAAGATATATAAATTATCTAATATATTCTCCATAAAATACGAGTTAAGCGGGTCTATTCGTGTCATTTTCGAGTTATACGTGTTTGACACTAACCCAACCCGTTTATTATTCGTGTTGGCGGGTCGTGTCATATTCGGGTTCGTGTCAAGAAATCGTCAACCCTAACCCGTTAACTTCGTGTCGAGTTCGTGTCGGGTTATCGTGTCGTGTCAAAAATTTCCACCCCTAGAATTAAGGCTAGGGATTATTGGGTGTATTTTAGAAATTTAATGAATTCACATGAATTAGTACGGGTCACGGAGAGCATGAGTGAACCAAGACCAGACTAGTAGTAGATAAATATTATAACTGCTGAAACAATTTTAAAGGATAAATAGGACCCTTCGAGTAGTGAAAAACACTCGGGAATATACGATGAGAAGTGTAATGGTAAATAATATATATATATATATATATATATATATATATATATATATATATATAGGTTGTGTGAATACCTATTATGTGATCTCTTATATATGTGAACATACCTAGGCTACCTGCTATGACAAGAAGTTCTGCGTCGTGGACATTCATATACTAATGAGCCAGAACTTAGAGAAATACTCGTGTGTATGATAGCTTGACCGGTCATTTTGGTGCGTTAGTGTAACAACCCAGATTTTTTTTAAATGGAAATTTTTAAATTTATTTTGGAAATCGAAGAAAAATAAAATTTTGGATTTAATTATTTTTAATAATTAAATATATTGGTTTCTATATTCGGAATTCGAAAAGCTAGATTCTAAGAATATATAAGTCTTGGGGTGTTTAGAAGAGTCCTCAAAACATAAAACTCTCTCAAAGTCCTCGAAACATAAAACTCTCTAAAAATAATATATAAAAATATTAAATCGTCAGATCGAGCTGAAATTTTTTGTACAACTTCCACTCGTCTTCAGATACTATTCTCCAAAATTTCAACCAATTCCAATGGCCCGATCGTCCGAAATATTTTTTTAGTGTTTGTATCTGATTATAACTCTTTTCTTAATAAAACTCTTAGTTCTTTATATATCACAACAAATTTGTGTCTTGACTTTTAAAAATCACCTTTTTATCAACTTTTCAACTAGAAGACCACTCCAAATTTATTCCCTTTCATCTACAAACCCTAGCCATATTTCCTTCATCATTTAACCATTGATTTGGAGGGCCTATTTGGGGTTATTTTGTGTTGGGCAAGAACATGACGTGACAATTTTTTGCGAGGGGAATGTGATGGTGCAATCTAATTTTTGAGGCAGAATATATGCGATGATTCATGTGATGATTTTAAGGTACGGTATTTACATAATATGCTCCTAAATTCTCTCGAGAGTATTCCGTTTGTTTCATGTGTTATTTGCACTCATGTTGAATTATGATATTCATTTGAAAATCCTGAAATAATTGTTGGAATCTATTATGTAGATTCATTGAGATATTAAATTGTTGATTTGGCATCGCGTCATGAGATTTTTATATGGCACGGAGAATAGACACCCGTCAATAGTCCAAAATTCAAAATATGGCTTGAGAATGCATTGGGGAGGTGAGGTTAGGCTTGGTGACCCATTGATGTGTTGTTGAGAAATTAATATTGGTCAAATGCTTGAGTATTACATTTGATTCGTATATGCATATTCGTATTGTTGCGATTTATTCAGCGTGCTATTTATTTTTGAGCATTTATTCCTGTCATATTGTGTACTTCCCCGTATTTTATTTTAGTGGCAGGTTAGCGTGGATTGGGACGCTAAGGATTATTTGGAGCTTTATTTTAGTGCAAGGATTGAATTATTTATTTTTTTATGTATAAATTAATGGTGTAATTAGTTGGAAAATTGAGTATTTTGAGAGAAACATTATTGTAATTATTGTGAAAGTGTAACAATTTATGGATTTTTTACATTTAAATTATGGAATATAGATGCTCTATACTTATTGTGGATAGTTTTAGTTTAGTTTTTATCGTAGTAGCACACCGCGTGTCTCTTTTCTGGCGCTCGAGGTGTTAAAGATAGTATCAAAGCTTAATTATACCAGAAACTTTGGGTCATTGGGATTTGGTTCTAGCATGCGTGAGAGACGTGTTTTTTTTAGTGATAGAATATTTTTTTGAAAATGTTTTAGGTATCGAGGTTGAGATTTGTGATCTTGATGTGAGAACGTGTAGAATTGATTGAGGACTTTAGTGTTGTGATTTTTGGAAAATGGAATCGAGTAGCATTTTATTTTCGAGCGTTAGGCTATGTTGAATTTCGAGGGTGAAATTTCTTGTTAGTGGGGAAGTATGTAAGAACCCGATTTTTTTAAAATGGGAATTTTTAAATTCATTTTGGAAATTGGAGAAAAATAAAATTTTGGATTTAATTATTTTTAATAATTAAATATATTGATTTTTATATTCAGAATTTGGAAAGCTAGATTACAAGACTCCTAATACGAGTATATATATGTCTTAGGGCATTTTGAAGAGTCCTCAAAACATAAAACACTCTAAGAGTCCTCGAAACATAAAACTCTCTAGAAAACAATATATAAAAATATTCAAGCGTCCGATCGAGCTAAAATTTTTGTGCAGCTTCCACTCGTCTTTATATACTATTACCCTAAATTTCAGCCAATTCCAACGGTCCGATCATCCAAAATGTTTTTTTAGTGTTTGTATCTGATTAGAACTCTTTTCTTAATCAAACTCTTAATCCTTTATATATCACAAGAAATTCGTGTCTTGGCTATTAAAAATCACTTTTTCATCAACTTTTCAACCAGAAGACCTCTCCAAAATTATTCCCTTTCATCTACAAACCCTAGCCCTATTTTCTTCATCATTCAACCATAGATTTGGAGGCCTATTTGAGGTTATTTTGTGTTGGGGCTAGACTGTGACGTGACTATTTTTCACGAGGGGACCATGATGCTGCAATATGATTTTTGAGGCAGAATTCATGTGATGATTCATGTGATGATTTTGAGGTACGGGACTTACACAATATGATCCTAGATTCTCTCGAGAGTATTTCATTTGTTTCATCTGTTATTTTCACTCATATCGAATTGTGATATTCATTTGAAAATTCTGAAATAATTGTTGAAATCTATTATGTTGATTCATTGAGATATTGAATTGTTGATTTGGGCATCGTGTCATGAGATTTTTATATGACATGGATAATGGGTACCCACCGATATTCCAATCCTATATATGGCTTGATAATGCCAAGGGTAGGTGAGGTGAGGCCTGGTGACCATTTAATATGTTGTTGAGAAATTAATATTATTACAATGCTTGCGTATTACATTTGATTCGTATATGCGGATTTGTAATGTTGCGATTTATTTAGCGTGCTATTTATTTTTGAGCATCCATTCCTCTCATATTGTGTACTTCTCCGTATTTTCTTTTAGTGGCAGGTTAGCGTGGATTGAGACGTTAAGGCTTATTTGGAGGTTTATTTTAGAGCATGGATTGGAAGATTTACTTTTTATGTATAAATTAGCGGTGTAATTAGTTGGAAGATTATGTATTTTGAGAGAAACATTATTGTAATTATTGTGAAAGTGTAACAATTATGGATTTGTTACATTTAAATTATGGAATATAGATGCTCTATACTTATTGTGGATGGTTCTAGTTTAGTTTTTATCATAGTAGCACGCCGCGTGTCTCTTTTTGGGCACGCGAGGCGTCAAAGATGGTATCAGAGCTTAAGTATACGACAACCCTTGGGTCTTTGGGTTTTGGTTCTAGCATGCGTGAGAGACGTGTTTTCTTTAGAGATAGAATATTTTTTTTGAAAACGATTTAGGCATCGAGGTTGAGATTTGTGATCTTTATGTGAGAATGTGTAGAATTGATTAAGGACTTTAGTGTTGTGATTTTTGGGAAATATAATCGTGTAGCATTTTATTTTCTAGTGTTAGGGTACGTCAAATTTCGAGGGAAAAATTTCTTATTAGTGGGAAAGTATGTATGAACCGGGATTTTGTTTTAAATGGGAATTTTTAAATTCATTTTGGAAATCGGAGAAAAATAAAATTTTGGATTTAATTATTTTTAATAATTAAATATATTGGTTTTTATATTCGGAATTCAGAAAGCTAGATTACAAGACTCCTAATACGAGTATATATAAGTCTTGAGGCGTTTAGAAGAGTCCTCAAAACATAAAACACTCTAAGAGTCCTCGAAACATAAAGCTCTCTAGAAAAAAAATATATAAAAATATTCAATCATCCGATTGAGCTGAATTTTTTTGTACAGCGTCCACTCGTCTTTAGATACTATTCTCCCAAATTTTATTCGATTCCAACGGTCCAATTACCCGGAATATTTTTTTTAGCGTTTGTATCTTATTAGAACTCTTTTCTTAATCAAACTCTTAATCCTTTATATATCATAACAAATTCGTTGCTTGACTTCTAAAAATCAATTTTTGATTAATTTTTCAACCAGAAGACCTCTTCAAAATTATTCCCTTTCGTCTACAAACCCTAGACCTATTTCCTTCATCATTCAACCATAGATTTTGAGGCCTATTTGGGGTTATTTTGTGTTAAGGCTAGAACGTGACGTGACTATTTTTCGCGAGGGGACCGTGACGGTGCAATCTGATTTTTGAAGAAAAATTCATGTGATTATTTTGAGGTACAGGACTTACAAAATATTCTCCTAAATTCTCTTGAGAGTATTTCATTTGTTTTATCTGTTATTTGCACTCATGTCAAATTGTGATATTCATTTGAAAATTCTGAAATAATTGTTGTAATCTATTATGTTGATTCATTGAGATATTGAAATGTTGATTTGAGCATCGTGTCATGAGATTTTTATATGGCACAGAAAATGTGCATCCGCCGATAGTCCAAAATCTGATATATGGCTTGAGAATGCCTAGGGGTGGTGAGGTGAGGCCTGATGACCCATTGATGTGTTGTTGAGAAATTAATATTGGTACATATCTTTAGTATTATTTTTTATTCGTATATGTGGATTCGTATTGTTGCGATTTATTTAGCGTGCTGTTTATTTTTGAGCATCTATTCTTGTCATATTGTGTACTTCACAATATTTTCTTTTAGTGGCAGGTTAGTGTGGATTGGGACGCTAAGGCTTATTTGGAGGTTTATTTTAGAGCATGGATTGGAATATTTTTTTATTGTATAAATCATTTGTGTAATTAGTTGGAGAATTAGGTATTTTGAGAGAAACATTATTGTAATTATTGTAAAGTGTAACAATTTATGAATTTGTTACATTTAAATTATGGAATAGAGATGTTCAATACTTATTGTGGATGCTTTTAGTTTAGTTTTTATTGTAGTAGCATGCCACGAGTCTTTTTTTGGGCGTACGTGGTGTTACAATTAGGTGTGTGAATAATCAAAACGCTTAGAACTATGTTCGCCTCCAAATTATGTGAATTGTGTATGTATGGTTCGAGAGTAATTCCGAACTAGAAGTCCTTTACTTAGTACGTAATGCACTAGGACTCGAAAGTAGAGTATGTACGCATCGCAGGTCTCCACCTAGGGATGCCGTATTCGTATATATTACAAGAGTGGTGTGTGTGTGTGTGTGTGTATATATATATATATATATATATATATATAAACGTGTGATTTATTCCACTATGTGTGCATTAGTAGATAAAATAGATAGTGATATCTAAATTAATCTAAGTATGTGGGAACTTAATATTTAACTGGTGATTTTTACTGGAAAACAGGGTTTGGAAATTCGGTAACGTATTATATGGGCAATACGGGTGAGCACAACGAATTATTAAGCAGGGAGAAACTTAATTCCAACTAGTTAGGCGGGTTAGCGTAACTAGGTTGATTTAGAATAATAAGTTAGGCGTGCACATTAGTTGAGAGGTGAGGATCTCAAGTGAGGGAACATAAAGTTAACATGTATACAATATCTGCTCTTTAATGCATTTTAAATACTTGCAAAATATTTTTAAACTATTTTCTTGAGCTCTCACCCGTTTCAAATTCATTTTTATAAAAATCTTTTAGGTGCCCAGCCACATGGATACCACACTTAAGAGTTCATTCATATTTGACGTGCTGCAATTGCTCTGGAAGTTAAAGGACCTTGGTAGTAGATGCTTCTACCTTTATCCATTCCATTTCATCATTCAGTTATATCAGTCATGTATAGAGCCCATCTTTAGCTAGTGTTGCTTCAGAGATACTGTACCTTTATTCTATTCCCGGTGTTGTATTTAGTTTTATATTATGGACTATTGTGTGTGGACTTCAGTTTGGAGTGTTTATTCCCACTACACCAAATCTCACCGTGATAATTCTGGGGGTGACAACTTTTGTTGTCACGGACTTGCCACGGTCAATGACCGTGATAAATTTGGGTAGAATTTAAAAACAATATGCTGGGCAGTTTGGCCACTACCACTGTCTTGCAGTATCTTTGTTCCTATTATAGCAAAATTGTACATGTTCAAACAATATATATCCAAATAAAATAGAAAGAATGCACCAATTCATTGCATATATATTTCCATATCTAAATGTCCAAATAAAAACAATTCAAATATAATCTAAGTGTCCAAATAAAAATAGATACAAATAATTTCCTCGTCCTCCTCCACCTCCCCCTCCACCACCTTCTGCTTCCCCTTGCCCTTTCATCCCAACTGACGCTTCATGAATGCGTACATATCTGGGACCATCGCCTCCAACCTCGATAGCTTTGCTTCATGCGTGTCCACCTGACGAGCCAACCCGGTGTTGCTCGTCTCCATTCCGGTGATCCTAGATTTACCCACCCGCGAGCTCACCCCCTAGTTCTCCCCTTGTGATCAGCGCTAAGCACTTGGTTGGGTGCGTTCGTGGACAAAGATACTTTGTTGGCATTAGATTGTGACTCATTCACTTCCTTAAGCTTTGCCTGAAACGATAAAAATCGTACGATTAGTTAAATAAATAAATAAAAAAATTATAACGTAATTCACAAAAAATAAACCGTCAGATTACTTACAATTCTGGTCGCGACGCTTGGGGACACCTCCTTATCATTTCCCTTCTTCTTTTGAATTGCCACATAGGAATCGAGCCTGTGTGGCCTACCCCCAGGGCCACTCCCCGCCCCCTGAAATAAAATAATGAAAAATTAGTAAGTAATGAAAAGTAAAATAATGCATAATAACATATTTCTATAATTATAGAAAAAGGAAAACTTGTGTGCTCCACCTTGGCGTAAGATGTTCGGATGGAGTAGTTCATGTCCGTCTTTTTCGTTCGGTTTTCCCTCCCCGATTGGCAAGATGCCAATTGTCTATCCTCGATCTCATTGTCAATGAACTTTTTCCAATGTGCCAATGCGATCGGCTCCTTAGGTGGGACAAACTCACGCATTCTGATAATGGACTCCCAGGTCTTCCCAAAGTACCGGGCCCGCAAATTCTTCTTCCATGTCTTATGTTGCTCCCTCAACTGGTCCAATACAGAATCACGGAGTTTTGGGGGTAGGTTGAATTGTTCCTGTCAAACAAATACAAAACCAAAACAATGTAAGTGTTAGTCGCGAATAAATGTAAATATAAATTGAAATATAAATACATTACATGTAGTGCCGCCCAAATATCTAACTTGAGCTCATTTGGCACCTCCCTCCAACTAGTGTACCCCGGGGTGATAATTGTCTTCACCAGCTCTAGGAATCTAGTCAATACGCCCGTCTTGTTCTCAACGGACATTCCTAATTTGCCCCATTTAGGGATCCTAGGGCCCGAGGAGCCCTCATCGCCTTCTCTACCACCGAGCCCTGAAGAAGACATCATCATTATCATCCTTGCCTTAATCCTTAAAGGAGACATTTTCTAAAAAAATTATTGTTATTAGTACAAAGCCAAATGAATTAGAAGAATACAAACACACATGCACACACACACCTGAAGAAGACATACAAACATTTTATGTGGCTGTGCCACTCTCGAATGGGTCGTGACACGAATTAATTTTATAAAATAATTGAAAACTCCCCCCCCCCCCACACACGAAGTAAGAGCCTTGTATGAAATGTCCGAGTTCTATACAATCTTACCTATCATATTAGGGCCACAATCAGAAGATTTACTTTCAATTTCTGAACCTGATAATTTTATCGGCGGTAGCCTATGTTCAACCCCGCCCGATAAAAAATTGGAACCTTTATCAAATTTGAAACTATGAGAGGGGGGTAAAACCTCCTATGGCAATGGTATATATTTTTTGAGCTAGCGGGGAGACGAAGAGATTCAGTCTCCTCTCCACATATAGGACACCCTAAATAACCATGTACTACACAATCGAATAATATCACATAAGAT